>JASISA010000002.1:0-1294340 GCA_031771865.1 Nothophaeocryptopus gaeumannii
GCTACGATCGTTACTATTAGTAGTAGGTACTAAGTATAAGGTAGTAGCTACCTAAGGCTTATAGTATTTAGTCTATATCTCCTTTACTTACTTTAGTATTATCTTAATCTACTTCTTCTACTAAGTAGTACTATCGCTCTAACGCTCTTTAAACTACGCGTACTTCTAAGTAGAGTTAAGTATAATAGTAGCGTATATAATAGATATCTAGTTAGCTAGTTTAAAGTACTTCTTAGTCTTATACTAGCTATACTCGTAGTAGTTCGTAAAGTACTTATAGGCGCTATCTTCTTTAGCTTCTATAGCGTATTTAACCTTAAAGTCGTCGAGAGTATCGAGGAGGAAGTAGAGTATTAGAAACTAGTCGAATAGTATTATAGGCGTAGCCTAGTAATACCTAAATACCTAGATATACGTAGTTTAGATACGTAGTATACTAAGTATCTAGATAAACTTTAGCTAAGCCTTAGGGCTCGACTAGTATTATATAATAGAGCTGATGAACTTCGGCCGAGCCTCGGGGCTCGACTAGCATCATGTGACAGAGCCACGTGACTCTGCCAAGACCCGGAGAAGAGTTTCTTCTCGACGCGCAAAGATCCGGTCTTCGACTCTTTGCGCTACGTCCTGTCAATAGGATTGACCTATATGGTTAATACAGTGTCTATCCAACCTGTCCGTAGCTCCCTGTACCGTTTGTGATTAGCAACCTACTTCCCGACTCCGGCCCGTGACACTACGTAGCGCCTACCCTTAGGTGCTATTCACGATGTCCTACCCAACTCCCCCTATCCTTACGGATAGTAGGGAGGAGTTCCTGCAGAGCGTAACTGCCCACCCTGAAGCCTGGGCTCTCTTCGCTCAATCTGCCGTTACCTGGATGTCTTCGGTCGCTGAGAAGCTAAGCGACCAAGAGGCTGAGAATGCTTCCTCCCAGACCCAGATTACCCGTCTTACTGCCGTTATCGATTTCCAACGCGAAGAAGCCGACCGTATTCGCGAGGCCGAGAGACGCTACCCGATTGCCTCGACCGAGAAGACTCCTTCGTCCGAACCCTCCGAACCTATCGTCGAACCTTCTACGCTTACCCCTACGGTCACTGTTCCGACTACGAGATCCGAGAGACTACCTGATCCTGACAAGTTCTCCGGAGAAAGAGATGATCTTCAGCGCTTCGATACTCAGATCCGCCAGAAGATGGAAGTAAACCGCGACCGATACCCTACTGCTGTCTCTCGTCTTGCCTACGTCCAGAACCGCCTCGCCGGCCTTGCTTATAAACAAGTCGACCCGTACATGCGCTCCGATACCTCTCGACCTACCGACTTTGAAGGAATCCTACGAATATTAGACGAAGCCTTTGGCGACCCGAACCGCGCGCTTAATGCTCGAAATAAGCTCTTCGCTTACCGTCAAACTAATAAGGTTTCGGAACCTTTATCGCTGAATTCCAACGCCTGGCTCTTGAGGGAGAGACTCCCAAGGACAACCTCGCAACGCTACTCGAGCTATCTGTTAATAAGGAGCTCCACGATATGCTCAAATACCGCCCGCCGCCGGACCGTACCGACTTCAACTCTCTTCGAGCTCACCTACAGATACTCGAGAACGACTCGAAGTTTTACTCGAAAGCTACTGGCCCTACCCCGAAACCTGCTACTTACCCAACGACTCCGAAGAAGGATACCTACGCTGCAGTTACTAAAGAAAAATCCGGAGGAGATCCTATGGAACTTGACTATACCCGTCGTACTCAGAAAACGGATAAGGAAACGGGCGCTTGCTTTCGCTGTCATAAACCCGGCCATCTTGTCCGCGACTGCCCGCTCCCAGATACCCGTCCAGCCGATATTCAGCAGCGCGATCAAGAGCGTCGGAAACACGTAACGACGACCGGAAGTAACTCCCGTCCGCCGTCCCCCCCTCAACAGGGGAGCCCCCGTCGAGGCCGCCGTTCGCCGTCACCGCCTACTCCTACGGCTTCTGTCTACTCTCCGCCCCGTTCTATCTCTCCCCGCCCCTCGGAAAAAGGTACACGTCTAGTAACAGTCGCTACCAGACGTTAAGTACGCGCTTAGCCCGCCTACCGCTTACTACGACTCCCCGTCCCGTGATTCCTGGCTCCCGGATCCAAGCGTTAACGTCCCGTATTCTACCTACCCGCCCGTTAAAGGCTCCTGTTCGCCCGATTCCTACACTCCCACCCCGGCAAATACGAATCTCTGAAACTAATATCCGCCTGCCCGACCGATTCGACCGTACCCGATCTCCGAAGGTTAGGTTCGAAATACCGCAGAAAGGAAATAACCGCCGACATGTCCAAGGTTACCTCCTTATCGACACTGGATGAGAGTTACGGTGTAGCCGACATCCGTTGGGTTAAAGAACAAGGACTTCCGATATTCCGACTCCGAGACCCGATTTCTTTAGTCCCCTTCGACGACTACGAAGGAGAGCGCTCGCAGACAATCCGCTACGCTACGCGGGTAAACCTACGGATAGGCGACCATGTCGAGGAAAACGTTGTCTTACCTATCGGAGAAGTAGGGGCCTACCCTATCCTTCTAGGGATGCCGTGGCTAGAACGCCATAATCCCTCTTGGAATTTCGAAAGAGGACTACTATCCTTTACAAGCCAGTTCTGCCATTCTACGTGTAATATCCCGCAAGCCCCATGCCAAGTCCGCCTCTTTATGGAAAAGGTCCCCCGAGACTACCCAAAGGTCGATATTTCAACTATCTCTTTTAATGCTCTCCGAGAATACGCCGCCCCGCGATACCGAGATAAGGGATACAAGATTCATGTTACTACTATCGAGGACCTCCAGACAATCCTCGACGCTGAAGAGGTCGCCGAAATCGACTCTCAATTACCCTCCTGTTTCTCAAAGTACCGAGAAGTGTTCTCGCCGAAGCTAGCTAATCAGTTACCGCCGCACCGTCCGTACGATCATAACATTAAGCTCTTACCGGGGAAAGAGCTACCATTTGGCCCGTTATATGCTATGTCCCGGGACGAGCTCCAGGCTCTCCGCGAGTGGCTTCACGAGAACCTACGGAAGGGGTTCATCCGGCCTAGCTCCTCGCCAGTCGCCTCCCCTGTCTTGTTTGTAAAGAAACCGGGAGGAGGCCTTCGACTTTGTATAGATTTCCGGAAGATAAATGAGATAACTGTTAAGGACAGGTACCCGCTACCCTTAGTTACCGAGACCTTGAACAATCTTAACGGAATGAAGTATTTTTCGAAGATCGACATTATCTCTGCATTCAATAACGTCCGGATGAAGCCTGGACAGGAGTTCCTTACTGCCTTCCGTACCCGTTTTGGCCTTTTCGAATCCCTTGTTATGCCGTTTGGACTTACTGGCGCTCCGGCTACCTTTCAGAGGTTTATTAATGACACGCTACGCGAGTTTCTCGATCAGTTCTGTACCGCCTACCTGGACGATATCCTGATTTATAGCAAGACCCGTGAAGAACACGAAGAACATGTAGCGAAGGTCCTCGAACGCCTTCAGAAGGCCGGACTCTACGCTAAAATGTCTAAGTGCGAGTTCTTTAAGTCTGAGACTAAATTCCTTGGCCTACTCGTAGGCGAGTCCGGTATACGAATGGATCCCGAAAAGATAGCTACGATCGAGAAGTGGCCTACACCGCAGAACGTTACAGACGTCCAGGCCTTCCTAGGGTTCGCAAACTTTTACCGTCGATTTATCCGAAGATTCTCGATCGTCGCCTTACCGCTTACGGCTCTAACGAAGAAAGATATTGAGTTTAACTGGACACGAGCTTGTCAAGACGCCTTTGATCAGTTAAAGGCAGCCTTCAGGGAGGGCCCTATCCTAAGGCCCTTCGACTGGACTAAAGAAGTGATAGTTGAAACCGAT
Source organism: Nothophaeocryptopus gaeumannii (assembly GCA_031771865.1). NCBI lineage: Eukaryota > Fungi > Ascomycota > Dothideomycetes > Mycosphaerellales > Mycosphaerellaceae > Nothophaeocryptopus > Nothophaeocryptopus gaeumannii. The sequence goes on from JASISA010000002.1 coordinate 3,889, forward strand.
GCTTCCGACTATGTCTCCGCTGGTGTATTATCCCAATACGACGACGCTGGTATCCTCCGACCTGTAGCCTTCTATTCAGCAAAGCATTCGCCAGCAGAGTGTAACTACGAGATTTACGACAAGGAATTGTTAGCGATTATCCGCGCGTTCGAAGAGTGGCGTCCCGAATTAGAGGGTTGTGAACACCCAATTCGAGTACTGTCTGATCACCGTAACCTGGAATATTTTACGACGACGAAGCAGCTAAATCGCCGCCAGGCCCGATGGGCTGAGTTCCTTTCCCGCTTCCGCTTTACGATCGTTTACCGTCCGGGAAAACTAGGCCGAAAGCCGGACTCTCTGACCAGGAGGTCAGCTGACCTGCCTAAGGAGGGGGATGAACGCTCACAGCATCAGAGTCAGATAGTATTAAAGCGTACGAACTTCGAAGAACCTGAAAGGTACATTGCTAGGGCCCCCCCTGGAAGAGATATAGGAGTCCAAACCGGCGAGGAAATAGCGAAACCACGGAAGAAGGTCTCGTTCTCAGAGATTGTCCAAGTCTGCCTACTTCCTCTTGAAGAGCCTCGCCTATACGCCTTACCAGTACGAACAAGGAGTCAGAGACAAGGAAGCGAGAGAATTGAGTCCGAAGAAGTATCCCCGACGATTACGATGCCTACAGAGATTAGAGACTTAGTCGACCGAGGCTACCAAAGGGACGAAACGTTACTTCGGATTATCGAAGCTAAACGACAGCAGAAGCCGAGATACCCTGGGATTCAGTTAGCCCAATGTGAACTACGGGGTGAACCGAACCAGTACCTATTCTACCGCAACCGATTATATATTCCTGAGGACGAAGAGTTATACGACGCGATCGTACGCCTTTGTCACGATACTCCCGCTGCGGGCCACCCGGGTAGAGCCCGTACCTTCCAGTTAGTATCTCAGGACTATTACTGGCCTGGAATGAGTTCCTATGTCCGACGCTGGGTACGTAATTGCCATACCTGCCTCAGGACGAAACCGAGTAATCAGAGGAAGAGTGGTCTCCTCCAGCCGCTTCCTCAGCCAGAACGGGCGTGGTCCGATATCTCGATGGACTTTATAACGTTCTTACCGCTTTCAGAAGGGTTCGACGCTATCTTAGTTGTCGCTGATCGTCTTACCAAGCTGAGACACTACGTTCCTGTAATTCAACCGACGGTGCGGAAGATATAGCCCGACTTTATGTCCGAAACATTATCCGACTTCACGGCAATCCCGGACTATTGTCTCTGATCGAGATGCTAAGTTCCAGTCCGACTTCTGGCAGTCGCTAAGCCAGCAGCTTCAGGTTAAACTCCATCCGTCCACTGCCTACCATCCTCAGACGGACGGCCAAACGGAAAGACTCAACGCCGTACTAGAACAACACCTCCGTGCTTATGTCTCGTACCTTCAGGATGATTGGGTAGAATGGCTACCGCTAGCCGAATTCTCCGCTAACTCTGTCTTTTCAGAAACTACTGGACTATCCCGTTCTACGCTACCTACGGGTTCCAGCCGTTATTAGGAGTCGAGGTCCTAGACAATACCGTCCAGCCTACTAGCCGCGACGCCGAATGCTTTGCTAGCGATATGAAGCAGATTATCGATTACCTAAAAGCCGAGACTAGCCTCGCGCAGGCTAGGTATGAGGATACTGCGAACCGCACCCGTCAATCATCGTTTCAGTTCCGCGTAGGGCAGAAAGTCTGGCTAGACGCCCGGAATATAAAGACCCTTCGACCTAAGAAGAAGCTAGACTGGAAGAACCTCGGCCCTTTCACGATCCTCGAGGCCAACCCGTATACCTGCCGCCTTGAACTACCAGACTCGATGCGAATCCACCCTGTTTTCAATAACGACCTCCTACTACCGGCCGCAGATGACCCTTACCCCTTCCAACATGTTGAGCCTCCGCCGCCAGTCGAAGTAGACGGCCTCGACGAGTGGGAAGTCGAAGAGATTCTAGACTCGAAGGTCGACCGCCGAGGGAGAGGCGGTAAGCCTCGACTCCGCTACGTTGTTAAGTGGAAAGGATATGACGTACCGACGACCGAACCGGCCTACACGATTACTGAAGATGTCCCGCATATGGTTCGTACGTTCCATCGTCGCTACCCGACCAAACCGGCTCCCCGCCAGCTGCCCTAGTCACGTGACTAGCCTTGACTACCTACCCGACCTATATGAACACCTGTTACCTGCCTAAAGGCCAAATGAATTCCGAAGAACCATGGAGACCCACTGCTTCGGTAGTGGGGAAACTGTTGCATTTTTTTATACTACACGGTAGTATCTGATGCCCAAGGAGGATGCGCGCTGCGCAGTCCTACTGCTTTTAAGCGTAGCCAGGAGGCTGACGCATAGGAGGGGCGTACTGTCACGGGCGTGGCCCGGTGACACCTGAACACCTGGATGCACGTGGTTTGGATGCTTGAAGCATCCGGATGAACTTCGGCCGAGCCTCGGGGCTCGACTAGCATCATGTGACAGAGCCACGTGACTCTGCCAAGACCCGGAGAAGAGTTTCTTCTCGACGCGCAAAGATCCGGTCTTCGACTCTTTGCGCTACGTCCTGTCAATAGGATTGACCTATGGTTAATACAGTGTCTATCCAACCTGTCCGTAGCTCCTGTACCGTTTGTGATTAGCAACCTACTTCCCGACTCCGGCCCGTGACATACGTAACTCTACTAAGACCTAGAGAGGAGTTTCTTCTCGACGCGTAAAGATCTAGTCTTTAACTCTTTACGCTATATTCTATTAATAGGATTAACCTATATAGTTAATATAGTATCTATCTAACCTATCCGTAGCTCTCTATACTATTTATAATTAGTAACCTACTTCCTAACTCTAGCCTATAATACTACGTAGCGCCTACTCTTAGGTACTATTTACGATATTCTACCTAACTCCCTCTATCCTTACGGATAGTAGGAAGGAGTTCCTATAGAGCGTAACTACCTACTCTAAAGCCTAGGCTCTCTTCGCTTAATCTACTATTACTTAGATATCTTTAGTCGCTAAGAAGCTAAGCGACTAAGAGGCTAAGAATGCTTCCTCCTAGACCTAGATTACCCGTCTTACTACTATTATCGATTTCTAACGCGAAGAAGCCGACTATATTCGCGAGGCTAAGAGACGCTACCTAATTACCTCGACTAAGAAGACTCCTTCGTCTAAACCCTCTAAACCTATTATCGAACCTTCTACGCTTACCCCTATAGTTACTATTCTAACTACGAGATCTAAGAGACTACCTAATCCTAATAAGTTCTCTAGAGAAAGAGATAATCTTTAGCGCTTCGATACTTAGATCTACTAGAAGATAGAAGTAAACTACGACCGATACTCTACTACTATCTCTCGTCTTACCTACGTCTAGAACTACCTCGCTAGCATTACTTATAAATAAGTCGACCTATATATATACTCTAATACCTCTCGACCTACTAACTTTAAAGGAATCCTACGAATATTAGACGAAGCCTTTAGCGACCCGAACTACGCGCTTAATACTCGAAATAAGCTCTTCGCTTACTATTAAACTAATAAGGATTTCGGAACCTTTATCGCTAAATTCTAACGCCTAGCTCTTAAGAGAGAGACTCCTAAGGATAACCTTATAACGCTACTCGAGCTATCTATTAATAAGGAGCTCTACGATATGCTTAAATACTGCCTACTACTAGACTATACTAACTTTAACTCTCTTTAGGCTTACCTATAGATACTTAAGAACGACTCGAAGTTTTACTCGAAAGCTACTAGCCCTACCCCCCTAAAGCCTACTACTTACCTAACGACTCTAAAGAAGGATACCTACGCTATAGTTACTAAAGAAAAATCCGGAGGAGATCCTATAGAACTTAACTATACCTATCGTACTTAGAAAATAGATAAGGAAATAGGCGCTTACTTTTACTATTATAAAGCGCTACCTCTTAGAGAACAAATAGGTAATAAGCGCTTCCTCTCGAACGTTAACCTTAGAGTAAAGTCTCTAGGTAGCGTTTTATTACCTATAAGCTCGATAGTTCGGATAAGGAAGTATATAGTGCACACTAGAGAGATGTAAGGAATAGTTGAGATATATAGGAGCCCTTTATATACAGCCGATTTAAGCACGAACTATATGAAGCAGGTGGAGTAGATACATAATATTGACCGCTCCTGTCGGGCAATGGCTGAAGAATCGTTCGTGGACTACGTTCGACTTTCAGTGGAATATTCTAAGCCATTCAAGAATTCTCCGATGTTGCATATAGCGGGATTCGATACTCCCTGTCCAGCTTGCTTGTGCATACTGTTAATGTACTTTCTGAGTTGCCAAGGATATTCGAAGGCCGAGGGACAATGCGGGCATTTGCGACTGCGCCTGGGCTTGTTGGCGGTAGCTAGGTGCTTTTCGTGGGAGCGTAGGTGTCTTTGTAAAGTCGTGTTGTCGCGAAATGCTCGACTATGACCAGCCGTGAGATTCGTCTCCGTAGCGCCCCATGAGCATATGAAATTGCTTTTATTGTGCACCGAGGCGAGGTGCGTTCGACGGGTGCTCCACCTGGGAAACCTCGCTGAGCATTACGTGCATCGATACTCTCCTAATCGCCACACCCTTTTGTCAGTTCGTGCTACGTAGTGAGCTTTCTCTTTATGCTCCGCGAGCCGACAACGGTGCTGAAAGCCGCAAGCGTCTGTGGCAGTTAGGCCAGGGGCATGCATAGGGTAAGATGCCCTTATGCACGACACTGGTGTGCCGCTCAAGCGCTTCGGCGTCCTTGTGGGTCTTGCGGCACCATTGTACCTAACATCGAAAGTTTTCCGTCTTTTTGTAGTAGGCAAGATAGTTCTCAAGCGCCGCGGCAGTCCGGAAAGCCTTTCGACAAGTTCGAGTGGGATCGTCCACCGAGATCTCGCTACAGGTGTGAAGGGTTGCGCTACTGGACAGCATCGACCGTCGTGAGCCTTGGCGTGTGCGAAGTAAGGTTCCAAGGAAGAGGCCGACGCATAGCAACTATCCACCTTACACACAAACTGTAAAGGTGTCCGGCCGTTCCAATGGCTGCTTCGATCTGCCGTCTGGGAAGTCGTCTAGTCTTCCGGATGCGTTGTTCGATCTTTCGGATGCGCAGCTTGACCTTCTGGATGCGGGACTTGATCCTCCATGAAAGCATCGTTGCTCCCAGAGCTCATGGCCAGGCTCTCATTGTGTGCGCGGAGGGACGGGTCCAGCCACGATTCCCTGTCCGCCACATCCCCATTCGGTGCGGCTGGATACTGGGTCGTCTGTTGTGAGATGCAGAAGTGCTGCCAGAGCTCGGGCTAGATGAGGCCACTGGAGAAGCCCATCCCGGGTTGTTGGGCGTTTGAGGTGAGGCCTGCTGCATTGGAATGTAAGGTCTCCCGGTGAACGGCGTTGTTGGCGACAATCCTGGGTCTATTAATGCCATTTCGTCTAGTTGTTGTGTTTGAGAGCACTGATGGTAGTTCTCCTCTGAAGCTGCCATGACAGTCCCCCGGTGCTGAGTAAGATTTCGTGCTTTGGTTGTTGAGATAGTACGGCGCGCCGTACGTCTGATTGACATTGGCCTGATTGCCGTACTCTTGGCAGTATTGGGCAATGGGTCGCAGATTGGCATTCGATACTCAATGATCGTCATAGGCGCTGCTCTGCCGGGCGTATCGGTAAGAATAAACGTCAGCGGGCATGTCAGCGTTGGAGTTTTTTGGGGGTTCTTGATTGTTTGAGTAGACAAGAGGAAGATGTTGACGAAAGGAAGGCTAGTTGTACTCATCCATTGCAAAGGCATGAGCGGCCACTCTGTGACCACTGTCTGAGTCTATTGTCCCATTGCTGCGTTGCTACGAATATCCTTGTGCGTTTCAAGTATCCATATCACCTATCCCGCGTTGGAGTTCTCCAATGGCGGCACCTGGCATGTACAGATCTGCACAGTGCACAGTCCCGCAGCACTATGAGCCTTATTGAGCCTTATTCCGCCACATCTTGGTTGACTACTTCGTACCTGAAAGGTCGTCTTAAGGCATTCAACTCGAAAGGACCATATTCGCCACAAACTGGTTGGTTCTTTTGCTAAGTGAGTTAGCATTCGCGTATCATGTTCTTCACCGCACATCTGCAGAGCAAAAGCTGTCGAAAGTCTAAAGCTTCGAGACGCCCGCCAGTTGCGTCAAAGCGTCTCCAGATGGCTCACCAACTCCCACGCGCGGGTGTCACTAGCTCCTGAGACTGACTCTTCCGTGTGGTCAAAGAGTATGTACACAATACGCGGTGTGCCCGAGAAACTGGCCGACTGAAGTAATTCTCACCGCCTGAAACCTCTGTGCGAGTGAGTAGGCAGCAAAGAATCCTCCCTCATCGTCATCAAACTCTTCCTCAAGAGCGCCTTCGATCCATAGTCGCGCCCAAAAGCTTACGATGAAACACATACCGTCGCTGAAAGACTGATGTTGACGTCCTTCTTGCGTCGCGCTGCAAGCATTCAATGTGTAGTTCACAAAGGCTTCAGACACTACTAAAGCCTGCGCATCCGGTAGTGTCATGCATTCAAGCGAGTCCAATGGTGATTCAGGGCGTTGGTGCAAGATGCTGAGGGACATGCTAAGCACACTTCTATCGTCTACATCGCGCGCATACCCCGAGACCGTTCAGCCTCAAAGTGGGGTGGTAAGGCTGGCGCTAACGGCGGCTCTGGTAGCCTGGTTCCTCGAAAGGTCCGTTCGATGGTTTGGGCGGCTTCATCCAGTCTTGCTCCAGTCAACAGCACAACCATCCCGTGCTCAGAGTACCGTTCATGAGTTGATCTGGTCGGGCGACAGTGGCATGCGGCTAAGCGAGCACTTCTTGCTTCTGGCTGCCATCCGAAGCTCGCCACAAAATGCCGTAAAACAGCGTGCCCGCGCCGTATACGGCGTCTCCATGAACAGATTTGCCTGGGCAGAAGTGCACTCAACCTTCCTCGAGCACAGTCTCACGCTTGGCATCTGCCTTGCGCTTCAGGCCTACGAGGTAGGCCTCTTTGCTCTCCTTCCGAGACGAGTCCGGCTTGATCCGATGCACTTTGTCAAAGAGCGCCTTCATCCGCTTCTCCAGATCCTTGTCCTCGGCTCCAGTATAGAACTTGGTCAAGAAGTGACCTCCAGTGGCAAGTGTGTCGAAGCAAAATGTCAAGGCAGCGTGGCAGAGGTCCTACTCCTGTTAGCATTGCTCCAAGTCACAGGGACCGCTCCTTCACAATGCATACCATACTCCCACCATGATCTCTCGCCGCAATGCCACTCGTGTTCATCAGCCTGAGATACGGATTAGACACGCTCCTCACCCACGTACTCGTGGTCATCGGCCAGGGTTCTGACATATCACTCAACACAACATTGACCACTCTTCCCTCCACCAGATCCAACTCCGTCTGGCTCATGTTTTCGCTCGGCACCTCTTTCAATCTCCTCTCTTCTTCGGCGGCATGTCTCTCCAACTCCACAACTCCCCGACTCTCCTCCCTCAACTCTTCTTCTGTAACCTCCTCTTCGACAATATTCCTCCTCCTCACCCTTCCCCTCTCAGGATCACTCACAAATTTCCTCACTTCCTCTCTTATCTCCGCGCTCAAGAAATTCCCTTGCAGCGCATTTGCTCCTCGCGGCGGTTGCGCGGGTATCACATCGATCCCTACTACTCTTCCGCCAGGAGCCGTGCGGTTGACTGCGACCTGACTCCAAGATCCTGGCGCGAAGCCCAAATCGACGACTGTGTCCCCCTTTTTGAAGAGGCGGTATTTGTCGTTGATTTCGAGGAGTTTGAAGGCGGCGCGGGATTTTAGGCCGGCGACTTTGGCGGAGCGCGCGAAGGAGTCTTTGCCTTGGCGGGCCTTCCAGCGGGTGGAGGAGGATGAGGAGGCATCGCGGGAGGGTGACTTCGGGAGGGAAAGTTGGTCATGGTATGTCGTGGAGCTCTTCCAGGTTCGTGTGAGGGCCTGAATGTATATGCATCTTGCTGTAGAAAGTGTGGGATGTCCAGCAAGTTCACGTCCTGCGCTTGCCAGTCGCCCGGATTGACATGTTCCAATTCTCTGGACGCATGTCGTGAACATCACCAGCTCCAGCCTACAGCCGCGCGGAAATTGATGATGTTTTAGGATGTTGTCATCAGCTCATGCAAGAGCATTGATGGTAGATGGTTCGTGTAGCGTGAAGCTTGGGAATGAGACGCCTCTGACAATTCGGCCGAGGCTGTTTACAAGTCTTGGCAAGACATGGAAGCACAAACGCGAGAAACGTACCCAATCTACTTACTTGACGACAGCCGTCCATATAAACGGCGGAGAAGGAGTGCAGAGACGTTCTTCTTTTGCCGGTACACACCTCGTCTGCAACCTAATCCGTACTCTTTCCTAACATTGCTGCTCTCGTCACACGAGTCAAGAGACATCGCCAGCAAAGAACAGGTATGCAGATACCATCTTGACTCTGATATGCTCATCATAGCCACTCAATGGCCTCAGTGTACACAACAGCAGGCTACTATTAAAGGCCAGGGCAATCACTTCTCACCCGACCGGACAAAGTCCCCATACAGCAAGCACCTGCACCATCCTTCGCCATCTTGGGGCCGCCTTGCGGCATCCTCCTAACTCTGTGTGATGAACAAACGAAGCTACTCCTCTCCCCACAGACAAACATGTCTTCGCTTATCGCTCCAAAAGCAGCACAGCCCGAAACGACAACCCGAAGGCTCAGTTTTATTCCTCCATGCAGTTCCCCGATCCTCCATCGATAACAATATCAAAGGAAACAATAAAGCCAGTCCGGGATAAAATGGGTATCTCGCATTAAAGCAAAAAGACACAATTGCGGCAGCATCCGCTCTTCTTGTCGTTCGCCAAATCAAGGTCGGAAACCTAGCAGAACAGGTGGAGTTTATTTCTCTTCAAAGATCCAAATATATGTGCAAAAGAAGCTTGGTGTGTGGTTTGTGGCTGTTGTTGGAGTAATGGTAACCCATTGGAGTATTCCAGCTGCTGACGTTCTCTTCACCCTTCTAACTGCATGCATATGCTGCCGGATACGATCCACTATAACGGCAATCGCCGTTCTTCCCAGTCCGGATGCAACAACCCAAATGCGGGACGGATGAGGGAGACTTCATGACGATTTGAGACAGAAAAGCCGTTCACACCGTCAGCAACTTTGTTGGCCTGCAGTGTCAGCTTGACGATCCCGGTCGCAGTTCTGCTGGATGCGCATCCCGATCGCGCTGCGAAGCTTGAGAATCTGGCCTGCTTGTAGGTGCGTCGCGAGCTCGCGATGCGGGTCTCGAGGGTGCTTCTTCGCCCTGCGCACTCGTCGCTGCACGGCCGTTGCCATTACCATTGCCGTTTCCGGGCTGATGACCTGTTTCAGCGGGTCGAAACGAAGAGGTCGGCGGCGGTGGAAGATCTTCACGGCGGCTGTCTGGCCGACTGTCGGTGTCTCTTCCTGCTGACGTGTTGGATCGGGTGCGAGCGTGTCCACCTTTCCGAGATCCGGACGAAATGGTCGAGAACGAGGGGCTTGTATATTGTGGTCCAGCCGAGGGAGGGGGGTTGGGTTCGTGGCCACCCTGAGCTTTGCGCTTGCGAGGAGAGTCCTTGTAATCGGCTTCTCGAAGATCTCTGGACCCTGGATGTGCCGAAGAGGGCTCGCCTTTGCTTGCCGGCGTCTGCGGCTGGTTGGAAGATTTAGATTCGCTTGGCGGAACCCAATGATGAAAGTATATCGAAGGTGACGACGAGGGTTGCTCCTGCTGGAATGTTTGGCTCTGTTGTAGCGGATGAGCGCTTCCTGCACCAGGCTGAGGCGGTTGATGTACGTACATCTCGTTTGTCGTAAGTCTTGGCAGCTGTGTGTGTGTCGCAGATCGGGGAGCCGATGCTTGCTGTCTGCCGGCCGGAGAAGGTTGGTATGCGGCGAACGTCGTTTGGATGGGGCCAGGCGGTGCTCGAGGTTCTTGCGTAGGTTGGCTTGGAAGGACTTGTTGATGTGTAGGCTGGGCGACGGGGTATCCAGGTGGCCCAATGAGTCTTTGATCTCTGCGCATGTCTGGCGACTGTGAGATCTGGTGTTGCGCTACTTGCAACTGACTGGTATACTGTTGCAGCCAATCCATGCTAACATTGACCAGATTGCCTCCGCCAATACCCGCATATATCAAAGGGACCATTGCAGGAGGCACGCCGCCCTGTAATGAATCCCGCAGCATAGCCTGCTCAATTTTGCGTTGCTCAAGCCTCAAGCTCTCTTGCCGCGTCTTCTCTTCTTCCTGCTTCCGCTTGTCCTCTTCTGCCTTCGCGGCAAGCCAGTTGCGCATGGAGCCTTCCTGTCCCTGCCATTGCCGGGGCGGCTCAGGGATGGCTCCCAATGGTTGGGTCAATGACGGAGGCGGTCCAGTCCGGCTTGGATCCGGGAGAGTCATGGCAGACGGAGGGGGTAGACCTCGATGAGGATGATGGGGAGTTGTCATCCTGTGCTCGTCCGGTGTGGCGCTGACCCGCAGCGAGCTCACCAGAGGGGGAGTACTTGCGACCCTCGGTTTGGGGGAGGAACGCGATTTATGAAGCGCGATTCTCGGGTTGAACTCATGAGTGTATCTGCTGCCGAACTCAGTCGTAGACGGCTGAGAAATGGTAAGCGACATGGACATTGATTAGGCTCGAATCGAGCATGTGATCGAAGGTTGTCGCAGCAGGAAATTTTGATGCTTGGTGTAATGGTGCGAGGGGTAGTACTGAGCAGTACAGTAGGTAGGTAGAGGGAAACATGAGGTAGTTACATACTTTCGAAGCACGTGTGACGTTTCCTCAGAGCAGCTAAAAAGGCGTGGAACAGGATTGATGTTCTGCTAAGCTCTGGCGGGTGGAGGACCCTGCTGAAGTGTCGATCTGTAAAGGGCGGGTCGCAACGGTGATTCGCTCGACCGTTAGGCTTCGCAACGACGGCAATGGTCAAGCTAGACTGCAGCAAGATGTTGCGGAAATTCGACCGAATGTAAGGCGGTGCAGGGCGATCGAATCAGTCTCCAGGACGCGCATACAACAGCGTCGATGGGCAAAGCGGCGCACAGCGGGCTAGACCCGGGGACGCGTGCCAGCTGAGAAGGGAATCTGCCAGGCCGATCGCGTCCGGCTTGGTTTGGCAGAGGTGGGAGAGTGCGTGTCTGACTCTGGTTTAGTGACGGCGCACAGAGGTTGGAAGGGGAGAAGCGAGCAGCAGCAGGTCCAGGTTCGCCAGGAATCTAGCCGAGCCAACGGCAGCGGAGAAGCAGCCAAATGCGCAGTATCAAGGCGAGGAGATCAGCTGAGTAGAGCAACAACAAACGAGCGCGAACAGGCGGGATAAGTATGTGCGGATATGACGAAAACTTTCAAGGACAATCGTGTGGCTGCTCCTAGCGGAATGGACCATAGCCGGACATGGCATCGCCAGCAAGCACTGCACGTCTGCTCGCTGATTCTCAGGCCCTGCAGGCGACGCCGGACGCGGTCCTGTGGTACGCTGTTGGGGTCTGTACGAGGCGGGTCGAATGCATGGTGTCGATCGCAGAGGGTGAGGATGATGAGGTGCTAGTGCACGGAAGTTGGCTGCGAGCCTGCGAGATGGTCCTGCTGGAATGCAGCGCAGCGCAGCGCAGCAGCAGCAGCAGCAGATGGGTGGAGGGCCGCCGCACGAGAGCACACTCCACAGACTCTGCAACGAGGAACACGTACAAGGACGGGGCGCGCCATACTGGATCAGGCTGATACGACGGCCGCGCGCGTACCGGAAGCGCGGCGAGAGTCTAGAGTGGACAAGGCCTTTGCCGCAAATATCGCTTGCGTCTTCGTGAGCCGCGTCTGAAACAGCACAGAGTGAGCGGACTCGGCAGGCCCTATGCTGGAGAGGGCAACCTTGCCAGGACCAAGGCGCTCAAGAGGGCGACCAAGAGAGCTGTGCTGAGCTGTGCTGAGCTGTGCGGAGCTGGCCACTGGCCGTTCCAGGAAATAGACTAGACACGGTGCATGTCACAGGATCAGATGCGGACTACTCGTGTGCACTTGCCCGGTCAGCCCTCTGCGGGACTACGGCCGGAGGTGTGGGACAGATGCATATCTGAGGCGCAAGAGGCTTGGTGTCTGTAGCGTGCTGACCACGAGGCTGCTCGTGAAGATTGATTTGCAGTACACCCAAGTACTAGAAGTAGAACTAGAACTACTACTCACGACCGGCACTTTCTCGTTGGCAACAAATTTGGGCTTGGCGACAAGCGAAGCACATGCAATTTTGAGGCCTGCATGTTGAACCCCCCCTCTTCTTCATGAAACGACTGTAGAGCTGATTTCGACGCCCCGCAGACAACGGCCAGCCACATCGACATGAAACGCCTTGGCGGTTGTGCAAGGGCCGTTGGAGCGCAAACGGTCACCATTTTCACCGCCATTCTCACGTCTTGTGAGCTGCTTGGCCGAAGAGGTCATACGGCAGCTCTTGCTAGTGTGGTATGCTTGCTCTGCCGTTCTGTATTTCCTCCTGCGACGAATCAAGACGCCCAAAGCGAGACAGCGAAACAGGAGGAGAGGTGTACCGTCCGCTTTGGGACAATTGGCCGGAGAATATACTGTGGTAACTTCCCATTGGCCTGAAGTGTATATTGAAGCAAATCTGGGTGTTCAGTGTCGGGATCGTCGCTGCTGATGCTCGACTTCCTTCATTTCACAGGTGAGAGACTGCTGGACCGCACACAGCCACGGCGACGGCGAGCCGCTTTGCAAACAAGTCTGCGATAGTGCCTGCGGCCACAGCGACGATGCCAGAGTAGCAGCTCCACCACCAGCCTCCTGCAGTGATAAAGAGGCGTTCTGGCCTGGCCGATCACTGCAGAGCTCACCGGCCTCGTTGCCGCCCCTTGCGAAGCTTATATGTGAGTTCCACGAGCGAGACACGTGCTCGTAGCATATCACTTTCTTGATCCGGGTGTCGATCTCTCACCAGCTTAATAAAGTCTTGACGGCGTCTGCAGCGATCATCGTGGAAGGATTCCAGCTCACTTTTCATCTGCGCATCTTTTCGCGAGTATCTAGGCGAGCTGGTTAGAACTAGGTGTCGCAACGAAAATGGCAGGAGAGAACTTCTGCGTGCCGGAGCCGCCGATGCTCTGAGAGTCTGCCTCAGACCTTAACGGCCAATCTGTTGTCACCGCGGCACTTCACCTGATGAAACCAGCGTCAAAAAGTGCATCGTCCGCCTCACGAAGGTTGCCTCCAGGGAAATTTGCAGCGACCTTAATACCACTTGACCATTGGAACGAGCGGCTACTAGTCATCACGCAACACGCAGCGTCGCTCCCTCCTGACTCCTTCCATGTCCTCTCATCAGAATCAGCGATGAGTTCGCAGGCCGACGAATACGATTCCGGGCATGAGGCAGGAACAACCACTTCCGATCTTTGTATTCTACGGCATTTGGTTGGCGGAATCACCTCGACATCCTTTGCCGTCCACTATTGGCAGCTCCCGGATCTACAGTCCAGAAAGGGAGCGATTGTCGGATAGTAGCCTCGACAGCAAACCGTCTTGCATATGCGGAGCCGGTTTACTCCATTTCGCGTACAGCATGTCCGCTCAGAAAAGCAACAACGAGCACTGAAGACCTCATGAAGAAATTTGTACCGTCATGCTCGTCCTGCCAACACTGGCAATGATTGCTGACAGAGCTCCGACTCGCATGCATTGCGACCTCATCTCTCGATGCCTCTCCCAGGTATCCGCTGTCCTCTCCTGGTAATTCGCTCATCAGCCATCGTCGCCCATGATTGCTGACTACCTCCTACACCCGTCACGAGGACGCCACACTAATGCGCCTCACACGTTCATCACCATCCAAGACCTTGTATTTCGACAGAGCAACCATACTGTCGGTTGTGTTTGCTGGCAAGCCACTAACTAGAGGCCATTCGCTATCGGGCCTACACCACGATCGAATGGCAGCGTCGTCACCGTCGATACGACACATCCTCGCTGGCATGATTGCTTGGTTATACCTCTGTAGACACGCCGGAAACGCAACCAGTCTCGGATGACCCTACCGGGACGATACGTCCTTCCGCGGGCTATATCAATACTCCCTAGATTTCGCTTCGCGCCTCAGCCCTATATGCGGCGGTACGCAGGATCTCATGCCATGTGAATGCCGAGATTACTGATCTTATTCATTCGTCTCACAACCAGTGACTGACTTCATTGGCTTTCACTTCCTGAATCCTCCCGAAGGCATCGCTGGATAACATGGGCGGCTATCTTCCTTACACGCAATCGCAATGGCCGTGACAGGCCACGTCTTGAGAAAGAATCTCCCGTTCGTTCTTATCCACGACTCAGAAGGTCAGATTCTCAGGATCGCACCCCTGTAGAATGGTTTACTGGCCGAGGACATCCGCAACGTAATTGAGGTAGGTGCGAAGTCCGAAAGAACATCGAAGCGGTAGTCCTCATTAGCTACGACAGCGGTCTCGTGGGCCAAATCCTTGCTGGAGCAGTGCTCTTGCTGTTGTTTGCTCCCGTTTCAGACGAGTCCCTCTTTGCAAGAATAGAGGTCAATTCGCGACTTGATGCTCTAAGCGCAAGATCAAAACACTCACGCTCGATCACGGCCATGCTACCTTCTCACCGTGGTCTTCTTGCGCTAACAGGATCTTCACGGCGCTGGGCAGCGTGATATAAATTACGACCATGAACGCGACGAGCGTGCGTGTCATCATCTTCAACATCGTTATCGTCTCTACATGAAACAGCATCACTAGCAATACAGCTTCGCAGTATCTCTACGGTTCATAAAGCAGCCCACGCATATCAACAGACTACGGCACACGGGGATCCGGTCCATCACGCTTCGAGTTCGATACTTAGCTCTTGGAAATCATTCCTCGTCAGATCGATGAGTGCCGACCTGCTGTCTGACACGCACTTCTTCCAGAAAAGTAACGGCCAGCCTACATGATTGGACTCTTCATTTTCACATCCCGCACTCGAAGAACAAGCCCCTCCCGCTACTAGGAGTCATTGCTGATCAATCATACATTGAAGGAAGTGGTCTCTGAATCTCTTTCAAAGTCCCCCGACGCAGACAGTGCGATACCCACCATGAAAGTAAAGTCATACTCATAGTATGGATGGAGGCTCCTAGCGGATAATCCAATTCTCTTATGCATCAGCAGAGCGCGTTGTGAAGCTAACACTACTCCTGCCACCTTAGTAGGATGAGGATAGACGTTCCGAAAGAAGCACTCGCATGATTTGTATATCAATTCGAGCTTAAGGTCGCCGCCGCCGGTGAGAAAACAGCGCGAGAATTCATTAGTCGGCAAGACTGATCTCAAGACTCGCTCGAGTGTGACTATAAAAGTCAGGCAGGAACTCTCGCTACTTTCCACATCTGCAGCACTGATGAAGACGCCGAGGTAGTTTACCTCTTCCGGTGGGTATATGGACGATGAAGAGATGGGCCATGTGGTAAGGCCAACCTCCATCTTCGAGCTCTGCGGCATCGCTTTTGAGGACTACGAGGCCTAAACTTGGCCGCCTTGTGGACTTTCAATGAACGAATGTATGCGTACCACTTGAAAGCTCATCAAAAGCTTTCTAGCGCTCTCTCTATGTAAGTTTGGACATCTCTCGTTACAGTCTTCATTTCTCGTTATCGTGATTCTCGTTTACATCGTAGCCAGCTCCAGGCACTCATGTGATCCTTTCGCCGCCTTTAATGTTTATGCTGGCCTGCCTCGTGATCCCTCTTCAGCGAAGGGCCGGGACTGCACGTTGCTCGAGACAGACTTCTCATATGTCATGAATACCATCCATGCCATCAGGCTTCTCCCGTGGAGCCCACAGATGCCCGGCAAAGGGTCTGGTGATTCAGTATCGCTTCATGTATTTGCATATCGTCCATCAACAGTCTTTCCTTTCTCCTCCCTTCTTCCGATTCCCGTTCTCCCCCCTTCCACCTCTCAATAAGCAAACAACAACCTACTCTTCGGCTCCCTCTCCCTAATCCTCCGATTCTCGATCTTCAACCACCGTTTCATCCCAAACACACACCCAACACAAAGTACGCTCAACACTGCGTTCGTGATCATAGGAGTCGTGAATCTCGGCGGGTCATTGTATAGATACGGCGTCCAGATGAACGCGATCGTTGAGATGCTCTGCATGATGGCGAGGGAGGAAGCTTTCTTCTCTTTGGTTTGGCCGCCTAGCGAAATATCAGTGAGGGTAGTGGAAGGGGTGAGATGGAATAGGGGAAAGAGAACATACAAGTCGCAGCAACCCAGCCCTGCATAACCGGATCAACAGCGTTCACGCCTGTGCAGAAACATATCACCGCAAAATACCTCGCGCCCATATTCAACGTAGCACAAGCCAACACGAAACCCAAAATCGCAACGATCTTGCCCACAGTGATGTGCCATGTCCTCTCATTAAACCTCCCCGAATTAGTCGACCACGCAAAACTCGCCACCGCCGCGACCATATAAGGAGGACAGGTAAGTGCCAACGTAATCGTCCGGTCAAACCCCAAAGTCGCAATCACAGTGGGCAAGAACAATTTGAATCCCAGTGTAGCGCGTTGGAGATGCATCATGAACGCAAAGAACCAGACTTTCGGGTCATGGGCTGCTTCTTTCAGGCCTTCCCATGAACCGACGGGGGCACGAGCGCCGACTGTATCTTTCTCGATGCGGGAGTGAGCGAGAGATCGTTGTGCTTGGGTGAGCCATTTTGTGGAGAGGGGTTCGTCGGGGAGGGTGAATGCTGCGCCTAGGGCGATGACGAAGGTTATGAGGCCTTGACTGGTAGGAGTCAGCAGGTGATTTCCATGCTTGAGTCTAGACGGTAATGTGGAGACTTGCATCAAGAAGAGCCATCTCCAGCCTTCCAAGCCTGCGAGACCGGACATGTTGAAGATAGCTAGGGCGATTAAGCCTGCGACTGCCATGGAGAGGATGCTGCCGGCGTAGAGGAATGTGACCCGGAGGGCGAGCTCTTTGCGGGTGTAGAACATCGCCAACAAGTATAGCGCTCCGGGGTAGAAAGGGGCTTCGATGAGTCTGTAATGTACTTAGCTGCCGCATGATTTTCCGGTTGGACATGTAGTTGACTTACCCGAGGAAGAATCTGCACGCAATCAAGCCCCTGAAGTCCCTGACGAGACAGGTCAGAGTGGTGACTACTGCCCAGAGCATAGTGCATCCAGTAATATAGAGCGAAGGGCGGATTCTAGTGATGAGCATGTTGCTCGGCACCTCGATTTCGTCAGCGCAAGTCAGATCTAGTTAGCCTTGGTGAAGTCGACATACCTGCCCGAGGATGTACCCGACATACAGGATAGACACCGCCGTTTCATACTGTGTATGGGTGATTCCAAGGTCCTCTTTGAAGCCATCTAATGGCGCCAGTGCAATGGCGTTACGATCCTGAAGCAATTGTCAGCCAGGTTCCTGTGACTCGCGATGCTCGAGGTGTTCTACAAGGTAGTTCAGGAAGTAGATAATGAACAATGTTGGTAGCATCCACGTGTCCAGCTTTCGCACCAAGCGGATCTCCTCCGGGTCAGTCTTGATATGGGCACCAGAATAGTCCGTTGTCAAGAGCCCGCTGCTGGTCTCGGAGAGCTCACGCTCCTTTTCCAGAGGAGGCAACTTCTCGATACTTCCCATATCGGAGGTCTTGGCAGGGATCATTTCCGATTCTGGGGCCATGATGCTTAGTTCGATCGGGTCAGGAGGCTTGTCAGTCTCAAGGACAGTATCCGAAGGAATAAGATCATAGCCTCTTCTTAGAGCTGGGAGGGAGGCCAGCACCCTAGATATGAACATGGCTAAGCCGTACACTCGGCGTCTTGTGTTGAAGCCGGATGTCACCGGAGCGCCGACAAAGCACCGATACAACAGGCCTGAGAGGCGCCTTACGACGTTCCGAGCCAGTCTCCGGGCACGATAGTCTCAATCGTCATGCGTGGGGTCTTGGGACTGCGACGTGGTTCGCAATGGTTGGAAGCGGCTCCGCGTGAGATATCAACATCGAGGGTGATCCATAGCGGGTATCTTGACATTGAGGTGGAGAGTTCTGCAAAATGACCTCTATAGGCCGTATATCCGGTGATACAGTAGTCGGCACCCGGTGCTGCCAAGTGCCCGAGAAGTGAAGTAAAGGAAACGTCGTAGACCAGAGAGATGTAGTGCTGCGGTGAGCCTGTTCCAGCAGCGATTAGAGTTGGGAATTTCCCAGAGCTGTCGCTATGGTATCTTGGGTAGGAGTAGGCCTGTGAGCAAATCATGCAAGATCAAACCAGCATCGCCTTGATTCCATTGTCCAGTAGTACATTTGTTGTTCTTCGACGAACGCTGCGACCGTTGTAAGTTCTTCTTCGACGATGAGTGACCGACGTCGGATAGAGACAGAGCAGATTCAACCTTCATCCAGTGGGGTCGGAATACCGAACACATACGTGCCAAGCCTCTTTTTCCTTGGTAGCTTCCTTGAAAGACAAGACATGGACAGCTTGAGGGCGAAGGTTTCGATTATTGTCCAAGGATACCATCAATTCGCAGAGACCCTGGACCTTTCTTTTTCTGGACCGCGGAGTTTGAAGAATGTACCCTAATCGCCACCCTCTCTTTGTGAGGCATCCATAATACGCGTGACTTTGAGGTCCAAGTGACATCTCTAGACGTCCTGCCTGTCTCCAGCTACTTTCGAGGTTGACGACATTGGTTCATGCACTGGTTCCGGAGGATGTGATGCCGCCACCTCGTGCCAAGCACTGAAGCTCAAGCAGACATACGAGTAGTTCAGAGAGCTGCGTTGAACAGCTGCTCGCCAGTTCTCTTGGAAATGACTTCCTCTGTTGCTTGTTGCTCCTCTGACGTCGTGGAGAGCAGAATGTGGCCCAATTCAGACGAGTTGTTTGTGTTTGAGTCTGTTGACAGGTATGAGACGTCTCACACCGCGCTCCGATACTCAAGCCGTGCGCTGTGCGCCCAATGCGTCTTCGGGTCCTTCATTGACGACTGAGACAGTTCGATGCAAGTTGCTGTCGGTTTCGCATTTTGCAGGAGCACCAGCCTTCTTGAGCGGTGAGAGCGTAGAGGTTGGAGTTGACACGACTCATACGCGCAGTCCCCCTTGCCATTTCAGGATGACAACAGCGGCCTTTTGTATGCGCGCAAGATGATTAGAAGGGGTAGGCTGTAAGCAGGACGAGCTCGCAATCGCCTTGCTGCAAGCGCTGCCTCAGATCAGTATTCTCCACTTACTCCATCGTTCCATCACACGGGCAGGCTGGCACATGTCGTGCTCAATCTCGGAAGGCATACCTTTGCGTCGGACATTAGATGCCGCAGGTATGAGTCAGCTATGCGAAGCGTAAAGGTTTGGACGTGCCCGGCAGATCGAGGCAGATCGAAGCGTATCGACGCGACAGCGGGTAGCACGAGCCTGAACCGGGTATATGCGGTAAAGAGATGCTCGATAAGTGGTTGTCGGGTCTGGCAGACATGTCGCAATGACGGTGTTGATCATGAGCAGCAGCAAGTGTTGAGAGCTGCTGTGGTGTGCTGCAGTGTAGCCGTATCAAGCGGGCCATTAGAATATTTCTACCTGTAGCATGACTTGCAGCGTGACTTGCAGCATTGCTGCACGGCAAGTGCACGTTCCTACATGTTGGCGCTCATCGTATGTGAGTCCTAGGTCGAAGGTTCGCAGGCGGCACGAGATGCAGTGTAGGCGTGGACATCTTTCGCGTAGCAACATGAAACGCTTCTGCATTATTGATGTTGCAATGTGCCTGCTCGGCCTGCGATGCTACAAGTCCGTTCGACAGGCAGGATGTCGGCCCGCAATGCTTGAGAGCTTGGGTAAGAGGGAAAAGATGCCGACGAGTCGTTGGACTCCACCAGTGTGGCGGTAATATAGGCTGCTTAGTTTCGTTGCGGGGACCCCCTTGGTATTGACGCGCCTCTCAGCAAGAAAGTTGAAGAAAGGTCTTGTCCATGGGAGACATTTGAATACCAAGGCACAGGCACTCTCGGTGATGAGGCGCCGTACTTGACCTTGACCAAACCCTGCGCTCGCATGCTCTGAGGATCTAGAGGTATATATCAAACAGCGCTGTGTCGAATTCCGGCCTCAATGCTCGCTTGCTTTTGCGGCCCCCCCGGACCATCATTACGAGAGCCTGGTACCACAAATTGGTGCGAAGCATTGTACGACCACCAGCAGAACACCCCCGCTCGCGTGTCCTGTGTCTTGTTGGAGCCGGCGCGGCTCAGAGCCAGGGACAGGTAGAGGTACACCAGGTACAGCCACCGTATCCATCTAAATCATCCCAACCATAATTTCCGCTCGCTCTCATGACTGCCACGACCACCACCATCACCGCCGAGGGCGACTTGCACCGCCTTCGCTCCAAAGCGTCCTCTGGCTCAATCGGCGCCAAGTTGCTGAAAAGTCTGAAAAGTCTCAGATACGAAGACACGACGAGCGGTGTTCCTCCGCGAAAGGTGTCGACCATCACCCCTCCACGATCTTCGTATGCGGCGGACAGACAGGTCGCAGCGCAGATCCCTAGCCACGTGCACATGGCGAACTCGACCTCCGAGCACCCACCGCACCGACTACGAACATCGCCCTCTACCTCTTCAACGCCCAGCACGAATGCGATCACGACCGATAGAACGTCGCTGCGGTCGAATGAGGCTCAGGTGAAACGCGACAGCGGCATTGCGCCTTCCGTGTCCACCACCGGCGCAGCTTCCGCATCCTCTGTCGACAACAGTGGCAGCCACCTGTCAGTGGCGCGTGAGCCAACCCTGCCAACAATTCTTGTGCAGGATGAGGAGTATCAGCAGCAGCAACAACAGCCTTCGCCGTCTGCGCCTACCAGTCCCGTAGAGTCGACGCGGAGTCGATCTCCTTTTGGAGGGTGGAGGAAGAATAAGGACACTGGCAACAAATCACCGCGACCGCAGCGGCAGGCGAAATCCATGTCGCCGCCGCGCAAGACCACCCGCGTGGGGACCTTCCACGGCATCGATGCGCACCTGCCGAGCTCTGACAGTGCCGACCATGTCAATTTAGAAGATCTGGCCTCGAACAAAATCGGCTTCTCGACGCGGGGCAGTCTGTTGTTCGGCGGGAAGAAGATGGCAAGTTTGATCAACGCGCAGGGCGAGGACACCAGAAGGCGCACCAATGGGGCCACTTCCCCTACACAGAGCGAGCAAGCGCTGTCATCGTATGCGGCGGACGAATCTACGACACGTGCAGAGGAATCTACTGTGAAGGCATTGCCTACTGCGTCAACAGAGGATGCTCGCAGCACGCCATCTCCACGAATAGGGTCTCCCCGAACAGAGTCGCGGCAATCCAACGGCACCCCAGACCGCAGTCAGCTTTCGCCAGAACCAAGGCCGGATGCATTGAGGGCAGGGCGACGCAATCCAAGTATGCACATGCTGCAGGCTGCAATCCATGGTGGTCGGGTTTTGTCAGCTGAAGAGATCACACTCTCTATGAAGATTCGAAACTTCTACGAGCAAGGCGACGACTCTGCAGACTGGTCGAAACCTCACCATATGTCAAGAGTGGCGGCAGGCAAACCGACACCAGACATCTTTGCAACGCCAAGAGACACACCAACATCCGACATGTCGACCGTGGATACTAGGAGTGTGCATCGTACGAGACCTGAGAACGACGAAAACTGGCCTTTGACTGAGAACTCGACACTGCAAGACAACTCGCCTGTGACAGAGAAGGAGGTAGTAGCTCCAGACAGCACGCCTGTGACAGAGAACGAGGTAGTAGTGCCAGACAGCACGCCGCAATTGAGTAAGAGAGCGAGCTATATGTCTGCTCAATCTAGGAAATCTCATGAGCTTGCAGGTGGCGTCGAGGACTGGGCCGATGTTCAAGGACGGGATGTTGATCGCTATGGTTTCATACAACGAATGCCATCACGTGCTTCGGGTGTGAGGTCTCCTCATGAAGGTATGCAGCGGGTGGCCACCTCACTTCGCGTGGAAACACAACAACCTCGACGGTCCCGTGGTCTGATGCGTGGACTTTCCGATGCGAGATCTTCCAGATCAATGCCTGCTTCGAGGTCGAGTAAAGACTGGACTTTTAAGCGAGGTCCGGGTTCGATACACAGCACACGGTCTACTTCGTCCAGGTCCAACCCATTCCGATCAAAAAGCAAACGGCTCCTGGCCGAGGCTTCAGACATGCTTACATTTCCGCACGGATTGGAAGACATTGACGAGGACGAGGATGCTGGTAGGACAGCCTCTACGAGAAAGCAGCGTGAATGGGCACGCGAGGAGAAATGGCAGAGGATGGCCCGACCGATCACGATGAAGCACGCAGTCAAAGGCGGCGGTATGCAATTTGACTTCGATACTAACGACCCGAAACTCATCGAACGAACATGGAAAGGAATTCCTGACCGATGGCGAGCCACTGCTTGGCACTGCTTCCTGCTGACCAGTGCCCGGAAACGAGGGCACACAACTACGGACGAGGAGCTGATAGGACAGTTTCACAAGTTGCAGGGGCTGAATTGCGCAGACGACTATCAGATTGATGTTGACGTACCGCGGACAGTGCAGTTGCATATCATGTTTCGAAGACGCTATCGCGGTGGCCAACGACTTCTCTTCCGGGTTCTACACGCCATGGCTCTCTACTTCCCAGAGGTTGGATACGTCCAGGGCATGGCCAGTATTGCGGCGTCATTTCTTTGCTATTTTGACGAGGAGCAGGCTTTCGTCATGATGGTCAGGCTCTGGCAGTTGCGAGGCCTGGAGACTTTTTTCAAAGAAGACTTCGGCGGTTTGATGGCGGCATTACAGGACTTTGAGAGCGATTGGCTTGCGGGTGGTGATGTGGCAACCAAACTCGAAGAGCTCGGGATCACATCCACAACGTACGGCACGCGGTGGTACTTGACTCTCTTCAATATGAGCGTCCCATTCCCGGCCCAACTCCGGATCTGGGACGTGTTCATGCTCCTCGGCGATGACCCGTGCTTGACTGGTAAAGGCGCGTCAAGCAACAAGAGTCTAAATGCGTACAATGGGGCGGATCTGGACGTTCTGCACTCGACTGCTGCGGCTCTCATCGATGCGACGAGAGAGATTCTCCTGGACAGCGACTTCGAGAACGCCATGAAAGTGCTCACGTCATTCGTCCCCATTAAGGATGAGGATATGTTGATGCGCGTTGCACGCACCGAGTGGAAACTGAGGAAGAAGAGGACAAGCCATTCTACCAAGGCATAGGAAGTCTTGACGAACCACAGAAGAACATGGCGACGAAGCCGAACGATTTCCTTGCATTTTTGATTGTAGAGGACCCGACCGCACATGGTCTGGAGGCACCTTCCTTTCTTTTGGGTATACGGGATGGAGTTTACGACAGGAAGAGCAGACATCGGACTCTAGAGTCTAGAGATGGCATGACGGCCTTATACTGTCCTCTTATGCTGAAGCATTGATGGCGGCAGCTTCGTTGGCAAGCGGTTGGGTGGACAACATGAACCACCATTCTCATTGAGATACCCTGAATCGAAATACAACTTACCAGCTCGTAATCTTATTAGAACGGCAGAAGAAGCTATTAACATCTCATGAGGAAATAGAAGGAGCAACTGAAATGGATGGTATGAAACGCGGAAATCAATTTCAGATTGCTGTTGTGAGTAGGATGAGGAAGGTTTGACGTCGACGGGAGAGAGATCCAGAGCCTTGAGTTCACAGGCTCGATGTCGCTGATGCGTGAAACATAACACCATGGGTGTTTTGTCAATATGTTGAAAGATGCTACACGTTTTGAAGTTTAAATGTTCCCACTCAACCTGTGACCAAAACATCTCCAAGCATCAAGACAACAAGGATGAACGATTCCGGAAAAGAAGAAACACGAAATACTGCTTGTCTTTTTAAATGCCCTTGTATTATCCCATACACACACTATATACACAACCACGTCGCCCTTTCTCTCAAGTCCTATCCATGATGAATGATACGGACAAGAAACGAAAATAGCGCTGGGGACACAGGTACTCTATCTCTCTGGCGACTATCCTGAAACATACCTTCCACTCTTCTTCCAAGTCGAGAATCATGTGTGCTGTTCTGTCTTTGGTATCTCTGCAACGATCAACAATCATAATAGTAAAGAGCTCCTCTCCCTCTCATCAGAGGCAACGACAACATAGTTATACAAACTTCTCTCCTATCTCTTCATCCTGCTATTGCCAACCGCGTGTCTGTGTGGGGTATCCAAACATCGACAATCGTGATTGCCAGCGAGCGGCCAGGCAAGGACAGGTATATTCCAGCTCATTCTCCTTCTCCTTTCAGCTTCGTCGTTTAATGTCCACCATGTTGTCCCTCCTTCCTCGTCTTCTCCTTCTCCTCATACGCGACACCATGTCTATCTCCTCCAATCCCAGTGTGTTCCATTCCGTTCGAGCTCCCTTCACTCCCCGCGGGGTCCTTGCCTTCCAACATCTCGCTATGCTGCTGAATACCATGTCTCTCACCTTGAGGAATGGCTGGGTCACCCTGTACGGGCTCGCCCTTTGTAGGTGTCCAGGCGAGGTAATCTCGTCGAACCTCTACGTAATCGTATGCGAACTCGCCGAGTTGATCGTCATCCATACCGAGTAATTCAGCTTCATCGGATGCGCGGAGTTTCAGACCGGGAATGAGATTGATTGCGTAGGCGAGGATGGCGGAGATGGTGAAAGAGTATGCCGTACAAGCTGCGATGTATCCGACTTGGTAGCCGAGTTGGACCCAATGATGTTCGATCCAGCCTCCAGAGAAGAGACCCGTGTTGACGCCATCCAGGCCGATAACGTAGGGAGCGGCGAAGACGCCGTTGAAGAAGAGTCCGACCATGCCTGCGACACCGTGCTCGGCGAAGACATCCATGGAATCGTCTATTTTGATCCAGTATTTGATTTTGGTGGCGAAATTGCATACGACGCCCGTAGCGATACCCAAAACGACGGAGGCCCAGAGAGGGATAAAACCCGAGGCGGGAGTGGCGGCGACGAGGCCGGAGATTGTGCCGGAACACCAACCGACCATGGACCATTTGCGAGCGAGGCGCCAATCGAGGAGGACCCAGGTGATGGCGCCGAACATGGCGGTCAAGTTGGAGTTCCAGCAGGCGTAGACGGCGCGGAGGTTGGCACCGAAGGAAGAGCCTCCGTTGAAGCCTAGCCAGCCGAACCAGAGGAAGACGGTTCCGAGGACGATGAGGGAGACGTTGTGGGGACGGAAGTTCAACATCATCTTCTCTTGACGGCGGCCGAGGACCATGGAGTAGGCGAGAGCGGAGATTCCAGAGCCGATTTCGACAGGTCCTCCGCCGGCGTAGTCGAGGACTCCCCATTTGTATGCCCAGCCGTTGATGCCCCAGACCCAGTATGCGATGGGGCAGTAGACGAGTGTTGCCCAGAAGAAGACGAAGACCATCGCGGGGATTACTCGACCACGCTCAGCCACAGCACCCACAACGATAGCCGCCGTGACAGCGCAGAATTGCATCTGGTAGAACGCGTAGAGCAGATCTGGGATGAGCGGGCTTCCGGGCGAAGGCATGGCGAGTGTGTTCATGAGACCGAATTTCTTCAAGTCGCCGATGAAATGGTTGGTCGCGTAGTTGGAGAATGCGAGAGAGTAGCCCCAGAAGTACCATTGGAATGTGATGATCGAGTAGGAACTCATACAGACGAAAATCATGGAAAGAGCTGATTTTCTACGTGCGAGGCCTGAGTAGAGGAATCCGAGACCTGGTACCATGACCAGCACCATTGCGGATGCGATGATGATGTATGCTTGGTCTCCGGCTGCGAACCATTGATTCAGATTTTCGGTGTCTGTTCATTTTCGATCAGTGTGCTGTTCGAAATCTTGAAGATGTGTATATCCAATGCCACGCGAGAAGTCGAGTTTGCGTAGCATCACACGTGATGACGATGATATTTGCTGACTCGCGTGGCATTGAAATTCCAGCGGATACTCACTCGAATCGCCACCAATGTTGGGGTTTGTGCCATTGAACACGGCGGGTGCGCCGGTCCACGCGTAGGACATGGCTGTCGCGGTTGTCGTGAAACCCTCGACGGCGGTGGGGTGTATTGAAGTGCGCTGAAGGCGCGAATTGAAGAGTCGGCGACGTTACGCCTGGTGATTCAGCTATAGGAGTTGCTGGACTGCCGCCTCAGGCAGGCGGGTCGAAATGGGAGGGTATGATGTAGTCGGTGGTAGTGCTGCTGTAAAGTACCCGTACAGGGATTAATTATGGGTGTACTATTGTTGACCACGAGCCAGCGGGTACGACATTCACCGCAGCAATAGTAGGGATTGCGGTCGGGGGAGGGATGATGTCGTAGCAGCAAAAAGAAAGCGCGGGCGAAGGTAATGTTAAGGAAGATGTCGTTGTGAAGCTAGATCCGCCAGAGTCCACAGGACCAGCGGAGGTCGACGGGTCTTATGGGCCGCCAGTTCTCGAGCGTCGAAACGATTTACCCACTACTCTGTACTTGGTGAACCTTAGCCACCACCTCACCTTATCAGAGCAACTGCTAGCTGGGTTTCCGTAGACGAAGCGGCGCCGAGATCTGGCAAAAACAACAGAGAAACGCCAGC
This sequence comes from Nothophaeocryptopus gaeumannii, assembly GCA_031771865.1. Classification (NCBI taxonomy): domain Eukaryota; kingdom Fungi; phylum Ascomycota; class Dothideomycetes; order Mycosphaerellales; family Mycosphaerellaceae; genus Nothophaeocryptopus; species Nothophaeocryptopus gaeumannii. The sequence goes on from JASISA010000002.1 coordinate 30,650, forward strand.
GGATTGGCGACTACAGCGGGTTTAGCTTGGCTCGTGGCAATCCGCGCAGCACGATGGAGATCTCGAGACAGCTGCCAACTTAGTCACCAAACCATGCCGCGATAGTGATACTTCCTTCAAACCTGGGCCTTCCACAGCTTCCCTCACTTCGCGTGCCACATGCATCGTGCGCTGCTAATTCCCGGGCCCGTGTACCCACCCAGCGCCGGGCCACTCATCAACTATACAGCCTATGGGGGAGCCTGGGACGTTGTTTTGGCTCCCTTCGCGGACTTCCATTAAACAGCCCTGCCCTTGCCCATCATGCTGCTTGTACGCTCACCGTTTTCCGCGACAGCGATTATCGCGGCTCGATCATACTTGCTTTTCAATGCCCAGCGTCCGCGTTGTGTGGGAGATGACATCGTTCCACAGAAAGCGCCCCGTTCGAGATCGGCGAAGTCTTCCTCCTCGAGAGCCTCTTATCAGTTGTACAGAAATCCTATGACAAGAGATAATTTAAAGTTGAAAGGTCTGCAGTCGCGCCCATCGCATTGGTTCCAGCGCCAGGATGGAGAACGGCAACGACGGGCGCTTGCTCTTCCTACCCTAGCATCGAAGCTGAGCAGAGCCCTGCAGGATCAACATTGCCTGTTGTTATTGGCCGTGATAAGACGTCTGTCAAACAGGAATAGCGCCATGAACCTCGTCTGCGAGCACTTCCTGCGTCACTGGACTGGGTATGAGACGACGATAAGGCCAAAGGAGCAATTCAAAGACGCGTCTAAAGAACGCCATTTCTCTCGGCGTTCGTGAACGATCATGATCGTAGGCTTAGCACCTTCGGTCCCGCTTGTCCAACAGCTTTCTTTGCAACGAGCCGATTCCATTCACCCAAGCGCAAGCGATTGCAGTCTTGGCATCGACCATCCCTCGACCTGGCACAGATCCTCCGCATCCGACCCTCCGAAACTGCACATGCTCCATCTCATGCAGCATCTCCTCGACAGGGCTTCTTTGGTTGCTGTCGCTTGCTCTGATGACAGCGTCATCTTGGTCTCAAGAGATAGCTGCCCAATCATTACACGAAATGTGCTATAAAAGAGTTGAGGGTCCTGGCGTCCGAGTATTTCCGCGCCAAAGCCACAGGGCGTGATGTCGGGTTCCTGCTCGGCATCTGGCCACTGCGGTGCGGACCCTCCTGGAACGCCAACCACGGGTGCTTCTTGAACATCTCCGGTTACAGAGCACGCGACTCCATGAAGATGTGCATTGTGGAGAGCAATGAAGGACAGGGTCAAGAGCCGAGAGCTGCTTCATGTTGACAGCACTTCTCTGTGGCTCGAATATGTCGTAGGCTTTCCTGATCAAAAACCTCAGATCCTTAGAGGCGACGAGAGACGCTGGGTTCAAATTGCATTCAGCGAGAACCATGCTATACGTGCCGTTGAGCCAGCAAAACCCCAAGATAGGACACCGGTGTTGTGACATCTGCTCAGCATCTCCAATGTTAGTCGCGGATCTCCTCAAAAGGGCACACGGGCAACCACGCGTATGGAGAGACTTCTCCCACCCTACGCATAACGCGGCTTCATTCCATCTGTCGCGATTTGAGACTTTGAAGAGCATTCAAAAGCATTCGTTGAGCGACACTAGGGTAAGTCGACAGTTCTGAGCTTCCCTGCTTGCACGCTATACGTCCCAGGATCGCGAAAGGCATGTCGCGCCGCCGTGCTCCGGCTCTATGGTTTCATCATTCTTCAAAACTCACCGCCGGTCTCACTGTGCGTTGTTCCTCTCGATACTGCTGAAACGCGACGAGAACGGCTCGGAAAACGTCAAGGCTAGATGGGGAGGATTCCAGTCCTAGACATCACTCCTCAATGCAACGTAATTCTATGCCGTTGCCGTTACGACTAACATGCCTCTTGAGAGAGAGGCCACGAGCTTTGTCGACTGCCCTTGGAACAGGCGTTGCGGTAGAGCCGGACCGCAAACTGAAGCTCCATTGCAGGGGTTATATAGACGGCTTCTGGATCAACTATTTGCTCAGACTGAAAAATGTATTGTCCAACTCTGCTCGTTGCGGTCCTGTCGACTTCTAGTAGGTATATCCAATGTACAGCAATCGACCAACCCACCAACACCGCGCTACACATAATCTATACTTTATCAGTCCTCTCAGTCAAATCATCCAACGCTAATCATTAACGCTCATATCAACCCAAGCAATAGAACGCAACAGCCATGACCAAAATCGCCGAACCAGCAAACCCAGCCGTTCGCGTAGCATCGCCTTTAGGTACATGCCCCGTAGCCTTCTTCCCCAAATACCAGGCTCCAATATCTGTGAGCTCGCCCTTTTGTGTCAACATGGCAGAATTCGGTCCAACATTCGAAACATCCGATCTGAAGGCGCCAAAGTATGAGCTGTAAGCGAATTAGCAATGTCCGATAAGACGTATGCAGCATCTGAGGCATGTGCTGGATGTGTGGCTTGCTTACTAGTGCGTTATGTACCTGCCAAGAGGAAGAAGATCGTAGATTAGCATGTTGTTCGCAATCAAGCGTTGCAAAGTCAGCATGTCAAGCAATCATAATAAGCAGCAGCGTATCTCTTCGCCGCAGCTTATGGATGGATGCTCGTCATAGACTTTTCTTGATTTGCTGAATGATGGACTTACGAAATTCTGTCGAAGAAAGAATTCGACATATTAAAAAATTCCTGCGTCTCCTTCAATTTCGCGCCAGGATATCCATACTCCGTCACCCACATGGTCATATTCTCATACGTGGCATTCACCTGTCCCACATGACTTGCCAATCCTTCGAAATTGCCATACCAGTGCACGGGGATGAAATCTGGTGTACAGTTGCCATTGCATGCTGTGAACCAATTCTGCAACCAATTGAATCCCGTGGAAGCGCCTGTCACGGCGGGAGCTCCTAGCTTGACGCCCAGATCTTTGAGAGGTTCGATTTCGCGAATCCAAGTTTCTGCGGCGGTTTGGGCGTCTACGCAGGAGCCGCCGTTTGAGCAGCCGTCGGGTTCGTTGAAGCCCAAAACGTAGGTTATGTTGTAGCCGTTGGACATGAGATTCTTGACTGTGTTGTAGAAGTCTGTATCTCCGGAGCTGTCGGCTCCCCATTTCATAGGCACGAATTGGAGTTTGGTGTGATCTATACCGGCCGTGGGTTGGGAATTATAGTTATAGTACCAGGTTAGGTCGGAAGTACTGTTTGTCCAGTAGACATTGTCGCTTGTGTGGTCGGTGTTTACGTATGCGAGGCCTCGTTTGGAGGAGGCTGAGGCGTCTTGCGCGAGGGCGTATCCGAATGCCAGCGCACTGGCGGCGAGGGATTGTGTCGTGGGCATTTTCGCGGTTCTTCGTGTCGTTCCTGGCTATTTCCAAGGCGTCCTCGTAGAAGTGTGTACCTCGCTATCGCTGCTCTTGTAGATCACACCAATCCTTGCTCTTGCACAAACCTGTTCTTGTACCAATGTCGAAACGAGCGCGTCTTTCTGAAACCACCGAAAAAACCAGAGAGTATGGGGAGAAGGGCAGGATACATACGCTGAAGGACAGATACCCGGCCCATATTGAATAGACGACCGTATGTTTCTACTACTACTAGTGCTAGCGAAAGGGTAGCGGAAGGGTGAGGAACTTTGACTCTAGTCTTCCAAAGACGGTGTGCATCTGTTCCACTGAGATACGGCGTGGGAAGCTTGACAGGAGTAGGCCAGCCCAAGAGAGGTTGTGAGGAGCCTAATTCGGGTTGAGATAGATCCGCCTAGATCTTGGTTCGGCTTTGGCTTTCGATGGCTGCGTTGTTTTCGGATTTCACGTGCCGGTCGGTGCGGCGAACGGCGGGATCTCGGCTCCTCTCCGAGAATGGGTGCAAGTGAATAGACATCAACTTCTTCGGTCTACGGCATCGACAGTCCGTTGGACGCGTAGTCAGAGCTGTTGAAGATGTGCAGAATACTGTCTATACTGAGATGTCTTCCGAACAGCAAAGATCGAAGAAATGCCGCATCCCGCGCGGTCTGGAATAAGGGCAGGGATGACACACCTGAGTCGCCGCTAGATGCCAACCTCCCGGTTGCTTGCCGCTCCAGCACCTCACTCCATGATAAGACACCTCCTTAAACCCTTAATGCGTGGTGGCGACTACGAACAGCGAAGCCGCTCACTCTGAAGACCAGCATCTGATGATTCGGAATGGCATCACATGCCGCTGGTCCGGCTGGTGCAGCTGTGCCAGTGCCTGAGCCTGAGCGTCAGAAGAAACGAGCGAGACCGAATCCCGCGAGGCGGAAGGCATCCAAGGCGAAAGTAGCATCTCAAGGAGACATTCTTCCTACGCAACCTCAAGCTGGAACTTCGACTGCATCTGATGGCACAACAAAACAGAATGCTTCGGTCAGGCCCGTTCCGAAACGTGCAGGCTCCAGCAGTACGGAAACAGCGAAACCCGCGAAGTCGAACATTGCACTGGTCAAACCAGTGCCACGGGTCAACGCCAGTCAGTCCAAAGATGGAGCCCCAAAGACCTCGAATAATAGTGGGCAAGCTGGTCCTCTCGCTCTGGCAACCTCCGCCATGGTGACTGGAGGCCTTCTCGGATGTGCCGCAGGAGCCGCACTAATCCTGGGGGCCGGCATGTGGAAGAACTTTGGTGGTACTGAGTCCGCAGTCCTGACAGCCAGAAGCGCAAAACTTTGTATAGACAACCTGATTGAGGAAGTAATTACAAGTCTGCGAGCTGGAACGTACAACGCACCGGAAGCACTGGATATGCTTAGACGGACCACGTTGGCCTATGCGAGCACGATACCTGGTGGTGCACCTCTCGTCGAACGAATATTCCGCGAAGTCGATATGGTCCGTAGACAACGAGGTCGAGAGATCGACAAAGTGCTCGCTGAGGCATATGCTGAGCTGGGCAAGGCCAGTCAGAGAGGCGCTTCGCCTGCAGAGCTACAGTCTCTTGTACTGAGACAGCTCATGAAGCTCTCAACCTTCGCGACGAATGCGACGCAGGATGTGATTGCACGGAACCCCAAGCTGAGGCCGTTTAGGGACAATGCGGCAAAAGCTTTGAGACCGCCGCCGGAGCCCAAGGTGCCTACCGTGAAGCTGAACATGGCGATCAAGCACAAGCCAACTGTCGCTGCTTGAAAAACCACAGTGGGCTTCGTGGATCGTTCAATTTGCAAGCCGAGATCTGCTATGTAGTCTTTCTGAACTACCTCCTCGACCTTGGCTGGTCCATCAACATGCTCTCCGTTCGCTCGCATGTAAGACATGATATCGACGTACTTCAAGGGAGACAGACCGATCCTCTGTCCTGCTCATCCACTTCCACCCATCCCTCCCTCTGGTCTTGTTGCTAAGTGTGTTGCTGAAGCTCGGTGCGCCGCAGCTGCAAGACGCGAGCAAGAGATTCCTCCACAGCCTCGTCCTCCTTCTAGGCAATCTCTGGCAACAGCTTAATGCCTTTTGAGCTGTTCAAGTCTCCTTCAGCTCCACCTTGGAGTCCGTATCCGTATCAGTCCCCGACTCGGACTCGCTACCTTACTCCGCATTCTGAGAAACAGTCTTCCACTCGCCGTCGGACTCGGTGCTGAACTCGGAAGTCTCGGAAAACGTCTCCTAGCCGTCGTCGTCCTCGTTACGGATGCCGAAGACAGCGGCAAAGCGGGTCAACAAGATGCGGAGCAGGAAGGCATCAATAGCAGTAGATACCAGGAAGGCGAGAATCCCGGTTGGCGTAGTCAGGTCGAGGCCGGTGTTGCTGCACAAGACGTTGAAGAGGAAGGCGGTTATAGCGGTGGCTACGATAAGGGCGACGATAGGGGAGGTCTCAATCATCGAGAGACCAGTATTGCTGAAGACGCTAGCAGCCGCGAACAGCAAGGAACTGCGCATGCTGATGGACGAGGGGTTGAAGCTCAGACCAATACTGGTAAAGGCGCTCATGATCTCGAAGAGGTCGGTAGTCGTGAAGCTAAGGCCGGTATTGGTAGAGGCGCTCGCGGCCATGAAGAGGTTTCCAAAGATGCTCATCCTTGAGGAAGCGAGCAGAATGGTGGTACTGCTCGAGGGTATCAGAAAGAGTGTTCGCTCGAGTTGCGAGTATTGATGTACTGTACTGTTCGATGTTGTCGGGTTAGGTATGGTGGGCTTGCTTGATGGCGTAGAGTATTTGGCTTGGTGTTGTCTATGAACTGAGAGCTAGTCGAAGGATGTACGAGAAGAAGACCAGAATCAGTTGCGGTGTGGCTTTTCTCTGGCAGACAGCGCAAATGCCAAGAACGCGGTTTGCTTGTGAAGAAGCACGAACCTACGACAACTTGTGAAGATCACGAGCTATGTGCCGAGCGCAACCGTGCACACACATCTAATTCGTACTTCGTCCTCGCAATCATTACCGGCGCAAACACTTCCTGCGCCGAAACACTACCACCTCCCCACCCACCGTCATGTACCCGCTATACGAATTCTTCGTCACCGTCCTGCCCACCACTATGGCTCTCCCCAATTCATCCGACAAAGAGGAAATCATCGCCGACGCCATCGACCTCGAGAAGGGCGACATCATCCACATTCACGGACCTCTCCACCTCGAGGCCCAACATAACAAAGCCGACTCGGCAGACTTCGCGTCTATCGACCTCGAGAAAGGCGAGACCATCTACATGGAGGGCATTAACAACATCTCCGACCTCGAGCCCTACAACATCGAGACCTGCTATTCAAAACCCACTTACCTCCTCTGCGTCGCCAGTGCAATTTGCATCGGTCTCGGCCTCGTCACCTACATCCTCAGCATGCTCGCTCCGGACAAGTGTTCCGGCGCACCGCTTTTCAGGTACGCTACGGAGGAGCTCCTGCTGGGGTGTCTCGCTGGTGCCGGGGGGATCTGGGCTAAGGGGGTGGGAGAGTTGTGGGGGAGGGAGTGTGAGTAACGCAGCTTTAAGGGGCCTATGGGTATGTGGATGTTTTGCTGATACTTGGAATAGGGGAGGATTTTGTTGGGACTTACCTATCGGTCGTCTTTGGGTTGGTGGTGTTGATGGTGGGTGCTATTGAGGTGACAGGGTCCTGGGAGGGATGGATGGCCTCGGATTGAGTGACGCTGACGCGCCTACTCTGATGGAGGATTAGGCAGGAGGGAAATGGGAGACACTTTTCGGGAATTGGCTGGCTGCGGGAATTGCGCTCTTTGAAGGAAAAGAGCATGTGATTGTGGACGTGATGCGTTACAGAACTAGAGAGCTTTCGCCAACACTAACCATCTCCTTTGGTCTCCCAACCTCCAAGCTACTTCTGTTGCGCTCAGTAGAATTTCAATCGCTCAAAGGTCAGCAGAAGCGAACCCTGAAACGAGCTTCCCACTTCCAATCATTTACAAATGCTCCTTCACAAACTCCAACGCCGCCTGATACCCCCTCTCAAACTCCTTCTTACTTTCCCCATCCTCAAAATTCGCCCTCGCACTCATCCATCCATGCACCTGCTCATACGTCTCCACCTTCTTCGGCACTTTCAACGCCGCATCAAACTCCTGCACCTTATCAGCCGGCTCATCCTTCGAAGCCAACATCATCATCGGAATCGTGGCCTTCGCCGCATCCGCACCATCCACAAAAGCAGGACTGCTCTGGATACCAGCCGACCAAGGGGAGTTCTCGCCAGATGTGATGGAAACCATTTTCCCACCCCAGCAGAAACCGATACTAGCCCATTTCTCTACGCTCGGGTAAGAGGATTTCATCTCGCCGAAGACGGAATTGATCACACCAAGATATCTCGGAATATCCTGAATCTTTTCCAAGAACTTCTTGAATGTCGCTTTATCCTCCTCGGACGCGTCGGGCGCCATCCATTTCTCATTGGCGGTGCCATCGTGGAAGAAGTCCGGCATGGTGACGAGGTATCCGGCGTTGGCGAGGATATCTGCTCCTTGGAGTGTGGATTGATGGAAGCCGAAGACATCGTAGATGAAGAAGATGGCGTGTTTGGCGTTGCTGGGTCCGACGGTGTAGGTTTTTGTTCCTGCGAAGGTCTTGTATTCGCCTTTGGGAGTGTAGTTGAGCTTGGCTTCGGGCACGGGAGGAGTGCAACAGGCTTCTGAGTTGTGGGTTGTCATATTGGTAGTCTGATTGTGGGTTTAGTCTGGTCTTGGACTGTCGTTGTACAAGTTTTGACTGCTCTGGTCTATTTATAAAAAGCGCATGCAGAGGATGGATCAGAGCTGGAGCGCGATCTGAGGTTGGAAAGGTATTTAAGTTAGTTCTATTCTAGAAGGCATCGCGGACATGCAAAGCCATTTTGCAAATGCTGTCATTGTTGTTCCACGTTTCGGACATAACGTTGAGCGCGATTGAAACACCGCTGCAGATGCGCTCAGTGTTGCGTATAGCTTTCCTGCTTGAGAATCGCGGCTACTTTCATTCTTTCCGTTAGCAATCGACGACATTGACTTGTCATTGATGATAGGCTGATGAACTGCGGCTGACCAAGATCACACTCTATATCCGTCTTCGCCGACCAGGCATCCGAGATCGGACACGTGATCGTCAAGGCAGCAGTTCGTACTTTGCCAATCTCTAACCAGACTTGGGACGAGCGCAGGATTGCCTAGGAATACCTCCATATGGTTGTGCTGTTTCCTCACCTATACTCTCCGCCGCAGTCACCAAGTTGGTCAATCAATCGGGCTCTGTTGCTCCTGACCAGGACGGCCTCGATAGCAGATTGATCATCTGCATCAAGTCTGAGTCCATACACTCTTAGGTTGTCATCGGCATTGTCACTGACGCCCCATCGCGTGCCCACGATTACCGCTCCGACGTAGGGAAAGTCCAAGACCCATCTTGTGGCAACATTCGATATCGAGACGTCGTACTTGGTGGCAATGTTCTTTAGTATTTGCAGAAGCTCCTGAAACAATGACCAGCTTCCCCAGTTCAGGATCATTTCGTAATACTTTCGCTGGCTTGGTGTGATGCTGTTCAAGAACAGTTCCGGTTCAGTTTGGTCTAGCCACTTCTCGGCAATGAAGCCACCGAGAAGTGTCCCGTAAGTCAAAAGCTTGACATCGTGCTTTAGGCAGACCTCGCCCATCCTGAAGATTGGTCGAGAATCGATCAATGAGAACTGTACCTGGTTGGTGTAGACCCTGATGCCTGCCTGAATGATTTCCTCCATCCGCTGCGTGTCGAAGTTGCAAAGCCCAAGCCTGTGTACTCGTTCGTCTTCCTGGATATATTGAAGAGCTTCGACATACTGTGGGTCTTCGTAGAACTGCCAATGAAATTGGAGGAGATCAATGTAATTCGCAGACATTCGTTGGCAGCGCTCTGTGATGTTGGCTCTAATAACGTCTCTTGTCACTTCTGTCGGTGTGAAAATGCAGTACTTTGTCGCGCCAAAGAGGGACTCAGGATTGGAGCATGATGATCTAAAGCTGCCAAAGACAATCTCGGCATCGCCATAGTGATCAGCCATATCATACGCCGTGAAGCCCTTGCTCGCATAGATCTCGAACTGGTTCCGAATCTGTTGGAGGGAAGCAATGCCCCAGGATGTGCTTGATAGCTGCCAAAGCCCGGAAAACAAGCGAGGCAGCATTTTTCCACCAAGTACGAAAGTCTCTATGCTGCTGGGTAGCGCTGGCACAGTCACGGCTGTAGATGTACCTCTCGGTATCTCCTCATGCTTGACTTGCTTCGGAAGGAGAAAAGCGGATCTCAAAGCCAGCATACTTCGTTCGAACGGGAATCCTTCCTTTCGAGAAGCCCAAGCAGGACGACCAGCGTTCAGTGCCTCACTGAGTCCCTCCACTGGTCCCTGCTCTGTTTCTGTGAGACTTCGTGATCCAGTGGGAGTAAGCAGCGTCTTCTGGACAGCCGTGAGTGCCTGGATGATATCTCCGTCGACGGACGCAAGTATAACATCGAGCTCCAGCGAGGTCTCGTCATGTAAAGGATGTCTCGATGTCTCAGCGACCAGATTCGTGAGGAGTGGTAGACTTTCATAACACATGCCGGATCCCAGCATAGCCCTGATCCTTTGTTGCATCGAATGGAGAGACGAAGTTGCTCGCATCCCATCGTGTCCGTTTAAGAAAAATGGTCCTTCGGGTGGCTGTGACTGCTTGGCCAGAAATACCCTGGTCCTCTCTTCGAAGGTAGAGGTTATTGAAGGGTCGGCAGCCAGCATGGACCTCAACACAGAGCGAAGACCTTCTTCTGGTAGATTTGCGATGATAGTGTCTGTCATCAAATTAACGTGGGCCATCTTAGGCTCACTGTTCTGTGGACGGCCCATGATGGTTGGGATGCTGGTATGCTCCTGGGTGATTGATGCCAAATGTCGCGCCAAGTCTCTCGGCCGACCGATTCCCGAAAGTGGCCGAGAGCCAGACAACAACTCGCAGCTAACATGGATGGTAGGCTGATGTGAACAGCTTCATTATCATCACTGACTCAATGCCTGAGCTCAGGACACCAATCGATCCGGTCTGGATCCTACATGGGAGACCGGTGTTCAGGATCGGCTCGTGGGTGTGGAGAGTCCACGAATTCTCCAATTGCAGCAGGTACGGTGGCTCGGACAGGTAAGTGTATGGAGGTCGAAATGTCGACGAATGATGCATGGTTCGTTCCTCTCGATGAGTGAGTATTGGCGTGTCGTAAAGAAGCGAGTTGGCGAAATCAAAGACTGCTGGAAGGCATACTGTCTTCTGGTGCTGGTTCGAAGGGAGACATCCAGTGGTCTACTTTATCGTTGACCTGTGAGATGTGGAACATAGTGATTGTATCTGTAGTATAGGAGCAGAGAGACCCGTTAGAAATCATGCGTTCTAAGACCAAGACGCGATCGTTCTGCCCAAAGGGAAAACAGCGTCCAAAGCAATCGGGAGCACAATGTACGGGAGGAGACCGCGACACTCGCCGGACATCACGGGTTCTCAGCCTGACTTCGCTCGACAATTGCGAGCCTAAACCTTCTGCATAGCACGCCAATGGTGACAAGTTGCCTAAGCCGATGTCTACCACGAAGTGTCGAGCCACTCCAGACGCAATGATCAGAATCTGCCTCCCATCAGCATAAACCGGAGTACTCTTCGCTATTGTGTCGTCTCCAAAGAAGTTCTCCTCACGCTCAATCTGCACCATCTCAATCCTGAGTAGCGTAGTCCAGACGTCTCAACCGTATCAAGGACCATCTGTAGGAAAGTATCAAACATTTCCAACAGTCTCAAGGTCTATGTGAGCGTCAACGTCTTCTCTCCGAGCAGCCTATCTGGCCCCTTACTCATTTCCAGTCTTGACTGCTAGGATCCCATCATGGCAGACTTTCATTCCCACTGTGTACATTGTCATGTGAGTCTTGGCATGCCATCTGCACGCAAGTAAACAAAGCCACGACCCATGCAGAAGACCTCCAGCCTCGCTGACGCATCCACAAGCTACGGCACCCGTAGTGCCTACCTAGATGCCGGTACCCAACGACCTGAGTGCTGTGCGCACCGCATCTACCGCCATTCCTTCAGCCTTGCAAGCAAGTCGACTCTGCTAGCGGGGTTTGCCTTCATTTCACATGCAGGCTTGGCGTCCGACCGATGGGTTGTCGAGCACCCAAAGGAGACCAGCGGCCGATGCGTTGGCAAACCGCACACCCAGGTCGTTGCCTAAGGTGCTGGTGCAGTCGATCACTCGGTGTATGACGATCTCTTCTTTGGCATTCCCTTCTGCATCTGGTGCCCCTTGTTTGTTTACGCAGATCGAACAGCAAGCGGTATTGAACATGATCACAGAGGTTTTTCCGTCTTGTTTGATGGTATTTATCATTCATCATATGTGCTGTACTTCCTCGTACTCTACTTCTTGGACCCAGCGCCTCCTTCAACGTTACACGCCCGAACGCTGCAGACGTGTCCTTCCGTCAAAGGTTAAGACTTCAGCCCTTCAGCTCTCCTTCACAACTAGGGGATCCATCAACCTCCATCATCATTTCTGAGTGTTCGAGCGTCTTGCTCGGCGTCAGTATGAGCACCAGCGGAAGGTAGGCTCTGTCTCTCTTGCACACTGGTGTGCGTAACAGACGGTCCCAGGCTTCTGCAGTCGGATGTGGTCTGAGCATCCCCGATAGGTGACTGGCGTCGCTCGGTGGGCAAGTCGAGGGCGTGCTTGGAGCAAGACGGCGTCCGGCGGATGGAGTATGAACTGGGAGTGCATCGTCGCTGGAGAACGACCAAAGCCTCGAGAGAAGCGGTCGATTCGCCGCCGGACTCGTCATGGGTGGATTATTCTCCGGAGTCCTTGTTGTATTGCTGCTAAAGCTGTCGGTAGCATAACCTACTTCCGTTCAGCATTCAAGACATCGCAACAAGACTCGAGGACTGCTTAGCCCCAGTAGGGCACGTTACTCGCGATCGTGGAAATCGTGTCGGTGATGGTGTGGCTGACATCGTTGCCACCTGACTTTGAACGCTGGCCGCTCAGCTATGCGACTGTTAGCGTTGCTCATTCGTCGCATTCTGGAATCACTTACCTCCATGCCGACACCGCGATGCAGCATCACCAACCAATCCACGTAGCTGCTCGCTTCGCCATTCCTGTCTTCGTAAAGCAGGCGAGCAAATTCAAATTCGGCGCCGTCGAGACCTTGTCGAGCGAGCTGAATTGACAGACCCTTAGAGCCTCTTCCAGTCCCAGAGCCTTGCTCAAGAGCGAGAAGTATGTTCCTGACCTGAGCATTGAGATGCGTCTCTAGGATTGGCAACGCGTTCAAGTTGGGGTCTAGCTTTTGCAAGTCGTCGAAGCCTTCGCCAAACAGATCGATGAGCAAGTTCGGGCTCACCAACTGGTGCAGCCACAGGATGAGCATTTGTCCGTTGTCAACGATATAAGCTCCGCCCTCCTCGATGTTAGCGAAGCTGGCACGGACTCCGCGCGGCATTTTGAGGTGGCCGTTTTCATCCGCGAAGCCCTCACTCGGGTCCAGGCCGTGCAAGGCGATGATCCGAGGGTACAGATACAGGCTCAGCTCACCAGGACCCATCCCCTTGAGCGCTCGGAGCTCGTAGATACGGCGGTCGCTGGGCTCTTTGCCGCCCTTCAGAGCTCGCGATTTGATGAGACCAAGCATGTACATCGCAAACTCCTTCATGTGCTCTGGCATGACCAGCTGGCCTGCGGGATGTTGGCCAGAGTGGTTCTTCCTATAGAGTCCCAGAATGTCGACAGCCTTGTCTTGGAGGGTTTGTCGCGTGTCTGCGAGTGACCGGCTTGGCACTTTCATTGCGGCTTCTTTGGCAAGGACGGCGAGTATGGCATCCTGGTCCACAAACCGCATGCTGTCACGAGCAGTCTCTGTGATCGTGGCCACGACATTGGTGCAGCGTACTCTGCGTTGACCTGAAGTTGTCGTGTACAGGAGGGCGGACTGGAAGTGAGCATCATTTCGCGCCTCTAGCTTGCTGTCGTAGCTGAAGCTCACAGTAATGGCGCTATCTTCATTGACGGTGCTCATTTCGAGGTCTGCGCCAAAAGTATGTTGAGTGAAGTTGCCACTGTAGTGTGCGATCTGTAGTCCATTGCTGCACCGGACCTTCATCAATGCGATGTATCCTTGGTCGCGCTGTATCGAGTGACTTAGCTCTTTCTCCAGGCGGAGCGTGTCTCGGGGGTAGGTCCAATTTGAGTAGTAGAATGTATCGCCACCAGTCTTCTCAGAAACCAAGCCGATCGTTGCGATATCGAGGTAGCCACCAGCTGGCGCTGCGAGAAAGAAGTCCACGCCTACGCCGTTCTTCAACATGTCGGCCTGCAGCTTTTTGAACGTTTGATTCTCTGTCCCAAGAAGAACCTTCTCTTGTTCAGGATGGTCATTGGCTGATGTCTGCATGCCACGATCGCGAACAGTCAATCGACCGGGACCAAAAGTCGGAAGGCTTGCAAGACAGCATACAACCTTGCCACCAGTCTCTGTAAGCGCAGACATGGCTGCTTGCAGTGCAGGGAGGAGCGCAGGTTCTGCGTGCTTGATCATCTCGAACATAGGAGGTATCCGCTGTAAGAGAGTGATGATGTTTGACTTGCACTCTGCAGCATCCACAAAGAGACTATGATTCGAGATTGCGGTGAATGGATCGTCAAGGTCCGACATGACGAGCTGTTGCGGTGCCGAGAGGCCAGAAGAGACATTGTAGAAATGGATCTCGCGATCAAAGGTAAGGAATCCGACTTTCGCACCGGCCGGCACCTTGCTGGGATTGATGGGCTTCTCGCCGGTCTCGTCCCCGTTCTGCTCTGCAGACTGAACATTCAAGTCTTCGCCGTACAACGCAGCGAGGATGCCATCGCACGTTGCTTTCAAGAAGCCGCGGGTGCCAGCCTCAGCGCTTACATCGATAAGAAATAAGTAGCGCATACCCACCGGCTCCTTTGACCAGTACTCCTTGGGAACAGTAAACTCGCAGGTACCGAGGGTGAGCTCTGGGCGTTCTAATCGATCTACGCGAACTCCAGATGGGTCGGTTGGAGCGAAGTACTCTGGCTGGACCTCATTCGGGTGTCCGCATAGGTTGCATGTCATTCGGTTCCCACCGTTTGAGAAGATCATGAATGGATTCACATACGCGCGACATCTTCTGCATCGCGGCGGTCCTACCTCACCAAAATCCAATAACGGGATGGGAGCTTCACCATCCGTCTGTCTCGTCAAGGGTTGCATGACCAAGCCCAGTGGGATGCCCGTTGTTGCCAGCTGCTCGGCTGTACTTGGAATATAGTTCATTGTCAAACGTGCATGCTTCGGCGAGGCGTTGCCCAGATCGAGGGCGACGAAGGGCGTCGTAGCTGGAGGTGGGATCCGCTGTTCTAAAGTGGGAAAGAAGTTTTGCTTGTAGTACTCGGCTGGCAGGTCTCTGCTTAAAGGGACAGACGGTATAAGATCCGGGTCTACTTTCTGTGCACCGGCTGGAGCTCCCTGATGCTGTCCGCCTCCCATACTGATCGGAGCGCCAGTCTGCGGTTGGAAGTGAGTGCTAGGCCTAGGCTGCGGAAGTTGTTGAGATTGCCATGGCTGACTCGGTTGCTGCCACTGTGTGGCCGCTGGGTCTGCTCCTGGTTGGACCTGAGGCGGCTGGCCATTTACGAACTGTCCAGCTGGTGCTTGCCCAAATGTCTGAGCTCCTGCAGGTTGCTCGATTTGATGATATGCATGTCTGTCCTTCCTTCTCCGTCCTGGATGCGCCGCTGCTGAATCAATGCCCATCTGACCCATTTGCTGGGTCACTCCATTCATATCCTGCTGGCTATCGTATTGCTGGGCCTGAGGATGCTGCTGCATCCCCGGCTGCTGTCCGTAGCTCATCTGCTGTTGACCCGGGCTTGGCTGCGGTGGAAAGTAGCTGTCGGGGATGTTGGGCGGAGCACCTTGCTGATACGGTGACGGCGCGACTGGAGGGCGGAAGTGCGATGTTGTTCGTTTTGGTTGAGGTCGATCGGCTGAAGGAGTGTTGAAGGGCGACGGGCGCGGACTGCTCATAGAGAAGGACATGTGGACATAGTTTGGCACTTGCGATGTAGTGAGCGAGAGTAGTGGGCTGTGGGCTGTTTCCCTCCCAATCTTCACTTTCCACAACGTGTCAATTTCGTATTCGTTTAACAACATCACATGCTCGTATCACCCTACATCACAACAGTCGAAAGCCATTCAAGGTCGTCAAAACGGAATCACGATACAAAACGAATCAGCACATGCGGCCACGTTGATTGAAGCTTTCACGTTCCCGTGACCGCGCGACATTGTTGCGCGAATGTGAAACCTTGTACGACGCGAGACGTGACATCCAAGACGTTGCTCCTCCCACATTCTCTACATCTTGACAGGTAATAGAGCATCTAGACTGCAACGCGACAACGATGGATCCAGCAACCAACACCAGAGAGCAGTTCACTTTCGGTCTCATCAGAGTACCAATTCCAGACAACGCCCATTAGGAATGGCTGAAATATGCCGATCCAACTCGTCATCTGCTCTCCAAACTCGCACTTCACCGGTCCATGACCGCCAACCTTCAGCAGACATACATGACTCCAGCTGCCGACAAGAATAAGATCTGTTTCAGCCAGTTTCGTCCACCTCGATTGCAATCGGGGCTGTGAACGCCCCTCCCGAACCTGCTGCCAAGCCCGCCTCCGAGCACTCAGCATCCTCGCCTGAGGAGCAGCCACCGACGTACGGTCTCGACTACGAAAGCTGCTCACTCGACGACCTTCTAGGCTTTCTCCGAGAACGCCGTATCGTGGACGAGGATGCACCGGTGTCCACTGATCTCGACGATTGTATGACACTTCTGCTTCAAGCCGACAAGGATGTTGCATTCCGCTTCCAAGACCTTTCTCCCGAGTTGCGCAACGCAGTATACGAGCTACTGCTAGCCTTCGAGCGACACGACCCGCGATGCTTTTCTCTGGTACTCGCTACTTCTATGGCTATCTATAGCGAGTCGGAGAGTGTGCTCTATGGCGCAACGGGGGAGATTGTAGTGGATGTGGGCTGGAACGGGTGAGGTCTTCGGGAAGGAATATTACATTCTCGAAAGGGCGGTTCACCAAACTTCGATCAGTTGCACTTCGGCTTGCCGCAATGGCCTGTGTTGCTTCGCAATTTTCGACACCTGCGTTTTCGTATCAAGGAGAGCATGGTGGCTCTTGAGATGAAGCCATCTGATCCGAATCATCCCTCGCGACGCGTATTCCGCCTTTCAGAGCGCTCTTCTCATCGGCGAGTCTGTTGCGGTCAAGCGATAAGCTCAAGACTTTGAGAGTAGTCTTGGTGGGATGCGAGAGCTCACATGTCGACGATCCGTCCGAGTCTTGTGATATGACACCATCCTGTATCCTCTAGCCTGACTTTTCAAGCACTGCAAGGTGACGCTGGAGGGATTCGAGCGCTCGCCAGCTGTACCAGCTGGACTCCTCAGTATCGCAGAGGAACACCACGAGCTCTACGACGCCAAGGTTCTCCGATTCGGTCAGTACCTCTGTGACGAGCTCTACGCCGGATAGTATGCGTTTGCTTCTGCAATCAATCATCGAGGATGGTAACATGTTATGTCTAGGATGAATCGAAGTCGAGGAGAACATTGACGATATTATCCGGGTCGTAGGCGGTGTGTCGCCCTGGCAGTTCCTCCTCGGGCGTCGAATGCGCTGCAGTCGTCGGTTTCTTCAGTTCCTCTAGTCTGCCGCTGTTGTGTCCTTTGGCGTTTTGGAGGAAGGAGGCGTAGGTTGATGAAGATGGGCCGTGTGCGAACTGGCACTCGAGCCAGTAGGGTATGGTGTCGCCTGGTTGAGGTCTCGAGGCGGGCTTCAGATAGTTAAGGTCATGATCTCCACTGGCGTATCTCATTGGCGCTCGATGGGTGACCTTCTGGAGAATGGAGCACGGCATGGCGTCGAGCGGAAAGAGGCCGTGCGGTGATTCGAGTCGCGGCCAGAGGTAGACGCAACAACTGAGCGAGCATTGTTGGAGGCTCTGCTAGTCGGCGCGTAGTGTGCAACAGCGGTATCTGCGATGAGTTGATGTTGTTGTTTTGAATATCTGGAGTCAGTTCAAGAAGCACGGTTATTGAAGCCTACCTCGAGTCAGACCACATGCCAAGACTCTACTTGTGAGTGACCGATCAAAAAGCTGGTGCTGTTGCTAGGTGAATGCGTGTCTTTGCACTATACATCTATCAGTGTCGCGGTGTGCCCGCATCACGATGCAAGATGATCTTGATGTCCAAGCAGTATTCAACCGCCGGCTATGCCGCACTTTCCTCTTGTGCTCCGTCTAGTGAGCTCCGTCGCCTGTACGCTTCGATTGTTGATACACGCTCGCCTTGAAGCGCAAGAAAGCAGCGCAAGTTGCCGCTGGTACCGCCCTTAAACTCCTCGCTCCCGCAATGCCCGAAATGCCCTTTTAAGTCACGCCTCCCATAATCAAAAAGACCCATTCATCTACGCCGCTTCCCTTTCTGCTGTCGCCGCGCCATTCCGTGCATTGGGATAAAAAGCTTACCTGTTTGTTTGTGTGCGATGGATTTTCCATCAAACCTTGGGGCTGTTCACTTTCGTGCGCCTCCAAGGGGCGGATCGTCGCTGGCTTCTGGCTCTGGCTTCAGTGAGACCAGCGCGTCTCTCGTCATCTCAAAACTGAGCCAGCTGCTTGCCATGCTTGGAGCGACCTTGAGCAGGTTGGGCACGATTCCCTTGTACATGCCTCTCACGCCTTCTTGAGCGACAATGGTGCTGATGGCGTCCCAGATGGACTTGTACTTGTATCCCATTCCAGACATGGTGTTCACCTGGAAACGTCGCCGGAGCACGTCACTGATTCTGTTAGCCGACGATTTGCCTGCCAAATCAGTATTTGCTTACAAGGGATATGTGATGGTTTGCGCAAAAGCTCCTGAGATGGCGCCTGCACAGAGCTTTCCAACCGAGGATGGAGTAGTCTGTCCCTCTGGTGTGAAGTATGTCCGGACACTTTCGTACGCCATGAAGTTCAAGCCAACGTATGGCGCCACGCCTGCCACAGTTGGAAGTATGCCGCGATATAATGCCCTGAAGCCGCCCTCATTCTTGTACATATGTACCAATGTAGCGAACATGCCCGGAAGCTTCTTTTGCGCATCCTTGCTCAAATTCGAAAAAGATGCCGATTGGATTGACAGTCGCGTTCGAACGATGTCAAGAGGGTATGTGAAGGTGACGGATGTAATTCCTGCGATGGCACCACAAACAAGTCGCCGTTCCGGTGGAAGTGGGGCGCCCGGTGAACTCTCGAAGAACTGCGAGCTTGATCAGTCTGCGACTTGGTTGTCAAGCTCTTTACCACTCACCGGCTTATACATGTTGTAGCTGCCAAACTGTACCGCACTGTATGGCACGATACGTATACAGTTCACGCCATTTCCGGCCATCATTCCCTTGAAACCTTCTTCTCTCCAAATCTTTCCCAAAGCTTTGGGCACACTCATCTTGTATTCGGTGCGCCCACTGGACTGCACTTGCAGTAAGATCTTCAGCCTCTCCAAAGGCGAAACAACGGTACGGGAGACGGCGCCTGCGACACCTCCGGCCAAGAATGAAGCCACGACTGCTTGCGATATCCATGACCGCACGCCAAGGAATGACTCTTGTTCAGGTGGACCTGAACTCGCAGGCTGATCTGTTCGTCCCCCCTCCTCACTGCTCGGAGCCTGCTGATGCTTGTCCTTCTCTTCTGTATTCGCCATCATCGGAGTTGCGCGAAGGGAGCGGTCGGTAGGATTCGAAGGTATCTGTACACTCGCGCTCATAGTATTGTGCGGAAGATATGATGCGGTAACATGAGAGGCAGTGGACGGCTACGCTCGTGCGCGTGCTCGTGGTGCTGTTGCGGCGTCGCGTGATGGAGCTGGACTCGGTGAAGCCGCTGCACTAGCCCGAGGGTATCATAGGATGCGATGCGATGCGATGCGATGCGATGCGCGTGGCTGTCGATATCGTATTTACTGATGCTGGGGAGCGGAGACTTGATGGCAGCGACTCATCGATTTGTCGCCAAACGCGGTTCAATGTTCAATCAATGTTGGTGAGTGTATGTGTCTAGTGGCAGAGAAGCTCTTGTGCTTCGTCGACAAATGTGAAGTCAATCTGCAGGCGGATTCAAGGAGCCGGAATAGGCCTGAGGCACACCGGGGAATTGCCGGAGAAGCTTCGAGCGGCTGATGGTTCACGCGAGCTTCTGTGTTGCTTCCTCTTCCTCCTCTTCAACGAAACAGTCGATGCCGAGCTTCAAATGAGTGACTGGAGTGAGAGCGGCTGAGCAAAGAAGACAAAAACAGCGAAAACAGGCGCCGGACTTGTCACTCCTCTGACACGTCCGCGCCAGGAGAAGGAGACGACAGCGACACGGTTGGGTGTGCATGCTGGTCCCTGACGTCTCTCCTTCCCACCCGTCTGCTCCGCTGCCACTCACCTGGTCCCAATCAACCACACAGTGACAATCCTCCCAACTCAGTATACATACCATGCTTCAGTTGTCTCACTGGACTTCAGAGTCATGTCCACGAACAAGCACTCACCGCACCGCATTCACAGCACTGATGCCCATAGATTTCTCGATCGATGATGAACCGAATCCCGCGAGTCAGCGCGGTGCAGGCAAAAGCTCAGCCATTGCGTAGTGATCACTCTGGACCCTGAGGCTCGAACTTGCATACAGCCATGTCCTACTCACTGCGGCCGCCCAATGTCGGCCAGAGACGCAGCCCTTGTGTTTTGACAACAAACAATCCAACCTGACACCTCAAGAGTAAGCCAGAAACCATGGGCGACATTGGAGAATCGGACGCTCCTACCACCTTTGATCCAACTGCAGCACCACACGATGAGCTGCTTATGGAGTTTTCCTCTGCCGCTTCTGTCTCCAATGGCTCGGACGCCTTCGTATCGACCACCAAAGGACCTGACCTGTTCGCACTTCCACTCTTGTCCGGCATCGCGGTATCAGGAACGATAGTTGATGATCCTTCAACACTCACGGCCCCGTTTCTACCAGGAGATGCAGTTCTTGCGTGTTTACTCCCGCCAAAGCCGGTTCTACTATCCGCCCACGACGACTCATTAAGACTCCGAACACGAACTAGCTCAGCCTTGGAGTTGCCTGATGACATGCTCCCGGAGACAGCCACATCGTATCTTAGCGCTCTACTCCTTGGCGCCGCAATATTGAAACAGGAACTCCACATTCCGATCCTACGGACACCGACTGCTTCACCCAATCCAGCCGAAGAGAACGGAGTTGAGACATACAACAACAGGCGCATACTGGTCGTTGGTGGTGAGACTTCACTCGGGGCCGCCATGGTGCAACTTCTACGTCGAGCCCTGCCTGAGACGAGGGTGCTAGTAACGTCAACTCTTAGCGACGAGACTGAGCTTCCGCAGCAAAGACACCACATGGTCGGTCTAGGTGCCAACTCCGCCATTGATGGAACAGTCGAGGACGTGGACGATCGGTTACCACCGGCCGTCGACATCATCATCAATACCGTTAAGCGCGAAGCAGTCCGACCAGAGATTATGGGTCTGCTCTCGGGTCTCCGGAGATTCGTCGACTGCTCAATACTCGACGTTGAAGCCACCGTAAAGGGCTTCTTGGAAGACGAAGCCGACTGCGTGACAGCCCTACACGAGCTTCTACTACAAGCTGCGAGCGTGTTCAGCACGGAAGTCGGGTCAGACGCCGGCACTCCGCCAACAGACCTCGGTGAACACAAGCGAAACGATTCCGGTGTGGAGCTGATTTAATGGACGAGTGGGAATTGTTGGCCTGGTGCACCGGTCTCTCTGTATGACATTTCATTGAACCTGGCAATGATGAATAGCACATTCTGAATAGTAGTACATTCTCGATACCCTCTAATGCGAGCATGATTTGAAGAGAGCACGATTTGAAGAGAGCACAAGCTTCTCATATACCGTAACTCGTAAAAGTTGCGCCTCGACCTTGATGAACGGTGTAGATCTTGATTTTGCAGCCGCGAAGCTGCATGCTTTTGTCAACGGGGGGAGAAGCGCCCACATAAGTACACCCTAGTCCATCCAGCGCCTTCGCTATGCTCTTTCCCTCTCCCAATGTACATGTGTCCCAAAACACCACCTCCACTCTTAATCAATCGCAACTCCCATCCCTCCACCCCATCCTCCATCTTTCTTCCCACTTCCCACAGTCAAAACTCTTCTTCCCCAGCTTAATGTTGACCGCGTTATGGGCCTCACACATCCATTGTCCAAACTCTTCTCTACTACTCACTCTCGGCTCGTTGTTATCCTTCATCCAACTCCTGAAATCGTCTGCGCAACTCCAACAGGGATACATCTTTCCGAATAATGACAGGAACTGTCTCGTCTCAGACTGTTGTTGGAAGGAGGGTCGTTCGGGGTAGTTTGCGGTCATCGTGTGCAGGAGTGTCCAGGTTGAGCGGCCGAGTTCTTCGACGTCGGGGGGACATCCGGGATTGCTCGATGAGGTTGCGGTGGTTGTAGAGGGTTTCTGGATCTGGGACATAGGGAATGCGCCTCCGCCTTTGGTTGTCGAGTTCATCATTGCTTTCCATGCTGCGCCGGAGGTACATGTTCTGCAACTACATCACATACATTCATTCATCAGCATCACATCCACCATACCATCTCCTCAAGGAGGAACTGTGTACACATACCGTTTCCCATCCGGCCCAATGACTACGCCCTTCGGCAGAGCCCCATCTGGTTGGTTCTCTTTCTCGGCCTGCGCTTGTAACTGTTCGGGAGTCGCGTTCATCGGTTGTGCGGGCATGCCTGTGCGTTTCTCTACTTGACAGAAGAAAAGTTGGAGGATGGGGAATTCGAAGGATGTGATAGGCATTCTATTATCGATATAGACATCCTGGCCTGGGTCTTACAAATGCGGGTGGGCATCCGTGCGATGGTCAGAGGCCTGAGGTTGTGACGTTGATGGAATTGGAGAGAGATAATAAGGTTCCTTCGTGCAGTACTAGCGCGGCGGGCCTTTCCATGGTCTGCGAAACGGGGAGGGACGCTGGACTTCAAGACACCAACTTTCTCTTGCTCTCTCTTTCTGAATATGATCTGAGCTGGTCTCAATCATCCCCTTACCACCAAACCAAAATGGAAGACGTCACAAACTCTCTCAAGGACCTCACCCTGAACCAAGTCGCCATCTACCTTCTCAAAACAAAATCCTCCCCCACAGACGGCTACGAAGACCACCTCACAATCCTGGACAATGGCCGATTCAAACCCATCTTCGTCCCCGTGCTAGAGCACATGTTCCGCGACGACACTCTCCGCAAACTAAAGCTCTCAGCCGAACGCTTCGCTTTTGCCGGAGGAAGCGCAGCCACGGCCCGTCAAAAAGCAACAAACAATCCTGCGAAGAGATATGGCGGGATTGTCTTCACGAGTCAGAGGGCGGTTGATGCGTTTGGAAGTGTGATTGCAAAGCTGGATCCGACGAAGCTGGAAGCATTGTTCGACAAAGACATGCCATTGTACGTCGTCGGTCCGGCCACAGCCAAAGGGGTGAAGGCATTGGGTTTGCCATGTCCGATTTTGGGAGAGGAGACGGGGAATGGGGAGGCTCTGGCGCAGTTTATTCTGGAGCATCATAATGGGTTGTCGAATGAGATCACGGCGTTGAATGGATTGAAGCTGCCGCTGTTGTTCTTGGTCGGAGGGCAACGACGGGATATCATACCGAAGACTTTGCAGGATGGTGATTTGCCACCGACACGACAGGTTCCTGTGACGGAGGTTGTGGTCTATGAAACGGGGGAGATGGCGACTTTTGAAGAGGATTTTTCGATTCTCTTGCAAGAAGCGAAGAAGGCGAAGGTGAAGGAGCAATGGGTTGTGGTGTTCAGTCCACAAGGCTGTGAGGCTATGCTTTCTGCTTTGGGTTGGCTGGATGAGAAGGGTGGGCAGTTCAATGCTGGCAGGAGAGAGGTTATGTCTGGACCTATGAAGACAAGAATTGCGACGATCGGGCCTACGACACGGGAGTTCCTGGTGGAGTCGTTCGGATTTCAGCCAGATGTGACTGCTGCCAAGCCGAGTCCAGAAGGTGTGGCAGAGGGCATCATTGGGGTTGGAGGAGACGCAAGTGAAGGGGCGTAAGAAGCGATGCATGTGAAAGTGAAGAGGTAGAGTATGGTGAATGAGTGTGAGTTGCATTTGCATGTGTAATGGATGCAGAGATACCCATATGAAAGTTTTGCTTGAGCTACTTTGCCGCAGGTTTACCAAGCATGTGCAGAGAGCGAGGTCCACTTTGAATCCCGACTGTCACATGCTGCTTGAGTGAATGCAAACGCCACACGGGCCCGCGGGCTTCGTTCAAAGCACCTCGCTACGCCTGCAACCTCAACTCATTGCACTGCAGTACTTAAGCTATCCTCCTGCGTTTCTCAACTAACCTTCGACACTACCACAAACACCAACACTCTCGCCTCGACACAGCGTAGCGACTCAGACTCTCAGAAGAACAAAACGCCACATTCCGAACGCTGTACATTAATACCATCACACTACACATACCACATCCTCGACCCCTACGAAACGCGAAGATGAACCCCGACTTCTACGGCTACGGTCGCCAACTCCACTACGACCCCGTCACCGGCGTCGTCTACAACTGCGACAGCCGCGCCGATGAGGAGGCCCGTCGTCGATACCGCGAGGCTGAGGCGGAGTCGCAGCGTCGGAGATTGGCTGAGGAGCGGGCTTGCAAGATCAACGCCGCGAGAGTGGCGAGTCGGCCGGATGTCTTGACGAGCCGTACTGAGCCAGTAAGTTACGATGCACAAGGGGTTTTTTGGGTTTGGGACGTATGCTCATGCTTTACAGGTCTCGAGACCCGTCTACGATGCCTTTGCTACTACTGGTGGCTCACGTCGCCAGGAGCCAAACCCGTACGCCCTCGACCTCTACTCTCCCAACCCGTTTGGGCAGCTCTCGAGAGGTCGTCAAGAGGAGGCAAGCGAGACATCTTGAATATACTTATCATGGGAATACTGACCTCCTACTAGCAGGACTACTTCTCCCGCCCCCGCGAGCGCTCCTCCTCCCGTCCAGCGCGCGGCCGCTCACCCTCCCGCTCTCGTCATCCAGACACCACCAAGTCTTCTCGTACTCGCTCTCACGCTCCTTCTCGTGGCCGTGGTGACGACCGCGATAAGCTCATGACTGATGCTCCGCTGGAAGGTAAGTCTCCCCTCCCATTCAAGCCCTTTCCCTCTTCTATCTTACTGACTTCATCCTAGGCTCCTCCCAACGCCGTTCCCGTTCCCGACCAGGCCACTTCTCCCCCTTCCACAACGGCCCTACCGTCCCATCTTACTCGAACGACTATATCAACCCCGTCGACATGTCCGGCGGCCGTTCGCGGGTCTTGCCTCGTGCGGAATTCGGTCGCGCTACGACCTACGCTGCGCCGGTGAGCTCGAACGCTTTTGGTGAGTTTGGCGGCGGCGGTGGCGGCGAGAGCTCCTCCCGTTATCGTAAGCGGAGCCGTAGCCGAAGCCGCAACCACTCGTCGACATCTTCGCGTGCTCCGTCCTCTTCTCGTGGCTATGGAAGCGGCGGCGGTCGTGCTTCCAGCAGAGTTAAGGCAACGGACTGGGCTACTTTGGCTGGACTCAAAGGTTGAAGAGACGTTGATGATCACGATGCGTTGGCGTCGAGCTGGCTACAGTGCAGTGCTGACTTGACTTGCTGCATGATTGATGAGGAGCCTGAGATTACGACATTGGGAATGAGATTGGTTTTTGGAGTTTTGATAATGAGAAAACTCACTGCGAATAATGCTGCTTGAGCAAAGGCGGTGCAGAGAAGAAGAGAAAGGGATGTTCTTCGCAGAGGACCTGCTTTGGCCATTTCTTACGATTACGACTTTGCAGAGCTGATCCCAGGGGATTGCCCAGCTACACCACGGGCCGATGGGCCAGGATCGTGCTCGAAATACACAAAGACCAGAAAAGCATCAGAATAAAAGAGACAGATGGAAGGATTGAATTTGTAACCTCTCTCAATTCAAGCAAAGTCAAACAACTCTCTCGAATTCTTTACCATCAGTAACCGCCATTCCTCCTCACTTAGCCACTTCTGCAGACTTGCTAACCAAGCAGCATCATCAACATCTAGAAAACTTGCCTCTTTCATGGCTTCTTCGTGAGACCTCGTCTTCATCCTCGGCGTGTGCGGCCAATCACTCCCCCAAACCACTCTTTTCGGATTCGCGTCCACGAAAGCCCGGACTATTACCTCCATATCCTCGAAGTGAGGTGCTTGCTCGGAGCAGCGGTAGGGAGCGGAGAGTTTGATCCAGAAATTGTTCGCCGTCTTCAATGCCTTTACTAAGGCTTGTATGCCTGGTTGGCGCAATACGTCCGTTCCGGGAGGGAGCATACTGGATGCTTTGAGGGTGGCGAAGTGATCTACTATCACGTTCACGGGGAGGGCTGGGATGGTGTGACAAAGAGGTTCCCAATTCTCTGCGTTGAGTTGAAGAAAATCCATTGACCAGTTCCAGGGTTGGATTCTAGAGGCGTAGAATTGGAGCATTTCGGATTGTTTCTGGAGGTCGTGCATGGCCATTTCGTGGTAGAGATCGAGTCGGATACCGCGGACGCCACGGGAGTGGAGGTCGTTGATTTCAGAGTCTTCTGTCTCTCGAGAAATGACTGCTACGCCACGGGTGATGGCTGGATTGAGTTCCTTGAGGAAAGTCTTCAATGAGAAGCAGTCACGGCCGTATGAGAGGCCGTGGACGAGGACGGAGCGGCCGATGTTGTGCTTCTGTTTCCATTGTTGATAGGCTTCGATGGAGGCTTTTGGTGGTGTGAGGTGTCTTGTTGCGGAGTAGGAGAATGCGTCAGCTGGGATCATGTCAGTCACGAGAGTACGATGTGCATTGTTGCGAGAGTTAATATGCATCGATACAGGGTACTGACCGTCGTAGATGTGATGATGGCAATCGATCACATCTCTGTTTGCGGTCGACATCGCGGGGTTTGGGTTTGGGTCTAGATTTCCGTCCTCATATTTGGGCAATGTTAGGAGCTCAATCAGGAAGCTCATCTTCTAATGTATCATGTATTCTGGTATTATCTGTGCGTCAATGGATGATCCGACCTGTGGGCTGCGGTTCCTACAATATGGCTCCGTCTTCGGAACAGTCCGTGATGGATCAGCGAGTCAATCAGATTCACCGATGTCGTTGATCATGTAAGGCAGAAAGAACGCCAACAAGATATATGTCACATAGCTTCTGGATCTGCTCATTACAACATGTGAAACCCTCAAGATTTCTGTATCCGGTGGAGGTCGCTACGCACCGTTGAACCAGTGATAATTTGCAGAAGTAGACCTCATTCGCCGCATCGTAGTTTCCAAGCCACGAAGAAGGCTTCCATGTACATTGTGGAGTCTTTTGAGGACTGCCGTCCCATGCTTGTTGATGGATCAACGCATCCAGTGCAAAATCTCCAGCCGAAGGTCATGGTGGCTTGAGGATGTCAAATGGCGCCTTCTCACCCCCACTAGGGGCCCACGTACACCTCTACCTGCCCATCTTCATCGTTGCACCTACATATCCGCGGATAAAAGTGCTCAGAAGCTAGAGCAACATGAATCGGTGGAGCTCCAGGCAGAGAAAGGTTGTTGTGGTTTGTCCATGGCAAGGGCTTCGCTGTACTGGAGCCAACGAGGCGGATCTAAGTGCCTCTCCGCTGGGCTCCAGTAGTCTGTGGTTGGTCATGGGTCTCCGAGAGGCGTGCAAGAGCCCATCAACAATCGCACAGACGAATCCTGTCGAGCCTTTGCACATGCCATCTTCCAGTTGGACTCTGCTCGTTGATCGTTCCGGTGGCTTCTTGATGCTCTTTTTACAAGAATTGTGCACGTCGCAAGGCTGTGTATAGATCAAAGTGTGTATTTACCGGATTGCAATGACCTGATTGGGACGCCCAGTGGCTCATGATGTCTCAGGCTTGAAGTTGAGATGGGCTCTCTGGTAGCTTCTGCTGGTGCTGTCGTCCTTGTCTATGAGGCGGGATCTGCAAGGTTCATGAAGTTAGCCTGACCTGTAAGCCTTTGGGACCCTTTCAATACGAGTTTACGATAAATATTGGTGGAGGAAGAACGGGTGAAGCAGGACATGTCATACTGTATCTTCAGCGAATGCACGGACTTGCTTTAGGCTCGGAAAAACCGAGACTTCCCACTCGGCAAGATGCCGAGGGAAGGTCACCACATGCAATAATTGAACAGTCTCGTACACTGCCATCTAAGCACTGCATTTTCTGAAGCATAGCAAGATATCCACTACTTCAGGCTCTGGAGACCATATGAGATGGAACTCCATAAGTCCAGTCAAAGTGCTTGCTATGCCGTTTGACTTGATGTCCTCCATCGACAAAGGTTCAACAGGGGAATGCCAGCTCTTACATAGCCTTACATACGGCAACCGAAGTTTATATCACGTTCATCATGGAATATCCGGGAAAAGGAGATGCAGAATCCGGAATGACCGCTCCATGTCTAGATGGAGTCACCCTCTCTACGCAGCCATGTTGTTGCTGGCCCATATTTCGCTTGGCTGCATTATCTCTTGAGGCAACATGAGCGTGTCAATAGCCAATGCCTTCCTGGGAGCACTCCCTTCAGGTTTCGGGGATCATCAACCCGGATCCATCTGGGCTCATTACAGTACCGAGAAGACAGCGGCTTTGCCGAACGACTTCAATCGAACATGTGAGCTTCTGACGCTCCAGCACTGGCCAAGCCATATACCTAACGCTGGTATATCATTTAGTATTCAACCCCCCATGGGGATCGAATGTGAGCAACCAGACGTTGCAGGAAGCCAATGATCACCTCAACTCGTCGAACTTCGTCGCCTTTGACCCAACCTTCTTCGACCTCATTGGCAACGAAGCGGAGATCGAGCATGTATGGAAGACTCAATCGAAGGTCATCCATGAGGCTGCGTGCTTTGTGCCTCCGCTCAACACGCTCTTCTTCACCTCTTGGAACTTCGACCATGACTGGCAGTATCTGTTCGATGCGACGACCAACCAGCTGAGGAACCTCACAACATCGCCTCCAATCATGAACGCACATGGCTGTGTATTCTACAACGGTTCTCTCCATGTTGCCACTGATGGTGGCGCCGGGCATCATGCTTCGATCTACAAAGTCGATCCGCATACCTGGACAGCTGAAGTCATCATCAACAACTTCTACCAGGAGCCATTCATCGGCTTCAATGATCTTGACATAGACACCAATGGCAATATCTGGGCGAGCGACTCCGAGTCTGCTTGGGTGAGCGCTTCCGCATGTCGAGTCCGAGCCAAAAGGTTGACACAGATGCAGAGCAATTACATGACGACTTTCGCTCCACAGACGGATCCAGCAATCTATTTCGTGAACATGACCACAAGGACGCCGAAATGGGTCTTTCAAGTACCACCCGATGGCAACGCCAACGGAATCGCTTACGCGAAAGATGGAACTCTGTACGTCGACACCACGGGCGTCTCAACTGGCCGGCCGAAGCGGAAAACTCCTTTTGGAAGCCGCGCGCTTTGGTCGTTCGATACCAATGGAGGAAGACCACAGCTCCGAGACAGGACGCTCTTCTCGAATCCCATCTCGTACTTCTGCGACGGAGTAAGGGTCTCCAAAAATGGGTATGTCTTCTGCGGTGCCGGCGACGGCGTGGATATTATCGAGCCAGTCAATGGCTACACACTCGGCAGGATCAGAGTGGGGGGTTCGAATGTGGCAGTCAATATTGCTTTTGAAGAGCATGTGCTTTGGATCGTCGGAGTGGGAGGTGTGTGGAAAGTATCCGGGATCAAGGAAGAGCTGCTGAGGGATTGGTGAGTCCTAAAAATTGTCTTGTGAAGATATCCTGGACATTATGCTGTTTCATTCAGGCTGGCCTGCTTTTTTGGTCATATTTGGGGCCCATAACCGGCTGCACGCGCTCCCCAAGGCCGAGTCGTTATATACAAGACAACGCGTAAGATGTATATGAGCTCGCACCCTCGCTCTCATCGTATTCGTCCCTCTTCGTCTTTCTTCAATCTCCCTTTTCGGCTGCCCTTGCAGCGTTCATGCACGTTTCTCGAGTGTCTCGATTGCTTGGCCAAGGCTGGGTGGACGTAGATAAAGCCAGAAGAAGACCTTTTGTGACACACGGTCGATCTCAATCAAATGATGATATCCGAAAACACCACCTCGGTCTTCCGACCGACTGCCACTTCGCTTGCGCCTTCTCACCACCCGCTTGACACCCACTCGCCTACTCACCACCTCACCTTCCCTGGCCGGGCATGGAACTGGAGCAAGACTGAACATTATAAATCTTATCATTTGACGAGAATGCTAAGAGCTCATAAGTAGGCTCTCGTTGTATATATCAACAAGAATGACCCTTCATACCGAAGCTGGGGGGAATTTCGTCCGTCCCAAAAACACTGAAGCACCTGATCTTTATGCAGCTTTCCGCCGATACGCGCGCCGAAAACACCTTCGCCCACCCAAAATTGTCTGATACAATGCGTCAAAACTCCTCATCATTGGCGTAAATCTACAGCGGGTGCGCCGGGAGGAGGTACTGGGAATGCAGCAGGCTGAGCAGCTGGATCGCCGGGCGCGACTGGGAACGCGGCGGGCGGTGCACCGAGCTGGCCTAATGGAGGTGCTGGTACAGCAGGAGCAGGTGGAGGAGCGGGTTGTGCCGCTGCGGCGGCCTGTTCAGCCTGAGCGAGCTGTTGTGCGGCAAGCAATTGTTCGGGTGTGAGCGGCGGCAGACCCAGCTTGTTGCGTTCCTCCTCTTCCACCTTCTTCTTCTCCTCCTCTTCGGCGATACGCTTGTCGTCCGCCTCCTTCAGCGCGACTCGCTTGATCTTCTCCTCGGGAGGAAGGGCTTCGAACGCGGCGGTGTCTTCGTCCCACTTCTTCACGCACTCGGGTTTCCAATTGCACTTCTCGACTTCGCCGAAGATCGGGTGGTTGAATCGTGGGTGGGTCGTGGGCCACCCGGACGCGTGGTAGTGGTGCTTGACGAGCGCCTGCTTCGTGTCGTGGTTTCCGGAGTCAGAGTGGCCTTGGCCAGCGGCAAACGCCTCGACAGTGAGCACAAGAACGCCACCGACGAGATTGGATTCTTGCATGTCGTGGAACGTGTCCCAGCTCACAGGCTGGCCTGTCCGGCGCTCGATATCCTTCAGGATGGCGCCAGTGAACGCTGACGGCCCAGTACCGCTGATGACCTGGTCGAAGTCCAGCTTGACTTCGGAGATTGGGACGTTCTGCTCGAGCGCGACGCTCCGCAGCCAGGCAATGATGTTCTCAATGAGAGTCAACATCACTGGCAGCTTCGGCTTGCTCATGAAGGTCCATTGGCAGAAAGACATGCACTTTCCACCAAGCACCGGGTGCTCCTTGAAGTCGGGCTGGTCAATTTCAATACCCACAACCATATCAACGTCCTTTTCTCTCCACCGAGGTGGAATGAATTGGTGAATTGGCCGCAGAGCCTCCACGTCGATATCGGTGTACAGGCCACCCTCGATGTACATGATCATGTACCGCAGCAGATCCGCCTTGATGATTCGCGCAGTGAGCTCGCGGTACACGTACACAATGTCTGGTCGGTTCAGGCCATCTGGACCAAAGTGCGTCTCCACGTACGCCATGTCGTTCTGGTCTGTGAGCACCTCGTATCGGTAGTCCGGGTTCTTCGCGATCCATGATGCCGCGACATTGTGATCTCGCTCTTCGAATTTCAGAGGGTCGACTTTCCAGGTTTGCCAGATCTTTCGAGGAAAGAATTTCGGGCGTGACTGGAAGACGGAGGGTGTTATGCCGCTCGTGCCGCCCGAGAGGAAGACAATGAATGCTATTAAGGCGAGCAGAGGTAGTAATGTTCGCTGAAGCTGCTTGGGCACGCCAATCTGTGGTATTGACTGCATCAAGTCCTTGGGATTCTTGGAGCCGAGTTTGATCTTCGATGACCAGGTTGTGTCGGTCTTCTCATTGTTGCTGTCCGTCGTGGCGGTCGAGGACCACGAGCCCTTGGGTTGGTTCAACATGGGGAGGTGAAATCGCGTAGCAGTGCTGGCAGGAAGGAAATCAAAGTTGAGGGAGCTTCAGGCTGGTATACAACTTCCTCAACGAACGTCATGCAAGATGGCTGCACAGCGTCTCCTCATGACAAGATTTCGAGTGTGGATGTGAAAGAAGGAGCGTAGTCGCGCGAAATGCTACCCGGTCGGATAAGTTCAAAAGCATGTCCACTACGAACTCTGCTAGGCGGTTCGCCCCAGATGGGCGAGATATGCAGGCAGAGATGGCTGGCTACGGAGGCACATAGTCGGCAGATCTGCCAGTGGTAGCGGAAGACCACTCAAACCCAATGCGGCGGAGGAGCCCTGACTGCCTCTGGGGTCTCCACCAATGATGGCGCCTCAACGCTGGCTCATTTGATGGCTCGCGTTCAATTGCAAATAGCGCTGTGCAGGGCGTGGCAAGCCAGCATGATGGTCACATGGATCAAAGATATGCTTCTTATAGAAGTAGTGCTACCGAAAAGATGACGGCTTGTTAACATGAAAGCGCAAAGCAAAACACCGCCGCCGTGCACGCCTCGATGAGAGACAGACAGGCGTCGCTCGGGAAGCCGGATGGGCGCCACGCAAGGCAGCTCTACAGTAGTACTAACAAAGCGCGGTACCGTCGGCATACAGACGGCGGTGGTGAAACCGAGGCATCTTGCAGGGCTTTCAGTAGGCCAAGATGTACGCAACGCGAGGACGGCAGCGGAGGCTCTGCAGGCACGGCACAGATACTGCTTTCCGCAGCAATTCAATATTCGATTTCGCAGAGCTTCACATGTCAGCCAACCGCGGCCTCTAACGTACATTCTACAATGCAACAATACGAAGCAAGGTCATTGTTGAGACTTCTGGAATGCATGGGGGCCTCGGCGCTGTCTTGTCTCCTGACGCGGCTGCTATTGGCTTCCTGACCTGGTCTTGTTCTTCAGGAATTGCGCCGATGGTCATGCCCTGCCAGAGCCGATGTGCGCTACGAAAGATTACAAGTAGCGGCATCCCTTCATGTTTGATAGCATGCTCTCTGGTCGAACCCAAGAGTCATTTACGCAGGCGGACTCGGACTGTGACTGTGACTGTGACTGTGACTGCTGCGTCGTCGCCATCGATCATGATCTAGATGGCCGAGGCGTTCT
Source organism: Nothophaeocryptopus gaeumannii (assembly GCA_031771865.1). Taxonomy (NCBI): domain Eukaryota; kingdom Fungi; phylum Ascomycota; class Dothideomycetes; order Mycosphaerellales; family Mycosphaerellaceae; genus Nothophaeocryptopus; species Nothophaeocryptopus gaeumannii. Next base: position 63,514 of record JASISA010000002.1, read on the forward strand.
TCACGCAAGCAATTCTACACACAACGCCACCAGCATGAAGAAGTGGTTTGCTCGCTCGTAACGGCAAGCCTTCTGGCAGACGCTACTCCAGATTAGAACTTGCCAGGAACAGTCGGCGGGTTCCGCGCCGCAACTTGGTGATGATCTGGAGTGCTTGGCTTGGCTTGGGAGGAAGCGAAGCGCGGGGTCAAGACGCTTGGACGCCTCTCCGTCGGCGTTGGGCGTGTGGAGTTTCGGTGGAGTTTCGGTGGAGTTTCGATCGACGCAGGAACCAATTTCTCCTACTTCCAAGCCCGGCTGACGAACAGCTCTTACCTGAATTCGACCCGTACATTGATTGAATTTGACGCCAACGCGCGCCGAGGCCCGGTTGCTGGCACATGAGTTGCAGCAGCTACTGTAGCAGCCATGGCCATTACACCAGTGGCTACTCTGTCTACGGGTGCCACTGTGCCAGACTTGCTTCACACTCGCGCCTCAAATCCAATAGACCGGCATCCGCCGAGGTCGATCTCTGTCTGATATCCAGCACCCACCACACCGCCACACGCCGTACCAACCTCCCACCCACCGTTTTCACTTGCAGCTATCAGGCCGGTGGGTCCCTCTGTGTGGAGCTAGGATCGCCATCGCCGCCGTGAACTTCTTTCACTCTTGTCTCCATCAGATGCATGAGCTCTCTCTCCATCGCCGCTGACTGTCCTGGGCCTGTTGGCGTAGTCCCCTCGAGCAGCGACAACAGACATTGAGGCCGCTCCCGATTCTGTCTAGCGACCACAGAATCCAGGAGTATGGGCTTCCACGACAGCGGCCGAGAGCATACCAAGATGAAGGAGGAGCTTTTAGAGCAAGGCGAACTCGAGCAGCAGGTCCGCCTGACGCTCCTCGCACAAGAAGATGAGCAGCAACAACAGCAGCAACACCGAGAATCCTTTCGACCGGCATTCGTCGACCAGATCCGAGAGCGCGCGAGCAGAATCACCGAGCCAGTTTCCAAAGCGCTCGCGCCTGTTTCAAAATACCTCGCACCAGCTGCTCAACTAGCAGCACCGTTTGCTGCGGTGTTCAGGCCGCAGTTTCTTCCAAAAGGCACCTCGAACAAGCCCACAAAACTACGGCGGACAGCATATCTAGATGGCATGCGAGGCTTTGCTGCCTTAATGGTGTACTGCTTGCACCACCAGATGTGGGCACATGCCTTCGCAGGAGGGAGCATGTATTTGGAAAACACTTGGGGATATGATGGCAACTACTACTTCGGAGCTCTACCCATCGTCCGCACCTTCTTCTCTGGAGGTCACTTTGCGGTGTCAGTCTTCTTCGTGCTATCTGGATACGTCTTGTGCACGAAGCCTCTGACCTTGATCAACCAAGGAGAGTACACTGCGCTTGGAGACAACGTTGCGTCCGCGCTGTTCCGCAGATGGCTCCGATTGTATCTTCCTATTCTGGCCGTGACATTCTTCCTCGCAATTGCACCACATGTTTTTGGAATCTCGACAATTCCATTCAAGACGCAAGGAAACCTCCGGGACGAGATCTGGAAGTGGTACTGCGACTGCAAGAACACTTTCTTCATTTTCGACACCGGGAACAGAGTATTGCTTGACTATCATCAGCATGTTTGGTCCATCCCGGTCGAATTCAAGGGCTCCATCACCATCTACACGGCCGTCATGGCCTTCTCTCGCATGTCACGGACAATGCGATTAGTCTGCGAATGCGCGCTCTGGTGGTACTTCATGTACGTCGTGGACGGCGCTCACTATGCCATGTTCATGGCCGGCGTCATCATTGCCGATCTAGAGATGTGCGCTGCAGATGACAACCTCCCAAGCTGGATGAAGGCACTGTCAGTCTTTGAGAAGCCAATATTCTACACCATGTTCATCGCCAGCGTACTACTTGGTGGAATTCCTTCGAACGAGGTCGACATTCAGCACATGCGCAAGAGCCCGGGATGGTATTGGCTATCATTCCTCAAGCCCCAGGCTGTGTATGACTACAGATGGTTCTTCTTGCACTGGGCAGCTGCCTTCTTGGTCGCCAGCACGCCACACATTAGCTGGCTGAAGCGCTTCTTTGAGACTCGCTTTTGCCAGTATCTTGGTCGCGTCTCGTTCATGTTCTACCTGCTCCACGGGCCTGTACTCTGGATTCTGGGAGACAAAATGTACGCAGCAGTGGGCTGGGTGAACCCATCACACGCTCTGACCCTCCCGGGTTGGTCCAACTGCTTCCCACTTCCGAGATGGGGCCCATTCGGCTTAGAGATCAATTTTATTCTCCCGAATATCATCCTCCTCCCACTCACGCTCTGGGTTGCGGAAATCGCGACTACACTCATCGATGATCCATCGATCAAGCTCACGCAATGGCTATACAAGCACATGTTGCCCGCCAAGCCATCGAAGGACTTGGGCGAGAAGGCCGGAAGCCCAAAGACCGACTCATAGAATAGAGGCTTCTTTTGCACACGCCTTATGAATTCTAATGACTTTGATCTCGCAAAATTCGTCTCTCTACCACACTTCTCACTCCATCTTCTTGGTACCGCCGAGCAGAGTACCGTGGGTGTCCCAAAATTGCTGCTTCTCCGTGACACCTCCGCACACGACTTCCGCTATTCATTCAAAGGTTAAGCTTAAGATGCTGCAAGCCAGTATGCTTAGTATGTACGGTGACGGAACGCTTGTTAAGCTTGTAATTCAACCAATGCAGACAACGGCTCGGCCTTTCCTTTTGCGGGGTCGCTTCGGAGGCGTTCTGTGGCGGCCGGCGAGTCCCAGGATGCCCTCATTTTGAAGCCGCGAAGATCGTCACACGACAACCTACTTGCCATTCCGTATGCGGGCGTTCATCCTCTGACCGCTTACTTCTATGTGCGAGTAGCTTTGCGCCGAGGCACTTTGTCTTAGACGGATCTTTGACCTACTGTCGAGAATCCGCCTGCCCTGCGTTTGAGCACTCACGGCTCGGCGCTCGGTTCTCGACAAGACGGATGTCGACGCCGACATGAACTGTGATAAGCTGGGGTAGCGTGCAACTGAGCATCGTTAGATGCAGAGCGAACAAGCCAATGGCGAAAGGTCTGCCAGCGCTTCGATCGAGGCCGTCGATATAACGACGGTGAAGCTCTTCCATAGCGCTAGAGAAGTGTTCATGTCATGATCCTAGCATACCGCTTAGTTCGGTTTAACATCGCGAGGTCGCTGCTGCCGCTGTAGCTTCTTCCATCTGAAGACGGACTACTGTCAGTTTGCTGGTTCATCACAGCATCAGAGGCCAGGGTATTAAGCGAGCAGGCCACTTACGAGATACGAGGAAACGAGCGGTGTCTGTCTGTTCGTTGTCGACTTTGAAGAATATCAGCCATGCCGTGGTCATCCAACACTGGACGACGTATGTCAGAGAAACATCCAGCGATGGAGAAGGGAAAATGGCGACCAGCGACTCGTGAGCGAGGATGGTCGGATCCTGCTTATGCTGCTGCCCAGAACAGTAGACGAAAAGGCATGAATAGCAAGTCGTGTCTGGCCTTAATGGCAACTCTTCTCCTGGTCGCCATTGTGACCATCACAACGATGGGCATGCGACCACACTACACACAGTCAGCAACGGACTACATTCGGAAGTGGAAGTCGAGCGAATCGAAACTTATGGGCCACTGGATCCATTATGAGGAGAAGAACTTCCCAACATCCAACCCAACGATGCTTGCTGCTACCACTGAAAACTTCGACGAGAGCCTGAGCCACGACTACGACGACTTCGCAGAGAAAGCGAATATGGAGCCCTCCGGAGCCAAATTCCGACCTGATATTCTTCCATTATCGCATGATGGGACCGATCCTGGGACGACGAACGAGGAAGCGCCTCAGAGTCCACAGGATTTCAAAGTCGCAGTGGATGGGAAGACGCCGAAGGTCGCGCCAGAGACGTAAAAGTCACCGCGCACGGTATCTGAGTTTGATCGGCCTGCGCTATGTGGCTTCCAATATTTCTAAGCCAGCAGTACCTGCACACACCAGCGCCACCTGCAAATGCAAGTAGTTTCCGGCCCGCGTCCAGGATGAGCTTAAGAGGAAACAGCGCGGAATAGCAGAAGTAATATCGTCAGGGGAGCTTGCGTCGGATGCACTCTCGGGTCTTGATCAGGTTGTATCATTCGATTGCGGGGGACGAGTCTTCGATATGACGAAAGATGATTGTACGAAACATGGAGTCCAGATGACCCAGACAGTCCGGCGTTGCAAAGCTCGCAGTTGGGGTATTATTCAAGGACCAAATGTAATATAGCATGCGACAATGCTCAATGCTTTACTGTGCTGCAAGATATCGTCGCCTTCCCATTTTTATTCCCGGACTCGCAGACGAGGTTAGTCGAAGAATCGAACACAAACTCAAAGCTCCCGTTTTTGTTGGCGCTGAAAACGATATTCGCGCTCGAGTTGGTCGGGACGAGGCCAATGCCAGCACTAACCTCCAAGGTGTCGGGCTGCAAATGGGAAGCTGTCAGAGACTTTCCCACTCAACATGTCCAGTCCGAGATTCGTACCTTGATCGTAAAGCCACCACCAAGACCAAAGTCTTTTGACCCGGCTTGGAGTCCACCTATGCATCGCAGTCAGTCTTCCTGTCTTCTCGTCGAGGATCAAAACATGCCCCCGTAAGAGACGTCCTGGTGCCAGTTGATGCCACAGCCGAGACCGATGTCTCCAAACGGGCTCAGCTTTCCAGAAGCTGATGCCGAAGCCTCGCCGCCTGTAGCATTGACCTTCTTATCCAATGTGCCGATGGCCATCGCATTCTGCGACTCGCGCCGGACTGGTATGTGATCATGAGACGCGACTGCTGCGCTTGCCAGAGCGACAACCGTCAGCACAGATGGGACCCGCATCATGATCTGGTTGAAATCTAGTTGCTCAGGCTGTATATGGCTTCCGAAAGCGGTATGGAGCGATCTTTAAGTGTTGCTATAAACAGTGACTGAGGTCGGAATTAGTTTTGCAATCGTGAACGCCGGTGCTCGCGCGAAGGAGGTTCTGGGAACGGGGAGTCGGGCGAGAAGAAGGAGGTGGTGTTTGAAGGGGTATCCGTTTATCGGGTCTAGGTGTCCTGGTCGTGGTCCCAATGCCATCGGATTCCGAAATTTGAGAACTTGTTCCTGCCGGGAGAGCCTGGCATTCTAACCCGGTACCCACGCGCTGTCTTGTTCGGCACTACAATTATATTCATGATGAGGCTCGTGTCCTGGCCAGAGCTCGTCAAAGGGGTCCTGCTACTGAGTTGTAGTGCGATCTCTGTCGAAGCTGCGAGAAGGGAATTTTTGATGTATCTTCGTACGAGCTCCCGGGTAGTTTGCGGTAATCATGATGATCTGCCTTGATGATGCGAGTCGTCATCAGGGCGATTTATCGGCACCGTTCAATGGATGGGAAATGGCCCGTGAGAAGCTGGGATGTGTTACTTAGATGTGATCATCTTCATGAACAGGGTCCAGGGCAGGGAGATGTCACTGTGGGCATCTCGATCAACGTGTTCTCCGGGACATACAATCTCGTTCATCAACGAGTTGCGGTTCGGAAACGTGCATACGAGCAGCATGAGAGTGAGGTAAGGTCTCGAAGCGTTCTTCGAGACCACCTCGCTTTTGATACATAGCTCATCGACGCCATTGCTCATCGTGTCTTGACCAAGGCCGCTTATTCTTTTTCGACGACCGGGAGCTCCAGCAGGCTCTCGATCCGCATGAAAGCTGCTTCAGTCGATACAGCTGTCAGATCTGACCATATCAAGCGCGTTGCCAGGTCTGTCGACCGAGTTTGCAAAGAGCAATATGGTGAGAGCAAGGGATGGGAGCAGGAAAATGAAGTCAGCTTTCAGCGCCTTGGCACTGGCCTCGGTCCTCAACTTCTTGTTGGCAGCTTCTACTCCTCCCCACCACCGCAAAGACCCCAACACATGGTGTCATCTGTCCATTTCAGTCAGGGAGGGCGTTGAAGATGTTTCGAGGCCTGGACGAAATGCATGTGGCGATGAGTGTGCCAATGTCCTCCCGATAAGACGCGCAGACCGCGCAACCTGATTCGCAAACGACCGCGTTCTCTACCCACATAAGGACGAGAACCAAGACGTAGAAATGGCCAAAACAACATGGAGAGGTAGGGCATAGTCGCATATTGTGCCGACCGGTCCGGGTTGGCTGGCCCTGGGTCCAATTGATGACCCGTGGGGATACCGCGATGATAGGCCAACGAGCTGGGGAGGACTAGCGACAATGTTGGTATCAATCTGTGCAACCGAGCATGAAGTGCCCGGGCCGAAGTGGACATTACAAGGACATTGGCGATTTGAGACGGTTTGTAGGATGCGGCATCCGTTTCACCTCTCGATATGGCGGACAACATCAGCGCATCTGGTATCGCAGCCAATGACACGATGGAGAGGAGGAGAAGGCCGGTGTCGAAATAGCTGAAGCGCCATCAGTCGCCGAAGAATTCATTGCGGGAAAAGTAGCCATTGATACAGTGGAGGCCGAAGCGGAGTATACTGCTGCTGAGTATCAACGGCTGCTATGGAAGATCGATCTCTGGCTTCTGCCCTTGATGTGGTTCCGCTATGGCACGCAACAAGCAGACAAGGTGTGGACCGCCCCGAGTGAGAAGGTCGTCAACTTCGCTGAGCTGTTGACGGACAGACTGCGACCAGCGTCATGACTGTTTTTGGCATTCGCGGTGATACTGGCATGAAAAGGCAGGAGTTCTCTAGGTTGACTACCATCTTCTACGTATGCGAGCGAACACTCTTAACGCAGTCAAATATGACTGAGCACGATGACACAGATCTCGTACCTCGTCGCCGAAGCTCCAGGAAACTACCTCATATAAAAGTTCCACATCGGCCGCTTTCTCGGTGTCTGCATTACTATCTGGGGCGTGATTGTCCTTTGCATCGGCTTCGCGCAGAACTGGCCTGAACTGATGGTCCTTCGAGCCCTGCAAGGCGCCTTCGAATGCACCATATCACCGACCTTCTTGCTCGTCACAGGCGCTTTCTACACAACACGTGAGCATACACTTCGAGCCGTCATATGGGGTACCGCAAACGCGGGCATGAATGTCATCACTGGCCTCATCAACTATGCCATCGAAGATGCCGTGAACGAGCATCCGTCTGGGCTTGCAGCATGGAGAGGTATCGCTTGCTACTTAGGAGGCCTCACCATCTTGCTTGGTACATTGGCTTTCTTCGTCCTCGGCACCCCACGAGAAGTCGTGTGGCTAAGTGACCGGGAGAAGCGCATGGCAGCCGCTCGTGTCGTCTCCAACCGAACGGGATCCGATCGCCAGAAGCATGCAGAGTGGAAAGGGAGCCAAGTCCGCACCGCTTTCAAGGACCCGCAGACGTATTTCTTCTTCTTCGTTAACTTCGCGTTTGCGATTCCGAATAGTGGCACTACTACTTTTGGCAACTTGGTGTAGGTATACCCGTAGGCATACTCTGCATGGTACGATCTGACGTGCTCATGCAGGTACAAATCCTTTGGCTTCACATCAGAGCAGACCCTGATCAAAGGAACGGATCTGCAGCATGCTTTCTCGATTGTGTATTCCTTGGTCGCTCGCATTATGTGTTTCAAGTGCAAAAACTTGCGGTTCGGATGGATCCTCTTCTCACTGCTCCCAGCCTTCAGTGGAATGCTTGCGCTCGCCTTGCGGCCAATGAACGGCCAGCTCTGGACTCGCTCGGGACTCTACTTGATGACAACCACCGGCACGCTACCAGGCCTTTTGATGTGGACGATGCTCCCCTCAAACGTCGCAGGCAGAACGAAGAAAAGCACTACAGCGACTCTGCTTTCCATCGGCTACTGCGCTGGAAACGCTACAGGTGCATAGCTTTTCCAAGAGAAAGATGCTCCCGACTACATTCCTGGCCTTACTGGCTGCGCTGTTGTCTACGGACTAGAACTTGGTACTCGTACCAGAATAGGAAGAGAGACAAGCCGGTTGCGGATATGGGACTCAGTGCTGAAGACTGTCGTCGTGAGGATTTGTTGAATGCGGAGGAGGATATGACGGATTATGAGAATGTGCATTCTAGGTACTCGTTGTGAGTAGGGTACCCCTGGTCTTGGCGAGCAGAGCTGGAGACTTGTGCTTGAAGCGATCGTTTGGTTGAAGGCCTATACTCAGAGCACATGAGAGATGCACCCAGAACACCGCACAACGAGTATAGCGACAGAACGGCTTTGGAAGTAGAGAAGTACCTACCCGGTCCATTTCTGACATTGCGGGCAAGACTCGAGACTGATAGCCGTAGGCGAGTAGATAGCGGGCAACTCACAGTCCGGATATCCCGGATTGTAAGTCTTTGGCTAGCAGGCTAGGGTTCACTCGACTCGTCCTGTTTCTACTGCTATTGCCTTGTTTGAAACAGCTCGGCATCTATTGCTACCTCGAGCTCGACATTGGACATAGTCACCGTCATGGGTTCCACGGGCGATGATGTTCGGCCTAAGGCAATCGATCTAAGCCACCACATGAATCGAAAGTCTCGAGCGCGGCATCCAAGTGCATTGAAGGAGATAATCAAGTATATGAGCTATGATGGGATGATTAGCTTCGCAGGAGGTGAGCTTCAAAACATCTCCTGGCTCACCAAGACACTCATTCGAGTCGCAGGCTTACCACACCCCTCATTATTTCCATTCGACAATGTGTCGTTCAGTGCGTACCCACCAGCGACGGTGCTGCAGCCAGACCAACCCAAAGGTCCGTCGAAGCTGGATATCTACAATGTCAGCAAGGGAAGCAAGGCAACGCAAAGCATGAACCTAATCCAGGCATTGCAATATGGTACTTCGTCCTATGACCCAAGCTATTTGCGCCGCGCTGATCAGCCTCATAGGTTCTGGGACCGGCGACATCAGCCTTGGATCGTGGGCGCGAAGCTTCACAGAGCAGGTCTTTGCGCCCGCTTATGTAGACTACGACATCTTGCTCACACTCGGGAACACCGATGCCTGGAACAAAGTCGTCGGCCTGCTCTGCGAAGAAGGCGACATGATCCTATGCGAAGAACACACTTACCCATCAGCACGAGCTCTCTTGGTTCCTCTTGGTTGCAGGGCCGTTCCGGTCAAGATGGACGGGCAAGGCATGCGAGCGGATGACCTGGCAACCGCGCTCTCTGCTTGGCCTGAGACACATCCTGGAGTGAAACGACCACATGTTCTTTATCTCGTTCCGGTTGGATCGAATCCAGTTGGTACGACGATGGGTGCCAAGCGCAAGCAGGAAATTTATGATGTTTGCGTCAAGTACGATATTGTCATCGTAGAGGACTGTCCCTACTTTTGGCTCCAGTACCCGGAATACCAGCTGGGTGAGGTATTCTCACCAGATGAAAGCGTCCACAATGCACCTGAGGAGTATGCATCATCGCTTGCTCCATCCTTCCTCCGCTTCGATTATCAGGGCCGTGTCATCCGCCTCGAGACCTTCAGCAAGACTTTGGCTCCTGGAAACAGACTGGGCTACTTCGTTGCAAATGAAGTCTTCACGGAGCGTCTCCTGAGAGCTACCGAAGTCGAGACTCAAGCTCCGAGCGGATGGAGTCAGGCCATCGTCAGCAATTTGCTGCACAGCTGGGGCATTAAGGGGTATCTTCTCTGGCTGTCAAATCTAAGGGATCAGTATCGCTCTCGACGAGATTGGATGTGCGATGCGATAGCCCGGAATTTCGATGTGAGGCACACAGACACCAGTGGCAAGGGGCAGGATTCAGCTTTCACTGTTTTCGCGAAAGGCGACGAGAAGGCCATATTCAGCTTCGTCGCTCCGAGCGCTGGGATGTTTATCTGGGCCAAATTCTTTCTGAGCAATAGCCCACGCTTTGAGAAGTTGCGATTAGAAGGCGTGGAAGATCCCGAGCAGGCTTTCGCAAAACACGTATTGACGGAGCTTGCGGAGGCTCTCGTGCTGCTGACGCCTGAGTAAGTCCGTGATCTCCTCTCCGGTAGACAGGCTACTAATGACGGATGCAGGTCGTTTTACACTCCTTGGCAAGGCGAAGAAAAGAAGACGACAAGTGATCGTGGGGCAGAAGCGGGCGTGACATACTTTCGCCTGGCATTCTCGATGACCAGCAAAGAGGAGATGGATCAAGGAATTGAAAGAATGGCGGTGGTGTTGAAGCAATGTTGGGAGGCTTGCTGATGGAGTTGGCAGAGGAGAATGTAGTCTGAACGTCAGGCCACAAGGCAGTAATGTCTTGGCACGGCTTTCCCTCTAGCGCGAACTCAATTGAGACGCGCTTCTCTTCAACAACTTTCACGTTTCCTTGTCCTGTCTTCAGAAGGAACGACATCGAAGTCGAGAGCACAAGTCCGGCTCCATTCGGAAGCACACAATACCGGCATCTGAATACGGGTCGCAACCCTTGCTGGCGTCCATCTCGGTGCCGCCTCAATCGATAGGCTTCCGGATGAACTTCGCCGCGCTCGCCTATTGCCATGCAGCACGCAATGCTGTGGCAGACATGTACAGGATGTAGTGCCCTGCACATCGAAGCCCTAGAGACTAACCACCAACATGGGGAACGTTCTTTCGTACGACGTGCAGCCTACAGAGCTTGACTTGAAGAGCAAAGGTAAGATCAGGGGTCTCCAATACGGGACTCAAAGTCGACGATTTGCTGGAGTACCGTACGCTCTTCCGCCTACAGAAGAATATCGATGGAGGAAACCTCGCTCACTGCCTTCATCCTACACGTACACCTCTGGTAATGGAGATGCCTACGATGCCACGGAATTCAAGCCAGTATGCTGGCAGGAGCTCTTCAGCAAAGTTGCGAAAGCCGAGGGCGAACAGGCGAACTACTCTGAAGATTGCCTGATTGTCAATATCTGGACCCCGGTCCCCAAAGCTGGAGAAGAGAGCAAGAAATGGCCGGTCGTCCTATGGCTTCACGGAGGCTGGTTCGCAATGGGTGATCCTTCCCAAGAGCCAGGTATGGACCCAACTGAGCTGATTTCTACCGGAGGTATGAACGCCGTCTTCGTTGCAATCGGATATCGGCTCAATATCTTTGGCTTTCTGGCTGGCTCAGCACTCGCTGAAGAGAGCGGCGGAGACGCTGCTGGTAATTTTGGGCTTTGGGACCAACGCCTCGCCATGGAGTGGGTAAAGGAGAATATCCATTACTTCGGTGGCGATGCTTCGAACGTCACCTTGGGAGGTCGCTCAGCCGGTGCATACGGCACTGAGGCCCAAGTCCTTCACGAGCTCAGGCGATCAGACACTGGCCTAGATGATCAGCTGTTCAAGCGATTCTACATGATCTCAAATGCCATTCCTGCGCAGCCAAAGACTGTGTCCGAATCTGAGCCGCAATTTGACGAAGTATGTTCATATTTCAAGATATCATCAAACCTCACCGGCCCAGAAAAGCTCCAGCGACTCCGTGAGACATCAGCTAAAGACCTCGTGACGGCCCTCAAACATCTCAAACATCACACGTTCCGTCCTGTAACAGACGATGTCTTCGTCCACTCGGGCATGATCGAATACATCACAAGCGGCGCCTTTGCATCAGATTTCAAGGTGCGCGGTTACAAGCTCCTGATCGGCGAGGTCCTGAATGAGGAAACACTCTACTCGGTATACAACTCTCCCGAAACGCCCGACGTGGAAGCACTTCGAACTCAGGTCGGCAATTACTATGCACCCGCGACGGTTGATCGAGTTCTGCCAAATTATCAGCTGCCCGAGAGTGACGATCTCAAAGATTGGAAGAAGGTGTATGGAAACATCATTGCAGATGGACAAGTGAGGGCGCCCTCACGCTACCTCGTGAAGAATTTGATCGAGCATGGTGTTTCGGTCGAGGATGTTTGGAGGTATCAAATCAAGTATCGACTTTCCTTTATCACTGACAAGGTTGCGCCAAAGGAGTTTGGGGTCGCTCACGCGATGGACAAACCATTTTGGAAGTAAGCAGCTGTACTGTAAGCCTGGGGCCAAATCGAATTGCTGACTCTTGCGCTCGCAGCTATTCGATCATGCATGGGCCGACTGGAGACGAGCGGAAACTCATGGACAACTGGATCAGGAACTTGGTGGCTTTCGTGAATGATGATCATCGGTATCGTCTTGGAACGAAAAGCATCGATGAGACGAAGACAATTACACCTGAGGGCAAGATTGAAGTGCATCAGGATGCAAGATGGGACGAGCTCACGAAGCTGGGAGCGATATTCGCAGGCGGCGAAGCCTAACAGACGTGCATTCACCATGGTATCAAAAGCACACAATTATCAATGCCAACCGCAGCAGTCAACCAGCCGTATCATCAGCATCAATCTAAGCCGCCCTCTCACTCTGCTGTCCCTTCTGCCCCATGTTCTCCCCATCAGTCTCCCCGCTTCCCTTCCTACCTACACCAGCCCTCCCCCTGGCCCTCTTTCTCTCTCCATAGAAAATAGCAAGCAGATACGCAAGACCCATGATTCCCGCGCCAGCACCATAACCTGCTTTAGCACCATTACTGTTTCCGCCTAACTGCAGACCCAACCCGCCGTTAACAATACCGAGGATGATGACCGTGCGACCAATCCAAATATGTCCATAAGACCAAAGACTGCGCCCTTGGACCCTCTTATACGCGTGATGGTGCAACCATCCTAGGACGGGTTGGCAGAGCATGAGACCGAATACGACGGTTCCTATGATAGGATGCCGGTCACTCCAGTAGTTCTCTTCGGAGGCGTAGTATGCTCCTAACCCGAAGGCGATTATGTACATCGCCATGCCTAGGTATTGGATTGCGGAGTGCACGAGAACTACCCCGTGGAACCCTGCTACGCGGATGAGGATGCCGCCGATGGGGAGGATGAAAGCTACGGATAAGCAGGCGAAGACGGCGTGGGCGATGAGGATGGAATTGCTTGGTCCTGTGTCTTGTGATACAGCGGTTGTGGCGCTGGTGGTGGCGGTGTTGGATAGGAAGGGGTTGACGTTATCATCGGATACGCCTTTGGCATTGGCGAAGTCCCAGTTGAAGACGCCGTGGTCATCGTGGATTGAGATGTCTTTGTCTAGAGAGTTGGATTGCAGAGGTGTACCAGAGCTTGAGGCGAAGATCCAAGATGCGCTGTTGGTGCGGAAGTCCATGCTGCCTCCGCTCCAACTTGTGCAATTGCTGCAACGGACGTTGGCGGTCATGATTCCGTCCGCCACGCCGGAGCCCTCGAGAAGGGTCAGTTGGCCCCCTTGTCCGTCTTCATGATCTGGTTCGACGTGACCGACGCCCAGACGCGGTGATACGGTGACGTTTTGGCCATCCGCGGAAAGGTACATAACGAAGATGTTGGAGCCCGCCATTTGGCTGCCTTGCCCAAGACCGATCCATTGGTGTCCTGTTGATGGAGCTGCGATTTGGAAGTAGATGTCGCCGCTTCCAGAGTTGGCGGCTGTCTCGGGTATGCTAAGAGAATAGCAAATGTTCGAGTCTGCTGCCGGACAGGTTCTGGAGACTTGTGCTAGCGATAGAGAAGCTGTGTACCTGCATATCAGCCAATTGGTTCCTTCGATGCAAATGCTCTATACATACCATGCAGTAAAGCGAGGCCAATGGTCCTCTTCGATCGAAGCTCCATCATGTTAGCGCTGCGACTGGTGCTGCGTTTGAGCCGTTGGTAGTGTGCATCAGAATAATACAACCTTGAAGCTATCGAGCCCACGGGAAGCAGAATGGTGACGCCTTATAGCAAGATACCCAGCCTTGCGCTGCGCCCGAGACCCACCTGTCCGTAATCCATGATCTGCTCTGCAGAGTTTGACTTGTGCATATCCGGGAGCTTGGCATTCACAAAATACAGGCGTAAATCCGCAACGCAATGTGCTAATTGATGAGACAGGTGTGTTGGTTCCGTGTCATCATCCAATTCTCCGCGCATCGAAACTTCGGGAGCCTGGAGTCAAGTCAAGACACGACTCCGGGGATTTCGACAGGGAGTCAGGCCTGCGATGACAATCCAGACGTCCCCGTTGGAGCGGGTGACGACGCTCAACCAGGAACAAGATACTTGTGAAAGCCTGGGAGCTGCGACGGTAATGCCTCTGCCAAGGTCTGCCATGGAAGTCCCACGTGTAGAAAGTGAGATGTTTGGAGATAGTGAGCATAGCGTGTAGTCCGGAGTACACGCAGCGTCTTGGCTATGACTGCTCCGCCTGGTGCCAAAGCGAGATAACGATCAGACGCGTCGCCTTACGGTGGCTGAGAGGGGAGCCGGAATATATGCGTTCGTGCGGTCCAGACTTTGCAGAAATTGACTGTGCAAAGCTCTTGTCTCGTCTCATCTTCAATCCTAAAGACCAAGAGGGTGTCATTGTTGCCCTCTCTATAGGCCACGTCCCTGAGTGCGGCTCGTCCATGGTGGCGGGAATCTCCCACAGGATGCTGCTATACTCGCGTCCTTAGTCATATGTCTATAAAGTTAGCAGTGCATAATCGCAGACCTTCCAAGATCCGAGAGGCATGCAGGAGGTAAGAAGCGAAGCGTAGCAGGCGTGCTTCGTGAGGCAGAAATAGGGCAGCAGCTGTAGCGCAACTGGTTGCATCTGCCATGCGTCGTTCGCATTCGAGACGGTGCAGGCCTTTGACTCGCGACCCAAGAGCAACCAATTGAAAGCTCGTTTGTCGATGAACTCCCAGGTGCATGGTTGAAAGCCGATGATGAAGTCGGAGTCATGAACTTCGAGGATGAGTGTCAGCAAGCGAAAGCTTTCCGCCTTGGCACAACGCGTTCCGACGCGACGACCGGCACGAGATCGGACTCTTACATCCACCTTGACACGGACACGCTCTCTATTCAACATTGCGGACACTGGCGCTAAACCTGGTGGTTCTGTTGTTTTCGTGAGAGAAGCTCTAGGGGTCTCGAAGCGTAATGGAACGGGTTACTGAGAGCACATCAAAGCGTCACTTCACCTGCATTGACCTCTCGTGTGATCAAGTAGCATATGCTAGGTGGGCGGGGTATATCTCCAAGTGAAGTCAGGGCCTCAAGCCAGCGGCAGTACGACTAGTACCTACCCTCATCGCTATTCATCGTATCAAATCTCATATCACTCTCACCTATGCACAGCCATCTCCTTGACCCTCTTTTGAACTCCAAACTCCAACGCTATGCCCTCAAAGCAGCAGACGTCTTCTATAGACCCTGTCGTAATCTCTCTCCCAGCTTTTGCTTTCCGAATTGATAGATCTTGAGCAGACCCTCCTCGCTGAGGTCAATGCCTTGCATATTCGGAATGTCCTGCACTGGAGGTCTGCTAACTCTGCTCGCGATGACGACTGGGTCGGTCTCGAGAATGATGCCGTCGTCTATGATCTCGTCGATACAGAGAGAGGCGAGGTCATAGTTCTCGATCAGTGTACGCTTGTCGACGGAGTTTCTGGGTTCAAGTCAGTACCCTGCAGGCAGTCTTGTCCCTTCTAAAACTTACTTCAGCAGTATGTTTAGAGAATCTCTGAGCGCCAACACAACATTGTACAGCATAATCTCGTTCTCGTCCGCTCCTCCCACCACATATAGCATCACGTCTGCTTCCATCTTGAACACCACAACTTTGTTGTCGTATAGAATGACATCGCTTGTCTGCTTGGCGGTCTTCTCCAGGAGCCCTTTCTCGAACGCCTTCTGATCTTTCACATTGGGATATGGGTTCGCGCCAGGGTAATTAGTCCCACCGTTCGCAGGCGGATGCGGAGGACTGTAGTATTTGGCCAGGATGCGGGATGAGTCGTCGGTCGAGAGTATGAGGATCGCGTTGACGCTGAAGAGCGACATGTTGGGCGCCATAATTGCGGTGTACAAGCCGGCTAGGCACAGTTGCTCGATATTCAATGGAGTGCTAGATCGATTGGTATAGCTGTTCGATGGTCAAGTGAAAGGTGTCGTCCGCGGATGATGGAGATGCTTGGCATTCGGTGCAGTGGAAGGTTCCGCCGAGCCTCACATGCGGACTTTCCTCTTCTGAACTTTCACTCCCGAGCGTATCGAAAGAGGTGTTCCTTCAAATGCTCACTCTTCGGCTCAGGAGAGCTCAGGCACAGCTTCAGTCGCATCAAACATGGCTGAAAACATTCATCAATCACCCACATAGCCCTTCACGATACGATGAGTTCTCGAACGGTCTGTCGAGGACCTTTCACACCGGAAAGAGCTCTAGACAAGAGGTGAAGACTACATTCACAGTCGGTGGAAAACCATCGGCGGCCAAGCAACGAAAGAAGGAGAGATATCAGCGGAGAAAAGAAGGAAGAGACCCGAATAAGTCTGTCCAACTCTCAGCGTTTGGAGCTAGGGCAGAACTCATTGAGGCGATCCAGAAGGAGGACATCAAGCGAGTCATCGCTTGTTACCAAATACTTCCCGAGAGGCGCCCACTTGCCACCGAGGACTTTCGCCAGATCGCTCAGTGCGCACATCACGCTCTTCGGAAGGAGAATCAGAAGCCAGCCGAGATCAGGCAGCGAGAAGATGTCGACCAGGTAGTAGCATTTGCAGAGCTGCTGGCCACAGATATCAAGAAGGGCAATCTCGTGCCTTCTTATCATGCACACTTGCACATCTTGGGCATC
The DNA here is from genome assembly GCA_031771865.1 of Nothophaeocryptopus gaeumannii. Taxonomy (NCBI): domain Eukaryota; kingdom Fungi; phylum Ascomycota; class Dothideomycetes; order Mycosphaerellales; family Mycosphaerellaceae; genus Nothophaeocryptopus; species Nothophaeocryptopus gaeumannii. The sequence goes on from JASISA010000002.1 coordinate 80,167, forward strand.
CTCAAGGAGTCACGGACATTTGACGCGGGCGTGAAGTTCTGGAAATGGCTGGAGACACAGGACAATCAGCACGTTCGCTCTGAGACTTATGCGGCAGCCATTGAGCTGCTTGCCATGTCTGGGACTCCCTTGGCCGATCTGGAAGAATTGTACAAGCAGGCTCTTGCTCGCTTTCCGGGAGCTTTTGTGGCCTATCACCTATCGCCAGAAGGCATTCTTGCAGACCGCGAAGGAGACGTCACTGTCAAAAGCCTTCCCATGAACTTGCTGAGGTCGATCATGTTTGCAAGGCTACTAAGGGGTGATTCGCGTAACGCCTATCTTGCTCTAGACACAGCGCTCCGGGTGCATCCAGCTACCATTGATCGCTCGTTCTTCAGGCCGTTTTTGGAAGAGCGTCCGGTCTCCGAAGCCTACACTGTTTTCGCACTTGCCTGCTTGGCCGGCGTGAAAGTCTCAGGCGCTCATTACAAGGAGCTCCTAGTGGAGCTACGCAAAAGCTCAGATGTCACCACCATTGCCTCTCATGTTTCTTCGATACGTGCGATCATGGCGGCTACGTACTTGTATCTTGGGGCTACGGGCAATGTGCATGTCAACTCAGTCACTGAGCTCGTCATCACAATCTCGCAAGCTCTCCGACTTCCTGGCGTCAGTGCTCTAGGTGGAAAAGAACGACGTAAGCTGGCAGATAGTGTGCTGTCCATGATCCGCAAGACGTTCGAGGTATTCGCTCGATATGGCGCTCTGCCCTCTTTGAATTCGTTCAATTCGATAATCATCAATGTTGCTGGGTACGGGAGATCAAAGGAAGTACTTGGTATCGTGTTGAGTGACCTCAAAGCGCTTGGTCTAGAGCCGAACGCAGTCACAAGAAGATCAATCCTTGCAGTGGCGGGGATGACGAAGCACGAAGGGGAGGTCGAGCGATTTTGGAACGAGCTGCTTCAAGCCCGCAGAGAAGAAGATCAATGGCCAGATAACGTTGATTTCTTTGTGCTCGCCAAAGCGGTCAGACAGGCTGGTAACATTACATTCGGAAAGCTGCAATTCGAGTCACTGAGGACCTTTGTGCCACAGCGGCAGCACAGCAGCATCGACTATGCCTTCAACAAAGAAGACGTGCCGCAGGATGTTTCCACTGGGGCGCCTGTCACCTTCGATGAACTCCAGGCCGGTCTGCAAAAAGTAGACGCCGATCTTGCCGTCGTTGAGGAGCAGACTAGGGATCGTCCTGAGATTCTCGACTTCAGCAAGCAGGAGCTCCCTTTGATGCTGATGTCAGCTGAGGGAGCACTGGAACTGCCCGACCGCCAGATGCGCCAGGTATACGATGCCTTGACCACCGACTCAACACTTCCAAATCCGAAAGGCGGGGAAGACAGCGAGGCATTTCCAGAAACGCAGAACTCTTCCGCTCCATCTACGCTACGTAGCCAAACGAACATCGGCTTCGGAGACTTGAGGTACGAGAGCTGGAAATGCGTAAACTACCTTCTGCATTTGGCGGAGAAGCACGATCAACAGTATGACAAGATCGTGGACGAAGCCATCGCGGCGGGCAAAAGGCCCCCGCCTAAGGAAGATGGCATTTCAAAGGAGGAGGTCGAGAAGATGGGTGACTTTGGCCTGAGAGATGCTCTAGAGATGAAGCGAAGAGCTCACAACAAGGATAATGCCCGGACAATCGAGAATGCGAAGTCAGAGGTGTTGAGGCTACGCGGTCGAACAGCCGCGTCAATCACGTCAATCACCTGAGGGCTTTTGCTGACTGTTCACGAATCACTAAGCCATTTAGTTCCTGGCTGTCGGTGCCAATGCGTGAGTCGTTCCGGATCTGGCAAAACCATTACGAGCCCTTCCGATACGATCGGCTCGATCCTGGGGAGGACTCGCAAGCATCTACCAGGATGTCACCAGTTCCTGCCACAGTGACAACACTAGATGACAGAAACCATGCCGGTTCTGCCGTGTGATGCGCTTTTCGAATATATGAAGTCTCAGCTGGAACCCAGGCGACATTCGTATGTTTTAAATGCGGCCCAATACAGGACAAGAGGAGAAGGGCGCGGAATGATGTTAATACTTAAAGATGATGCGAACCAAGTAGAAAGTCCTCTGTTGTTGCGAATACTCCACTCACACCACACCACTTCCATTCAAATTCTCCATTTTGGTCAGGATGAAGCTCTCTACTTCCACCACCTCACTCCTTGCCGTGATCATTACCATCGGATCTGCCCTCGGGGAACCATCCAACGACATGCTCCAAGATCGAGACATCGCCCATCTCAAGGCCGAGGTGCTGGACTTTCATGCTAGATGGCAGGATGCAACGGAGAGGTTGCGCGCACGTTCCACGCCTATCTTGGGCGCTGTCGACGCAGGTGGGCTGCTGAGCTAGCGACAAGACTGCGGAGGATGCGGGACGTGTCTCAATCAGGGACAGTCAGACAAGTACTGCTGTAATGGGCGTGGTTCGTATTGTCCGTATGGGTTTTGTGGGCAGAGGGATGGTTGTGAGTACGATGTGTGCGCACGTCTGACTGGCTGTTACTGACCTATCTTAGGGCGGATGGAGATGGATACCGGACGGGTTGCTTGAGTGTACCTTACGCAAAGCAAGATGTGGCTTGCAGATAGTCGGTAAGTTGGAGGCGAGTTCATAATCCGACAAATTGTACCTGCGCAAACTTGCTCATAGCTGATCCCTCAGCGGGTGCAAATGCATCTCATGCGGCGAGGGAGGCGTACGCCCAGCTCTTAGACCTATGCGCCTACTCGTCTTTCTCCATCGGAAGACAATTGACTACGAATTCGGTGCATCCGCCTCTTCCCTCTGAACTGGATCTCTGTTGACCTCTGCATGACAATCAGAACATCTATCAATGGCGGACAGCAATATTTGGCAGAAGAAGGTGGCTTTGAGCGATGACAATGAGCTACCGACAGAGGTTCTACGACAGAGCAGGAGCGACAAGGATGTCACAGACAGTCAAACGCAACCCGGCATTCACAAGATCAAAGCCGTCACTACGGTATGGACAACCACTGCATTGGTAATCGCCTACGTCCTCATCTGGCTTACCCACTTCGTCGAAGGCAGTCTATCGGGTACCCAATCAGCCAAAATCGAAAATGTCTACGTCCACATCAACATGGCTCGTCAGATCGATCTGAATGCAGTGTTCGCTATGTTCTACTAGACTAGCGAGTGGTCGGACCCTATAATCAAGACCTCTACTAAGCATTTCAAGGTACACAAGGCGGTCGTAAGCGCTAAGTCACCCCTTTTCCGCAAAGTCTGCCAGTTGGGTTCGTCGACCCTTTACTCCGCTATATCTACGGCCTTAGCATTCTATAGGCTAGGTATAAGAGCAAGCCGTAAGATATGCATAGGTTGAGTTTCGTTGTGCTCACTTGCATCGATGTCGACGTTGCCGCCGAGAAGGTATATCAGCAAATCGAGTCGAAACTAATAGCAGTAACTGAGACAAGATAGTATCAAGTCTTCGACCTTCGTGCTCCATCCTGTTAAGCGGCTCTTATACTCCTCCGCTATCGAAGCCTAGAAGCTCTAGTCCAAGTAGGCCTTCGCCTCTAATATAACGACTTCCGGTACATCGAGCCGGAATTGTATAAGGGAATTATCGCCTAGACTACAATTCGGTTGAAGGAGATCGTGAGTAATAGCACTGCGCTGGAATTGTTGTTCTCGTGCCGGGACTATCTCAAGAATGTGATCAAACACGCGACTAACAGCCGGGTCTAGGGCGTGGTGGTAAGAGGATTGGTGGACGAGTGTTCGAGGGATGACGGACGTAGAGCGGGTGCGCTTGCAGGAAAGCGAGAGTGCTTATGATGCGTCAGAGTTCGCAGAGAACGATCCAGAGGAACAAAAGAAAGAGAGGGCGTAATCACATGCGAGAAACGCTGATACGGCCAATCTCACAATCAACAGCCGTCTCTATCAAAAGAGCAGCCGTCTTTGCCATTATTCGCATATCAAATGTTAAACAATGGTAGTGGTATCTGGCAGCTCGCTCCCAATTACGCCGTATCCGCATCATGCCCAGTTGCGCTCCCAACCTCGCTATCAAGGATTTTATCTGTCCTAAACAAATGAAAGCAAGAAGCTGTAAGTATCAGCTGAGTCCAGTCAGTCAAACAACCAGAACCCGCCTCCTTCCAAGCCTAAGGCCTCCACTTCGGCCTCAAACTATCCTTCCCGCTCTCGTCAACATCTCCCAACCGGCTCCTCATACCCATCCTACTACCAGGCAACATCGAACTTCGCCTCCCGCTCGCAGCAGCACTAGGCGGTCTCCGCAAGTGGTGACGAGCAGGAGACTCGTTGTCAGCCTCATTGCCATCAGTCACTGCCGGGGCGCTAGCCTTCAACTCCTTGTCTCTTGCTGGGAGCAATGAGCTCTGTCTCCCACTGGCCACTCTCGAGCCAGATCGCAGAGCAGGGGCCGATGCCTTGCTTGTTAGACTCTGTCGTGGTCTCGACGGCGTAGGAAGATGCGAGTTCGCTACGGGCAGGCTGGATTTCCTTGACGTAGCCATACTCGTCGACGGTCGAGGAAGGGAAGATGGCGGACCGTCAGGCGTAGGGGCGCTGACAATCCTATGAATGGTCCGCGGCATAGCTGGTGTGCCAGTGCTGGCTGCTAGTCCAGAGCGGAGGTAGTGATGTTTGGGCGTAACAGGTTGCTTCGCATAAGGGCTGGGCTCGTATGCACACAGAGGTCGGAAGTCTCTGCTATCTGACTTCATGGCATTGATGAAGCGCGGCTTGTTGCTGGCCGGTGCAGGGTCAGGTCGATGAGGCCACATGGGTTGCTTCGAGGGGGTTTGAAGGGAGACCGAGCGTAAATTCGCTTGTAGATCCGAGATCGACTTCTTCGGGAGTAGACTCCGCTTGGGTATCGAGCTTGGCGTCAAGGTGTTTCGGTCGTTGGGTTTGCTGCTGCTGTTCCTCAGCTTGATGTTAGTGAGAGGCGTTGGCGTTCGTGACCCAAAACTGCCTCTATGGCTGTCGCCGATGACACTGCTCGCAGACGAACTGCCTGGCGTGTCCACGCCTAGACTGCTGGCGATCGATCGCTCTGTTGAAACGACGGTCGATACAGAATCCCTCAGGTTCTTGTCTCGATTCTCAGCGTTCGTCAGCTCCTCCTTGATGTCCTTCAAGGCAATGTCCATTTGAGCCATCTCACTTTGGAGGTCTGTCCACCGTCTTTTCATATCGCTCTGCAACCTCAAGATTTCGCCATTGACAGTGAGTCGATCCGTAACGCCTCGGTCAATGATAGCCAGCACCCGCTCAATGGCAGGTCCATAATGTCTGTTCTTTTGCTCGTAATTCTCAACCTTGTTCTGCATCACCTGAACATTCCCGTGTTGTTCATTGGCATCAATTGCGTCCTTCAATTTCTGAAAGCTGCGTGTGATGGACTCGCACATCTTCAGTGCTTGGCGACCTGCGTTGCGGAATACAGTGATCCATCGATCTTCACCGAGCTCCCTTCTCAGTGACTCAGCATCCGCTTCCAACCTCTTCCATTGGCTCTCCATCTGGTCTCGTCTTTGGTCGAGATCCTCACACGCACTTGGGAAAATCGAGCTGCCGCGCGCCTGGAAAGTCGATAGTCCGATCGGCATGAAGTCCAACGATGCGCGGAGCGGTTGCATTCGTGCAAACAATGCCAGTAAGCTTGCATCCTCCCTATCTTGCTGCGCTGGAGGTGTCGGCGGCGGCGCTGTTGCAAATGCCATCATGCTCAAACGGTTGTTTTGTCTGAGCCGGGTTCCGCCAGGCTGCTCCTCGACAATAGTCTCCAACTCGCTGATATCGATGCTGTCCTTTGACGAAAGAACACTCTCCGATCCTTGGTGACGGTTCTCTTCCATCTCAAATACCAGTCGATGCAACCCTTCCATCTCTTGTGAGATCTCGCCAAGTACATCGTCCCACAGTTTCTGCCATTCCATGGCAGTCTCCACTTGATCCTTGACGCCTTTCAACGTATCTTTGATCTTCTTCCAACTCGTGACGATGTCTTCCATCTGCTTGACACTCTGCAGAACCTCATCCGTAGAGAGCAGTGCCATGTCGTCTCGAGTCTGCAGTCGCTCAATGGACAGGATGTAGACTTCGACCAGCCGTTGAAATCGATTTATTGCCTTATCGACATCTTCAATACCTTCCCTACCGCCAGCAGCTGCCCATTCGACATCGTCTTCCGCGTTGAGGCCTTCGAGCACATCATGTGCTTTCGCAATCCACATGCGTATTTGCTCTGATGCATCAGTCAGCGCCTTGGCTGCTTCCGTCGAAGTCGGTATTGACGATATTCTCTTGGCCAAAGAGTCCGCGTCTGGAAGACGCATGGAAGTCAGTTGCGCAAGCTGGCCCGTGAAGCTAGCGCGACCCAACGTGTAGACCGAGTTGGCCCTGGAAAGAGTCGGCCGGAATTCACCACTGCTGGCACTCAGATCCTCTGAGCTTCCGTGCCAGATCTGCGAGTTGTTCTCCATCTTGCCGTTGGCATACGGACTTGTTCCGTTTTCTAGCCCATTCGCGTTCGCAGCGCCCGCAACAGTGGGTGTATGGTCTGTTCTCGGTGTGCTAGGCGCAGAAGCACTCGCTGTCCTCCTTCTACCCTCGTTTGGTCTCGCAGAAGTAGTTATTGGTCGAGGACTCAGCGGCTCCTTCGTCCTCAGATCCAGCCTCGTCTTCCCACAATCAGGCAGGCGGTATTTATTCGTATCCACCAGTGAAGCCTCCCTCTTCAAATGCTCGTCTTCGGTATCACTCGCCGCCAGCGCGTCGCTTATATCGATAACCGAGCTGGGCGCAAAGCTCGCACAGCTGTTGTACCCCTCAAATTCGGATTCTTCAAAACCACTTCCACTCGCCTCATTGTCCGTGAACACAGGGCCACCACTTAATCTCACGCCACCGCCAATAACGGGCATCATCCACTGGCCGTGACACTCGTTGGTACTTAATTTCTCCCTCCCAGCCCTTGTCCCACGTCCGATCAGACCCTCCGCACGCTCGAGCGCCTGCTGCCGTGCGAGCTGCTCGAGACTGGCGAGTTGCGAATCGGGAATGCGGCCAATGCTGTTTTGCTGCTGCGAATGGCGGCGCTGGGCCGCCTCTCTCTTCGAACGGCGCTGCTCTTCGAGGCGGCGGAGTCGAGCGATGAGGCCAGACGACAGGCGTTTATTCGGACGCGGGTGCACAGTTTGGGCTGTTATTGCAATGGTTGGTAGCTGGTCGGGATATTGCTGTTTGAGGTCGTGAGGTGGGAGACCGGGGTATCCTGTGATAGCAGAGCAGGATTGGGACGCCGCGGTGTCAATGGTAGGGAGCGGAACCGGTGTATGTGGTGGTGAAGGGGGAGGTGCGGGCTGGCAATGGGACATACACTGCCTGTCGCCGTTGTCGTGTCGGTGGTCGAAGGTTGTGGCTGGCTCTTGCGAGTCCAACTGCAACTGCGTCTGTGTGCCTGCCATGGGCGCGAAAGTCAATACTTGTCGGGCTGTCGCGGTACTTGTTGCTGCATATAGGAGGATGCTTGTATGCTTGTTGACATCAAGGCGTCTGCCTGCTGCATATGCAAACAACAACAAAACAATCGTGCATGGCGGACTTGATGTACTGTACTCCTCTCCCCTTTCTTGGTGCAACGACGTACAACGCTGCCAGACCCGTGGGATTCTGTGCGGTACACGCAAGGGAAGCCTGATGGAAGGCTTCTGTGGTTCCGACTCACCTCTCACGCCAGCGGAGCCATGCTCATACCGCCTCTCTCTCCTCTCCACGTCGCTTGTCGACTGTCTCTGTCTCGGATAGACGCAGCTCTCCACTCCACTCGAACCCTTCAAAAGGCGTCCAGGGAGTCGCCTCGTTGTTGTTGATGCCCCTCAGGTACCTCGCAACGAGTGGACAGCTCCGCCGAAGGATGCCACGGATGCTTGTTTGTTTCAGAGCTCCGACAGGTCGCCGATCGAAGTCTATTTGCAGTGGGAGACGCGCTTGAGGAAAGGCGTGACGGTGATGACAGGGATAGCCTGAGATCGGTACTTTCTTCCGATCGGTTGGTTTGAAGGCGTGCTGCTGCGGTGATTGTCGATATTTTTGGAGGGACATCAGGGACATCATCGTGCAGACAGCAGGCATGCTCATGTTCAATTGCTCGTGATGCAAGGCACACATACACAGCTGTGTAGCCAATGCGTTCAGACTTCACTGATTCTTCTCGTCACTGCCACAAACGGCCGACCAGCAAGTCATGATCAATGCTTCACCGAGTAGTCGAACTCAACCATCCTGACCCTGACAATGACATCCACTTCATCCTCACCAAAACGTGGTGAGGGCTTCTTGATTAAGCAAGAGCTATTCGGGAGCTGTCTCGATCTGACCATAGCACAGCACGAAACCAAAGGAAACCAATCCTGCTTCCATGCATGACCAGCCGTGTCAGGGGCTTCATGGTCCTGAAACTGCCCACCAAACCAATCTTTGTCGCGATCCATCGACGCGCTTGAGGGGTATCACATCTCATCTTATCTCTCCAAAATATTCTTATTGCCAACGAAAGTCCGCCCATACCGCCGCGTATTCCTCTCGGACTTCCACGCGAAGCTGTCTTCCTCCGAAATATCTGCCAGGGCAGGGGACCAATGTCTCTTACTATGCCGGAAACTGGTCCGAGCCTCCTAAGCCGGGATCGCATTCTCCTTATCTGCATCATCGACGACCTTCTCTTCTTTCAACTCGTCAGAGCTAGAGCCGGAACTTGCCTCGCTGTCAGGATGGACGTCGATTTTGAACTCCGGTGGCTTCTTTCGTTCCTGTGCTTGGGCCTCTTGCCTCCATTCTTCAGTCAACTCTGAACGCACGCCCTGACACCACTTGAAGATGGCTTCATCAAATGCTTTCCAGGTCGCTTCGTCTCTGCCGTGAACTATGTCGAGAGCTCCGATGGTAAATTTGATCTCCCACCGGAGCTCTGCGGCTTTAGCCCAATATCGCAGGTTGTCTGCCATTCGGTACGGCTTCGCTACATCGGTATGCCAGGTCTTGATCTCGTCGAACTTTCGTTTTGACTTAGCAACGCATGCGTTATGCATCTTCACGAGTCGCTGACCGTCCTGAAGGGCTTTGAGGAAATCGGTCGGAAACTGCCCATCCTCTGTCATCTCTGGCCATTTCGGCAGAGACGGCTCGTCCTGGTCAAAGGATTTCAGGAACAACCACTCCCTCTCTCGTTCTCTCCCCGTCCAGTCACCCTCTCGCCAGACCATAGCTTCACGCTCGGCCTGCTCCTCCTGCTCAAGCTGCTCCTCCTTCTTCAGCAGCTTGTCGATGCTCTCGATCCAGATGATGATCTCAGTGAGCTCGGTCAAACGAATACCACCCCTGAAATTCCGACCCGCCATCCGTTTGAGCGTATCCAAGGTGTTGTAAAGGTCCTTTCGCAGATCTCGCTCTGAGCGGATGCTGTATAGCTTGTGAGGATTGGTGTGTGCTGTGTAGTAGTTTTTCGCTGCTCGTATGGCGAGAGTGATTAGATCAAGGAGGTGGAGACCCTGAATCTCATGGTATGCGCTGTTGTCTGCGGCGTTCTGGTTATCGCCGCCTGCAGGCTGCTTCTGCGATTCCTCCAGCACTTTGAGCGCATCTTGCAGGGCTTCCTTAAGCTCTCTTCTCAATACTGGCATGTCCGGAAGCGGCTCTGTGTACTCAGGCTTGACCTTGTAAGTGCTGACTGTTGGTGGAAGCATGTTTGGGTCGGTCGGGTCCCAGGTTTCCTCAAACTCCATCTCCGTTGGGCTTTGCACTGTGTCCGTTCCAGATTCTGAGACAGCATAAGCAGAGTTCGTGTCCCCCAGATTGAAGCTCGCGATCTGAAAGTCTGCGTCACTTCCACTTGCCGCTCTCCTCGGCTGCTCAGTGTCCATGCTAAGACCAACAAACTCGCGTCCTGGGTAAAGCTTGGTCTTTCGCTTGTCCTTGTCACCTCTCGCCAGCTGTGCACCTTTCCCATCCAGAAGCCCTGTTCTCGCGAAGTAATACTGCATATGCGCAATTGATCCTAAGCTCATGACACTGTCGCGATTCCGGGCAGAATCAGCGAACGCAGTGCCTTGAGGACGCATGTAGCCCCTGCGGCGTATGACAGTAGCCCCGCCATCTGAAAGTCTCGAGGGTCTTGATCGTAGTGAGTGGGTCGATGCGGTCGTGCTCGATTCGCATACTGAGCTGGTCGGCGTAGAAACGGATCGATCGAGATTAGGTATTGCATCCAAGGCTCGCGAAGGACTGACGCTCGGTGAGGGAGACGAGGGTCGCTGGTCCGGACTTGCCACTTGCGAAGCTGGCGGCGAAGGAGTGATATCGCTCGGTGGTCTCCCGTCGGTAGGTAATGCTTCTGCTCCTACAGCAGCGACACCTTCACTCGTCGGCTCGGCCATTTCTGGGACGCTCTCTTCGGCGCGAGGTGAAGTCAATGGCTGAACGACTTCGACTGCGGTGCAACAGTTGTCGCTTGATTTGTGTGGAGCTGCGATTGCCTGTATGCAGGGATACGACACCCCTGAGTTGATGTGAACGAGGGTCGTCCTTCTCGAACAATCTCGCGATCCCGAGGCCGTCGACTGCCGATATCACACGGTCCTGGCCCAACTGCTGTCCATACCAAACGACCTGCGCTGCTGTTCGTTGGCAGGAGTGAGGTGTTGTTTGGTCGACGAACAGACGGGCGAGCGCACCGCAGTCGTTAAGATGGATGGCCGTTATGATTTCCCCATCAACGTGACGCTGAACTCTATGTGAGGCGATACCATACACAGGTACACTGCCAAGACTGCAAGCATATGCAGGGGCAGGAACGAGGCGTTGTTTTCAGAACTTCGCGCATCGAATCAAGCGATCCGCCGAGCGTCACGGGCCGAGAGTCTAAATACGCGACAGGCCCGTGTTCGTGGTGTCCTGGTGTCCTGGTGTCCTTTGTGAGCGGACGACACCTTGCCACAGAACTCTTCTTCGCAAATTCCATCACACGCCTGACCGCGATTTCAGGAAGATCTACGCCGCCATCGCGCACAGGGTATACAGCTCAACCGACCACCCTTCGTCAGCATCGGTCGCCGAGACCGCTTCGGATATCCGTTCATGCTTTCCCCAATCACCGAAGCGACGAGCATACAACTATGCAAGACGATACTCTCGAGACGGCTTGCTTCGGGGGCGGCTGCTGGAGATGTTGCAGTGCTGGGCCTACGAAATGAGCTCTCTCAGTGCCAGTCTTGTGGTCACAAAGTATTGCCTGTCGATCGCCCCGGATGAGCCGCCACACTGTTACAGCAATCACCACGTCGGCAAGCTTGTCAGAAGTTTGCAAGATGATGCACCTGAGCCGGATACCCCACGTACCTTGCTCACATGGAAATCATGATCCGAGAGGTGAGACTGCCACGAAGGCCGAGGCCGTGTGCCGCTGCGCAGGACCCGATGTTCGACTGTCTTGAGAATAGAGCTCATCGAGGCATGTCGAGCGAGCGGCAGTAGCCAACAGCAAGCAAGTACCGGCATACCATGCGAACCACGCAAGATTTATGCTACATGACTTCACCGATCTTGCATTCTGAAACGGAAGGAACCACTGCCTAGTGGAGCATGTGCACGCAGTCCTGTGACGACTCAACACATGACGATGAAGAGCGTCTCCATGGGCATCAACGACCGTAGTAGTGCTCCAAAGCTCGTGGCTCTCCCAACTTCCCCTCTCTGTCATGCCGCGACCGGGAATCCGGTTCGCCTCAGTCGGAGGTCAGGCAGCAATGTGTTCAAAGCTCATCATTTTCATAGCAGGGTTGGATGGTTTCACAGCTGCATTATGCACGTCGATCGCACCTCGTGACTTTTCCCGCGACCAAGATTCGAGCGACTGCCCTCGCAGACACCCATACTACATCCCAGATTCTCGCATCGTCGGGTGGCAATGGACGATAGCTTTCTTGTTCTTTAGAGGCGCTATCGCTGCCGCAGTGATGATGTGGACACCTGCCCGGTAGATCAATTGTAGCTCGAGATTGCCTTTTATACAGCCTTCATAGGACGCAGCGGAGCGACTGAAGTTACTCGGTACATCGGACCCTAGCTCTTCAAAACCATCGACAGTCAGTCGGAGCTACGTCGTCTGCTCATTACTGGACCGAAGAGCCTACATTCAATACATCTCAGTCGACATCGTCAAAGGAACAGATGCCTTCATCTGAGGCGGGCAAGCCCTCAAATTTCCTCCAGGCGTCACTGATCATGGGCGCCGGTGTGGTAGGTTTAATCTTATTCGGGCGTGGAGTCCGACGACAACACACCGCCAAAGCCACGACCGATGCTATCAAGTCACCGAACGTCGAGACCATAAAGCCATCGAAGAGAGATCGACCGCATCACGGGAAGGGTGGCGAAGAGAACAAGGTCTTGAAGCATTGCTTCGGAACTGAACATTACGACCGCGACAAGCGTAGAGAGGAGAATAGGGTCTTGAGGAGATGTGCTGGACGAGAGAGGCGGTCATGATGACTCCAGGTTTTGATTCGCAGGTGGTAAGAGATGGTCTTACGGTCAAAGCATGACTTGTACAAAGCAAATCGGGAGGAGAGAGTTCATTTGTATCAACGATGCTTTTGCAACTGCTACCACTTTCTTGATGCGTGGTATCTTCATCATGCATCGATGAAAGGACCTCAGCCTTGAGCTGCTGATATGACCAGAAAGCAGCAAGCAAAGCCAATCATCTCAAAAATGCCACCCAAGCAAACAACCAAACTCCGTGTTCAAAATGCACAAATCATTGAGCGCTCCCCTCCTATGCTCATCCGTCTCTGCGATCTCGAAGCCCCCTCACTTTGCCGAATTCAAGTTTGTTTTGCACAGTCAGTACTATTACCTTCGAGAACGTCATGACGTGGTCAAACTTACGATTCCACATGCTCCTGCTGATCATCCCCATGGTCCCATCACGGCCTCACTTCTCCGACTCCGGCTCTGTTCGCATAGTCAGCATCAACATCTCTGGGATCGTTACAAGGGTACATGCATTACTTACGGGTCGGTTCGTACTTAGACGCAGCGATGCACGCCTCCACCTCCGCCTTCGATCGCTTTGGGCCCTCGCGCAACCACGGTGGAGTCGTCTCGATGTAGAGGGATGGCTTGTTGGAGCGAGCTGGGGTGTTGAGTGCAGCTTGCTTCGGCGCCGCCAGCTTCTTGGAACTATCGGACGGTGCCGACTTTGGTACCTTGACCTCTTCTGGCGTGCTGAAGACGGATGATTTCTTCGAGTCCTTCTTTGGAGTTTCGAAGCGGACATCCTTGATGGTCTCCCCGTCTTTCGCCGAGTCAAACAGCGAATTCTCTTGAGGCTGCTCGAATGTTGGCAGCTTCTTCTGCACCGGTTTGAAGCTCGCGAAGTCGCGAACTGCGACTCCGTCCGCGGCGCCGGCCATGTAGCCGGTGAAACCGGTCTTCGGGTCGATGGTGTTGGACATTCTGGAATTCGAGTCGAGGAGCGTATCTGCTTGGCAATGTTTGATGTGCTGTTTGCCTGGACCTGGTATGTTGGTTGCTGTGCTTCCTCAAGTATTTCGCTGACTGGTGTTTGGTAGAGGAAGGGAAAGTTGGGCCGGAGGACAAGGTTGACTGTTTTGAAGGGCGAAAGTGTCGCGTGTTGGTGGAAAAGCGCATATGAAGGAGGTGAGTGAATGAAGCAACAACGTCAGGCTTGGCGTGGCCGGCCTTCACGCACTCCTCGTTACAAAGGCATGATCAGTGAATGAGGCTCGAAGATTCTAATGCCATCATCAATTAACACATGATGTTACTGTTGATAGCGATGGATATACAGGACTGACACGTCGTATAGGTATGAAAGTTCCTGGGAACAACATCATAAACAGACCTTTGGCTGCGAAGAGGCAAACACTCGAAAAGCAAACAATGTTCACAGTGCAGAGCGCGCTTTTTCTTTTGTCACATACATGGCAGTCTCTCATTGCGTTGCTGGAGCAGCTGAACAACTTCTGACCGCCTTGTGTGATGGCAAGACAATGGCCTTCCCCATATAAGACCAGGAGACAAGGTGTCTTTCTTCTACTTTTGCATACTCCAGGTCAACGTCACGAGGATCCACACAGAGAACGCAGCCTCCCGTACAGAATCGCGGCTTCGTGCTCATGAAGGGCTGTGGATGGGACATAAGAACAATCGAGTGCTTTCATAATTTCCCCAAGATCTTCGGAGAGGTCCAAATAAGGAAGCAACGATATTTTGCATCAAATGCATTGCCAAAGCTGAAAATCTGCAAGAAAGCCGTGGGGCTTTCTATCAAACCAAGAGAAAAAGAATGGTCGGAAGGTAGTGTGGCCTGATCGGAAAGCGAGCGCTCGGACCCATTATCATGGTAGGTGAAGTCTGCCTGTCGAAAGCTGAGACGCTTCGACGGAAGTCAGTCCGTCTTCCCGCCTCTTCCTCCAGCGTTACTTCTCTCCACTACATCCCGTCGGCTCTTAAACCGATAACATCAAGACGAACGCAGCCGCAGCCCTGAAGACCATCAACTTCATTGTCCCTCCTGGCCGGCGAAAGTAGGCCATGTACGTCTGCACGGACAAACCTTCCAACATGGTGGGGGGCGGCTATTGCGAGTACAATGGTCAGAGGTTCGATCTCTCGGAGAGTCCGTCGCCTATTGACAAGTGCGAGAATGTGTTTCCGCAGTATGGACCATATAGCGAGACGAGGGCACCGGAGTATAATGCTGGTGATGATTTCTAAGTAACGGGGAAGTGAGGATGTGGCGATATGATGGGGATATACATGGAACGATGATGAAGTAAAATGAAGTTGATAAGCCGCGTTCAGCTCATTCGTCTTACCACCGTTTCGAACGGCAGAGCTTCTGCCGAACCTCTGCCTGGGTAAGAGAATGTGTTATTGGCCCATATTGGGCATCTTCTTTCACATATGCCAAGTCTGTCGGGCCGAGAAATGATCCGTCTCATACTACTTTGTCCTTCACATGCACGCCTTGGCCCGGATGCAACGCACGCTCCTGAGGCACGCGCGTCGTACAGGAGCAGCTTTGAAACCATTTTCCAGGAGTCCAGTGTCGTACGGTACTATGTCCGTTGATGCAACCCCAAACCCGCATCAGACTTCATTCCTTCTTGAGGGGCTTTGCCGATCTTGCTGCAAGCAGCAGGTACATCGGACGATGTGCCTTTTGAATAGCCGCCAAGCGGAGGAGATTAACAATGAAGAGCATTTCCCACGTGGAGGTTGCAGGTTGAGGTGTACTCTTTGTTGACAGTACATCTGTTGTCTTCTGATAACATTGTTTGTCGTATTCAGCATTTGAAAATGCCACGCTTCTGCGGTCTCAAGGGCAAGGCGCTCCATGCTGCTGTATGGACAGAAGCTTGCTTTGCAGTCGCTATATTCGGATATAACCAAGCTGTCGCGGGCGGTGTCTTGACAACACCGTCGTTCAATCGAGCATTTCCAGATATCGACGTGATAGATGCCTCTCCTTCGGACGCGCACTACAGATCGACGATACAAGGTGTGTCTGTCTTGTGGGAGCATGACCAAAGAGATGCCGCTGACCCGTGAAAGGGACTGTCATCGCATTATATGTCGCCTTGGGGATTTTCGGTGCCCTAGCATGCACATTCCTTGGTGATGTACTCGGGCGCCGGCATACAATCTTCATTGCAGCTGCAACCAACCTCGTCGGGTGTATACTGATGGCCAGCTCCTACTCACTGGCACAATTCATCGTCTCGCGGATTGTCGTCGGTCTCGGGACTGGCGGTATCATTGCTACCGTTTCAGTCTGGCAATCTGAGCTGTCCAAGGCAGACAGCAGGGGCGCGCATGTCTCAGCGTTTGGTATCTTTGCGGGTATCGGCCTAGTTCTTGCGCTCTGGCTAGACTTCGGTTTTGGGTACGCCTCCGGATCGGTCGCCTGGCGATTGCCATTCGCTCTCTGTGGAGTCTTGTCGCTGCTTGTTATGGCGGGCATCTACTTACTGCCAGAGAGCCCGCGATGGCTCATGAAAGTCGGTCGATGCGCAGAGGCCCGCGAAATTCTGGAGACGTTGCATCCGAACCATGCAGACACTGTGGATAAGGAGATCCGAGACATTGAGATAGCCCTGTCATTATCTGGAAATGCCTCCATCAGGTCGATGTTCAAGATGGGGCCTCAGCGGACACTCCACAGGCTCCTTCTGGCGTGTGCTGTTCAGATGATGCTTCAGCTGACCGGAGTAAATTGCATCACGTCGTATGCGTCGTCCGTTTTCGAGATCGACCTTGGCTTCCCGGCGGTGGAGTCAAAGATTCTGGCGGCTGCTTCCCAAATTTGCATTATTATCGGATCGATTATCTGCTCGTTCACAGGTAAGTGCGGTCAGCTGTAAATAGTAGTCAGATACCAGCTGACTCGGCTCTCCCAGTCGACCGCTTCGGCAGACGAGCCCTGATGATGTTCAGCGGTGCGGCCAATGCCGTCTGCTTCGCCTTTGAGACGGGTCTGGTGTCCAATCCGAACAACTCCGGCGCCTTGAAGGGAGCCATATTCTTCCTCTTTCTCTTCTACACGGTCTACTGCATTGGCTTCCTTGGCTTGCCATTCCTCTATGCCAGCGAGATCGCTCCAGCGCAACATCGTGCCGCCATCTGTGGAGTTTCGACTGCCGTGTCTTGGGTAGGTCTCTCTTCTGTGAGGGTGTCATCCGCGTCTGCTAATGATCGAGCTGCAGGCCTTCAATTTCTTAGTAGTGGAAGTGACACCGGTCGCCTTCACAGACATTGGCTACCGGTACTTCATCGTATACGCCGTACTGAACGCGGCGTGGGTACCGATCCTCTATGTCTTTTTCCCGTACGACCTTTGACCCAGATTCGTTGATAACACCTAGCTGACCTTCGTACAGTGAGACGGTGGGGCGCTCGTTGGAGGAAATAGATGCCATCTTCGCGGAGAGCAAATCGATCTTTGATCCTCCTCGAGTGGCTCGGCGGTTGCCCCAACAGCATCTGGTCGACTTGGGACTCGAGGACAGGCTCCGAGCGGAGAAGGAAGAGACGGAGCATGTCGAGAGCGCAAGCTAGCTGCGGCGTAACTTACATAGACATGAGTCTGATACATCCTACCTCTTCTGAATTCGATCACCAGAAGGGATGGAGCCTTGGAGAATGGACGAAGAGGCAGGAGCGATTCTCAACAGGGATCACGGGGCGGTCCGCTTGGTGTCCGTGTACGTGTCCGTGTCCGTACGAATCTTCGCATCTTCGACTTCAGATCCTTCATTATTCTATCTGTAGTACGCCGATTTTATAGTGCTCATAATAGCACATCGTCCACCGCACTGTTGATCAACCACCGAATCTCGTCGCCCTGAGCCCGTTGCCACTAACGTGGCTGCCACATCATGCTACGCATTTGCTGGCACTCTTTGAGCAGCCAGATGCACAGCCCTCGCTCCGGCATGATTCATCTCCGCTGGCTCCAGGAAGACAAGTAATGTTGTAACACGTTAGTCTTTGTCGTGCCTACTCATTGTTAGCACTGCGCGCTCATCCAAATTGTCTCGGGCTCGACGAACGAATATCTGCTCGGTGGGCAACGCAGACACTATGGACAGCATGAACGCAAGCAGTATTGATGTGGCAAGCTTCATTTTGATCGATTGAGAGTATGGCGAGTCGAGGAGTCGGTTAATGAGAATTTGCGCAAAGCGACGTTATGAGACCTGAGACGAGACCGACCTATTTGAAGGAAAAGATTAGAATCAGAGACAGAGGCGTTGGCACTGTCTTATACGGCCGAAGCCTTCACATGGTCGAAGCGACTACTTGAGACCATCTGGCGTATGCGGCTTGGTCGTCGGCCGTGTTGATTTAACAACCCAACGCCAATATTAAAATGGCTGGCATTCATCACTCATCTCACTCTTTTGGCTTGCTGAGTACTCACAATCTCATCTCAGCTACTGACATAGGGAGCGAACTGGCGCAACAGATCCAAAATTTGCACTCCGAGGATGCTCCTTCAGCGCCATGGCTGTCACGAACCCTGGAATCAGTGAAGGATCGGCATCAAGTCCTGCGAAAGCTGACATACCACCACGACTAAGACGTATACTTCAAATCCTACGCTACGGCCTGCATTCTAGGTCAATCTACGCCGCCTGGCCCTTCAAAGTCTTGACCTTCTTTCCATCTCGATACAATCCATCGACCAACGTCTCTCGAATTGGCTTCCTATCCAACGGCAACTCGTTCAAGAAATGCCAATGCATTGTCTCCTTATAGCCTTTCGACTTCCAGTCATTAAGCGTTCCATGAGGGAAGAACTTCAAAGACTCCAACGGCGCCATGTCGTGTGCGATGATGACTAGAATGTTAGGGTCTGCGTCGAATTCGAAGAGGCTTCGGATTGACTGCATGGCCGTGGGCGGATCATCGTACCAGCTCTGACTGGGATCAGTTGAGCATTGGAAGAAAGGATTTGTTCGGCTGTTCTTTTGATTTGGATGACAAGCTGTGAACGCCGAACATGGACAAGGCACTGGAATACGTTTGTCTAAGATCGTTTGTGCTGGAATTGGATCCGGCATGGGAAGATAGCTGGTCGGTCGAATGACGCCTGCAGAGGACACAGTCAGCCACGGACATACTGGGACTCTACAGCCTTGCTCGAGAAGCCTATTCCACGCCCGTGCGACAACTCACCAGTAAAATGACAGACATCCCCACCCATAAAAATCGCCGTATCCTCCGTCGTCCTTACAAGCGCACTAATATGACCAGTGGTATGCCCCGGCACATTCAGAACATACAGCGAGCCATCACCGAAGTAATCATGAGCTTGATACTTCCCAATCTTGAACTCGTCACTGAACGGCGGCTCGATCACATTTCGACCTTTGAAGTCTGCTTCCCAGAAAACGGAATCCTTGTTGGATGGATAGCCTGGTTGGAAAGCCTTGTTGAAGCCGGGACCAACGACCACGTCGGTTTTCGGGTTGAGGCGGGAGAGGTCGCCTGAGTGATCGTAGTGCCTTTTCAATTGAGTGAAGACTGTCAGTCATTGATCTGTAAAGATCGGTCTTGTTCTGTTGAGAGCTGGACATACCAGTGTGAGAGAATGAGAGCTTTCAACTCATCCGGATCGACGCCGTTCTCTTTGAGAATGTCCGGAACATCTTTGGTGACTTTCAACCCTGGCACCCTCTCGGCGACGGTCTGATAGACTGAGGGCACGAGTTCCCACCAGTCTGTTCGACTGCCCATGTCGAATAGGACTTGAGCTCCTGAGGGATGGGTGATGAGGAAGGCATAGGTTGGTAAATTGAGCCTATACATCATCGAGTCAGTGTGAGTGTAGTCGATGGGGCAACTGACAACGTACCATTCTTTTCCATCGATGTGAGGCTCAATCAGCGTCGCCGGAGGAACGACAAGATCTGTCGTAGTGTTAATGATTGAGACTTCACAAGTCTCGGATCCTCTCGGAAGGTTGATCGATGGTGCTTGTTCTGGCCTTGGATCGTCCGACATCTTCGTTCCGACTTATGTCACTTTTAATTTCTTGTTTTGGCGTCGTTGCACCTTGATGGAATAACAGAACTATCCTGCTCTTTCTTTAGCAGAACGGTACTTGTGTGCTCAAGCCAAGCTCCCTGAACAATGACCCCTCAATCCCCCCTCTGCAGCAGATCGGCAATTGAGGCAGGCCCCGCGTTGCTTTGGCCGCTCCACCGCAGTGGTTGATGTTATGCGATACTCAATCATTCGATTGTTGTGGGTGTTCACTGATCGTTCGTTTATCTGCTTAGGGCTTAGGTCGGGCATTGGAACTGGGGATAGTGTGGCCTATTTGGTTCGACCTCATCCCCGTTCCATGAGAGAATAGAACAAAGTATGTCAACATGCTTGACGGATGTTGTCAAGATCACTCGTCAAGAACACATTTCATTGAAGTCGTATGAACATTTTAAACATCTCAGGGCTAATCAAACAGCTTGGTATCTTGCTCACACACAGGCTTTGCTTTTGCATCTTCGTTCCAGCCTCGAATACTCTGACATACAACCCTTCCGTCTTCGTCCCCCCTCATCTCATTATATCGCTTATCCATCTCCCCCAAGACCCGTGATGATCTTCACAGCCTAAGGTACAGTCCATTAGCCTTCTACTCTTACATCAGCACTCATCTCCTTCCCCTCAGACTCCAAACGCTTTCTCAACTCACCTAATTCTGACACATGGGATACATTTGGCAAGCAGGGTAGTTGCAGGCGTCGGAAGCTTGACATTGTCGCTTCTCGAACGCGAGGGGAGAGGCAATAGCGGCCGCGATAAGGGCTGACATGAGAATTGAGACTCGCATCATGGGTGTGGAGTTTGAAGATTATTGAAGTGGAAGTGCTGAGGCGCTGTTTTGAGGATGTCTTGAGCAGTGCATGATCGAGCATCTACATACACGCTCTCCAGCATGATCCAAGAATGTTGGCTCTTCGCCGTGTGATCCAGTAGTAGGGCTTCAGGACACCAGCCTGAAGCTATCTCGGCTCCAATTGTAAGAGCAGTCACCTGTCGCGGACAAGCATGAGAAGTGGATATATTGGATCGACAACCACGTTGTCGATACAAAATTGTCCACAGGTGTCTGTCGTCGAGCTTCAAACGTCGAAGGATGCGTTAGAAAGCTGCCCAGTGCGAATAGCGCAGTTGCTCAGATGCAACCCTCCGAATGCAACGACCACTTTCCACTTCACCTTTTCAATACCCACTCGCCGCCAGAAACTCATGCGCCCTCTTGATACTCTCCGGCGCACTGTAATGCAACGTCGTAGCATGACTCGTATTGGGAGCCAAGTAATACTCAAACTTCGCATTCGGGAAAAACTCCTTACTCTTCGCCGGAACACTGCTATCGCCGGTCCCACAGCTCTGCGGTCCTAAAGCCCTCGTACCTGTGGGTCCGCAGAAGAAGGCGTCTTCCTGGCCAGTGAGAGCAAGCACGTCGCCTTTGAAGTTATCGGCTCGCTCGAGACCGGAGAAGGCAGAATAGATCTGGCCGATGGTGATGGTATCTTCGTGCTCGAAATCCCATTGTTCGAGAGCGGAGCTGAAGGAGCCGTCTTCGGCGTAGTAGGAGTCGCGTTTACCTTGACGGGAGCCGAAGGCGAGATAGCCTGGTGGGAAGGAGCCGAACTTGGCTGGGTTTTGGAGTTGAGCTGGTTCCAGGAGCGTGAGGAGTAATCCGAGACCGGCTTGCACGAGCGTGTAGCTGTATCCGGTGAGGATCAGAGCGTCGAAGTCGGTTGGGTAGTGAGTCGCGATGCCGTTGCCAATGACCGATGCGAGACTGTGGCCGACGAAGATAACCTTCTCGGCCTTCGGCGCGAAGCTGAGTTGTCCAGCGCGAAGCATCTGAGTGATCTGATGAAGAATAGCGGTCTGTAGGGGCTGTTGGACTTCTGTGATGGGGTTGGCCTTTTGCGAGTTACCGGCGCCAAGGTTGTCAATGGCAAGGACGGGGTAGCCTTGCATCGTAGCATATTCAACCCAATCGTACTTCGCAGTACCATCTGGATTGCCAGGCAATCCGAACCAGTAGCTCTAAAGCTCAAGATTAGCAGGGCACTAGGAGTACTCCGATTGAAGCAGATCATACCGAGTTGTACGGAACACCATGTAAGAGCAGCTGCACCTCCTTCGCTCTTGCGGCTGGTGCCTGTGCGTTACTCGCTGGGGTACAGTACTTCGCTGCTATGTTATATGTTCCAGAGACTGGAAGAAGACCTGAGAACTGGCCCAAGAACCCTGCTCCAGAACTCAGAAAGCTCTCGACTCCAGAAGGGGAAGTGAGGTCGAATCCTGGGGCCAGAATGATGCCATTATTGGCACTGGTTGTTACTGGAATGACATTGCACGTGCACGCCGCAGCGGCTGCAAGCCTGGGAGCAGCTGCTAATAGGCTGGTAGCGAGTATTTGTGGATACATGTTGTACATCTGCACAGTAATATGGGCGAAAGGGTCTTCGACAAGTGAGGTCTTCGCTCTTCTCCTCTTAACATCGACCATGCTTGCCGCTACTGCAGGACAGTTTCTCTCCCTCGGCTCGGCTTTTCGCTGTTTGATAGTCCGCTAGTTCGCTAGTCCGGTCGTTAAGCTTAGAATAAGGTTGTTGATGTGCCAAGACCAGTATCATTGGCGCTTTCGCAACGCGATCGTCGCTCTCCAACCAGACCATTGCTTGCCAAGACTTCTCAAATCTTTCTCTCCTCGTTGCTGTTTTGTCTCAAGCAGCCCCAATGGTCTTAAGCCCACTCAAATTGACGACCATACCGCCTGGCGCTCCCCCAAGTCCAGCTTGTGGCAGCTTTCTCCAACCTGGAACCTCAGCATCCGCCTTCTTCTGAATCACATCCCACGGCTTAGGGAAACCCGCAGCTACCGGGTCGTTGCCTGTCTTCTTCAGTCCAGTTATGACGAACTTCTCTTGCGGGAAAGACACGAAGCCGTGAATGAAGCCTTGCGAGATGAGAGATGAGAGGATCGACTCTATAGATGTCGTGCTCACGGCGGTGCTGTCCTCCTCTGCATCGTATTCGCCTTCGAAATCAGCATCGACGTAGGCTGCATCTTCTGCTGAGCGGGCTTGATTCTCCATCAGGCTGAATGTGGTGACAATGTCGGGAATGTTGAGAAGTGCAGAAGGCCTTGCTGGATCTGTAGGTCGAGTGCCGTTCAAGATATATGTCTTGCGAATGAGGCTACGCCAGACGAGGACTTCGCATCGAGTCTGCAGGGGCAACAGGATTCGCCAGGTCAGGAACCAGCTCGCAGATGGACTGTCGATGTTTAGGTGCTTTCTGAACAGAGCGAGGTTGCCCTGCCGGATAGCTTGTATGATAGGTCCAAAGTGTTGCTGAAAGCCTTTTGCTTCTGGACGCTGAAGTATGGCCATTGAAGGGCATCGTCCCAGGATCAGATTGCTTGCGACCAGAAACACCAGGATGAGTCGTCGCTGCTTGGTGCAAGACTCGTGCGCCGGGCTCTCATCGTACGCATATTGGAGTGCCTCCTGCGCTCGGAAGTAGTGTCCGTTCTGAAACAAATACCTTCCAAGATAGTAAAGATATGTGACACGCTCGCTCCGCGGATACGCAGAAAGAGGTGGCGACTGATTTCCGATATTCTCGAAGATCATGGTCGCATTGCGAGTCTTTCGGCACTGGAACAAGATTTTCAAACAGATATTGGCAATCTTGTAGATGCCACGCTTCTTGCATTCTGGTCTGCCGTCTTTGAGCCCGGAAGCACGATCATTGAGGCAAGTCGTGAAGGCTCCACGTAGAATGTTCGCCGCCCGCTCCGGCAGGGTGTCCCGTGCCCCGCCCTCGTCGCCTTCTGGCTCGTCGGACTTCAGATGAGCAATGAGTTCCGGTCGCTTGTCGAGTCCAATCGCAAGACGGCAGACAAGCTTGGCGCATCTGACTACGATTGGAAGCATCAATGAGCCTAGCGAGGGATGATTGAGTGCAGTGTTCGCCTTGAGCTGCAGCGAGATTAGCAGCTCGTAAGTTTGCAATAGCTTGCTTTCATCTCTGTCGACATCTCGCAGATAGGCAAGGTACTGCGCCATGAATGTAATGAAAGGCGTCCATGTCGCGCTTCCATTGACACCATCCCTCGCGGCAGTGAGCGATTGTGTGCACTTAGTTTCCAGCTGATCCTCACTGCCCTTGGGGAAAGCTTGTCGCAACTCGTTGGTGATCTGATAGTATGCATCGTTGAAAGGAGGCTCGATGGGAAGGTACTCGGAGAGCTTCTCCTCGTTCTGAGCCTGCACGAAGCCATTGACCTGTACCAGGAATTGGCCCAACATGGCAGTTGTCGTGATAGGAGGCGCCATGTTTCGGTCGAACGGATTCTCGAACTGCTGAGCTTGCAGAGCTTCAGGCTGCTGGAGGCAAGGTCCTCCAAATGATCGTGTCGACGGGCGGCCACAGGCCTGCGTTGTGCCCTCAAAAACACCTCCAGACTCCTGCTGCAGTACTTCCTGATTCACCCCCTTCTTCCCACTCCCTTCAAACCCACTCAACCCTCCCGCAAGCCACTCCTTAACCTCCTCAACAACCCCAACAGCGGGACGTCCAAACGCAGCCCCAAATCTCGCTTCGCCCTCCCCAAGCAAGACCTGAATATCAGGATCTGTAACAACGTAGCCGTGCCAAGAATTCAACCCCTCACAAAACTTCGGCCCTCCACCTGCAGTTTGTATCTGCGATTGCTGCTGGGCAGGTCGAGGCCTAGGTTTTGGTTTCACACCCAAAGTTGCGCCGCCTTCGGGGCGCTTTTTCCTGGGATCGTTGTGGCGCTGCGCAAAGCGATTACCTGCTGCGTTCCCCGCTGATGGGGCTTTGGGGGCTGTGAAGGAGAAGTCGATGGCAAGGGAATTCGCAGGTTGGGTCTGAGGTTGACGTTGGAGTTGAGGTTGCTGCCCGAAGTTGAAGTTTGAGGTTGGCGGGAACGTGGCGCTCGGGCCACCGAAGCCGAATGACGGCTGGCCGAAGGACATGCTGAGATTCACTTCAGTGGACTTCACTTCACTACTTGCGATGCATATGCTGCTTTGATGAGCAGCGTCTGAAGACTTCGTGAGACCAATGGAGGTGCAGTCCGCATTGGATCGATGGGAGGACTGCTGCCTTTGTTCGATGGCGGTTCTCATTGTCGTCTCCGCCATTGGGCATATACGCTTCCCTGCAGCGAACATGTCCTGAACATGTTCACCTCACAAACGAAACGCGTTCTGTAACAAGAAGTCTAATGTCATTCCATTTCCCGTGAAAAGGGGTATTTTACACCAAAAACCCCAATCTTAATCACCCTAAGCAGTAAGAAGAGAAGAAGTGGTCAGAAGCAAGGCACCTCAAGCACCATAGTCCCCCTTGTTATCTACCAGCCTGGAGAGAAAGAGGCAGCAGACCTTATGCACAAACAACACTAGAAGCTAGCTAGTAGAGTACAACGCACAACTCTCTCTAGCTCGCTCACTACGCATCAGAATTCCTCGCAAACTTGACATTTCCAAAGCCGTTTCTTTCAGTGCTAAAGAGCGAAGCAATGCCAGAAGAATCACCCCACTCGTTTCACCGGAAAGTCTTGTGCGCTCCTCTCGTCTTCCACTTTACCTCAAAGACTCTCGACTTCCATGGATAGGGCAGATATTTATGGAAGGTAGTGTTGGCAGCGGCGGTCAGTTGGGTATCATATCTGTTGGCGCTTCTGGTCTGGAAGGAGCTGTGTTGACGCGCCGTAAGCTACGTATGCTGACATTACTGATGGAGCCGGAGTCGGAGAGTGCGTCATCGGCATTGATATTATTCGTGGTACTAGAGGGATTCGGGTCGAATGGATTGCGATCTTCGGCTGCTGGAGAAGTAGAAGGACTGACACTCCATCCCCGTATGTTTAGATAGTCGTGGATGGCGGTACGTAACTCATCAACACAAGGAAAAGGATCGGAGAAGGACCGATCCGTGCGATACTGCCCAAAGGGTTTTACATCGCCTGTCCCGGCACTGGCTTCCTCGCCGGGACGCCGTCCGGTGAAGTCGAAGCCTTGCCATTCGCCACTTCTGTCGGAGATGGAGCCCGGTTTGATTGAGTCGGAGTAAGTGGACGAGGGTACATGGCTCCGGGCATCCCGTTTGGGGGAGGTGGGTTGGATGGGCGACGACCGCCCTGGGGTGGTGGTCCAGGGCGTCCATTTGGGGGTGGGCCTTGTGGTCGTGGCTTCACTGGAAGCTTCGACAAGCAAGTACGTGGTGTGACACCTTGCTGGCTGCGGTCCATGCGAATGCAGAGCGCCTGTATACTGTTAGTGTTGGCTCAGAAAATATTGGGTCTGAAGAACTTACCCATCCATCATCATACTCGTGCAGGAGGCGAACAAGCTGCCCGGACTTGAGCTCGAGCTCGTCGTCCATGCTTGGCTTGAAGTCGAGCTGCACACGGTGGACATTGTTCGGTTGGCGAGGGCCGCCGTTGGGACCGGCGACTGGAACTGCGGCGGCGGTGCCGAAAGTGGCCGAGCGAGGGGTCGCTGGCTCGCTTCCCTCCCATGATGCCTTCTGGCTGTGCTTGCTGCCATTGGCACTGGCGACAGCTGCGGCGGCAGTAGCGGTACCAGCAGCAGCTGCTGCACGTTCCTGAGAGTCGTTCGATTTGCGCTCTGGCTCGTCGAATGGGTTTTGGGGTGGACTGTCAGGACGAGCCTGCTGCTCGGAGAGGACAGGGGCATCAGCGAAAGGATTCTGTGGGCCGTTCGATGGAGTGCGCTCCCAAGCAGACTTCCTCTCGTTGGTAGCTCCAGCAGCAGCAACGTCGAGATTATTGCCCGTGCTCTTGCCTTGCTCAGCAAGGTTTGGAAGGAATTGAGTGACAGGGCGAAGGCTGAGTCGTGGGGCGGTCGAAGTGGTGAGAGTTGAGCGCAAGCTGGCTGGGACCTTCTCAGTCATCGAAGAGTCTCGCTTGCCGCCTCTTGCCTCAACGCCGCGTGCACCAACATCCGCAAAGCTTCCGTGCTTCTCGTTGAGCGCTTCCTCGTTGCTCTTCTCGTTCCTCTTTCTTCTCCAGCAGAAGAAAATGAGACCAAGAGCAAGACCAATGGCAAGAATGATACCAATGGCAAGGCCAGCTTTTGAACCACCGCTCATTCCACCATTGCTGGTCTGCCCAATGGCCTGCGAGGTCGACGTCGCAGTGGCACTGCGGGAGGCCTGCTGAATTGGAGTTCCAGCAAAGACTGTCGCTGCAACGGAAGAAGACGCGGTTGCGAGAGTGGTCAGGGCCGCAGCGTCCGTGCTTTGAGGTACGACGGTTGCGGTCGTGGAGGAAGTCGCTTTGTTGCCGGCCTGAGCTGCAGACTTGGCGGCCGCATATGAAGCTTCTGCATCGCTGCCGCTTGTTGACTTTGCCTCCGCGCTGCTCGTTGGCGTCGCGTCCGCGTTCGGATCGCCGGTGAGGGTAGAGTACACGGCAGGTCCAGAGAAGGTCTGCGCCAGAGTCACGTACACAACAGAGTACGCAGTCTCGGCCTCGTCGGCCTTGGTGTCTACCTGCTTTCGCTGCTCGTCGAAGCCCTCCGGAACGTGCATGATCATATGGTTTCCATGGCTGTCGCGCTTACGAATTCGCAACTGCTCCCTCGCTGCCTCTCCATGGAACACACGGCCGTGCGTGTGTCGCTTGTGGAGACCCATGTTGTCGATATGCGCGGTGTTGGTCCTACCTCTTGCCTCTCCGGGTGACTGTCGGCGACAAACGTCGGAAGGTGGCTCGAAGTGTTGAAGTGAGGTCGCTCGTGTGTGTGGTGGCGGCTAGATCGGAATGCGGGTCGAAATGGCAGTGCAGTCGTCTAGAACTGCGTAATTGTCGCGCGAGGAATGTATTGTGTGTGGTGTACAGTACAATAACGTCAAGCCCAGCGGTGGAAGGGGGTCGAAGTGAATGAGTGGCTGCGATCGCAGGCCACCGATGAACGAAGGGCGGGGCCTGCTCGTCGCTGGCGGTGGAGGTGAAAGAGTGTCGTCGCCGGGCGGCGTGGTTGTCTTGGGAGGAGTTCGTTGCTGCAGACAAGGCGTGAAGGTGTTTGTGAGAGGGAGAGGAAACGGGAGGGCTCACTTCGGCATGGGCCCACTTTTTTGAGATGAAGCGACAGGGATATCCAACGCCCACGCGGCTGCTCCAAGTGCGAGATGATACTGATTGGATGTCATGGGCGTGTTCCTGGAAATTTGGGCCCCAAGGTTCAAGCCTGTGGTAGGAACAGGTTTAGATCAAAGTACGGATAGCTTCTATTCTCGCCATCACCGTGGACGACGGCACCGACCTCATCGACAGAACGGCGAAGCTCTTCCACGCGCGCTGTCGAACACGAAAAAGCGCGTCTGTCGTTGCGACTACTGCAATGGCTGATGTCAGATTCCTCGCGGACGTGGACACCTACAAGGTCGTGATTCAGCTCTGTGATATCGAGCGCAGGAACACACGCAAGCCGCCCGGGGGCTACCTGTGCACGGCAAGTCGGATCATCACACCTCGCTTCTCACCTGACTCTGTGATGGCACCTTTTGGGCCCAGTGAAACGACCGCCTCGATCGAGCACCAATCCGGCAGGAGGGCTCCATGGAACGCGACCAAAGCAGTTGATCATGTCAAAGTGACCTACAATATCTCATGCTAATCATTCAACACCTTCGTTGAACCACTACCAAGCAGGGCTGACTGACTTCGTATTTCTCGGAAGATGAGTAATAATGCACCGACCAGCAGGACAACCTTGGCAGGTTCTGGACTCCAGCGCACCGCAAATCGATACAATTGCTGGACACTAAGAATACACAGTACGGACTAAGTTACTGAGAATGTCAAAGCCGCGGAACAGCATCTCACTTGCTCCTGTTTCGACTCCAAGCCAGGGGATTGCCCAAGACTGCGGTGTCTGTCTGAGGTGACGCAGGAGTACAGCCTCGTGTTAAAGAGAAAAGACCACCTGCAACTGGGTAACAACACTACTCACCCAGTGGGCGGCAATAAGGACGAGTTCGATCTGAAGCGAATCTTCCTATTCATATCCAACGAGGTTTGCAGTCTTGGTCGCGATCAAGCCTTCGATATGCAGGAAACACCTCGGCGGCTACTCCTAGACGCTGGCCGATCGTCTCGCCTCAGTGGTATGGCAGGAGGATCAGCTGAAGCATTTGGTGGCCCCCTCTGATAGTACGAATGGATGCCGACAGGCATTCGCCTCAAGATCTCCTCCGGTACATTCGCGAGTATTGATGCGTCTGAATCCTGGTTAAGCGCGGCGACATCATCCTCGTCGGAAGAATACAGCTCAATGTCGCTGATAAAGCTCTGGCTGGGCTTCCGCAGCATCTTGACGTTTGCACCTCGCAGAGGTCCAAGGTCAGATTTGCTCATTATCACCGGCGTTTGAGGCAACTGGATCTGCTCTTCGCCATCGATCTCCTGTTGCGAATTTGAAGATACATAACGCCCGTGCATCTGATCTGCTGCTCGCATCGGAACACCAAGGTCGTCTCTATGCTTGATGGTCGGAGAGTTGGTAGGCGGCGTCGCCAACGGCTTGCTTCTTCCAGCAGGGGTGTTTTCGCGTATCGCATCAAGCGCCGAGCTCTGTCCGCTGCCGAAGCTGTAGCTGGAAGCCACGGAGCTTGAGCGCAAGGAATCAGAGTCGTTTGATTCAACGCATTCCCTGCCAAGCAGCTGAGCATAGTGAACGCGGCTGGCTTGCCTGCTCAGTACGCGGTCCGGCATCTCAGAGCTCTCACTCGTCGTCGATCCAGTCTGCGGTCGGGACAAAGCCTCACATGTTGGCGTGGCAGGCTCGACATTGGACCTCAAGTGATCGGATCGACTTCCTCGGAGAAAGTCGTGATGACATGTGAGACCATGTACTGGGATTTCGAGAATCAAGATGCGTTGACGCTGCAGAAGGACTCGTCAAAACATTGTGGCTGATAGCGGAGTTAGCTCTTGCAGATGACCCCTCGCGAGCAGATTTACTTACTCTTGCAGTGATACTTTGGTGCCGATCGGTACCCCAAGCTTCTTCGAGAGTACTGTTGATGAGACGGTGATGCCGGCTTCCGCAACCAGTCCTGCTGAGTTTGCGGACTCTGCCTGCTCCATCGCCTCCAGCAACGCATGATAGAGATATCGAGCACTGCGAGAAGACGACCTCCGGCGGCCACCATGTCGTTTTACAGCATCGTCCTCGCCTGAATCTCCCAAGTCGTTCTTGATACGGATAAAACTTTCGCGAGGTGATGACCCAGCTGAATCTCGAGGTGTCTCTTTTGGAATGTCCTCCACGCCATTGAGGACGAGCCATGGCTTTGAGGGACGCTCATGTTTTTGCGACCAGCGTTTGATACTAAGAAGAGCCTCGACATGATCAGTGGAGCGTGCTTTCCGCAACGCCCTTGCTCTGCTACATTTGCACGAGCAAATACATTCCGTCGTTCGACCTCTTGGCCCATCGGGTTCTATCTCTGAGGAGATTTCCGGATCCGAGCTATCATCCAGCCGCTCCCGAATGTCTCTCCGTGCCAATCGCTGATGCCGGAGCGTCTCGCGCATCGCAGGCGAACTCCTTTCAAACATTGACGCCAGACTCCGTTCGACAAGACGAATTGTTCATACGTGGGAACGAGACCGAAGCAACAGCGACCGCGACCGGGGTGCCCTTTACAATGCCAACCACAGGGCTGCATACGTACCAGTTCGCGCTGAAGATTTTCACTACCGCAGGCCCAGAAGCGAATGGGAAAAGCCATGCTTTCCGGAAATACGTCAATGGATCTCATCTTTTCCTTACTAAAAGATGTTAACAAAGTGCCCTAGCAATATGGAAGATGGCGCGGCAAGTCTGGAGCGCCCATATACGGACAATCGCTTGCGGACGAATGACTGCAAGCGGTATGAAAGCCGTGAGCTCTAATACGTTCCTTTCGTGGTGACGCATACTGAGTTGAGGAGCACGTGTCGGCGCTAGCTGCGTTCGAACGACAGACGCTGGCCTCTCCAATAGACCACCGGTTGGGCTGACGGGCTACCGGCGGATGGCCATCTGGTGCGGCATGGTACCACAGTCACTCATATTAAAGCGTCGAACTCTCCTGAAAATCCGCCAGGTACGAGTCGCTCATCAACATTTGAAAGACTTGCTTCACTACAGTACTAGGGTATACGTTCTGCGTCTTGCCCGCTTTCACAGCAAAAGCGACATATTTCGCTTTACGATTGCGTTTACGATTGCTTTAGCTCATATTCAGGCAAATAAATAGAATTTTACATGCGCAACGTCTTCTATCCAGAGCCTAAGAAATATTATCGTCGGCCTCAGAGTAATATAATTAGAGTAGTTATCACAAGATATAGAGCGTGGTAGGTAGGGTTTACATATAATTGTTTTGATATATATCGTTGCGAAAGTGTCGACTTTTGCCGTAAAACGCCTCAGAACGCAAACTTATGCCCGGGGACTGTACACATGAAGCAATACTGCGGAACATGTGGTATCGATTCGTCGGATCACCTGCCTTCCATTACATCTTGCTGCTTTCAACAAGCGAGAGAGCTGACTGTTGCGATTCTAAAAACTGAAACGCTGCTCGTAAGCTTAGTCAATCTTGATCTCTCGTAAGGTCCGGACACCCTGTCACCTTAGTGTCTTCTCCTTCACTGCTGCCATTGCCACGACCTTCTTCCAAAGCGCGTCCCTCGATCACACCGATTTCCTTGTCGTACTCATGACTTTCGTGGATCTTGGCCAGCTTTACAACTGCTCTGTTCTCAGCGCTCTCATCTGGCTCGAGGCCATCGACATCATCATTGAAGCAGTACGCTTCCTCTCCATGGATCGCGTCATCTCCGATGAGAAGCTCTTCTTCCGTCATCCGGAGTGGTATCCGACAGACGTATTTGATGAACAGCAAGATCAGAGATGTCCAAACTAGGTTCCAGCCGATCACGAAGAGACCACCTACGATCTGGACCCAGACCTGTCGTCCATTCCCGTCTTTTGCTCCTCCAGGGTTCGTCAGACCGAACGCTGCGCAGCCGTCTTTGTCTGCGAAGATGCCGACCAGGAACCCGCCGAGGTATCCGGCGACCATGTGAGTGTGCGTGATCCCAAGAACGTCATCGCAGTAATGCGTGAACAGCTTCAACTTCCTTCCTGCGATGTTCATGCTCAGCCATGGAATCGATCCTGTACACGCACCGATGATGATTGCTCCCCAGCCAGTCACAACTCCTGCTGCGGGTGTGATGCCAACGAGGCCGGTGATCATCCCATTCACCGCGCCGATAATCGATGGTTTCTTGTAAACGATGATGTCCATCAGTGTCCAGGTGAGCATCGAGAACCTATGGCTGAGGTATTAGCAAAGGGCCTCAGGTCCACCAATACACCTCTCATAAGAATCTCTCTCCCTGGACTTACGCAGCACAAACATTCGTATTCAACACCGCAGCCCCCGCATCCGGACTCGCTGCATACGGATCCCCTCCATTGAACCCATTCCATCCAATCCACAAAATCCCCGCGCCTACCATCATCAACAGGATATTATTTGGAGGGAAATGCATCCGATCTCTCTTCAATCTCGGACCGATCCAGAAACTCCCTACAAACCCCGCCGTTCCAGAGGACAAATGGATCACGTATCCGCCAGAATAGTCGATAACGCCGAGTTGGAAAAGGAATCCTCCGCCCCAGATTGAGTAGGCTCCGATGCAGTAGGAGAAGGTTAGCCAGAGCGGGACGAAGAGCATCCATGCCTTAAAACTCATTCTCGCAAGAAAAGCTCCTGCGATCAGGACCAAAGTGATGGCGGCGAAGACGAATTGAAAGTACACCATTGTGGATTTGGGGAAGTTTTGGGAGAGGTCGGCGGAGGGGAGGTAGGATTGTTCGAGTTCGTATTTCATTGTGACGACGGGACCGGGGCGGCCGGCGAAGGGGAGCATGTATTGGCCGAAACTGACTTTGAAAGCCCAGAGGACCTGATGGGGAGTTTAGTGAATGCGGTGGATTGGGAGGGGAGGATTAGGCGGACTGACCCAGCAGATGAGGACCGCGCCAAAGGCGTAGAAGCACATGAACATTGAATTGATTGCCCTGGATGCGGTCAGTACTGGCAAGGGTAAGAAGATTTGCAGCTTCTGAGACTGACCATTTCCTCTTCACTATTCCAGCATACAGGATCATAAGACCTGGAACAGACTGGAGCGCAACTAGGGATGCTGCTGTGAGTTGCCAGGCATTGTCGCCTTTGGAGAGCCATGCTGGCGTTGCTGAAGTCAGGTCGGACATGTTGGGCGATCTCTGGGCTCAGCAGCCAACACAGTATCGCTGCTTCGAAGCGAGATGAAGTTGAAGTTGAAGAGAGCTCTCAAGAGCCTGCAGGGATGCTGCCGATGGGCCATGGCAGGTATATCTCTCGGAGCCGGTGCATCCACCAGATCCCGAGCCATGGCCTGATGAACCCCGCTAGCCACCGCGTCCTTCTTCACGATGAAGCTAGGCGGTCGGGGTCGACAACAAGCGATATCAGGCACCTTGCCAACCAATGGAGTTGCAGCAAAGACAATATTCTGGACCAGCAATGAACCTTCAATGCGTGAAGATGGTTGCCGAAGACCCTGGTGGGGCTTGGGTAGGATTGCCATGCGTTCACGAACGCGCAGGCACATGGCCGGTGCGCAAATGGCGCGCGAGATGCTTATCAGTGAAATGGCACCCGGACATCCTGGCTTGCGTGTACACTCGTACTTCGAAGCGACCACGAGGTACTGGGTCTTGTGTCGAGAAATCGATGGTCCGAACTGAGCAATATGCGAGTTGAAGATGTTATCTTTGCTGGACCTGGATTGCTGCCACTCCGATGAATTCCTGGTATCTCCACTGCTCACATTCAACGCTTTCGTGGACCGGTGGTGGTATGCACGGCAAGACAAGCTTCGCCTCTCCACGTGGAGAACCGCAACCAAGCAACGCCAAACCCACTTTACAAGCCTTTGCCAAGATCAGGCTGAACCGCGAGTGAATGAGGATGAAACCTGCACCGTCAAATCTTCCTACCGCCAATCGATTCAAGGAAGCACATGGACAATGTCATTTGAGGTCGTAAAGATAAGCATGGCTCTTATCGCTGTGGTTGCGCTTACAAACGATCCTTGATCCTTGGGACGCTTCGCTGCTTTGCTGCTTCGGCAAATGCAGTGGACGCCAAGGGTCGCGCCTTCCTTCTTGGGTCTAGTGACGTTCGTGAACGTCGTAGTCGCAAGGACTAGAACTACATGTTCAATGATACTGAACCTTGCACATGAAGTCAGGCCTGAGCAATGGTTTCAATGCTACAGAATTCGGGGACCGCAGTGGTGGAAGGCCCATGGCCTATGAAGCATGACAAAGACAAAGTCAGGACGACATTGGATTGTCTAGGCAAGGCAATTGAGACATGGTCGATTCAGACGAATTTCATGTCTCGCATCTCGAACAGGCTGGGGTGTGCGATGCTCAGCGAAAGCCATTAGAACATGCACTGGAGCAGTCTGGTGGCTTAAAAAGTCTTCTTGGGCCCGATGCAAAGTCGGCGTCGGCAAACGGCTTCAAGTGCTTTCGACTCTCTGAACTTTCTTCGCAAAGGCTCCTGAGAATCAAAAAGGACTATGGCTAATATCATGGTGACTTCACCAAGCACAGAAAAGCCCTTCCGCTTTCTTGGCCTCCCAGCTGAACTACGCAATCGCATCTGCGGGAGCTGCCTCTACCATAACCGAGCCGAAGGCATCCTTGCGAGCACGAACTTAATCCTAGCGAACAAGCAGATCTACAACGATGTGAAAGACCTTATCTACGAACAAAGCGTCTTCGATATCACGATATCAGGCCGAGTTGAGCATTCCGATGGCAACAGATGGGGCTTCTCAACGCAAGCCCAATGTGTCGGATCCGTGACTATTCGAGGAGATCACGACTACAAGTTCCAATGCGGTACTTCCTTCAGCGAACTCTCCAACATCTGGCCTGCTGCCGTGCTCAGGCTGCAGCACTTCGTCATCAGACTCGATTTGCCACCAGCTGGTCATATCTGGGGCCTTACCGATGGTTCTTACCTGGCTTATATGGCTGTGCATCAGCTTCTGTTCAGTCTGGCATCTGCTACGCATTTCGATGGAAAGCCGGAGCTCGGATACTTTAAGGTCTGTTGCTGCAGACCGATGGCAAACTCGGATCACCAGACGCTGCAGCGTCTGCTTTACCCTCTGGCAAAATTACCAAAGGAAGTTCATTTGCAAATCGAAGGTTTTGATCAAAGCATCACGCAGTTCATTGAAACGGACCGCCAAAATCCCTTCGCGCAATTCGACACATTAGGCCACTTCAAGCGCCTCCAGGGCCTGGTCGAGAGGCATCCTGCCTACAACCTCTCGCATATGAGATTGGAGCAGGACAGCAACTGGAGAGCGATCTTCAATATATGCGAGGCAATGGACAGTCAGTTTGACGTTGGATCCTGGATTGATCTATCTCAGGACCAGAGAATCATCACATCACTGGTTGAGCTGCATGACAAGCTGATGAGGACGGATGCGGGACGCAAGTGGATCGAGGAGGATGATGACGGAGAGTCGCGGGGGACGAAGATAGAGGACCTTTGGGCTGATACACAGTGAGTACCGGAATGGCAGGGAGACTGGGACTTCAAGGTAGGTTTTTGTTCAAATTTGACTCTGAAGCCACAGGCAATGGTGAGGCAAAGTACGTCCCTTTCTCATCATTGCCCTTCCCTGCGCACTACATGCCCGAATCGTAGTAGATGCAGCTTGCTTTCGCACTTATACACATGTCTCATTGTGGAACAACTTGAGAGCCGCCTGTAGCATGACTGCCATGCAGTAGACTGAGCGCATGTGAAAAGCCATGCGACGCATTGACCACCGCGCTGGAAGCTAGTCATGCGACGCTCTCCCTGCCTCGAAATTACAGACATCGACTGCAAGAACCCGAGAGCGGCTACCCTCCAACATATAGCGACAACAACATGCCACGCCGAGGCGAAAAAAAGAAGCAGAAGCCTTTCCGCGTCTTCGATCTCGCGGCACAGCTACGTAATCGCATATACGAATATGCACTCTACCACCGCCGCTCAGACGGCTGCATCGCCAACGTGGCACTTCTCCGGGCCTCGAAGCAAGTGCATCGTGAAGCGAAAGAGTAGATCTACGACATGGCCAACGCCTTCTACACTGTCTGATGGTGGACCTCAAGATTGTGGAGGAGTGATTGATGCGCACAGCAGCTGAAGTAGTGTTAAGTGAGGATGCGATGAAGGTATTGGTGGAGTCGAGCTTCAGTAAGGTGGCTGATTCAGTCGAGGGGGTGAGGTGGAAGGAGAAGTTGGAGGAGCAGGGAGGAAGGGATGGTATCTTCGTTGTTCGCTGAGCTGGTTAAGGCTAGGGCTGATGTGCCAAAGGCACGAAGGAGGTGCAGAAGGATGAGATGGAACCCGAAAAGTTCTTCGATTGCTTTTGTGGTTATACGAGGCTGGCTGTGACATCTGAATCCGCATAACGCAAGCAAAAATGACAATCTGTAATTGAAAAGTGCATCCTCCTGTCCAACGCCAGTCACCATGCGCAAGTGAAGCTACACCGTAGCTCTATCAACTCATCGAGCAGCTCATATCGCTCCTGTCGTTCCCATTTTAGTGAAATCCCATCTCCCTTCTAATAAGCCGTCTTCGCCCTCACCCTCCAGCGGTCCACCATTGCCCTCAGCTCCTTTCATTAGTACAATCAAGCGCCCCTAATTGTGAGCCGGCCATCCCTCCAGGCCCTCATCCTCAGTGCTCAATTGTACCACATCAAGCGCACCAGAGCGCTGCTGGTCCGTCAGTCTATTATCTCGAAGGATGTTCGCCGTCTCCTGC
The DNA here is from genome assembly GCA_031771865.1 of Nothophaeocryptopus gaeumannii. NCBI lineage: Eukaryota > Fungi > Ascomycota > Dothideomycetes > Mycosphaerellales > Mycosphaerellaceae > Nothophaeocryptopus > Nothophaeocryptopus gaeumannii. The sequence goes on from JASISA010000002.1 coordinate 116,810, forward strand.
AACCAAGCCAGAGTACCCATTAGGAACTGATCCGATTTGGTAGTCATGTGGTAAATAGTTCCGCGTCGTAGTCGCTTTTCGGTGCTATCCAGGAGCATCTGGAAAAGCTCGTCGTCAAGACCGCCTTTGCCCGCCTCGACGGTTGCTTGCAAGTCCCCATGAATGGCGGAGTATGTGGCGATGGCGTTAAAGCCAACTGCGGCGGGACGTGAGGCGTTTGGTTGGCCCTTTGGGAGGTAGTACTTCCAGAGGATGTTGCTTCGATCGTCTGGGAAGTAGCCTGTGACTTGCACGGAGAGGCTGGTCGGGAGCTTCGCGAGTGGGTAAAGGAGGTAGATTTCCTGACTTTGGCGGAACTTAATGAGTCGTGGGTCGTCATCAGATGGACCCATGAAGCGCGCCTCTCGTGCGCGCGAGAGGTGGACTCGGACTTCCTTGACAGCAGATGAGGCGCTCTTGGAGTCGAGGAAGGAGGCTAGGCCATATAGAACGCGTGAAGTGTCTTCTTGGAGCTCTGGTATGAGGGTGACCTCGAGCACAGAGACTCTAAGGAGATGTTGTGGCCAGGTGCTGAAGTAGTTCGAGGCATTTGGCATACCAGCTGAGGCTTCCTCGACCTTCATGCCCTCAACAGTGATCTTGAGTGTTTCACTCGCAATGAGTCCATGAATCGTGATTGAGCAAGAGGAGTTGTCGACGAAGACATCCAAGCCTTCCTTATGGATTTGCTTGCAGACTCGAAGGAGGGAGACATTCGCGAGCTTGCCATCGAGGCGAAAGTGGGACAAGGCGTATTCGTACATGCGGTTCCGCAACTCAGATGGGAGAGCCAGGAATCGGAATGGGCGCCGATGCTGAACGCTCCAAGGCGCCATGACGGTCGCGCGCGTGTTGTTTTGTGAGATCATGTCCGTAGCTCGGTTGGTGGTGGTGGGTATTGTGGCGGGCGCAGCACCGTTGCTGGTAGTGCCATTCAAGGGAGGAAGAGGAAGATGGTGCACGTAGCCACTGACCTTGAGGTTCAGCATGCGCTTCTTCTGGGGTGGTGCCATGTTGTCGAGTGTTCTGATGATTTGGTGGTATCAGAGTGTGTGCACTCGAGGAGATGAAGATCCAAGATGAAGATGGTAGGTTGAAGTTCTTAAAAGGAAGAGAGTCGAGAAGCTAAGGTAGCCTGAGTTCGGGGTCCTTGCGTCAACTTCATTCACTCAAGCTTCCCTCACATGCATGTCTCGTGTCTCTATGGCGAATGTCAGTTACTCGATCAATGACTTGTGTAGCTCTATTTGGAGACCAGGTAGAAGCGCCATGCATGATGAGTAACATCTTGAAACTGTGTGCACACCAACGCAGCCATGTCATTACATTGCGCTGTACAATTCATACCTCGCTATGCCTTAAAACGTCCTTCAAATCCAGGTCTTGCCTTCTTTTTCCCTTTCCCGGATGAAGGTCCAGACTTATTTTTGCCTTTCTGTTCCTTCTCATCCTTTCTCCTTTGCAAATTCGCCTCACGCTTCTTCTGCTTCGCCTCCTTGCCCTTGATGACGTTCTGCTCCCGCTCCTTCCACTCCTTCTCAGATTTGCCCTTTTGCTTCTCTTTCCTTTTCAACGCCTTCTTCAGCAGGCTTGTATCGTCGCGGACATTTTCTCCATGCGTGCGCTTCTTTGCATTGAGCCACATGTCCTTCTCAGCGATGTCCTTCCTCTTCTCCTCGTCCAAGCCGTTGAGGCGGGCCTGCCTCTTCTCTGCAGCCAAGAGCGCAGTCTTCGCATCTTGAGGTCCCTTCTTCCTTTTCGCGTCTTGCAAATGGCTCAGAGTCGCATCTGCCGCGGTCCCATCCTCAAAAGCTAATCTTGAGAATGAGAAACTATTCTCTTGCGGTCGCGGGCTGTTCCTCCCGCTGTTGAAGATATCCGTAGCCGGACTTCCTCTCAGTGACTCTTCGCGCTTCCGAGCTTCTTCCTCTTTCGCTAACCGTCGCTGCTCCTTCTTGGTGGCTTTGCGCTGCTCTTCTCTCTTCCGCCTTTGCTCCAAAAGCTCCGACCGCGATTTGGCAGGCTTCCCCTCTGCCCCATCTGCCTTGCGCCTTTGACGCAGCTCCTCTATCCTTCTACGCAGACGTTCCTGCAGTTCGCCTTGATTCTCCTTGGGAATGTTGATTTTGGGTGAAGACGTGCCTGAGGGAGGGTCGACGCTTAAGGTAGAGGCATCGAATTTGGGAAGAGGCGTTTGCTTTGGCGCTTGCTTTGTCTTGACTTCCAGTTTGGGCTTCGCCGCAGAGGTCGGCTGTTGGAGTGTCGGCTTCTCCTTTGACAGGTCGGGCACCGAGGGCGGTGATATAGAGGATGAAGAGGACGCTTCAGAATGATTAGTCGCGATGTCGAAAGCGGGGCTGTCGACTTGCGGACTTGTTGGTACTGATGATGCTTCTGCTGCCTCGTCTTGCTCGTAGTCCGCTTGCTCCTCGTCGGAGCCGGCGAGACCGGAGACGTCGACCTGATCAATATCCGCCGCCGCCGCGCCGGCGTCCACTTCTTCGTCGTCCTCGCTGTCGTCGTCCTCGGCTCCAGCTTCCGCTTGCTCTTTGTCGGCATCCGCCAGTTCCTGATCTTGCTTCTTCGCCTTCTTCGCCTCTTGTTTAGCTTTCTGTGTCGCGGCCTTCTCTTTCTTCTTCTCGCGCTTCTCCCGCCTCTTGTCGGCAATCGCCTTTCTCTTCTCCTCCGGATCGACCGGCTCGGATTCCTTCCTTTGTCTCTTATTGCTCGCTGTATGTTCTGCGACCTCGTCTTGAGGTTCCTCCTCATCCTCAATCCCAAGCTCGCGCTTGCGCTTCAATTCGCGCTCCTTCATGACGTCCAGTGCGCTTTTCTGATTCGCGGGGTCCAGCTTCGCTTTCTTCGCGGCTCGTTTTTGCTCTTTCGTCTGTTTTTTGCGGTTCCATTGTTCACTCGGATCAAGGCCATCGTCAATCTGGCTGCCGTAGTACTCGCGGGCGGGTGTAAGTGCGAGAAGCGACTCGAATGCCTTGGCGTGGTTCTGGAGGCGTTCCTGCAGCGAGATCAGTCTGTGAAGTGCTCGAAAACGCGAGAATGATGTACCTCCAGCCCGTCCAAAAGATCATCTTGCTGAGCCATTGCTGGTATGAATTTGCGAAAAAATGTACTGGGAGTATGGCAGCGGCCGTGAGGACTCTCAGGTGGAGATGTTCTTGATCGTTTAACGAAATCCTGCAGCAAATCTTCCCTTGATCGACTGGAATCTTGGCGACAGGGATACTCGGCCCGCTGCGACAAACTCGGCGCTAAATCGATGGCAAAGCCGACTGCCGATCTCTGTTGACGTCCCAAACATTCACTAACACTTTCACATTGATGCATGTGAAATGGAAGCACGGTCTCGCGGCATCTTGTACTTCCATGAGGCAGAGGCACCGAATGCGCTGTTCCGACGTTTCGGGCAAAGAGTGCGGTGCTGAGCGGTATCGCTGAGGCGCCATTCGACGGATCGCTGCTTGCGACTGGTACTCAGCCACGGCGTGTTCTAGCCACCAACATCTTCGTAATCTTTGCACTTTTCACTTGCTCCCTTCTACGCTGTACTACGTACGACTGTACAACGCATGCTTGTGTACATGTTTTGGACATACCCGAACGAGTGCATTCCATTGCTCCGAACTTTGTTTGCTGCGACCAATGACATGCTGCAGTAACGCGGAAAGCAGTTGCCTTTAGCTGGATCGAATGCGACTGCCTGCTTGAATATCATCGTACATCTTCAACTCGAAACATACCTCTTGGATCTTGATACTACCACGAGCATGACTTACGACATGGAGCATACCATTGTAGAGGCGACATCCTTGTCCGTCGTCACAGACATTGCCACCAATCTGCCAGCAGATCCAGATATACCAGCAAACATTCCAAGGCTTCCATTAGTGCTCTATATTGCGCGAGTTCCCGGAAGCAGAGATGTCTTTCTCACCCCGATAAAACCACGCGAGAAAGTCGTCACCGCCGAGGACGTTCAGAGTTCGCTCTATTTCATCCACGTCAATTCTCAGGAGGATTATGAGGAGCCGCCAAGGAGGCCATCATCAGTCAATACAGACGCCTCATATTTGCTGCCAAAACCAGATCAGGGCATCAGGCGAAAGCCGACTTTGCCGAGGAGGCCAGTCGCACCGCCTTCGCCTCCATATCCTGTTGACGAGGTTCCTCCGAGTATCTACGATCAACCTCCAAATCCTCCCAAGCATGGCGGCATCGCTCGCAAGCCGGTCGGAGTAAGACTGAATCAGCATTCGCCTAGGCTACCTACGTTACCTCGTCGACCATTGCCAACGCCACCGAGAGACGAAGTGCCATACGAGCAGTCTCTGCACGCTCATAACGTGCATCTTCGCCGATCGGATCACGGCCACGAGAACAATCCGTACCTGAGAGAGTACGAGACGCCGCCTTCACCCATCGACCCTGCCGAACTTCCAGAACCAGGCTCTTTGACATTGATCCGACGTGATCCAGCATCTGGCGAGCAATGGAATGTCGCCTCCATCCATGATCCTCCAGTCCGGGAAGTCTCTTCTGCAGCGCTTCGTAATCCGACAGCTGCGCAAAGAATGAAACAAGGAGGCGCGCCTTTATATCTCGACATCTCCAATCCATCATACGCCCAATTCATCAACCAAGACCGGGCAGGCTCACGCCTCACCACCGACACGACCAGCTCAGGGAGCAGCGATCCACCACCAGACGGCGTCTTCCGCAGGAGACTCTACATGCCCGGCTCCAAATTCGGCATGCACGACTACGACCGCAATAGCAAATTCAACTCTATCTCATCCCTGGATGAAGACCTCCCCATGCGCAAAACAATGCGCCACTCGGTCGACATGGGCGCTCCATCCACCTCATCTCCAGCTTACACCGACCGCCGAAGCAAAGGCTACACCTTCACCTCCCCTTGGGACACTCACTGCGAATTCTCCACCGGCGCCACCGGAAAGTCCCTCAAATGCCGACACTACCTCCCCTCGCACCCTGGTCTCAACATAGAAGTCAGCGAGTTACGATTCAACCTGCCTACTTCTTCTAGCAAAGCCGCCAAAACCTCCTTGGTCAAAAAGCGTTCCTCGTACCTCAGCGGTCTTCATGAAAGGATGCATTCGAGTAGTGAGGACGGAAGTACGATTGATTTTGTGTTCGATGAGAATGGGGGCATAGATTTGACGTTGGGGAGGGAGAGGGCTGGTGGGGGCTTTGGAGGGAAACAGGCGAAATTGGGAAAGTTGATTGTGCAGCCGGAAGGACTTGCTATGCTTGACCTACTGGTAGCCGCCAACGTCGGGTTATGGTGGAGGGCTTGGGGGAGATGAGGAGAGATGGAAATATGGCTACAATGTATAGTTGTTATACCATGTTTTGGATGCTAGACGCTAAAGTACAGTGTCCTGCTCATATGTTGCCCAATGTCCGTGTCACTCACCAGTGTGAGTATCTCTCAAAGTCTCAGTCTCTCTGCAAATTCAATGCTCGCTAATCTCAATCAGGTATGCAGTCTCGCTCAGATCGGTCAAAGTCAATCAAACAAAGAATCTCGCTAGAATCGTTCTCGGTCATTCAATCATGTACAGAGCATCGTTGATCAAAACAAGTACAAAGCATCGCTGAAATCATCAAAGAAGCATCTGTCAAATCGCAAGCATCGTGTGTCGTGGTTGGTCGGCAGTGTGCAGCAGGACCACTGCTGCCGTCTCGCCATTGTCGTATGTGGAAGAAGCGCCGGCTGCGCTGAGTATGGTGTGTTATGTCGCATGATCTCGGAAATCGGTAATGAATGAAGAGGGTTGCCGCCCAGAGCCAGTCGCTAGTGTCCACCGTGTTATGAGCCGCCGTCTCATCGACGTCGTATGTGGTGTATGCGCCGTCTGTGGCCGAGTATGATGTAGTATGTCGCCTGTTATCGGAAATCGAGAGTCGATAGTAAAGAGAATCGCCGTCCATGGCCCAATTGCCAATCGCCAGTGTTCGCCGTTCTGTGATGCTCGCGGGCTCACAAGGCGACCGCTGCCCGACCAACTCGGCAAACCGCACCCGCAGTCTCGCCATCTCGGCCGCAAGGTCTTCACTGGTCTTGCGCTCTCTGCTGAGGACCTCGACAGTCTTAGAGAGAACAGTTAGGCAGCCGATGAGTCGGATCTCCGGGCGTTGGCAGAAATCCATAGCCGTGTCTTCGATGGCGTCTTTCATGGTTCGAAAGAGTTTTCGACCATACCTGATCATGACTTTGAGGATGAGGGCCTCGGAGGCATGAGACGAGAGATGCTTGGATTTGTGGAGCGGGTTGCCGGTGTTAGGGGCGAGGTTGAGGGCGGTCGTTGCGGCCATGCGAAGGGCGGAGAAGCGGGTGAGGAGGTTGTAGTGCACCTCGGGGATGGTTGATGGGGGCACGTTTCGGAGGGTGGTGATCGTGGCTTGCAGGTTTTCGGAGAGGTTGGTCATATTGGGATCGTAGGTGGAGGAGGGGATTTTGGCCAACGGGTAGAAGATGTACTCAGCTGCCAGCGGAAAGGGCACGAGCTTCGTTGACTTGACGGTGACAGAGACAGTGGGCTTTGCTTCGTTAGGACCGGTCGGTGGAGCTGGCAAGGAGTGACCGGCTCCCATGAGCTTCGACGAGAGTGAGTAAAGAATGCGGCTGACGTTGCCAAGGTCTCTACGGAACCATTCTTCGCCGCTCATCTCATACTTCTCGTCTTGGACGTCGATGGTGACATCAATCGTGCGCAGACGAGTGAGGTGAGCGGGCCAGACACCATCGAGCTGCGAGATAGCCTGGTCGCTTCGGAGCCACAAGCGGCCTTCGAGCTTGCTCTGGCTGATGCTCGCGACGTCCGTATGTTTTGTGTTAAGATCTCCATCGAGTGAGCTGGAACCGCCTGGATAGGCTTTGACCGCGAGATTGATGCAGCTGTCGATGTAGAGGTGGTCACAAGCCTCCTCGTTGATCTGCTTGTTAACGCAGAGCGGCGCCGGCGCGGCGCGAGCGCCTTTGGACAAATCGTGGATAAGAGTCTCAACGTAGATCATATTGCGGATCTCGGCGGGAAGGTCGAGAAACCGGAATCTTTGGTCGGTCTCAATGGCAGCGTTTGAAGTTGGCGCAGCATTCGAGGCACTGCCAGAAGACGAGGCAAGCTGGTGCACCTGCCCATTGATCTTGAGGCTGCGGATGCAGCGCTTCTTCGCAGCGGGCTCGGTGGTGGAGGTGGAGCCGTCGAGGACATGAGTATTGCCATTGATCTTGAGGGTCTTGATCGTGCGCTTCTGGGTGACAGGACCAGTGGATGAGGCGGGGCGATGAGTGATGCCGTTCACCTTGAGGCTCTTCAGGACTGGCTTCTTCATGGTGCCGGCCTGTGGATCCTGTGGGTTGAGTGTAAATGGCATGGTCGTCGGCTCTGCTGACGGCGGCATGGTATCCGGTGCGGTGATGTGCTCGTACTTGCGAGTGGATGGGCTATCGGAAGTGGGCTTTGGCGCTGATCGAGGTGGAGGGAGCATGGCCTTGATGATGTTGATCTTGGCACCCATCTTGAACAGAGGTGTCTAGATGTTGAATCGTCTTTTGAGGTAGATCGCAAGTGCTTGTGTGTGGTCGTCGAAGCTCGGGGCCGGTATTCGTACAGTGGACGTTCGAGGTAGATGGAGGTAGATGGAGGTAGATGCAGGTAGATGGCAAGGTGTTTGACAGGTTCGTGAGTAGCATCTGGAGAGGCAGGAAAGGTTTGTTTTTTTTAAAGATGAGGAAGGGTGGAAGTCGTCTAGTTAGGTACTCTGCAGTCTGTATTTCAACAATAAGAACGTCGGAAAATAAGAACGCGGACGACTACACATGGACAGGGGTTCGTCTGCTCGATAGCGCAGCACATCACCAGTTTCTGTGGCTGGGATGTCGACGTCCTTGAGCAAAGCCCACCGAGGGGCATCGAAGTGGCGACATGGCGTCTGTGCGCGAGGACTGCAGTCGGTCTCGCCCAATCACATCACCCAATCTTCATTCACTGACCGAAAAAGCGGCTGGGAGCAAACGCTGCTCTCGATGCAGGGATCACGCGAGGATCACGCAAGGGCGCGAGCACTCCGCGCAAGCTTGCAACAACCACTAATCGTCACTCCGTGCGCATGGATATGCAGCAAACACGAAGTCCGAGCTCAAGATCGCAGACCGTGCCAGGTGGCAGAGAAGCAGCAGCTTTCACATGATAGAAAAGTCCGCAGTGCCACTAGTTGCTTGGCAGGGTCGATAGAACAAAGGACCCGACTATCCCGGCTGCCACATCGTGGACTACTCGGCCAATTCATCATGCTCGCACGGCAGTAATATGACCTACGGGTGCGATTCTGTGTTCGTTCGTCCTGGAGAGGGGTGGAATTCTCGTGTCTCTCCTGTACAGTCCTATCAGAGGCATCGAACGCCGCGCCAGCGGACCAGAGCTACCATTCTCGACCTCACAAACGCCGACAATATGCATCCAGGGCCAAATCGCATCAGCACTTCCTTACGCCATGATCACCGTGAAAGCGTGTCTCTCTAGCCGTAGCTTGTAAACCAAGCACGGATTTGCAAATGTCTAGAAGAATCCTCCGGTCGGTGGCAGCACAGGGCTGAGTCATCCTTGGCCGGGGTCTGGCAGCTATTTCATTCGCTTTGCTATTGTTACACGACAGAACCTGCAACCGTCCGCTACAGCAGCTCACGTCCAAGCAGTACAGATATGAGGAAGCAGAGAGTCTATCTTGCTCTCAAAGCGAACGAAGACTTTCGGGCTACACCACGGTCCGCGCTCCTGACAACGTGGTCGACAGGCTAAAAAGTGCATCGTCGAGCAAGGACGACCAGCAGCGAGATCGAAACGTGCCCCTCGAATGTTCCGAGAGGGGCGCATGGGGCGCCGGCTGAAAGAGAAAATCACATAGCATTTGGGTATCATCACCGTATATGTACATCATTCAAATTCAATCCTGCCCAAACTCCTCTCATCAGCAGCCTCTTGTGTACCCTTCTTGATCTTCCCAAACGCTTCCAGCCATTCATCCAATACATCCTGAGGTACGTCCTCCCTTTCGTCAATGACCCATGCCATCCATTTCACCACCGAAACAGCTTTATTGAGGTCCATCTCATCAATGACCACAGCCTTCAAGTATCTTATGAGGGCATCAACGTCTTCAGAATACGGCCCTTCGTCATCGAACTCATTGAACCATGCGGAGACAGCATTGCGTAGCTCAGGCAAGGTACTGAGCTTCCGGCTGGTAAAGGTCGGCTTGGTGGATCTAGGTGGCAGAACGAAGTGTCGCTCTATAGGACCTGCATTTTGCTTTTGCTTGGAACGAGAATTCTTCGGACGTTGGTGAAGTGACAGATCGATACCGCCAGTGCGCTGCAGTCGAGATTGGCGTTGTTGTGCCAGCACCTCTTGGCGAAGATCTTCGGGCAAAGCTGCTAAGACTTCGGGATCCAGCTCGCCTTCGGTCGAAGTCGTCGCGGTATGAGACGTTGTCGGTCGCGCAACGAAGTTCGACTGCGTCAATGTGTTGTCTTCCGCTGCACCTCGTAACCGCGAGGACAAGCCTCCGCCGCGAGGTCGGCCACGTCCGCGTCTGACAGGCTGTCGCGGAGGTGGCAGCACACGACTCCTCCGCGGCGACTGAGGAAGCAGCGCCTGTTCGCCTCGTTTGGACTGCTGCTGGGGCTGGTTGTAGAATCCCAGAACCTCATTCCGCACATCTTCAGGAAGTGCCTCAAGAATACTGGGGTCAAGCTGAGAGTGAGTTGGAAGCGCGATTGCTGGCGACTGAGCCCTTGAGCTCTGATTAGAATCCACATGCTCTCCGCCTCCCTCGAGAGGCGGAGCGGTCTCAGTGACGGGGATTGATTCGCGAAGTAGCTTATCTGCTGCTTTCGGAGCTTGCCGAGCGAGCTTCTCTCGAATATCTTCCGGCAACTCAGCAAGGACGCTTGGATCGACTTGTGTTGGCAAGACAAATTGAGTTCCGAGCGTATTGAGAGGCTTCTTGGTGGGAGTGCCGGTCTGGGCGGGCTTGAAAGCTGCACTGGGTCGGTTTGCTTCAGCAATTTTCTGCTTTTCGGGAGTTGAGCCATCGTCCTGTATGGGATCCTCAGAATGCACTGGCTGAGCCGGAAGGGCCTTCGTCGGGCCAGCCTTGAAGTGCAGCTTGCGCTGACTGCCTTGATCTGCACCCTCCGCGCCGTGCTTGAGAGGCTCCAGCTTCTGCATCTGCACACCAATACCTCGAAGCTCGCCAGGTGATATGTTGAACGATTTCAGTAATGCAGTGGCCTCCTTTGCCAACACCGCATGGTCGTTGGTAGCAACTCCAAGCTGCAACGACCGATTAAAGACGTCACATTTTCCGTGTCCAAGATGCTTCGGAGGGTCGAGTGGTGCGTCTGCTGCTCGTTTCATGACTTTCATCGTGAGCTGCTTGCCCTTCACTCGCTCCTTGAGCAGGCGCTTGTTGAGCTCGCCACACAGGCCATGCATGAACTCGTCAACTTGGTCGTGGTTCTCGAATCGAACGCCCCAGTTCACCTCTGCAGAGACGGATTTGCGCACGACTTGGTCGCCCACTTCGGCCTTGTCAATCCCGCGTGCATATTCCCATACCTTCTCACCCGTCTTCGGACCCAGAGTATTGATGAGCCTTTCTCTGGATGTTTCGCGAATGTCTTTTACAAGCTTGATCCCGATATCCTCAAGCTTGCCTCCAATGCTCCAAGCCACTCCGGGAAGCTTCTGTACTTCAAGCCGCCCGATGAAGTCTAAGACTTCCTCTGGCCTCAACTGGTACTGACCTGCTGGCTTGGCCTTGCGTAGAGCCACTTTCGCTTGTAATATGTTGGCTCCAATTCCGACGGACACTGCGCAGCCTGTCTTCTCAAGTACCTCATCACGGAGGCTCTGTGCTACTTCATCCGCCTTTCTTTGCTCTCGATAAACAGAGCCCTCGTTGCGCAGGACGCCATTTGACCCACTTTCAGCAATGCAGATACTGCTGATATCTACGAGGGCCTCATCGATACTTACACTCTGCACGATTCCACCTGTGGCCATAATTGCATCATAGAACTTGCGACTGGCCTCTTCATATCCTGGGAAATCGTAAGGAAGTATTTTCACTCCAGGACAAAGCTCCTGCGCTCGCCTCATCCACATTCCGTTGCTGATTCCAAAATTTCGTGCTGGGTAGTTACAGCTTGCGATTTCTGAACCGGAGCCATTTCCATGGGCAACCACAGCTGGCTTATCTTTGTACTCCGGATGCTTTTTGAGCGAAACTGCTGCGAAAAAGCTGTCAAAGTCTACGTGCATCACGTACCTCCGCTGTCCAGGCAGTCGTTTTTGTCTGACTTTCTGCGACGAGGACTTCTCTGCTGCTAAAGCCTGTAGCTGCGACTTCAATTCTGCTTTCCATGTCGATAGGTGGTGAAGACGCGACTCGCGATAATACTGTTCCAAGAAATCAGGATGAACAACGGTCGACTTGCGAATCTTTGGATCTGAGAGTAACAGCGCGTTGTGCTCTTCAGCAGTCATCTTGGCCAGCTTGGAAGGCGAGATGGATTTGAATACATCTGAATTACTCACTACTGCATGCGAGAAGTCCGGCTCTTGAGAGCCCTCTCGCGGTCGCAGTCCTGGAGAATGATCGTCAGGAGCCATTGACTCGGGCATGTCTGGAGGGGGAGCAATATCTTCACCGGAATCAGCGGGTACGGCCGGCGGACTTGTCGGAGGCGGTGTGTGCGGAGGAGCACCTTCTTGAGCTGGGTTCACACTAGGTTTTGCAGGTCCAGCTGAAGCTTCTTGGCCTCGATCGACCTCACTGAGAGCCTGCTCGATTGAACTCGTGATCTCTGGCAAATCATACTCGTCATCGTCGATGTCTTCAGTGTCCGGAGTCACCGTTTGCGTCAATCGAGGAGGCTTCTGTGCCGCCTGTGGAGACTTGAACTGGCTTGTGTACCAACTCGTGTCCGTCTGTTCCCGGTAGCCTCGTGCCTTCTTGTTTGCTTGGCCAACCACCTGTCCATTCTCGAACCCAAGCACCTTCTGTCCACCACCTTCGTCGACCACTCGGTACTGATCCCAGGGTAGAAGCTTTCCAGCGTTAATGCTGTCAACTATCCAAGCCGGCTTTACGATTCGGTAGCGCCTGAACTCCTCTTTCTTCTTGGGCGTCAGATTGCTTGCAATGATGTGAGTGACCATGGTCTTCCCGTCCAGATACTGAATGAATCCACCGCCATGCTGGACGATCATCGTGTGCAGGTCGTTCAATGATGGCTGAGTATATCCATTGACGTGCGCAACAATGCCTTTGAATACCTTTGGCTTATCAGACTGAGATCTCAGCTCCGCATCCAGGTTCTGAAGTTTGATCTTCTTGCGGCGGAAGTAGTCCGAGAAACCGCCAAACGCACTTCCTTCATACTCCTCGCCGGTCTCGCCAGAGAAAGTGTGCTTCTCGATTCGTTTGCGCACGCTGGCGCTTTTCTGCTCAAGGCGGGAGCCCATCTTGGCGTGTCCAGATCATATTGCATGCGTCTTGGCCCGGTTCTGTTCACACGTCATGAGCGTCGGGCGGAAACCAGTGTGGAGAAGAGCAATGTTGCTACACCACTGTGTCTTTGAGCGCGAAGAAGGCGACGCGTACAATGTGCAGGTGACGTCCTCACGATTGGATCGCCTGAGGCAACCACGGGCCCGGACAGAAATCTTGGCGCGCTAGCCGTATCGAAGCTTCGCGGCTTTTTCTCTTCGCTGCAAAGGCACATCGACCGCTTCCATCCTCAAACTCCTCCTCTTCGTCCTTTCGCACTACACCTATTTCCACCCTCTCTACCCTCTCTTCCGACACTTCACAGTCTACTGCTCAATCTTCTTGAGCATTCCTCTAGTCAACAGACCGACGAAGGTCATTTCACCAAGCTCTATCAATACCTATTCAATCGCATTCGCAAAATGTCTGCTATGCTCCCAATGGCCTTGTACGGCCTTGAGGTGCCCGCCGGCGATGTCGCGATCGCGTCCAAGCCAGAGATTCCATCTGCTTACCGCATCACTATGGCAGCCATCGATCCGACTGCAGAGCCAGAGGGCGAGGACGATGCAGTCCCTCGAGCGACTCTGAAGATTATCCGCCAGTCGCTTGACGACTACGATGAGGATGAGGATGACTACGATGAGGAGGACTTCGACATTGACGAGATGGAGCGCATGCTTGCTGAGGAGGACTCTGAGGAGGACAGCGACAACGATGAGGAAGCGAACGGCGGCCCTAGCGACCCAGCCAAGAGCAAGGCAGCCAAGAAGGCCGCTGCACAGAAGGCTATCCAGGCCATGCTCGCGGAGGAGGATATGGATGTCGACGAAATTCCAAACGGTGTTAACGGCGCCAAGAAGTCTGCTAAGGCTCTCGGTAAGATGCCAGCCAGTGACGAGGACAGCGATGAAGATGAGGATGAGGATGACGACGAGGGGGATGAGTATGAAGAGTTTGTTCTCTGCACCCTGGACCCAACGAAGGTATTCCATTTCACTGATCTTATCAGGCGCTTCATCGCTAACACATCTTGCAGAACTACCAGCAGCCACTCGACATCACCATTGGCGAGCGCGAGCGCGTGCTCTTCAAGGTGACTGGCACCCACAGTGTCTACCTCACCGGCAACTACGTCCAGCCAGTTGATCAGCACGATCACGGCATTTACGATCCTGACAGCGATGAGGAGGGAGACTACGACCTCGAGCCTGACAGCGACGAGCTTGATGACGAATACGATGAGGAGGACGAGCTCGATGACATGGAGGACCCACGCATCACTGAGTTCGAGAGCGAGGATGAGGCTCCTAAGCTTGTTGAATCCAAGAAGGACAAGAAGGGCAAGAACAAGCGCCCTGCTGAGGATGACACCGCCGATGCCGACAACATCGACGCTTTGATTGCCAACGCTGCACAGAAGGAGGCCGCAACGAATGGCGAGAAGCTGAGCAAGAAAGAGAAGAAGAAGCTCAAGAAGAACGACGGGACCGCGGCGGCTATCGAGGAGAAGGAGGCACCATCGTCCACCAAGTCCGACAAGAAGGTTCAATTCGCCAAGGAGCTCGAGCAGGGCCCAACTCCAACGAAGGATGCGAAGAAGGACGACAAGAAGGCTACTGGCCCCAGGACCGTTCAGGGCGTCAGGATTGACGACCGCAAGGTTGGTACTGGCCCAGCAGCGAAGTCCGGCGACCGCGTCGGTATGCGTTACATCGGTAAGCTCGAGAAGGACAACAAGGTCTTCGACAGCAACAAGAAGGGCAAGCCATTCACCTTCAAGCTTGGTGCTGGCGAAGTCATCAAAGGCTGGGAGATTGGTATCCAGGGCATGAGCGCTGGTGGTGAGCGACGCATCACGATCCCTGCCCACCTGGCTTACGGCAGCAAGGGTACTGGGCCCATTCCAGGCAATGCGACGCTCGTATTCGACGTCAAGCTGCTCGAGATCAACAAAGGCAAATAAGCGAAACACTGGATCAAGAACGACTGACGGGATCGATGGACTGTTTTCTGATGTTCACTCACATGTACCACTTACGGCTGCCGCTCTGCGCAAGTTCTGCATAGGTCAGCCTACTTTCCAGACCCAAGTGCTGGAGGGAAGGACGGCGGACCGGTCGATGTTGCTGAAGCTCTCTGCATGGCAGATGGCGTTGGAAAGTCGGCTCTGCGGGCTTGCTATGTATTTCATTAGTTTGATGTTATTGCTGCTGTGCGATGATACCCGAGTAGCACGGGTTCGATCGTGCTCCGAGGATGGGTCTTGTTTGGACAGCATGAGACGTGTATAAAAGCATTATGGGAGACATTACTGGCAGGCGCTGGGTGAGGCGTCCAGCAGATAGTGCATTGAATGGATTTTCAAGGCGTTTTGTCCCGTCTCTTGCTTCCGCACCGACAAAGCAAGGCCTCATCTAGTTAACATTGCGAAAGTGCGGTACAAGTATGCTTACAACAAGAATAACATTCAAAATTTATTGGAACTGTACAAACTCCAAATCGGCGGGAAAGATCGGACAATCGGAGACGTCCACTCCACAGTTCGTACATTGACGTGAGTGTACGAACTATCCCATCTGCCACCGGCCTTCCTTCGCGTCGTTCAACTCTTAAACTACTTCCTAGAGTGCACGATATGGACTTCGTATTCGTACATAGCCCTGCTCGACGAGCCAGCGTGGCAATATCGCGCGGTTGTGGCGTTTGTTCGTACATTTGACGATGCCAAAGGCTCGCACGACTTGCACGAGATGCTCGCAGCGACGGCAGAAGTGCGACAAAAAGACACCGTGCTCTCGATGCGTACACGCGGGAGCAGGCGACAAGTGTAGCACGACATGGGACGGAGGCTATGAGTATCGAAGCGTCTCTCCTAGCGGTCTCGCCACTGCTAACGCCTCGCCAGCCCGACTCTGCATCGCCACAAGTATCCAAAGGGAGAGAGCGACCTTCGTAGGCGAGAATCTCGTACCAAAGCGAGAACATCGGCTACGAAAACAGGTGGAGTGCCGGGACTTCTATCGCCTACTTCGACTGCGGACTCCTCGGATGCGACCGCCCAAAGATCTCAAGGCAGTGTTGCAATCGCACAGCCCTCTCCAGATTTGTTGCCCGGTTATCCAGTTCTTGACGGCAGCTACTCATACCGACACACTGCAGCGGCCCTTGATGGTCCCGACCTGTACGGCCCGTTGAACGAGATTATGCAGATCCAGAAGCTCCTCCCGCCCCCAGACGTCCTTCAACACCTACTGCGATACCATGATGATTATCTCTTTTGGCATCATGGCTGCGTCCATATGCATACATTCAAATCCGAAGTTGACGTCTCTTTGAGGGGCGGGAACGGAGCCATTCAACTCCTTGAGCTAGACCTCAGATGGTGCGCACTCCTGTTCGCGATTCTTACCACCAGCCTGACTTGCGCTCCCAGAAGTGTAGCACGCTCCTGGGGCTATGACACCGCTCAGAAGCAAGCTTTGAGCCGCCGATGGCATCAGGCTACTGTCGACTGTCTACGTCTCGGCGACTACGCTTCCAAGCCACATATCTTCTCGGCAATGGCAATTCAGGTACTCGCAATCGCATCACATATTCTTGGACTTTCCAATGAGCAATACGTGATGTTTGGCACTGCCCTTCGATTGTGTCAGAGCTTGGGACTGTACAAGCTTCAGGACAATGCTGAGAAGCTGCTTTCAACAGATCCGACAGGGGCCGAGATTCAGCGAGAGACAGGGCGAAGAATATGGTGGAACCTGTGCAAGCAAGATTGGTTATCGCTCAGTTCCTACGACATGTTCCTGATTAACCCTCTACACTTCAAGCTATCACGACCGCGGCGATACGAACACGAACCACAGGCAAGCGTCGACTTCTTCAACTACTTAATAGATGTTGGCCTTATCCTCGTCGAGTTCCACAACGTGGTCGCGTCGTGTCAAGACCTGGACGCAAAATATCAGCATGTCTTGACCTACGATTCGAGACTTCGAACCCTGGAGCTTGGGCCGGCAAAGATACACAGCGATGTCCTTAACGCCGACTGTGCACGCACTATTCACGCACACAAGACGATCAGCATTCATCGCCACTTTCTTGGGAGGAGCTTGAGGGATCTAACGTATGCATTCTCCAGGTGGGCATGTGTGGAGTCGTCAAAGACCATCATTCAAGAGGTCGAGATTGCAATGTCGAAGCCCGAACGACCCTTCATCTGGAATGATCAAGCCCACTTAGCGGGAGCTGGTGTGGTGATGTGCCTAGATGTCATGCACCGCACCGAAGATGAACCTGAGTACGCCGAGCATCGCAAGCTGATCGATAAGGTGCTCACCTTACTATCTCAATGCGAGGAGAGCATGGTAGCTGTTCGAGGTCACCGTCTGCTAACCACCATGCTTCGAAACGGCTTAAAGGGCTCGGTGGAAACGACAGCATACGCAGTGCTCGGAGATGCGACTGTGGCCCATGAGGTTGAGACTAGTAGTGACGATTCTCAAGATGACTCGCAACCTACCCAACTGGCAACGAGTAGTGTCATCACGAGCCTGGCTCAACCTGGCGGTACATCCAATACGACCGAAGCACACTTCTCATCAAATCTTTCAACCCACGACAACTTCTCCGACCCGACAGACTCGTCGTGGACTGATCTTCTAGCTGAATTCTTCCCCGATCAGCTGGGCTTCGGAAATTCTTTGGCGGGCGATATCGACCTGTTCGGATTCTCGGGACCGTTGTGAGGAAGTCTGGCTTGTGGCATAATTATTGAAGAACAATGGATCCTTCTAGTGACTTGACATCTTAAGCGTGTCTTCGCTCATTGAGACGTATCGCACAGGCATCGGTTCGGAACATCAACTCCACACACTACGTACCTGCATACCTTCAACCATCACACAACAAATTTCAACATAAACACCATCGCCTGCGAAATGTGTCAACATACATTTCTCTCACCGCCAATTCATATCGACTCGCAATCTGCGACTCCATCATTGCGCGCCTCCACTCATATGCCCTATGAGCCTGACCAGGATCTCAGCATAGGTTCCCCTCCTGGTAAACTATCCCAAGCTCCTTATCAGCTCATCTCAAACCTACTACTCGGCCTCCCGGCGTCTCTTAAACTCAACTTCGGATCCGGATTCGCTCCTCCTCTCACGGTTCTACCGGCCCTTCTGTCCACCATGAAGGAAAGGCAGACTCCAGCAGACTGACTCAGTGTCATCCATGAAAGGGCCCGGTATGTCGGGCCAATACGCACTCACATGCTGCGTCTGCTCGAAAGATCCTCGAGTAACTACCTAATGTGAGAAGCTACGGGTCTCGCACCATTGCGGATGATTCCAAAAGCCAGCGGGCACGGTGAGGCAAATGTACGAGCGTGAGTGTTTGCGTATGCGTATGCGTATGCTCCCGTCTTGATTCAGCATTGCATTGCATTTGAGACGTAGTACGCAGTACGCAGACGCAGGCTCGCGGTTTTCCCGGGAATCCAAGGATGCCGACAGTAATCAAGATGGATGCAGGTGAAGGAGCATCAAACGCCCGGATGAGTAGGATCTTGCTTCAGCGTGTGTGGCGTCGCCGTCCTCCCATAGGCAGGGAAGTTGTGGAGATCAAGGACCAGGAAAGAGACAGGATTGTGTGGAGACTGATGGAAGTGTGAAGAGTAAGCATCAGTGATCTGATCTCAGGACGAACTTTACCAACTTTCGGTAGGATCTGCATATTTGAGCAAGAGACGTAAGGCTTGGGGAACAAAGACCAAATCGTGAGAAGAGAGCATCGTCCGAAGTCAAAGAGCCCCGCTCATATCGATCTATTCGGTCCACCAAAGCTCGCAACATGTCATACATACATGATGAGTGGTATTTCGCTATTGAATGGACGACACTCGCTCAGCAGACACCACACCAATGAGAGAAGTCAAAAGTCCAAGAGTCTCGCATCAGAAAAGAAAAGTGAGATCAGTAGTACGCCACATCAATCAAGCACAGCCATTGCCACATGAGCTTGGTTAGGCTGCAACGCCTGCCACCAAACTCTATCATCGTTTTGTTGGTCTCGGCCATCAACAGAAACGTCCGTCCCAAGATCAAGTTTGTTTTTGAGGTGATCAGCATCTTTTGGCGTCTTTCGTTGCTGCGTTTTGCCTGCAGGTCTGTTGTAATGCCGTTTCAAATAGTACCTTTGGCGGCAGCGTCAGTCCTCATCAAAGAAACATTACGTGCATTGTGGAGGAGGCATTAGGTTGTGCTGCAGAAGTAGGTGAAGGTGATGTGGGGCACTCTACTTCTGCGCCTTCTGTTTTGCCTCCTCCTTGGTCTTGTTGGCTTCCTTCTTGGCATCGTCGAGCTTTTGCTCGCCGACCTTCTGGGCCTCGTTGGCCTTCTCCTGGCCGAGCTTGGTGTAGTTGTTGATTTTGTCGCCGGCGACTTTCTTGTAGTGGTCGACATTGTTCTCAATCTCGCGAACATAGTCAGAGCCCTTCTTCTTGGACTCCTCGTATCGTGGTCGAATGATGTCGGAAACGAACTGGATGCCGTCTTGCAGGATGTGGAGTTCGGTGCTGATGATGGCCTGGACCGTGCTGGTGATGCCTGGACCACGGTCATTGTGCTTGACTGTCTTGGTGTACTCATCTGTGAACGTATTGTTAGGCAGTTTCCATACTTCCGGCAGTGTTTCTACTTACCATTCCATGTGTCGAATACGTAAGTGTATGGCCAGAAGATGTAGCTCTTTGCAGTGTCCACGATGGTGCCGGTCTGCTCCTTCACAATAGGGAAGTGTCCCTCGATCTTGGTCAGACCGCTGACTCCCAGCTCGTCCGCTTTCTGCACGTAGGGCTTGGCGTATGTGTATGGCTTCTCGAGGTACGGCTCTACGGGCTTGCCAAAGCGGGAGTAAGCGCCATCGGCGAACTCGAGCGACTTCTTGCCGTATGGGTTCGACTTGTACGTCTCGATGCCATCGTGCACGGCGGGGTACGATGTGAGGTGGGAGAGGAACTTGGACGATGACTTCTCGCCGTTGGTGAGGGTCTCAGTAGCGTGAGGCATGGTGGCCGGTGACTGCTAGAGGAAGATGAGGTTAGAACGGTTTGGTGGGCGGTGGTATAATCAAGCCGCGGCGGGGTGAGGATGAGGGGGTAGCAGCGGTGGTAGTACGGATCAGGTAACGATGGCGAGGCAGATAGGGTCGGTCGATCGCGACGTCTTTAATCCTGACCCGGGGAAGCTGCGCTGTCGTGGGGAAGGCGCAAGGTGGTGGAAGCTGGGTAGCTCTTACCTACGGCTGGTCAAGTAGAGTCCTGGAGTCCTGTTTGCGCCTGCTTGTACATCGTCAGCCTGGTCATTTTGCGAAACCCCGGAAGTCGCGTCGATTGCTGGCAGAGCTCACTTACAGCTATCGTGTTACAGATAATGGAGGGTATCCGAGCAGCTTCCGAGCTATCTGTGATGATGCAGTTGCGAAATGCAGCAGAGGGTGTAGGTCTTGGAGTGAGAGGGTTGTTTTGGTGAGATGGGAGCAGAGTCAAGATGTTGAGAGCGGTGCAGGGTACTTACCTCGCGTTCCCTTATGGGACGTGCCCGCCCACAGAGGCGTGCAGCTCGCATCTCACGATCGCGCTATCACAGTGCTTGTATTTGCATGTGAAAATGTAACAACCAGCCTGTGAGAGCAGGATGACGCAGCTCGAGATACCCAACGACAGCTTCAGCCAATCAGCGCAGCAGGAGCCATCGGTAAGCCACACGTTGACAGGAGCCGCAACTCTCAATGAACCTTGTCAACGCACCACAAATCTTCAATCCTGCTTTCTTAAGAGCGCTGAACATGATCAATGTCTTTGTACTGTGAACATCTCGATCTGCGACCCGTGTCGATTGCTCGCCTGTCCGCCTGTCCGCGATCCGTAGAGATACTGCAGACCTCGCACGTCGCTGCCATGCCAGCCTCGCGCGCTTTCTACGAAGGTAGGGCCGTTGGTCTCAACCCATTCCAAGTTCCAAGGATGCGAACGGGCGCATGTGAACGCCAAGAGCCTCTGACACATGCAACGAATGCCATCCCATCCCATCTTCGGCATTACCTTCCGGCGGGAGCCGGGTTCCTCACCAAACCGCGCTTCTATTTCTTTCCGGACCTTCATGTGCGCCAGTGTACCTCTCCCGAAGTCATTTGCTCCCATTTTTGGCCCATGTTTGGGTCGGCGTACACCCTCTCTCCTCACACTCGGGCTCGTAACCAGGTCCAGCTGAACACACACTTTCCAGCACTACCGAGCAGGAGGGCCGAAAATCACTCACTTGGTCAGCACAGCTCGGCATTGGAGTACGCTGTGCAACCAGGCACGAGCATCACGCAAGCCGAATAGTGATGCTCGTGTCCATCACGGCGATAGTTGCCTGCTAGCACCTGCGCACTGGTCCACTGTGCCATGGTCTGCAATCTCCGCTTCTATGCAAAGCACCATGCAAACGAGCGCCTCCAGTGTTTGCGACCTGCAAATGAGAGACACCTGCATACCTGTTGGGCGGCACGTCTTAATCAAACCAACACAGTCGCTTGCTATACTGCTGTCCTCTCCAAACGCCACACCGCACCTGCAGTACAGCCCAGCACACGCTGCATAGCCAGAGCACAAGATTCTCGCTGAACACCTTTATCTCACCTGCCATGTTGCGATCCTTGGGCGTACTCATGCATCAAAAGACCGACCGATTCAGGAGCAATACTCCAAGTCTAGCAGCCAATACCACAAATATCTTGGCCTATCCACTTCACCACTTGGCAGCAGCCCATGTACGGCCGCTCGTGAGACCTATTAGAGCTGGCGGAAGAACCTCGCGATAAGGACGTATGGTTCTGACACACATCAGTCAGCGTATAAGGCACCTTGCTCCCTCCAGGTCATGGCGACCTCGAGCATGATCTTTTGTGTCGCCGCAATTCGTAGGATCTGTGGGTAAGTATCCGCGATTTGGCACTGCAGCAATCAAAAGAAGAACATCCGAAGACTCCCGATATCAGGTAACTACCCGTTCACCTCGGCGAGAGTTGTTGAGCTGAGGTTGGCGAAATTGCCGCAGGAGCCGGGACTGAGATGCACCTCGCCGAGACCACCACCGAGACCACATACAGATGCATTGCATTGTACAACGCCAAGGCCAATCAGGAAGTTTTGGCGCGGAAGGATAGCATCACATCATTGCTGGGAAAGATCTCGTCCAGGGCAATTCGAGGTCCATATGGCGAGGATGTCCATGAAATCCCCGACCAGTGAACATTCTCTGGATTATCTCGCTGTAGATGCGTCTGCAGACTACTGATACACGAGCTCCTCCCATAATGGTCGGAGTTATCCCCATTGACAGTCGGAGTTATCCCCGTTCGCGGAGACACTGCGCTCAGGACGGACACGCATGCAGCAGGCGCCGTGACGTTCTCACGCACGTCAGCCTTTGATCGACATTCTCTCCATCTTGCATTTGGCTGCCAGTCTGTCGCTGGAGAGGCAAATATCGAAGAGCAAAACCGGTTTTCGAGCCAGGACTATTCATCGTGTATGAAAAGGCGCAGAGGACAAGGTGTCTGCAAATACTGACTGTGAGTTCTTCAAGGTTTGTATTCTGAGCTCATATACCTGACCCTCTAAACGTCTTTCTTATGTCAACACAAGCTGGATAATGTTAGCATGCGACTTGAGCAATCGACGACGCAGCAACATAAGTAAATCCAAAGTCGATATGACATTCGACACGTCTGCTCATCTCCGACAAAAACCCAATCACACTCTCTGTTCAGCGTATACAAAAGCACTAGAGGAATCCATCTCACGCGGAAACAAGAGAAGATTTTATTGGACGATTCGCCAAGCCGAGCTTCTTCAACATGCAAATCACCACAAGTCTAAAGAGATGCCGCTCACTCTTCTTCCAATAACATATTTCCTCTAGTCTCATGCTCACGGCCAGCATCGATGTATTGAGTTGTACAACGAGAGAATTCGAATCGAGCCTAGGCGCAATACAGTTGAGCAAGATGAGATTCCCCTCTCACAGAAAGTCAGTCAGTCAGTCAGTCAGTCAGCAGCCTCCTCGTGTCTGGATGTAATCAACCAACATTGAAGTCCACAGCCCACGACAACTCGATTAAATTTTCCTTTTCAGACTTTGGTAGGTCTGGTCTTCCATCATTCCCAAGATACTTCACTTGTATAAGCCGGGCCTATTCAGAGACGGGAGAATATGAGACCACGGAACCAGTGAACCTAAGATTCAACAGAGACGAGGCGAGACAGAAACAAAAATTTCCTGACCCTGGTGCCCACTCAGAGCAATTGATATTTATTGGCTTTCCCAAGGTGACACTGGCCTCACCACGCGAACGATGGGCTGTAGATCGTCGAGCGGGTAGATCTGTCTGTCGACTACATGGTATGGAGGCAAAAGGTACCATCATCAAGATTTTCAACTCCATTTCGCTTGCATGCATCTAGTAGCAGAAAAATCTATGCCATACAGGGACCGCTCGCTCGCTGGCTCGCTCAATCCACCCATTCGTTATGCAAGAGCCTCACGCTGGGCTTTCGCTGATGTTGTTAATTGTTGTGCCTCGTCTTTCCTGGCCAATCCGCGTGCCAAGAACAAGAGGGTATATCGTCGTAATCTATCGAGTAGTAGACAAAAAACGAAAATTGCTGCCCTTCTCCGCAGCAGGCTCCGCAGCCTTTGCGCGTCCGTTCATCTTCCCGTCTACTCCAACCCCTGGTGTTTTGTTCCTTCCCTCCTTCCAGCGGTCGTCTATTCCGTCTCCTCTTCCTCATTGAATCTTCCATCTATGAGCTATTGGTCTTGCCAGCCCAGCTCTTCGCCCATCGGTCCTGCGCCGCATCCGCGAGGTGGCCAGCAGAGTACTCCGGCGGCACGTACCCACTGCTTGAGATTCCACCAAGAAGCAAGAAGACCGTAAGCAGAGCAGCACCGAAAACGATGAGTTTCCGAAGAGCTGGGTGACGGACACCGTAATCTGCCCAAGAGCGCTGCATGCCACCAAGGTGCTCCTTAAGCTTGTCGGCTCCGAGCTTGTAGTAGACGAGACCGCCGAGTGCGATGGAGTAGCCGAAGGCTTGGATGCCGGAGACGGGGTCGCGGAAGATGAGCATGGAGGCACCGACGAGGAGGATGTCTTTGAGGACACCGGAGAGGGTCATCACGAGGGAGGAGGTCTTGCCAATCTGTGGAAGAGTCTGTCAGCTAGCTCTTCTTTTGAGCCTTGCAAGAGGATGTCCAGGCTTACCAGGAAGACGACCGAGACGTTCAAGAGGAAAGCAATCATGGCGTTGGAGAGGAGGGTGAAGTAGCCGACGTTCTGGATATCGGCCAGAGTCATCTTGGGGACCTCAACGACGAGAGCAGTCAGGCCGTTCATGATCGCACAAGCCGGAGCGAAGTAGTAGAGCGAGACCAATGGGTCCATCTTGAACTCGGCGCTCGAAAGCAGACGCTGAACCATGACCAATCGCGTGGCCTCAAAGACAATGCCTCCGACCTGGTAGAGGAAACCAGTCAAGTTGAACTGGATCTCGCCGTATGAAGCAATGACTACACCAAGAACGATGAAGGAGACATTGCCGAGGGTCTTTAGGGATGGCGGCGCAACGCCGAAGATCCAAGAAGCGATCAGGACAGCGACCGGAGTGGTGGCCTTCACAAGAGTCAGCTCAGCTTTACCCCTCCCATATCCCTGTCTTCAGCCTCATTCGCGTACCTTGAGCATCTGAATGAACGAGACGGAAAGGTACAAGTAGGTCAAGTTACCGCAGATCAGCGAAAGCGAGAACATGAGACCGATTGGCATGATTGCGCGGAGGTAGACCTTGCCGGTCATTGGAACCTTCTTGCGGCCGTCCAGCATGTGGGTGAAGCGAGCCATGAGCTGGGTCATGAGTGTCGCAAAGGCCAAATGCCATGTTGTGAGAACAATTGGGTAGTGGAACTTGGCGGTATCCAGAATCCACTTGTTGAAGATGATGACGGACGAGGAGAGGGATATCCATGTTGCGATGTAGAAGGCCGGGTGTAACGAAGCCTTAGGCGGCTCGCTCTTTTCTGTTGCTGGTGCTGGCAGAGTTGGCTCTTGACGCTCTTGCTCGCCTGATTGCCGCTCCTTCTCATTCATCTTCGCGGTGTTGTGCAATGTATTACGGGGTTGAATGGCGTTGCGAGAAGTTTTATTGTCGCGCTCGTGGCATGCGCGTCAGAAAGTCAACGAGGGCCTCGGCGATCGACGTCGGGATGCTGAAGGGGGTGGAAAAGAGAATTAAAAGGTGTAGTAGTGGTGGAACGAAGGAGGGAGTGACCTGGTCAGGTGGAATGTGTGCGGGAAGATGAAGCAGTCGCTGCCTGGGTCGGCGTGAAAGACTTGGAGGAAGACAGGTGGTTGTACGTGGTGGAGGCTCCACGAGCAAGGGTCACAGTATCTCGAGCGGCATACATTTTGGAGCTAAGCTGCTCTAGGGTGATACGCGTAATGCTATCGATCATCGAGCTGTCGTTTTGGGGACACTTTGGCTGGTCAAATCAACCTGACACAGCTGATGCTTCTGTCAAACCGGCCGCTACTACTATTCTAGATGAAATCATTACAATGTTCCGGTTTGACACGCGTCGCCTGCTGACAGTTGGCTAACAGCACAGTCATCATTCGCACAGCTCGTTGTGTTGGAATTCAGCTCTCCGCGTGTCCGCTCCCACCAATGCCACCACACGTGCGACGTGCGACGTGCGTTGCGCTTGAGTAGTGTTCAAAGGGGACGCCGCAAATTCTCCCCCTGAGCATCTTGATGATGATATCGGAGTGTGGATGATGGTTGGATGCGCATTGGATGTTAGAGATTCTGTACCATTCCGCTTTGGAAACGTTTCAGCTCCGGCAGAGGCAGGAGACGAAGACTAGTGGCCCGGAGGCCCACAGAATTTCCAATCCCTGGCTCCCCGACTCCCTGCGAAGCTCGAAGCGTCGGAGGAGAGGTGGCGGTGAATTGCTGCAATTCCACCAAGAAATAATTCAGAAGCTCAACCACCGCACTTCTCTATACCACAACTAACCATCTTTCTCACATCGGCCTTACATCGCTGTCTCTCGCTCTTGCCTCCACACATTGAACACTGCCAGCGCAATCATGTCATCCCACAAGCGCCAAATCAGCAAGGCCAACGGCCAGGAAATGTATGCGTCGCACATCCCACCACGCCACACACACACACACACACACACACACCACACAACACGCGCATGCACTGACACTGTCCACCACAGCAACGTCGATGTTCTCGTCATTGGCGCTGGTCCAACCGGGCTCGGTGCTGCCAAGCGACTTAACCAGAATGTGCGATCAGAGTTCCTCAAAGAATGCGGCATGGAGGGGTGGAGGGGCTAACAGTCAGTGCAGGACACCGCGTCCTGGTTGATTGTCGACAACAACGAGGTCCCAGGTGGTCTCGCTTCTACAGATGTCACTCCAGAGGGCTTCGTATGTCCCACCCAACTCTAACATCCATTGTCGACATGTCCGCTGATCTCCTCCCAGCTCTACGATGTCGGTGGCCATGTCATCTTCTCTCACTACAAGTACTTCGACGACTGCATCGACGAGGCCCTCCCCAACGAGTCCGACTGGTACACCCACCAGCGTATCTCCTACGTCCGCTACAAGGGCCTGTGGGTCCCATACCCTTTCCAGAATAACATCTCCATGTTGCCAAAGGAGGACCAGGTCAAGTGTATGGAGGGTCTGATCGATGCATCCATCGAGGCAAGAGTCACAAACACCAAGCCAAAGGACTTTGACGAGTACATCATGAGGACCATGGGTTCAGGAATTGCAGACATCTTCATGAGGCCATACAACTACAAGGTCTGGGCTGTCCCGACCACCAAGGTGAGAAAGGCACAAAAAAGCAAACGTTGCAAGATTCGCGAATTGACGTGGAATACTAGATGCAAGCAGCATGGCTCGGAGAGCGTGTCGCAGCACCAAACCTCAAGCTCATCACCACCAACGTGATCCTTGAGAAGACCGCCGGTAACTGGGGTCCCAATGCTACTTTCCGCTTCCCAGCCCACGGTGGAACCGGCAACATCTGGATCGCCGTCGCCAACACTATTCCAAAGGAGAACACCCGCTTCGGCAAGCACGGAGAGGTCCAGCTCGTTGATGCTGAGAACAAGCGCGTACTCCTCGGCGACGGCACCACTGTCAACTACGAGAAACTCGTCTCCACCATGGCGGTCGACTCGCTGGTTGAGTCCATGAGGAACGAGGAGCTTGTCAAGCTCAGCAAGGGCCTCTTCTACTCTACCACCCACGTCATCGGTGTTGGTATCCGCGGTGCTCGCCCAGAGCGCATTGGCGACAAGTGCTGGCTCTATTTCCCAGAAGACAATTGCCCTTTCTACCGTGCTACCATCTTCTCCAACTACTCACCAAACAACCAGCCACAAGCATTCAAGAAGCTCGCTACTCAGCAGCTCGCAGACGGCAGCAAGCCATCTGACACAGCTGAGAAGGAGGGCCCATACTGGAGCATCATGTTGGAGGTTTCTGAGTCCAGCATGAAGCCAGTGAAGCAGGAGACTCTCCTCGCAGACTGCATCCAGGGTCTCGTGAACACCGAGATGCTCAAGCCAACCGACGAGATCGTCTCTACCTACCACCGCCGCTTCGACCACGGTTACCCGACTCCTTCCCTCGAGCGCGAGGGTGTTCTCACCCAGCTTCTGCCCAAGCTCCAAGAACTCGACATCTGGACTCGTGGCCGCTTCGGCAGCTGGCGTTACGAGGTCGGCAACCAGGATCACAGCTTCATGCTTGGTGTCGAGGCTGTCGACAACATCCTTAACGGATCCGTCGAGCTTACCCTCAACTACCCCGATTTTGTGAACGGCCGCAAGAACACCGAGAGACGGCTGCAGGACGGTGCGCAGATCTTCAAGAGCAAGCACACCAACGGCATTCCCAGCAGGCCGAAGGCATAGATGGTAGTTCTGACATTGGGGAAAGTGCAATAGCATTGCGAGGAGCGATTGTTTGATGTTTGGGGCATGGACGAGGACAAAGAGATGATATACCATACAGGGATCGAATTGAAAAGGATTGAACATAGCCCGTGCCATTGGTTGTTGTGATGCCGCGCGATCAAGAAACAAGGCGTGGTGTGACAAGCGGGAGCAGCTGACAGTGGACAGAGATACAGCATCCGGGAATAATGTCTGTGAGGTGAGGATGTGCCCTCACCTTCCATCATGTTAAGTTGGTATCTGGACAAGATCATGCAGAGGTGGAATTCCAAGACACACGACCGATGATGTACCGAAGCCACCTCAAGCATTGAAATTGCGCATGCGCTGGAATGGCATTCGTCCGACAAACCGGGGTGAATGTGACGCAGCAGGAAATCCGGTAGACACATGAGGTCGAGACGGACGCAGAATCAACGCCAGCCATATATACCATACCCTCGAAATAGCACCTCACAATCCGGAAAGGAGCACACGCCATGGCGGTGGAGGCGGAGGCATGTGAGACATCTTGACTCGACATTCAATGCGCCTCGATCATCATCACCTCTCGGACCACACAACCCGAGCAAATACCACAAGAGCACGGTGCCGACCGTCTGTCTCATATGGCATGACAGAACCCAATAATGAATCACAGCCATCTAAATCCTCAGTCTGAGCAGATCGACTCAGCGACGTACATTTGACCGCACTGCCGACATTCATTCGGGCACAGCTTTGAGGACACCATATCAGATCCCTCTTACAGTACACATGAACGCGTGCATCTCGAAGGAGGGAGCTATGACAGAGGGGCAAGGGCAACAAACATCCAGATAAGCGATGCAGGACACGAACCCAGATAAGAGAGCCATCATTGAATGTATGAAGAAAAAATGCCCTCCAGCCTTCGCTTGACGATCGATGCATGCTCGGTATCCTCGCGACATCAGTTTTGTGGGCGGTGGGCTGGTTGTCCTGGAGACGGTATGCATATGCATATGCATGCACGCCTTCGGAGACAACAGACAAAGAGAGGCTTGCATACCTCGGCGTCTCGTCGCGGATCCGAGATATGTCGGTTCGCTTCAGAAGCAAGAAGCAACGAGAAAGACGTTGGATGCGATGCTTTGGAAAAGTAGGTAAACGTCAGATTGAGTCTTGAGACAAAATTGGACACTGAGAGGCAATGGTTGAATGTTTTTTGAATATTTCTTTCAATTCTTGAGACATTACGGCAATCAGACACTACCATTTCGTTTCACCTCCAGATCGAGCTCTCCCAACTTTCGATGCGGGAATAGCTCGAATTCTTTTGTACACTGTCATCTTGCCAATACCAATCAAGGTGCCGTACAAGTTCGTGCCAAAGTAGCTCCCAATGCTTTTGCTTCCAAAAGCGAAATGATCGTGCCAATGTATTCCTTACAGTCGCCTCGTGCTTGCCTTTTTACTTCAATTCCTTCTTCAAGAGTATGTACAAGCTGAAGCTGGAAAGTCTTTTGCTTCCGTATCGTGCGTCTGTGCGTCCTGATCGCTGTTGGTATCGTACAGACTGTCGATTTATTGGTATCAAAGCTGGTGGTTGCTGTTGAGTGATACAAAAAGCCAGAGCAGCTCGGATGTTTCTCACCGCAAGCGCTTCGATCGATGGCGATGAAATGGTGGTGCCGATGCCTCTCAAGATGTTCAGATCATGATGAGGAGACGGACATGTTGCGTTCTGATGTCAATTGCGTGAATGCTCCGGATGGGTGGTGGTCCGGGCAGTTGGATAATTCGTTGTTGCTGATTCGGAAAAAGAAGAGGTCGAAGATTTCGATGTCTGATGCTGGGTATCGTTGTTTGCATAGTTGCCGTCGGTCGTTTGGATGGAAAATTTGCCGCGGTCTTGGGTTGGTCGTATGAAGGACATGAGGAGAATAAAACAAAATAGAAAAGGTGGATATCCATGCGTGCAAGAAACCCGGGATGTTGATCGCCGCCAACGCCTCGCCGGAAAAGAGACTGCCACTGATCTGGCTTCGCTTGAACGCCGCAGAACGCTTCACAGTTGAGAAGCCTAGAGATCCCAAACGCCGCGCCATGCACTGAAAGGCAAGAAGAAAGGCAAAAGCGAGATTGGATCAGTAGGAAGCCATGCGACGCTGGAATGTTGCGCCGATGCCTTCTGCGATGTCAGTGCCGACGGTGAAGGTGCTGTGACTGCGAGGTCCAAGCATGCCGCCATTAGCCGTTGGGGAGTCTTCCATATCGTCATGGTTCTGGCCGAACGCGAAGGTCTGGTTGCGGAACAACTTTCCTCGCTGTTGCTTGACCTTTGCCATACCGCGTTCGCAGGCCTGTTCATGTCGTTGATCGTTCATCTCAACGTAGTTTTGGGGAAAGCACTTTGATGGGTGCTCGGTGAAGAACTTGCTGTATCCGCCGTCGAGAATGTACATCTCCGGGTACGACAGTCTAGGATAATTCGCCGCGTTCACATTGCGGTCGTGACTGCGAATGTATTTGGCGGTGAGAGGCGCACGATGAACAGAATATTCACAGTGGAAGACGAGCAGAGTCTTGCTGGTAGTACTGGGCACGTTCTCCCCGAAAAGCTCACTAGCGAGGTGTTGCTTGTCGTTGAAGTTGACAGCATTCTCGATGTGACCGCCGCTGTATTCGTATTCGAATCTGCAGTCAACGACGAGAACGCGTTCGTATTCCGTGCTGTATTTCTCATTGAGAACGTCAACCATAGTTTCCTGGGTGATCCTGGGTAAGCTTTCGGGCTCGTCTGCTGGAACGAAGAAGGGCAACTTGGGCATGTGCTCCTGCTCGACATCCATAACCGATGAGAGCGAGGATTGAGGCTCAAACGTGTCTTGCTCTTCTTTCATTATATCGTCGGGGTGCTGAAACATGCTCAGAGACCGACGGATGAGCTTTCGCTGAGGCCGAACGAAGGAAGGCCGCCCAGCTGAAGGCTTTCGGACGTGACTTCCAGACGGCGAGCCATTGTTGCGGTTCGCAGTGCTCAGTGAAGTCCTCCGCGGTGGCGGCAGCATTGAGCCCAGGCCGGACGGCCGTACGTCGTCTACCGGTGATTCGGTGAAACTGTCTAACAAGCTGGGCGTCGACGAGCACGAGAGTCCAGAAGTTGCGACATTTCCGAACCGGAACGGCGGTAGCTGGGTCTCGGCAGTCGCGGGTCTCTGAGGAATGTGTCCTGCTGAGTGACCCTTTGCTCGGGTAAGTGACGGTCGCGTGACAGGTCTTCGACGTCTGCCGAGACACGTGAGTGATGATCCCAATGGCGAACAGTATGCAAAGAGAACTTACTCGGGAAGCTCGAGGTTGACAGGTGCTTGCACTGTCTGGGCAAGCACTTCGTCTGGCGAGAGGTGATCGGGCGAAATCAGGTCGACCTCATCCGGTGTCTCCTCAGGAGACGGTGAGGGAAGCGTAACCTGGTGGACGAAATGCGGCACCTTGTGCGGAAGCGGCGAAATGTCCATTGCCTCGTGGTAAGGTGAGGACGATGCAATGGGCGGAGTGGTGGCAGTCTCGATCTCGATCTCGATGGGCGGTGTTGCTGTTGGCACTTGCCATGGTCAGTTGGCTGGAATCCATCATGCATCAAGTTTTCATTCTTGCACTGACCAACATTTTCACGCGGCCTGCAGATGTCGGTCGTGAACAATGAGCGACGCGGTGTCGGTGCTTGAGGACTGCAAGAACATTGGTGAGTGACGATCCATACGCATTAGCGAGGAATGTGGGTTACCTCTTGTCAATGTGGAAGTTGGCGTCTAGATCGGCTGTCAGGCTCGCGGTTGGAGATGAGCCCCGGACCGGACGCAGCGTGAAGTAGTCTGGTCGTTTCGGCTTCTCGCGGTGCATGCTCAGCTCGTTGAAGTTGAAGCTGGACGGGCCGAGCGATGAACATCCTTGGTAGAGGGTGCCGGAACCGGGCAGGTCTTTCCGGTTGTCCCAAGCCAGAGGCCGCATTGCAGCCAACGGCGAAGAGTATTCCATGCTGTGAATTGTATATGCCGGATGGTATGGAGGCGTAGAGGAGCTGCTTGGTGTCCAATGGCTAAGGATCGGGCTCGGTAGTCTATCGGAAGGAAGGAGTGGGAGGCACTTCGATATGGCTGTAGGAGTAGTTCGGCTGGTGGAGCGATGGGACTATACCAATGGATACTGCCACTGCTGATCCAATGCTTAGTCTACTCTGTCCGACTGCCAGAGCCCGGTGTCGTCCAAGGAGGGAAAGGAGCGTATCGTGATCGTGGTTACAGACGAGTGTGCCTGCCGTCGTGGTGTCGATTTCCGGGAGGAGGTGGTGTAGACAGGATCGAGCGGCACCTCTTCTTCCGACACTTGCGATGTCCCACGTCGAGATGCACCTGCCGTCTCCTTCCTGTCTTCCTGCCGTGCGGAACGAACGTCGAGGTCGGTGGGCAGGAGCACAGTCGAAGTACGACGAGGTGCTACTGTAGAATGAAGAGGCTTTCCGCCCTTCTTGTGCGGATGTGCACAGCAACGCCCGCGCTGTTGCGCTTGACGACCTCTAGTTCAGCACGGACGTCCGAACGCAGGCAAGGCACGGCAGCGGCAGCGGCAGCGGCAGCGGCAGCAGCAGGCAAAGCAGGCTCAGGAATCCAGTCCCAGCATGAAAGAAGATAGCCCACTGCTACCCGTCTCTCGCAACAGGAAGTATATGATCCGCTTTGTCTATGCGAGCGCTTGACGGGGACGAATAGAGAAGGCAGCTATGGCTATCGATCATATTTATTATCATCGCGTACAGTACCATCACAGATCCGCGCTCTTCAAGCATGATCCTCTACTGGCGCCGACGTGAGCGGTGTCAATCGCCGATGCGATCCTGTCACAGTCGTCTGCTGCAATCGCAAGGTCACTGAGACTCAAAGCAGTTCCGGGTCGGTTGCTCGTTCCACCACCGCCTCACCTGGCAACCTGATGCACCTCACACTCTCACAACCCACATGCCCATACCCTTCCATATAGCTAGCTACCTCCTAGGGTTGCACTGTCACACGCTCGTGGCTTTCTTCCTTGCCCTAAAACAATGAATGCATTGTGTTTCCGACTTTCCGCCCTCCGAAAGTCTCATCCGGTTCGACTTCACTACTACCGTACATTTGACGCTCCATCATCAATGTCTCTAGCCGCCCTCGGAGTCCACCCAAAGTTGCAAAAGCCCTCACCGGCCGATAGCAGGATGGAGCGCGTTCCGTACGCGCTGCGCACTGATGTGTTTCTTCCGTCATTGAGTTCCCGCCGCTTTTCTGCAAAGCAAAGCTCAACGGTCCTCATTCGCCACGACGCCAATCGCTCCTGCTCCATCCCATCGCACTTTCCTTGCTACAGCCACGCCCGTCTGCCGTGCTTCCCGTCATTGGACCTTTCCTGGCGCTCGTGAGAATGGCCTCAGCGCTGTGGCTTCACTCTCGGACCCGCCCCCTCGCGTGGGTTTCCGATCACCTACCTTTACGCACCCAACGAACACTCTAGCACGCTCTACGAATCGCCGATATTATACGTCATATTCGATATGTGAGATGTGCTGTACTGGTCGGGTACGGGGCAGTGGTCGCTACTGCGACACCGGTAGAGACGCGATGGATGTTCGAGAGCTCCACCAAGCTTCCTTGGTTTTGTTTATGCGAACAGGTCCTTGATACCAACGTCGTCGTTGCCCTTCCCGCCTCGGAGTCGCCTACGAGGCTCACTGCTACATACTGCTACATACTGCGGGGCACTTGAGAGCAACGCCTCAGCTGCCAAGGGTTATCGCGAATGACCGGCCCAGACTGCTGATAGCCGCTGCCCACGTCCACAATTGGTTAACAGACACATCTCTCTGAGACGCTTCGGACGCCGTCACACCTACGAGAGCACCGCGACGGTAGTTCTGTCAAAGGGAGCAACAGGATATCAGGGCATCCTTGCCTTGCGCAACCGCAGGGCTGTGGTTCGTGAAGCCAGGCCAAAGCTCCCTCGCAGCCAGGATGCTGGACCCGTGACCATGGGTGACGAGAAGTAAACATCCTTGACGCGTTTCGGGCGAGCACAACAGCCAGCATTCTACCACGGGTCTTTCGCGCTTGTTGCTCGAGACCACGTGCCCTCGCGCACTTTTTTCTTACCCGTTGGTCGATGCCAACCACGTCGATCTCCATCTTCAATTTCGCCTGTTGCTGGACTCTGCATCTTTTCCGTATTGAAGACGCCATTGCTCGTCAGAAAATTTACTGCCGACTCACCACCAAGCAACCGGCCGCCGTCGGTCAATGGTGTCAGATGTACGTGCCCGCTCCTTGCAGATTATTACGGCACAGCGGCAAACAATCTGCGACATCCTGTTGCATCCGACGGCACAACTACTTGAAGTCTAATCTTCCAGCAGCATGGACGCAGTAGGACATTATGAGAACTGGACTATGGCCTTTCATATACTCGCCTGCAAGGAACCGGAGAATTCTTGAGACATTGTAATTGCGTCTGTCAGTCAATCGATAAGCGAGCTGCTAGAAGGCCTTGAAGAGGCTGGCACCATTGGTGATGTCTCAAAAGACGGTTGACATCCTCACCATGGAACGAAGAGGTGTTCGCATAACAACGTTTCAACGATGTCGCCCCCAACACTTGAAGAGGCATCTAAGCACACGAGCAATCCAAATACACGCGAGAGATGTGCTGAGCTACTTTGGAACGGCTGCTGCGGCGAATGCATAGAGTCTCTTGCCCAGTAGACAAACGATGGACCTTGGAAGACTGCTGCAGTATGCAGGATAGCTTCAAACTGGACGTCCAGGTCGTAACCAGCAATTGGGGTCTCACATCTTTACTCTCATCTACTCTACAAGACGCCATGCCTCGATCGTGATGGCATGTAAGACAGACATGATCATCGGTTGCCTGGCAGTCACTCGAACCAGAATTGGAAATGCCCATAGCTCCAAGGACATTTGGCTAAAGAGATCCTGTATGGCATCAACACAAGGACGAAGCGGCAGCACGTCACAGACTTTCTTATATTGGGTCGGCCTGCAACAGTAATTCCAAGGGAAGGCGACAAAGCTCGTTGCCGCGCCTCAACCTCGATCGTATCTTAGCAGCGTAAAGGCGCTTTTCAAAGGGTAGTCGCCCTCCTCTCTGCAGAAGTAAGATATGTTCGGTCTCCTGGAACCTGGACTACACTTGCATAGATCGGATATCGTTAGATCGAAGACATATGCTTGGTAGTTCGCTCCCTTTATATGGTAGTGATATATACATATATGTCCAAGATGTGGAATAATATGGATTGTTGGCAAGCCTCGGATACAAGACATCATTGAGATGTCTAGGAATGTCGCATAGTGGTCCAGCCATGTCGCCGCGAACGTGATCATACTCTCTGGCGACAATGACAAACGCATCGTTGTTACCTAGGCCGGCACGACATTCGAGACCCTCTTTCTCCGCGTCCTCCGGTCCAGGACAGCCTCACTGTGGCCTTCGAAGAAAGTCTTGACACGAAAAGACTGAGGGAGACTTCGTGTGCGCTTTTGTCGGAATTGCAACGTGAAAGGTAAGGCGTGCCCTTGAGAAGAGCTGTCATTACCGATGCTGATACGTGAGTATGTCCACTTTCCTCGAATGTCCCTTCTCGAATATGAAGAGTTTACTGGATCAGACAGCACCCCTTCGAGATCCGGCTCAACACGCCCGGCTTCTGCCCGTGAGCATCATCCTGCGTCCAAGGATCAGCCAGGTTATCATTTTCAGAGCTCCGCGATCCAGCAGCCTACCTTCCTCAAATCCGCCTCAGACCCACTCCCATACGTCTGTCGTCCATTCCCATTCGCCGTCCTATCCGCTGCGTTCGCCTGTTGCACAGTCGCCTGCACATCATCGAAGATTAGCTTGTCGAAAAGATCATTAGAGAATCTCGCTTTCAAATCTCCGAGCGTCCAGCCGTGTTGCTTCCCGATTGCTGTCAAGACTTTCTTGAACTCGACGATCTCGGACTTGTAATCCTCGTTTTTGAGGCGGTCGAGCCAGGGTTTACCGTCGACGGTGTAGCCTTCGTGCCTGCAAAAGGGGGTCAATCGTCAGCTTGGGACGTGCTTTTGGTTGTGCTGAAGCTTTGACAGCTGATGATCTGATAGCTGACGGGCGCTTTGACGAGGTGAGAAGGACCAGGTGGGTGACTCACCATTCTTTTGCCCAGTGCGGTCGAGTCTTCAGTCTTTTGCCATCGCTATCCTTGTAGGACATCCAGAGATCGGCCACCTCCTGGGCGTAAGGCTGCCAGATGTCGACTGGTTTTACAGCATTCTATTATCGTGGTCAGCCTCTCCCAGAACTAATTCTATCCAATCCTCATCGCTGAATTGATACGTACCTCCAACGTCAGAATCTCAATCGCAGCTGTCCCCAGCTTATTTCCCCTCTGCGGCGACATGAGCACTTCACTCCCTCCCATGATCCTCAATTCCAATGGAAACCGCTGTGGACATTTGTCGCTATGCTGATAGCACTTCAGGATCGCGTCCCACCAGGCTTGTTGGAGTAGGGTGTAGTCGACTTTCTTGGGGTTGGACTTCTGAGGGACGAGCTGGGAGCAGTCAGTGTCTCCATGTTGTTAGTCAAGATGGTAGGATGGAAGTACGCACAGGCATCTCAAGCTCCAGATCGCGAACTCGGATATTCTGGATAGCTCGTTGGAAGTGCAGGGCGTCACTGGGGGACTCGTCAGCTGCGTCTTTTGCCGCCACTCGGTGTTTTCATCTCACATTAGGTACGTCTTAATCCCCTTCTCCCCCTCCTTCACCTCAGGCATATTCATCATCGCGAACCTCGCTGCGATAGTCAGCACATTCAGCCCACACGCTGCATTCATCGACTTACACAACAACGTAACCGCCGCCTCCGCAATCCCCGTCCGATTAACAACCTCCGTCAACACGCGATTATACTGCAGTACGTTCAAAGTAATCTGCTGTAAAAAGCTCACAAAAATGTGAAATTTACTCGGATAATCCTCCACATCCTTGTCATTCGTCGTGTTATTCCAACAATTGACCCAGCACTCATCCGCGTAAGGGAACCAGAACCATTCGCAGTAATAATCTTCATTGGCTTGTTTCTCGAATCGTTCTTGCGCGAAGCGTCTCTCTTTGTCTGTGAGAGGCTTCTTCAGACGTAAGGCAGGAGGGATCTTGTCTTCTGGGAAACCCGGCGGTGGAGGAATGGCTTGAATGACGGGAAGTTTCATAGGTCGCATTTCGGCATATGTCATTGGATCGAACTCGAGTGTGAGGTGAGTAACGATCCCCATGAGGCCGAAAGCACCGCTGGCGGCTTTGAGAGCTTCTGGGTCGGAGACGCTTTGTAAAGCGCCGTTGGCGTCGATGTATTCGATTTTGCGGACGAGGTCGCTGAGGGTTTGGTGGCGGATTCCGGCTCCGTGGCAGATGGGAGCGTTGCTGCCTCCGGCGGTGATTTCGACCATGATGATGTTGAAGGGGAGAGTGACTTTTTTGTGCTTTACGCACCAGCGGCGGAGACGTTCGTTTGTTGTTGCGCAGCCGAGGCGTACCAATTGCTTACCCTTTCTGGACGGTTTGCCAACGAGCTCGATGGATTCGAGCTCGTTTGGGTCATCTTCTGGGAGAGGTAGCGCTTCGATATTCGGGATTTTGGTGGCCGTCTTGATGTGGAGCATCGAGATGAGGACCTCTCCAGTGCGTCCGAAAATGGGAGACCACGAGTGGCGATAGCCAGCGCACCGAACACCTAGATTAGCCTGCTTTGCGAAACGAACAGTCTTCTGGATCTCAGCCACAGTGTTTGGGGCGACAGTGTATCTTGGGATATTGTCCTTCAGTGTCCTTCCCCAATTCTGGAATTCCAGGTCCTTCTGGATGGTCATCATCTGATCGTCGTCGTCAATATCAAGGAACTTATGGACCAGATTGGCGGCGCCTTCCAGGAACTGATGGACGTGGTGCCTAGTCGTCAACGAAGGCCCACCAAAGAAGCCACTCGAGCATTTCTCAGCAGCTTCGCCATCGCAAAAGCGGTCCAGCCGGCTCTTCTCATTGTCCGTGTACTTCTCTCGCAGGTCCTGGAAGGTATTATCTACCGGCGAATCTTTGAAGACTCGCAAGAGGCGTCGCATAAAATCGAAACGGCCAGAGTCAAAACTGTTTACATCCACATCTGGATCCAGGTAATCCTCCAGCAGCCTTGCCAGTCCAGGTACGTCCTTGTCGGCAAACTGACGTTCCTTCTTGAGTGCCTTCGCGAGCAGCGCGATACGCGAGTCGACATCATTATCTGGAGCGTAGCAAGTCGCCATTATGGAAAGACGTGAGGAATTGAGTGAAGATGGGGTAATGGAAAGGAAGATGTCAGGACTAACTACACTCTACCCTACCGGACGGCAAGATGTAGGCATATCCTTGACGCCCAGAGCTGAACCTCGTCAATCTGCTGCATCGCAGTCAAATCGTTCGCATGGCTAGCGGCACGCACGACGTGGGATCCAGCCAGGTGATGCAGCATGCCTGCTTCTTACTCCGCCACTATAAGAGGACATATCGATATACTTAAGCTGGAGTTCGTCAGAGGCCACATACGCACGGAGTAAGCGGACATCAAGAGGCTTGTGTAGCTTTCGAAACATATTCATGCCCTTGCTCCCGTTGGCTTTGACTCGTACCGCTACTGTTTGTATGCGCGTCCGGAGTGTTCATCCGGGACTCTCAGTAGTATGCTTCATGGGGCGGGCGAGAGCTCAAAGTACAGTACTTGTACGCTCGCAGGCATGGCATTGCCTTTAGTCCCCGTTTGTGTCCAAATTGAGTGCCAATATTTCAGCCCTTGGTGTCAGCGGAAAATGGTGGTGACATGCTTGTTCATCTGCCGGTCAGCGTCCAGGCTGCCTTGACGGCGTCTCGTACTCCTCCATGCCCTCGGTCATGGCCATTGTTCCAAATTCAAGGCGACGTTGACTGATGATAATAGCAAGCCTGACATATGCGAGTGCGAAGAGCTGATGAGGTCGAAGATTGCTGATGGAAGCTGGGTCGTTCGTGCCTGAGAAGTCACACCATCGTGCATGACCCCGCTCCGGATCCTCTCCTCTTTGCAGACCTTGACGGCTTCGACAAACAACCACAACACAATACACGCAACTCTGAGAGCAATGCAGATGCCTGCTCGCATCAAGACACTATTTGATTGCCACCTGCGCTGGACTTAGTAGTTCGCCATGCCGTCGAAAGTGCACAACAGGTTAGCCGCAAAGCAGCGAAAGCAGGTTCAGGAGGTAGTCGAAGACAAGACCAAAGACCCCGGCACCACCCCGGATAATTGGCCTGAGGACATCACCTTCCTCTCCGACCAGATCTACACAGAGGCAGCACTGGAACTGAGGCCTAAGCTCTCCCAGACCCTTTCAGACAACATCTCATGGATCAAGGTCCCGCGGAATCTACTCAACGCCATCTGCCCTTGGACCAACATTACCATAATCACGGATGAGAAGCATCCCGCATATGGCCAGCGAGGACTGTTCGCGGCCGAGGAGCTACAGCCAGACCAGTTCATCCTGCTGTACCTGGGTCGCGTTCACAGCAACAGCATGTCCGACACAAACCCAAACAGCGACTACGATCTCAGTCTGGACCGTGATATTGGCGTGAGCGTGGATGCTCAGCGCGAGGGAAACGAGAGCCGATGCGCTAATGACTACCGCGGAATAGCTGAGAGGCCCAATGCAGAGTTCCGAGACATCTTTGTCCAGATTCCGTCCACGAAGCGAGCGGATGGCGTGAGATGGGAGAGGAGAGTTGGCATCTTCGTTCTCTCAGCTGGCAAAGCTGGGAAGCGGAAGATGGGTATCAGGGCTGGAGAGGAGATACTGGTCAGCTACGGCAAAGGGTGAGTTCAGCTCACCTTAGTCCTCAATGCGAAGCATTCTAACACAATGCAGCTTCTGGGAGGGCCGAAAGCTGCTTGGCACCTTCGTAAGTCATACGGAAGCCCCGGTGTGAGCCCCATCTGCCTATATCCTGATCTCTCCGCAGAGGAAGGACGCCGAGATGCTCCGGATCGCAATGGCCGCATTGGAGCACTAAAGTTCGAAGACAGTCCAGGATATCAAGCCCACAGCAGAGTTCCACTATGTGCAGCATATCAGGCCTGACCGTGCTGCTGGTCCGAAGCTCGACGTCCAGCGATACCAGATCGCTATCAGCCTTGCCGTGACCGATGAGCTCTGGAGCGCTGGTTGTCTCGAATGCTCGCGTGCGGGTAGCTGCGTTGACGAATTGATGGAAGCCGCTGAGTAGATAGAATCACTGTCTCCCTTGCAATGCCGCTGCGCTGGTCCAAGACTATTCTCGCTCTCCCGCAAACGTGGCGAGAGATGCGATAGCGAGCGGTTTCTAGCATACGTCTTATCACTGATAGTGCCTCAACCGGCTGCAAAGCATCGAGGGAGTCGGCACATCCTCCCCATCCAGAGCAGGAGACACGTGGCTGTTCCTGAAATGGATGTGAGCGACTGCATAACGGAAAAACCTTCTGGCGCATTTGGCATTGGACTTGGCATCTCTCTTGACTCTGCTTGCTGTATTCCGATTTTGTATCGCAGCCGCACGTGGTGACCACGCAGCCTCACTTGGTTTGAAACATGCCTTGGTCTGTGAAGTGGAAACGGAAATTCCCCGATCCGCATTGTCCCTGTCGCTGCTCGGACGTGATGTTCAGCTTCCACAGCAGGCTTCGAAACTGCACTCAAACAGTATGCGCTTCACATAGTGGCGGCACAGGTTTCCGACAACTCTTGCAGCTCGTAGGCTTGCGCAGGTCTTCAAAAAACGTGGAGGTACTGTAAGTTCTAGGTCGGCAGCTTGCATTCGGGGGTTGTTTGGTGGAAGCGTGGGGGAAGGTTTCACGCTCCAACAAGATCGTGCACGTCACCGCGTCCGAATAATGTCGGTTGCAACTCTCGTACAGTGTGATGAAGATGATGATGGGTGGAGGAGTCTCCAGAAGATGAATTCGACGCAGCGTGAATGCAACAAAGGCTCATAGGTGCGACGCATTCTCAGGGTCCTTCAACGGCCACACAAAGTCCGGAAAGTGGAAAGTACACCTTCGACTTCGCGCCTGCTTCTTGCGCACCCAGCTTGCTCCTTCCTTCTCTTCTAGACTTCCATTCATCATCCTCACCACTGTTCTGCTCTCAGCCAGCTCGCTCTGCCGTTTCACTCCTTGAATCGCACCCCCGTCGTTCATCCAAGACCCATACACCCACGTCCGTGCGGGCGATAAGCTATCGAGCCGGTCTCGATCTGATACAACGAGGAACGTCACGGCAGTGGAGGACCAAAAGCCTGCTCTCTACGTGCCGGCGCCGTAGCGACATTGTAGTCCTGAATGGGTGAGTACCTCCCTCTCGTCTTCCACTCATCGCAGCCACGTTCCTGTGTCTTGCACCTTTCCACTTGTATCAGCCATTGGTACGCCACACGCAAAGATAAAGACATCGCTCCGAGCCCAGTTCAATTCAGTCTACCCGAAGCACTTGCATTAGCGCACCCTACTGCAGGCAAGCAACCCGAATCTGGCTCTTTGCGTGCTTGTACACTACCGAACGAAGATTGGGACTGATGGTTGAAAAAGGCGGTCATGCTGCAACGATATCTCGCCCTTCTCAACAAGATTCGCTGCGACACAAAATCTCTCTGGCTACTACTACCTCGACGGACTCTTATCAATCACTTACATCACCGCCACTATCACCAAATTCCATGCCAGCGACTTGTTCTTCACCCACAATGTCCTCCACATCAAGCTCCGCAAGCGCCTCACCGACTCTCGAAGCCCGCAACATGAATTTCCCTCCATTCTCTCCTCCAGCCTACTCCCTCCCTCCAACGAGGATATCCCGCAAGAATACCATCCAGCCGATTCCAGAAAACTCCATCCCGGACTTCCCTCAATTGGACACCTCACCTTCGAATCAAGATCAATCATTTCACGTCAACCACGAGATCAAATCGACTCTGACGGATTTGTTGAACTGCGATGCTGTACGGAAAGATCCCAAGATGAAGCTCTGGATTCAATCGAGGCTTATGGACGCCGAGCATGAATTGAAGAGGCAGAGACGGAGGAGAGTCAGCACGCCTACGCCGACGATCGTGTTGACGCCGAGTGCGGGTGATGATGGGCTACGCAGATGTGGGAGTTTCTCGTAGATGCCGCTGGTCGGTGTCAATTTCATTTCGCTTTGCTGGAGTTAGCGTGGTGCTGGCAGGCGTCCTGGACAGTGGACGTGGACTTGGACTTGGACTTGGCTCATTTGTTTTGCTTCTTCGAAAGATACCAGCGCTTTGATCGCCAGCATGGGTTTTAGTGCATAATATGGCACTGAGTGTGGAGAGTGTGAGTACTCCAACAGAGAGTAAGAGAAGGCGAAGGCATGAACAGACAGAAGAGATCTCGATAGGTCAAATTACTGAAGAATCGCAAGCACTGGCTGCTTGACCACACCTCAATCTCAACAATTCCTCTTCCGACTCTGCGTCTACATCTACTTCTGCTTCAGCCCCTGCGTAAAAAGCGGACTCTGCAACAATCTCTCCCAATCATGCACACTCTCACTATTATCGTTGGACATCCTAACAGCCTCCGCCGCTCGAGGAATCATCTCCTGCTCATAAGCATCTACGGCCTCCTTTCCGAATCCTTTCTCCTTCACTTGCTGAGCCAGTAGACCGACATCTAGGATGGCGTTGTTCAGGCCTTGACCCCTGTCTATAACCGGTGAAGGGAGAGAGGTCAGCTCGGGTCCGATCGAACTGGTCAGGCGAGACATATGTATAACACCATGTGACAGTTGATGGGTTTTGACAGGAGGGGAACGGGAGGACTTACGAAAAGTCATCGGATGCGCAGCATCACCAGCTAAAGTCACCGTTCCATTATGATTATCCCATTCCTGAGGTTCCCAGCTCGAAAGTCGATTATGCCAGCATTGCGTGTCCTCAGGAATACTTTGCCATAGCTCCTTGATATCTTCACTGAATTCTTCTGCTCTGCGTTTGAGATCCTTCAAGATAGCAGGGCCTTGGACAGAGGAGACGTCGTAGTCGGGAGAATCGGGTACCCAGGACATGATCATCATGAATGTCCACTCGCCGGGTTGTGAGTCTCCATAAGCGTCGTGGATACCGATCCAGTTGAAGTAGCCGGAGGGGTGGAAGAGGACCATGAGACGACGAGCGTAGGTTTTGAATTTCAGAGCTGCGGAGGCTGGGAGTTTTGCCATAGTCACGCTGGCGACTAGGGGCGAGGGTTGGAGAGCGGCCTTTTCGGGACCCAGGAGGTACTCGCGGACGATTGAATGAGCGCCTTCAGTGCCAATGAGGAGCTCGCCCAAGGCTGTACTGCCATCCTCGAAACTCGCTGTTGCGATGTTGCCGTCGGAGTAGACTGCTTTTAATCTCTTGCCGTATTGGATGTCAACGCCTTGGGAGATAAGCCGGAGAAAGCGTTTCCTGGCAAGACGGATGTTGTACGGCACGGGCATGGCTTTGATGAGTTCTCCAGTCTTGCCATTGTAAATTGGCATCACCTCATCCTCGCCCGCTAGATGATCATCAACCTGGGCATTCTCGACTTCCTTCTGAAGGTGCTCAGGCAAGCACTCCTGCAGCGGTACCTGAGCCCAGTAGATTCCAAAATTCCAGTCTCGCGGCCGTGCATCTAGAGAGGCATCTTGTTCAAAAACGGTCACGTGGGCGCCTCGCTACATTCCTCTATGGGTAAGTGACGAGTGCGAGATGTGAGTGAAGTGCCGGCATGTGTCCTCTCTCACCATCTGCAGTGCCTGGGCGGTCAAGAGTCCCGCGGATCCTGGCAGTTACACAGTGTCAGAACATGCGGAGAACGGGTCTCGTCGTCCAAGTTTGTGAATCATACCGCCACCGATGACCAGAACTCTGGGTTCCCCATTGTCGGGCATATTCTTTTGATCCTTCGCTTCTCTCGGGTGCTGGTGTCTCGGAGAATGTGGTTGTTGTATCACAGAACTTCAGAAGAGGTGTCACTTCGTAGTGCTCTTCACGTCAAGAGCAGCTTCTGTCCACAGCCAATTCGCCGTCCAGCCATGATGTACACACTGCATACCGCGGCCTTGCTAGGTGGTGCGGTAGCGTGCGAGGTGGAGAGATAGCCGGGACCGAAGTGGAGGGCCACGAGTAGTGGGTGTGCCGAGAGTCTTCCATCCTTCGTGATTCGGCAGTGCTTCCACAAAGATCGGCGGTGGCTTCGCGTCAGGAACGAGACGTGAAGTCAGAAAGCTCGAGGAGCTGAAGTGCCTTCTCAACAAGGTGTGATGCTATCCTCGACATCCTTCTCACTCTCATGCAGCTTTTGTTGCTGTTGCCATGACGGAGAGCGCTGCAGGAGCCGATGACATCCCGGCGACGGTTCCAGCTCCGCCAGCGAATGATCCGGCGCCAAGCCTTCTCCCACAGTTTGACGGCGAGGTAGACGACGCGGATTCCGGGTA
Source organism: Nothophaeocryptopus gaeumannii (assembly GCA_031771865.1). NCBI lineage: Eukaryota > Fungi > Ascomycota > Dothideomycetes > Mycosphaerellales > Mycosphaerellaceae > Nothophaeocryptopus > Nothophaeocryptopus gaeumannii. The sequence continues at coordinate 161,121 of JASISA010000002.1, forward strand.
TGATGGAGACTCATTAGCCGGAACAGACACCGCGTCGCTGCTCTCAGCGGTTGCAAGATATCGGATAGAGAATGGCCGGACATTCCACTCGTATGGGTCGACAGATCACTGGGGACCGAATGACGACAAAGCTCAGGACCAACAAGACCTCAGCCATCAGCTCTGGAGTCTGGCATTGAAGGGAAAGCTGTTCCTCTCCCCAGTTGAGAACCCGGAGCAAATCCTGGATATTGGGACCGGTACAGGAATATGGGCCATCGAAGTAGCTGAGCAATTCCCCGATGCGGCTGTCACTGGAACCGACCTCAGTCCAATCCAGCCGACTTGGGTGCCTCCGAACTGCTTCTTCGAAATTGACGACTACAACGTGGAGTGGCTAGACCATAACAAGCACGATCTTGTCCATGCTCGCGAGCTGCTCGGCACTTCAAAGGACTGGGTCAGCACATACAAGCAAGCATACTCCGCCCTCAAACCTGGAGGATGGTTCGAACAGCATGAGCCCAGCCTGTTCTTCGTTTCAGATGCAGTACAATTCGGAGACGATCATCCCTTCCCACAATGGGGAAAAATGATGCGGGAAGCGGGGACGAAAGCTGGTATGCCCTTCGACATTGGCGATAAGATCAAAGGTTGGATGGAGCAGGCCGGCTTTGTGAACGTGACTGAATATCGAATGCCTTGGCTCATTGGAGGTTGGTCGAACGATGGACACCAACGGCAGGTCGGGCAGTGGAATCAGCTGAGACTGGATCTTGGTGTCGCCGACTTCTGCTCAAGAAGATTTACGAACCACATGGGGCTTTCGCCGCCGGAGATCGAGGTCTTTTGCGCGCAGCTGCGAGCGGCGTTCCGGAATAAGAAATTGTATGGGTACCAGTGGGTGTATTTCGTGTACGGCCAGAAGCCGGCGGTGTGATATTGACACATTGATAATATAAAGGGAGTGAAAGTAGAAATTATAAGGCGCTCGACTACAGCACAGCGCATTGAAGGAGCAGGAGCAGATATCTGCAAATGGCGGTAATACCCGCTGCAAAAGGCAGGATCCAGCGAAAGCCGCATGACACGGCAGAAGTGTACCACAGAAGGCTGATGAGAGTAGAAAGTACCAAGAGTGGTTTGATATATCAGATCCGCATTATAGAGGGTATAGAACTAGTTTGAAAAAGCCCCCATGGATGAGCCAGAGAGAGCGCCATGCGATGCCAGCCTGCTCGGATCCCATCTTCCTGAAACCCCATACCTATTCCCGTCAAATACTGCCTGAACGCTTCAGAATAGTCTATTGTCGCCCCCGCCAATTCAAAACTCCATCAGTCCCATTTGATTGCTTCCACCTAGCAAGCGTAGTATCCCCGCTCCCAGGTCTTGCTCACGCTCGAGTGCACTGATGAGGCCCTCGAAGTTGGCTTGGATGCCGCCGGTGTCGCAAGCTTTGATTGAGCGGGTGTGTTGACAGCTGATGTGGTGGTCTTTGGGGTAGAGCTGCGGCCCTCGCGTGGTGTTGAGGGAGATGAAGTAGTAGCATTGGTCTTCTTCTGAGAATTGTGGTGGAAGATCTGCTTCATTGTCTCGGCGAACTTGGCGCCTGGGAGGTCGTCGATGGAGTTGACATTGACGGTGAGAGGAAGCATTTTGATTGAAATGGTTGGTTTGCGTGGTCGTGGGAGGTTGTGATATTGTTGTGTGTAGCGTTGATTGATTGTTGAGCGATCGAAGCTGTGTGCTCGTTTGAGATACTTGATATCGATGCTGATGAAGGAAGTCTCCTGCCGTGTCGCACAGCCTTGTTATATATCCATCTTGATGAAGCCGAGAAATTGAACCACCCTCGGCTTGATCAGTCCCAACAACATCACCACCAGATTCTTCGACATTCTTTCGGAGTCGCATCTCCAAACCGACCGCCGGTCTCAGGCATCCGAATTCCCAACCACGAGAATCAACGAAAATGAAGTTGCCTAAAAAAGATCGTCATAGCCTAGAAAAGCAGACTTTCCCCTGGCGCGGCCGCTCAGCGCCACTACCGATGGTCGATGCCTCGGTATGTTGACCATTCGCACAACCTCATTCGTCGTTCTTTCATTTGCCACGCGGGAATAGCGCCTCCGACGGGTATCTTCTTCAGGCTGAAGGATTGCTCACGTTGCGGTTGGGATGCTGGTGTGAGGCTCTTCGGGTGGCGCCATGTGTGTGAGTTCAGGCATCCGCATTAGACAATTCGACTGCCTCAAGGGTCTGCAATACTCCGAGTGTTCCCCTGTTTCTGTCGGCGACCGAACGCTTATGGCATGTCGATATACCGAGGCTGCTCAGAATAGAGGCGGTGAGACGAAGAGTGAAGAGGGTAATGAGTCAGCGCTTGTGGTGTCGTGTAATCTCATAGCATTGCGTTGGAAGGCTTAGAACTCCATACCATCATCCTCTCGTTCGCGCTTGCCTCTGCTCTCTTCCTTTAGCAGCGTGTTTACATGACCTCGGAAGTATTCTACGTATGGTTTCAAGCTGGTCTTCTGCCAGTCTTGCACCTTGGACTTCTCTTCATCGGTCATATTAGCGCCTTGCTTGCTCTCCCATTGATCGATCTCATCCAACAATTCGGTGACGGTGGGCACGGAGAACGGATCGAAATCCTCGAGGCGGCGCATGTCGATGGGCACGCAGACTCGGCCAGTGCCGGGATGAATGACGAAGGGGGATTTGAGCAAATGGTTTAGTTTCTTCGACACTTCAGCGTCCAGCCGCGGGTATGTGTATTCCAGCCGAATGTCCTGCTTTGTTTGAACAAGCTGCGTCGTCGAAATTGACAGGTTGCCGACCTCGGCCACAGCATCGATGTCGGCCCACTTCTGACTGGAAGTCCTGTCGGCAGCGGAGTCCCACTTCTTCTTCAATGCGCCGGTCAGTTTGTCGTCCTGAATCATGTTGAGCAGCTTCTCGACACGTTCATCTCTCTGCCAGGGATCTTGCTCTGCCACAACGTCTCTTTGGAAGTAGGGTGTCAGGATCTTGAGACTTCTCTCTACATGCGGGTGTAGGGGTCGTCTCAACAGTTGCCTCTTGCCCTTGTCGTTGCCCTTTATTACATCCAAGTAGTTTGCTACTGCCTTACGCTTGCTATCGTCCATCTCCCGCGCACGTTTGTCGCTGACCCAGGCGTGCGCACCTCTTCGTCCGGAATACACCCACATGATGTGCTGAAATCCAAAGTCCTCTCTCAATGCAGTATCAATCACTTTGATCGCCATTGTGATGAATTGCCAACATTTGCTGCAGATCTTCGCCCCTGTGCAGCAAGTACGAATTGAATCGTAATCTGTCATATCGATATCAAACACGAGCTCTTTCATGATTGGCTTGAAAGCCGACGCTTTTTTCAATGTCTTGCGGTCCTTGGGATTCATCGTGTACTGTGGTCCTATCTCGAATCGCTCTGGTGCCATTTGCATGCATTGCTTGCGGAGCAGGTCTGCAGAAGGGAAAGAGAGGTATCGGATGACACGGTTCTCCGGTAGCCAGAAAGAGAATTCTCGGTTCTGAAAGTCTGCCTGAGGTGTCGCGGAATGGTTGAGCCATTGGAACAATTGGCGAAAGGGACATAGTCGCCCGTAGTACTGTTTCAACGTCTCTGGTTCTGCGTATCTTGGCTTTGGAGCTGACTGCGGCTGCGGTTGCGAGCTATCGGCAGGCTTCGGTGCACTGGAGGAGAATTCGTCCTCTGAGTCGTCATCATCGTCGTCAAACATGTCTCCAAGCCCCTTTGAGGAAGTAGTTGTTGTTGGCTGGGCCGTACTCATGTCGACATCCTCCTCGTGCTCCGCGCCGCCTTCCGCTGGAGCTGGCGCGTCTGGAAGGTCAACATCATCTGGGCTGGACGTCGGCTCTCGCTCAGGCGAGACTGCATGAGGCATTGTGACCGTGAACTGTTGATGGTGACAATATGAGAGTGGATGAGTAGTTGGTATCGTTGATGTTGTTGGCTTGCTCAGTGTGAAGTGGAAGGAAACGCGTGGGACGCGACTGAGATCTAGCTTTCACTAGCGCGACTCTGAGCGGCCCGAGCGTCTTTGCGCTCTTTCCTCATTTGACGTCCGACTCCTGACTTTTCGTACTTGACGAGAAAATCGACATGATTGACAGCTGACAAGTGATGATATCGCTGCTAGAGAGCAGCGTTGTGAGCATCAATGGCCGACATTCGATTAGTTGGCGGCGACGGCTACATCTCAGATGAAAGCAGCTTTTACGGTATCACGGGAACTTGCCGAATGAGCCCACACGGATCTGATTGTGACTCCAGGAGATGAGGAGACTCGCGAAGACTTTGAGCTCACGGCTTGTCGGGACTTGAAGTGGGACTACGAGTACCTCTTCACTGCTCCCGCGAGGAAGAAGCGCAAGCTCTTTCATATGCCATCTCCAATCACCGGCCCGGAGGATCAGCCAAATGCCGGGACGGACATTCTCAGGTTTTTGAAGTCGCGTCCACAGATTGCTTCTTTTCAGAAGTCTCGCGAGGATGCTGTGCTTAGCACCAAAGACAGATCGAGAACTACGCGTGGCAAACAGCAGTCTGACCTGGTCGAAAACACTCATTTCGAGGGCCATTCCTCTGCATGGCAACATGACGAGACCATTGATGCTTTCCTTCGTCGTCCGCCGGTTGAAGATCCTTACACACTTACTGATGACGGCTGGCTCTGGGCTGGGAGTCGAATGATCTCCCGCTCCCGTGCAGAACGACCTCCTAGCGACATTGCAACGTTCAAGGAGCGCGGAAAGGCTTTGCTGGAGGCCTTCAACCGAGAACGCGCTCAGATCGAAAGCAACAACGGAGACAAAGCTTCACGTATCGCTGACCAAAAAGTTCAGTCGCGCCGCGAACAGCTGGAAAGCGCCTTACTCACCTTAGCAAAACAGACCAATGTCACCCCTGGCAAATGGATGCTGTTTCCGAACCGTAAAAATTTGAAAGAATACTGGCGCCTCGTTGCGACAGCAACGTCTGAAGGCAAGCTCGGTTCGACATCGAAATCAGCAGTGTTTGACCCATCAGAAGCGGATACAGTCATTTGCATCTACACAGAAGACTTCTCCGACGACGGTGAGGTGCGACGTGTCTTGGAAGAGCTTGCCGAACTTGGCATCGTCAACCTCGACAAGAAGCCGATCTACTACAAGTGCGATGCCTACACACATCTGGGCCTGACGTCCAAGAACGAACAAGGTTTGAAGATGAGCCTCTACAATAGCAAAGACATCTTGCAGAACAAGACCAAGAACCTTGCAGACGGGCCAATCTCGAGGATGAAGAGGCAAGACACGAAGACGCGCGATTTTCACCGAATGTTCGAAGGTGACGACATTCGTTGACTGCTTCAAGACATGATACCTCCCACCGCGTCAATTTGCTATATAGTTCTGCAGTGGATGGCAATTGCTCAAGAGAAGTTATTGGCGGAAGAATCTACTGACTGATCTACCATATTACGTATCAGCATAGTGCGAGTAGATCTAGTCACAGCTAGAAGACCCGTTGATCGCACGTCGCGTACCTTCTCATCTTGGAGCCTCCCTCAACTCTGGTCGGTTCAACCGGTTGTGCCGTCAAATAGCTGACGCATCCAGACAAGGCCTTCAACGCCCTTAGTCACGACATCCTCAAGGCATCAAGATATTCGGGCGATAGCGTACTACGACTTGTACGAAATCACGCGTGGCGACTGCGTGTCCGGCCAAGGCGTCGATCGAACTGGAAGGCCGCTTAAACGATGCTAGCTTTCCTGCTTCACCTCCAGACCTTCCGACTTGGATGTATATCCTCGAACGTGAATTTAGCATTCTTCATCAACGGCCTTTCGCTTGGCATATTTCCCTCAACTCTGGCTTCGACCATATAATCCGTGGCGATGCCGAAGACCAATTTGGGAACCTAAGCAGTATTGTCTGTCTAAGCAGTATTACCCGGCATGGGACAGCCAACAGCTTCACGAGCGCGGCATTCCAATCTGCATGGCGAAAGGAGTATAAGTACCTGCCGCTGAAAAAAGTGTTCCTGGTTCCCATTATAGTATTCGTGGCTGGGAATATTGTTGGCGGAGCTGCGGAAAGTAGCAACGTGGTCATTCTCGGCAGGATCGTCATGGGTGAGTGCAGTTCGGCCCGAGTGTGGTGATATCCGGCGATTCGCTGATGCTTCCCACTCAGACACCGGCGGAGGAGGTACATTAGCTGGGCCGATCCGGAGCCTGTCTTATTCCTCGCACGCTTACCTCGTGGTCGTCCGTACGCATGATGACGGGCCGGTCATCATCATCGCTCACATCGTCGAACTGCGCGATGGCGTGCGCCTCACATCTTCGAGATTGCTAGCGTCGCCAGGCCGTTGATGGGAGGTGCAACGGACGACTGGCTGAGGTGTTGTTGGGTTTTCTGGTGAGTTCGGCCTTCTCTCCGTGCAATATGATTGCAATTGCCATGCGTTCCGAGTAATGAGCTTGCAGTTCCCCAACCGAGCCGCTTGCACTCCGTATCATCACCAGCAAGCATGCCATCGTCTTTGACCCACAAGACGTTGTTTTTCAAAAGAGGCGTTGGTCGCCTCTGCTGCGCATCATATTCTGGCCGGCACCGGCTGTCGTACACGGTAGAGTCGCAGTAAGAAGCGAACGGAAGTTGATGTCCATCTCGGCGAGACTTCCCACAGCACGGCGTGCTCCACATCTCGGCGGCAATATCGTAAGACGCAATCGGTCAGTGGGCGTGCTAATCACCCCTCATATGATCAAGCTTCCAATTGGTGCAGTCGCTATTGGTATCTCTGTGCTGTTCTACTTGCGGCCTTGGACAGCCTCTCCTGTAGAGGCTACCTTGAGGACCAAAGCTCTCAACATGGATTTCACCGGAGGCGCATTCGTAGCCGGTGCACTTTCCTGTTTCGTCTGGGCGATGCACTGGGGCTCCATCCTTGGCATAGCACGCGGGGTTGTAGGATGTCTGAACGCGGTTGCTGCTCTTGCGGCTCTCTTCGTACTGTACGAGCGCTTAATGGAGTTGAGGGAGATGCTTCAGGGCCATTGGCCAAAGAGATTGCGTATTGCAAGTCATACTACTGACCAGCCCTCACAATATCGTGTAACCACGAACTGCCTCTTTCGGCCTCTGCATGTCCCGCAATGGCCTGAAGTTCAGTAACTTTTGGCCTGATCAGCACAATGCATCGTGGCCGTTCCGTTCCATGCTTTTGCTGACAATGTGCTTCAATAGATGACTAAATCGATCTTTGCGTTCTTTCTAGCTAGGTCGTACTTCGCATGCCTCTTCCTGTTGCCTATTCGGTCACGGAGTGCTTACAATGCTTCCGCAGCTGAAAGCGGAAATTCCATCTTATTAGTGCCGGGTATTGGCGTCTTCTCACTCCTCGTGACTTCCCCAAGCCCCAGCTACCCCAACGCTGAATCAATTTTTAATCAATTGAGCTTCGGAGGGCCAATGGCGCTGCGCGAGGCTGAACAGAAAGATGCTATCAACCTCGAACGACGCGCTTGCCTCGCGCGGTCGGGTTTCGTCCGTGTCCTTCGTTCACTTCGCTCGCAGGCTCGCCTCCCTTGCCTTGGGCACAGTGTGGAGTACTCTGAATCAAAAGTCTAATCAAATCCTTCGGGATATGTTAGGGCTCGGTCGGGTAGCTGGGGCTCGGGGAAATCACGAGGCTTGTCACTAGTGTCAATCGACCTTTTGACCGTGTGGAGACATTTCAAGCCTTTGCTATCAGTTGGAGATCTTAGATAGCAGGGCGAGAAACCAATGAGTGCAATGCCCATGAGTATTTGTGGATAGGGATTACGGGAACTGTCGGCGTATCCCTGATATGCACCCTCGACGCACCCATCGGCTTCGTTTGGCTCATCGGCTGCAATCGAGATCTTGACGACGGTCGGCACTGGAGTATCGCTTCAGGTGCCGACGAGTGCTATCAGGCCGTTATGACACTTGACGGCATTCCGGTTGTTGCTTGCGGGAGATATTGTTACAAGTCTTTTAGCAGGGGCTGGCGAAGCTGCGTTTACCAACGGGCCATTATTAAGTACTCGTAACTCATGTCTTGAAAGACCGCCTCGAACACTTAGTGATGCAGGAGTAACGCAACTGAAGTGACATAAGATCGGTGTTCACACCGGCTGAGTTGCCCACTGCACTGGAAACTTGCCAGAATGAGAGCAAGATCGGCCATGTTGTTTCTGTGGCTTGCGGTGGTGCAGCTAGAATTACCTTGCTTGCATTCGCCAGCGCCGAGCCGTCCACAAGGCACATCCTGCAGAATTGGTTGTTGAAGAGCGAGGTTGGGCGGCAACGTTCAAGGAGCGGAGATGGTCATCAGCCTCTTCCTCAAGCGCTCTCCCCGTCTCGGTCTCGAAGGAAACATGTTGTCGAGCCTGGTTCCTTGCCTGCCGAACATTCACCGCGTGCCTATACAAACTCTGCTGGGCCCAGGGATCCGGAACGTCAAACTTTAACGTACAGGTTTCAGATGGCGTAGAGCTTCCGACGGTTATCGGCGTTTCTGTTACTTCCCGACGCACATAGATGGCTCCGAGAGAGCGCCTATTGGCAGTATGCACAGACTGCGTCCAGGATCAATAGCTTGGCATCAACCCGAGACTCAACAAGTACCCACAAACAAAAGGATCGACGAAGCGCCGACGAAGACCAAGGCTATCTAGACTGTCTCTGAAATCTCCTCCTCTTGGCTGACATGTTGAGGGGACATTGGGGTGTACCATGTCATATAGCCGAGGGAATCATCCCAACTCCAAACCGGCTACCACATCACCAGCGAGAAAGCGTCGGCTTTGACGTCCGGATGGAGTATTGAGTGCGGAGCAAGCCAAATGAGAGCCCTCTTTCAGCAAGAGTTCAGCGAGGCCAATAGATGCAATTGACTTTCGGAGGTGACCGGGGCCCTCAATGGTGGTCGACGATCCTCACGTGGCTAATGGCGGGTTGACGGTCCTGGCATGGTTGACTAGTTGGGTATGTGTTGGCTCATCATTCGGGCCATACTTTTCTGCCCTTTTCCCCGTCTTGAACGCAATGCATCACCGGCAGAAATAGGCTAAGCTCGATGCTTCAGCAGTGATACGAGCATTCGGATCGATAATTGTGGCTGATGAGATGGTAAAAGTCAAGCCTGCATCTATGTGGTATCTGCAGTCGATCGGTCGACACAACATTAGTCTCCAAGGCGCGTTAGCCAAAGGCGGCCGAGCTAGCAAAACGTCACTTTTGCTGTGCGGAATTGCTTGCCTTGCTTCTTGCCCGTACGGTGGTAGTAATCAATTTTGTGAACTCGAGCAAGCTGTCGGAAAATAGCTCCGGAGCTCCTATTTGCTCTCTGTTCGCTGCACAAGTTCCTTGCTGCTTGTGAAATGGCGGATCTAAACGGGACGTGCCACGCCAAGTCACTTGATACTACTGAAAAGGAACGAGACATTGACGAACCACACTCGCGAGACCTATCTTCCGTTTGACGACAAACTACCGACTGCCTTTCTGGATTAGGGCTGCTTGCTTATCCGGCGTTGGGTCGTCTTGCTGTCAGCAGTTTGTTTGAGTTCCGAAGATTCCACTTGATGGCTCCGCAGGTGCCTGCTTTGGCCCAGAGCGAATCCAAGGCCCGATTCTTTGCTCGTCTTGGACTTGATCTTACCAACGGGACCCACCGAAGGGTATATAACTTGATGAAAGTGAGTCTGATGTTTTTGTCCTCTTCTCTCTGGCTATCGGTGGTCGTCAAAGCTGTGACTGACCTGAACTCAGATGGAAGCTGCGGAAGCTAGGAAGAGGTTGTTAGAAAGTCAAGACAGCAGCACTGCTCAGATTCACGAAGCCGCTTGGAGACGAGAGGTCTTGAAGATCTACGATGAGGCGCAGCCTCAGACCCGAGCAGTCTATCAATTCGGTCACGACACAGCGGATCCTGAGGAGCCCGACAATTGGATCATTCGTACGTCTCGAATCGACCATGCGAGGACGGGGTTTGTCGCGATCCAGTTCGTCGTTGCATCAAGCGCAGTGAGTCCACCGAGAGAGAGCGAGCCAGGCTGCGTTCGCTCTGAAGGCTGCAGGCCGTTGGAATCGCGCGCGTGCTTGCGTGTTCTCCATTGGTACTGCAGCGTCTTCGAGCTCTAGGTGGTTGTAGCAGTGCGAGACGCAAAAGCGTGCTGGACCACGGTGACTGTCCTCGTCGACCTCGATAGGCATGCTGACTCTTTCTCGCAGGGTGGATGCTTTGGCACGTCTTCAGGTATCGTGACTATCGAAATAAGAACCGGCCGCAAGACGAGAGAGGAGATCCTGCACAAAGTTCGGATGAAGACGAAGGGCCTGAACGGCGAGCATCAGATCCTGGTGTCGGCTCAAGTAGACGTGGTGCGAGTCTTAGAGCAGGAGTGGGAAGCAGTGCACAGACAGGCAAGTCAAACTGAGATGCTCGCAAGCGTAATCACTAACAGCGCATGTAGGTAAAGCAGGAAGCACATCTCCCAGAACTTATTGGGACCCCGTACGTAATCAGTAATCGCACGCCTCTCTTCGCTCGCCATGCCTCAGACGTATGCCTGTGCCAGATGGATCTCTATACTTCACACGGATTGCATTTCGCGCAACGAGCTGTGCTGTATGCCAGCAGAGAAGGAGCCGCTGGTCTTCGTCGGCTACAATGGTCATGCACCCGTGCATCCCAGCATGCCTTGAGACTTCTCTGCTCTGTAGACACATTCCAGAGAGACTGTTTTTCGTGCAGCTTGCCTCAGGGCAGCGATCTCGAGAGGGCGTGGAACGTTCGGACCTCTATGAGCCGCAGGAGAATTTTGCTGACTTGCGGCACATTGAAATTTGAGAGGCCGCGCGGCAGTAATGCGATCCGGTATGAGGATGCAGCCTGTCTCTCAACGACCACAGAAGATTTGCTCTATTACGAGTCTGTCGCGTTCGGACGCCAATCAAGCGATACGACTTGGTTCGCGACACGTCTGTAGTCTGAGCAAAGGCTCGGCAGGTTCGTATATCTCGTTCACGCGCAACCCGAGAGCTGCGTAACGCTCAGCACGACTATGCGACAGCGGGAGGAAGCCGCAGCAGTCCCCAGCATCGGTAGCGGTCGCATTTCATCTTCGAAGCGTTTGCGCTGAGGACTCTCCATCTTGATCGTGCGACACAGATATGGCTATCGCTGCCAGCTCGCAGCATGCCCACCGCACCGCACCGCGCTGCTTTCCCGTTGTGGTAGCTGCCTTGGAGTACGATCCGGCTGGAAGTGCGATTGTCATGCAGCTCGTTGCGGTGCGGCTATTCGCAATGATCGGTGTGTACTCAGTAGCCCCCTGCACTGACTTGTTGCAGCGATGTGGCCTGGCTTGCCGGGCGATTCCTGCATTGTCCCAGAATCGTTAACACGTCGAGAAGAGCAGCCTAAGTAGAATTCGGGCATCGAAGCATGGTATCGTACAGTCGCCATTAGACGGCGTGCGGCCTTTGAAACGTCAGGTTGTTGCCAGATGACCTCAGAGCGGTGAAGTCGGTTATAGCGAAGCGGTACATGCTGACCGGAGCTTCCATGCGTGAAATGTGGTCTCGATTAGCTCGGGATGACGGGAGCTTCCAGATCAGACCCAGACATCAAATAGACTGGCAGTGTCGTACTCTTCAAGTTGTGTGATGTAATGCAATCTCTTGCTGAAGCTCATGAACGCCTCTACTGCTGTTGATTGCCATATGTGTTCGTGATCCAAGAAATGCGCTGCACTTCCTCGCGAACATTCTAGGTCCCGTAGTCTGAACCTTCAAGTCAGCACGCCGACCGATCCAATCGTCACGGCTCACCCAAGACGGCAGCTAATGGCTGAGCGCAGCGACAACCAGGTGTAGATGTGCAGTCAAAGTCAATCGGAAGGTATTCCGGCACCAGCGGAGCCATGGGAAGTCGATCCTCCTCAGCCAGAAGTGCGCTTAGTTCTGCAGAGATGCCTTCATTATCGATACGTCGGCCACGGTCCTGGGTATGGCTTCCACAGATCCAATCCGGCAGGCAGGGGCCTGCTTCCACACGAGTGCACCCTAAGCCATTGGGTCCGTTGATCGAACCCCGAGAACACATTGCAACACCACCACCGAAAGGCAGACAGCTGTCGTCTCACATCGACCGCCGAGCACCGCAGCAAGATTGAATGTAGAGACTACGGAGGCAGCACAAGATACTGTCATCTCCATACGCGATGTCGTTGTAAGATCGTGTTTAGCGACGCGTCCAGGAGGCCATGCGTAGCGTTCTAATAGATCCAAGAAAGAGGAGATGGCAGGGAAGGTGCGAGAGCGTGTTGAGCGGTGCGCAGTAAGGACAAGCTGGAATACACGACAGATTGGACGCTGCCAGCGCAGCAACACTCTCGCTTCTCCGTGGTCTTGCGGACATACGCAACAGCTTTCGATGCCCTGGAAGCAACAATCTGCCGGCAGTGCGCAAGATGCTCGCGTCCGCACTTCAACACGCAAGAAGAGCGAAATTCATATCAGCCTGGGCAGGAAACCGATACCCGGCCCGGTCATGATGGCATATCACTGATCTTGTCGCCATAGGCTGACGTGAGGAGCACAGTGGCCTCGATGGAGATGCTCCTGACCATCTCTATCGAAGCATATCGCTCGCGGCAGCGGCATGCCACTCCCTGTGCATCACATCGAGAGCATGAGCCGCGTCAACGTGAAGTCCAAGGCAGTATGCAAGGTTCGCAGGATCCCCTTGCCAACAGCGAAGCTGAAACTTTACCCGCGAGATTTAGCCGAGCGTTGCTTCATGAGGCATGTGTGAAGACATAAACTCGACTGCCAGCCTCGCTTTGTGATTATTCAGGAGGATCATACACGTCTTGCTGCGTTTTAAATTGCCGTGTATCTTTGAGGCAGATCGAAGCATTTGGACAGTCTCAACGGGAACGCTCGACATGTGCAGCGAAACAGCTACCGCTTCGGCTCTTCGGTCAGGAGGATAGGCCTCTCGATCACTGGTCCATGATAGCTTCGACGGCCCCAAATACCGTACCAAACAAATCCAAGAATCACGAACCCGCCAAAGACAGCGATACTCCAATTCATCGAAACCGCCGTGACAGGCGTTTCTGGCGGAAAGAAGGAGAAGAAGACAGAGATCACGAGAAATACCGCCGAGAACCCATTGACAGCCACGCCAAGCTTGCCCATTCTCCATGGCCCGTACTTGATGTGCTCGCCTCGGATCTTCTTGATCATGATGAGAATGATCGGTATAAGATACGATGTAAAAATGCCGGCCTCTGAGATGGACACGAATGCGTTGAAGGCGACCGTCGAGCCGATGATAATCAGAGCCAGCAGACCTGGGATGACTGTGCAAAGCGCAATGGAACGCAACGGCAGGGCCAGAGTCTTGTTGACATGCGCAAAGTAGTGCGAGAAAGGCAGGCCATTGTCTCTTGCGAACGCCCAAGTCTGGCGTGAGCTTGTTGCCAGGAAGCCGAAGGTCGCACACCATACCAAGATGATGAGGACGGCAGTCATGCCTGCCATGCCTGCGGATCCAACAGCTGTGTCGAAAACTGCGATAAAGTCATACCCAGTTGGACTTGCGAGCGCGTCTTCGAAGGTTGGTAAGATGCAAAAGCAGAACGCGATGACAATTCCAAATCCAGTGAGGCCGTTGATGAGAATGGTGCTGACCATGCACCAAGGCACTACTGTCGCTGCATTGCGCACTTCTTCTGACATGTGCGCAGGCCCATCGTATCCGATCAGAGGTAGGTTGGCACTGATTAGTCCTACGAACCACGACAAGCCATCGCTTTTCCAACCTGCATTGTTCTGAAAGGTGACGAAGACGTCTCTAGCTGAGCCGTGAGGCGAGAAGTAAACCAGCGGTACCAAGATACCGAGGAAGGCTGTCAGGTGAAGGAGCATTGCGAAGCCTTCGACTAATGACAGCACTTTCGTTCCGATGCTGTTCACGAGGAATACCACCAGCAGGACTGCCCACATGAGAAGCGTGCCATGCCATCGGTGGTAGTGATAGGAAGGATCGTTCTCAACTAAGATGCCTTGAACAATCGTCGCTGCGAAGAATGCTCCAGTAGCTGTGTTCGCGATCCAGCCCAAGGTCGCGATCCTGTGAGCGCAGTGCTCAGTCAAAACCTCGAGACGATCTGTCTGTTGACTGTCATGCTTACCATCCAACGAACCAGCTCAGAAACACCTTCTGCTTTTCCGGCGCCAGCATGGCACACCAGTGATACTGACCGCCACTTGTAGGGTACATGCTTGCCATTTCCGCCAGAGACGCTGCTGTGGAAAGTGCGCCAAGGACGGCGTAAATGAATCCATATACAAGCGTTGGTGGCCCGCCGTTGACCATTGCCGTGAGGTTTGCGAACAAGACAGCTTCCCAGGTACACATCAAGGAGGCTGTAAATGCTAGTGTTGTCCAGAATCCGAAGGAGCGCTTGAATTGCTGGACCTTGCCGATTTCTGCCATTGTGGTTTCATCTTGATCAGTGTTGCCGATGGTAGGTTGGGAAGGTATTGCTGATCCATTCGTCGTGGTGACTGGCATCACTGGAGACTGCCATTGCTTTTCTGACGACATCTCGATGGCACGAGCGCAAAGATTGAGATCTTGCTCAACGGAACATTTGCCACAATTATTTCTTCCACAATGTGCTGTCCGAGGAACCCAACAGTATAGGTAGACATGTCGCCAAATGGCGCTGCTTACCGAGCTTTCAATTTCGTATCTACTGAGTATCCGAACTGCCTTATCAAGCGTAGCAACAGCCGAGATGACGACGCGATAAGTGCTCCTCTCGTTGTTCAAGGTACAGTACCTACCGGGGGGCAGTATGCACGAAGAGGAGATAGCCGCAGGATTCCTGTCAAGCGAGCGGCCAGTGCATGGATCGCCATCGTCGGCGCAAACCGGACTTGGATCATGAGGCCGGATAACGACTGAACGTGGGCTTGTCTTTCATTCATTACCTTTCCCGTATCCATTGAGATCACGAAGAGTCTGTGATGCCGAAGAAGGCGATGAATACTGAATACATACACAGAGAGCCAAGCTTTTCACTTGCAAGGATCGTTAGTCGCGCTTGCAAGCTCAAATCGTATCAAGCTTTGCCAAGTATCCTTGCTTTGGCCAAGTTGTGAAAGACATGTTTGAATTCGACATCAACATCACTTCATCATGTCTGAACTGCCAACGGCTAGCCCACAGGCATAAGACGATGTTATTGACCGCACTTCGACTTCCAGAGGCATCATGCCGCCACCAGGAGGATTCGATATGGCTCCACCCGGGGATCTGGCTTCAGTAGAGGCCGCATTCACGGGCTCATATCCTAGGCTGGCTTGCATTAGGGCTCGTTGAGCTGAGCACTGTGGAGGACGCTCAGTTCCTGTTGCTTCTCCTCCATCAACCTCTTGTCCAGACGCGGCCGCGTTTTCGGCAGCATGGAATGTGGCCCGAGACCCCGGAGATCTCGGCTTATGCAGAAGCAGCATCCACAATACTCATGAAGGCATTTCACGGCATTGAAAGCGGCTGAGTCCACAAGGAGCGATTGGATCTGTCCTGGTCTAGAAGGCCGTGATGGCCGACAGACGCCGTTGATTCCCCCAAAGACAAGCTCTTGGGAAGGCACGCGGATGGCCGGATTCGTACCTTGCAAGTCATTCGGAAACTGGACGCCAACCCAGACGTGTGCAAAGCTCTGGATGTATCGGTTCCTCACATTCGTATTCCACCATGCCTTGAGTTCAGGACCCATCGACGACCTGCCGCTCTGGCTTCAGTTCAAAAAACGAGCCTCATTGTTCAGGGCTGTGGTCTTCTAGGGCTGAGCGCGCAAGGACACGCGGTGCCTAACAAGGCGCCGAGATTTGTGTCTCTCCCATTCGATCTGCAATCTTCCGCCGACTGCGCGGAAGTTGCGAGTATCCGCTCCCTCTGGACGAGGTGCTCGAGCTGACATTTGAAGCACTCCGGCGCTCTCGACTTGTCGCCCGGAGGTACTCCTGATAGTGCCTTTCCACCTTCAGCCTCTCTGCTACACCATATGAAGCTGCCGGATCATTGTCGTCGTCATAGTCTTCCTCCGTCCTGGTCTGAGCTGGAACCCGAGCCCTGCGAGGGACACACTGCTGCCCAGGAGACGAGAGGCCGGCAGGTGGTTGTTTCGTTGGCTGCAACGGCGTTCGCTCTGTTCTGTACAATTGGCGAAGTTCGGGTGACGAGGGCCAGGACTTCAATGACTTGGCTTCTCGGACCGAGATTTCATCGGCTCGTTGAACTGGCTGCCACTCTGGAGACGAAGTACCGGAGGGGGATGGTTCTGCTTCCCGCATCGGAGTTGCAGTACAATCTCTGCTCTGCAAGTCCGTCCTCCACTGCTCAATGACCTGGCGGCATTCGATAGCCCTAGCAATTTTATGGATTGTTGGATGGTGCTCAGAGCATATGGAATAGGTGAGCGCTGAAGCGAGTGCCTCCGTTAGGTCATCTCCGACCAGTTCAGCGTTGTCAGCCGCTTTCAAGACTTTCCCCACAGAGGCTCTCAGATAGATTTCGGGGACGATGCGTCGGCACGGCGCTCCCTCTTCAGATCTTCCTCGGCAGAGATACCACGTCTGACCTTGAGAAACCACGGGCGTCAAGTCAAATTCCAGGAGGTTCAGCAGATCGGTGTAGGCGCTCAGCATCGATCCCGGGAGCTGATACTCGTTTATTGCTCGATACAGGATGTCCCGTCGAAGCACTGTATACGACACCGACCGCTTTGCTGAGTGGTTGCTGATTGCGTCTACGTATGGTTAGTACAAGCCTCGATTGCAAAATCATTGTTGACGAACTAGTACTCTGTCTGTGCCTTAGCGGCGGTGCAGGATTTCCCGTCTTGTCATCTCTCTGGTCTCGCGATGAGCTTTGCGAAGACGACTGAGGTTCTGTTGGGGTGCGGTGAATCGACATGGTCGGGGCAGGCGACGTGACCGATATTAGACTTATCGAGTCATTTGGCGCCAGAATGCAGGTCAGTAGTCGCCAGTGTCATCCCGCACTGGGCCACCATGCACCTTTAATCGTTGTCCTCGCTGACATGCAAGCAAGCGTTGTCAATCGTTGCCGGCAAAAGACGCCATCTTGCTTGCTTAGGTCCCTCTGCCAAAGATAGCGGAGACTACGAACACAACAGTCGAGGTGGCTACACTTGGCTAATATAAGTTCAACGTGGAATTCTGGTCGGAGGGGCACGATGGTGGCCCCGGCCCCGGAGGAGGATCAATAAGCAACCATTGACAGTCCGTCTCCGACGATCACGGGCTTACACGATATCCGCCAAGCCTGTCCACAGAGAGGCTTCCTCCCTCATCAGCCTTCGCAATCACCAGATCATATCGGACTATGCCCGTTCTCATTACTACACGACCAATACCTTCATTTATGCTGGCCATAAGATGGAAAGATTAGCCTCCGACGACGGCATATCCGCTTTCAGTGAGCGGCTCATGGCTCCCGCGTGGGAGCATTGGAAGGATGTCTAGCGGGACTCCGCCCCAGCCGCTCGCGCATCTATGGAAGGACCTCGCGGTCCACGAATGCGCAGCTCGCCTGCGCTTGGCGCGTCAAGAGTTGCAAGCGGCCTCAGTCTGGTATCAACACCTAGAAAGGGACACGATAAGGTGTCTTGCAAGATGATCAAGCCTGACATCTGGCCCTCGGCAGCTATGACAGAATTCTTAAGGTCCTGGGAGCCCATCGTCTTCCTTGCTCTCTGAGGAGTATCTCTGTCTTGCCGAGTCGCAATGACCTGACGCACGCCCCGTGCCGTTTCTTACGTTTGAGGTCCAAGCGCGTCAGCTGAATGGTCTGTTGCGTGCCGTAGCGTTCCTTTGAACACCATTACAGTTCTCTAGTTGCCGCTGTCGTCTCAACTCAGTACCTGACTTGGGAGCACGTCAAAAAGCATAGATGCAGAAGGCTCACTGCGAGCAGATTGCTTCAGTCATGATGCCAGCGCCCAATATGCGTGAACAGTGACCAGCGCTGAGGTCAACAGGATCGGCAAGGTCTGAGGTCTGACAACTAGGCGCCGTCGCGGCTACTACCGACTGAGCGAAATATCACTCAGGGTCCTACATACGTAGCTCGGCATTGGCAAAAGGCCTTCTTGCGTAGAAACAAGTTCCACTACAACGACACAGCTTCTACGTGGTTCGCACAGTACTAACATCCATACGGACTTGGCTGAATACG
Organism: Nothophaeocryptopus gaeumannii; assembly: GCA_031771865.1. Taxonomy (NCBI): domain Eukaryota; kingdom Fungi; phylum Ascomycota; class Dothideomycetes; order Mycosphaerellales; family Mycosphaerellaceae; genus Nothophaeocryptopus; species Nothophaeocryptopus gaeumannii. The sequence continues at coordinate 179,458 of JASISA010000002.1, forward strand.
GAACGACGACATGTCCATCACAGACTTTCACGCTACAGTAGTACCACATACGAATCTCTTGAATGTGATCGAAATCGGACAACTGCATCTTATGGCATGGCACCATAGTCATGCCGGTGACGATTGTTGCCAAAAATTCCTCAAATTGCGACTGTCACATCTTGGAGAAATTGGCCGCACTTGCAGACACACGTAGAACTATAAGCAATCACCTTCAAGAGTGGTCGATCAAATTCACGCCAATAAGGATGAGGAGGGTCGCCAAAGAAACAGGCGTTAGGACAGGACCTCGAATGCTACGTCTAGACGTACGATGGCGATGCTTCATCACTCAGCACAGTGTAGCTGTCCAGGAACCATACAAGAATGCACCTCGGTCATGAACGATCTATCTGAATGTCATTGGAAGGGACCAAAGTGGTATTCGCTACGCAAATCGAAATGCGGCTTTCTCGCTTGATCGCTTGCAACTTCATCCGAGGGTACGAAACTCAAAGGCCAAGGCTCATAATTGTTCTATACTACATGGTCTCTATCGAAGTACTGATGACCTTCACTGTCATTAAACACCGTTATCACAGGTTCCGAGTAAGTCTCATCCTTGACTCCCGGCATCCAGATTCTCACGCGCATGTCCCAAAACATCGAAACGCACACCCTTTTCGTTCGCTGTCCAAGCAATAATCAATACTGTCTCAATCCACACTGGCAGTTGATCGTTCCGATTGCGAAGTGCTGACCGCTCGCGTGCAATGATGTCAAAATCTCACGGCCCTGTTCCCGGTGTCTTGGAGGCGACCGTTGCGAACCGTTTCTCAATACCCCAAATAGACCGGGACACCAGTATCGGTGGCCGGAGATCTTCGGGCGGGTCGGTTGGGTTGGAGATGCATCTTTCGGAGGATCTTGTCGTTTTGTTCGTTGAGCTTGTGAAGGACTTCGTTTGTCTTTTCTTTGAGAGAGGAGCCGGTGGAGCTGACGCTTGTGGTGCGTTTGCTGGTCATCTCGAAGGGGTGTAAGGTGTGATGTGGTCGAAGGAGGTTTCTGAGATGCCCTTTGAGTGTGATATGAGGAGACTTGTGGTAAGCCTGGTTCGATTGCTCTTCTTGCTGAGTTGATGCTACAATAGACGTCTCACTGCGATCAATAGTCTTTTATATGCTGCCGTGTGAGAACATAACGCTCGACATCAGCATTGCCAAATGGAGGACTACGGCGAGGTGTCCTCTTTGTCCCCGCGTACGATGTCGCGATGCCGTTCTGATGAGAGCGCCGACATCATGCTCCAACCGACATTTCCGCAACTCGCCGGTGTCTACACTTGTGACCTTGTTGATGAGTAAAGAACGAGGCTTGGGCGGTACTTCACAGTGTGTTCTGGTCAGCGGAAACACCGGAAACGACATCAGCCGCCAAGAAGGTTTGGAACGTCACCGCATTCGAACAGCCGCCACGGTGGCATAAATAAGCAGGAGGAGGAGGAGGAGGAGGTCGACTGATGAGCAACACCGATAATGATGTGCTACGGCATTGTCGGAGTTGCGAAGCACGACGTCATTTCAGTGAGACTGACATTGATTGTTTCCTAAAGACTGACAAAGCCCATGAACTCCGATCCAGCTGGGGTGACCTTGCTCTTTTCATCGACAACCCTGATGAATCTGCAATCAGCAGTTCAATCAGACTCGCCTAATAACGATCTTCATCTCCTCCCTGTGGACAGGCCAGCTTCAACTTCAATTACAGCTTGTTGGGAGAGTACCGACAACGAAGCCCGAATCTCTCACCGCCCTTTCAGCTCTCATACCCCGAATCGCTATCGTCGTGCATTGATTGCCGGTTTCTGCTTCTTGTTGAAATGCCAGATTCCGACTGTTGCACTCTGGTGGACACCGATACTGTCGCATCGGTCGGCTTCGATGCTGATCGATAGCATTTGCTCCGTGGAAACAGCCTAGTGGACCGGCAGTATGGACACACGACCGACGAGCTCAAGTCTCCGAAGGGACATCTTGCTTCTCCAGGCATGTTTTCGCCCGAATAAAGAGCTCTGAGGATTATTTTCCGGACGAATGCTGGTAGATGAATACCTGTTGATGAGCTGACCTAGGATACAAGTCGACCGAGAGGTAGTAAGTTGACGGTCGAAATGCTTTTCACGCTTTCCGCGATCCTAAAGTAGTGCTACTTGCGCCAGACCCTCCCTGCACCACTGTTACTAATGATGATGGGCGATGATTCGCCTCGCGATCGGACATAGACCGGACACAGCCCTATTGATTGCTGGAAATTCTGAACGATCACTTTGATGCTCACAACTCAGATGTATGAAAGGACTTGGCATTGCCCGAATTAAGACTGCGCATCAATGCCTCGGGATGAGTCCGTGCGATCGATTAAGACAAGCCATTGTGGAGTCCTTTCCTACAGACTGAGCGTCTGTCGTGACAACGTCTGTGAGCCTGGCACCTCGGTCATCGAAGCTCTAAGAGAGAAACAACGGCCAGTATAAAGATTATCAAACACAGCGAAGGCAGAGCCAACAAAGTCTCTCGTTTCTTTGGCTAAGTACTTATATTCGCAGGACCATACCTATGCGAAACAAAGTCCAGAACGTTGCCCCATTGCGCCGTGTTTGATCCCCATCCACGCTGAGGCTTCCTGAATTCAGAATGGGTCTGTGGGCCAAGAAATCGAACGGAGGTTTCCACCATAAAGGTCTTAAAGGGCGATTTGACGGCTTCAGGGTATTGCCTCATGCTTGTGCCTCTCTTGAGCCGCGCAATCCGCATGTGATTCAGGCGCGTGCCTTGACAGCCCTCATCAACTCTCTTAAAGCGCGCCTATCCGCAGCAGTGTAGTCTGGAAACACTAGGTCTCGCACGCCAGTCCAGTCCGTGGGATGCTCTTCGGCCTCCTCCTCGGTGTTATATTAGAGTCATTTTCACGGACTGAGCCTGTTCAACATCAGTAGTCTCCACGGCGCGAGTGAGTGCAAGAAGGCGATAATTCCAGAAGTGTATGTAACAATTGCCTTTTATTCGTTATGCAACGAGCTCGCCGACAGGCCATGAGAGCACTCTGACATGCTTCTGAGAGCTAGAAGCGCTTGTATCTCCACCTTGGAGTTGACATCCAACCCGAGCTGCCATCTAAAACCTTAAACAACGACATCTTCTTTTCATGTCCATATGAGGCACTTGCATTTCATTTCCTTCAAGCACGAGCCTTCACAGCCGCCAGCAACTCCTTCAGAGCAGCCTGGTCATCAAGAGTGCATTTTGGGAAGCGAGGAGGTGGTAAGCCAATGTCCTCCCACCCGTCCGCTTCGAACGCACCCTCATCTGAGGAATCGATCTCTTCCTCGTCTGAGTCCTCGGACTCGTCTTCAGAGGCGACCTTGGAACCCCAGTTGCGGTTGGACGTCTCTGAGTCGCCGTCCTGGCTCTCGGAGTGGATTGCAGAGCTCTCAGGTACCGTGAGGTGGGCGGCCGGATGCGTCATCTGCCCAGCATCAAGCCTCGCGAGATCGTAGTCAGGCTCGTGCTCGTGATCTTGGTAGAAGGCAGACTTGGGCTCGTAGACTGAAACGCCGTCGACCACCATGTATCGCGTCTTCCTCATGGGCAATCTTGACTCTAGACGCTCAGCGTTTTCGAACGCTCTGTTGGGATCCCACTCGCCTTGGCCGATGGCGAAGTGTCTGAGACTGGTCAGGGTATTTTCGACCTTCCGAAAGAATATACGCCATCGAGCGTCGGAAGTCCAGAAAACGTCACCCTGCTCACCGATCATGTGGTTGTCTGGTGCGACCTGTAAGTGATTCGTGTTTGGAGAGGAACAGCCAGCAATGATTACGGGGCAATCGTCGAAGATGAGAGACGTCAGACAGGTGTCAGCAAGAATGAAATCAAACTGCCAGTCGTACGCGAGGGTCAGCTCTCCCAGAGCCAAATGTTCCAGATTGGGAAAGCGAATATCACTTAGGTCGATGAATGGGTAGTAACCCCAGTACACTTCGGCAGCATACAATTTGGGTTCCCGCAGATTTGCTGCCATGGGCCTCAGAAAATAAGTCTTGAGGTTGGTGTTGAAGAATCGAACAACCATCGAATACTCAATGTTCCGCTCAGGCGCCGCGTCGTCAGAGGCTGTTCCCATTTGCAAAGCGACGGAGTCGAGGCTGCCATGAAGAGAGGCGAGGCCGGTCGCAGTCACGGTATCCATGACGACAGAATCTTGCGAGTTCTTGATGGCAAAGCCCTGCACCTGCTGCGGTCGCTGCTCGCCTTGAAACGACTCGAGCAAGGCTCTCACGACGTTGATGCGCCACTTTCGGTTCTCCAAGACTCCAAAATAGTCATCCTCATCAGCGGCGCAAGCCTGGGAGAAGTACAATTCGACAATCTTGAGGTTCGGAAGCTTGTGCAGCTGAGAAAGCGCCGCGGAAAACCAATCCTCAAACTCCTCGATTTGAGAAAATTCATCCTCTTCCTCTTCGCCGCGATACATGTCTTCGCGGAAGATGTGATCGTGGACGGTATGGAATGTGAAGCCCTTCACGAGCAGGCTGAGCGTCTTGATCTCCATGACATGCTTGACCTTGGAGCAGCGATGCGCGCATGTGGTTTGCAGGTCTTCGGCGGAGTCTTCTTATCGAAGCTCCACGTCGCCTCCTGATGAAAGACCCTCGTCATCACTGCGAGATGCACAGGCCTGAATTCTCAAAACGAGTTCCGTCTGACCATCGGCAGCAGCGCACCTCTATCCACCTGCTCGGTCCGATTCCCTCGCCTATCGAGTCCAAGCCTCTCCGTGATCTTCTTTCCAAGATTGACACTCGGCGTATCAATCCAGCCTGTGCCCCAATCCGCGACAAGCAGAACCAGTGGAAATGTGATCGCTACACAGACAAGAAACCTCAAGCTCAGCCCCACGGGTCCGAAACCTGGTAAAGCCAGCCCGCCATTCCAGAACGTCCCTTCCAAAGCCTCGTTCGCTATGCTTCCTCCAAACAGATTGTTGAGCCTATCGCCGAAGATCCCAAAGAGAGGCAGATGGACGAGGTAGAGCATGAAGCTGACCTTCCCAAGGAATCGAAGAGACTTTCGTGATAGGAAGTGTTGTGTGCTTGGAAGGCGGAGGATCGGATACACGAGCAGAAGAGCTCCCCAGCTCTGCCAGTATCGATAATACTTCTCCTTGCCATAGCCGGATGGTATCATGGCTGTTAGTCGGGACCAGCCTGGCGTGTGGCTTGAGTAAGTGATGTCTCCAGCATGAGCAGGCTGAGAGAGTAAGTACCACCCCACAAAGAAGCTAGCCCAGAGGGAAGTCGATCGCATCTGGTCTGAGGTTAGCGCGAAGACGCCTTGATCGAGTTTCCACGTGTCGATGATGGCTAATTCCATGCCAAAGAGGAAGGAGGCCATGCTCCATTTCCAGCACATTTGCAACATGACCGCTCCAGTCAAGAACAGAAGAGCCATGGGCAGTAGAGCTTTCTTCTGATCCGTTCCAGGTGGTTTCAAGGAAAGCAGCGCCAGAATTCCGAAGACAAGCATACTCCCTTTGAGTTCTATGCCGATCGTCCACATCACCTATGCAGGAATGTTAGGAGAGACCTGTTCAAGTCTGAGACCTTGGTAAGGCACTACGCAGGACGAGAAACGTCCTTCGTAGGTCTACCCTGGGTACTTACCATATTGTAAGGATACCAGAACTGATTGCTCCCATGCACCTGAAACGGATTGAAGAATCTCAGACTGACTTCGACGAAGAACCTGATCTCAGCCCAGATCCCTTCTTCTTGAGGTTTCAACCACGGCAATGGCAGCACCAGCGGCCCAGGAACGTGCAATAGCATCGCATATATGAAAGACACGATCAAAGCCGGAAGATACAACCTGAGCGGCCTTCTCACAACAGCGCTGAGCAGAGCCCATCGACATCTTTGAATCTTTCCCTGCTTGAGCTTTTGAAGATGCCCCAGGCTCAAGACATAGCCGCTTAACACGAAGAAGATAACCACCGACGCATTGCCTCCATTCCAGATGTTCCGGACGAAGGGTAAGAACGCGAAATGATAGTGTCCTTCCTGGCCGAATCCATATTCATGTTCGTTGTAGGTGAAGCCTCCCACATAATGTTGGATGAAAACTAATACTGCTGCAAGGCCGCGAAGTCCGTCCAGGAAAGCGGTTGATGAACGGTCTTGTGCTTGAGAACCGACGGATTCGGTATTACCGGAAGATGCCTGATCGCCATGGACGTGGTCTTGCATCAATAGGCCTTCCTCCTCTTGAGCGTCTCCCTTCCGTGCCAGCCGACTATGGGAAGCAGGAGACGCCCAGAGGTAGACATCCTGTGCCAACCGGACGAAGTCGAGCATCGTGTTGTGTCAGTACATTAGAATGCGATTGAAGATGCGGGTAGAAGTGGACGCCTTTGGGAGCGTGTACATGTCCCTCTCGTACGAGACAGCTCCAGAAGCCTGCATGCTCGATGAACGGCATGGACCTGGCGTTTTTGGCTGGACATGGAGGTGGCTGGAAGGTTCACGCCATGCATGTCGAAACGAATTGGCCAGTGAAGTGAGCCTCGGCTTGTCGGCGGAAGCCCTCGAATGGTTGGTTCATGCCAAGACAGTGGACGATTCGGAGCCGTTTGGATCGCAACGGCCTGCCATTAGCAAGACCGTTTTGCACGGTGGCAGTATCATTTTCGATCAGAATATGTACAGATGTTTCTCAACCGACAGTCATCGAGTGGATCAACCAAGAGCATTCTCGACCTAAGCAAACTTCTTACAATAGAAGCTCTTTTGGATGATTGACAGAAGCACCACCACGCACAGCCTCAATCAAAAGGTATCTCATAATTCGTAATAGCATATACTCATTCCGAGCTTTACGGCTCATCCAACATCCAATACCCCCCAGCCTCCTCAAACCGGCTCTCAAACCCACCGGGTATCAATTTCTCCAAAGGCCTAGCCTCCACATCCTTGAAGAACGTACACCACGTAGGCCCCAATTCATAATTCTCCTTGTTCGGCAAATACTCCATATTATCCCATCCAATCCTCACATTGACCAGTCTCTCATGTTGTTCATCATACTCGCTCTTCTTGTAGTACTGGAAGACGCCGCCGTGTTCTTCGTGTTGCCATTTCATGACGGGCTTTTGCATGGTTTTGAGTAATCCGCCATGCATGAAGAGCGGATTTCCGTTTGGGTGGTATTGCAGGAAGGAATGGCCGCAGTAGAAGTCTGAAGGGCCGGAGACTGTTCCCACAGAAGTCAGGAACTTGGGCGGTGTGCCGTACTGCGTCTTGAGTGCCTTCCAAGCGAACTTGAACGTGTCTTTGTCGCCTAGCAGGAAATCGTAGTAGTAGCTCTCTTTATATGTTCCCTCTGCGCTGATTCGTGGGTTGTTCATGTAAGCGGCGAGTTGGAGGTGATAGAAGAATTTGCGCTTGTCGACGAGTAGCTGTCCAGACTCTTGCGAGTACTCGTCCATACGACAGAAGGTATTTGTGATTGACCAGATCGGGTTGTCTGGACGAGTGCGGGAGATGTCGGGCCAGAAGATGGTTCCGTATTCTTTGTAGACCTCTGAATCCCAAAGTGAATCGGGCGCTTCGATGGGAAGATTGTCGGAGTCCATTAGCAGTGGCTCTGCGAAGCGCGTGTTTATTAATGCGGCGGTTTTGAGGTTGTCTGGGAGAAAAGGTCAGTATCTCTGGCTTGACGCGAAGATACACACTCGCCCACTCACAATGAGTTGTGCGCCCAAAGGCATCGCCCAAAGAGGTTTCGTAGATGTTGTCGGCAGATGATAGGTCGTTGAATGAAAGATTGGGCCAAAGATCCAACAAGGTCTTCTTCCGCTCTTCGTTCAGTTCGTTGCCCCAGTAGTGCAATTCAATGGGCATCTGCGATCCCAGCTTCTTCAGCATCCTCATCAGCACAGAGATGCGCTTTACGCTCTTGCCTGAGCCTCCCACGATGAGAATCCCGCGACCCTCGAATCGATGCTTATGAGCCTTCCAGTGGAGGAGATCGTGCTTGATTAACTTATGCCACTCCTCTCTTTGCGCATCGAGCTCTTCCTGTAGAGTTCCACGTATCGTCCAGGAAGTGTTCAGACTCCATCCGCCCTCGCCAACGCTGAACTGGAAGTTCACCTTGCTAGGATCTGGCCATTGACATGCGGCTTTCGCATCCTCAGCTGTCACGCGAGGCAGTTTCATGACCGCATCGAAATGGGCGCTGAAGGCGTCTGCGTCCGGAAGCTTGTGAGCATTATTGAGAACTTTGCCAGCGAGCAGTTCTGAGACTGTGAGCGCTTCTTGCTCCTCCTCAACCTGTTGCTCAGCGCCATCTTGCTGCAAAGCTTCCTGAGCTACATCGAGGGGCTGGTCGGTTGTTTGATGCGCCTCTGTCGCGAGCTGTTGGGTTTGCCAATCGATCTCGTTATCCCAGACCGTGATGAGATACCAGATCAATAGGACTCCGACGAAGGCAGATACTCCCAATCGCTGCGGACTACACATCCTTGTCAGTCGTTTGGACGCAAGCATTGCGACGATGCATAACAGAGGAAACCAGCGCGACAGTAACGCAAGTCAAAATAGAACCTCCTGTTGAACAGTTGAGAATCACAGACAAGGATCGGCTCATCCGTGTACTTACGATTTGACTTCGCTGGCATTCGACTAGGAACACTGTACATATAAGGCCCGGGAACGACTCGCAAACCTTTGTGCCATGCCGAGACGAGCAGGCAACGCAGCAGCGACGCAGTCCTGCAGAACGACAGTCCAGAAGCAGACAACACATAACGAACGGGACCACTCATTCGTGCGATGCCATCTCCTCCGGCGTAACACCCTGTAAGCGGCCAGGCGGAATGTTGGCGACAGCGCAATCCCCTCATTCAGGATCAATGTGGCTGCTGGCACATATGCTCGCCACCCATAGACGGTATGGTGGTGTAAAATGGCATGTCGTTCGCGTCCAAGACCGTCTCCGCAGTCTAGCGTCGCCAAGGCCTTGGAGTAGTGGCATTATTTCGCACCACTGGTCAGATCGTGCCTATCCAAACGTTCGGGCTGCAGCGCACGAAACCGTAGTTGGCGAAATCCACGGCAGGTACCGAGAGAGATGTGGAATATGGCCGTTGATGGAAAAATGCAGATGGACTTCGTGATACAACTGCATGTGTGTGTGATCCTGCCGAGGAAGTAAAATGCGGCTCAGCACCCATCGAGACGCGCGGTTGTGGAGGTGCAGAGAGAAGGATGAAGGCGGAAAGTTCAATGGCGCCGGGTAAAGTGGGAGCCACAGTCGTGAGGCGGCTAATAAATACTGCGGGCCCTTAGTGAACAGACCTCACGGCTTCCTGCACATGTTCGCTTGCTCGCAGTCATCTTGATCGCAAGACCTCCAGGCGTGCCGAGTTGGATTGTTGCTTTTGTGCTGGTGAGAATGACCAACTCACGCCGATCGGAAAACAAACTCTCGTTGGGAAAAGTCGTTTGACAACAGAGAAGAGCATATTCGCTGTATCGCTAATCACTGAAAGTCAACATATCCTTTGGTCTTCACCCACGTATAATTCCAAGGCCTTTGCTGTGCATCCTCGGCCAGCTCGAGGTATACCTGTGCCGTTGCGACCGGATCGATGTCCAACATAGCCGGATTACCATCAGGCTTACGCTCATCTGCGAAGTAAAACCTGCAGAGCAATCAGTACCGGTCGCGACGTTCATGATGCGCGCCAACCTACTTGAAGCCGTCCTTACGGTACGCAATGCTGCAGTCCCACATCGAATGGGCACCGCCGGCCTTGGCAACGCCGAAGGGAAGCACTTCCGGCTTCGACATGAGATTCAACTTGTTGCCAGTCCATAGGAAAGTCTTCTGAGCTGTGTCAGGTAGTTGCTTGAAGCCGAGCACCGCCTCTCGAGCAGCTGTGATTGGGCTCAGGAGATTGACAGCTAGGTCTTTGTTAAAGTCATCCATGTCGAGAGTTGTGAGAGGATCATCCACTGGGTAGACGGTTCTGACAGCGGCTGGCATGTATTAGTCTTCTCTTGTCTGAATGACAACTCTGACGTGCCATTGTAGACTACCACGTTCGGAATACCCAGCGCCTTGGTCACCTTCCCGAATATCTCTGGCACGGATTCTGGATTCGTAAAATCGGCGTATAGGTCAATTCCTTCCTTACAATGGACCTTGTCTTCCAGGCTCCTGGCCGCTTTGGCGACCTTGTATCCCTTTGAGGCAAAGAGAGAGGCGACATGCGCGCCAATGCCGGGTCCAGCGCCGAGAATGAGCACGACTGGCGCTGCCATGATGATGTTCCGGGTTTGTTTGATGCTGTGATGGTTATCGGACTGCCTGTGAAGTTGTTCAGTGGTACCTTTTGTATATATTCTTGTGTTTTGAGGCTGTCAAAACGCGTGCCTATCGTCACCGCGTCGACCCTAGCCATTGATAAGCATATTCAGCAATGCTCGCGCTTCGGCGCCCTGCTTTCCAATTGAGGACGAGCTGAACATTTGATGCGATGCTGATTGAAAAGACGTTGTGTTGCACCTGAGAGGAGCCCTGTGGAAGGATCAATGTGGAGCAGAAGCAGCCTTAGTAAGGTCAGGGACCACGGAACGAACGTCGGTCCGGTACCGGCGCTAGCGAAGCTTAACGTCGAGCTCCACTCAGACTTTAGTCCATCGATCTGTCTCCCGGCAATCTTCACGACATGAACTCCTCTACTGCGCGCAAGGCGCCATTGAGTCCTCTCATACTCACATATCGGACCGCTACATCTGTTACGCGAGCTCCACGGCCATGCTTTGTCGCGAAATGGCTACAGTCGCGCTCCCTGTCGACATCTCCTCTGGCCCAACAGGAGACAGTTCCATTGCGGAAACACTTGAAAGATGAAGCCAAATGCAAGAAAGCCGAAGCGAAGGCTTCAGGTGGGAAGAGGATCAAATCTGATCCTAGACTGGAGAAATGGGAGCTCACAGTTGGTATTGAGATACACGCCGAATTGAATACGGTATGCAAGCTGTTCTCCAGCGCACCAGCCTCGACCGGAGAGGACAGCGGTGCTGCGAATAGCAGAGTAGCCCTCTTCGATGCTGCTATGCCGGGAACGCAGCCCCAATTCCAACGTGCGACCCTTCTTCCCGCTCTGAGAGCAGCCATTGCGCTGGGGTGCGACATCCAACGAAAAAGCGGGTGGGATAGAAAGCATTACTTCCACTGGGATCAACCCAATGGCTATCAAATAACACAGTACTACGAACCATTCGCAAAGAACGGCCATCTAACACTCACGCCCTCCGATGGCATTCCTCTCTCCGACCTCCAGGGCTCCCCCGATCTGACTGTCGGCATCAAGCGGATCCAGATGGAGCAAGACACAGCCAAAACCATCTCGGTAGGCTCCTCGACCTATCACATCGATCTCAACCGCGCCGGCCATCCTCTCCTCGAAATCATCACCCTCCCACACATTCATTCGCCGCAGACTGCCGCGGCCGTGGTTCGTAAGATCCAAGCGATCCTCAAGAGCATCGACGCCTGCACGACAGGAATGGAACTTGGCGGTCTACGGGCAGACGTGAATGTCTCAGTCCGAGAGCGCGGCACCAGCGGACAAGGGCTTGCATACAGCGGTGTCGGCGGGTTGGGTCAAAGAACAGAGATCAAGAACTTGTCCTCTTTCAAAGCCGTCGAAGACGCCATCATAGCGGAACGAGATCGACAGATCTCCGTGCTCGAGGCTGGAGGCGTCATTGAAGGCGAGACGAGAGGATGGACTTTAGGAGCTACAGAGACGACACGTTTGAGAAGGAAAGAAGGAGAGGTGGATTATCGATACATGCCGGATGCGGACCTGGCCCCTTTGGTCATTGGAGAGGATTTGGTGGAGCATTTGAGAACAACGCTTCCTGCGTTGCCTGAAGAGACTGTGGAGAGGGTGCAGGACACGTATGGACTGAGCGAGAAAGACGCGAAGACGATCGTCGCATTGGACGATGGAGAGAGGTTGGAGTTCATAGAAGAGACGGCTGAATTGCTTGATCAGCAACTGGGCGACGAAGGGCAAAACAAGCATAAGACCGGGAAGATGGTAGGCAACTGGGTTTTGCACGAGCTTGGTGGTCTGCTAGAAGCGTCAACCTCGTGGCAAGATGTAACCGTCACGCCAAAGGAATTGGCTGACTTGCTGGACAATCTTTCTCGGAAGCAGATCACAGCCAGAGCGGCGAAGCAGCTCCTGACTATATTGCACGGAACTCCTGCAACGAATTCCCGACCGAGGGTGGAGGAGTTGATTGAAGAGGGCAACCTTCGGCTGCGTCCCCTCTCGGAGGAGGAGTATCGGGCGTTGGCCCAGGAGATCATGGACGAGAACCCAGACATGGTATCTGCAGTACGGGACAAAGGTCAAAAAGGTAAAGCCATGTGGTTCGTCGGACAGATGGTTCGACGGGGCGACGAAGGCACCGTGGAGCCTGAGAAGGCAAAGCAGGTAGTCGATGCCTTGCTGGCAAGCTGGGAATAATACTATTCTTCTTGAGCTGCTTTGGTATTTGAGATGCTTTGAGGTCACTCATATTCCATCTTCAGCTGGATCGTGTCTTTGGGCGGAGCTGAACAAGGCCCACGGCATGCCAGATGCGCTGCCCTCCAGGTGGTTCGCATCGACGATCAACCTGCGGTGCATGAGCTCAGGTCACAGCTGTGATCGCGGCAGATTCGTATCAGTTCTTTGCAATTGCTGGCCGCTCGCCCAGCCGCTTATCACTTATCAAGCGGTCCTGGCCGCGGCTTATACTGCCAATGCTCGGCTTAAGGACTGTCACAAGCAAAAGAGTATCTCCGAGGCGCGTGTTGTACCACAATAGCGGACCAACGGTGACAGAGCCTTGCAGCATGCGCATGTACACCAAAGCTTCCCGTTCTTCACGCATGTCACCCCGCGCTTGGGCAAGAACCAACGGCGCGCACGGGCCGTCTCCCACATGGGCTGGCTGCAGGTGCATCCCTGACCTAAATTCCCGACGTCAATGGGAAGACACTCACAACTCTATACGGTGAATATCATGCCTCACTCAACGGCAGAAGCGACGAAAGCGACGGATCTTAGTCATGATGTGTCGCGCTGCCTCGATGCACCAATTGGCTTCTTAAGACGGAATGTAGTCTTCGAGGATGAAGAGCCTTACGCTTTCCGCTACCAGGCAGAGATACCTATGCCATTGACGAATATTGAAACCGAGTTCGTCAAAGTTAAGGTCGCTGATATTCGTGGTCAAGAAGAGAGTCTCTGTCTGGACACCTGTGGCTTTGAAATTCGCAAGCTCCGATCGAACATGAGATACGAGCAATTTGAGAACCAATCAGACATCAACGGTATCTACGTCCGCGACATCATCTTGCAATTGACTCAGGACTTTGGCGCTAAAGATGTCGACATCGCGCGAGTGAGGGTGGGCTTTGCTCAGGCATCGGACTGTCAACCTTGCATTCGCTGACACCAATGCAGGTACGCCGGAGACATCCTGTGTTCCCGAAGTCCACGGGGACTCCCTTCAATCATCACCAGCCATCTACAGCTGCTCACATTGGTCGGTGCAAGCGCCATACTTTCGAGTGGCTTTTGACTAACGTCATGAAGACATCTCGACCCAGAGCGCCTCCGAGAAGGTGCAAGTCCATCGCGGTGATGCAGCATCTGCGTTTCTGGACCGACCGTTTCAAATTGTCAAGTAAGTCAAGCAGAAAAGCTTCTCAGGTTTAGTACTGATGAGTTCCAGCGTATGGAAGCCGCTTCAAGGCCCACTCCAAGATTGGCCCCTGGCCGTTTGCGATGCGAGGACCGTCAATGTCGAACAGGATCTATCAGAAGCTACCATACTCCACGAGGACCATGTCAACCACAACTGCCAGATGCACTTCAGCGAGAAGCAGGCTTGGTATTATCTGCGAGATCAACAGCCTGATGAGCTGATGATCTTCCGCCAATTTGACTCCCGCTTGAATGCAAACAACGGTACAGCGTACCTCCTTATTTTCGCCGTGCTATTCTGACGAGTTACAGGTGTTCCTCATTCCTCGTTCGCGGACCCAACTACTCCGAGCAGTGCTCTGCCACGGGAGAGCATTGAAGTCATGGCCATTCTCTACTACCCATAATCTGGCGAGTGCAGCAATTGCGCTCTCATCGGAGTTGAGAGTTGCTCTGCGTCCCGAGGTCTCCAACTTGCCAACAACATACAGTGATGTCCTCTCTCAATATACAACAAGAGCTCGTGCCTCGATGCTCTCACGCGGTGCCTCGCCCGGCTTGACATTCGGATTGGCGAAACTGCAATGTGGCACTCCCGCAACGGCAGCCAGGTCGGAATCGCTTTGCTTGAAGACGATGATCTCGTCGGGACAATGGTCAGAGAGGTAGTACCATCTTTGATCCTGACAGAATCTCAAAGACAGATTCTCAGTAAAATATTCCGGGTACACCATGTCAGTTGCTTCAGCGTCTGCGTGTTTGACTGTTGACGCATCGCAGAGGCAAAGTGGCCAGTCGTTGACGGGTCCTCGTAAAGGTTTCCACACATTCACCCATTGAAAGCGCTTGGTGCGAAGTTCTTCTGCGCGGTTGCCGAATTGTCTCACCATCTCTTGCTCAGTGGAAGCCAATGTTGCGTCTACGTGCGCGATCGAAGTTGGCTGTGCGAACTCGTACTCCTTGCCAGTGGAGACCGGAAACTCTGCGTCACGCTTGCGGATCCCGTACCTGAAGAACTTGACTTCAGTGGCGCCCAGAAATTGCTGAAGATGGTCTTCAAGCTCCTTGAAGTAGACCTTCCAGATTGTTGCATCGTCGTCGAAATCATCGTAGGTCATCCGGCTTCGCAGTTCAAAAACTGCGAAGCCGGCTTTGGTGAAAGAATTTCGTGATTCTTCGCCTCGAAGATCCTGGAAAATTGTCTCGCACCACTCGCGTTCGATGTTTGTTCGAGGCATGCTGCCACCATCGCCGTACATCATATGGTATGGTTTCTCGTCTTCCGGAACACTCGAGACGTACGAGATTGACGTCGTCACTTTTGTGAAGGTCGCTGGGCTTGCCATGATTGCTGCAGTGCACTTTCGCGTGCGTGTGTGGGATTCTCTGGTCCTAGTTCGACAGATCGCGTCTCCGGTTGAGTCTTGGACCAGTCTAAATTAGGCTTCAGCTCGGACCAAGGGTGTAAGTGAACGTATTGTATTGCTTTCACTGTTCTTCTAAGTGCCTGAGCATTGATTGATCGCCATTCGTTGGAGGATTTATGTAACTCGGTTGATCGGCTTATGACGGAACAATGTGAGAAGAAGAAGAAGGTGCAGCCGCTGCGGTAGGTCTCGGTGCTTCCCTGCAGCACCTACGCTGTTAGATTAGGCTTTGGATGCTGGACTCAGTTCACACTAGCGCGGGTAGCGCTGCTGGCTTGTGACTTCCAACGACGCTCAAGGGTCGTTCCCGCCGCATCACTTGACTTTCACTTCAACTTCCTGATATCATCCACCACAGACACGGCGCGGCCAGCGACACAATTGCTCTTGAACACTCGGCAACACCAACATCAGGTATGCGCCCGCCGGCTTCTACCCCCACGGCAGCTTCATGCACAGTGATGCCATAGCTGACTCCCTTTACCACAGCGGACATGGCGCCCACCACCTCACCTCCATCAAAGTACGCCGGCGAGAAAGCAGGATCGGGCGTAGAGCCGATGACCACCACTTCCACCAAGGCTCCGGCCTCCAAGATGAGGAAGGCACAGCCATGGAAAGCTCACTGGCCACCGAAAGCAGTTGATTCCTCTGCCCCTTACGGCTTCAAGAAAGGCGAGACCATCATCAACTCCGGAAACTAAACAAGACGCTCTGTGAGTGGAGCTATCCAAAAGCGACTGGCATCAATTGACTGACAGAGCTCGGAACACAGAAACATACGGCTTCCCGATCGAGCTCGCACGAACATCATGCGAGGCCGAAGGCGGCATGACTTACGATTGTAGCATAGGTCGGTCGATGCGGCGTTCAAGCTTGGAGTTATGGTTGGCATTTCCACAGGCAAACGATTTGATCTCTACAGAGATAGGGATGTGGGCATAGAGTCGGTGGTTCAGGAGGCATTTGATTTCTGCTATTCTCCTTTCAACTACTCAAATTGACTTGCTGCTTGGGATCGAACATCATGATTGTTCGCATCGGTCATGAGCCTTCACAAGATTTCCACGTCAGCCAGCTTTTTCGCTATAATTTGAACAGGTGGCTCAAGAAGTCTTGCCCCAATAATACGAACTTCAAGCAAGTCGACCGCTCCAGGATCCCAAAACCCATCCATCATGCCCCAAGTTCAATAATCGTACGTGATGGCTTGGGGAGTGCAAGTGCCCGCGACGTATATCTCAGCTTGTCTCCATCTGCAGCCCTGTATTCAGCGGCCTTCGTCTTGCTGACAAGCTCTCTAGACGGTTCGGTGCCATCTTGACATGCCATTGAGACATCCCACAAGCTCCCGCACAAGGCCTAGCAGCTCCATCGAAGTGCACAGAGAATACTCCAGGCCGGTCTCAGCATTCGTGAGCACGGTGAAAGCATTGCGGAGCTGCGTGGAAGCTGCGTGGAAGCTTCCAAAGTACTCCCGAGCGATGCAGGCCAAGAACGGCAGTGAATATCTCATTCACAAGCAAGCGAAGTTTCAAGCTGTTGAAAGACTCCATAGCAGGGTGGAAAGCTCTCGTGTTAACCGCTACGGAGAAGTATTTGACACATGCGCTATTGAATAGCAGATTTCTGTGTCACAAGAGACTGTGTTCAATTATCGCGACCAAAACGCGACCAAGTCGTCAAAATCCTCATCCTTGAGCTTATGTGCCGGCCTCATATCATCCACGAGCTGTCTTCGCAGCTCAGTCGCTTCCTGCTGGAGCTCACTACTGGTCATGCTGTTTCCTGCCATCGCCTGCTGCTTTGCCCTCAGCCAAGTGGTTCTGGCAATCTCCTGTCGGTACGAGTCCGGATCTTTACGCCAACTCTCCAAAGCTTGGTCGATGAGTTGACCGGCAGTGAAATAGTCCTCTTCGCGGAGATAATGCAATGCGAGACGATGGCGCACGTCTGCCGTGCGATGATGATACATTCCCAAGCTATCGGTGTACTGGTCGAGCGCCCGCTGGTGCCAAATCTTGCTCTGTTTACGGCGACCCTGGTCCCATCGCACGTTACCAATGGCATGGAAAAAGCGCCCTGTACGGAAGGAATCCAGATCTTTGAAACCGAACGCAACTTCTCGTGCAAGTCGGCCCTCTTCAAGTAGCGTGGATGCTACCTCGTACTCGCCTGTGAGCCATTTGGCAAGGGCAAGGTTCACAATGGGCAGCGAGTCAAGACAACGCTCGTCCGATCGAACTTTGCTGTACAAATCGATGGACGTTCGAAAGTTCTCGATTGCGTCGTCGTACTTGCGATCCATCATGAGCGCAGTACCGTACTGATTATAAGCCGCTGCGGTGCGTTTGTTTGGCTCAGCGTCGTTATTATCAGCCTCGCGTCTTGCCGTGAGGTACATAGTGTTGTATTTCAGACACTGCTCAGGATGATTAGTCTCGTTGGCCCAGGCGCCCAAGGCATGATATATGTCGCTTTGAAGGTCGAAGTTATCCTGCTTCGGCAGCTGGTTGCTGATTGTGAGAGCCAAGTCCAGCATGTTTTTCACTCCTGAATTATTGCCCAGATTCGTCTGTAGTGTCGCCGCTTCAGACAAGAGATATGCAAATGAAAGCGAAGGCTGGATTTGGCGCTGAGTTGCAGCATCCGTTCGGTTTGTGCGCGCGTAGATATCTTGAAGGCGCAGTACATGATGCAGGAAGTTTTCGCCAGGTCTCCAGAGTTGAAGATTGACTTGTTCCCCAGGGGGCCTCCATGCTCGGTGGACGAGTCTTGCTGCTGATTGAAAGGCGGCATTGAGGTCCGGATCCTGGCATTGGCGCTGTACAGTATCTTGGACAACTCCGTGTATCCATATTTCTTGTTTCTCCAGATTGCGTTGCACAAGAGAAGTCCTTACGAGCTCAGCGCGTGCATCCGCGAAGTGTAGAGGATCGACTGGAAAGTTGGGTAGTGACAGAGTCTCAGAAACTCGGACGACCAGTGATTCCTGGATGCGGCCACCGTCGAGCATCGCACAGATCTGCAGTAGTGCAGTCGCGTGGCCGCTCAATCTAGCTAACCGAATAGCTGAGGCCATCTTGCCGTGACCGCCATGCTCGGCGTGGACATCATGGTCGCTATGCCCATGAATATCGTTGAATTCTCGAAGGCTCACATTGTATTTCTTGCGAATCATCCGAGCCAGTTGGCTGATCACGAGAGGCCACCCATCGCAGCCAAATCGGTGAACAATGTCTTTCGCAGCAGAAGCTTCGTCTTCGGATCGATCCTTAGCGGCCAAGGATACCAGAAGAGCTGCTGCTTCCTCATCGCTGAAGAAACCCAGCTCGATGGAGGAGACTAGATCTTTTGAGCACGCCAAATCACTTGCAAGATCTGGGTCCTGTGTCGTTATTAAGATAGACCCGCATCCAAAGACAGAGCTGAATTGATTCAACTCGTGCAAAGTCTCAGAGCCGTCCATGCCATCAACCACCATCAACCAGCGTGCCTTCTCATCATCTAGAACACCTTGCTTGACGTTCTTGATTGGGTTTGAAAGCCAAAGCTTGGGCACAGTCAGCTTAATATCTCACGAACTGTTGTTGGACACAGGGGCGGTCACATGCCTTTGCGACTTCTCTGCTCTTATGAGCATCTCTCGCTTGCTCTTCTGTTTGAAGTCTCAGTTGTGTTGCTATAATCGCCAAGTCATGTCGCATTTTGGCTGCATTGTCTGCTTCGATCCAGAAAATTGCGTCGAAGTCATTTGCGCGCCGGTAGACGAGCTCGAGCGCAACGTCGGATTTGCCAACCCCTCCCAGGCCATGAAGCACAGCCACACGCTGCTGAGAAAGCAGTCTCGCTTCAAGCTGGTCGAGGATGCTCTTCCGGCCATGGAAATCTTTGTTGCGCTTGCGGGCAATGTTCAAGCCAAAACATGGGAGTGCGGGATCCAAGTGCGCCTTCGAGAGCTCCAAGATCAGGTCTTGGTCCGCTTCTCTTGCGTAGGCAGCGTATGCCTCGATATCGTTGACTGTGGCCGGTATTAGCCATTGGAATTGCCGCTATTTCAGCTCGTACAAACCGTCTACAGGAGCGTCAGAGCCAGCACGGTCGATGAGCTGTCGAATTGAATGCAAAGCTTGCTTGTCCACATGGGCAGGTGGATTCTCGTCCTTGATAGACGGCAGATCTTGATGCGTGGTAGCGATTCCGATGATAGTCTCGGGAAGACATGACTCCAGAGTCGCCAGCATCTTATCAACGATCTGCGTAAGATTCAGTAAATCAGTAGCCTTCGCATAGTTTCCTCGGGATGATACGTACGATAGCTTGTTGAGTTCTGAACAGACGCCGGAACTTGGTTGGCTTAGTCTCGTGAATCGAGATTATGTTTAGGCCAACAGCGGTGTCTTCAAATTTCCGACATAGGTTCATCAAATCATGACCACGATCCAGTGTGTGATTGCGCCGGCTAAAGCCACCTTGCTGTAGAATGTTGACGGACTTTTCGTACAGTAATTGTCTCCGGTTCGAGATCGTGCAGTGTGGCGTGCCCATAAAGACAACACCATAAATCGCATCAGTCAGAAGCTTATACTTGTACTTTTGAGCATGCATCAGCACCAGGCTGTGTTTCAAGATCAATCCACCAAGACTGTGAGCCAGTACGATAATGGGTTTCGCGGCAAACTATAAGTTGTCAGTAAAGTCTGCTGCAACCCAATGTCCTGATCAAACTTGGCCCAGGAGATTTACCGCTGTTGAAAGGCACAGAGCGAGGAGCGAGTTTGCAAGAGTAGCCCCAAGATCAAAGAGCTCGCGCCATGTGAAGTTGTCGCTGAGAGAGTCCCATTGCTCAAAGGCATATACCCAGACTTTGCTTGAGAGCAAATTCTGGCTCTCTGGGTCACACAGAAACCACTCAGATCCAGGTTTGAGCCAGGGCACGGTCACCAAAACAGTTCTGTTCACACGTTAGCAAGGTAGTCTCATTACGAGGGAAGACTACTCACATGACGTCCGCTTGGTTAAAGGACGACGTCGACTTGAGTAATGTCAACCCCTCAACAGCTGGATGCCGTATCGACCTGACGGGCTCGGGCTCGATATGCACTACGGAGCCTTCGCAGCTCTGTGAACCAGCTGAGGCTAAATCCATGACGTCTCGCCGTCGTGTAATGGCAGTGCTGACTGCTAGCACCTCGTTGCTGCCCAGAACAGAATCTCTGCCACGTTGTGACGAACCCGCGGACGAACTTACATCGGCCGGATCTGCTGTTCCGACATCGAGAGGGACATCAAGCTCAAGCAGGTCGTCGTTGAGAGCCTGGATCTCTTCTGGAGAAGTGATCACCAGTAGCGCCAGCTGTTGCAAGTGCTCGGCCACATGCTTTTTGTATTTGTGAATTGAGACCGAGACCATTTGGGAATCTCCGCTCGTACTTGAAGCGGACCGAATCTTCTGTTCCCAGTCGCAAAATCGGCATGAGCTCGCAGGGATCTCGTTCCAGATTCTCGCAGAAGTACGCAACAGGGCTTTGATCTGTTCGGAAGACGTCAAGCTGGTATGCTGACCCTTTAAGTGTTCCTCGAAGCTGTGTTTGCTTGCGTCACGGTGATTTGGGCAGAAAGGACATTGCCAAGAGACCATGTGCTCCATAGTCTCGTGCTGGATCCACAAGCGCGGGCTTTCGAACATGATCTCCTGCGAATTGCAGTCCTCATGTGAGCAAACGTACGCTTTGAGATCGGCGTAGACGTGTTGATGCCATCGTCTGTCCCCCTTGATGGTCTGCTCGCGCCTGCAATGAGGGCATGCAAAGGAGGCATAACCTTTACTGATGTCGTCCAGGCATTTGGGTCGGAGTCTGCCCTCTTTACCCTCGTAGATGCTGGCATCCGAAAAGAACGAGGATGCTGATTGTGCTTCCGTCGACTCCTGTATAGCCGCGACATCTATGACTTTCGCTGGGAGCGACGACACTGTTGTGAACTGCACAGAGCGCTCGGATTTGGACATCACGCTCCCATCAGCTGTTGGGCATGCCTGCTGTGTCTCTTCGCCAGTCGTTGGCCGTGACACATGATTGCTTGGCTTTGCGTTGCCGTCGAACTTCGTGCGTTCCTGATGCTCTTCGACGTACTTCAAGAATCTTCGGCGTGCATTGTTCGCCTTTCCCAATCTTTCCCGGAGCCATGTGAGCTCAGGCGCCTTCAGCCAGGGTAAGAACTCTCCAATCAGCTCTATGTCGCGCTCTTCATCTACTATCTGATCTCGCCGCACGCGAGACTGCGCAATCTTCCAGGGATCGCGCTCACGCTCGGCATATTTTCTCACGACGCTGGAGAGGAATAACAGGCTCGAGACGCTCTCGGCCACGCGATCGCAAAGCTCGTGGACTTCTGATACTGGGTCACCATCCGGCGCTCCGTCAAAACTGGGCACTCGTGGCTTTTGCTGGTTTGTAGACGGATTCTCGAGGATTGCCGAGACTATGGCTGCTTGTCAGTCCTTTGAATTCCAAGCTCAGTGATACCGAATATACTTCTTTGCAGCTCAATCTCCAAGAACTCCAGGTACTCTGTGAAAGCCCCTTCTATCGCAGGCTGGGCTCGCAGTCTGTGCGCAAGGGAGGTGGGGAACTTGGCATCCTGGAGAGCCCCGATGTTCCATGCCCATACTTTGAACCGTCCGCGCGACTCGTCCAAAAGGCCATCAAGACCTTGAAAACTGTTTACTTCTCTTGCCTGCCTGAAGAGCTCTTCCAGTAGATGCAGACAACGATTGCTTCTGGTCGCTATCGTTGATTGCGACGGCCCTTTGTCCAAAGCCATGATGCCTCTGTCGACATAAGCCGATTTGCGTGAGACTGGTCGTGGGAGCGACGTTCGATGATAATGGCACTGGGGGCAAGACTGTCGGGCGGCATCGCATTCATGAGGCTGCCCTGCCCTTCGCCCATAGACATGCACCATCCCGCGTGATGGCCTCGGGGCGTAATGCGTTGGCAAGAAGGCAACCGGGCGGCCTCATCGCAAGCTTGCGAGCTCAGGATAGCTACCCATAGTTGAGGCCTGCCCGGCTTCTCCATACTGCCTAGACAACATTTGCAAAGCAAGCAATCAATATCAAAAATGAGCGGACTCGAGATTCCAGGTCTTGTTATTGGCATAGTCCCCATATTCGCGGCGATCCTAGATGGATGGGGAGAGCTCGCTCACATCAGTCGTCAATACAGCGGATACGAGAGAGAGTTCAAAAGAGTCAAGCTGCGAGTCGACTTGATGAAACTCAGGTTCTTGGGCCTACAAGAACGAATTTTCGAAGCCTTTTTCGACAGCGACGAGGAGCGGGAGCTGTTTATCAACGACCAACGACGAGACAGCTGGAACGATTTGGCTTCAAAGATGCAAGAACAGGCTCCTGACAGCGTGTGGAAGGTCTGCCTAAGGACTTTGCAGGAGCTAAAGAACATGTTGCAGGAGCTCGCGAATTGCTCGTGTTTCGGAAAGAGCAGTGATCTGGACGACTACACATCATCCATTTCGAGGACCGGCCGACTGGCGTTCACGTTCGGTACAGATCGTCGCGACCAGCTGCTAGAGGATATCGATCGTCTGATCAACGGCCTGACAGCCCTGATACCTGGGTCTACTCATGACACGCCAATCCTGCAGACAGCTCGCAAGACTGGGGCTCGAACATCAAACAAGCTGCGCCTGCTCAGACGAGCCCACACGCTGCACGCCTTTTTTGCTGGAGCATGGCAATGTACCTGTCGTGCCTCTCATTCTGTGGATCTGGTGTTGAGCCAGCTTCTTGCGGAGAAGCAGCCGCACTTCGTGTTTTACTTTGATCGCGCTCAATCAACCCAGCACGGTCCTGGGCCGTGGAGGTCTTTGGCGGCGAAAGCGCTTGCAGCACCTCTCACTTATAAAGTACCGGGTCTGCACGACGAATTGGTGCTTCCTGTACAGAAACCTGTGCACCAGCTTAAGCGCAAATCCATTCTCAAGATCAGGCGAATGTTAGCCGCTGTGAGGCAGAATGACAATGGTGAAAACACAATCACTCCGTAAGTGGATCACCTCCCAGTTTCCCGTTTGTATCTACACGCAGACTCACGTATTCGCAGTGCGCGAACGAAAAGCGTGACGTTCGAAAGCCAAAGCACTCTTGTTCCCTCATTGTCCACGAGCTCTGACCCCTGCAAAACGCCGTCGAGCAATACTGCTGTTTCAGCAAATTTTACACGAGATCTCTGCGGATCTATCACCTACGCATCCATGGAAGAGTGTGTTGGCAAATTCGCTGAGCCTGCCCCGAGCGATATCTCCATGCATGACGCCTTCTTCGAGCTGCATTCACTGAAAGCTTCCGACTTTCCATGCCCGTCAGATACAAGGTCTTTAGCGGAGGTACTACGACCTGGCTATCCAACACCACCTAGCCTTGGGCAAAGGCTGCAGATTGCGTCGAACCTGACACATTGTCACCTGCCAGAGCATTCGCACTCCTGGTTGAATGGCGAATGGACCAAGACTGATATCGTCTTTCCTTACAAACACGGCAGAGTCGAGTTTGCCCAGCCATTTTTGCGAAGGAGTCGTCCGCCATCTCAGGTCAATATGGCTCAGTCAGAACTCTCCTTCGTACCGCTTGGCATACTATTACTCGAGCTCTGCTTTGGGGAACTCTTGGAATTCTGTGACATTAGGAAAGAGTATCATGATCCTCCTGGAAGCAACAAGGCCGCGCTTGATCTAGCGGCTGCGAAGCAGTGGTCAGAAGCAGTGGAAGACAAAATCGGTGGGCACTACTTATCGGCAGTGGCATGGTGTCTGGAGAGTCCCATCGTCGCAAGTCAGAGCAAAGACATCGGTAGAGCATTTCATCGGGAAGTTGTAGAGCACGTACAGGCGACCCATGAGTACTGGGGCTACAAGCCGTGAGACGTGGCTTTGCAACAAGGGAGATTGAAATGATAGCATTCTGATTTCTGTATAGTACATATGATACACATATTGGCAAAGAACTTTCGCGGGCAAAACGATGGTTCTATCTCTAGCAGTGCCTTCCACGCCTAGACTTTCCGAAAGCTTGCGCCGTCCCGAATAGTTTCTGAAAGCTCAACTGCGGCGCGAATGCAGAAAATAAAAGGGAGGAATGGCTCAAGCGAATGTTTTGGGGCCAGTGTCGACTTTGGTGGGGCGCTTCGTACAAGCAAGCAGGATCTCAGCAGCCTCGATTAAAGCAATTTCAGCACCTGGTCTGTTGGCAACAGGTTGTCCAGGAGGACAAGTTGGAGCCCCCATGAGCGATATGCCTACAGGAAGTAGGATTTTGCTTTTTGTAAACTCGGATACATAAGGAAGCTGGCCAACTGCAACACCGTGTCAGTAGCTTTCATTGGACCGTTTTGGAAAGACTCACTGGGCAGAGTAATCTCGGGTGCTCCCAGTATAGGAGCTAAGAGCAGCGGATCCCATGCCTCTTGGACGAAGGGTTGGCTAAGCCGAGTCAGCAGGATCCTAAAAGTTCGCCTCGGAACCTTACCTCGGAGGTGAATCTCTATCGTTCTTCCCTGCTCGAGCGACGGGCAATAAGACTACTGCGTCTCGATTTCCTTTGAAGAGCAACTGATCCAGCCATGCTCCAAACACATTCCAGCGATCGACAGCCTCATTGCGCTGTTGCGAAAGTATATGATCACCTTCAGCCTTCTCCCACCTGAATGCAGTCACTTTGTTCACGGCGGGTCGATGATTGTTTTTTTCCTCGTAAGCCGACCTGAAGCTATCGCTGGCGTGATAGAAGTCGAAGAAGAACGCAGTCTTCCCAACGTCTTTCAGGAACCTATACATATCGCGCTCGCCTTTTGCGCCTGTGGGTGGATTGCGTCGCCAGCTTTGGCGGATGTTGACTCTTCTGTACACCTCAACGGAGCTACAAGCCTCAGCGTCTGATAGGAAAGAGTCCACCAAGGCTCCCTGATCGGGTGTGTCGTTCATTGGATGGTCGATATTGTCGTTTGTGGGATAGTCCTCGAGTACTATAACTTCAAGGTACTCTCGCTTGATTCGAGGCTGCCGCTTGATCAAGTCAGGACTCAGCCACTCTTGAACGAATTGAGATAGAATCTGTATGTCTCTGCAAAAGATCGCAGGCGCGTCGAACATACTATGCTTGTTAGTCTATTGCTGAGTGGCGGTAAGGAACACTTACGGGAAACACGGCATCATGCCGTGCAAATATTCCTTTCGATATGAAAGGCGAAGGCTGTAGCATCCATTGTAAAACGCCGGTCTCCTACCACTTCCAGTCGCTGTCTCGATCAGCATGAAGTCGATCATTGGACGGACGTGACTTACAATCTGTGCCAATCGCGAAGTCGAGCCACGGATACGAAGCTATGGCTGCTGCACAGCCGCTACTTGAGCCAGCAGGAGATTGATAGCCATCACCTCTAGGATTGAAAGGGACTTCGAAATCTAGGGACTCTCCAGGCTCCTCGCGCGATATCATAGAGCTCAACTTTGCCGTTCCCACAATGTGAGCTCCTCTGTCGATCAGCCGTTGTATCAAGGGTGATGTCTGCATTGCAGGCTTAGACATTTCGTAATACGCTCGATTGCAGGCACTCATCCGGAGCCCTTGCATGTCGAAGCAATCTTTGACTAGAATGCGTCTCCCAGCGACAGCGTTCATGGTACCTCCAGAACTTCGCATATGTTTGCGTGTCGGCACTGCCACGCTCAGAGTGCGAGGCAACGTTCCAGTGATACCGAGCTTTTGAAAATCGCTGCAGAAGATCAGAGGTGCTCCACAAAGAGTGGAGAGTTGGTACCACGATGGCGATGACTTACCAGGTTGGACCACTCAATGGTAATAAGCTCTCCAGAAAGGCGCTCGAGGTGTCATCGTACAGTCGACAGACCGGATGCAGTCTGTTGTTGCTCCAGAGGTGCGGACCGCTTGCAAGCGTCTCCGTTATAACGCAAGGATTGACCATTTGTGGCGTGGCTACAACCCTGGCGCAAATGCCATTCAGGTACTCCAAGAGGGTTGAATTCAATTCTACATCTTTGTCGGCACTGGAATGAAGATATACTCTTTGTCGAAATGCAATGCACATCACATCGTCATCGAGCGGTAGTAGCCAGGGCTCGACATCTTCCCGCGTCCATGGTCCGGACTTAGGAAGCGAGACAACTGTTAGCGGAAACGGACGCTCGTTGGATCTCAGCGGAAGATACTACACAATGTTAGCAAACAATGATAAGAGGGCTAGTTTCCAGAAGCCTCAACTTACCAGCTGTGTAGGGAGAGCTATGTATCTCACGTCTTGCAGCGAGAATAGCAGAGGAGATTCCTCTATCTCGAGCTCGAATGTGCTTTGCGGTGGCATGTCCTGGTCACAAGGCTCAAAGGCTTTCCCATCGTCAACTCGAGATTCTTTACATGGCTTTGTGCCGAACATGAAGCCAACGACTAATTGTGCCTTCAGCCAAGTGACACTCCATGGCCAATGTTTGCTCGCACAGTTTTGCGATTCTTCTAAGATCTGTGATGGAACGAGGTGCCAATCGCTTTCGTCGTCTTCTACCTTTTTCAGATCGATGAGACCTGCGTTGACGCCATCGAGATCTATGCCTCCTCCAAAAGTGCTCTCGTTAATAAGGGTAGCCTGCTTGTCGGAGCCGATGTCGGTTTCGTAGCCAGAATCGGCTTTGCTGCTTTGTGGGCTTCTTTCACGCAAAGAGGAAACTTCGTAGACGCTGCAGGATGGCGCCGTGATGCTATGACGCCGACAGACAAGTTTGACGCTGCTTGCTTCTGCATGTTCTTTGCTGCTTGGGTCGCGTCCAACCAACGTCTCGCCATGTGGAAAGCTGACGGTTAAGAAATCTGTGTGTGTGTTGCTCTGCGATGAGCGGCCAGAGGTGGCAAATGTGTAACGTCGTGTGAGCACGAAATGCTTCTGTTGCCCGTCCGGATGTTCCTGTGTTCTATGTTGGTCATCCCTTCCACAAGCTGAATTGTCTTTTGCGTTGAAGATGCAGATGAGCTGATGTACTACAGGACATGGCACGGCTGCTGCCAACCCTCGTGCGATCAAGAATGTGCAGGATTAGGAAGTGCAGTTGCCATTGACCGATGTAAGTACACGAGAGCCGTGTCTTGTGAGCACACACGATCGCACCCCGACAGAGTGGAACACCGATGCAGGGTCATGAAGGTGTCGGCCAACATGGCTGGTGAGATTGCGCTTCTGCCTCTGCATTCGATCCGCGCACATCTCAGAGTCTTTCAAGGAAGACAGGAGTAGGATATGCTCACCATCACAGAGTATGGTGCCAGACGACGCGCTCTAGAGCAGCGCTGGCGTGGCTTGTCAAGCCTACATGGCGCGAATCCTCATTGGCGTCGCAATTGATGACAAACTTTGCGCGGAGGTGTGTGGTGAGAGGATCTAGTAAAGTTGATTGGAAGTCAGCTGGCGAGGACAAGTGTTTTCGGGTCCTAGTGCGGCTCCCTGAGATGTGTCGATGTGTTGATTCTAAACATTGGACAGACTAGCTTCTTGAGGCTAGCATCATCACGTGGAAACTCAATTCCAAGACGAGAGACTACCACAGGTAACTGAGCCTTTGTTGTTGTCCATGGTTACCACCGTTATATTCATTAGCTGTCTTTGATGTTTGCTGTGCTATTGGCAGAAACGCGCGTTCTTGCTCTCAAGATCCCCAAGCCGGACCACGCATGACTACGATAAGTCAAGACTCGTTTGGGTATGCTTCAATAGTCTCGTCATGACCAGAACAGGGCGGGGCAGATCTGGACAGTGAAATTCGGACATAAAAACTCGTAATGTCTCTCTTAGCACGCATGTATCTCATAAACCCTGCGAAGGTGGTAGAATAGAGAGCAGCCTCAATCAAGAGAAAGTCTAGGTATCGGCTACCTAGATGCAATCTTTCTCAGACAGGCGGTATTGGTTCAGGTGATAGTATGCCGAGCACTCGTAAGATGATACAGTATCGGCAGGATAGTGACTTAGTCTTGAGTAAGTCACGAGCTCTCTCAGACCGGGAAGTTTAAAGAGAGGACAAATTCTCTCAATCGAGAGTCTTGACTGCGTAAGTCGACTGCTCGAATTGATACTGGCTGTAGATTTTGTCCAGCGAGCTCACCTGCTGGGCAACAATCGAGATAGTTCGGAACGGCAAGCATCGACAGTCATGCCGCTCTCTGTCATCCTTGCCCAGCCCATGGGATGAATCGAGAGAACGGTGGCAGAGAGAGCGGAAGGCATTGACCGGAAAGATGCACCCCATCTCAAATGTTGCGGAAATAAGACTAGACAGTCTCTTCGCACAGGTGTCATATGGTGCCAGTGTATCTCCGTTCATAGTACCATCGCTGTGGGGCCGCAAACATAACTCCTAGCGTGTAGAGAGAGAGGGTTCTGCGGAAATGCTCCTGGTCATTCTTCGAGGCTCATTGTCCTTTCCAAATCTGTGTTCCAATAGCAGTGGCCGTATCCAGTGTAAGCTGCCCACTGGTCCGACCCAAGTTGATGCCTGTCATGGCCGAAGGAAGAATCTCTCCGACCACAGCTATATTGGCATGCCGTTGGCGTTGTATGACCTAGAATGGTAGCGTCCGCCGGCGGGGCGTTAGATACCCGGAGTAGGTTTTGTGCTCTATGCACATCACCTGTCAGTGGAAGGATGTTTGCATGTAGATTGAGACATGCGGGATCAGCTGCATGTATGATTGCGCGCGTTATGCTTGGCCTTATAGCACACTCTCTTATTGGACTGGCCGCTCTCCCGCCATACCACGCCTTCTTAAAAGCTCTTCATTCTTCCTCATCCGCGCATTGTCACCAATTCTGCTGGCTTGCATCGTCATCATCGTCGCGGTACCGATTCGGACAAAGGATCGGACGCCGTCAGTCGCGCATGGCCGAGAGACTGACAGCTTTCACAATGTGAGCATCATACTTCTCTGATATCGATGTCGACCAGGACCAGGTCCGCATCGTGAGGTGTTGTTGCACGCACCATCTCGGCACGCTCCGACAGGCCCTTCCTTGGCAGCCCACAAGCTCCTGCCCAGAAGTTCCACCATCTGCGCTGCCTTCATTCGACACTTCCTTCAAAACATGACCACAATGCCTTCTGACGAGAGTTTCTTTGTCTCGCCTTGATGCCTTACATTCCCACCTGGCGGAACTAAAGTCGTCATCGCGGAGAGACCAGATCAGAAACACCAACATCCCACTCATCTACTCTGCCCAAGATAGAATACCCGCCCCGGGTACATCTCCATCGCCCATGCTAACGTCACGCCTCACAACCATAGCGTGCCCATCTACCTCGTAAAGACCTTGGACACTTGGCAAAAGCATGAAATGGGACTGTCGCCACTGCTTGACTATGGTTGTTGATGCATAAGGGCTGGGCAAGAGATGTACAACCCTGCTTCGCTGTTAGTACCGACCAACTTCCCACAGCGGATATTGTCGCGTTCCGGTCTCTATGAGAAAAACGCAATGGACTTGGCACACGGGATACATGGTTGCTCCGAGTTGAAGCATGACCACCGCGCCATGTGAGGAGCCAACGTAGAGTCTATCTACGTAAGAGGCTACGAGTTGCGCGGCCGTCGTTAGGCGCTCCAGGATTTTGAAGAGATGGTATAAGTATTGGTGGTGAGTCGATAAAGTGTTAGAGATGGGCTTCTATCTCTATCGCCCTTTGCGGTGTTCAGCGACGTCTCGGCTACTATTCTGGTCTTTTTCTTCACTTTGCTCTCACCCATCTTGGCCCTCTGAGTCTCCCGGAACAGATCCATTCGAGAATCGCTCGCATAGCACTACGGAGAACTATACTGTACAAGGCGTTCTCTGATCGCAGTTGCACAGAGATTGAAGATTCTCGAAACCGGATCTTCTGGACCAGAATCGCCACTCGACATCGGTCAGCCAAGATCTCTCCTACAAATATCCCACAGGACATTCAAACATCGGCATGCTACTCTCACAGCCTTTCAGCATTGCGGCAGTATCACTTGGATTCGCCACTGCTTGTCCACAACTCCAGAAGAGACAAGGCGTAAACAGTACAGTTCCTGTCGAGAACCGCTTTTGGGCCTATGAGGCTTCATTCGACTGGGGACGACTCAATCCTGGTCAGTAAATAATCATTTGACCTGCTCAGTAGAGACAATCCGGTGTACTGACAAGGGAACAACAGATTGGCAACTATGCCAGACAGGGACTCAACAAAGCCCGATCCCACTCCGACTCGACCAAGGGCTATCCAGAAACCATCAACTCAACTTCAATTATCCGAATAATGTAACTGGCGACTTCCACAACTGGGATTACGGTCCTGCATACACACTCGATCATCCTGACGACTTCACAACGCTCCCTTCCGTCGTCTTCGACGAGGACAATGTCAACGAGACTGTCTACCTGGCCAGCTGGCACACCCACGCCCCAGCCGACCATACCGTCCAGATGGACCGATCGAAAGCCGAGCTACATCTCGTGCACGCGGATGCAAATGGCCTCGAACGAGCCGTCCTGGCCATCCGAATCGACCCAGGCAGCTGCGACAGTCGCTTTTTCGGCCAACTCCCACCCTACATCGGCTTCAATCAAACCGACCAACACCGCGAAGGGGTACCGATGAATCTGAATTTCGCCGTCAACGAGATCCAAAACTTCAATGATTTCTGGACTTGTAAGTTAGCTCAAGATGTGGTTTGTGCTTCTTCGCCAATGCTTGATACATCTGCTGACCCTTGAGTTTTTGCTAGCGCAGATCGTGGGAGTTTGACCAGCCCTCCCTGTACTGAGGGGCTGAGATGGTTTGTGGCGAGGAACATTATGTTTGTGAGCGATGAGCAGATGCAGGGGATTTTGAGGGTTAGTACGTATTCGGCGAGGGCGGAGCAGGAGGTTTGGAGGCATGATATTAACGTTTGATGTGGGAGGGGGAGAAGGGGTCTCTGGGGGTAAGAGATGTTTTGATGCGATGGTTTTGCTTACGACGACAGATGCTTCTACAGTGTACGAGACTGCAGTATAGGACACAGGAACAGCGCATGTCGACACTTCTCGACAGACCACCACTTTCACCTTTTGCCGTTTTCTTTACATCGAGCTGGAGCGTGCTCCGAAGGATCGAAACATCGAAACGTCGAAGTTGCTCCCTGGGTTATGCTACTGAATCCCATCTGTACTTCTCTGTAAGAAGTGTGCGTCACGTCTGATACTCTTCAGATGCAGAGCGGCTTGATGCCGTGCTTCATTGTGCCTCCAGCAGTGCGTGCATCCCAGACCTCCTATTCCCATTGAGATCGACATTCCACGGCCTTTTATGCCGAAGGCCTCCGAAGACCTTCTAGGTAATAGCACAGATGGTGTCAAGGGACTGAGTCGTCGCACCTCCGATGGATCTCCCGCCGTAGGAATAGAGAAGAAGAATGAAGATGAATTCAGCACGTGAGGTGCCGCTCTTTGTTTCGTGCATTCTTTTGCATTTCGCATCCGGTTCACAGGCGACTGGACTGGACTGTGCAGTGTGCAGAGTGGGGCAGCCGGAGGGGCCGCTAGCTCGCTTTTGCAGTCTACATAAGGTTGAGCTCCCTCCTCACGCAAAGTGGAAGAGCGGCCAAGATCGTACAGCTAGTTGTTTACACTTTGAACATCGAAACACTTCACAAAAGACAATCGCCGACCTCGACACGATCAATACAAACCTCGACGACTTTCATCATCACCCATTGTCGCGCAGCGCATTGACGCGACGAGCTTCCGAGAACCCTACATTGTTATGCATCTGGCCCTTAGTAGTCATGCGATCACCTCGTAGATGAAGTCGTGCCTTTTGCGTGTAGTGTGACCGTGAGATCGCCCATTCAGTATCGCTCTTTGAACGGCAACACACATATCTGCATCCACGCCGCCACGTGCGACGATACCATGTGATTCGAGACCAAACACCATCAAAGTACATTCCAATGCGCCTGTACACGCCCGACAGCTTGCTGTATCCGATCACCGTGACCAGGCTGCTCAAGCAGTGGGGTGACGAGGTCGCGATCAATGCGCCGCTGTTCTACTACGAGTACAAGAGTACGCGCGAAGAGTGGGACCCGGAGACAAGAGAATGGGTTAATCGGACAAAGACGTGGCCGGCGAGCTTCGAGAGCGAGCTAGAGGGAACGCTAGATTCACTGGACGTGCGCGTCGGTCAGGTCATAAAGACGAAGACGGCTGTGGCGGACATCACTGAGCCATGCACACACGAGATCCAGTTCAAGGGACTATGCACCAACTGCGGCAAGGACATGAACGAAGTCACGACATACAATGAGACAACCAAGAAGGCAGCACGTGCCACGGTCAATACCGTTCACGGGCGACAAGACCTGCTGGTCTCGGTCAACGAAGCGACAAGAGCTGATGAAGAGGCCAAGCGGAGGCTGCTGGACTCGCGCCGGCTCAGCTTGGTCGTGGATCTGGATCAGACCATCATTCATGCCTCTGTCGAACCGACCATCGGCGAATGGCAGAACGACCCTAACAATCCAAACTTCGAAGCTCTCAAGGACGTGCAGAAGTTCCAGCTGGAGGACGACAAGCCGAACACCTGGTATTACATCAAGCCGCGACCTGGGTTGAAGGAGTTCTTGGCGACATTGTCAGAGCTCTACGAGATGCACATCTACACCATGGGCACGCGCGCGTACGCCGAGAACGTGGCTAAGATCATCGATCCGGAGCGCAAGATCTTTGGCGATCGCATTCTGTCGCGAAACGAGAGTGGAAGTATGACGGCGAAGAACTTGAAGAGACTATTTCCAGTGGACACGAAGATGGTTGTCATCATTGATGATCGCGCAGATGTCTGGCATTGGATATCCAATCTCATCAAGGTCAATGTCTTCGAGTTCTTTGTCGGTATTGGCGACATCAACAGCAGTTTCCTGCCCAAGCGACCCGAGCTCGAAAAGGCGCCGAAGATGGAGAGAATGCCTTCGAAGACGACCGCCGATCCGGCAAGCAATAGCGGCAACAGCGACTCTGATACGACCACCGAATCGAACTCCGATACCGCACCCAGCGAGCCCTCGACTGCGCCTACTACACCTCCACAGACGAACGGCGATCAGACCGCTGTTGATAAGATGGTGTTTATGGCTGGTAATCAGGATGAGAAGAGCATTCAGGAGAAGACAGAAGAGCAGGAGCAGACTATCAAGGATCAACTTGAAGATCGACCTATGCTGAAGAAACAGCAGATGCTGGAAGAGCTAGCAAAGGAGGAAGAAGCCAAAGAGTCTCCGGCTGTGGAAGCCACTGCGGAGCTGCTGGCAGAGAATGGCGAGACGACGGAGCCTAGGGAGCCGACAACCCAAGAGCACGCTCACAAGTATCGACACAACCTGCTTGCTGATGATGATACGGAACTGGTCTACCTTGAGCAGAGCTTGCGCAGTGTGCATACTGCGTATTATGATGAGTATGAAAAGCACGAGTCGGGCACTAAGGGTGGCCGGATCGCGGAGCTTCGTCCTGGTCACAGTAAGAAGCGGTCTGTGGACGAGCTCGAACATCTCCCCGATGCAGCAGCTATCATGGATCGCATGAAGGCGAGAGTCCTATCAGGGGTTCATCTCGTCTTCTCTGGCGTTGTACCAATAGGCGTTGATATCCACTCTCACGACACCGCATTATGGGCGAAGAGCTTCGGAGCGACAGTAAGTGAGAACGTCACTAAGAGGACAACTCACGTCATTGCTTCTCCTGAGCGCCGTACTGCGAAAGTCCGACAAGCGGCCAAGAAGTCTGGTCGGATCGCCATTGTCAGTCAAAATTGGCTGCATGCGTGCTTTGCTCAATGGAAGAGGGTGGACGAGAACCCCTATCGCATACACTCCGATGCTCCTGCAAATGGCAACGCTTCTCTGCCCGAGAGCTTTGAGACTAAGGACTACATGCTCTCATCCTCGGATGAAGAGGCAGCTCAGACGGAAGAGGAGACCGAGGACTACGAAACTCCGAACAGAGAGAGCAACGGGCTTTCCCTCGATATCGACACCGACGATGAGCTGCTCCAGCACGCGCCGTCACTGGATCGTCAAGATAGTAGTCCGACAGAGACTGAATTGGCGGACGATTGGTCTGGCCTCGATGCGGAGCTCGCCGAATTTATGGGAAGTGAAGACGAGGGCGAGAGCGAGAGCGATGCGGAAAGTGCTAAGAGCGACAGGAGCAGTAAGGCACCATCGAGCGCGAAGAAGCGGAAGCAGAACGAGATCGGAAGTGAAGATGAAGCGGAGGGAAGTCGGCTGCAGAAGAGGAAGAAGGAAGCTATGGGCCGGACGAGTAGTTTGACGAATCTTGTCAAGCGGGATGGTGATACGCCAGCGGCCAACGATGAGGACGATCAAGATCCAGGCGGTGATGGTGTAGGAGATGAAGAAGATGAGGAGGAAGAAGACGATTTCCTCGCAGCGGCACTGGCAGAAGAAATGGCGAAGCAGAGCGAAGAGGATGGCGAAGAAGGTGATCAAGAGGAGGAGGCGTAAACAACACTTACGCCCTAATCTACCGTTACTCCAGGACGTTCCACGAGCAGAGACACGTGAGTGCTCTCAACACTGCGGCTACGTGCTTGAGGGCTGCATTTGCCGATTGGCCATGCATAGATATGAGATATGAGGCGTTCAAAGGCATCGTGGGGCAACTAACGGCAGCTTGTGCTTTGCATAGCGCGGTGTTCACATCATGCACTGAAGTGGGTAGTAGGTGCTTTGGGAGGCCGCCTGGGAGCCCCCTGGAACAGATGCCTCTATTGGAGAGCAGTAGCCTTGGTACGATACCCAAGGCGCATACCGTTATAAGCAATGAATCACATTTATCTTTTCAACGTCGTTCTTGTATTCTATGTTTTGATATGGGCTCCAGTATGTTCAATCTCCATAGACACTCGTGTCTTGGCTTCGTCTGAACGGCGTCTCCGCCTCGTTGCATAATGATCCTTATTCCTAGTTCTTCTATTGGCGCGGTTGTGTACAGTCTTCCGGTCAAAGACCAGCAAATGCTTGTGAAGCAGAAGCGGCCTCACGGGAACTGCAGGGATTGGGCAGCTCCTTCCCCCACCTCGCTGCGTCGCACCCCGACGAGGACTACCTTGTTTATATTCACAGAGAGGAAGGTGCTATAGGTCGACGAAGCCCGTGAACTCGTCTCACAGCCTCACATTTGCTGCCTTGGCCAGATCACCCTGATCTGCTGTGCCCTCACTGCGAACCAACGCGCTTCCAGCACTAGACGAAAGCGCCACCAGCGTAACACGTCTTCGAACATCCATCCCAGTATCGCACAGCAAGCGGCGGCGAGGCATATTCAACATATTCAGATGTTTGTGGCCGGCACGCGATCGCAGAATTGACACGTGCGCTGACAGCACATCACTGACTCCCTTTTCTTCTTCTTCAAACCCTTCAAGACATTCAATCACTCATATCTATGCTTGAAGGCAACGGGCACTCACCACTGCAAGACTTGTGCCGCGGCTGCAAGTCTGCCTTCCCACCACGACTTTCGCGGATATTTACTACGGGGACTGGCTGAACAGTGGCTAGCCGGGCAAGGCAAGAGCGAGCAGAGTTGACGGCGGCAGGGTGGAATAATGGCCACGTGTGCCGCGACCCAGACCGAGACGCAGACGCTGGCTACGAGGCCGAAAGAGCAGAATGTCAAAGCCAAGAGCAAGACGACGTTTGACGACCTGTCTGAAGAGCTGAAAGCCTTGGTTGTGGAGAGGGTATGATATGATACCCCAGCCGGACCGACACTGCATTCCACTGACTAGAGTAGGTCATACGGCCCTCCGACCTCAAGAACGTCTGCTTAGTCTCGAAGCAGCTCCACAAGATCGCCGTTCGCTTTCTCTACCGAAATGTCGCTCTCGACCTGGGCAGCGCGAACGACTACCGCCTCTCGGCTTTCCTCAACAGCAAGAACATCGGTCTAAAACACATCCGGCAGCTGAGACTCTACCTTGCCGTGGTCAAGGATGAGTGCAATCAGCAACAGCAAGCTCAATTCGCGACTCGCATGATACTGGAGTTCCTTCCAGAAGACATTCTCGAGGAGTTCAGGTACGCATTCTACAAGCAAGAGAGGGTGGACAACCTATTGGACAACCTATTGGACAACCCATTCGCCGGTTTTGGCATGGGGGATGGCAATCGTTCTGATGCTAACAGGTACTCTATGAAAAGTTGGTGCCCATGGCGTCCATTCAACACCGAGAACTTGTTGCTTCTGTACAAGAAGCAGCGGAAGATGAAGTGGTTGGAGGTCATGGAGTTGACGTCCGACGCCCTGTCCGAACTTAAAAAGAACAACAAATTACAGGCGACGATGTTTCAGAATGCGAGAAAGCTAGCGCTGTATCCGGAGAGTCGAGAGACGTTGAATCTGAGCGGATACTTTGTGGAGAAGAGCGCGGAGAAATTGGAGGAGTTGATAGTGCATTGCAACTTCCACGAGCACAGTCTTCATGGACCGATCGAGAACCGCGAGCTTAACGATTCCGCGACTGAGCCTGGCCTGGTGTCGAGAAGCATATTTGGCAGCATGATGCCCTTCGACAAGTGCACTCCGTTCAAGAACCTCACGAGCCTGCGATTACATCGGATTAGCCTCCGACATTGTGCCGACACGTGGTGCAAGTTCATCAACTTCCACGAGATGAAGCATCTACGGCTTTATCACTGCACTGGCGCGGATACATTGCTCGGACAGCTGAGCAAGTCGAGCCATCTACCGAAGGCGCTGAAGGTTTTGGAGTTCCAGCACCGAGACAACTCCGACAACGAAGCATTGACTGCACTCGATGGATTTCTCTGCCTCGTGTCCGGGCTGAGAGATCTGGTCATCGATCTGGAGAATGTGAAGGCCATGCCTGCAGCAGCTGGTATCGTGCGACACAGCAAGACACTCGAGCTACTCAATGTGCACTGCGCGCAGGAGCCGAACTCTTCTACTATCACATCAGATTGCGATAACGAGGAGTTGGTTTGGGACACCGACGATTTCGAGAAGATTTGCAAGGCTTGCAAGGACCTCGAACAGCTGTCCTGTGCTTGGCCGCATACGAGTCTCATCCGGAGCCCCAGTGAGGAATGGAAGTCCTTTGAGAGCTCGTGCGGACATTTGAAGAACATAATCACCTTGCATATTACGACCTGGCCGAGCAACAAGCCGAGTACGCAGCTGCTTCCGCGGTTGGTATACGAGAACCTACTACAGGCTCTGGCGCAGAGAGGCTTCGAATTTGCAGCTGGAACGAGAGCGCTCCCCAACTCCATCCACTCAGACAGTGACGATGAGGGCGAAGAAGCTGATAACACCACCGACGATTCTTCGGAACCGACTGAACCGGCCAAGCTCCGCATAATTGCCTTTGGAACCTCAGACAAAATCTACGAACGCGAAGACTCTCGAAATCAAGTCATTTTCTTCCGAAGTACATGCATCGATGCGGACGGCAAAACGAAGCCTTACGCCGCTCCACTAGGTTGGTGCGCGAGGCAGTTCGTGGAACCGCGGAGTGATGTCCTTGAATTTGTGTTGAGAAGCAGTCACGATCGGGATAGTCATCCACCTGTCAGTGATTTCCACCACGAGGGGAGGGTGAGGAGTGGATGGGGAGATGAGGATGAGTAAGTCAGAAGACGTGAGAAATCGAGGTCCGAGGGACTGAAGACATGAGGAATGCTGATGATTGAGGATGGACAGGTTTGTCATTGATTAGAATCCATGGTGACCAAGAGCAAGTGGGTCGGAGAAGATCAGATCAGGCCATGGGTGGAGGGGACGAAGCAAGAAGCAATATGGGTGAAGAGCTCATGATATTCGGGCAGACATCAATATCTCACGATTCGATACGACGCTCGTTCGGAAGATTGGAGGGCAAACAGATGCATACCCTACCTTCATTCACATAAGAGATTGTGGCGATACCCCAGGGGCGTTTACGGAGGCCACCATCATCAATCACGTACTTAATGAGCCGCTCTGTGTCTATATCAAAAGCATTCTGCAGCATCTTTGTATTAATGAGTTCTTTCAGAGGTTCTGCGTCATATGTCATGAATTCTCGAGCAAGAGACTTGCCTCTCGTTCAAGCTTTACGGTATACTCACAAAACGAGATGTTCAGCCCACCGGTCTAGGCTCTATATCTCAAGTCGCTTGCTTTACCCAACAGACAAAAGTTGCCATGTGAAAACTACTCACGTCAACTTCGCGAACAAAAATCTCTCTTACCAAACAGACGTCAGAAGCACTCAATCGAAAACACATCTCCTGAGCAATCAGAAGAAAAGAACCCGGAGCACTGCCTCCCCTCAGAATAAAAATGTGATGCTGATACCCTCTCCCTCTCCAATAACACGCAACTCGCCGTTCACGACGAAGACGAAGCCTCCGACGGAAGTCGTGCTCGGCACAAATCCGAAGCTGAGCATCAAGAACGGCTTCAAAGGGAGGAATGGGCAATGCTAGAACAGGCTATGGAATTATCTTTGAGAGAAATGGATGAGTGGTGATGATTCATGCGGACGACGAGGGGATAGATGTCCTGGGATGGGTTTGGAGAGGCGTTAAAGGGGGGAAAGATATGGAGAGGTTCAGACGTTCAGAAGATGTTTACTTGGGGAGGATTAGGTAGACCTTCTTGGCTTGAGTGCTATGAACCGTAGTTACCCGTGAGAAATACATGTATCGTTCATGAGGGTTGATGCCTCCTCTATTACGCAGGCGTATTGCGCATGATTTGGCGTTTATTCCTCGCGGTTGCTTGACCTGGGAGAGCGGCCGCTCGAGCGGCGTGGACTCGTCATGTCCGGAGGACGGTACTGCTCCGTGTAGCCGCGTCTCGTTCATGGTGGCTGAATTCGTATCCCATTTCCAAACGAGCTACCGTATCCGTACGGGCCCTTACAAGCTATAATGGCCATTGTGGCTTAAGTCGTACGTAATCAACAACGCCTGGTTGAAACAAGCTTCGGCGGGGTTCGCTTGAGGCGCATATTGTGAGATTGGCTTTGTACGAAGGGATCGGCTTGTCTTCGAACATGAAGGTATCGCAAATTCCCAAAGCCATGCGACAGTCGTTTATGCCACCGAAGCGGTTTCAATTCTGTGTGCCGGCCGCGCGAGTCCCTCGAATCCGCCCTCGGCCCAGAAATTTAACACACGCTCCCATCACCGTGACTTCGCATCGATAAACCCTAATCAAAAAAAGCTTCAGGGTCTCATGCAGTGCCCACGACACGTGTGCGTACGCGTCTGCTCGTATGGTTGTCCAGTAAATGCATCTGTCGGGATCATCTCAATCTTCGCCCTTGGAAAAATGAAAATGCATGAGCTGCGATATCCTTCGTCGATGCACCGAACCGTTCATGCCTGGAATATAGCCATTGGCTTTGCCGCCTTCGGCAGTAGTGCGAGGTCGGGACGAGGACTTTTGAGGGCTCGTGTTATGTTGCGGTTGATTTTGCCGCGTGAGACTGGCGGTGTACGAGGATCTTGAGAAACGAGATTACACATTAGTATTAGTTCGTCTCAATGAATGTATATGGGTATATGTTGTTGTGTGCAGGGTGATGAGACGGTTTATCCACAATAGCTGCCTCTTTCCAAAACGCCGGCGCTGTGCAAAGATTGCCCATCCAGTGGGTTGAAGATCATGGCCGAAATGCTGAACAGATTGTGCGGCGCGAAAGGGGGTGCCCTTACGGTGTGATACTGCTCAAGTCTTTCCATGGTCGAATTGATGGGAGTGATGGCTTCAAGCTGACAACGTAGGTCAGGCGGTCGGTGAAGAGATGGCTGAGGACTGCCTGCATCGCGGGCAGAGCTCCGAACACAACGCCACCGACCGGGAAGGTCCCAGCTTCGAAAAGGCCAAGATACTGGAACACGTTCAATGTGAAGCCGTCGTTCTCAGCCATTTGTTCCAGCATCCCAGCTTCACGCATCTCTTCCTGGCGAAGTCCAACGCATAGTTTGTGGTAGCGCTCGTAGAGATAGAAGTAGCAGAGCATGGTGCACCAGCCGATCAGACGACAAATGCTGGAGACGTCGAGAGCCCAACGAAAGATTGGAGGGATCAAGAAACTCGGGTAGACGGCGGTGTAGATCGCAGAACAGATGAGGATGGTCGCCAGATGTTGTGGCAGGAAGTGCGCCTCGAAGAGTCGGTGGAAGAGGATGTAGAGGTTCCACCAGTGAATGGGTGTTGGTGGCGCGTGCTCGTTGTCGGCGAGATCTGGGATGAGAGACTTGTGAAGACCAGTGCTAGTGTAGAAAGCAGTCCAATTAGAGCTGCTTTTGTCAGTGTCAGCATCTCACGAATGTCTCAGAGCAACATACTTTGGTGCACTCAATGGGAATTCCTTTTGCCTTTGTGATAACTGTCGGTGTCTCTTGAACATGGCGGCCGTCTCGCGAAGGGCGAAACCAGTATCCAAAGACCCCCACATGTGTCGGAGAGCTTGCTTATAACGAGCTTGGAGACCAGTCAGATAGCCAACAACGCCAGTCTCTCCGCTGCTGACGTTGCATTGACTGGCAGCTGCGTAGACGATTTGTACCTTGAGATTCCCAGAGAGCGCGAAGAAGCACTTCAGATACATGTGCATGTCCTCGCCGATCGCGCCTGGGTCAGTGTCCCAGCCTCCGACGTGTTCGACCAGAGTCATGGGCAGCGAATAGACTGATGTCGGAATGCAAACCGAAGATCCATAGTACAAGCTTGAAATACCAGCTCCAGCCCACATGAGGTCTGCTGTCCTCACTGGAAGCGGGACGTGGTGCAGATTTCGATCGAAGACCAACGGAGGTACATAGATTGTCGTCTCGTTCGCGTCAGGGTGTTCGAGATGCAGACGGGCGATCTGTACAAAGTAACGCGAAGACAAGTGAGTGTCAGCTATACCAGTGTCAGCAGATGTGAGCTCTTGCAGCGGTGAGCACCCACTTACCATCCATCACCGTCATGAGAATGTTCCGCTTCAGGGCTTCTTCGGGATAGTCTTTCATGGCTTGCTTGGCTGCCCATGCCTCGTTACTACTCTTGCCTTGAGCTTCGCCGGGAAGATTCGAAGGATGAACGGTGTAGCTCATGCGATAGAAGGATTTCTCGAAGGTCTTGACCAGGCTGGCGGCTTTGAATGCAGACTTCTCCTCCTTCTCTTCCATAGCAAGATAGAGCTGCTGCAAATCAGCTTACAATATGCTCGGGTCGAGTACATCGCTCGCAATTCATGCAAGCTTGACGATGGATTGTATACGCACGTGGTAGCTCGAACGAGCCTGACCGTGGGATGCCAATACCCTCAAAGTCTCCTCCAGGGTCGCAACTTCCTCCTTGTAGGCGGGCAAGATGATGATGAATAGCGGCACTGGCTGCAGCATTGTCCCTTTCTCTGTTGCAATCTCTTGCTTGTCGGCCTCGTAGTTGTGCGGTTGCTCCATCACAGCTTTTCTCATTCTCCTCAATAAATCGCGGATCGCCCAGCAGACTCTGACCGGGAAGACAATCGACATGATGTGGCAGAAGACACAGTACACCGACAGAATGAGCTGCGGCACCGTTGCATCGCCGTGGTGTCTTCCATCCTCGCCTTTGCTGCCAAAAGGTTCCACGATGAAGGATAGGATGAGGAGGACGGCCAAAGCAAGGATGGTGAAGGCAGGGATGCACCTCGTCGTCCAGACGAACAAGCTCGCCATGGTCGGTGGTGCTATACGCGTCTGGGTGGTGTCGGTGAATGAGCTTGTTGGCGGACCTTCAGCAGGTTGATCGAAGCATCCGAGGAAGGAATAATGGAATGGACTCACGGGCGGCAGGGTCGACGGGTAGCAGCTGTCGCGCGGTGCAGTAGGCGTAGCACCAACAGCGCGGCTAAGGGGCGGACTGGAGTGTGCCGCCTGTTCAAAGGTAACAATGCTCGGGAGCTTGTCAAAAAGTTGGAGCCCCAGCGGTCTCCCCACGTGTAGCGGTCGTCAATGCCAAAGGCTGCAAAAGCTTCGCTTCAGCGGGCGTGTCAGAACTCTGCTCAATGAGTGGCCCGCCGGCAACAGCAGATGACCAGCTCTGGATCGTGGGTGTGAGTGCGATCAGCAAAATTGTGACAATGCTCAGTTCCGCAGCATACACAACACTGTCCGATGTCGACGGGGATGCAGCATTTTGATGGCGTTCGCGGATGCTGCTTGATCGCCAACTTGCGGCACGCTTGGCTTACATTCGGCGCCAAGACCAATGAGAGACGACGAGAATGTCCTCGGCGACGCGTCCTCGTATCGGCTGCTTTCCCTCCCAGTCTTGGGATGGAAATGCGCAGTTATGTGCTCCTGTCACGGCTTGTCAAGCGGAATGCTGTGGCAGGCAGAGGTTGTTCGGTGTGCTCTCGTACAGTTCATCGTATCGGCTAGTTGCTCGACGCCGCGCCAAAGGGGTGTCATGGCATCGTACGGAACTAGCCCGTGGCCGGCATCCTCCTGGCGCGGTCGCGTTGAAGGAGCGAGAAAGACTTGCACCGCCGCCTCCCGCAAGCTGAAGTTTGGATTGTATGTCTGTACAAGAAGCCTGCTGTGAGAGACCACGACTCCCTTCTCTAAGTTCCCTGGCCGAATTGTGTGGGGGGCTGTGGAGAGCGAGGGGTAGTCGAG
Source organism: Nothophaeocryptopus gaeumannii (assembly GCA_031771865.1). Lineage (NCBI taxonomy): Eukaryota > Fungi > Ascomycota > Dothideomycetes > Mycosphaerellales > Mycosphaerellaceae > Nothophaeocryptopus > Nothophaeocryptopus gaeumannii. The sequence goes on from JASISA010000002.1 coordinate 222,472, forward strand.
ATAACACCAGCCGTCTTGCTATATGTTCGAGATGTTGCCTGTAACGATAAAGGTATGCTGTATGTTGTCGCGTGATGTGTGAAAGGAGACAAGATTCAAGAAGTGAACATGCAGCTCGGGGTGCTCAAACTACAGTTCCATGGCGCAATCCTACGTACGCAAGCTGTTCCTGGCTTCAGCACAACCCATCGGTGGGCGGCTACGTATACGAAGACGTCGAGGGGAGAAGGAAAATCAAAGAGACCATGGACGACTCATAAGCATACCATAAGCATACGGCGGTATATATACTCGCTCCAGCCTTCGGACACTGTTGTTCCCAGTTCCGAAGGCACAAGCTGGAGGGCCTGGGCAAAGAACACTTCAGGATACGAGTGCAATGCCGGGCATGCTGGGTTCGCGCGTGTGAGAGCCTGGTTGAACATGGCTGAAACAGAGGAGGAAGGCGTGATTGCTCAGAAGCACAGAGATGCTTGCGGGCTTTGAATATTGTCGTCCGCTTTCGATCTCGTCAACTCGTCCGCGCAGGCCTTGTTTGGTCCGACTGCATGCGGCAACGAGAGATGGGGATGCAGCAAAGGACAGGCCGGGTCGAGAGCAGTCGGGTGGGCGTTTCGCTCTGCGCTTACCTTGAGATCGAATTCACAAGATTACAACGCTTCCATAATCGTCAAAGATGTGTATCTAGAAGACGGCATTGTTGTCTCAAGTCATGGGCGGAATCGTTGTCGCGTGAGAGCTGCAGCTGGTTTCTGGGGCAGCTGTGGCGCCTGGCTATCGATCGCATGACGTGTTTGCCAGCTCGTACCTCGCAGCCTGGAGCTCCCCAACCTCTCCCATCTCCCATCGAACCTTCATCTCTACCATCACCAACTTCCATCACAACCGCAATCATGAAGGGCAGCACTCTCTTTACCTCCGCTCTGGCGGCTGGCACCGCTCAGGCGGGCGTCCACAAGATGAAGTGAGCTCCGTATACCCCAGCGCTGCCGCGCTCGAGATGCTGACGAGATGTCATGTAGACTCCATAAGGTCCCCCTGTCAGAACAGCTCGTTCGTATTATCCAATGCTGTATTGTCGCGTGATGAGATACTTACCAGTCGATAGGAGGGCTTCGACATGGAGACCCAGGTCAAGCACCTTGGTCAGAAGTACATGGGCGTTCGTCCCCAGAATCGCCTCAACGAGATGTTCAAGGAGACATCCTACAGGCCCGAATCCGGTCACCCAGTCGCCGTTGATAACTTCCTGAACGCCCAATACTTCAGCCAGATTGCCATCGGCACGCCGCCACAAGAGTTCAAGGTTGTTTTGGATACGGGCAGCTCCAACTTGTGGGTGCCTAGCCAGGACTGCGGCAGCATTGCATGCTACCTGCACACCAAGTACGACCACGGCGATTCCAGCACATACACGAAGAACGGCTCCGACTTCGCCATCCGATATGGATCTGGCAGCCTTGAGGGCTATGTCAGCAAGGATACGGTTCAGATTGGTGACTTGAAGATCAAGGATCAGCTGTTTGCTGAGGCAACCTCCGAGCCAGGTCTTGCCTTCGCCTTTGGACGCTTCGACGGTATCCTGGGTCTCGGATATGACACCATCTCCGTCAACGGTATTCCACCGCCATTCTACAGCATGATTGATCAGGGTTTGTTGGACGAGCCCGTCTTCGGCTTCTACCTCAGCGACACCAGCAAGGGCGATGAGTCTGAGGCCATCTTTGGTGGCATCGATGACAGCCACTACTCTGGCAAGATGACCAAGATCCCTCTTCGCCGCAAGGCATACTGGGAGGTCGACCTTGACGCCATCACCTTTGGCGACCAGACTGCCGAGATTGATTCCACTGGTGCCATCCTCGACACTGGCACATCTCTCATTGCTCTTCCCAGCACTCTTGCTGAGCTCTTGAACAAGGAGATCGGTGCGAAGAAGTCCTACAATGGTCAATACACTGTTGAGTGCGACAAGCGCGATTCCCTCCCCGACCTTACCTTCACTCTTACTGGCCACAACTTCACCATCGGCCCATACGACTATATCCTTGAGGTCCAGGGCAGCTGCATCAGTGCCTTCATGGGCTTTGACATTCCAGAGCCAGCCGGTCCTCTTGCCATTCTTGGTGATGCGTTCTTAAGGCGGTGGTACTCTGTCTATGACCTCGGCAACAACGCCGTCGGTCTTGCCAAGGCGAAATAAATCAACACGACGAATGTACGATGGTAGTGGACGTGGGCCAGCGAACATGGCTCAGCAGAAGGAGCATATGGAACACGGTCTGCCGCCAAGAGACCTGGAGTGGATCTGATCAGAATTGTACCTAGTAAGGTGGAGCACAGCCTCATGCGAGGATGCATGTCTCTCATAGTGTTATGTACTCTTTATGCGATATACTTGCACCTAGTTGGAGCTCTCAGTTCTCTTAGACCTCCACGTGCGCACCGTGGCAGAAGCTTCCAATGATTAGGAGCCGGACCAAACTCGCGATGGGTTTTGAAGAAAATGACCGTGGTTGGTTTAGGTTGCGGCTGATTGGAAGGAACCTCTCGCCTCGCGTGCATAAGGTAGGTACTTATGGCATGACCCGGTCATTGCCGAAAGTTGAACTCGTGATGAATCGTTCCAGATCTTTGCTCCATCATGGGAAGGAGATCGCTTCGACGGACGATGATTATCTTATCTGCCGCACACGTAAGAGATACTTTGCGCTATGTATATGCTGTAGCATCGTGACTGTGCAGAAGCAGGTAGCTCGTCGCGGTACCTGTCCTGTTGGGTTCCACTCGCTTTTGAGCTGTCACATGCTCCAGGCTGGGAATCCTTGTACGGTTATCCCGAAGATACGCCATGATCTGCCATCATTGTTGTCGATCACCTCACTTCAATTCGCGACCTTGTCTTCACCCCACACATCACCACGCGACCTGAGAACACACCTCAACCTTCACAACAATATTCACCCCCATCCGACCAGCTTTTAGGCAGCGCTTGGTGCCTGGAAATGGATCCGATGCGCCAAGATGTGGCCGAGATTCACCGGTAACAAACAGTCCAGTCGTGGGTCCAGTTTGATCGCTCAGCTCTAGCAAACTATTGAGCAGAAGCTTGCGAGGGACGAAGAGACTGAGAAGCAATCTGAGCTTGTTTTATCATTCAAGTGAGCGCCCGAGGGGCATCACAGGCTTTCCAGCGTGACTTGGACCGCGTGTGAGACATTTTAGTGCCGGGTGACCGCAGCTCATTCACTCTACACACTTTGACCACGCAACTTCACTTCGAGTCCGACAGCTGCAATTCCCACCCACTATGGCGTCAATCAGCGCCTCGCAGCCGTTGCCGAAATCATCGCGGAAAACCAATCATCACGACCGCACGACTTCAACTACATCCACTTCGCAGAATCGCAAGACCGCAAGAGTTCGAACCAGCGATAACACGACGATGGCCCTACCCGCTCGGTTTCAGAACGTCGATGACGAGGATGACGGCGTCAACGACGGCACAGGTGTGGGAACAGGACATGCTTTTGTACAGCAGTCCATGTACGGTTTGCTTGCTGCAACCTCGAAATCAGAGCTACCGACGACGCTTGGCCAGCAGAGTGCGACTGAGAGCGAAGAAGAGGAGGATTCGCCGCAAGAGCAACGTACGAAAGATCATGCTGCTGCCCAGGACGCAAAGGGTTTGTCAAAAGACTCGCAACACAGCCAACAACGCCAGAGCAAGGAAGCGGACAAAAGCTCGAATAGTGGCACTGAGAAGCGGCAGCGAGGGAAACTGAACGACGAGAAGCTGGTGAAATTGTTCCTCAGGCCCGCACGCGATCGCCCAGATTCGCAAGAGCAGGACTCTATGAGCCAAAGTCAATTTCTGCCACCACGTGAAAAGGAACCTGTTCCAGAGCGGCCGGAATCCGTACAGCCCGGCACACCCATCCTGGATCGAAAGCTTCAAGCGATGGTCAAAGCAGAGCTGGAATCATCGACAACTTCAGTAAGCAGTCGACGAAGCCGAGAAGAACGACCAAAGGCATCCTCGGATAAGAAGAAAGACACGCCTTCTCTTCCTCAAGTCGTGGCAAACATCTTCCAATTCCCGGAGCCCGAAGAGGTCGTTTGTGAATATCCTTGCTGGTACCTTCAGAATGTCCTTCTCCAGGGTAGCATGTACATCACGAACAAGCATGTCTGCTTCTACGCCTATCTGCCCAAGAAGGCTGGCACGACTACCAAGACAGGCCATATCGCGAAGCTGGGAAAGCACAGCTACCGATATCGCCGATACTGGTTTGTCCTTAGGGGTGATACTTTCTCTTACTACAACAAAGCTTCAGAGCCGTACTCTCCGCTTGGTCTAGTCGATTTGCGATTTGCAATCTCTGCCAACCTCGCTACAGAAAAGAGAGAAGATACGACAGACTTCACGATCACGACAGCCGACAGAGTGTACCAATACCGTGCTGAGACGGATAGCCAAGCCAAGGAGTGGGTCAAACAGCTTCAGAAAGTCATCTTTAGAAGCCACAATGATGGCGATGCTCTCAAGATTGTGCTACCGATCAAGAACGTTCTCGACGTGGAACGTGCAACGATGATTGAATTTATGGAGACGGTGAAGGTCCGCGTCATTGAAGATGAAGAGACTTTCGCTGTTGACGAGTACTTCTTCAACTTCGTCAAGTTTGGGAAGGAAGCGATCAGCGTCTTGAACGACTTGACACGAGAGAGTAACGAGAAGAGGGCCCGCGCAGGTGAAGCTTTGAGTCCGCTCCGACAAGCAGCTTCTCCAGCGAGTCGACCGCTGTTCGGCGCTGTTTCTGGGAGCCAGCAACATCGACTTTCCGAGAGTGCCCGTGCTGCACTCTCGCCTCACTGTTCCACGAAGCGCTCAAGTACTCACCGGAGCGGAGAAGATCAAGGGTCGAGCAACGACGGTTCCAGGCGCACAAGCTCCGACGTAGAGGCCGCGGGTCTTGGCAACGGCCGAGGGCGAGCAAATACAAGTTCACCTGTGTCACGTTCCATCCAAGAATCCAGTGAGAGCCTCGTTACATCGTCAGAGCACCCTGAGTCATCCATGGATGATTCCGATGTCGCTGCCGACATGTCCGCAAGCCAGATGCTAACAGGCGACAACGTGTTTCGAGGTCCGACACTTAGGATGCCGCAGCCTCGACGTACAACACCCGGAGGTGCCGCTCAAGACTTGCTGCGAAAGGGATCTCGCAGCTCATCGCCATCTTCCAGTCAAGAGCGCCTGCCGATACGAGGTCAAGCGCCTTCACGACAGCCGACCGACAACAACACTCGCAGCAAACGGCCTGGCTCTCAGCGAACCAACAGCGGCGACTCTGGTCGCACTGCGGAGGCCTCAAGTAATCAGGCACAGCCCACCAATGCATCCGCACCAAGGCTCATTCGCGGCATCTCAGCACCTTTTCAGCAGGCCATGTCAGTGGCTGGCATGGTGCGTACGTCCAGTGCACGTATGGGCTCGTACTTGAGCAGTAGCCCCGGGAACTACATTGGCAAATGGTCAGAAGCTGTATCTGGAGGGAAACGACACTATACCGAGGTGGAGGGGTTGGCTCCAGACGACAGTAGCAAGTCCGCCGAACAGGAAATGGACGTCGCAGAGCACGAGCGCAGCTTTCGCGAACACTTCGGCCTACCAGAGAGCGAGAAGCTGATCTCTGTCTACTTCTGCTGGCTTCATCGAACACTACCCCTCTACGGCAAGATCTACATGGGCAGTAGCCGTTTCTGCTTCCGAAGCTTGCTCTACGGGACAAAGACCAAGATCGTCATTCCCTACAGAGAGATTGAGACAGTCAACAAGCAGCATGGCTACAAGTGGGGCTATCCCGGCATGGTTCTCTCGATCAAGGGTCACGAAGAGCTGTTCTTCGACTTTGGAGAGAAAGACTTGCGAGATGACTGCACAGTGACCACGCTGCGCAATATCGAGGCCATTTTTGGCACTCCTGCCAAGTCCGTACTACTGACTGAACAAGAACAACAGGATGCCAATTTTGCCGCCGCCGAGAACGAGCTATTACGTGCTGCTAGGAGGGACGTATACACTGACATTGATACAGACCTTCCTCAGGATCTCTCTGCGACAGTCGTCTTCGACGATCACGGTGCCGAAGTGCTGCACTTCAAGCCGAAGAAGTCACTGCGGATCACTTGCCTCACGATCGGCTCGCGAGGAGACGTGCAGCCGTACATTGCCCTCTGCAAAGGTCTAATTGCCGAGGGTCACAAGCCGAGGATTGCAACACACGAGGAGTTTCGGCCTTGGGTTGAGAGGCACGGCATTGGATTTGCACCAATCGCGGGGAATCCTGCCGAACTAATGAGGATATGTGTCGATAACGGTATGTTCACGCCTGCGTTCTTCCTGGAGGCCAACGCGAAGTTCCGCGGCTGGCTTGATGGGCTGCTTGACACAGCTTGGAAAGGACTCCAAGGATCCGATGTACTCGTCGAGAGCCCGTCAGCAATGTGCGGTATTCATATTGCGGAGGCCCTTGGCATACCCTACTTCCGCGCTTTTACCATGCCTTGGTCGAGAACTCGGGCGTACCCACATGCCTTCGCACCTCAAGGGAAGGGTGTCAAGACAGGCGGAGGTTGGAACTACATCACCTACACGGCTTTCGACACTATGTTCTGGTTCGCTATCGCTGGACAAGTCAATCGCTGGCGTGTCAAGCAGTTGGGTATACGACCGACGACTCTGGATAGATTACAGCAGAACAAGGTCCCGTTTCTGTATAATTTCTCACCAAACGTGGTGCACCGACCATTGGACTTCGCCGATTGGATCAGAGTCACCGGATACTGGTTCTTGGACGAGGGTGACGGCTACGAACCACCTAAGGACTTGGCCGCATTTATTAAGAAGGCCCGAGATGACAACCAGAAGCTCGTCTACATCGGCTTCGGATCCGTCACCGTCGCGGACTCTCGGCAGCTCACACAGCAGATAGTGGACGCTGTGCTCAACGCTGATGTGCGATGTATTCTGTCGAAAGGCTGGTCTGATCGCTTCGAAACCCCTGCCCAGGCTGCACTTCCGGAGATCGTCCTTCCCAGCTGCATTCACAAGATCAGCGCCGCTCCTCATGACTGGCTGTTCAAGCAAGTCGACGCTGTTGTTCACCACGGAGGCGCTGGCACTACCGGCGCATCGCTTCGTGCAGGCAAGCCGACCATCATCAAACCCTTCTTTGGTGATCAGTTCTTCTTTGCCGGTCGTGTCGATACCCTGGGCGTTGGTATTCACCTGGAGAAACTCACTGAGGGCATACTTGGCAAAGCACTCTGGATCGCCACTCATGATGCTCGCATGCAGAAGAAAGCGCGCCTTCTTGGCGAGACGATTCGATCCGAGAATGGCGTGAAGACTGCCATCGATGCCCTCTATCGCGATATGGATTACGCTAAGAGCTTGATCAAGAGGCGACCTGAGACAAGTAAGAAGGCAGCGGTCACGGATTCCGATGGCACTGTGGAGGATACACCTGTGGGATTGGTGGAGCCAGACCCGAATGAGGAAACGGAGGAGAATTGGACGTTTATTGAGAAGGAGGGAGATGCTGCAGTGGCAGCTAGATCGAGTGCTTTTGGGGCGTTGGCGCAGAACTTGACTGGAGGGTTCCTTCGATGAGGAGGACCCGAGAGAGGAAAGAGAAGGACGAGCCTCGAAACAGGAACGAGCATGATACGACTAGAGGAAATTGCGTTGGGGCGAACGGGCTGCGACGAACTAGAATGGATGGGACAGGCTCGTTGACGCATTTCGGTCGGAGCCTTTTAGCGAGGCGTTTCTCTGGATAATGAGACTTTCGACTCTGATGATCATGGAGTCTGCTTTTGCTCCTAAAGAATGATGATAATGATACTACGGCAGTTCTGAGTATGAGCATGACCCGACTTTTCCAACGACATTTGCGCGTATTTGTCACGTGCTCTGCCTAAACTCTAAATCCTGCACTCACATTCTCTAGGCAGCTTCGCCCGCTTCGGCCATCCATCTCCATCAACACACGCCAGTGCTGCCTCTACTGAGCGGAACATGGCGCTTGGTCTTACACGTCTCCAGACAGCTCGAGCTACTTAAGACTTGTCGGCTCCTCAAGGCGAGTATAGCACTTCCAACTTCAATTCCTTGACCATCCCTCTACAAAGCTTCATCTCTTTTGCTCTTCATCATCTCACTGAGCCTTGGGCCAAGATGGTTCTCAAAAGACCTACAAACACAATGATGGAGGATAAATCGCGCCCACACAAGTCTGCTAGAAGAGTCCTGCCAACGACCGTCACAACAGCATCTTCTCTGAAGGTCACGAACGTCGAGCACGGTGAAACCGTTCATCAAGCATGTTTGCTTCTCATCGGTGAATGTCCGACTTACGCCAATTCTACTGAAGACTATATCACACTCAAGACCACGGACTTCATCCAGAAGAAGACGTCTACTACTTCTTGGCCCGTTGCCGATGGCCACTGGAAGGCTCTGGTGGCTTTGTCGTGCGGATACAACGGCATTAGCATCTCTCTCCATCATACTGGTGGGACGTCGGAGACTCTTACTTTCGCTGTGACCTACCAGCCATTGCTTCAGCTGCCGCCTTTGTATCTCGCCATCATGGTTGCCAAGGACTCGCCCCTGGTGATCGATTGTCCGCCTGCCAAGTATGGTGCTGTTTCATCGGCCCATTCGAGTCTGGATGCGGCAATTGCGAAGCTGAGGACTACGGCTATGATGTGGCAGGCGCATGTTGCGGAGAATATGAGAGAGTTGGGATTGGGAAGGAGGGGTTTCAGGCTTGAGGTGGAGTGGGATGGCTCGAGGGGAACGAGTGTGGCCAAGGTGCATGTCGCTAGGTGTGAGAAGACTGTGGCGGAGCTGAGGTGAGTAGAAAAAGTCCTTATGTGGATGAGACTGGACTGAACAAAGTGATAGGGATCCCGAACTGCGCCGAAAGATGCAGATGCCCGGAGAGAACGAGGCTTACTACCACATTTTCGAGCAGGCGCTCAAGGCGTACGGTCCGCCATTTCAAACCGATCACAAGCCGGTCGTTGCTGGCTTGATACTCGATACTCATTTCGAGACACAGCAGAACCTGCTTCTGGGCAGTGGTGCTATGGGCGGTCATTTCCCACAGGAAATTAGCCTGGGTATATTCGGCAGCCATCTGACGTATTCATGGCCTTGCTCCATCGAAGGGGTCGCAGGATGCCTTTCCGACTCGACCGCGCCTGGTGATACGGTTTCTAATTATAAGAATCAATGTCAAACGATGGGCGACGCTTGCTCTGTCGGCCAAGGAGCTTTCATGCATAAAGTTGCGAAATCTTTTGGCGCCACCCGAGAAACGACTGGAGATATGGAGTGGATACATGCACACAACTGGCGCTCGATCTTCCTCGCGCAAGCTGGCTTTGATGAAGCCAATGGATCGAAGTGGAAACTGGAACATGCGTTGAACTTCAAGCGAAACTTGCACTTCATCCTTCCTGGAGACGAGCGTCCGACACCAGATTTCCTAGCTGCCGACATCCATACTTCAGTCACACCTGCCATCGACGGCGACGAAGCGTTCAAGATCTTCTCCACTGCAGGTCTTGCTCAAGTCCGACTCATAAACGGCTGCACGACCAGAACCATCGACCTGCGCACCACAAGCTCAACAGGCAAATGTTCCGAATTCAGCATCACAGACTTTTCAGCCTACGATCGAAAGAAGGGCCTCGAAGTCACAGCCCTAGCAATGAACGGACAAACTGAGACAGTCGAAAACGTATGGAATCTTCTACCCAGAAAAGACTACATACCCATCCCAGGCCACTCAACCAAACTCCTCAAACGCTCCATCCGCTCTTCCCAATACGTCTCCTGGATCGAGAATTCCAATTGGGAAGACCTCCACCACTGGACCGTCCTCCTCACCAAACGCTCCGCAATCAACCCAGCCAGACTAGCTAGAGCAAACGCCATCGACCTCTGCGTAGGCTGTACCCTCGATGGCGCGGTCGTCTACTACACCGACGGAACGTCCGCTAACTGCGGACCTATAACCGACGGCCACGGAAACCCATTCACCTTCGGCGGGCATGCTTCCGAGAAGAAAGATATTCCCCGCGGTCCAGCAATCGTCAAAATCGAAATCGGGTCTCGTGGGAGTTGGGGCGGTCTCGATGGTGTACGCATGACGCTCGATAATGGCGAGAGTTGGGGTGAGCTTAACGACGGGAAGCAGTGGGAGGGAGATGAAGGAGGGGAAGTAAAAATTCTGGAACCGGGGAAAGATGAGAAAATCATCGGTTTCTTTGGAGCTTGCGGACAACGTAGTTTCACGCAGGAGTTCGGAATTACTACTTGTCCGAAGGGATATAAGCTGCCGGATGAGGTCTATGATATGGAGGAGTTGCAGAATTTTAAGGAGAAGACGAGAGAGGAGGAGAGTGAGGAGGGAGATGAGGATATGGAGGATGAGGAGGAGGGGAGTATTGATTTGGGGAGTCAGGATACAATGGGTTGAGAATGGATTTGGTCAATCAACGTCCTGCTACAATCGATAGTCCACGTTCTACCACCCCCCTTTCATCGGGTCTCCTTTTGCTGTCCTGCTCTTTCATTCACTCCAGATACTCAGAAGACGACCACAATGCTTGCTTACAGGCGTTGAGAATACGAGACCCATCCCTCGTTCGTGCACTCCTCCCATGCGTCCACAAAAGCATCAACGATGTCTGAAGTTATGCCGCGTTTCGCGGGCGCTTGAACTAAGTGGCATCCTTGTTCGGATTTGAAGAGCTCAGAAAGGCCTTGCAGATGACAAGAAGCTCCAAGGTTTGCATTCAGCTCTTTCTTTCCTCTACTATTGCTTTGTCCCAATCCACCGGCACAACCTGTCACCAGCTCTCTCGTCTGGCTGCTCTTTATTCCTCCCAGATGCTCAGAAGACCGCAGTGCTAACAGGCACTGATATAATGCAAGTGACGTACGGGGTATGCATCGCAAGCTTCCAGAAATGCATCGTGATGATCCCGAAAATTTCATTGCCAGACTGCTCGCGTTCGATCTCAGCTTTCGTAGCGCAAACACAGCCTCGGATATGTTCCTCGTTTAGCGCAGGAGGCCGGGGCAGAGTGTAGATGTCGACCTTCCGAGTCAATCCTTTCTCCGAGAGCTCTAGCTGAACCGTGGAGCGACCCAACCATAGGTGATATTCACCAGGGAATTTGGAAAGATCGGAGGAGCCTCTGAATTACCACACATCTCGCCTTCGAATGCGGCATCGACAATGATCTTCTTCAGGTACTTGGCGTACTTGCCCACTCGAGCCGGCCAAGTCTGAAAAAGGGAGAGGTCTCCTGGGGACGATGAAATCGCGGTATCGGTTGGTGACTTTGAAGCTGTTTTCGGCGTAGTAGATAGACAAGACCTCCTGGCGAAAGGTCTTGCACGTAGCGGAGATAGTGGGCTGTGGTGTGAAGTCCCGCCTCAACCTCCCAAGCGGCCATGAGATAATTTCAACGGGCTTGTCTGAGACTACCGCGTACTGAAAAATGCGGTTGCGAAGTTCGCCAGGCACATCGCCGAGACTCTTCCTCGAGCTTGAAGTGTTGGAGGCGGCAGCGGCCATGTCAACCAGTGGGGAGGCGACGTCGGCGTGCTGCTGCTGAGAGTCTTCCATCGTCGGTGCCGCAGTGATGGCGAGTCGAAGTGCTTAGGTGATTGGCAGAGAGCAGAAGCGCGTCTACGAATGGGTGCAAACGGCTTGGTGTTGAGCTTGGCGTTCACATGCTATGTTCGAGAAGCCTCTCTTTTTGATACCACCTCGTATCAGCTCACGCGGCTCAGTGTTGGCTGGAAGAAGCAGTTTTATTTGCTCTGATCCTGTTGCTTCTCAAAACAAGTCGCGACCTTCGCTCCGACTTCTCGCTCTTGCAAGCAGTTTCTGTACCATGCGCACTGATGTCCGCAGTACTCCAATCTTATCCAAAGTCTTCCAATATCCTTTCGAAACTCCTCATCCCAAAAAAACAAGCTCACAGGAACGCCGCAAAGAGCATAAACACAAACGCCGCGAATCCATACCAGGTCGCCTGTCCTGACACCAAACTCCAAGCTACTCCAGTCTCCGAGCTCGAGGTTCTGTTGTACAGCGTGATCGCAAGCTGTCCTCCACAAATCTCAGAAGAGTTCCCGTTGCAGGCGTATACGCATCGCGCGGTCTCGTTCAGCTTCTCGGAAGAGGCGGAAAGATAAGGAGAGCAGTAGCATTCGCGCCCGTACTCGAGGCCGGCGTACTGTGCGCCGGCGTGTGCGCAGTAAGAGAGGCAGGAGTTGATCGTCATCGTGTTGTTCGCGGACCACTAACTGTCAGCCTGACATATCGTAAAGCATTGCTTCCGCATGCTACTTACGAAGTTGCCATTCTGGCCCAAAGCCCGCACTCCTCCAGCATTCGGAATATCGACTGTCTCGTTCCAGCACCCGACGTAGGAGTATCCATTCGCGCTCGCAACCGTCGTCGCGCTCGGCGCCGCAGTCGTCGGGTTGACAATCGTCTGACTCTGCGCCGTCACCAATCCCGCGAAGCTCAAAACCAACGCGCCCAAGAGCGCTCGCACCAACATGGCGTCGTCGTCTCTTCCCAATATTATCTGGAAGACATGAGGTTCCAAGTATCGGTCAAGAGGAAGGGTCTACGTTTCATAACAGGAACGAGCGGCTGAAAGACTCTGTTATTTCGCTATGCGAGCTTCGAGTCAAAACGATAGACTTGTGAAAGGACCAACTCTCTATCCAGCCAAATCCCAAAAAAGTCCAGAGCTGCGCACGCACAACAAGCAACAGATGCACGACGGCGACCCGAGAGACACGGGACTCCGGGAACCTTTATTGGCGTGAGGTGTCGAAAGCTTGGCTCTTGTCTTGAAGTGAACCCTATTTATAGCGTGGAATGCTGTTTGGTACGAGGGCTAGGGGAAATAGTCGTTGCCGGGTCTCAGAACATGTGCTCCAAATTCAACCAGGTTTCTCGACGACTATTGCAGTAGAGACCACCAAATTCGCACAGTAGAGACAACTAGCTAAGCGCTATAGAATGGCATAAATCTTGTGTGATAGTTCGTCCATTCAGTAGTGCTAAATATATGGGCATCTAACAAGTTTCTGGAGACCCGGCAACGACTAGTTCGGCCAGCCCTCGGTACAAAGGACGATTGTTGTCTTCTGCCAGCGAGAAACATGCCCATCGTGGGCGGGCATGTCGAAGCCATGGAGGTACAGATAATATCACAATGGTTGCGCGTCGTTGAAAGAAAGTGCCACGGGAGGGAGACTGTGGCTGATGGGCTGTGCTTGCTTGGGCCGGCCGAGTCGGAGATGTTGACTTCAGCTCCAAAACACCGCTCCGCGAATGCTCCTGCTGCTTTCATAGCCCTTCTTCTCAGGCATCCAACAAGACTCCTTCAAGACTGAGACTCTTATACATGTTGTGTTACGATGGCTGATGATGCTCAGCTCGCTACGGACCCGAGCTCGGCCGTGCCAGATATTGAAGGCAAATAGATAGGGCAAGGCAGTAAGTATGGCATTTGCTATGTCGATATAAGGATAAACGAAGGGCAGCAACGATACATGGGAGAGAACAAATCAGCCACAAGCAACTTCCTTACTCAGAAGAATAACATACAGAAACCAAACACCCATACAGATTCAGAAGCACATCCAGCGAAATGCCACTCCAAAACGTCGCCATCATTGGAGCAGGTCTCTCAGGTCTCTCCCTCGCCCTCTTCCTCCAACAGCAAAACATCAAGACCACAATCTACGAGCTACAACCAGATGGCCAACGCAGCGAGGGAGCTGTCATGCTCTCTCCAAACGCCCTTCGCACCCTCGACAAGCTAGGTGTCTACTCCAAAATTGAAACCAAAGGCTTTCATTTCAGGGACCTGACATTCTGCAACAATGACCACAAATTCCTCGACAGCTACGAAATGGGCAATGCGGAGAAGTTCGGTTACGATGCTCTTCGAGTTTATCGGCAGGGCCTCCTCGATGAGCTGAAAGCCATGACCTCTGAAACAGGAATCCGGATCATCTACAACAAGAAGTTCTCCCAAATCATCTCTGAGGACTCATTCAGGGTTACCTTCTCCTTTACAGACGGCGAGACCATCACATCCGACCTGCTCATCGGCGCCGATGGAATCCATAGCACAGTCCGCAAATACCTCGCACCAGAAATTACACCTACCTTCTCAAACATCATGGCCATCACCGCAGGCATCCCAGCGTCTGGCATCACTCTTCCCTCATCAAACTACTCCATGCCAGTATCCATCTCTGGCCCAGCAGGGACATTCGTCCTCGCACCCCAAAACCCGGCCGGATCGGAGCTCCTCGCGGGAATCCAATATCGCACCCACGATCGCTCACAAACTGAATGGAAAGACCTCTGGGCCGATAAAGACCACCTTTATTCAATCATGACAGCAGGATACAAGAATTTCAACCCAACCGTTCAATCCGCCATGGACGCTATTGGTAATGCGGAACAAACCCTCTCCATCTGGCCTTTCTACACCGTTCCCAAAATCCCCACCTGGTCCTCGCGTGCCTCGCGGGTAGTGATACTAGGTGACGCCGCGCATGCTATCCCAACAGCAGCAGGACAAGGCGTGAATCAGGCTTTTGAGGATGTACACGGTCTCTCTTTGCTCGTGGACGCCGTAAACGAGCGCAAGAAGCAGTGGGAAGATTGTCTGGCATGGTGGCAAACGTATCGGCAAGAGAGGATTGATCGGGTCCGAAGTTTGACGATGGAGATGAATAGACGCCGCGAGCCAGGTTGGAAGGGGGATGGAGCGGGGGAGATGGATAGTAGTTGGTTGTTTGGAGTGCAGATTGAGGAGGATGTGAAGGAGTGGGTGGAGGGAAGAGGACATTGTACCAAGACAAAACATGTATGATAATGTGGGTATTTAGAGTCGGGTATCTCGGTTTTTGTAATCCTGAGCATGTCGTTTAGGAAGGAGCGGAAGTTGACGTAAGTGGGGCATTGCACGTGAAGACAAACGCGTGGAGGAAACGGATGAACATCAGCTTGCAGAGCCTCGTGCACCAGCCTTGACCTCTGTTGTGTTCACGACAGTATGTTTGCATGTGATCTGGAAAGTGAGGAAACAGAGTAGAATCCATTAATAAGCATTCAATCAAGCTCCTTAACTCGCAGTCCATGTGTAAAGCAAAAGGTGGTGCCCGTGAGTGAGAAAATGGTGTCAATCCTCGATGCAAAACTTCTCGTCAAACCGTTGCAACATAGCATATGCCGCCTAAAGCTACTTGGAGGGAGGCGCGAGCTTTCAACGCCTCCCGTAGCCCGCAGAGACCCATCAAGACCTCCGCCGCAAGCAAAGCAAATCAAGCACCCCCAGTTGTCGTGTGTGGTCGTACCAATGTGATGCTACCTCAGGATTTTTTTCATGCCATCCCGGAGTCAAGCCGTCCGTCATATTTCGCCATCGTCTATTCCTCCACTTCGTCGCTCTGGTATCTAGATGGCATACTTTCGAGTCCACTCCCGGGCGGTGGCCTCGTATCGCGAGCGGTCTGTCTTGTAGACGTGTGCAATCTCGGGCACAAGCGGGTCGTCTGGGTTGGGGTCTGTGAGCATGGAGCAGATCGAGAGGAGGACTAAGGGGTCATATGTCAGCTTGTCATGTTTCTCCACCATCAAGGTATCTCTCGGCTTCGCCGAGTTCTTTGCGTGTGGCCGTACCTTTAGAGATGGTAAGAGCAGGGCTCCACTGGTCTCTGAGGATATCCAAACAGATGCTGCCGTTGCTGTTGATGTTGGGGTGGTAGATGCGGGTGGTGAAGTTGACCTTCGGTGGCTTGAACGGGTAATCGGTCGGGAAGTGGATTGCGAGGAAGAAGACGCCGCCGGAGTATGGTGAGTCGCCAGGGCCCATGATGGTCGCTTGCCAGTGGAACTACAAAGCACATGTGTTAGTGTCTCGCCGGTTTGCTGTGTTGCGCTCTCGAGGAGGGGTGATCTGCATACCAGGTCGTCGCCGATCGGTCCTGCGCTGCAGCTGGAGGGCGGGTCGCTATTTCCACGTCAGTACACCTGCCTTGAGGCGGTTATGAGGCTCGCCATACCGTCCAAGGTCCGTAAGCTCCCTGAAGAAAGTCAGCATATGTTGTTTCTGCGAGTCCCGATATGGAGGATTGCGACGTGTGCCTCGTGATGGGAAAGGCCATGGAGGGGTAAACGTACTTGTTGATTCGCTTCAACGCCATGGTGTTTGTGGTATGTGTGTTCTGTGGTGGTAAGGGGATGTATTCGTGGTTTCCGAACGTTGTTCGGGTTGGTGGGTGGTATGTGTGGTGGTGAAGATTGGAAGTCAGAGAAGAGGACTGGGTTGACGTAGAGCCAAGACGCAGACTAGCGTTTACGGGCCGCTCTTTGTTGCCGCTGCGAGACAGACAGGCACGAGGCTTCACGGCTTCACACGGGTCGTCGTGAATGCCGTAGGCGTCTTTACTGTGAATGTGACAAAGCCTCAGTCAAGATTTGCAATGAAGGAAAAGCGACTGACGAAGATCATGGACGATGGGCAGAAGAAGCACTCGGGCTGATGATGTGGCGGATTCTATTTGTTGCATCAGTCATCATGCCCAACCTAACCCAGCGCAAGGATACCCGCTGGCATGGCGCCTACGAACCTGCCCGAGCACAGCCTGACCGAATGGAGCCTCTCAAACGAGCATCACCAAGAACCTCTCGCTCCGCCGACACCTATCGGAAACGCCGTACAGACGACACCGCCAGACTGCGTCATTCCTGATCCAACAGTCATTCACATGCTAGCCAAGACAGACGCCTTTCCTGTGCCTCCCAGACAGCTGGAGGTGATTGAATGGATGCTATGGCTTTCAAGAATAAGTGAAACGTGAAGTGATATATGGTCAACATCGCGTCCGAGGGCAAGAGCGTGGCTGTTCCTATCAGTATGGCTTCACCTCCCATCGGAATAACATCGCGAGCTGGGTGATGCTGCGTGTTCAGAACGAGAACACATTGTCCCGTACGCCCTTCGCGCCCATCTTATTGCTTTCTGAGCCTACACACGGTCTCCATTGATGTCAAGCATATCCTGGGAAAGAGGGCGATCGAGGTCTGTTGCTGTGGTTCCTAAATTTCCCAGAGCTGCGCGGCAGTCGTCTTATGTTGAGAGAAGAGCAGGAAATAGCGCAAAAGACAACGGAATACCGATCGTGTTATCCTCTGGCCGCATCGACGTCCTCATACCCCTATTGACACCCTTTCGGTGGATATGGCTCTGCGGTGGGCTTCTCCGCCGATTCCCCTCTGTAGGATCAGCGAGCGTGGCCTTCCAACATCTGCCAAACCCTCATCGCGATGAGAAGCTGCCCGCCTCTCAGGTCATGGCATGTCCGAGATACAGAACTACATCGGCCGAGAATGCGAATACTGCAATACTACATCGACTTCCCAACTCCTCTTTGGAGGAGCGGGGTTCATGGTATGATGATCCACTGCATCGGCATTTGATGACTTTTGAGACTTGAGAAGGCTGTATATATGACAATGGCTGGGCTTGCTAGTCTTGTGCAACAGCAAGAACTTAGACATGTTGTCACTACTGATCTCTTTTGCAGTTGTTGGAGCGCTTGCTTCGCGCATCCGGACACACACCAATGACGCGCTAACTGTCCGCACTCGTACTGGCATCTTCCAGGGCATGTTAACGATACTTATCCTGATGTTCATCAGTTCAAATGGATTCCATACGCGAAGGCAAGTTTCTTCAACGAAATGGGATGCATCGAGCTCAATGGGATGACAAGCCTCCGATTGGCACAAAACGCTGGACCTAGCCTGTACGTCTCGACAACTCTCCCACACTTCATGACTCTAGCGTATCTGGCCCTGTATGCTCGCAGTATGTGTCTGCCATACTGACCGTCTGGGCACTCAATGTGACTGGAAATTTCGTCGTGAACTACGGCGAATCACTTCTTGCAGGAGAGGTGGCGCAAAACTCTGCAGAAGACCGTCTCTCACTTGCGGTCTGGACGCCGTCAAACGCGACTGTCCACTCAAAGCTGCCGGTCATCATTTTCATGAGTGGCGGCGGATATGTGACTGGAGGTATCAATATACCAACGCAAGTGCCAGCCAACTGGATCCACAACTCGCAGAGCCATATCGTTGTAACGATCAATTACCGCGTCAACATCTTCAGCTTTCCAAATGCGCGTGGATTTGGCAATAACAAGAGCTTCGGTCTTTACGATCAGCGAATGGCTGTGGAATGGGTTCACGAAAACATTGCAGCTTTCGGAGGCGATGCAGAGAAGATCACTCTCTGGGGGTCAGAGCGCAGGTGCTTCCACGACGAACCAATACCTCTTCGCTTGGGCTCACGATCCCGTCATTCGCGCTTCAGTATCAAGCAGCAGCTACGTTTCGGCCGCGCATCCACACAAGATCCCAGCGGAAGCCACTTCACCTTTGTCGCCAAAAGCCATGGGCTGCGACTTCGAGGATGCTGATCGAGAGCTTGACTGTATGAATAGAATCCCAATGCCACGAGTCGAGAATTTCGTCGGACAAGACCAAGACAACTCCACGCTGCTCAACACGAGCCAGCCCACAAGATCATTCACGAGGCAAGTCGACAACAAACCAATCTTTACAGACACCGACTACATGACTCGCTACTCCACCGGCGGTATCGCCCACATACCCAAAATCTTTGGCCATACCTCTAGTGAAGCCTCCGCTCTCGTTGCTTATCCTCTGCACAATCTCACAGCTGGCCCTTACGAAGCTGCCGTGTATTCGCAAACGCTGGATACAGTCTGCCAAACACACAAGATGTGCGTCCTTCGAGCGCAAAATGGTCTGTCCACGTGGCGCTACGAATGGGCGGGCAATTTCAGTAATATCTCTCCCCTGAGTCGGTGGCTGGGCGCGTACCATTATAGTGATTTGTACATGTTCTTCGGCACTTATCTCACTGCGCCTGGGGAGATCACGTCTCTGGAAGCGAAGACGAGTGAGATCATGCAAGGGCTGCTGTTAGACTTCGTGAAGGACCCAACTTCACTTTCAACACATGGCTGGCCGGAACATGACGTTCTAGGAGCTAATGGAGGCAAGGTCGCCAGATTTGGCGCTGATGGGAAAGAGGTACGGTTTGTGGATGGGGATGTGGTTGAGGGAGCTTGTTACTTGCCGAATGTCACATTTGATATGAGTCCTTAAAGTTCAGTCGGATCGCAGCTGTGGGCACTAAACATATCCCAGGCTCAATGACGACGGCCAGCTTGCGACGATCTAGCCTCTCGCGATCTCAGGAACGAGGCTCTGTGGGTGTCAGTCATCGGTATCTTTCAAGTATCCAGATTGCCTCCACTGGGGTTGTCAACCAAGTGCAAGGAGCTCTGGTGCGGATATCTTCAAGCATGGCCCTAGAAAATGCTGGACGACCTCAACGCGAGACGTTGCAGCTAAATCTTTCTGATACGACTGTTCGCCGTCTGTCTGATCAAAATGACAAGTCGACGCCGGCGACTGAAGTCTGAAAAACGCTAAAGAAAAGGACAGTTCGCCCACCGTCCAAACATAGGCAATCACATCGAACGAGACCAAAATTTCAAATCTCAGCCTCTTCAACTACGAATATGCAACTACATAGCCTTACGATCGTAGCTCTCGTCCTCATGACGACAGCATATGGCCTAAAAGATGATGCACAAATACCCCATGGACAAAGGCCTGGCGTAGGCCCATAATCCGTCTTCCCTTCGTTCCGTTCCACTGACTCTCATTCCCACATACATAGACGACTCGGCACCTGCGTAACACCAAAGTACGACTACAAAGCCAAACAACATCCTCACGGCTCTTGTGTCGATGTCCACACGAAAGATTCGTTTCCTTGTCTATGCATAAGTCAAACCCTTGTGACACTCTTCTGCAGAGTATTTGGCTGAGTAGTACCACCAGCGTGCGAGCGGCGGCGAACATGTACAATCAACGTGTATAAAGGACATGCTTGTTGCACATAAAGCAACAAAATAATCCTTAGGCTGCACAGGAAGGATTGCATCCCAATGTCAGCCCGACATTGCCTGAATCGCAACAATCTACTTCCGTCCATCATTCAATGCAGCAACAATGCCTGTCCGTTCGGAACGATTTCGCTATCATAGAGCAGGGTTCTGGGCGAGCAAGGTAAAACTAACTTCTAATCACAATCGATGCACACACACACACACACACATCTAGGGAGAAAGGTGTACTTCTTCTGCCTGCCTGTCCTGTCTTCAGAAAACAAAAGAATAAAACATTTCACTGGCCCGAACGATTCTCAAAAATTCTTCCATCCTCTTTAAGACATCCGCCAGAAGCGATCCCCCCGCTATCCTTCACTCCCTTCCTCGGTCAAGATGAATCTCTCCTCCATCCTCTCAATCCTCACCACCCTTCTCCTCACAACTTCTGTGCACGCTTACACCGTACGACAATCCTTCCTGCGCGGTCTTTACCGCGTACGCTAACCCATGAATCGTAGAAACGACCCGGTTCCTGCCTGACCGCAGACCTCGAGTATGGCCGCGGCTTCGGAGTCTGTGTAGACCAGCATACCAAGAAACGTTCTCCATGCATCGGCGTAAGTGTTCGAGCGAAGCCGGCTAGCTGCTGTGTACATAACTTGTGAGGCTGATGGTTGTGTTCATACAGGGAGCGGCATGTAGCGGGTATAATCTGTGCGTGATCATTGCGGATAAGGATATTGCGTATTGTAAGTAGCAAGCTGTCTTCGGTGGCTGCGCTGTTGTACATACATGTATCTGGTTGGTATGCTGTGCCAGTCCTTCGCTTTTTGGAACCTATTTGAGAACAAGGAGCAACAGCAGCATCTTTACCTGCCCTAAACAAAAGCCTGCAGCCCCGTAATCGCCCTCCCAAGAATCAGAGAATGAATATCACTCTGCCCCTCATAAGTTTGCGTCACAAATAAATTGGACACATGCCTCCCAATATGATACTCATCACTCGCCGCATTCCCGCCAAAAATTTCCTGCAAATTCCTCGCCCCAATCAATGCTCTATCACAATTCTGCCTTTTAATCATAGAAATCATCTCTGGAGCAGCTTTCCCCTCATCCTTCAATCTACCCACCTGATACGCCGCCATAATCCCATACGCCGCATCCGTCGTAGCATCCGCGAGTTTCTTCTGGACTAATTGGTATTTGGCGATCGGGTTACCTTTGAACTGTTTTCGATCGAGAGCGTATTGGCGGGCACGGTCTATGCAGTCTTCGAGAGCGCCGATGACGCCCCAGGCGATTCCATAGCGGGCGCTGTTGAGGCAGGAAAAAGGACCGCGGAGGCCTTCGACTTCGGGGAACATCATTTCTTTGGGGACGGGGACGTCGTCCATTTGGATCATTCCCGTGATGGAAGCTCGGAGGCCGTTTTTGTGTTTGAGGGGAGGAGTCTCGAGCGTCCCGGGAGGACATTGTGACCTTTCGATTGTGAAGCCTCTAATCTTGCCTGTCTCTTGGAGTTTGGCCCATACGAGGAAGACGTCTGCGATGGGGGAGTTCGTGATCCATGTTTTTGCGCCGGAGAGACTATAGTATCCTTCTTTGGTGGGATGGGGTTTCGCTATGGATTCCATGCTTCCTGGGTCGGAGCCGTGGTTGGGTTCTGTCAGGCCGAAGCAGCCCAGCATTTTGCCCTTGGCCATTTCGGGCAGGAACTTGTCTTTTTGTTCTTGGGTGCCGAATTCTTCGATTCCACCCATTGCGAGCGAGGATTGGACGCTCATGCCAGACCGATATCCAGAGTCCACTCTTTCAACTGCTCGCGTGATCAAACCTGAAGCAACTGACGACACGCCCGCACACCCATATCCCTTGATCGTAGCTCCTAGCAGGCCCAGCTCTCCCATCTCTTCCAAGATCTTCCTGTCATAGTCTTCATTCCGAAATGCTTCTAGGACTCTCGGTAGCATGCGCTCTTGACAGTATCCCTCCGCGGTCTCTGCTATTGCCAGCTCTTCCTCTGTGAAGTTCACCGCTGCGTTCAGAGGATCTCTCCAGTCGAAGACGGCGGGCGTATGTGCATATCGACGGCTTATGGTTGCAGGTTGGATAAATTGCCTTGCGGCGCGTGTGCTCACGCTTTTGAACATCTTCACGTGGTGAAAGTCGTGAGCTCGGAAAGCGTAGCTACTAGAGGAGTCGTAGAGGGTGTTGAGAGAGAGAGAGAGTGGAGCAGGGTAGGAAGAGCAAAGGGATCGACAAGAATTGGTAGGATACCTTCAATGGCAAACTTACATTCCATAGAGTCTTGCTAAGAAAGAAGTCAACGCGTAAATGTAGTTGATGCTGTGGACCGAGAGCCGATGCAAGCCAGATGCCGAGGTCGGCTTGATTCCCAAACAGGAAGGTCTTGGAGTCGATGTATGTATATGCAACGGATGCGGCGGGTGCAGTGGTCGGTGCCATCATATGCGGCCGAGAGGTGACCAGAAAGGATAGGAAGGAATGTTCGACTTCGAGCAGAGTCATGTTCGATCAAACAGTAGCAGCATATTATTAGACATTGCATTTTAAGCCAACAGGTACGAATAGTCTCATGAACCCTGTACTATACAACAGCCAAAAGTGTAAACACAGCGTAGCGTGGCTAACGGACGGCGCAGCTTTTCCTCTTCTTGTGCTGTTCTCCTCCTCAATAATAACCCCTCCGATCTATAGTTCTATGTGCGTAATGTTCCAAGACACCTTATCAGCCCTGTCCAGAGTATACAACCCAAGCTCTGTCTGATACTGATCACATCCCAACTTCTCCTCCTTCTACGACCAGTGTATGCTCTTGCGGCTCAAACGATTCCGTAAACTTTCTTGGCGACAAGGTAGCAAATAACTCCGAATGCGGCCAAGCCAGCGGTGATGCAGAAGAACCAGGTCAAGTCGCCCTCATGTTCTTGTCCAGGAACCCAGACGTTCATACCCCACATACCAGTGATAATGTTCATCGGCAAGACAATTGTTCCCAGAACAGTGAGTTTGCCCAGTACATCGGCGTTCTTTTCGGCGCGCTCGTTCATGCGAATATTGATCTGGGCGACGTAGTTGCCATGTGCTCTGCTCAGCAAGCTGTCCAAAAGGAATCAGTAACACATAATTTCTCCTTCAATAGATCCTGACGTACCTTTCATAATGCGAGAGATTTCCCGTCATGGTCACAATGTGATCCTGGATATCTCCCAAATAGAGGCCGATCTCACTCCTCGGCGCAACATCCCACTGCTCGTTGCAGCGCTTCGCAAAGCCCTTGATGACATCGGCCTTGTTGCCCAAGAGGCGATACAAACCCATGACTTTCTTTCGACATTCACCTACACGTCGCAACATGTCACCGCCGCTTTCGCCCATCGTTCTATCGCCTTCAGCTTTCGTGGCGCCCATGTCACCTTGGTTCAATGATCTGGTTTCGCTGTCTCGTCTGTCTTTCTGACCGCCTTGCGAACTCTTCGGTCGAGGCTCCTTCTCCTGTTGCTGCTGCTGCTGCTTCTTCTTGCCATCTGCCGCATCTGCAGCAGCAGTGTGCATGTACAATATCTCTTCGTCAATCTCATCAACGTCTTCCTCAATCTTAGAGACCAGAGGAGCATACACGTCGGTAATGTCGTCGATGATGGCATAGCTGATCCAATCGGCACTGGGGCTCATGTAATCGTTGAGTTGTCGTATACGCCTTCTAACATTTGCCGGATGAGGGCTCATTGAGTGATGAAAGCTGATGATGCCGTGTCTGAAAACAACAATGTACATGTTGATCGGCTCGAGATGATCTTCGCTGTTGGTGTCTTGCTCGAATGTTCGATAGTTGACAAAGTAGTATGAAGGGAACAGTTCAACCTTCTCGCGTGGCTCGTTCATCAAAATGTCTTCGGAGGTAAGCTGGTGAATCCCGAATGTCTTGCACAGGACCTTCATCTCTTCTTCGGTAGGCTCAAGCACATCGAGCCAGAAGGTAGGTCGTGGTCCATACCGCTTCTTGGGGGGCTTCGGGGTCGCATGGCCTGACACAGGCGCGGAGTCGACCGCTGCTGACGGAGCAATAGACGGCTCTCTTGTTGTTCTGCCCGTGTCTCCGGCTTGGCTCAAAGTGCTCACATGGTTCAACGCGCCGTCACTAGATGCTCGATGATGATGGGTCAAGGCTGGTCGTACGAGGAGATCGTTATTCTGCTCTCCTTCCTCATCACTGCTGTCATCACTAAGTTCAACAGGTTCGGGTAGGAAAAGCTCTTTGAAGGTCATGCCGTCTTGAAGATCACTGATGGTTCGAGCATGAATGGTACCGTCCAGATTTTCATTGAAATAAGTGAATCGGAATGGCTGCTCCTCTTCCTCCTTATGCCACGCACTTGGGCGCGGTCGAAGACGGCCACCGATCATGACAGGCTCGGACATCTTCTTGGCACGAATGAGATCTGCATGCGTTCGCATCTCTTTCTCGTCCCTGCTCCAGTCTTCAAGAACTTCCAGATCAGGCCAACGCTTATGTCGTCGGCGACGTGGTCTCGTGGAATCGTCCCTTCGAGACGGCCGTGGAGATTCTGTACCATGCTCTTCATGGTCGTGCTCTGACTCCATCTCTCCAGGGAAGCAGACATCCCGCTCCGCAAGATCAGCAATGGTGGCTCTCCGGCGCATGCTTAGGGGTGAGGTACTCGTAAAACGATCATCCGGATCACCATCAACACTGATGACGGCCTCACGACCACGGTCGGACATGCTCGATCCAAGACCTCGAAGGAAGACATCATCCATGTTGGGCGAGCCTGGCATCGAAGGTGGATTATTGACGTCGTAGTCGTCATCTTGCGGCGCGCTCCTAGCATGAGTCTGTATGGTATCCATCCCTCTTCTTGACGACGCCCTTGATCCCCTCGAGCCGTGATGGGCTCTGAAGTTGGCAGCTTGACTCCCATAATTGCCATTGAGTCCACTGTTATTGCGCGAAAGGTCCGGCTTGTGACGATTCTTATTCGTGAGCAATGGTGTTCGGTCGTTGGCGTTGTCCCGTTCGTCTTCCTCGTCATCCTCGCTGATGGCAGCACCCTCGGCATGTGCCAAGCGCGATCTGGCAACACCAGATCTATGGGCAGATGCATCTGACGAGCGGTGTTGCTGTCGCACGAACGGCTGAGCCATTCGCGCAAAGCCCGACTTCATGGTCTCCCGTCGCGATCGTATGGGCGTACGGTCGCGGTGATCCAGCAATGCCTCGCTCTCCAAGGACGTGTTGCTCTTGTTGGCGGCCTTTTGCAAGCGATAGAAGCTATCCCTCTGCGAGGCATTCCTCGATGCCTCGAGCAGACTTGGCCGGTCGCCTGCATCGGTCGTGTCCTCTGTGGCTGCTTCCGAGGGCGCAATGAAGCTCTGGCGACGGATCTTCTTCTTGGCTTTCTTATTGCGCTTCTTCCTTGCATTCTTCGAGTCACTCGGTTTGGCGGAAGCTGACGCGGCATTTGAGGGATTTTGTTGCGCATTGCCTTCGGCGGCGGCAGAAGATCCCCCAGCTCTTGCTCGAACGCCGTTCCCAGAGGCTCCGGCGATTTCGCTCTGCGATGTCGATGCCATGGTGCGTTCCTCCAGCGGTCCTGCCGCTGTCTATGATGGGCTATCGAGTTTTAGTCGGCGACATGAAGTGTGTAGAAGGCGAAAGCGGTATCCAGGAAATAAATCGCTGCCGCAGATGGGGTGGATGTTGGTGTCAATCTTGAGATCCACCCGCGGTGAACTTTCTTGACACAGGTGGCGTTGGCAGAGTGTCTCGCTCCTTCCGAAGGCCCTGGCCAAGACCAAGACGGCTCTTATCCTGCCCTGCAAAAGACAAAGGCGACGATGTTGCTAAACAACACCTGCATTCATACAGAGCTGCTCGTACAGTGAATGAAACCCCAAATGACCCCTCCAGACAATGCCTGCAAAGTGAGGGTGAGGAGAGCAGTGCGGCGATCGAATGCGGCAATGAATCACACGACACTGCGGAAAAGAACGCGGATGCCCGGGCCACCATTCGGTACAAAGGTATCGTGCAGCATTGGCGCGCAGCCTGTTCGGTCAGAGTGACGCGAACGCTGACCTTTACTACGTTCCGTGTCCAATGGTGGAACGCCCGCGGACACGGCCAGATAGCAGACGTCGGTACTCAATCAGTCAATCGAAACGACCAAGCTGTGCTGGATCGGCAGAAGAGGATGGTGTACACACCACTATCGGCCGCGATGGGAACATGAACATCTAACAGCACAGCAACCCCTCTTCTGCACCTCGAAAGTGCTGACTGCCGTAGGCGGGAGCGGAGATCGTTCGAGATGCCATAGGCGACAAGTCTGTGATGGAGAGGATGAAAAAGGTGGGCTTATTACAGCTCATGAAAGGACTGAAGGAAGCACGATATCCTCATCAGCGGACACAGCTCCGATAGAGACGCATCGACGACATGGTATATGCTGCTCACATTCACAATGCACGAAAACTCCGTCCTGGCGCGACCTACTGATTACTCTAGATCAATGCAGGCCATCTGGAGCCGACTCAGCGATGGCGTCCTTCATTCACTTCGACAGCTCATAATCCTACAAACTCATCGGCTTGCCTCAAAGACGGAGCGTTTTAAAATCTTACAGGAGCTTTCAAGATACATATGGCTAACATTGTGGCCGCAAATAATCCCACCAGAGACTGGACTACATATCGCCACGAAGGACTTGAGAGAGCAACTGATAGTGCAAGTCGTGGTTCGGAAGCTCAACACCGGGAATAGTGCCCTAATTCCTTTTCTGGCCCTATATTGTCCGCTATGAGGGCATTAGTCTGGCCGTATGACACTTGAAGCAACCCAGGTCGGATGTGAGACGGGGGAGAGTGAGGGAGTTCCAAGGCGCGATTTCCTTGCCGAGTGGAGGAGCAGGTGGTTGCTAAAGCCTCCATGCTGTGCAATTTCGACAAGCCACCAGCAGACACAACTCTCAGCAATCGCCTTGCTCCTACTCCTCTCCAACTCCTCTTGCCCATAACCGACCACCTTCTCTGCTTACCCTCTCATCCTCCCCATCAACCCCATCCCCCTAACGCCCTCCCCAACAGTCCGAAAGAAGTACCTCGTCTGCACATCTACCTCTGCCTTCTTTCTAATTTCCAACCTCGTCAACTCCTCCAATGCGTTTCTCTCCTCTGAATTTAGAGGCTGATGCTGAGCCCTCTTCTTGGCCGTGATCAGGACATGAAAGTCTGATAATCGCTGACCGTTGTCGAGGGACTTGACAAGCGCTGCGAGGCGGGATTGGAGTATCGGGGCTGAAGCGGGGGACGAGGGGAGGTATATGTTGATTAGGAGGTGGCGAAGGCGCTGCATGAGGCGTGGGTAGGACCACGGGAGGGAGGGGGTTAGCGTGCCTGGGAGAGAACATGTGATGGAAGGATACGTTGAAGGGTCCGAACGGGAGGTATGTTCGACGTCGACGACCCATAGAAAGTCGTTTGTCTGTCGCTCATTGTGAGCATTTTGTTTGTGAATCTGGGTGAATGGGGAAGCGGGCGATACCTCGTAGAACGCCTGTAGTGCTTCATCTCTCAGACTCCTGGAGACACGAAAGAGAGGCTGTTCAAAGACTTCCAGACCTGCCCATACTGGGTGTTGGAGCTCGATTGTGCCTTTCTCTTTCAGAACGAGCTGCAAGGTACGTTGTCGAAGCTCGTAAGGTAATCCGAGAAGTGTAGGCTCGGACGTAGAAGTGCCTTCACTTGGGAGGCGGTCCTTCGTTTCCTCAACTTCCTGGTACTCGTACATTATTCTTAAGCCTCTGATATGAGTTGAGATCATCCGCAGGCATCGACTGTCGATCCTCAGATTTAGGATCCAGTGCGTTGCCCAGACAACTGATGACTCACCGCTTTAGTAAAGAAGAGAAAAACATATGGATTCTTGCCCCCGTTATGCTCATCTTGTCGTCTTCTCACACCAGTTCGATTCTGAAGGAGACTCACGGGATCCGGCACATCAATCGCAAGAAGAAATATACTCAGAAAGTGTTCCGAGACGAGCATTTCGAGACAATCTCTTACCAGCTTAACCCAGTTTCTCTCCGAGCGATTCGCCATCAAGTACGACGAGCATCCAGTTGAAGGCAGGCATTGAGCAGCTGGAGGAGAAATTTGGGCCCGGATAGGTCCGGAGTTGGTAACGCCGCAGCTTGGAGTACCGACGTGGTCAGAAGAGGGTCGCTCCAGGTCGCAAGAGAGTCGCAGGAATTGCGCAAGCCCTTTGGGTTCACCTCGCCTGATGCGCTTTCCAATATCTCTCTGGACACGGCAACCGGAGGGAAAGATCAAGCCTGTGACCAAGCTAAGATTCTACCAGTGCAGAAATGAAAATGCGCAGCCTCGTCGTTTCGCAGCTGAGTATGTGGACATCACCATCGCACGCATCTTTGCCATTATTCGGCCAAGTCCAGATCATTGCCTACCACTCGGTAAAATTTCTCTTTCCAGACACGGAGAGGAGCTGGTGCGGCAAATCGAAAACGTCCATATCCACAGTTTGAGGGATTAACTGGTGAGGCCTTGTTTGGCATATTCGGCGAATTCTATATGCCATGGATGCCATGCCAAGTATCGGATGTTTCATCGGGGCCAATTTCATGGTAATGGCGATTGCGCAAAACGGCTTCGACACCCACGAGGTTAGAAGGAGTGTTCCACACGGGTTTGAGCTGTCTACCGGCGGAGGAGCCGAATCGAAGGATGACAAGCATCTTGATTGTCAATTGCAGAGCAAGTCAGCTCGGTCGCTTCATTGCCTGGGCCACGCGTTAGCACAGCTTGTGTTGCGCAGGAGATAGGAACACGCGACGCGTCCTCTTGACATAATACGAGGGATGTCGCGATGTTCAACTACCGTGCGACGAGCACCGGCCACGGTGAGTCTTCTGCTTTTGCAGTCTGTGTTCGCTGACGATCGCGTGATATGCCGCAACAATGTCTATTCTTGACGAGAGCAAGTCGAGTTCTGTACGCGGTCCAAGCGGTGTAAGGATAGCTGCAACAGCAAGCGACTGTAGTTCCAAGGTCAAGCTGCGGGTGAGGAGGCAATGCAAGATATGGAGTTGGCTTGAGGAGGCACACAGCGGTGATGATAGCGATTTCCACCCCACGGTCATGCATGCGCGAAGGGAGGCTGCAGGGTAGTGGACGAATGGGCAAGACTCCTTCGTATTTCTCCAGACTATGGCTTGAGTAGTGGTCGGTCGTATGCGGCAGTCCTTTGTCATTATTTCGGCACTGCACCTGCGAACTCGCTTTCGTAGTGAGTAGCATTTGCATTCAATAAATAGCTGCAGTGACCAATGGGATGCGGACCATTGTGAGTCCAGGATTGCTTTCTGTAGGAAGGACTGCCAGTGAACTCTAATTGGGCAGACCGTTGATCTCAGCCAGAGGATTCGAGTCTAAAAACGACAGTCCCAGAAGCCGGGGAGACACAGCCGGGCGGGTTCGAGGATTTGGAACGAAGCTGAGGTAGAAGGCTTGAAGGCTTCCGCTAGAGCTGCTTCCTGCATCTCAAGAAAATAGGGAATCGTAGTCTGCTATACACCGCGGCTGTTGTTCGCTGTTCGCTCTGTAAAAAGTCTCCGCCATCGTTGGACTATTGTCCATCACATGATCATATAAGAGTGCTCTGCTACACCTAATTGATGGTTGTACTGCAATCAGCCTGAGATTGCACAAGAGATGAGCTCGCTCGTGCTCAACAAAAGCAGGCCTGATGGCCTGGCCTGCCTTGCATTGATGAATTGAATGGGCCTGTCGTGGCATGTGAGCGGCAGAAGGCTTGTCCTTGTCAGCTCGTCGAACCATTGTAAGTAGGTACCATGGTACATGTCGTGTATCAAGTGTCTCGGTACTTCCACGAGACGGAGGAGTGCGCATGAGCTGGCGATGCTCGCGCGGACGCCGCAGATGCGAGCTCCGCCTTCATGTTCCACGGCGTCATCGATATCAACTGGCAAGGGACTGAGATGAGGCCGCGGGCTGCGGTGCACCAAGCGCAATTTCGTCATGGGAGGTCTGTTCTCATTTTATCGATTGCACCGTTCCGGACACTGATGCCGGGTAGGGCATAGCCGGATCGACCGGTCGGTTAGCCATCACAGTGTTAGGAGAAGTTAGCCGTGAACGTTGCTAGCCTGTTCGTTGACAGCGGTCAGGCCACGAGATGAGAAGGGTCTTTGGCTATTTCCCAGCCCCCATGATTTTGGGACCTGGCAAGTTCGGCGGGGCATGGATGCTGACGAGCTCGTTCTGCGAAGATCCCTCGCCGCCATCCTTTTGTCGCAACGCCTGAAAGTCGGGAGCGCGCATTCAAGGGCGCAAATGGCGCCGTCGCAGGAGAGAGCGGCGGACAATTGACCCTGCAGAATACGATCAGCGGGAGTGAGGTGGTCTCAAGGTCGTGGCCGGTGTCTCGGCGGCTGATGAGCAAGCTGGAGAGGTGCATGCCATGCAAGAGCGTGCGATTGGGATTAGAAACTGCGACGCGTCGAACGCGTCTATTTCGCGTCTCGGCCGATTTGCTGTCAGCAGACCATCGTGATCATCGTCATCATCATCATCATCATCATCATCATCATCGCGCGCTTGTACGTCCATGTAAGCTTCTCTGGGACCTGTGGGTGGAAACGGCGGCAACGTGGGTGCTTCGCTGCTGGCTACTGCACAGTCCAACGCGGTCCATGAAGGTGCGAAGTGTGTGATGAAGCTCTTCGCGGCGGCGCGTGCAGGAAGCGTCTCTGCAGACAGTGGACCACCAGTGCAGGAGGCAGGGTTCTAGCATCCCTTGTCCACACAGTAGCAGTGGACGGACGGAGGTAGAGCCCGGCGTGGTGTGCAGCAGAAGCGCAGGTTGGCGACAGCACCTCGCTCAAAGCGGTCGCTGGGGTGGTTCAAGACACTCGGAGCGCTCGTTCTCTAGCACGCCCGACGGGACCTGCGTGGCCCGCTGTCGCTGCCGTGCACTTGAGACCACGACACTCTCATCCCGCGAACTTAATCGGTCTGCAACAATCACAGCTCCATACGAGTCGCAGCGTCGATAGAAACAAGTAAGCACGCAGGATCCAGCGTGTGACGGTGTCAAAGAAACTGTTTGCGATTTCTCGATCACATCTTCCGATAAACACGGAAGGTGCCTGCCTGGTCCATGCGTTTCTTACCTCCTAGCCCGCATCTGGATCCTGGAAACTGCGGCTAGCGAAGGTAGCCTCGCGCCCGTCCTTCACGTCCACTTCCTGCCCTGCGACCATTTCGAATCGAACCGCACTGCTCAACACCGTCCCTTCTGCCGACACCCACTGCAGACCTGCGCATCCAGACAGACACCTACATACAGCTCCCACGTCGACCCATTGCACCTGCGCACGCACTCCGTCCTCTGCGACATGCGCGCCACCTAGGAGGACCGCGCCCGCGTATTAGCGCCGCCCGCGACAGCGAACAGCGCATCGCCAGCGACCCGTTTGTAGACCCACACGACCCACCAGCACCACCCCCATACACCACCACAATACAAGCAACTTCCCTATTGTAAACACCAGACGCGACCCTGCCGTGGCGCCCATGCGTCCGCCGCTCTCCATCGACCTCCCCGCCAGCCTCGACTTGCAGATCTACTCCGACGAGATGCCCAAGACACCAGAGGCACAGCGCGACGAGGCCCGGTCAGCGACAGAGCCGCCGCCTCCGCCTCGTCCTCAGCCGTTCAAAGTCAAGAGAAAGCGGCCCAGCACACCCTTTCAGGAGCCCATGATGCTTGACACCGCCATCATTCCGACCATTGAGATGTCCGAAGTCCCAACCCAGATCTCCAGTCCAAATCTGCAACCTACCTCAGCGCATCTTCTATCGCCAGTTCCCTTGTCTGCGTCTCTTCCACGCTCGATCACGACTCCACGAACGCCAGCACCGAAGATGTGTCCTACCTTCAGCCAGCTAGAGAGCCCAGCCGATGAATGGGACCTGATCAACAACACGAAACCAGCGTTCCAGCGCGCGAACTCCGTGTGCTCCTCCTTTTCCGACTCGTCTGTTTCGTCCTGCGATAGCTCTGCTTTCTCGTTGCCTAATGGAGGCTACGACAGCCCGCAGTCCGAAGCTACAGACCCCTTCATGGACGAGGACTTGACTAAACATGACACGCTCATGCAGTCTCCTAACCTGGAAGCCGACTTACCACAGACTAAGCGCATCAAAACGCGTCGCGATGTCAAGTGGACACAGCAAATGGACGACCACCTGTGGATGACGTTCATGGCTTACCTCTCCGATCCGACTCTCACTCCATTCAAGATGCTGCCTGGAAGCACCCCACCAATGGGCGTGTGCGATCAAGTCGCATCCAAGGCGAAACGCACCTGGCGTCCACGAAAGACTGCTCCAGTCACTCCAGGCTCCATTGACGCACTCATTGAGTTCGAGGGCCGACAAGAGCGAGAAGGCTCGCCTGACACGATCCGGCCAAGCTCGTTCCAAACGACGCAGGTCAGATGGCCAAAGGTCGCAGCTACTCGTCGTCGTCTGCGTGAGCTGTGTGCGCGTCGACCATCTATCTCGGCACACTATCAGCGCATGCTTCGTACCCGTAGTCCGTCTCCTTTCGAGACATCTAGCCCTGCGAGCCATCAATCAGCAGAGCCCTCTTCATCGTTCGGTGGATATGAGATGATGAAGACGTTGATCACAGCTACCGCGCCGTCGATGCAGCCCAACAATATGTTGGCTCAGCTTGCGAGCGACGAGCCACCACAGCCACCACCTGCACCAAAGCAGTCTCGACCACCGCGGCCAGAGGGCTGGTTTGACCGCATCCCTCGTTCAAAGGCTCACCAGAAGAGCCAGTCACTGCAGTCTGAGCTGAGGATCTATGTGGAGGATGTCGACAAGGCAGCAGACTCACTTGCATCCCCGTTGGACGCCGACGCAGGCCCTAGCCGCAGTCGACTTCTGCATAGCATGGCCACTACGAAGTCTCTAGGTCGCACTGAGTTCAATGGCCGGTCATTGGACTCTCCCTTCGACTTCAAGGTCGGCGCCCCTACTGACCGTCGATCCCGCAAGCGTCGGTTCCGATCTGACGAGGAGAAGCCGCGGCGGACACCTTTGGAAGATGTCTTCGGCCCGCCCATCCAGCAGCCCAACATTGTGCGTAACCGTGGCTTCAGCGTTGGCGCTGTTCGTGCGACGGACAACCTGGCGAGGCTCTTCACGCCACCAGCCGTCACTGCGGACCAGGATATGCCCGATGCATCGAGCATGGCTGAAGATTACCCAATTGGGAGTCGGTCAGCCCCGCGACGCCTTGCAGAACCAGTGCCACGTCTTGGCTCCCCATTCATCGAGACGCCACCTCCAAGTCGGCAGCACAACACCTTTCCACGCTGCAGCCTGCTTCCAACAGTGGCCAAGCAGGATCCGTTCCACCAGCGTTTGATAGAGATTGCCCACCAACAGACAGACATGTCCACTGGGTCATAGGAGATCTCCGTTATCTGACACCTACAGCATCTCATTAGCATTGTATCAGCGTGGCGTACTGGGCGGACGACAGCATCCTCAGCATCAAGCTACTTTGGGTCCCCTTCCACTTGCATCGACAGCCGACAACGAATTTGGCTCATGACGAAACGATATCACGACCACATCCGGCCTCATCATGGCCATACCAGGAGTGGAGCAACGGCAATGTGCAACAACTTGTCTTCCCAACCACATGCATCCTCTTCGTGTGCGGCAACACGATGCCTTACCTTGGCATCCAGATGCTTTTTCCTCTTCTTCGCGTTTCTTCTTTTGTGCTTTGTCTGGAAAATTTATCAAAATCTTCTCGCGAAGGTCTGATCGGCCGTGGATATGTCGGAGGGCAGGATGCTGGATCTATGTTGTTGATCGAAAGACGAGATGGGATTTTGGTGTACCTTCTCTAGAATGATGTGCCACTGCGGTGGGAGGTACATATAGAAGATCGTTTTCTTGTTTCGGGATGTTCGTCGTTGCTTGGTTTTCTTCGGGATCTCCTTTGTAACGTGGTGGGCATGATCGACGAAGTGATGAGACGAGAATCTGCGGACAACGAACAATACACGACGTTTTGGGAGTCTTATCGTTCGAAGAGAGTGGCCGGCATGCATGAACGGGATGAGCTTGGGAGGATCAGGCGAGCGACGTTCGAGTAGGAAGGAGTACTCTCCCAAATGGCAGAGCTTTGACACGTTCTGAATCTTCCCTGCCTGTCTCTCGGATGATCAGTTGATGTGAGCTGAACGGAGTAACGAGTAAGTAATTGGCCGCTCGAGAACCTTATTCAGTAGTGGAAGGTTGTAATGTGGTGGTGCTGGTGTGCCTCGCGTTTTGTCTCTTTGATAGATATTTGCTTCTCTCCCGCTTTGCTTGGCTTCCGAGCCTTCCTCGGCTCCGTCCGTTGCACGCGCTTTCCCACGAACCACACCCATTAGAAGACAAATCTTAACGTCACCGCAATTCCACCTTCCCTACTTCCCACGGTTCTGCCACGGCGAAAGGAGCATCGAAACAGCACGACCCCACGCGACATCACGCGTCGGCATCAGCAGCATCAGCACCCGCAAGGAGAGGCTGTCTGGAAGGATACACAACATGACGAACATGAGAAACACACCTGACCTTTTGGACCTTCCATCTAATCTTCGCATCATCTCACTCAATTGCTGGGGCCTCAAATTCCTCTCCAAGTACCGACACGAACGCCTCGTGGAAATTGGGCGGCAGATCGGGCAGGCGTCACCAACACCACATATCGTCGGATTGCAAGAATGCTGGACTCAACAGGACTTCCTCGCCATCCGTGAATTGACTAAAGATATTCTTCCCTATGGCAAATTCTACTGGTCCGGCATCTTCGGCGGCGGACTCGCGATCCTCTCCAAATGGCCCATTGAGGAAAGTTCCATGTATCGGTATCCATTGAACGGCCGACCAGCGGCTTTCTATCGAGGGGATTGGTTCGTCGGAAAGGGAGTAGCGAGTGCGAGGATAAGATTCGGGAAGGGGGAGAAAGATCTCGTGGAAGTATTCTGCACGCATCTCCACGCACCGTATGAGAAAGAACCTCATGATAGTTATATCTGTCATCGAACGGCACAGGCATGGGAAATTGCAAAGATGATGAGACATGGAGTGGAAAGAGGGCATTTAGTCATTGGATTGGGGGATTTCAATATGGTGCCGTTGAGTTTGGCGCATCAATTGATTGAAGCGCATGGATGTGTGAAGGATGTATGGAGGATTGTGAAGCCGAATTCTGCGCTGGGGAGTGCAGAGAATGAGGCGGAGAAGGCGAGAGGGAGGAAGGTGCCGACTGCGAGGGAGTGTTTGGAGGAGCATGGTACGACTTGTGATTCGAAGTTTAATACGTGGCGATGGAGTCAGAGTATGCGGAAGGACTTGGAGAGGGGTAAGGATACTCTCGTGGATCGGGAGATGGAGGATATGAATGCCAAGAGGCTGGATTACATCTTCTTCGCTGATAATCGGGAGCAGACGGGTATGGAGTGGAATGTGGAGAGTGTGGAGGTGGGTATGACTATGAGACATCCGACTTTGAAGTGCTCGCTCAGTGACCACTTCTCGATCGAAACGACACTGGTACGACGAGAGACGACCCCGGCACGGACGGCTGTTCGACGAAATGTTCACCATTTGCCAGTCGAGACGTACGAGCTGATCCAAGCTATGATCGCGAAGTACGACATTCGCGAGCGGTATCAAAGCAAGCTCCGCATCGGTCACTTCTTTTTCCAGCTCGCCCTCTCCGTCGGCTGCTTGATCGGAGTGTGGTGGTCGCCTCGGAACTACGTGTCCTTCATTCTGATGTTTATCAGCACTCTGGGTCTCAGCGTTGGTGTCATCGACGGGCTGATGGGCTTTCTGTTCGTTGGAAGTGAGCTGAGGGCGTTGCGGGAATTCAAGTACGAGATCGATGCCGCTCTCGCACAGGTAAAGGCACTGCCTGCATCAGAGGACCGCAGCGGAAGTACGCAGCAACAGGTCCTTGCAGAGGAAGTCCAGAACCGAGGGGATGTTGAAGCGGAGGGTTTGATGGAGGAGCTGCACAGACGGCATGGGAGCAAGCCTTCTTGAACCCAACCATCCATCCAAAGCATCACGACAACAACCTACGAACCATGAAGCATACGGAAACACTTCAGTATACTTTCAAACCTTACTGAATTATAATGTATAGACAAACTCCGGATTCTCGCGATCCGTCAAATCCAACCACTCTTGATCCTCCAACTTCTCATACCCCGGCTGACTCCTCACCTTCGCCTTCTTGCTGTTCTGCATCCGACACCACACGTAGATAAACAGCAGTATAAACAAGCATACCCCCCAACAAACAATGATCGTTATCTCCCCCGGAACATACCTAGGCGCATCCTTGGGCCGAAACGTCTGCGGCCCAATAATATTCCCCACACAATACGCAATCAAATACATAGCCGCAACCGTAGTTTTCTTCGTATACCCCGCCACATTCGTACTGATCAAACTCAAGAAACAAACAAATGGGGTGGGGGAAGCTTGCGTGAGGTAATAGCCTGCTAGACGGCCTTTATTGGCTGAGAGGGGCAGGCCGACTATGAGGCACATTCCGAGGATGGCGAGGATGAGGCCCGAGGTGGAGATGAGGATTCGGTTTTTGAGGCGGTCGCCTAGGAAGCCGCAGGTTATTAGGGCGATTACTTCGACGGCGCCGCCAGGGGTGCCGTAGAGGAGGGATTGTTGAGATGTGTAGCCGAAGGAGGTGATGAGTTGGGAGAAGAAGTTTGTTATGCCGCCTGAGAAAGAAGTCAGTCCTGTCATGTTGGTTCATTTGTCCGGTTGTGCTCTGCTTACCGTTCGGGATATCAGCGATGAGGGCGTAAAGCACAAAGGCCCAGACCATTGGGTCGGTCATGGCTTCCCAGAACTGATACATCTTGAAATGTTTGTTTCCGACACCTTGCTGGTTGATTCGAATTCGCTCCAGCGCCAGTATCCTATCCTCTTTCTTCAGCCACCTGGCGTTGAGCTGGTTGTCTGGAACCGTGAAGAAGAACACCACGCCCACAGCCGCGGTCACGAGTCCTGTGGCCAGGAACAGAATTTGCCAACCTGCGAGGCTTGTCGGATGCCTAGCCGTGCCCACTGCGATACCATATGCCACAACTCCACCCACGATTTGTGCGACTCCATTGAAAGAGAACCAGACCCCTACTCTGAGGCCTTGTTCGGCTTTGGTGTACCATTGACTCGTCAAGAGCGCGAACCCAGGTGTGACCGCGCTCTCTGTGACGCCAAGGAAGAACCGAATCGCCACAGCGCCGCCGAAGTCTTTGGCTGCTGCGAAGCACGCGAGAACTAAGCCCCAGAGGATGATGCATGATGCGGAGTATTTTCCGAGAGGAAGCCTCTGCATGAGGCGGTTCGTGGGGTATTCCCAAGCCAGGTAGCCGAAGTAGAACATGCTTCCCAGCCATTGGTAGTTGTCCCCTTTGAGGTTCAGATCGTCTTTGAGCCCCATGATACTGGCGTATGAGAGGGTCGTTTTGTCGAGATACTGTAGTCCGTAGATGACGCACATGATGGGCATCAAGTTCCAGTCAATTCGGCGGAGAAGGCGTTTATTTGTCGCTTCGTCAATGTGGATCACTTCTCCCTGATGGCCTTCGAAGGCCTTCATCGCCTCATCGGCATCGTGGGAGTGCTTGATGATGTTTTGAGGTACGCTGCCATTTCTGATGGCGTCGGCGAGGGGAGCTGGGATGGACTTCTCGACTTCGGGGTCGAGAGGATAGGTGTGGCCATTTTGCTTGTCTTCTGAGGTTGGGATGGAGTATGATCGCTTCTCGTCATCTGCGGTGGCGGACATGGCGAAAGATGAGGGCTCTTGCGCAGAAGCAAGAAAAGTAGCAAAGACAGTAGGAAAGAGATGAAGTTGCTAAAGAGAATAGGTAGTATACTTCCCGTGTCTCCACGTCGATCAATCCTTCTTCTGATAAGAGGAGCAAGATCAGGACGCGGTTTCTGTGTGGTAACCGCGTGTCATTCTGCCGCCAGACACCGCGTGGTATACACGCTGTTGCATCGCATCGCATCAGTGATGCATGACGTCGCAGGCTGTCTTTGTGTAATAGTGTATGATAGGCGAAGGATTGGCCGTGAATGGAAGGTCGCAATACAGCCGGAGGGGTGCGGCCAGGATGGCGGAGAGCTTGCCGTCTTCATCTTGGCGATAGGGACAATGCCGGGTATCGGATTGCGCGCCAAGGGGAGTGATAGGAGATACACACTGATGATATTGAGTGTGATCAGATCAGTCGAGTGGACGTACTATTTGCTAACCAAAGTACGCAAGGTTGCGGCCGAGCGAACTGATGAGGGTCAACTTGCTCGGTACGGACAGTGCACATCGTGAGCGGCTGGCCACACTGGTCTTTCCAAAGGCATGAGCACTTGAGTCTCTCGTCGACAGGCTAGGCACACACCCGGAGAAGAGTTCAACCTTGTGGATAGAATCTTGGCCATGCTTTCTGAGGATTCACGCGACCTGATGACTCTTAGCGAGCTCGGTGTGTCTTGCAAGCGATGGGATGGCGGCAGTGCTATGCTACTGCCTCCTAACCTGCTGTGCAACCAGAGCGAGGCTGAGAGGCTTAGGTGAGTCGATGGTGAGTGAAATGCATTTCATTGCCCCCTTTTGCTGCTCACGGCCTTCGCCCCTCTCGCTCGCCTTGCTTGATTCCTCTTCCAAGTCGCAGGATTCTTAACGACTCCTCGAATAGCGAACACGGATATCGTCGACGACTGGAATTACTCGAGTGATGCGTCGTCTTTGGAGCTCCGCGAACATTTTGAAGATTCTACAGCGCACGCACCTGTGACTGCTTCGATGTCATCTCCCCTAAGCGCGGTTTCGGCCCGGTACACCCATCCAGACACGAGAGTCAATGAGGTCAGAAATCTTACCTGGCAGTACACAGCAGCACATACACTGTCTTGTAGCCACCTTGGCTCTGGAAACAGCACCTCCATATGTTGCATTGTCCTATGTATGGGAACCGCCAGAGACTAACGTCATCGATGTGAATGGCATCCGAACACCTATACGCCAGAACCTACACGACTTCTTTACTGAGATGGCCGGTCAGGAGAGGTACTCAGGGCTACTCTTTTGGATCGACGCTCTTTGTATCAATCAGGAGGACAACAAGGAAAGGACACACCAGGTGTCCATGATGGCTTCGATCTAGCATGGAGCTGAACTCGTCCTTGCGTGGCTTGGAAAACAATACCAGGACAGTCAAGTCGCTATGAAGGTCATGGTGGAGTACGAGCAAATTGTTACTAGCTCGGAGAATGCACAAATACGGTTCATGAGAAGAGTAGCATGTGGCTCAGGTTCTGCATTTGACGCCATATGTGCTCGCCCGTATTGGTCACGACTCTGGGTTCTCCAAGAGCTGGTTCTGGCCTCAAATGTACAGATATTGTGCGGATCGGAAACCATCCGCTGGCAACCTTTTCTAAACAGGGTTGCAGTCGAGCCCACCGACTTCGATTGCGAGCTAAACGAAAGAGGTTCCTTCGCGATGGTGTCGGATGCAGCCCTTCGTTCTACTGTGAACGGCAAAAGTATGGATGCCGTAAAGTGTATTCTGGGCACTCAAGGCGCGGAGTTCTGGAGCGGTGCCAAAGGACTATTTCTTCCGCTACGCCTCGCAGTCTTGGCAGACAATGTAGACGCTGCTACATTCTTCCTGATGACGGGCATGGCGGATGTGAATGCAAAGAACTTGCACGGATTGACAGCTCTAGATATTGCTGCTCAGCAAGGCTTCGAATCAATGTTTGAAATGTTGTTCAGGGCAGATGGTATAGACCTAAATGTGCAGGGGGCGCTACAGTAAGCAGACAGCTCTTCGTATGGCTCTTGACCCTGTTCGACTGAACGCCAACAATGTCGAGCTGATGTTGAGGACGAGCTTCGTAGATTTAAACGCAAGAGACCATGTACAGAGGACAGCTTTGCACATTGCCGCCGCTGCAGGCCGTCTAAAGATGATGAGAATGCTCTTGAAAACCGAAACTGTTGACCTTAAACCCAAGGGACAACGATGAAAAGACTTCACTGCATTCTGCGGTCCACCGGAATTGCCTGGATGTGGTGCGCTCATTATTGGACTCCCCTGAGGTACTGAAATAATCATGCGACAAGGATGGCATGACACCGCTGCACCGCGCCGCGAATCTGTATAGATACGATGCATGGCATGAGAGAACTGCGATGATGCGATGATCGCACAGCTTCTACTTCAGCAGAAGGGTGTCACCACGAGCGCTAAGGATGAAAAGGGACGCACTGCCATACATTTAGCTGCTGATAGGGGCCATGACGCAGTTGTCACAATTCTACTTCAGCACAATGGCGTCGCCACGAGTGCTCAGGACGACAGCGGACGCACTGCGTTACATATAGTCGCAACAAAGGGCCATGACGCGGTTGTCACAGTCATGTTCAAGCACAAGAACACAGCCGCGGACGTCAAAGACTATCAAGCGCGGTCTCCTTTACATTACGCTGCTATGCACCGCCGTCCATCCATTGTCAGATCTCTGCGTAGCATGGCTAGTGCCAATGGATAGATCAATGAGAGATGATTCTGGAAGGACTCCGGAAGACCTGTTGTCGGGAGTTTCTGACAGCAATGACTGGCAAGGCTCGTACAAACAATTTTCCGAGGCAGCAGTCAGACAGACAATCGCGGCCCTCAACGAGTATCGAGAAATTCGGGAATGCTCGCATCAGGCGAAGAAAGACAGCAGAATGTGACGATCAGGCCGCTTTCTGCGTGCTCGCGTTAAAATCGAAAGCTCGAGCGTTTCGGTGCAGAGAGTTCTGAATAAAAAGTGTTCTGGTCATATTTACAACTAGTTCTGCCGGGCCTGTATAATAGTATATCACCCATGTAAATGCATGTAAATGCATGCATCTCACAACATACCATTGCTGGCATCTGCAATAATACCTCTCCATCCCATCCCAATCCCAACCCTATCCGAAGCTTGCCAATGAGCTTTTGGGTATCGCAGAGAGTAGAAGAAAATTTCTTCACGGCACAGGAAAAGTAGTTGTGGATTCGTTTCGTAGATTCGTGTTTGTCGTGTTTCAATACCTCGACCTCCACCCCAAATGCGGCGTCATCAAATATCGTAAATTCGCATCCTCGGGATGCTGCACAAGAGAAAACTCTCTCACATGCCGTGAAGATTCTTCATAGTATTGCACTTCTCTTATGCTCTGTAAATCTTGGTCGGTTAGTCATTCCTTCTCGAGCGCCAAACTCCTCGCCTGTATCTCACTGTCCTCTAAGGCCGCGATCCAGAGACATCGACTGAGTGCCTCCGGTTCTGGGGAGAAAGTGTATTTGGAGCTGGCTTCAATCAAGCGGAGGAGGTTCTTGACGATGGTTGCTGCCGTTTGATAACGTTCGAAATTGATGAGAGGTTCTTTGTTTT
This sequence comes from Nothophaeocryptopus gaeumannii, assembly GCA_031771865.1. Taxonomy (NCBI): domain Eukaryota; kingdom Fungi; phylum Ascomycota; class Dothideomycetes; order Mycosphaerellales; family Mycosphaerellaceae; genus Nothophaeocryptopus; species Nothophaeocryptopus gaeumannii. Next base: position 264,230 of record JASISA010000002.1, read on the forward strand.
TGCCGCTGACGAAGCCGGCTGCGTTGGGTGGATCGATGCGGGCGGATTTGAGGGCGTTGAACATTAGGTCGTGGGTGTATAGGCCGATGAAGGGGATGATGCCGTTTCCGGGCATGGCGGTCTCCATTTCTGCGCGGAGGGTATGGAAGTTTCGGAGTGGGCGGCAGAGCTGTTCTAGCTGCTCGAGCATATGTTTCTCTCGCAAGGCAACGAGAGACCAGGTCATGTGGAGACGGGAGATCTCGTTCGAAAGCAAGGCCAGCGTGATTTGGTAGAGCGAAGCGAAATTCCGCAGCCTGTGGCAATGACTTGCGATGTGGATGTACTTGGTGATCGCCCTCGCACGCTCGCTTGGCGCTTCGGTCAGTACAATCTCAGAAATGCACCACTTCACAACAAGATTGAAGCGCGCAATGACGATATCGATGCCATTCGACGTCTCTTTGTTGAGATAGTCGACCCAGTTTCGCACATGCGGCGGGCTCTGCTGCCAATTAAGACCAACAAGGTCTTTCCAGTCGACTTCATCCAATGCATCCTTCTCAATGATTGTAAGCTGCTCCGCAATCACGTCAGACTCAAAAGCAAGCACAAATGGTATGTGCTTCTCGAAGGTGTCAAGCGTCGGCGTCGCGAGAGGGGAGGAATGGCTCCTGCGAAGCTTCTCAGTTGGTCTCCGTGGGAATGGCTGATTCGACCTTTGTGCTTGCAGCTTGGGATTGCTGATCTTCTCCTTCAAAGTCGGTCCGTCACGCGGGAGCAGCAGTCTTCGATCTGGAGAGTCGCCGACCTGATCTCCAATCGTCGATGGAGGTGTAGTATACAATGGCTGGAAGGGTCGTATAGGTCCCAGCGCATCACTTTCCGCAGTATCGTCAAAGTAGAAGCTCCTGATGCCTGCTTCCGATTCGTCCGCAATCTCGGTCGAGATGTCGCTGAGGCTTTGATTATCATTCAGCAGGAAGGACGGACGTGAGCTCGTGCCCCAAGGTCCAGAACGCCAACTCGGGATTGCCTCTGTCGCCACAGAAGGAAGCCGGAATTGGGAGGGAACGGATGTGCTCTCCATCCTTTCTGGAGTAAGGACCAGAGCAAAAGACTCTGGCGTCGAGGCTGCAGTGTATGGATCCACAAGAGGGTATCGGCTGCCACGTGCTCCCAGGGGTACTATTGACGTCGACGTGCTCGAGCTTGTCTTGGCCTTCTTTGGAGGATCTTGAAGTTTCACCCGGGGGAAAGGAAACGATGTTGGGATGGGAGGATACTCGAGCGAAGACTTAGTCAAAGACCCGGATGGGTGATAGATGCTCGCTCCTTGATGCTCAGTCAACGCTGGGCTTGCCACATTTCTTTGACTATCCTGGATGGAAGGCGAGATCTTCATGGGAATCTCACCATACACTGGCTTCACTTCACCTGGTGTTGTTTCTTTCAAAGTCGGTGGAAGCGGAAGCGGGGAATCGCCCCGAGGCGTTTGCACATCCTGTAGAGCTCTTGGTGGCAGCGGAGACGTTGGCTGAGTCTCCGCTTCAGCCCTGGATTTATCAGAACTTCCCGAATGTGAAAGTGAGAAGCTGGCCGTTGACGGGCTTGGAATTTTGCCTTCAAGCTTCAGCAGCGCGTCCTCGATGCCGCCATCTGTGTCAGACTCAGGCAGGCCCTTCAATTTCCGAGCTTCTTCCTCGAATGATGGTCGAAGGACCGGCTGCGATGAGTGAGTGGCCATGAGTACAACAGAGCTCTTCTTCAGTTCCTCCACTGTTGGCAGCGGAACACCGCCTTCTTCTTGAGCAGACACATTTGACGCCCTTGTCAACGCATGCGAGGCTCTTTCAGTCGACACGAGTGAACCCTCTGAGCGTGGCCGAGGACGTGCCATTTCAAGAGATCGTACATGATTGGCATCTCTTAGGTTACCGCCAGGGACTCTGCGTAGCTGATGAGGCACCGGCGCCAAGTCTTGATCTTTCGGGTTGACCGAAGACGACTTGCGCAGCTTGCCCTCGCTTCCTGCTTCGAGACGGCTCGCTCTGCGGTTGCTGCTTTGTACACTCCACCTGTCAGGAGCAGCCAGGAGGTCATGTATCCGAGCATCCGAAGTGCGCCAATGGTAATCTGGGTCTCCTGACATGGTCCGCGGTGGTCCTTCTGAGAGTGATCTACGCCTACTTGCTCCAGGTCCCGGGTCAAAGTCAGCCCGATTTCTGAACAGAGGAATGGGCATCATTTCTGTAGAGGTCGAGCTGAGTGATGGCAGCGCCCCAGACATCATCGGTAGCTCGGGAGCGCCTGTAGCATCGACTATCACAATCGACCTGCTGCCGTTTGTGACGTGGCTATCAAGTCGACCAAAGTCCCTGACCTCGGAAGAAGCCTGCTTGCCGGAGGATGTAGGAGGCGGAGGTAGAGACTTGTCTTTGTACGCCGTACCTGGCCTGGGCGTCTCTGACCTCTCTCCAGGTTCCGCACCTGCGCGCGCCTGCTTCTGGTCAAATACCTCGGCCTCTTCCCGAGAGGATTCCTCCCATGCGACCTTGTATGAGGTCTCGATCCTAAGTCCTAGAATGTCCATTCGCATAGGACCTGGCAATTGCTGCCAGTCCGGCCGAGGCTTCCGCTGGTGACCATGCTGTGTATCGCCGCCGTCTCGCGAGCCCTTGGAACTTGCGCTGCGAGTCGGAGATCTGCTGCTGCTGCCTTTCTTGTTGCTCAGTGCCCTTCGCACTTCACCAACGAATCTCTTGACACCAAGAACGTGATTTTCTCCATTCACTCCATTCACTGCCGGAGCTTGCCACTCTGACAGCTCTGGGCCTGGCGTGACTGGCACATTGTTGTCCACCTTCGCAGGTGAAGGCTGTAGCAGAAGACCCCTCACGAGGCCACCTGTTATTGCGAACGATGGTAGATCCTTCAGCTCGATATTATCCGCTTTTAGAGACGACAGGGGTGTGCGCTTGTCTCGTAGCGCGTCTGAGAAACTCCCACTTCTCTTGTGACTTCGAGCAGGCCGAACGGTTTTGCCGGGTTTTGGAGGCGTGGATCGTGGCGGTTCTGGTTTCGGTCGTTCTCGCAGACGTGCAGTGGGACGTAGATTACGCAGAAATGGTACTGAACATGATAGGACTTCGAGGCTTTGTTCGCTCAGAGGAGAGGCTGGAATACTCGCTGTGCGGTTGGTGGTCGTTGTTGTGCGCTGACTAGGGCCGGTTCCAGTTAACAGCAGATTGGCACGCTCTTGGCGATTGGGTAAGTTGATCGTCGTCACTTCAAAGATAGAGCCTCTCGCAGTAGTATGCCTGACCGACGATGGGAGGCTCAGCGCTGACGGTCCTGTCGGCACGTGTTCGTTCTGCTCTCCGCCTGGGTGGATATCTGTATCAGGAGAGGTGTCCAGTACATCCGGCACTGGCCAGTAGAGGGCACATGTTCGTCGCCAGCACTTTTTTAGCTCGCAGATGATGTTCATGTCCCCTCCGCCGCGATCCGCACGTTGGCGAAGCGCCTGTGCCAGTTCGTTGACAGCATCGCAGAAGTTCTGCCTGAACGGGCCATCAAGCATAAAGTCATCTGCAAAGTAGTTGAGTATCCAATGTCGTAAAGCCACGAACGTCCTGACCCTCACGATGCGACCGCCATAGGCATCGTTGTGGCTTGCGAAAGCCCATTTCATGCGCGCGATTAGATAGTCTAGTACTTCCTGAGACTGCATGAAACATCGGAATGTGAGGAAGAAATCTGCCAACAATTCATAGTCCAAAAACTCGGGCGAAGTGATTTGGGCAATCAAGCGTGCCGGAGTTGCCGCAACGATGCGGCCTGTTGTGGGATGGTAACGCACAACAGCAGGGTTGTCGATATTCGCTTCAAGCTTGTCAAAGGTGCCTGGTGCTATGTTTCCTGCGAAGGATGGCCTCGCTGATCCATAGGGAGTCCTACTGATCGTACTTCTTGACAGGCCATTGGTTGAGTGCAAGTACAGTTGACCTCCGGATTGCTGTGCGATGAAGCTGATGCCTCTTCCGGGAGGCACGGGAAACAGTTTGTCGTATTCAGCTTTCGACAGCACCGAAGATGGCACTGTCACTATTGAGTTGGTGTAGACTGAACTGTGCAGGTATGCAGTCCCCATATCGCTGAAACGTGGTGTTCCAAGGCGGTAATGTGGGATGTGCACGTCCAATTGACCGCAGTCTAGGTCAGCAGAGCTTCGCCTTCGCCGCCGGGGTCGTTCGTGGTCGTTCCTGGGGAGTTGAAACTCGTTCGCGTCGTAAGTAGTTCTCCGATCGGTGATTGTTGAACATGACTGTGAGCGCGTGTAGCGTCGATTATGCGGGTTTTGCAGGCGGATGGGGGGTTGAGAGGACCTCATATTGAGTGCGGTCTGCGAGCGGGCCAGACGCGGCGTCAAATTCCCTGTATGAATTGACGCGTCGCTGTCCCGTAATAAAGGGCGCTCGTCGTGGTGAGTGTGATAAGACTCTCCGTCTGAGGTCGCAGGAGGCGTGGCCGGTGCATAGTTCGGATTGGGCCCAGCTACACGACTCGGCTTGAGGTAGAGCACACCTCCTGCGCCGACGTTGACAACCGTGAAATGCTTCGGGTTGTCCTCATCGTAGACGCTCTGCTTGCCGATGGTGGTCGGCACGGTGTCGTTGCGCCTATGTCCCCTGACAGGCTCGAAGAAGCCATCTTGGTTCCGATTCTTGACCGAGATTGGTGTGTTGGGCGAGTCGGGCTGTTTCGGGAGGGAGGTAGCTTCGCTGTGGGCTCTGTTATGATGTCGCAGTCGCATGGGCGGCCTTGGAGGCTGCGTCGCGTCTTTCTGGCGACGGCGAGTGAGCGCGCTTCGGTCCATGATGATGCTGTTGATCCATTGGGACGGAGTTCTCATGCCTCGCACTTGAGTCGCCCTTCTATCACTACCAGCACGCTCTGCGCGCCGCTTTTCCTACGTCAGCGGTCGCGATTGCCCGACCTTTGTGATCTTCGACCTGTCGAGTCAGAGGCTTTGGGTTTGATTGTAGCTCATCTGTGCCTCATTGATCAGTTCACGACAGTCCGTCCGTGCCTACGCCTCCGGTAGCAATGCGCGCCGGTCATCAGCAAGCAGCGTGAGTGTAGGTGTTGTTCTACCACCAGGCACTGCTGCCTCACCAGAAGGGGTCTTTGGACCATTGTGCGCGTGGGCTCAGCGCGCATTATGTCGTGCATAGGGTCCCCCGGCTGCACACACGAGAGACGTAGACTGAGCGCTCCGGAAAGGGAAAGGCGTGCTTGCAGGGATCATTCGGTCGACTCGTTCAATCTTTCTGAAGCTTGCCGGCATCAGCGTCCAATCGCGATCCATATCCCGAGGACCCGGTTGAGCGCCGCCGACGTGATATGTGATTCTTCCTCTGCTGTCACTTAAATCCCCTGAGCGGACCTCCCCCTCCCACCTCGCTTCTCTTTGGCTTGCAAGGCGGTATGACACATCTTCGATTTGGTGCTACTAATGCGGTGACCAGCGGCAAGCCTCGCAGTAAACTGCGTCTGCCACGCCGGCTTCCTCTCGCTACCACCGAATTCGCAGCTATAGCATCGAGCCGATTCAGACGTCCCAAAGCCACGTGAAGAAAAGTTACCTCCATCGGGTTCGCTGCTGCTGTATGGTCCTGCTTTGGGCTCTACATCTAGGGCCTTCCTAGGGAGCTGCCTATAGTCTACGTATAACGGCTATAATTACGTGCGCTATGAATATGTAGACAGACTTAATAGACATATCTGCATGATACCTCTTGCTTGATATATCTCTTACCTGCGGTTCACTCAATACCATCAAGATTTGAAATTCTGGTTCCACCATTTCCATTGAGGGTTCTCCTACGAAAGTTCCAATACCCTTGATGATATTGAACTCAACGCCCGATGATGGGACTTGCTTCGAAGAGGGGTCATCTTGGCTCTATCGAGACGCGTTGCCCATGAACCACGTGTAATCTTCGCGTTTCACCACCACAAAGCGCCAAAGCGAATGTCAGTATGGCAGCTATTCTCATCACCAACACCAAGACCAGCGTGACAGAGGGTCTTCGCTTCATCAAGTCTCAGATGTGGACCATGACAGTTGCTCGCTCAGAGAAGGTGTTGCTGCAAGACATCTACGTCAACAACTCCGCCGGCAATCCAGACGATCGCAGAAAAAGTGTAAATACCGATGGCGTCGACACCGTGTACGCGAACAATATCACATTCCTGCGATGGACTGTAGACAATGGCGACGATGCCATCAGCATGAAGCAGAACAGCAGCAACATTTACATCTCCAGTTGTACCTTCTACAACGGACTGCTTCTTGGCCTTCTTGACTGGATTCACTTCCGTGGATTTGGCATCGTCTGCAGGACGTTCCCGTGCCTTCGAGCTGGTGAGATCCACAGCTTTCTTGTCACCAGGATCATCCTCGAGAATCTGAGCTTCAGCCTTCGGACGCTTCGAGGACGTCTCTGAAATGTGCGCGACGAAATCGAGGTCGCTCTCATCTGAGTCCTGGCCCTTGAAGGTGTCGCCCATATTAATCGAGTCTGCATGATAAGTTAGTGTCTGTAGCAGAACGGTCCGGAAGCTGCACATACGTTTCTTCGCCGCGATGTCGCTCTTTTGGGCCGTCTTGCGGCCACTCAGCTTGACCGCAACTCCCTTCTTCAGGTTTGACGCCATGGTGCATTGTGGACGTGGCGGAGGCGTTAATCTATGATGAGATAGGGATTTTTGATTGCCTCCCGCTGATGTCGAGGTACGCGTTTCGAAAGATGTTGTGGAAGCGAGGATGATGTTTTGTGTTTGGAAAATCAAGAAAGAGCTTATCAAAGAGCGAAGCGGCTCCCGCAGGTGTCGCGGATGATGCGCAGAGTTAAGCTTTGGGCGAAGCTTGGCGGGTAAGTGAAGGAAAAGAAGCACCTAATACGTCTCGTCGCGAGCAGTAACGTGTCCTGCTCGGTCTGGCCTCCTCGGTAACTGGAATCTTCCGGTGAAATCTAGCCCCGAACAGCGAGTATCGACAGTGAAGGAACCAAGGAGCGTTTAGCGATCTCAGTGTGAGACGAGCGCTGCATGTGAAAGACGGGCCTTCCCGCCACGACCCGCGACGCTAAGCTCCCGCTCCAGCTTCCGGAGTACAAGAACCCAGTATTCTTCTCCAATCTCTCGACTCCTCTTCTCCAACATCGCCTCTTCACATCTCGGTCTGCTCCGCCAGCGCATTGCACAAAGCACTGGCAAGGGTACGGTAAAGTAAGCCTGCACGTATCGCACCTCTACGGAGCCCAAACACCTTGGTACTCGAGCACATCATGTTTCGACATGATACTTTGCAGCCCATATCAATCGTCCGGCTCCCTACATTACCTGTTCCCTTCGAGCGTCAGCCAGGCATCGTTTGCACCTGAACATTGGAAAGCCCGGAGCAGAAGCGCGAGAGGATGATGACGATGTTTTTCCAGAACGACCTGCACAGCACCACCTCGCTAGACAGCCAACGCCACCAATGCGATTCTTCGTCGGTGCTTCTTCTGCTAGGTCGACTTGAGTGCGGTTGGCCCCCATGACGTGCGTAACCGCACCACTGGGGCCGCTCAACATCGCTGGGTTCGAGTGAAGTTCTCCGGGGCGGGTACAGCCCTGCACCCGTCCAGCCTTCTTTCATGCCGTTCGCATCAACTGCGTCAGCTGGCCCCTGTCATGGAAGCTGGTAGATTAAGCTCGAAGCAGAGAAGTGATGCTACAGTGCAGCATGACTGTGAGTTGGTCCAACCAAGAAGACACTTGGGTTTGCGGGCGCCCAAGAGGCCCGCGCTCGCTGACAAGATTTGACAGGCCGTCAGATGCTCGGCTACTTGCTCAGCGCTGGAGGCCTTGCTGCTCGACCTCCTTAGACTCGACTCGTCTCCAGCCCCGTAGCGGCCCTTGCAAGTACCTTTTTACATTCCTCGAGACGAGATAGAGCTGGCGCCTTCGACTCGATAAAATCAACATAGCCTGCCTTCTCAAGGCCGCAATCATTTACCACGCCTGCAACGACACAGACAAGCTCCTCTTCCAAGCGCGCGTCATCGAAGCCCACATCGTCGTCCCAATCTCGGTCTTGCACATGAACCGCCCTCAAATCACATGAAGCATAAAGTGTCTTCGAGAAACGTCACCGGAAATGGCGAGCGCCAGAGAACGAACGCCAGCCAACAACATCAAAGCACAACAAGCAAACACGATACCTCTCCATCTCACACGCCGCCATCCTACACTCGTAGGCTACACAACGGCAAAAACCTCAACAACTCTACAGCATGAACACCACCCTAACCTCTCCCCCAAAGAAACGCAAAGCCGCCGCCATCTCCCCTCCATCTTTAGAGCCGGATCAACCCATCAAATACGTCGCCCTCGCCCCCTCCAACCTCAACCCCTCCACCTCTTCCGAAGTAAGCATAATCAAACTCCCGCCACCCATCATCACCACCCTCATCAACCTCACGTCCCGCCTCGGCGCCGCCTACGTAGACTCTGAAGCTCTACGATACGCACGAGTGAATTTCGAGGATACGTTGGAGCAGCGCGCCAGAGGTTTGAAAGTCATGAGGGATGTGTTGAGGAGGGACCCGGAGTCAAAGGAGCAGCAGCAGAGGGTGATGGGACGGCAGTTGGAAGATGCGATTGTGGAGGGGGGAATTGAGTTGTTGCGGGGGTATGAGGGGGTGAAGTGGGAGGAGGAGGAGAAGGATAAAGGGGAAGGTGAGAGTGAGGGTGATATGGAGGAAGAAGGTGGCGAGGAGGCGGAGGAGACTCCGAGGAGAAGAAGCACGCACAATAAATCAAGAGGATAGGAGAAGGGCTGTTCCATTTGGGTATGTGCTCATGAGTAAAGGTATGACATGACTCTCCCGAGATGTACGAAACGCGTTTTCTCCCTTTGTACTTCGTCCACCGACTGGCTTCTTTCGGACCCCTACCCACATCTCTCTTCGGAGCCTTTATGAAACAACCGTCCCGTTGGGATAAGTAAGCTTATACCCCGTATCGAGCGCCCAAGCAATACTGTCAAACTCAACAAAGAGCTTGTCACACTGAAGCTGCAAACCAGTCCTCTTCATGTGGAAGAGGTTAGAGCCCTGAACTGGGTACCTCTTAGAGCCCACACCAGTGAAGTCCCACTGCCAGACAATCGAGTCGCAGGTGACGAGGACTCGCTGGGTGTTGATACCACCGGGAGCTGGAGCGTTGGCGACGCCTTGGATGTAGGATTGTTTGTCTTTGCCGGAGATGCCGGGAGTGCCGAGCTACGAGTTTGTGAGCTTGCTCTTAATGGAGTGGTGGGTTAGTTTATGGATAGCTTACCGGTTGGCCTTCCAAGGAGAGGATGGAGTTAGAGTACTCCTGGAACTCATCGGCGAGGATCTGGTTGGCGGTCTGAACCAAATTCGGATCGGAGTGGCTGAGGACTCCGACGAACTTCTGAACAAATTGTTCGCCCTCCTGCTGACTGAGGCAAGGAATGAGAGGTAGGAGGTTGCGTGGCGAAGATTGGACGGCAGCTGCGGAGGCCAGTCCAATGGCAGAGCAAATTAGTGAGAGCTTCATAGTGAGCTTGCAATGAGCGTGTTGCAGTTGGTCTGTCGGGTAGTGCTGGTGGTTTTGCCTATAGACAAGACTCAAGAACGAGGAGAAGACAGCACTTTACAGGACTTCGTAGGCAGTACGAGCTGGGTTATACTCTGAGTGACATAGTCTTTGACCCCATATTGAATCGCGACCTACATGACAAAGGGTTTCTCGATCGCGTGCCGTGCATGCAGATGGTGAGGGCGCCACGCCGTCCGATGTTGCCAATGCTGGCTTGATCCGAGACTGCAGATGAACCAGAATCTTTGGCTGGTACTTGAATGGGCCTGTTGGCGGCTTTCGAGTGTCTCGAAGTTGACATCCCATCAAGAATGGCCCGGTGCTTGATGCGAGGCCATTGGCAGCAGTATTGATGGTCGCCTTCCCAGTAATACGACCATCAAGAACTCCAAGACGGTTCTTTTTTCCTTCGCAAAGAAGATTTCGTCGTCCGAAGCTGCTTTCTCCTTCGACGCAGAGACATTCCATGGTCGGCTTCAGACACACTCGCTACTTATGTGTATAAGCAGGACCTGACGGAGAAGCGAGAGAGGCGTCTGCGATGAGTGAGTTACATCCATAAAAGAAGTTCAGCTACTGCGAAAGCAATAGACAAGCAACCCTGCAATTTGCTTGTATGAGCTTAGTCCTCGCTGTCCGAGTCGTGGCGTGCATGCAATGTTCTAGAATTGCGTTTCATCATGACAACGTTTTGAGGCCACTCGAAGCATTTCTCCGCATGTTGCTGCTGTTAGCAGATATACGCGGGAAGGCTCCGTACACGTGTTTTGAGCGCGTGGCCTAAAGGCGAGGTGCGGCTGAGTTGATCAGTTGATCGAGAGTCCGAGACTGAACTCCAAATACCTTATGGTGCAGGCTAGCCCAGCATCGGGGCTTCCCAATTTCATTCAATAAGTGTGTCGAAGTCTTGCGTGCTCAACTCCAGATCATCGCTTGTATAGTAGAGCTCGCTTCCAGAACTGACCTGACCTCCTGCTGAACGGGGACCGAGTAAAGCCGGAGGACACTGGATTCGACAAACAGGTAGCATTATGAAGCGCTACATTCGGAAGGACGCCCACTTTGCATCAAGAGCTCTCCGATGCTGATTGGCTCGAAGGCTGAGACGGAGTCGTGATGACATGATCTAGGAAGGAGAACGAAACGAGAGCAGGTGGAGGGTGAGGAAGGCCTTTCCTCATCTCGTACGGCAGAGACGGCCCGTACCTTCATGCTGCCGCCCGCCTTTTTAGCTGCTCCTTCGCAACCTCAAGTCCTTCCATCTCCGCCGTAAGAGCGAGCAAGGACAATGATCTTGGTGTCACCAGCTCGACAGCCTCGCCGAGTTTTGACATCACAACGCCGGAGTTGTGACCGGTGTTGCAGCTCCGTCCGGCACCAGAGGAGCTATAAAAGCAGTAGCAGAAGAGATTGAGTCCAACATAATTCCATCCTTACTTTAAAGCACATATCTCACCTTAACCCCAATCTCGCTATGCCTGCCAGTCTTCTCGTCGTCTTCGGAGCAACCGGCCAGCAAGGCTCGTCAGTGATCGAACACGTCCTCAAAGACGCAGAACTTTCGCAGAAGTACACGATCCGAGGGCTGACACGAAATCCTTCCAAACCGGATGGCCAAGCTCTTGCGAAGCAGGGCGTCGAAGTTGTCAAATGCGACATCAGCGATCGAGAATCCCTCAAAACCGCACTGAAAGGCGCTCATACAGTCTTTGCCATGACAGCGACCGACTACGCACCAGGCGGCATCGAGCGTGAGCTCGAGCAAGGGAAGGCTATAGCAGATGAAGCGATCGCTGCGGGTGCGAGCTTCCTCATCTACAGCGCCGTGCCATCAACGAAGAAGGTCTCGGGAGGAAAGTATCCCGTCAATTCATTCGATGTTAAGGACGATGTCAGAGTCTATATCGAGAGTCTGACGATCAAGTCCGTTTTCTTCTTGCCAGGGTGTAAGTATTAGTGACGCCAAAATCTACCACGGAGCGTTGTCTGACATCGTGTAGCATTCATGGCCAACTTCCACACCAACCAAGCACCTCGTCCGGACAATGATGGAAACCTTGCTATCTGGGGCTTCGTGGACTCCAAGAGCAAATTGGCCCTCTTCGACACAGCTGGCGACACCGGCAAATTCATAGCTGCAATCCTAGCGGAGCCCGACAAGTTTGCAGGCCAAGTGATGTGTGCCGCCACCCGGACATACACCATGGATGAAATAGCAGCCATCATGAGCAAAGCAAGTGGAAAAGAGATCCGGTATATGCGAGTACCCAAGGATGCATTCGGCAATTTCCTTCCGGAAGCCATGAGGGGGACAGTCCTGAATATGCTGTCGTATTTCGAGGAATTTGGGTACTATGGTCCGCGAACGGAACAGTTGGTGTCTGAGGGCGCGAACAACGCGAGGTCGAAGCCGACAGAGCTCGAAGAGTATTTGAAGCGGGAGCCGCTGAAGGTGTGACCGGCGAGGAAGACAGGGGTGCGCAATAAGATACCAACAAAGCCTGTATGAGGTTGTCTCACGGCTTCTGTTTCTTAGAGAACTGACGAAGACGGGACGGGTTGCGGGAGAAGGCGATGTTGAAGCTGCTGTTGCCATCAGCGAATCGACCATGACTTGATTACTTCAAGCTTTCAGAGCTACCCTTTGATACTCACCTGCTTTGCAAATCTTATAGCAGCTTCTTTCTGCCATCACACGTCAACACCAAAAGCGAAGCCATGCCACCACGTTCGCGCTTTACATATCTGGCATCAAGAGGCTTCCACTCACGTCGACTCTGCCGTACGTGCCCTTTACGCTCTGTCGTTCAGGGACGTACGCTTCCATCACCATCCTTCGCTTCGCAGTCTGCATCTGCTCTCGAGCGAGCAGGGGGAGAAGAAGCGCAGCCATCTCGATTCGAGAACGTACTGCTCCTTGTCGCAGTGTGCACCGGCCTCTACTGTGGCGGTTTAAGACACTGATTCGGTAGGCAGTCAAGTCGAGTAGTTGTGAGGAAAGGAAGAGCAGGACAGCAGGCTCGAAGTACTGCTTATACTTACAGTGTCGACACGTTTGCAGAGTGCGTTCCAGGTAAGTTACCTTTGTGTTCGTGGTGACTTTGCGCACAGACCCAATTGGCGCCCAATTGCTGCGATACATTCATCACTCACTGTCCTTGCGTAGACCTGCATTGGCATTGAGTCCGTCTTCGTCGTAATATTATGTCGCGCCGGGTATATGAGAACGCGAAATAGACAGACCTGAGTTCGACAAACGCGTCGCCGCGGCGCGTTCCAAGGGACGGGCAGGCCATGCGCCGCCAAGGTCGCTGGTCTGGTCGAACTGCTGTTTAACGGGTCCTCATACTGCTGGCGACACTTGAGTCCTGGTGAAATCGATGTCAATGGCAATGCATTGGAGATATCGTCGCATGAAGAAGGAAAACGCCGACGGGCACGCCAAGACGCTGCTGACTCGGCCGAAACCAACCTCAGTCTTGCCTGTCTTGCAGCTCCTCTCCTATCATCGCCTATCGGACTTGCCCGTATTACCACCAGTCAATGTATTGCTCGGCATCGAAGTCTCGCGCTTCGCGATCATCGCGACGGCGACGCAGAAGCTATATAGGACAAGCCAACGAAACCGCTTGAAGAGAAGGTGAGATCCGTAGGCAACAAGACACCACACTTAGAGCATTACGAGCATCTCTATCATGGCGGCAACAAAGTACACTGATCGCAGCATCCCTCGCGTCTCCCTCAAGGACTTCGAGACCCGCATCGACGAGATCACTCTCCAACTCATCCACGCCGCCGAAACAGACGGCTTCTTTTCCCTGACCGATACCGGCATTACCATCCCAGAGATCGACGGCATCTTCAAGACATCAGAATCCTTCTTCGCTCTGCCGAACGATATCAAGGCCACGGTGCCCTTCACGCATAAGAATGTAGGATGGGAGCACAAATCCCAGGTCCGTCCGTCTACAGGTGTCGCGGATCAGAAGGAGTCGTACCAGTTGCAATTTGGGGACAACATGAGAGACAAGTGGGTCGCAGAAGAGGCACTGCCAGGCTTCAAAGCAGATGCTCAGACCTTCATGAAGAAGTGTCAGGGCGTCAGTGAGAAGCTTATGCTTTGTTTCGCAAGAGGCCTGGGCTTTCCAGATAACTATTTCATCAGGGCACATGATACAAGCAGGCCGGACTGTCAGTCTGTGCTTAGACTTCTGCATTACTTCGAAGTCGACAAATCTGCTCCCATGCCTGAGAGCTTCTACCGAGCTGGAGCACACGCAGACTGGGATCTCATCACGCTTCTTTTCCAACGGCCTGGCGAGAGCGGGCTGGAGATATGCCCAGGACGAGACGTTGTCACCAACTTCGACCCACGCCAACTGGAAGGCAGTACCTGGACGAAAGTCGACTTCGCTCCTGGTGACATCGTCTGCAACATCGGGGATCTTCTGATGAGTTGGTCTGATGATCGATTCAAATCTACTTTCCATCGAGTGAAAGCTCCGACGGACCCAGAGAAGGACTACTTTGGACCGAGATATTCGATTGCGTTCTTCAATCAACCTTGTATCGACTGCGAGATCCAGGGGCCGATGAAGAAGTATCCAAAGGTCACAGGAGCTCAGTTCACGAAGGCGGCTATGGAGAGGAACTTCGCCGCGCTGAAGGCGAAGCAGGAGGAGATTGGACAGAGAGGAAGCGTCATCGATGTTCCAAGCGCGGCTGTGGCTGCGACGGCTTAGTGAACGATATTGAAAAGTATACACCGATAAACGTTTCGTCTGAATAGCTGATTCTTACAGCGTTCAACCCCTTGTGAGGTGCATCACCTTTTCTCATAAGCAGAACCCCACTTGCGCCTGATAACGCAACAAGTCGACTTGAGCATTACAGATAACCTCTCCTTCCGGACGCCAGTTGCTGTGCGTGCACGCTCGCAACTGGCGTTCACGGCCAGCAAACCATGCGAGAAGCGCCTTGGAGACTGCGAGTTGACTCTCTGGATACATTTCAGACAGTATGGGTCACAAGAGTGCCCAGCTGACGTCTGTAGCATCGAGACACACCCTTCCGTGCCGAGTATGAATGTTGTGTTTACGAAAGGGTCCGGCTGCCTGAGACACGTAACAAACATCTCATTCAACTCCACTCCTCCGAACTATTTAGACTGCCAAACTTCAGTCTCATTACTGATAACTTAGTCAAAGGACCAAAGGAACACGACATCAAGATGACACGCCCATCTGTTCTCGGACAGTCACGTTTCAAACCTCTCTCGCCAACACCGGACTATACTCAGTTCAGTCCCTCCCACTTGAGAGACTTTATCTCGTCACGCACAGGTCGCAATCGTAGATATCTCAATCTCCTCCGCCGCCCGATGCTGACAGCTATCCTCGAGCAACTGGATCAGACATGGACATTCAGGCTCATGGAACTCCC
The DNA here is from genome assembly GCA_031771865.1 of Nothophaeocryptopus gaeumannii. NCBI lineage: Eukaryota > Fungi > Ascomycota > Dothideomycetes > Mycosphaerellales > Mycosphaerellaceae > Nothophaeocryptopus > Nothophaeocryptopus gaeumannii. Next base: position 279,329 of record JASISA010000002.1, read on the forward strand.
GCCAGAACTTAGACTTGAGATCTACAGATATTTGCTTACTCGCAACCGCGTTACGGGAGACAAGGCGAATACTGCCCTATTGCGCGTATCTAAAACCATCCACCGTGAGGCTCACGGCATGTTGGAAGAGCAGAGCACTGTGAAGATCGAGGCCACTTTCTTAGTAGGCTGGCCCTCTCGCCAACCCCACCCAAGAAGAGACATTGGCATAATCTCTGGTGACGTGACGATGAGCGATCCAGAGGTCATCAGCAGCTCGCTTTTCCGTGCTCGACTGGGCCGTAGGGCTTACTGCCGAAAGTTCTACGTTTATCTGCGCATCAGACATGCTTTTCGTACCGGAAACACTCTACCGCCAAACCGGCCGTCGTGTCACACCTTCTTCACTACCCTTGTGAGCGCCTCGACGGACTTGCGCCAGATTACCGTAGAGCTCATCGGGAGGCCTAGAGTGTATGTACGCTCCAAAGCTTAAAGAGATCGATTGGTGAACTACTTGCTGCCGCTTGGACAGCTGAGTGAGAAGGTGTCGCTTGATTTGAAGGGATTCGACAAGGCCACCTACGAAGAGTTTTGGAAGCGCGTGACCGACCCAGAAGAAAGATCTTAAGTGAAGACCTCGGCGCACTTGGCAATCAAGCAGCTTGAAGCAAAGATTAGTTTTGGCTTGGCGGAATTCGAGGAGGATGGCTATGATGAGCTGTGCCGAAGCAGAAGACCTCACTTGCGAGTGGAACTGGTCTCAACTCCTAGATCAAATGCATTGATGGATAGTTCACTTGAGCAATTTTCTCAATTCAAGCTCTACAAGGTAGCACATGAAGAGTAGGAAAGCACGATGCGACTGACCTACGCCCACATGGCAAGCGCGAAGCATGGACTGAAACACCTTGAAAGCGGGCCTTCTTCCTGCCTTCAATACCTCACAGGATTTATCAAGGCTCGCAGCGATGAACAGGAGCTAGAAGAAGTCACGAAGCACCAGTGCTTCTCCTTCCTTCTGCAACTCGACAAGGAGTGGACTTTCCGGCTTATGGATCTGCCTACTGAGTTGCGCCTCAACATATTTGGTCACGCACTCGCTCGCGACTGCATGACTCGCAAAAAAGCAACCACCAATCTTCTACGTACTTCCAAAGAGATCTATCGCGAGTGTTCCGGCGTTCTCGAGGCGGAGTATACTGTGTGCGTCCGGGCATATTCCAACAGCGTTTACAGCTCGCTCTCGGGAGACATTACAGTATTCTTTGGGTACGACAGGGCAAACCTTCCAGTCGGCGACAAACGTCTCAATCGCGCTCGCACCGCCCAACGCATGCACATCGACATCGAGATCGAGATCTTTGAGAGTCCTCAACCAGCGACTTGGGAACGTGCACGACATGTCTTGGCTGCTTTCGTTGGAGAACTGTCACAGATCCGTCATCTCACGGTGTCCCTCAAGTGCTATGGCGAAGCTATCTCGTTCAAAGGTGACGTCGTGGTCGAAACACTACTGCCCTTGGCCAAATTGCCCAAAGAGGCCGCGCTTGAGGTGCTCGGCATCGGCGACTCAGCATACGACAAGCTGTGGAAGCGCATGACGGAGGAGTTGGAGTAACCCTCCTCTTACTACACTCACTCTCTTCGAGGCTGAGTAGTCAGTGCTTGCCTGCCTCATGGATCTCGGTCGAAGTAGTTGTGTCGCTTGCGCACCCGTCATATGAAGATGCCTCGGCTGGCTGGAGGAGAGTTTGACTACTCGGGTTGCTACGGAGAACGTAACAACTGGGCCCATTGATGCATGATTAGAGGTTGTGAGAATGCTTTTGCTGGTGGTCTGTTGTGTATGATATTCTGGGAGGAACGAGACGGGGCGTTCTGGTCGACCGGCCAAGACAAGTCCATGTCATTCACTCACGTGGGGAGTGACTTTGCACTAGCATGCTTATGGTCTAGCTCAATCGATGGGCCCCTTTCGACCTTCCATCCTCATTGCTCCTCCCGATGATGGGCTGCCTGCTGCACGGTGAGCATATCCCATGGAATGGAATTCAAGGACTGACTTTCTCAAACTCGCTTGTCCTTCTGCCGTTTTCTTCTCAGGTGTGCTTTCGAGCAGTAGCGGACAGTCGACCAGCTTCTCGAAGTCCGACCGACCTTCAGCAGCAACAACAAAAGACGTCTGCGTCCCAAAATACTCAATGATTCTCAGAAGCAGACCCTTGAAGACCAAAGAGAAGGTCATTTTCGGCCCACACTGGCATTTCGCGCCGTCGAACCCATCGTGCATCTCGACTGATCGGAGCACGCATACAGCGCCTTGAACTCTTCAAGTGACCCAGAGTTCTGTAACAATCCAGGATGTAATCGCAGACTTGCCCACTCCCTGCTCCTGCAGAAACTCTGATCTTTCTATAGCATGTCGTACAGCCAACAAACACACCAGTACAGTACTCCGTCAGGTGCTCGTATATATAGGGACCAATGATTGAACAGACCGGACTATCCGGTCTGACACTTCGGATAAGCAGATTCCTGGATGCTCTCGCTCCGTTGCGAACTGGACGTCATTGTTGCACGTAGGGGTATGAACTGCCACAGCCACCATACAACTGCTCATCCTGCTGCAGATACAACTATCTCAACCTTTCTTGCCCCTTCGCTCGCGCATGAACCGCGCATAGTAGATGCCTGGTATCCCGAAGAGGCCGTGGCGCCACATGGGCGTGACTCCCGAAGCGTCCTTGCCAGGTAGCGACGTACCGTTTGGTATATATGAAGTGGCCAAGTGAGACATGACTCTCCGGTGTTCCCAAGACCGAACATACCGTTCTGTTGTCCGTGCTGGGAGATCTGCACAAGCAATATTGTCGAAGCAACGGGTCTTGGAGTTGCTTGTTTCTGATACGACCGATTTGGAGGCAAGGGATGCTGTCCACAAAGACGGAGATCCTCCTATGGATCTACACAACCATCTCATTAGTCGCATCATTAGCCCTCCCTCCGCATGATGGTATAGATCTCGCAGATATGAAACGATGGACAGATAATGAAGATTTCAGTGAAGAGACGTGTGTAAGTCCTCCTCCTCATCCTTTCCCGCCCTCCCTCCCGTTCCCAACTAATCACGCTTCCAGATCCCCTCCTGCTCCTCCTCCTCAACCTGCATTTCCGGCCTCTGCAAACCGAAATCACTAGAGAAACGTCTCGTCTGCGTCGTCACTGCAGAACAGTCAACCGGCTGTCCAGAAAATCACTACTGCAACACGAGAAACTTCTGTGTCCCATACTCCCGTCTCCAATCCATCAGCGATCCCGCATCAGAGGATGGATTCAGGAGTGGATTGGCGGAGGCGGATTGGTTCGAAGGGAGTGATGGGACGACAGGGGTTTGAGGGATGGAGGGAGAAGAGGAACGCGGCAGACGATGATTTGCAGGGAAGCTGACGATTTGGCCGACAGGGAGTTCATAGACGTGGGTATCGAAAGGATTGCAGAAAGGTGGAAGACTTCATCTCGTAGGGCGCTGAAGGCGATGTGCATTACTTGTGGGAAAGTGTATCAGTCTGCGTCAGTATTATTGTGTCGCAGGCGGAATGATGACTACGAAATTGAAAAGCGAGGCGTTGAGCTTTGCCAGGGGCGAATACCCTTCTTCTGTCACTTTTGTCGTTATCATCATCGATATCATGTACAATCTTGTGCTGTGAATGTTCACTCTTCATATCATGCATCTTACAGTCTTTTCCCGCCCAACTTCCATGTATCAATCAAGTCATTACGCGAACATGAGTGTCAAATATATCGTTTCGCCATCCGCCAGCTTCGAATTCCTCCACACGTTCGGTGGCTCTGCTTGCCTCCTCGTTCCAGACCTTGGCAATACTGCCAGGAGCATAAACGTTCTTGAAAACTCCTTTGCCGGGTTGCGCAACGCCGACACGAGTATATAGGTCTGGATCTTCGGCAGGCGTGAGTCTCGCGGCAACGGCCTTGACGAATGTGAGAAGGTCATTCGGATCCGCGATTCTCGTAGCTCGCAATCTTTCACGAGCATAGAGCAGCTCGCGATTGGCAGTGTGGAAGAAGTCTGTGAGGGCACTGGCGAGCTGCTTCTCCATGGTCTTGCGAAGTATCGGTTTCAGCAGAGGCTGCAAGAGCCAGCCGAACCAACTGAACTTGCTCTTCCGCAGCTTGTAGTTCAGCTTGTGGATATGCACTCTCACCGCTTTGAGGGTCAGTATCTGCTCCAGCCGCTCTTTGCAGATCTCAACATCAACGTGGATGTCAATGCCTCTCTCGTCCAGTTCGAAGTTGGCGATGCCCTCGTCTGCCAAGCGCAGAATGCCTTTATGTGCGCGAAGCCAGAAGCCAATCTCTTCGGCCTTGACAGACAAGCCATCCAATTTTATCGTCATTAGATTTGTGCTCGCAGTCGTCATCCTGAATTTGGCTTTCCTGAACTCAAGATCATTGTACGTCTCCACCTTCAATCTGTAGGGCAAAAACGAAGTCTGATTGACAGTATGTCCCGGCTCAATGATCAGATTCTCCAATAGCAGATCCACTTCCGGTGTGCTGACTTCCAGTCTCGGAATCGGTACATATTGGATGGCTGCGATCAGCAATGGAACAAACACGTTGATGGCATCTTGCAACAGCTCTGGGTTGGTGTTGCGGTCTAGAGGCGACAAGATCTTGAAGATGCGTAGAGTTGTGGTGATCAACTTGTGGATGTCTTCATCTTGCAGCACGCTGTGGAACGTGGCCTGAATCTGCTGCAGCAGGGCCTGAACGTCCTTGTTGAGATCGCTTTCCGAACCAGCCTGTTTGCTCTTGGCCTTGAGCTCGTTGAACTTCTCTTCGGCATGATCCAGGAAATCAGGGTCGGTCAACAGCTTTTGCAAGGAATCTCCAGTATCCTGCATCAAGCTCTCGAACTGCGGATCCCTGTCCTTGTGGCTCACCACTTTCTTGAATAATGCCTCGCATTTCTCCCACTCCTTCTTGTCGCCGAAGCTAGTGATGAAGATCCAGATGTTGTGCATGGCACGATCGAGCGCCTCGTTCTCGTGTATGTCTTCTCGCCCCACACTCGTTGCATCAGCTGCTGCGCGTGAGTAGATCATGGCATATCGTTGAATGAGCTTGGAAAGCACAGAGACAGAATCGGAGTAGTCGTTGTGTTTGCGAAGCTTGATCACAGTCTGCTTCAGACGGTTTAGCAGAGTCTTGCCTTCGTCACCAGACAAATGATCCTCTGCGCTCTCGACCGCGGACTTGGCAACTTGAGCAGAGCCATTGGCGACCACCTTGGTTACGTCTGTGACTTCGCCGCCCAGCTCTTTCGCCGTCGGAGCTGGTTGGTTCGCATCAGCACCTGGCTTCGCCACCTGCTGCTTGTCCTCTTCCGAAGGCTCGACCTTCTTAGCTGCTTCTTCCGCCACGTTGGAGAGAGCGAAGGCCGAGTCTCTGAACACTTCCCGACCAACAACATTCAGATCGCTCAGGAATACCCTGAAGTCTGAGTTTGTCAGCAGTAGTGAGCCAACTGTCTGCAAGCTCTGGTATGCCGCCACTGTATCTGCCTTGGCCTTGCTCTTTCGTGCCCGATTTGCGATATCATCTACGTCGATCGAGACTCTGCTCTTGGTCAAGAACCAGATGATGTCCTGAATCTGATCTCTGTCGTTCTTGTGCTGTATCAGGTCCATCAATTGCTGTAGCCATGTTCTCGTCTGTTTCACAAGCCTCCTTCCGCTGTTCGACAGGTCTTGGTGGTCCGGGTTCAACACTTCGCTGGAGAGGAAGGTGCGTAGATTGATGATGACCTGGTCCGTACTGGGCATATATCCTCTCGACAAAGCTCGAAACATCTGATATGTGTGCAGCTTTTGATGCAGCTTCCGCTGCAGCTCTGTATCCTGCTCATACTGAGGCAGTAGAGGTTCGCGCTCTGATTGATCGCCCTTCTTGCGCCAGCCGAAGCAGGAAGACATCTTGCGGTATACGCGGGTTGGTGGTGTTCCTGGTGAAGAGGTCGATGGTATACAGCAGCCTAGGCCGGAAGCTTTCACTACCAGCCAAGCAGGTTTGTCGCAGAGCTAGCAGGAGAGGAAGGAGGTCGTGTGGGCAGAATGCACTGCTCCAACCAATGGCCTGCTGTCATGGTGGAGAGTGAGAGCGAATGTGAGGGCAGAGCGAGTCTCTGGCTTGCCTCATCGTGACGCGGAAGTAGAACGACGGGCTCAGCTCCGACAAGGTTCCGGCCTGAGGCATCCATCCAATATCGTTCCACTTCCGCCTTGCCAAGGGCGTCTCACGTGGCGACAACGAGACATGTCTTGTCCAAAAAGCTTCGCTGACGCACTGTTAAACGGTGGTCGTCAGCTCTGTTCCTCTGTGATCCTTATGCCTTGTACTCCGTGTGCGTGCTTTTTGTGTAATGCGTACCCCCTCTCGTTCGTTTACGCGGACGCAGGCGCATTTATGGAATCCCATCGGCGTCCGTCACTGGCTTCGTGTTCCGATTCTGCCCGTCGACGACAGCTTCTTCGTCTCGGACAGAGCAGGAGGCTTGCAACGACCAGGTAGTGGTACACGGACACAAAGTGCCGCTCGGCATGTCCCAGTATGCTCCCGGGGGCTGTACCTGGCTGCAAGAGGCATAGTCTGACGCCGGATAACGTCCCGACGAGAAAGGATAAGGGAGGGTCCCAGAATTCAAAAAGTTGCTGATGAGTCCGATGCAAGAGCTGTCGGACGTTTGGTTTGAAGCTCTCACCACTGCAACTGCCACCGCCCATCACACCGATGCCCCTGCCCTCTCCCACAGGATTCGAGACATCGGGAATGCGAGAACGACGAGCAGCGACGGCTGATACCTCAACAGTAACTGTCGTTGTTATCGTAAGCCCGAAGGCGTTGTCGTTGCAGTCGGCTCTCCTCATCCAATGCCTCTCGCTGTGCTGACATCGCCGAACCCCAAAATCCGTGCCTGAGAAGCTCCACCACTTTATCTTTGGCGTACGTGGAGCGCTCCCTAGATTACCCATTTGCTTTTCTTGGAAGTCTTCCTACTCCGAAGACCTGCTAAAGCGCATTTTCGCACACGAGAGCGAGCCGAGATCTGACACCAGCGCCCGCACAGCTCTCGTGGAGATCACTTCGGTGTCTGCTATTAAAGCCCGACCTCACCCGATTCCCTCCATTCTTTATGCCTTTGACTCTTCCGCCCTCTCTACGCAGCTCTTCTATTGCCCAGTACCTCTTCCGGACTGCCCTTATACCTACGACATCTTTGGCTAGCCGACAATCTACTCGCACTCGACGGTCAGAACCAGCATACACACGCAGTCTCACATCTATAAGCACAATGGCTTCTAAAAGTGCCAATGTGCCAGTAGCACACATCAAAAACTCTGCTACACATCACCACCCCTCAGACAGGAAACATCAGCCAATTCCGTATGTAGCTCTCAGCACTAGCTCTTGCAATACAATCATTCGAAAGCTATCATACTGAGTTTCGTATTCACAGCTCTGACTACGACACCTCAAATCCAACCGAGACCCGCAAGTACCTGAGGACTTATGGCCTGACTCCTCCCGCTGTCGAGACCTTCGAGAACCAGAGCAAAAGATGTGAGTAAAGAGAGAAGAGGATACATGAGAGCTCGGTTACTGAAGCTCTCAGGCATGGCCATTCTGGCTCGCAAGAAGACACCAATCGACAAGTACGAGTACCTCTCAACGCTGAGGAATACCAACGTGAACCTCTTCTACCGGCTGTTGTCAGCGAACGTGAAGGTGGGTGTCTGGAAAAAGAGCTGTGGCAAGGTACAATTTATCTGACACGAAGTAGGAGCTCACTCCTCTCATTTACACACCAACTGTTGGTGAAGCCTGCCAGAGGTGGTCCGAGATTTACACACAGCCCGAAGGTGAGAGCTCAGTTTTGAAACTTGTGGAGACCGCTAACATGGAATCCAGGACTGTATCTTTCCTTCGAAGACAAAGGGCGCCTCCACCAGGTTATCCAAAACTGGCCTCATGATGTTGAGATCACTGTCGTCACTGACGGTTCTCGGATCCTCGGTCTTGGCGACCTTGGTGTGAACGGTATGGGTATCCCAGTGGGCAAGCTGTCGCTATACACGGCTTGTGCTGGTATTCATCCGATGAGGACTCTCCCACTGTGCTTGGATCTTGGAACAAGCAATGAAGAGTTCAGAAATGACCCTCTCTACCTCGGCAGCAGGAGGCCTAAGGTCACTGCAGAGGAGGAGAAGGAGTTCTTGGACGAGATGATGGCTGCTCTCACTGAGCGATGGCCAAGGTGGGTGTCGAGCCGACCACATGAGAGTTTGTCATTCTGACACTTTGCAGCATCGTCATCCAGTACGAGGACTTCAAGAACCCATTCCCATCTCTCGAGCGATACCAAGATACCTACACCATGTTCAACGACGATATCCAAGGAACCGGAGCCGTTATTCTCGGTGGTTTCATCAACGCCGTCAAGCAATCGGGTATCGCGCCTAAGGACCAACGTGCCGTTTTCCTCGGAGCCGGGTCTGCAGGTGTCGGTGTTGCCAAGCAGCTAACAGAGTTCTTCATCAAGGAAGGTCTCTCAGAGGAGGAGGCCAAGAAGCGTTTCTGGCTCGTCGACTCTCAAGGTCTCGTCACCAACGACCGCCCTGGCAAGCTCGCGGAACACAAAGTCTACTTCTCCCGCGACGACAACGAGGGCCAGCAGTTCAAGACTCTTCCCGAGGTTGTCGAGTATGTCAAGCCAACCATCCTGATGGGTCTCTCCACTATTGGTGGCGCTTTCACTCCCAAGATTCTGGAGCGTATGGCCGAGCTTAACGACCGACCTGTCATCTTCCCATTGTCCAATCCATCTTCCAAGTCCGAATGCACGTTCGAAGAAGCCATCAAATACACCAAGGGCAAGTGCTTGTTCGCCTCAGGCTCGCCATTCCCGACGCTCAACTGGGAGGGCAAGGACTTGGTCCCCGGCCAAGGAAACAACATGGTACGTACTCACCCACACCCGATCCACGCATATCCTCTAGCTAACGCTCGAATGAACAGTACGTATTCCCAGGTATTGGTCTCGGCGCTATCCTTAGCAAGTCGGTCAATGTTACGCAAAACATGATATACGCTTCGGCCGAGGCTTTATCGACTTCGCTCCTTCCCGAGGAAGTTTCCGCCAACTGGCTTTACCCGAACATCAGCAGAATCCGCGAGGTCTCCGTCACCGTCACCCGTGGTGTCATCCGTGCCGCCCAGAAAGACAAAATGGACCGCGAGCTCGCCCTGAGGAATTTGAGCGATGACGATCTGGACGACTACATCCGCGCCAGGATGTATGATCCTTTTACCGAGCATGGGAAAATTGTTGAGGAGATTAAGGAGTTGGCGCAGCATTTGTGTGCCGTGAACGGTCAGGTCAATGGAGAGGGTGCGCGAGCTTAATTTGCTGTGAGGTTGGCGAAGGCTGATCTGTGTTAGTGTCGGAGAGGGCGATGCTTTGATTGTTTGGGAATAGTGAGGGATTGCTACTGTCTCTTCTGAAGGTGGAGAGAGTGGCATGGATCAAAAGACTGATATTGAGCGTCTGTGTAGTTTTTTACGATCTTGTATTCAGAATCATACCCGTCAGTCGTGGAGAAAGCCTACGAGCTGACTGTTTGTATTGAGACGAATTCGAAGTTTCCCAGCCTAGGGGCAATTTGACCCGTGCCTCACTGACAGGCAGCGCCTTCTGCAATGCTGATCATCATTTCCTCAAAGGTCTCCATCACTCGTCCTCTTCCCGAAGATCGTTTCTTTCGATCGTCTCGCTTCTAGGTCATTCGCTCTCCAGGAAGGATCCCGTAGGCTTCGAAAGTGTAGTACGTGAGGATGGATGGTTGCTGGCGGAGAGTCGATAGCTACTGCCGCTGGGCCACGGGGTCATTGGTGGTATGAGCGGTGGCTGGCTGAAGGAAAAAGAGTTAGCAATTGACTTTGCGAGAGGGAGGACATCATCCATCGAAAGGCTTGTTTACCTTCTGGACCCGGTCGATGGCGAGCACCTCCATGCTCGACGCCATGGTGCTTACACCCTGTGCTGCCGTCGCCGCCTTGAGCTCGTCCTCAAGATTACCATCCGCTCCTCCGATTCCCTCACCAACCTGCTTCTTGCCATCTCCATCTCCATCCTTCTCGCGCAGAGACTTGCACAACCCCTCCAACTCCCCCCTCAACCGAGTCATAATCTCATCGACCGGCTCATTCTGGTCGCGCCTCACTCCCGCCCGGATCGACTGGATCTTCACGCGACAGTCTTCAGCTTCATCGCAGTCGCCCAGAGCTGATGCCAGGAGAAAGATAGTCTTGGTGCGGTAGGCGTTGGAGAGACGAGCGGAATCGGAATCGTTGAGTAGATCGCGGGCTTTGGCGATGCAACCGTCGCGGTCGCCGGTGGCGTAGAGATCGCGGGCGGCGGTGTAGCGGCCGCGCGGGGTATGGGCGGCGGAGGGGGGGTGCATGGTGATGGCGATTGCTGGTCGTGGGTGGTGTTGTTTTGAGGGTTTGATTTGTGGTTTTGGGGGGTTTTTCCTTTTCAGAATCGAAATTTCGGGTTGGAAGTTTGGAGAAGGAAGGGGCGTTTGCGTGTGAAGTGAAGTTTGCATGTGAGTGCCAAGCCCACGTGCGTCGGTTTATCTCGCCAGAGTGACAACAGACAAACATCGAATGTCGGCTGCCGTTTCGATAAAAGTAGGCGAGACTCATCTTCGAAGCAGAAAAGGCAAAAAGTAGAGTCCTCTCACAGGTTCAAGAAGTCCAGCTAGTATCATCACCGAAGATGCCTATTCCTCTAATGGTCAAATCATACCTCACGCCTTAGCGTCAGCAACATCCTGGATCATCTCGACATCATCTCCCTTCTCATCCTCTATGATCACGCTCATTTGCCTGTGAACATCCTCCGACTTCGCGAACAGTCTGTCAACGTCTTCGAGAGCGAGACCCTTGGTTTCTGGGAAGAAGAGGTAGATGATGGGCACCCAGGTAGCGTTGAGGACCTACAAGATATTTAGCGAAGTTGTGCAGCAGATACGATGGTGAGATCACTTACGGCGAAGATGATATAGGTCTTGTATCCGATATTGCGGATAGCTGGAGGCGTAATATACACGATCAAGAAGTTCTAGGGGCAATGTCAGCAACTCTGGCATCACGTTTAAAGGGCACACAATTTTACTCACGCAGATCCAGTTACTCGCAGTGGAGATCGACGACCCACGCTGCCTGAGCTTCAACGGCAGAATCTCCGAGGGATACACCCACACAGTCGCCTGGAAACCAATTGTGAAGGCACCCTGGAAGATGAATAGCATAGCCGCGGCACCAGCACCACACGCCGTAGCGATCGAAGTATCATTTTGCACATTCCAGATGAGACCGGTCTGTACAACCATGACGGCCGCCATCAAGCTGATCATAGACAAGAACAACGGTCGTCGTCCGACACGATCGATCAGGACCCAAGGGATGAAAGAAGCCACGAAGAACCAGGTGTTCAGGAAGCCGGACATGAGTGCCGACATGTGCGAGCTGAAGCCCAAGCTCTTCTGAAAGAGGGTGTTGGAGTAGTAAATCAAAGCGTTAATGCCACCGAGCTGTTGGAAGATTTGGATGCCGCAAGCAATCAGGAATCGCCGTCGGGATTGGATGTCGTCTTCCTTGAGCAAGTCGCTCCATTTTCCGGCACCGATGGAAGATTCGTATGCCACGGTATTGACGATATCAGTGTGCATCCTCACGATAGCCGTATCGCTCATCTTCTTCTTGTTCAGCTTGCGAAGCACATCCAGAGCCTCTTCATTTCGATGATGGGAGATAAGCCAGCGAGGGGTTTCCGGAATGACCATGATGATGAACATCATTGGGACCAGGAAGACGCATTGCAAAATGACTGGTACTCTCCAGGAATAGCTTGGCCCGCTTGCGATTGTTCCGAACCCGTAGTCAATCCAGTAAACTAGCATAATTCCAAAATTGAGACAGGAGAGTTGTGCGCAGACATAGATTCCTCTCGTTGCTTTGGGAGCAAACTCGGCCATCATGACTGGGACAGTAGAATTGATGAATCCCATCCCCACGCCCGAAACGATTCTCGCAATGATCATGTGTGCGATCGTGTACGCCGTCGCCTGAAGTAGTGCACCCACGATCATGATCACCACTCCGATGAAGATACTCCTTCGTCGTCCTAGTCCTTCTCCGATGAATGAAGTGATGATAGCTCCGAAGAAACATCCAACCTCATAGATGGCGACGATCAGGGCAATCATGTTTGTGCCCCAGTTGGAGTCTGGGTCGATGTTGAATGTCCCGTCGAAGGAGGGCGAGTTGACAACGCCGCCCATGAGGCCATTGTCGTAGCCGATGAGGAAGAAGCCGAGACAGGCGAGGAGGGAGACGCTGTAGAGGAGCGCGTTGCCTTCTAGTTGGGCCTTCATCTTCGTTCTTTTCTTGCAGCAAGCCTGCTGCAGATTCTTGCGAATGTGTTGTGTTCGATCGTCTTCGTAGTCACGCCGCCAGATGGCAGCTTTAAAGTGTCTCCGCCGTTCCCAGAAGGAGGTGTACTTTTGAAGGTTGTTTGATGATGTGAAGCGTGTTTCAACGTATCGAAAAGGTGTGGTCCAGTAACAGACTAGATAGAGCCAGCAAGCCCGGTCTAGATTGAGTGGGACACAAGCTTCGAAGGAATGCGATCCGAACCAGAGCCTTCTCAAAATAAGTGAATACACTCACTCGTAGACGAGATAGCAATCCGACAAATCTCCAGAAGGAGAGTGAGTGGCATCAGTCCACGTATTATGCTCTCCGTCGGTATTCGATCGCCATGTCTAAGTTTACTCCATGCTCCAGACTGGGGTGCTCCAGGTTAGCTCCACGCTTTTATGCCCCGGAATACATGTGCAGTCAAGCTTTCGTGCATGGGGCATCTTGTCTGGAGTGCATTCTGCATGTTCCTTGCTAGGGATGTTGATCCGCAATCCATTACATCCGCATCCGCTATGGACTAACGTGTTCATAGTAGACGTAGATATAGCCACTACGTCCATAAGTGGGTCCCTAAGGCGGCGGCGGCGACGACGAAGAGGTGAAGGAAGCAGCCTACTTCTACGCTAGGCCGACCTCTTGAGGCATCTCCATCTCGATATATAGGGAGGCACACTTGCTTTCGAACCTGAAAGCAGAGTTCATCGCTGTCCTTACCAGGGAGGCTCTACCTCAAGGGCTGGCTAAGGCTGTCTCCTATATAACTGATAATGTGGTCCATACTGTGGACCTGACGGACGTAGTTACAGCCATTATGGACCACCACCCCTATTCCTTGCTGACCCGTGGACGGGGTTTGACGGCTCAATCGCGGCGACGTGTGGAGAGATTGCGCGTGATAGCGGCTTTGGGAAGCTTCGACTGGAGCTGTTTGGGAAGTTGCATTGCCGAGATTTGAACATCGAGTATAGAAAGGCGATAGCTTGAAACGGCAAGAGAGAGGACTGGCTTGGTTGCCTGCTTGTATTACGAGTGTGAAGATGGCGTTGCCAGCCAATTGCAAGGTGAGTTTGGCCGCCTTCCTGACCTACGTCACACAAGCTGAAATCGAGGATAGCGAGTCCCCAGAGAACATCGGCTCTTCGTCGAGCAAGCGCTCGCCAGGAAAGAATTCTCCGAGTCGCACTTTGCCATCTACGACGATGCTTTCCTGGAGATTCTGGGGGAAACCCCAAGCATCTCACTCGAAGTGGAGAAGGACTGGCCATTCGCTCACGAAGCCGGAGTCTACTTCCCAGACCAGGATGCTCTCTACATTACCAGCAACGGCCTGAATACCGATGCCGGTAGAGCCATCAAGATTGGCAAACTGACCAGAGACTCATCCACCAGGAAATGGACTTACGAAGAGCTCAAGACGGAGGTGCAGATGGGAAATGGGGGCATCAACTATCAAGGTGGAGTGCTTTGGTGTGACCAAGGCCACAAGACGACTCCTGGTGGTTTGGTTCTGATGGAGCCTCGCCCACCGTATGCGACCAAGACGCTCATCTCCTCGTACCATCACAGGCAGTTCACGAGCGTCAATGATGTGGTCATACATACCGACGGAAGTATCTGGTTTACAGACCCGATCTATGGCTATGAGCAGGGATTCCGGCCAGAGCCTCAATTGCCGTGCCAGGTCTACAGGTGAGTATAGGCTATCGAAGATGATTAGTACGGGCTTGGGCTGAGTAGCTGCCAACCTCGGCATACAGGTTCGATCCAGAGTCTGGGGATGTACGCGTGGTTGCAGATGGCTTCGGCCGACCTAACGGGCTTTGCTTCTCGCCGGATGAGAAGACGATGTATGTTACAGACACGGACTGGATCCATGGAGACGGAACGACGGACTTGACAAGGGCAAGCCATGTGTGAGTACCACGTGGAGCCCCGTCCGCAGGGTTTTGAGGCTTATGCGACTTGCAGCTACGCATTCGATGTGCTCGAGAGGCAGGGAAGTCAATTCCTCGCCAACAGACGCGTCTTTGCGATGTGCGACGAAGGTAGGTTTCCGCGGTTTACGGCCGTTACAGCAGCGTCATCTAATCCGCTCGCAGGCATCCCAGATGGCATCAAATGCGATCTTCAAGGCAATGTCTACAGCGGCTGTGGAGATGGCGTTCATGTCTGGACTCCTGGGGCCAAGTTGATTGGCAAGATCAAGGTAAAAGGAGGTGTGGCAAATTTCTGCTTTGGACGGAGGGGCGAGATGTTCCTGCTGAACGAGGAGAGATTCTGGGTTGCCGAGTTCAGTCCAAAGGTGCATGGTGCCTTGTTAGCCAACATGAAGATAGATGTGTAGCAGCAGAGGGTACAGTGAAGTAGTTCACCGAAAGCCTGGTAGGAAGCTTGATAGACCCACTTATCTATAGAACAGAACATGTGGCCTTCAGTTGCCGTTGGCTGGTCACCGCGGCCGTCACCATCTCGCTTCGCTTCGCTTCTCGGCACTCGACACAGACTAACTTTTCTGTATTATTTCAGATGTTGGTCTTCCATGACCCTCACCAAAAGCAGGCCAAGGCAAATGAACCAACGGTAGTCTCACTTGCAATGTCGATGATGGTCTATAGTCAAGGACGTCAGGTGGCTGCTATGTACAGATGGTGGTGCGCAGACTACCGGCCAAGGTTTGCGCAGTAATGTCGGCTGTCTCGATGGTGCTCAGCAAGATAGGGTTCGTTGCCTGAGCTTAAGAAGCAGGCCGTCACATGTACGAAGTAGTTGTCAGCGGTGCCAGCGGTGCCAGCCTTCTCCGGGCCTCGATCATCGCCTTCGCGGAGAAAGCGGGGACAGAGACAGAGGGGATAGCCTTAACCGCCAGCTTCCGTGGTCGTCGTCCAAGCCTGAGCCTGCGTTTGCGTCTGCTGCCGTGTGCGTGTGTGCGTGTGCGTGTTTTGGCGGCGGCAGTGAAGACTCCTGCTGCGCGTCTTCCTTCCTTGGACCGTCGCTGCTTCACCAAGCAGTCGCCGTCAGTCGGCACCCACCCAACCCAACCAACCAACCAACCAACCTACAGGACCGCTCCGCTCCGCTCCACCATCGACATCACGCCTGTGCGACTGTGCGACCATGGACCATCACCAAGCCGCCCAGCAACAGCAACACCAACAGCAACACCAACAGCAACAGCACCACCAAGGCGACGCATATCGCCAGACGCCCTTGAGCAGTCACGAGCGCGATGAGAGCTCGCCCGAGAGCCCTGGCACTGGGAAGCCCGTCAAGTCGGGCCCCAAATCAGAGCGTGAGAAACGCACCTACCGCGCGTGTCTCCATTGCAGGCAAAGAAAGTCTCGTTGCGATCTGTGAGTGCTTTCGCTATTCTGGTACAAACAAAACACAAGCCGTGGCAGGGGGCGTGGCATTTGCTGCTCTTTGACCATTAATTAATTGTCCTCATCATTGCCGTCCACAACCGATGTGGCACGGCTCATCGTCCGCTCTGGGCGAAAAGCCTATGCATATCATCGCAACTCAGATCTGACGGCCTCGCTATCTGTCGGCACAGAGTGCTTGCCGCTTTCACCAAACATTTGAGATGCCGATACCGATGAAACAGCTGACGTCTCGCTTGCAGGTACAGCAGTGGAGAACCCGGCCGTCCTCCGTGCGAGCGGTGCATCCGCGAACAGCACGAGTGCATCCTCGGTGGCTCCCGCCGAGGAGGCCGAAGAGTCAAGCGAACCACAGACACTCCGGGCACCGCAAACTCCACCCCAGGCCAAGTACCGACCATCGAAAACGTCCTCAGGCCAGCTCCGATACAGCCACCCCGGACTGACCAACATGACCCAACTCAAAGTCGTCAGCAGAGCCTACCGAGTTGGAGCTCACTCAATCCGGATTCGAGGACGCTCCCGCCTCTGTCCAATGATGGAGCTGTCACGCCAACCGCTAAGATGACCGTAGACGACAGTGTCGCTTCGACGGATCTGCAGAACCCTGCTGATGCTCTGGAGTTCCTCGCCCACGTGGCGGAGCGAGACTCTGGAAGCAATCAATTGCCTCCCATGCATAGCGCCGTCTATGGAAGGCCGGCCCATCCACAGATGCCTATGCCGAGTAATGCTGGCCATGATGGTGCACGTTCGCTCAATCATCAGACGCCTAGCAATGTAATCGACTATCCTCCGTTGTCGCAGGGCAAGCTCAGCTTGGATATGATCCAGGCGTTGCTGTATCAGTGAGTGTGCCAACTCGTCCATCACCCTCTGCCAGCTGACAATCGTATAGCTATGAGGACAAATACCACCCCTTCTTTCCGTTGGCCAACCCGGCGGCCATGGACCCGAACAATTTGCCGACCATCGCCGCCAAAGAACCGCATCTGCTAGCCGCCATACTTACAGTCGCGTCGAAAGACGAGAAAGACTGGTGGCAAGTGCATGAAGAATGCTCGGCACACATGCAATCACTCGTGGCCAGTCTGGTCTACAGCGGCTCAGGTTCAGTCGAGGCTGTCGAAGCAATGCTGATCCTGTCTGAATGGGTACCGAGGAGACCACACTCCACTCCAGCTATCGGACGTGGTGAAGAAGACCAAGCTGCCTGGATGTATGTCGGGACTGCCATTCGGATCGGCTATCTTCTCGGTATCGACCGGACAGGATTCCGTACCGACAGTGAATCACAGTCGGCGGATCTGAACCGCAAAAGACTCGCGTGGGCCAGCTGCTATACCTGCGACAGACAGATATCTGTCCGAATAGGCAAGGCGTTCTGGTCTCGTGGGCCCGGTCCTATGACAGCACTGCGCGCGCAGGACTTTCCAAGCTTGCAGTCAAGGTCTGCCATGCATCGACACGACGACTTCGCAGCTATCTACCAGGCCAATCTGGAACTTACACAGTTATTCAGTAATGCACACGATGTCCTCTACGCTACAAAAAGCAGATCGAATCAGCTCAACTTTGGAGGCGAGTATGTCAAGTACATTGACGACTTCAGGGTAGCGCTGCGACATTGGAACGACTCATGGGGAACATTCGCCTGCTCGCCTCCCCTCAAAGCGAGCTTGATTCTCTCTTACGAATACCTACGGCTTTACGTGAACGCCTTCGCATATCAAGCGACACTGAATCGCTTAATCCAGAAGATGAGGGAAGCGATGGATAATGGACAGCAATCCCGTCCGATAGCATACCCATTTGCAGACGTTGCTGCGACACCCGACGCGCGCTTCATCTACGACGCTATAGACGCTGCGAAAGCACTCTTAAGCACCTTCTGCAGCTTCGTCGATCCTTACGAGACCTTTCGGTTCATGCCGCTGCGGTACTACTTGTATGTCATTTACTCCGCGGTCTTCTTGTACAAAGCAAGATCCACTGGTGTCATGGGCGGCGATACTAGAGGTACCGTCAAGCGACTCATCAACGACACCATGGACAATCTGCAGAAGTCGAGTGCTTGCGCAAATGATGTCGGTGACCGATACTCGCGGCTGGTTCGACTGCTCTGGAGAAAGCCACCTGGTCGAGGAAGTATTGCTGAGCCAAGTGACATTACCAGGCCACAGACCGCTGCGCAGAACGGAGGTCCTGGTGCACCACCTAGGAGTACTGATACACAACCCTTGGATACAGCGCCTCCTTCGATCAATCAGTTCAGCTGGCTCGATCTTGGCGCTGTTGGCGACTTTGCTGTGGAGAACAACAACTCGGTTGCTGGCAGCAGCATGATCGATCAGCTGGAGGTTGATTCTGCCGATGGATTTTCGCAGTTTGACCCAGCAAGCATGATGATCTCGCCCGGGCAGTTCCCGGCATGGAATGGGTATTCGCCTTCCGGCATCATCTTCTAGGCCTGAACGGAGCACAGAATTTGTTATCGATTCACGTTGTTTGCGATTTGCATCATAGAGGATTGCGAGGCAAGTGTGGCAATTCACTAATTTGAGGTAGCGCCTCACAGCAAGCAATTTTACGACATATGGGAGAGAATTCTTGTCGTCGGCTCTCACAGCCTCAGCATCATGCCTATACACTCGCTTCACAATTGCGTAGTCAAGACCGGAGCTCACCATTCAGGCGCTGCAACACATGAGCATGTATATAAGAGCGTACGCAACGCTGAGGGAGTCACCATCGCAAACTTCGACAACCTCACACAAACGAACTTTGGAAACCAACAATTGCCACATCACCGAGACCAGGATGCAGCACCGTGACCAACTGCGAGTACCCCAATGCGAGGATCCTCCTCACTCAATGATTTCGCGACCGCTGAACTATTCCTCGAGGCCACAGCACCCGGGACTCCTGAGGAGACACCATCCCGGGATACTGGATCGCAAGCCACCTTAACGCCTGCTGATGCTCCGTCCACCTACGAGGACACCCTGGAGGACTACGACGTCCCCACTATCAGCGCCTCGCAGGAGCTCTGGGGGAGCGTACTGCGGCATCGCGAGCTCGGTATCGCCGCGATGATTGGGGAAGTCGAGAGCCTTGGAATAGATATGGAAACTTTTGGGACGATGAGAGCCACGGGACGAGCTGGCGAGCATGAAAAGGCACTCATGGCGTATTGCATGATCAATATGCTGCATCTTTGGGGAGCGTTGCGATAAAGTAGAGTGCTAGTTATTCCGCAGCGCTCTTTACGCAACATCTTGGAGCATATCATGAAATTCGTGCATTCAGCATTGTCTGCTTCTCAGACGCGTCACATTGCGATCAAAACGTCTTGCCTTCCATTTCCCTCTTTGCACGCATCTACCGCATCTATTCACAGCCTTGTCAGTCCAGTTTCCACATCTTCTGAAATCTCATTCTTTATACTGACCTTCTTGAACCCAATATCCTCAGCTTTCTCCCTGAAAGCCTGACGGCTCATGTTCAGACCGTACTTGCGAATGACACCGGACTTTTTCCTGTCGCCGGTGACACGGCTATCCCACAGATCAGACTTTTCTCACCCATCACTCTTCTCCCATGGTCTCTGGATTGTGGTACTTACCAGCCGCGAGAGCCCTTGCCGTAGGTACGTGGGCGAGAGTAGTAGACTGTGTCGTGAGACATTTTGGAAGCGGTGTTTGGTAGTGACGCTGAGATAAGACGGGCCTTGAAGGAGTTCGTCACCGGTCGCAAAATATGAGAATTTGCGAGGTGTGGTGTTGGTGCGTGGGTTGGTGAGAGACCTTGATGTCCTTTTCTTTTGCCAAGATTCTGGCTCTGGTACTTGGCTGGGGTTGATGGGACGTGTGATTTGCGATTCTCCCATCTGTACTTTACGAGACACCTTAGAAACAGTAAATTGCTGGAGGCTCATGTTGATTTTACATCCACAGTCATTCGAATAAAGGGTGGCGTTCCCAGCGCCTTGCCCTTTTTTTTCACGCACATTGGGCATGTCTGACCTTGCCCATACCCGACCAGCTCCCGCGAACATTCCCAGAAAGCAATTTCCGTGGAAGGACCCTCTATATCGGCTTCGGCGGCGGCTGCCTCCTCTCCTTACTTAACTGACTATACGGCGCAACCGGTAACGGTTTCTCTCCCGAACTCGAATCTTGCCTCGCCAGTTCAATCGCCTCAACGCCAACACCGCTCTTCCCTCCTCCCAGAATATTCGTCTCTGATCCATCGAGTCCCAACTCCGTCGCCACGGTATCATCCATCCTCGCATACTTCTTCTGACCTCTTTTCGATCTTTCAAGATTCGAGAGTTCAGAGGCTCCAGACACCCCCTTGGGAGCAGATTGGCCGGTTCGTGATGTGTTGCCGTAGGACTCGCCGAGGAGGCGGGGCGCGACGTGTTTGAGGAAGAGGCGGAGGATGGGCAGACAGCCGCAGATTACGACGAGGTTGCCTTCGATGCAGATCCAGGTTGCGGGTGTGGCTAGAGCCCTGGTGAGGGGGGTCAGTGAAGGGATGTGAGCTGGAACCTCAGGAATACGCTTACCAGGACAGGTCCGCATTCTTGATCAGGGGCGGCAGCAGGCAGATACGAATCACACTTGTTACCATCGTCAAGGAGCCAATAGAAAAGATGATCATGAGACCAATCTTTTGGCGAGTAGGAACTTGAAGCTTCTTCAACATAGGCATTGGTAAGAGCTGGCAAGGTGTCAGTCTGATGCTCTGAGGGTGAAAATGCGCCTTTATCTCTCGACACACCAGCATGATCACATCCGTGGCCGCATTGAGTCCTGCCGTAGCCAGATAGATTGCCCCCTGATTCACACAGTGACCAGCTGTGATGGTGGGATCCCATACCCTGGCCAAAGGAGTGCAAGCGAAGATGAGCGCTAGCGTTAGAGCAGTGCTAAAGGATACGACAAGTGCCATAGTCGCGTAGATCGCATAGGTGAACCACTTCTCTCGAGAAAGCTTGAGGTAGAATATCAGGATCGAAAACTTCGCCAAAGCCATCACGAGTAGGTACATCACAGCATCCACTGCAGTGATCTGGGCCAGCTTTTTGAAGGTGTCGACACTGATATCCCAGACATGAGCCCCGATGATGTGGATGATCATGTAGTACACGATTGTGACTTGGACTGCCATGGATAGGCACTGCGAAGTCGTCAGGTGCTATCATCAAAAGTCCATGTGTATACAATATGCACGTACCCAAGACAATATAAGTGCGACATCGTCAATGCCGAATATGCGAGCCAGGAATGCTTTAGTGTATATGCGGATGAGTAAGAAGCCAGTCGAAAATACCATTCCCACAATGGCGACCACTATAGACGCAGATGTATGCTTAGTTTTCGGATTGTCCAAATTTGATGTGAATCCAGGAGGTGCTGCAGCCGCAGGAAGACTGCCTGTATCCGTAGTTGACATGGTCGAACTGCTTCGAGATCTTTCGCAATGGACTTGGGTCTTGCTTCTGACGAGCAACGTTAAAGTCCTCGAGCGCAAGGACTGTTTCAAGTAGGACAGCTCTTACTCCAATGTCAGGAGAAGACAGCAGAGGGGCAAAATTGAAGCAACTCTGTTGGGTAGGCCAGCGCAGATGGGGCTTCGCGTTGTAGTTGAGTTGGGAAGGGAGACCTGATTTCCTACACGCCGAAAGCGATCTTGCTCGGAAGAATCATCCTATAGGGAATGTTTTTACGAGCATCGCACGGACTGTTGTTGCTCTGTTCTGTCTGAAGGAGGTGCAAATCAGAGTTCAAGATCCATGTCCATTTTCGAATTTGTCAAAGTCATCTTGCGGGAGTGATAAGTCCCTCGATGGTGAGCTGTGAGCGTATTACCGTATCTCTAATGAGTGGACGCAAGACTCTGCCAACAGATTCATCGTCATCGGGCGTTCGAGGTGTTGCCATCGAAGCAAACCCATTGTGCGCAGAAGACTCCAGGAACACAAAGAGCAGAGCTTAGGCCGCGGTGAGCAACAGCAACGAACAATTGGCCGAGGGTACCGTACAGAAACTTAGGGTTGGAGAGCAGTTGTGCCATTCGAAGCTCGTTACAAATATCCGCTGCTGAACCTTCTGCATGCCTTGGTCAATCGATTGTGCCTGGCGTGGCCGCTGCAATCTGGATATTGACATTCGCTGAGGATATACTGAAGACGTCGACTGCGATACGAGAGCGCGATAGTTGGACTCCTATGCAGGAACGAAAGCATGCTTGTAGGCGGTCGGTCTTGCATTCTCTCTTGATGTGACCTCCAAGCTTAACGGAAGATTGCCGATTATCACGATCATGGATCCCTTGTCCCACCCGAGCTGCGTCCCGGGACTGCTCCAGCTCTTGCGGGCTTCTCTGTTGGTTCATGGGTCACCGGAGACACGTATGCCGTACCACAGCTGTGAATCGATTCTCTGAACTGGGCTCGTCACCAGATGAATGCAATAATGTAGGCCAGTCAGGGCTCCTCTGGAGAGCGTTGCATGACCAACCATGAACCTAGAATAAGCTCAAATGACAAAAGTCAAAAGCAAAAGTCTCGTGTACCCCTTAGTCGGAAGACAGGCAAAACGATCCAGATGTCGTTCAATCAGACCAGCGTTCCTGACTAGGTCACCAACGGACATGCACAGACGTTGCATGCGCGCCTCATGTTGTCCTTTTCTCCCCATCTTCGCGAGAGAGGAAAGCACACCAGAAGTGACCGTCCTAACATGAGACTGTTACTCCTCGTGGCCGCATCCATCGCAGAAGCTGTCTTTGCCAAGGATGGACTGTCACATTGTGTATGCCTTCGATTGCAGCCTTTTGCATGATCAACCCTTGATTAACGTAGACATAGTGTGAAGCGCTGCGAAAAGCAGGCCTTGGAGACAGTGTCATCGTCTCTGGCGTCGATTCGTACAAATCTGGATTGAGCAAATACTTCTCTCAAAGCGCGATCCTGCAGCCTCAATGCTTCTTCGAGCCGCGTTGTGCAGACGATGTAGCGACCGCAGTGGAAGCTTTGGTCAAGGCAAACAAGACGGAAGCATGTCAATTCGCAGTTCGGTACGTGCTGAAATGAAGCCTGACCACGAACGTTGTTGACCTCGCATGATAGCGGCGGAGGCCACATGCACTTTGCTGGTGCAGCTGGCATCGAGAGCGGCGTCACGATTGATCTCGGGAAGATGGATGAAGTGACCTATTACAAGGAGAATAATTCTGTTTCGGTAGGCGCAGGCGCGGTCTGGGAACAAGTATACTCAGCATTGGACAAGATTGGCGTGATGACTACTGGAGCACGGTCGTCCTCTGTCGGTATGCTGAAGCCACCAGTTAATCCAAATGGATCGCTGATCGCGTTTCCATCTAGGTGTTGCGGGTTCCACATTGGGCGGAGGAAACTCGTTTTATGCTGCCAGAAATGGATTGATCTGTGACAACGTCCTGCAGTTCGAGGTCGTGCTTGGCGACGGCAGCGTTGTTACAGCAAGCAAAGACGAGAAGTCTGACCTCTTCCGGGCATTGAAGGGTGGCTCGTCCAACTTTGGAATCGTGACTCGGCTCGACTACCAGACGTTCGAAGGCGGCGACATCTTCGGAGTAAGTTCTCGCCAGCTTCAAGTCATTTACTTGCTTAACCTGAACGCTGAATCTTCGCCTTGCCGTTTGTAGGGCGTGGTGTTATATCCAGCCAACACATCCGAACAACAACTCCGAGCGATCCTTAACTTCGGCGACGCCATCAAGAGCGACCCCTACGGCTCAGCGATCGTGATCAGCGTATACGCCTCGCAAACCAAGACACCCATGTTCATGAACGCGTACGAATACACGAAGCCAGTCAAGAGACCAGACGCGCCCATTTTTAAAGAGTTTCTGGCCATCCCCGGCAATCTGTCCGACACCACGGGATTGAGGAATATGTCATCGCTCGTTCATGAATTGGAGGTTCCTAAGGACCATCGAGTGCATTTCAGTACACTGACCTTCAAGAGCGATATGCGGATTATGAGGAAAGCGCATGAGGCGTTTGGAAATGTGACGACGAAGCTTGCAGCGGAAGCGAAAGGAGACTGGGAACTCCTGACTTTGGTAAGTAAAGTCGGTGTCCGAGAACATGTGACAGGATGTTGCTGATCCGCGGATTTGTACTGTTAGTATCAGCCCATCCCCGCTCTGTTCGCAAAGCACGGAACCGAGAAGGGAGGTAACGTGCTCGGCCTCGATCGCTTCAACGAAACCCTCATCATGTATGAGCCATGCTTCAAGTGGCAAGGAGCCGAGCAAGACGAGCTCTTCGAATCGCAAGCACAATGGTTGCGAGACGAGATATCGGGATACGCACGAAGTATCGGGGGCGACAATGAGTGGCTCTACCTCAACTACGCAGACAAGGTGCAGAATCCTTTGGAGAGCTATGGACCAGAGAACATGGCCATCATCGATGCAGTGGCCAGAAAATATGACCCCAAGGGCGTTTTCCAGTACATGATGCCCGGTGGATTTAAGATCTCGAAGGTATGCAAATCATTCGGGCATCAGGTTCTTTGAGGATGAGATCGCTGACTCACACCACAGGTCGAGAACAAGGCTGTGGCGACGTCTGGTGCCGAGAAGGCCATCTGTTGGGCAGAGACGGCGGCGCAGTGGATATTCAGGCTGAGGTGACGTTTTGTAGGACGAGTGACGAAATCAGAACTCATTTGTCGGTTCTCTCGCCGCGATTTTATGTCTTTCGATGCACAGAATACGATGATAGAAGCGTAGAGCGCAATGTAACGCACGAGAAGGGCATCTTGCCCCTTCTTTGACCCGATCACAATCTACGCTGCAGCAGTCGCGTTGAGTACGTTGAAAAACAGTTCGATCGTGGAGAAGCGAGAAGCTAGGAGATTTTTCCTCGTTCCCCGGAGCTTAGAGATCATAGAACTTCCATGATGCTTTGTGGTTCTGCTCGAGCGTCTTTCCTTTCAACAACGCGCGCAAAAGCTCGATTGGCATATTGTTTTCCTTGAGCACGCGGTCGTGGAATGCCTTCTCTGACATCACACCACTGTCGACGATCTCTTTCCTCAAGGCATACAGCTGCAGAGCGCCCAACATGTATCCGGCCTGGTAGAGAGCACCATAGTCGCCATTGAATGATCGCCTGACTTCTCCCTCCGCAGTTGCACGTTCGTGACCGACCTTTTCGACGAGGTAGTCAATGCACTCCTGCGGTGTCATTTTTTCAAGATGAAATTTCAAAGAGAACACAATGCGAGCGCAGCGGTGCATGTGCCAAAACAGCATTCCGAGTCGATACTCACTTGTACCAGGAAAGTTGCGGTCCCATAGAATAAGCTCCCAATAGAACGCCCAGCCTTCGATCCAGAATGGCGTTTGGAACATCACACGATGCGGCTTGCTTCGTCGCATGTAATGATATTGTAAGTGATGGCCAGGTAGAAGCTCGTGAAAGACCGTGGATCTTGAGAATGGTCTGTTGTTGCCTCTCATGACCATGAGCTTATCTTCGTGAGACATTGTGTCTGTTGGGTAGGAGACGATGATGGAAGTACCTCCAAGAAAGAATGGATTGACTTTTTGGCGCTCTGGAGTCATCATGAAAGTTCTCCAGCACTCTTTCGCAATCCGAGGAAGAGTGACCATGTCGTGCTTGGTCACATAGTCGATGGCTTCTTGAGCGAGCTCATGCACCATGTTTGTTTGCTGGCCTGGCTCAACATACATGTGCTTGACATGCTCTTGTGCACTGCGCCAATCATCACCATAGCCCATTTCTCGGGACGCTTTGATAGCTTCTTTCTCACACCACTCGTATTGCCGCTCGCCAATCTCGATGATCTCCTCCGGAGTGTACGGTATGACCTCAGCTTCCAGTTCGTTGTGGATGCTGCCCCTGCCAATTGGCTGCCCAACGATCGCGTCTTCGTTTCCCTCCTTGATTCCGACGAGATATTCCCGAATAGTAGCAATGAGTTTGGGAAGCTCCTTTGACAAGTCATCCCATGGCTTGGATGTCCACCAGGTAAACATGGGATCATACCCAGCGTAGAAACCGTACCATTCGCCGAGGCGTGAATGCAATTGCTCCAGGTGATTTGCTGCTCGGTAGGCTGCAAATCGATTATCTCCGAGCTTGAAGCTACCATCATGGATTTGAGTAGACAGCTGCTTGGCTACCTTGGTTGCATCAGATAGAAGCTGCGCCGCGTGCTTTCCATCTGTCGGCACAACCTTTTGTCGCCTTTCGCAAAGGTCCACGAGTCCTTGGGCCCAGTCCCCAAGTAGTGGTTTGATCTCGTCCAGTTGCGTCCGCTCTGCTCGTAAGCCTTCCAGTCTGCGTTTCACATAGGTCCAGATGAGTAGCCAGTCCACCTTTCCATCTTGACTAAAATCATCGAAGGAGAAACGAGTCACCAGTTCACCAAGCCGTTGCACCATATATTCTCCTAGGCGGTCGACACGAGTATACGAGATGCCGATGTTATAGAAGACTTCCAGTTCCTGTAAGTCGGCTTCAATCTCGACTATCAGATCTTTGACCCTCTCGTCATTGTCCGATTCATCGGTATACTGTCCTGTACGAACAGGCAGGATAAGCTCGCCGGCGTGAGGCTCATCCTCAGACCTTCTCACCACCATTGTGGGAGTTTTCAGGTGATAAGCCGTTGCCCGGAGGAGAAGTGTGGTCAGGGCAAGTCGAGGTTACATTGACAGCCATCTTCCTGGACAGGCCGTCCTTGTTCCATGTTATTAGTCAGCCGGCGGTATCTGACTTCTTGGCCTATCGTTTTCATGCCCATTACACTTTCTGCTCGACGTCTTGGCCTGTACAGATTTCTAATATGAGAGACATGCTCTTGCTTCGTATTCTCCTCACTTCCGACAGCCGTGGTGCATCGGGTCCAGTGTATGCAGCTCAGGATCGGTGGAGAAACGGCAATGTCTGCATTGAGACTGAGCGCTTGGGCGTCCGCAATGCTGTCGACGGGTAGTGCGCCGGGAGTGAGGACGAAAAGAGAGCTTGTTGGCGCCATTAGGATCAGAAGAGCAGCGGTGATGGAATCGATGGGAACAGACAGAGAGCGCGCAGTAAGGTGCCATACGCGTTTCTTCTAGCTTCGCGCTAGGTAAAATGATGATCCGACGTGATGCTCACGAGACCTAGAGGTTGGACAGGGACGTTGACGATTATCACAAAGGTAGCAATTATGTAGAGCGTGGACTTCCACCTCTCATAATCAATACTCAGGGTGCGCTCCCGTTCCTCCCGAATCAACCTCAAATGACCCAGGATATAACGGGGTCCAACCATCTCCCAAGCACCCAAACATTACCATTATCCACACAAATCCTCCTCTCAATTCTCGCATGGTTTGCCTTACCATCCGCCAGCGAGATATGAAACCCAAGGTCCGACGTCAGGAATCCTCCATCTTCGCCAGAATAGCTGTTCGCCAGTCCCGACTGATTCAAAAAGGCACTAGCCGGATTGTTGCTCAGTTTCTCGGCATCATCGAGAAAGTCTCGGTCCAATCGATTGAAGGCCTCGTTCGATGGCGCCATGTAGATACGACGCCGCCCTATCGGGGACTGATCGTCGAAAAGGCTGAGTCGGTCTAAGAAGGAAGGCGACATATCCTCGAGGAAACGGTTGACGGTCGATAGGTCTTGATCCCGACGAAGAACATCGGCAATCGTACCACCTTGTTGCTCAGCTGGAGCAGTCCGTCCGGGTGCGTCTTCGCCATGCTGCGTAATAAACGGATTCAAGAGACTGTCGATTCTGTAGACGGCGCCGTCCGAAGCGGGAACTGGTTGTCCTACCAAGCGAGCCTGGCATCTAACAGCAACATCTGTCGAGACGAGGCCGACATTAGTCGTGTTGCAGCCGCGGCATCAATGTCTACTCTGAAGCAGCCCTCGAGCCTGATATGTTTCCCTTCGACGATTGAAACGCTCACCGGCTTTGGCGACATGATTGATAAGTATCAACTCGGTGAGCGCGAAAGATTTGAGGCTTTTGCAGAAGGGCCACTGTACTCGGAGGGACCCTTCTCAGTGCGTTCAAAGCAGATCAGCAGTATCCAAATGGAAAATCGTAGACACCAAGCTTACCTCGTTAGTCGGAGCGAAGAAAATGAGGGTCACGTTCGGACTGTTCCAGCGC
Organism: Nothophaeocryptopus gaeumannii; assembly: GCA_031771865.1. Taxonomy (NCBI): domain Eukaryota; kingdom Fungi; phylum Ascomycota; class Dothideomycetes; order Mycosphaerellales; family Mycosphaerellaceae; genus Nothophaeocryptopus; species Nothophaeocryptopus gaeumannii. The sequence goes on from JASISA010000002.1 coordinate 307,460, forward strand.
TCTTCATACATTGGGTCCGGGATACTTGAAGGGCCGCCAGAACTTGCGAAGAGCTGATAAAATAGGCTAAGATCTGGCTGCAGACGAATGGTGCTAAGCACGGGGGCTTAGCCTTGCTGAGCAATAGCGCTTGTTGCAAGGCCAACAACAACGCTGGTAAGACAACAACGCTGGTAAGGAGAGCAATGCGGCGAGTCCAAAGCATCTTGATGACGGGATCGAGGCGGATAGTCAGAAGAGGAACCTCACGACGCAGCATGAGGGCGAGCTGTCATGTTTGTACTCTTACGCTTCAGTACCCGCGATGCCCATCTGGCATGTTTCGTGTATTGCCAATGATTGCAACGACCTGAAACAGCGTCGATACACCTCGAATGAGTAGTCTCCGCGGAAAACCGAGACTCCTATGACGAGGATAAGTCCAAATTGCTTCGTTCGAGTAACACGGGTACATGGATGTTGGTCGATTCTGCAGAACGGTCAGTCGAGTCTTCAGGTTGGCGTCTCTCAAAACATGAGTTCGGTAATTGAGACCTCTTTCTTGTTCAAAGCTGCGTTAGGCATTGACGGCTCAGCCTGTGCAGCATTGTCGAATCACCACTTAATGTCGACCGAGGTCAACGGTGGATGCAGATGATCTGCACCGGTTCACGCGATGTAGACATGGAAGTGCCGTATCTCTACACAGGAAGATCCCAGGCCATGCGGAGGATCCGACACTGCAACTTCCCACGCCAAGAGTATTACTCAGTACGCTCTGCGCTTTGAGGAATTGGTGCAATGGGTTGCTCTGACAAGACCACAAATGCGCGCGTGCCGGCAAACGAAGTAGGCCTGAGCTGTCACAACCGTCTCCCGCGAATATTCATAATAGTTCGCCGGAGCTTGGTTGCCAAGTCGCATCGCGCCTGCAACATATCTCGTGGAGAGGCTGATACGGTAATCGCTCTGCCCGATCAACAGCATCCTTGCTCTTGTAGTCACTCGCCTTTTACTGACGGCTTCTACGCCATGTCTTTTCATGATCGAAAGTGGTGCAGATTCGGACCAAGACTCGAACGTCACGAGAGAGTTGCTTCAGATTGTTTCATCTGAGAACGATTCGATATGCGTTCAACGATTTCGGCTAAGGGCGTCTCGACGAGATTTCGCAACACTCTGCACCAAGAATTCTCATCTCGTCCTATCTTCTCGACTCATCGATAGCCCCAAGAAAGCACTCCTGACTTGGAGGGATATGTCCACATATTCTTCGATTGTCCAGAAACGAGGGTTGTGTCCATGAATCGAATGGAGGACTGATACGTAGATACGGGGCTTCATCGTGGCTTTGAGGTTGCGCAAGAGGTTCTCATGGCGGCGTGCTGTGGTGCAGTGGAAGAGGAGAGGTCCAGGCGACGCGTGTGGAAGATCCGACATCCGACCAACTGCCAAGCTTCCGGAGCAATCCACCATTCCGACTTCGGCTTCGTCCTCACTCGCACTCTCACTCTGCATACGACATATATATGTTCATCGCCTGGCCGTCCTGGCACAGCTTATCTCAGGAGATAATGTAGGAGTATGACTAGGGCCGCTCTGCGTGCCTTCCGGCTCTTTGCTAGCAACCAATCTCAACGACGACATCTACACGGAGGTTCAACAACATATACCTCTTCAGATCCATTCAAAGTACCCGATATGACGATCAAGAGCTTCCCAGCCTGCTTCATTCGCGGCGGCACCTCCAATGGTCTGGTCGTCCACCGCAAAAACCTGTCTAAAGACCAAGCAGAATGGCAACCAATCCTCTCCGCTGCAATGGGCTCCCCAGACGGGTACGGCAGGCAACTGGATGGCATGGGATCTGGCGTCTCTTCCACGAGCAAAGTCTGCGTAGTCGAAATGTCCTCACGCCCAGACGCTGACCTAGAATATACTTTCGTCCAGGTCGGAATCAAAGATGGCTCACTGGATCTAGCCGGAAATTGTGGAAATATGTCATCCGCCATAGGACCATTCGGATTTAGCGAAGGCCTTCTCCATGACATCTACGAGAAAGGCGAAAGCGGTGAGGGCGATCGCGAAGTCAACGTCCGCATCTTCAACACAAACACCTCAAAACTAATCAACGCCACTTTCAACGTGACCAAAGACGGAATATACGATCCCTTTGGCGACTACTCAATCGATGGCGTTCCTGGAACAGGCTCTCGCATCACACTCTCCTTCTTGGATCCAGCAGGCTCGAAGACTGGTAAAGCACTCCCAACAGGCAACCCAATCGATACTCTCAAGCTCCCAGATGGCTCTTCAATTCAAGCAAGTCTCGTAGACGTAGCCAACCCAGGCGTCTTCATTCTAGCATCCGATCTCGGAGTGCCAGGCGATATCAAGCCTCCCGCATTTGAGGAGAAGACAGATATACTGGCACGACTAGAGCAGATCAGACAAGAAGGCGCTGAATTGATGGGCATGGATCCGAATACGCAGAGCGTACCTAAGATCGTCATCGTCAGTAAACCCACGGAGGAAGCTGCGAGAGAAGGCGTACATATCGTGTGCAGAGCTTTGTCGATGCAGCAGCCCCACAAAGCTGTGCCCTTGACACTCGCGCTGAATCTGGGCGCTGCTTGTCGAATGCCAGGAACGCTTCCGGCACTTACGGCATTGAACGCGGAAGGGCAGACTTCAGTGACCATTGCCCACGCGAGTGGCAAAGTCGAAGTCGGCAGTGAATTTGCGAATGGAGAGATCAAAAGTGCGCAGCTTCATCGTACTGCGAGAATTCTCATGAAAGGAGAGGTTTTCTATACTGCGAAGACATGAAATACGCAGTATCAAAAAGCTCCTATAACGGAGAGCCTATCAGTTTCATCAAGAGCTCATGCCCAGTTGCAGAGGGCCTGGCAGGCCCTTCTCGGTCCTTCTTGACCCAGAATGAAGACTTCAGAGCGATCGAAGGAGTCTCTACTCGTCCTCCTCACCGTCGCTGTCCTCGTTCTGGCTCTTCCGCACCTCCTGGTAGCCCCCATTCTCCCAGTCCTCCTCACTCACGCCACCCCGGAAGCACCTCGCAAGCGACTCGAGGTCCGACAAATTCAATCCCTGAAACCCGGGACGGCTGCAGACTGGACGTAGCTTCTGGCTCACCGCCGCGCACATCGGCTCAAGTCCTGTAGAAACCCTACGAGGGTCATCGTCCCACTCCGAATCGACCTTGCTATCCACCTCGAAATCAAAGCCCGCGATTTTCTTCTTTTGGCCATTCTTCTCCGAGACTCGATTAACAATGTCGATACGGAGATGCCAGATCGTCTTGGGATTAAAGCAACAGCCGCAGAGGATCTCGAACTCGACCTTGCGGAAGTGTGCGCCGCTGGTCGTGGCCGGGACAGGTGGTTGCTCGCTCGTCTGGGCGGCAGATGATTGAGTGACTGCGGGCGCCGCCGGACCCGTCAGTCGTTGGACCAAATCGGACACACCTCCTCGGATCTTGCCCGAATGTTCGTGCCACATGTGCTCGTTCATGTGCAGGTGCTGGAACCGTATGCACCAGTTCGATCGGACTTTGACGAGAACGCGCGTGTGCGAGATGAAGAATCCGATAGCTTCCGTGAGAACACCAGGAACCTTGATAGACTTCGGCAGCAGGAAGTTCTCGAGCCGAACTGGTGCGTCACTGCCGTAAGCATACTCGTAGATGGAGTTTCTCAGTTCTGGTGGCAGATCCGCGAAGCGGAAGACCTTGGCTCGCGATCTGGTTCGCATGCTGTGGGTGGAAGACGAAGTTGGACATGATGATGAGGATGAGGATGACGAGTTCGAGAACTCGATTTGCTTCTTCTGCTTCTTTGCTGTCGGATGCTCGTCGCGCTCCATGGCAGTGCTTCTCTTGCGCCGGATAGCCATGATGGACCTCTGACGTTGCGCGCGCTCGGTGTGAACAGTGTTGGCGGAAGTTCGAGGTTGAACCCCTAAGCTTTTGAGGCAAAGGTCCAGTGTATCTGAAATCAGAGGAAAGTGTCGTGTGTTGTCAAAGCGAGCTGTGAAGCTGAAAGTTGAATTGCGTCCTTTCACCTCGAGTGTGCAGGTGAGCTTTGTGGAGCGCTTGGGCCAAGAACCGAAGCCTGTAGCCTCCAATGACAGTTTTCGAGCTGATGTGCCTGTTTTGGACCGGTAGAAGAGCAGGTGTCGAGGTGTTTAATGAAAGACAGGGCTGGCCAGTGAACGGCAGGACTTCGGCGGAGACACGACCAAGGCAACCGCAATGGTCTCGATGATGCAACGTCACCGAGATGAAATGCAGTGCACGTTAACAGCGTACTTCTTTTCGAAGTTCATGAGTGGGTGGGAGGCGAAGATTTCCAAACTCGTGCTGAGTTTGTTTGCAGATGGAACGAGGTTCGGAGAAAAGGCAATAGACATCAGCTGCTGAGTGCAAGATTCCCGGTGCACGGCCACCCGGTTCGCCGCGACCCCTGTTGGCCCAGGTGCGGCTTCCCGCAGCGCCACTATATACTCTCACACGACGCTGAAAAGTAATGCTCCGCTCCAGGCATATCGAATTCGTCTGAGCACGCCGAGTGAATCGATCGTGACGAGCCAGAGGCGAGGGGAGAAGCTGTCTTACGAGACTGAATTGCATCGTGCTGCTCTTCGCCCTTTCCGGCCAGTGCAACGTCGGCCTTCTCGAAATAACGTTCAGCATCGGGAAGATCAAAGTCATCAGCATTTGGCCGAGTGGTCCCTGCTCTAATCACCGTTTGGACAACTGGAACGCCATAGTCCTCCGTCCTTGCCATAGGGTCTGCGCGAAATGCGGCTGCAACCTCCCGCATCTGGATCATTAGCAGCCCGTTGTAGCCATCCTTCTCAGTCATGCACCTCAAAACCTGCTCGGCGCCTCCAACCACATGCTTGAGGTTTTCAGTGTACTGCTCTCGCGAGCCTTGGCCAATGTGCGACATAAGCTGAACCTCTCTGCCATGCCGAAGTGACAGGATTGCGTAACGCCGGCTTTGGGTCCAACTCTTGTCATTTGTACCATGGAGGAAGAAGTCGATGTTCTTCAGCCTGACCTTCTGAGGGTGGCAAGTAGCTAGTAGGGAGGCTACATGCTTCTCGATCTCCAAAAGGCCAGTGCGCCGGTACCTGGAGTCGGACGGGCCTACGTACTCCATCCTGAGACCGTGAGTTTCGCACTCCACGAAACCAACGAAGGCTGATCTAAGCTCCGCAACGAATGTGTTCGAAGAGAAGTACAGCGGGAGTGATTCCGCGCGAAGCAGCCTAGAAGCTCGGCATATGGCTGGCGTGACGAAGCAACGCAATCGCTGGGCGTAGTCGCTCGTTACCAGGTAAGAGTACACCTGTTCTCTGATCTCGCCTGGAAGATCCTCAAACCGAAAGGTCGGCGACGGAAGCCTTCGTCCCGTAAATCGCCTGGTTTCGTGTTTCACTTTGCCGCAGAGCTCACGGCGGAGTGATAGCCTGCGGGAGACATCAGCTTGCGAGCACGGACCCTCCATATGTCATCACTCACGCATATTCCTCGCGGATATCGTCGACCTTCCCTACAGCTTTCGTCTCCAGGTTTGCCTTCGGCCATGAAAGAGGCCTGCCTCCACCTCCACCGCCCCCGACTTTCCCATAGCCATTGAGTCTCGATGCCCTCCGTGGCGGCTTCTCAGGTCTTACACAGCACGCACATGACAGGCATGGTATCGCTTGTGACGACAGCATCTCTGGCGGACAGTAGGATTAGGACCTCGCAAGGTGCTTTGCATCAGTAGAGGTGGAGTATTCTTGTCGCGGGGCAACGCGGAGATGGAGCATCTTGGCAAGGGTCTGACAAAAGAGGGAAAGCGCAATCGCGAAAAATACGCGTCAGCACGAAGCGCGAGCTCAGTAACAAGGCAGTCGAAACACTGTACAAATCGCTCAGATTGATGATCTGTTCTATACTCATGACCCTTTAACTCACGCACCAGCATCCTCCACCTGATCCGCATGCGTATTAACCTTCTCTCTCATATCCATCTCTTCCGCCACACCCTCGGGCATCGTCTCTGCGATCTTGACCGGCTGCAACGGATTCTTACTACTCAAGAAGAACGCGTCGATATCCTCCAAACTCCTATTCTTCGTTTCCGGCAAGAAGAGATAGAATATCACCACAGACAGCAAATTCGTACAGACGTATACGAGGTAGTATCTCCATTGAATGCTTGAAAATGCGATCGGCGTGATCTCCGCGACGAGGAAATTGAAGAGCCAGTTTGAGCAGCCGGACATGGCTGTGACTTGCGATCGGATGCGGAGAGGCGCGATTTCGGAGCTGTACATGAAGGGGATGAGGAAGAGGCCGATGGGGAAGGCGAAGAGCGCGAGGAAGTAGAAGATGAGGGAACATCCGGCTGCGGTCCTGTTGTCTGCGTGGGATTGCAAGCCTGCCAGGCCGGCGTTTGCGATACACATCAGTGCGGCTCCCGTGATGAGCAGTTTGCGTCGTCCGAAGCGATCGATGAGAAAGACTGCAGCTGTTGCTGAGAGGAACTGCCATGTCTGCAGGCAGCTTGAGATGATTCGTGACAGCACGGCGCTGTAGCCCAGGTCGTGCTCGAAGATGGTGTTGGAGTAGAAGGTAATCACGTTGACGCCGCTCATCTGTGCCAGGATATTGACTCCAATCGCGATAAGTGTGCGATTCAGATGTCGGTTCGGTGTGCTCGCGAACGGGTTGCTCGAGTGTCCTTGACCGTCCAGCTCAATTGAGTTCTGGATAACTTGTAGACGCGCTTTGACGACTTCGGAGTCTTCCTCTTCATCTTCGAGCTTGCTCAAGACCCTCCTCGCCTCTTCGTATCGATCTTTCGCGATGAGGTATCGTGGAGATTCTTCCAGCATCGGAACCATGACCATGACGATCAATGGAAAGACCGCCTGAAAGGCGATTGGAAAACGAAAGCTCGCTGAGCTCTGTCTCGCGAAATATAGACCAAACTCGAGCCATCCGACGAACATGACTCCAAAGATGGCCGCCGAGCCCTCAAGCATGATAAGCCCTCCTCTTTGGTGAGCTTCTGAGCTCTCGCCGACCCTGTAAGACCATTAGCACGTCAACGCGCGACATCATACCAATGTGGCAATGACCGACCATGTTGGAATTGTTGCTGTGAATGAGCCTACACCGAGACCAGTGACGATTCGTGCGACGATGAGCTGCGCGAGCGAGTACGAGGTCGATTGGAGGATGACTCCGATCAAGACAGCGATTGCTCCTCCAAACGTCGTCCATTTCCTTCCGTATCGATCGCCGAGAAAGAAGCAAGCGAGTGCACCGAATGCTGCTCCCACTTCGTAGAGAGCTACTGTGGTACCTGAGACAAAGTCAGCACCAGTCAAGCTCTTCAATATGCTTGAGAAGCTCTACCTTGCAATGTCGAGTGCTCCTTATCCAACTGCGGCGTCGAGGTATCAATCTCCGGAAACTGCGTCGTAAAAGTCGGAAGCGTCAACAGCCCATTCATAAGAGCCTGATCATAGCCCTGCAAAATCCACGCTGCTGCGCCTGTCAAGGCCAGCGCATATCTCAGCCTTCTCCCGCGAAACGCGAACTTTGGGAACGACACCATCTTTGTAGCGTTACGGTAAGAGAAATGGAGCGTCAGAGAGGGATCAAAGATAGGTAATCAGGCCCACCTCCCATACTTATCCACATGGCACATGTCTCAACGCGTCCAACGTCACACCAAACCATACCATTCCCGCGCACGCACAGTCGGGTTCTGGCGGGTCCTTCGCCAACACAGTGACCACACGATCCGCGTTGATATGCAGGATGGGGCTCCACGCGAAGGACCACTCCAGCAGGAACACTCCGTTTGGGGTTGGTGCAGCGAAATCCTCGCAGTGCATGACGAAGCAGAGCAACGGAATTCCGCACGATACGAAGTACAATCGCCGGCGCGGTGTTTATCATGTGTCAGCGTGTAGCGCGCTGTTTGCAGCTCTCTTACCCAGCCAGTCGGCTTGCACCATGGGGAATGACGGAGGCGGATCCTGTGAGAAGATGGAGAATGCAGAGTGGAGCTAACGGCCCGACGACGACGGACAAGCGCGTTCGGTGATCATCGAATCGTGGAGGTTGGCCGTGGACGAAGATTGATCGGATGTGAGATTGAAGTCTATCGTCTGGTGTGGTAAGCTGGTGCGAGATTACGGAGATGTTGTATAAGAAGAGCTAAAGTCTTTCCTCGAAGTGGTGGTGAATTCTGGGCAGACGTGGGTGGTTGAGCTTGAGAGTTGCAAGCCTTGCCAAGAAGCTGAAGACGGCAAAGTCGGCCTCGGCGTTTGATTCTTGATTACCATCCATGTTGTGCTCCCATGCTTTTCTGGGAGACTGTGCGGATAAAAGTGGTATGGGTTCGTTTTTCGGCATGAGTGACAGCGCTTTGGTGGGGATTCGTTGCGAAAGCCCCTCGTTTTGTAAAGCGAACGTGGTTTGCACTAGAGTGTCGGTATAGATAACATGTGAAAGCATCCTCAGGCTCGCGTTTCATATAAAGTCCTTCATCTTATACCTGGCTTGAAGCAGGCTGACGTTGCAGCAAAGCCCGATGTCGGAAATTAACGACAGCAGTCCCTTCACTCAGATCCTCCAAACATCGGCCAACCACTCCAACGTCGCCTGGGCCAATTGGGCCTCAGCTCCAATTGAACATTGTTCCCCAGCTCCAAGGCTCGTGTTGAATTCATGGAAGTAAGTTAGCTTGGCACCGTTCGTGCGATTGTGCACAAGTAGATCATAAGCAATGTTGGCTTCGTTCAAAGTTAGAGTATCGTCCTGACCCTTTGCGACAAATACTGGCACTGTCAAGTTCTTCACCACTTCAGGCCCCATTGTGTAGTTTCCGAGCTGGCCGAACCAATCGAAGGGATCTTCAATATTGAACGACCACAAGCCTTGGTCGATGAAGTACCGAAGCTCGGTCGGAGATACTGTTGCGTTGCGCTGCAAGTACCGCATAATTTCGTTGAATTCGGTGGCATTGCCGCTCTTGAATGGATCGAGAATTTGGGACGGTAGCTGATCCTCAATGGCCTGCCGAAAGCTGTAAAGACCGTCGATGGCAAGGAGAGCGCTGAGGCGTTGATCGTGAGCGGCAGCGATGGGCGCAAGTGTGCCGCCGAAGGAAACGCCTTCCAATGCCAGACCAGAAGTGTCCACTCCAGATTGGTTCACCACGTAGTCGATGATTGGCGTCACAACATTGTACCAATCTGGGATGAAGCCAAGGTCTTGTTGGCGGCGAACTATGGCAGTATTGAGTACAATTTCAACCAAGTGCAGATGTCGAACGCATGCTTACCAGTCGGCTGTCCGAGGCCCTCAAGACTCACAAAGTTCCAGCCTCTCCTCAGAATTTCAATTCCAACAGCGTGGTAGCTACACAATCGTTAGCCAAGTCATAGCAGACCAATGGTATGTCGTTGTCGTACAGCTCTTCTTGTGATCCATCGTAGCCGGTCGTAACGATCACAGTGGGAACCTTCTCATCAGACTTGGAGGCTCTGAAGAAGATGCCAATCGCTTCAAACTCTCCACTGGGAACATTCGGACTGTGAGCTTTGACACTGAATCTCTCGCCTGGGATGTCCATCAAAGCCATAGCATGATCGAATGAGTCAAGTTGCTGAGTCCAAAGGGAGTGGATTCTGGGGTCGCTCCAGTTCCCATGAAGAAAGAAGTCCGCGGCACGATAGTAACTAGCAGCTCGAAAGTGAGCCTCGCGAGCTGCAGATGGAAATTTGGCTGTAGTGGCCAGCTTGTGAATCGACTCCGCCATTGCGTATGAGGAATTGTAAAAGCTTTCGAAAGATCCTGGGATGATTCCAGTAGCAAGATGAAGCACTTCACCAGAAGCGGCTCCGTAGTTGTTGGAGAGAGACAGCATTTCCTCAAGGTAGAAGGCGAACTCGCTATCCGAGCTCATTTGGAACATTGGGGCTTTCGTTGGCGAGTATGCAGCTGCGGTGGAAGTGTTTGTCGCTGCCAGAGTAGAGCCAATCAGCCCACTAAGGAGCGTAATGGAAGTAAATCGGCGCATAGCGATAGGCGATATGTTCTGCGAGCTGGAGACTGCTGGCTGTTGAGTGGTTAGATGTTTTCCGCAGTAACAACCTGACCTGCTCTCTTATACAACATCTTCATGCACGTCTACCTATTATCAATATGAGCCTTCTGCGATGATTCCGCGGCTGCGCTCTTCATTCTGAGGAAAGCCTTGCGCTTGTGGTCAATTTCGACGAACAAATCTCCATATGATGCCATTGTAGGACCATTACAGGTTCATGAGCGGACACCGGTGGGATCTCATGGCTGTCGAGGGCTCCAAGACGACTGGCTGTATCGCAGTGCGAACTACTCTGGCATGATCTGAACGGAATTTTGATGCCTACGCGATGCCACTCTCGCATTTTCGATCAGCCGCAGCGTGCTGTGGTCGCTGAGGTCACCCATTTGGGCCTAGCCTTGGCTCAACAAGCTCTGCCTGTGAAAGGCTTGACTGCTTCCTTAACGGTACCTCATGCCGGAGAGGATACAGTATGGCGAGGCGTGGCAAGCGGATGTATGGCCTGAAGGATGCCGCGAAGTCCGATATCTCGTGTCTGGAGAAGATTATTTGTCGCCGCGCTAGAGGAAGAAAGAGGCCGAGCATTGGAAGTTCGGGCCAGAACCTTAAATGACGTCGGCCCACGACTTAAGTCTGCGCGTCAGGGGTTCGGGACGCGCGACCCCACCTGCATGGTCTACTACTTTCAACATCAACCACAAGTGAATTTTATTCCACGCATCAGCCTTGCCATCGGTTCGAAAGCGTAGCATGGGCGTGGAAGAATACGATGATTGGGGCCATCCGATAAGACCTCGCTATGAGGCTCTACAACGCGACCAGAGCCTCGTCGGGAACCTGAAAGCCTACACAAACCACGCCTTCCGACGGTATCGAACTCTGCTCTCGACGATACTGTTCGCCTTGTGCGTACTGTTTTACTTCACGAGGGACAGCGGGGAGCCAGCGCCGGCCAAGGTGGACTGGAAAAGATTTGCATATGTCCAGTAAGAATGCTTTGCCACAATTCACCAGCTGCCTCCTTGCTGACTTTGCCACCAGGTATGTTACGGACAACCACGCATTGTGCAACTGTAAGCCAGTAACTTGTGATCAACTTTCAGACTTGTATTGACGATGAACAGCGTACATGATCTTTGAGGCTCTAAACCGTTTTGGGAGCAAAGCAGACCGAGTACTTCTTTACCCAAAAGAATGGGATACCATCGACGATTCTGCACAGGACCGCAACAGCCAACTTCTCATCCGTGCCGAGAAGGTCTTCAAAGTGAAGCTGAAGCCAATTTCGGTGATCAATGTCGATGGAGAGACCTCGCCAGGAACTTTGAATGCCCCAAGCTCATGGGACGCATCTATAACAAAGTTGCGTGCCTTCGATCTCTGGGAGTATGATCGGGTCTTGCATCTTGACAGCGACATGACATTGCTTCAGAACTTGGATGAGCTATTCCTGCTACCGAGCACGCCGATTGCAATGCCGCGCGCATACTGGTCCGACGGCAAACCTAACGAGTGGCCTCTGACAAGCTTGCTCATGCTGATTGAACCAAATCCGTTGGAGTTTCGAAACTTCATCGATATATTGATGTCCTGGAAGATGAAACCAGGCTTCCAAATGGGATTTAATTATGACATGGACCTCATCAACCACCGCTTTGGGGCATCGGCAATGGTTCTGCCACACCGTCCATACGCGCTACTCAGTGCCGAGTTTCGACGAAAAGATCACTCTGCCTACCTTGGAACTATCAACGGACCTCGAGATCATTATTCGAAATACGAATGGGATTCTGACCGTATCCTGAATGAAGCCAAGCTTGTGCATTTTAGCGATTGGCCACTGCCGAAACCCTGGGTCATGTGGCCGTACGAAGGTCTCGCTGAGCTGCAGCCGGACTGCGGTGGGAAGAAGGAAGGCACCTGTCGCGAGCGAGAAGTCTGGAAAGGATTATACGATGACTTCAGAAAACGGCGGAAGAACCTCTGCAGAATTCTGAGTGTCCCGTCTCCCAAATGGTCCGACCTGAAGAACCAGACGCATTCACCATGAGAGTAGTAATCTATATCTACTGATTAAGTCCTCATGGTACCCGCGTAACATTTTTTCGCTATGATTCATGGCCAAGCTGTCTCTTTTATGCCAAGTGTGCGATCGACACTGGCAGTTCGTGATGACCTTGTGACGCGGCAGCCCTTTTCTGCGCTGATACGAACGTGTAGTACTCGGGCCAGCGCGGCTGTTCGTGACTTGCACTCGTTACCACGCGGAATGTCAAGGAGCTTCCATGTCGGTGCCCGAACTCAAATGCAGGTGCAACCCCTACAGTTCTCTCAAATTATGCTCGCGGCATCCGTCCACTCGAGCCCAGGCGATACGGCCCATGCCTGGTAGCGCTCAAACATTGCAACACCTGCCGACTCCGCCTCGTCCCATCCCCCTCATCATGTTCGCCTTCCTTCTGTGACACGTTCGCTAACGCCCACGTCCGCTCCTTCAGCTTTCGCTCCACTACTTCGCGCGCTATGTCGTCTGTCGATCCAGTCTCGTCAGTTTTCATACCTAAGCAGCCGGCTGAGACTGAGGTGCAGACTGTCATTATTCACTACCCGTTCACCTTCGTTGCGAATAATACCGCCAGTGGTCCGACCACCGCTAGTCCAACACCTGTGACAAGCACCGGCACCCTTACTGAATACTATACACATGGCGGCATCTATGGCGACTCACCCGATTTCAAAGTACTCACACCCAATGGCGCGAAACTCGCGACGACGATGACGGTGGAATGGAGCATGAGTGACAATTTCACATATGGCCCCACAACGATTACTGCATCCGTGATACCCACAAGAACGCTCAATGCACCCTTCACAACACCTTCTGGCCTAACATTGGTGCCGACACATTCAGCAACCCACATTGCGCCACCAGTCGCAGGACCTTCGGCAGCAAAAGCATCAAGCGGCCTCTCAACAGGCGAAAAAGCCGGCATCGGCGTAGGAATCTCAGCAGCAGTAATATTCCTCGGCCTTATAATCGCCCTCTGGACTATGCGAAATCGAAGATTACGCAACAACGCCAATAGAGAAGATTCTGCAGCCAGCGCCTTACACGAGAAAGTAGAATTATCTGTAGAAGGTTCTGCAAAAGATGGGTTTGCGCCGGATTTGAAAGAGGAAGAAAACACTCTTGAAGCGGATCCTGATACTGCAGTGCCGCATGAGATAGGCGAGAGTGCGTTGGCGGAGCTGGACGGTGGGTGGGAGGGGAATGAGGTGTTGAGTCCGGGGAAGATTTATGAGAGGAAGAAGTGGAGTTGGGAGGCGCAGAGTCCACGGTTTGAGCAGAAGCAGGATGGGATTGATAAAAAAGTGTAGGGATCGCTATCTGTAATGTGGCCAGGTGGGTTGCGTTGCTACGAAGAATGGAAGGTGTGGGACTTTTTCTTCAAGGCTATATTGTTCTGCGGGCGGATCGGCTTGCGATACTTGAGGTATTGTAATGCATCATGTTCATACACTTGCGCCACGACCAGGAAGAAAAGCATTTACACAAGGACTTCGGTCATGTTAGACGCTCTTCCCAGGTGCAGTGACATCGCACCCCATCATTCCAGACCTCATCGTATCGTGATCGTTATCATCACTGATGCTTCTTATCAGTACTCCAGATCACAAAGTCCAAGTCATTGATCAGCTTCCTCAACAATGACATGCCAAGTGGTCTATTTGGCAACATGTATGCTCATCCCATTCCACATACATCGATGCACAATACCCTTGAGCGTGTCTACGATCCTCAGTCGTCAACATCTCATCGTCACCATCATCTCACCACGTTTACTCTTCTTTCCAAGCACCCACGCCAGCGGCAAACATCCGCCCCAATCCATCAAGAAGACAGTCTCCCATCGCCCGTAAACCCAATACCTTTGCTTCCAACTCTCCCCACAATGTCTATCACCAATTCCTCAACCCAATCTACCCATCCACCAGTCTCATCATCACCCAGAAACACCTCCGCAACATCCACCAGCGACCCCTTGCACACACCCGAAAATGACCAATTCCGCAGCGAACCCACGCGACAGCCCTCCTCCGACGAGCTCTTCTTCTCTTCTCACCGCGACCGCACCGCTCGTCAACTACGTCCGCCCTGGCGCCTACGGTAGATGTCTACACTGCGGCATGCCAGTAGGATCCTGTAAGGCCAGTTGTGGAGCCGGCAAGCCAGCGTATTCATGTGACTTCAAAAAGATCAGTACGTGTACGGCACTTGGGTGTTTTTGGGCTGTCGGTTCTGAGGAGGTTGAGTAGTCCTTTTAGCGCAATGGGCAGAGGTTGGTATGTAGTTAGCGAATTGGATGAAAAGTCAATTCTCATTGTCATTGCCTGTGTCCGTCAATCGGTTCCGGCAATACCCGCCGTTTTAGAAAACAGGAGAATGCCTTGTTGGGGCAGTGAAAGGTAAGGTAGGGATAAGTATACATGCTATGACGAAAATCTCGCGTGTTTTGCTCGCAGAAAGGTATGAGGGTAACGTAGTAGCAGCCGTATGCAGTATCAACTCGTCGCTCTCAAGCGTCGTAGGTGTCGATACGGCCGCATGGCACTTACTGTCCAGTAGTCGTCCGCTAACCATGTATGCCAAGAAACATGCCGCTTTAGGCCCCGTAGTCGTGGTAGTAGTCGTAATAGCAGGCATATCCAGAGCCGTCGCAGTAGTCCAAAGTTTGGAAAGTACACTTTCAAACCAGAAAATACCAAAACTCAAGCATTAAGTCAATCATGATAGTCGCTCATCGCCATTGTAACCCTTCACGCTCATCCGCCGCCACGTCCACAATTGGACCCATGGCAGGTCTCCTTCCCTCAGACCTTATGCACGACCAACCAGACTGGCGGCAACTCCCCAGGCGCACCACGCCTCGCATTCCAGCCCATACTGGATAGATTGCCTTTAGCCTTGTCAGAAGTGTATGCAATCGTCGTGCCCTGCGTCCACCAATGTCAGCAAACATCACCACTCAACACGGACAACGTCATTTCAGAAATGATAGCACTGCAGAAATTCAACGTACCTTCTTCCACTCCCCCATCCCCACCTCAACAACTTCGGTAGCTGCCCACCCATCACATCCCTCACCCTCTTTCTTGAGCACCCTCTCAATCACATTCTGCACAGTGAACCAAGTTCCGGCCTTGAAGATTTTGAAGCCCAGGGCCTGGCCCTTATACTTCTCCTCCCAGATAGGCGCTGCTTTACCGAAGACGTGAAGCATGGTGTGTTCGGTCTTCTTGGGAAACATGTAGTTGATCCCGGGGCGGAGGGTCGGAGCGCCGTAGATGTTAGAGCTGTGGGAGGATTTGTTGTCGTCTGCCTCGGCGGGTTGCTTGGAAGAAGAGGACTTGGCCGATGTAGAAGGCTTCTTACTCCCAGCGCTTGTACTAGAGAAGGCGTGGGAAGGGGCCGTGGAGACAGGTGGTGGCGGTGGGAGGTTCAGCTTGACCTTGGGAGCTTCTGGCTTC
Source organism: Nothophaeocryptopus gaeumannii (assembly GCA_031771865.1). Lineage (NCBI taxonomy): Eukaryota > Fungi > Ascomycota > Dothideomycetes > Mycosphaerellales > Mycosphaerellaceae > Nothophaeocryptopus > Nothophaeocryptopus gaeumannii. The sequence continues at coordinate 323,107 of JASISA010000002.1, forward strand.
TCAGGCTCCTTGTCCTCTTTTTTCTCTTCTTTCTTTCCCTCCTTGGCGGGAGCTGGCTGAGCAGCTAGGACTGGTTGTCCTGAGTACGCCGGTCCGTATGCGATCTGGTGGCCATACGCCGCAGGAGCCTGCGGGTAGGCGAAGACTGTGACGGGATTGACGGGCATTGGGACACTTCCTGGTGGTGGGAGGTATCCGTTGTCGACGCGCCACTGGTAAGGCGCGAAGTTCATGTGGTGATTACTTGGTGTCGAGGGGTTGGATGTCCGTAGTGTTGGTCAAAGGGGTCAAAAGTTGCTTAGCTGGCTGAGGTTCGATTTAGTTCCAGTTGGTGTCTGCAAGTGGAGGATAGATTGGTTGGTTCCTGGGAGAGGAGCGCGGTATATGTGCGATCCAGAACCAATGTGTCACGCTCCATTTTGGAGACCTAAGGAACGGCTCAATGGCGCAAGCGGCGGCCATGAGCAGTAGCAAACAATCGTGAAGCCATCACGTCGGACTCTGAAGCAGATGACACGCTTCTGTGCCAACCTGCTGGCCGTCGTGAAGATATCTCGAGATGGCAAAAGCCCAGCACTTGGTTGTGACCGATAGTTCGTGGCGCACGCGCTGCTAAGCGCACGGCATGTTCCTGTCGTATGATGAGCTGATTCAGGTGGCACTGGCATGGGTGAAAATGTCCGCATTGCTGGAAGATGTTCGCAATGGTGGGCGCATGCGTGCTCTGGCGTAGTACACCAAAAGATGTCGTACATGCGTTGCAAGGAGTATGGCAACATCATGGGCCGCGTGATTGAGCTTTTGGAAGTATCTCGTCATCTCTTCGCGTTCCTGACTATTATACACCAGCAACTACCGCCAGACCGCCGTAGATCAGCTTGCGCACTGCATAGAAGCTGCCTTCGTTCTCGCGTGTCCGGTAGTGTGGCTGCATCAACCCACCCGCACCAGCCTCAACCTCAATCTTCCCCGTGACCGATTTCCTGACAATCACCGTGCTGTCAATCAGCAGCGTTCCCTCACCACGGAAGACAGCAGTATGACCCGACTCCTGCATGACCCTTCTCAGGTCTGCGAGGCGCAAATCGCCCACATGCACAGGTTGCGTCGCGCGTTGAGTGTGACCTTGCGAAGGCACGGCAGCGTTGACGAGATCGAGGATGGGTATGGCAGGGGTGCCGGAAGCTAGCTTTCCGGCATCTTTCTGAGTGTCGTCTTCGCCCTTGATGAGCTTGAGCTTCTTCTTCACATTCTCATCTTGAGCGCTGGGATCTTCTATCGGCTCAGCGTCCAAGCGACCAGTCAGCGCCACGACCCCTAGACCTTTGACATTTTGCCAAGTGAGCTTCTTGACGAGCTGCCGGCTAAGCTTCAAGGTCCAGGCATTGGTGTCGACACTTGCATCGACCGTCTCGCCGACCATGGGCGTGAAGACATCCGAGGGCTGGGTCTCGCTTTCGCCAGCTAAGAGCTGTTTACATTCACCAGCGAGAATTTGTGTTTCTGAGACGTCGCCGGATATCAGAATAAGCTTCCGCGGTCTTATCAGCGGTATCAACATCTGCAAGTCTCGTCTGTCGTGCAGTCCTGTGAAGTCGATATGTGCAATGCGGAGCTGAAGAGACAGTTCTCGCAGGGTGAAGACGGCCTTCTTGGGCTTGTCATCAACACCTTCTTCAGGTTCGTAATCACTCTCGCTGTCGCTTTCTTCAGATGCTGATCCATCTGCACCATCACCCGCACCTGGAGCTTCTCCTGTTGCTCGGGCGATCAGGGCATCAATATCGTCTGGCTCTCGCTCAACTTTCGGTGCCTTGACCTCCTTCTGCTTCGGTTGTCTTTTGTTCTTGGGCGCAGCGGCGGTGTTGGCAACTTCATCCCACTTGCGCTTCTGCCCAACAGCAGTACTCTCTTGCCTGACACCATCTCTCATATCCGCGCCATCAACCTCATCTCGTTCCTCGGCGCGTAGGAAGTCTTCAGGCTTGATGATGTCGCCGTAGTCGTCGTTCTTTGCCCGCCGAGCAACGAATGGGAAGATCTTCTCTCGCCCGCGTTTGTTTCGCACATCGAAGTCATGCACATTCTTGCTCCGAAGCAACACATTGATTCCAAGCTCCGCGTCCGACAAGCCTGCTTTACGCTTGTTGTTTTGCGCCATCTGGGTCACTTTCAGTGATCGCCCTTGGTGCTCCGGGTCCTCGTCATCGTCCTCAGAATCTGAAGACTCTTCTGCTTCCTGTTCTGCTACTTCAGTGGTCGTGGCGTCGTTTGTGGTATCATCACCTTGCAGCGTGCTGTGCATCTGCCTATGTCGAGCTATGTATTGCTGATAAAGCATGTCCTCCTCGTGGTTCAGATCTTCTGAAACAGCATCCCGCAGCTGTATTCTTTGCCCGTCTGCGCCAATGACCTTGGCCCCAGTTTGTGATGATGTCTTGTTGCTTCCACGCCAGCAATCCATGAGCTGCTTCGCGAGACTGGAGTGAGCAGCTGTGCTACTTGAAGTGTCTTCTGTCAATATAACCAGATTCTTCGAGTCTGCTGCGAGTCGCTCCAGAGCTTGCCTCGAGAAGCCCCATGCGAGCGACGCATCGCTAGCCAAGAGAATGCATGGGCTTGATCTCCTCAACGCGCGATCGAACTGACTCTTCCGCTCAATCTGTTTTACGAACTTCCAGTCCAGCAGATTGGGCGCCTTATCATCGCCTTGACCCTTGCTCATCGCAGCTTCGGCATCTCGTATGATTGTATCGTCCATCCACTCCAGCATGCTCTGCAGCTGCCGCACGGTGCTCGAGCTTGTCCTGCTGGCCATGTATATGCGCGCATGTCGGTATGTCTCCGCGTGGGGCCCATTAATATTCTCGCGCCATGTGTGGTTCAAGACGAAGGCAAGCTCAAGCACTCTGGCTGAAGAGTCTGTCGGTATGAGGACCTTTCCACCTTGTGCGATTGTCTCCCGGACCAAGCTGATCAGGATATCATCTCTCTTCTTCCTGGGTAGCACTTCTGTCTTCTCCACGCCCTTGGAACTACAGACCAAGGCTGTCGGCCTGCGCAACGACTCAATAATCTCTGCGCCTCCTGCCAGCCATGCCGCGCCCGATAGCAGGTTCTCTCGTCCCTGATTCCAGTCGGCAGCATAGACGATGCTCTCCAAGCTGTGCTGTATATGCCATATTGTACCACCGGGCGTGTGACCCGCGCTGTAGGCTGTGACTGTGAGATTGCCGAGTGGAGGTGAGAATGGCGAAGGGATCGGTTGGTGCGGCTGACTGTACTTCAGTGGGTGTATTTGGCTGAAGAAGGTGTTGATCTCGTCCGCGGTCGGCGGGGGAAGGAGCAGGTTCGGCGTCGCGTTTGCGTTGGACGAGAGCGCGGAAGGTGCAATGGATGTCCTCGGTATTACGGAAGCGGCGAGCGGCGAGGAGGCGTACAAATCGGTCAAGAGCGTCCGTCCAAGGTTGATGACGGGGGTAGTCGCGTAGACGGGGACTTTGCTGAACAGAGGGATGTGCTTGCAGCAATGCGCGTATGCTCCAATGTGATCGATGGTCGCGTGTGTCAAGAGTATCACCGAGAGAGTCGAGACGTGCTTCTCCAGCGCTTGCAGCTTCTCAGCATCGAATGTCTCGTCCCATCCCACGTCCACCAGAATCTTGACGCCGCCATCAAGCTCGAGGAGAGACTGCGACGCTGGCGACGTGGACTGCGCCCCCAGAAGCGGCGTGAAGTTGAACATGGCGAGTGCTATCGTAGTGTCATTGTTACTGCTCAAGAGAGGTCACCGACGTCAGATGAGACAAGTCGCGTGCTCCTTGCATGTGAAGTCTTCCACGGCTGCGGAGGTGAAGGTCGGCTTCGAGGGCGCTCGTGCCATCAGATTCGGTACGCGAGTCATGTTCGTGTTCCAATACCACACATTACCTCCTGGACCTACACTTTCAATCATTACATCGACCTTGCCCATCCAACACATGCCTTAGAGCATCATAAACTCTCGTGCTGCCGGAAATATGTGCCTGCGCGTCCTCCAATGCCGCCTTTCAAGCTTCATGTATTCGAGAGTCGTCCTCGCTCAAGGAATTAACACCATATTCAAGACTCGATCTTACAGCTCTTCCAAACAATATCCCTCACGCTGGACTGAGGGCGAGGTCGCTACATGTAATCGCTTGATTGCGCAAAGATGCTCCATACTTTCAATTGCCGAAACACTAAACAAGCCATATAACAGTGTTGTGGCGCACAGATGGCGTCAAAGACATGAAGAAATAGACGCTTCGAGGTTTAACAGAGCTTGGACCGCCGAGGAAGATCACAAAGTTCAGGAGTTACGATCTCTCGGTCTGAGTAAGGCAGCAGTCGGAGCGAGATTGGGCAGAACAACTCGAGGTGTTCAGTGGCGAATGAATGCACTCGCCAAAGCGACGAAAACAACCACCGACCAAGAAGGCAAAGCTCCTCGGGCGGTCCGACCATGGTCTCAAAGCGAAGTGCAGGAGCTTCAACGGCTTCGTGAGGAAGGCATGACATATACTACAATTGCAGAAAAACTGCACCGAACGCGACCTAGTGTTCAAAATTATTTGAAACGCCTACCCTACCGCAAGAATTTGGACGGCCAGAGGACAGTCCTTACGCCGTACTCATCTGATGAGCGTGATCTGATCTACAAGCTTCGACGCGAAGGGAAAGGCTTGTCGGAGATTCGCGCATGTATGCCGCGCCGGAGCAAGGGCGGTATAAAATATCACATGTTACAGTGTGACCTTCAAACGCAAACTCCTACTCTGGATCACGGAGTCCGAAGGAACCCAGTATAGTGCAGACATGGGTTCGAGAGTTTCCTGACTACTGAACGACAGAGCTCAGGTTGCCGAAGTCAGTATGCGAGGGTGCTTGACGCTTGAGGACAAGCTTGCAAGCTTCCAACTTCGTGAGCCATGACTGGTAGGATATGTGCGACGACCGCGTCACAGTCCAAGAACAGGCTTATTCAGTCTTTCAAAAACCTGTCTACTTCTCGACATCGCCCACGTCTGTCTTCTCAACATCGAAGAAGGAATCGAAAAGCACTTCTATACGACCAAGCAAGATGTCTATCAAGCAGCTACTAGCAACGTCTCTATCCATTATGATGCTCATCTATATCTACAGACGTCTTACTGGCCCCTCAACCCAATCCATGACCGAGAAGGACATCCGAGTGCAGCGGTACTTCCTCCTTTGCCAGATATACGGGAAACCGGACGGCCGCCATCGCACGACGGACTCTTCGAATTCGCTGCAGTTCATCTGGAATACACAGCAAGACTGGCGCGAAGAAACAGAGTACCATCCTGGCTCGCAGAATCTACATGAGAGAGATGTGGACCTTGGTATGCAGAAGATGAAAGACTTCATACAACAACGCGGGTGGTCTCTGTGATCGATGACAATCGTCTGGATCGAAGCATACTAAATGCTGTTTGGTTTTCATCTGCCACCGGAGAAGTCATACTGGTCCGAGGAGGTCAACGCATCGAAGCAACTTGAAAATAGCTCCAATTTTTTCCAGCAAGCCAGAAACAGAAGATGAATTATTACGCGAGCATAGCCATGAGCGAGACAAACTCAACAAGAACTCTGCAGGAGTGTACACGTTCAAAACGCAATGCCAGCCGTCGGTCGTCGGGTTGATAAGATCTGGAGACATCTACGAGAGTGGGATGAGAGAAGCTAGATGGAAAATTAGTAATAGCAATGGTAATAGTAATAGTGATAGTAGATAGTTGAACAGTAAAGTAGAACAATAATTACTATGTTCGAGGACAGCCGCTAGCGTCCGTCTCGAATTGGTCAATCAGAAGTGCCTTCGAGTCACTCGAGATGACGGGCTTGGCACTTGGGGTGCATGGCATTGACATTCCTTAGCTCCGGATCTAGCCGTGCAAATAAGAATGACTTTCGCGTCGATCGGCTTTTCTTTCCACCGGCTCTTTCGACGCCGTGGGCGCTCACTCTCACCACCACCACCTTCTTCACCTCCTTACCATCATCACACCATGCGGCGCAGAATGCAAGTGACTGGCTATCAAAAGCAGGCAAAGCTTGGAGCTAAGCGCCTCAAGCCTCTCCAAGCTTCCATGGACAAATGGGCAAGCTGTAAACCCACAATGCTGCCGCCTCGGTCGATCATCTACGCCGCAGCTGATGAGGCTGTGCAGTCGAGCTTAGCTCGGCCAAGAATGTACCATCGAGTACATATTGTGAATGTCGCAACCCGACATTCCATCAGGCATTCTTCGTCTTTGACGTCACTGACACCTAGCATTAACTCTCAAGTCACAGCATCATGACGAAGAATACCTACGACGGGTATCAAGGCGAAGGCTCGTACTATCCCCCACAGTCGGAGTATGGGCAGCAATCATACGGCACCTACTCTTCCGGGGAAGGCCAAGGATACGCAAACTACCAGGGCCATCAGCAGCAGCCTAGCTATGGACAGAATGAAGGCTCAGCGCAGTCATACTATGGCGCCAACAACCAGCCTTACCAGCAGTATCCCCATGACCGTCCCATGAATCCGCAGCAGGATCAGTACTATCAAGGTGGCCAGGCGTCCTCCTACACTCCAGCGCCTCAGCAGTACGGACAGCAATTCGACAGACAATATCAACCCCCTTTGCCTCATCGAGAGCCACCACATGGGTATGGCGGGGATTCTTGGCAATATGGGCAACCTGCGCCTCATCAAGAACCACCACGACATGGCCCGGATCAGTATCCGCAACATCCAATGCAGTACCCGAGCGCGGAGTTGAATGAGTTCCGCTCCAACTTCGATCAACTACACGCTCAGCCAAACGCGCAAGGACATTACACGCAGCCACCTGGCTATTACCCGCCTGAACCAGGTGCACCCCCGGAGGGCGACCGCGGCGTGATGGGCGCATTAGCAGGTGGTGCTGCTGGAGCATACGGAGGCCATAAAATCAATCATGGTATCCTCGGAGGCATCGGAGGCGCCGTCGCCGGGTCTTTACTCGAAGACGCTTATAAGAAGAAGCACAAGAAGAACAAACAGCCCAAGTCTCGACGTGGCTCAAGCTCGTCTAGCAGCAGCTCCAGCTCCGACTCTGACGACGATAGGAAGAAGCGCCATAGTGGTAGAGCTGCAATGGCTGGCAACTTCCACGCCAGCTCTCGTAATGTCTACTTGGATGGTCGATGCACCCTTGTCGCCGAATGTACCAACGTCAATGGGCACCACCAGCACAGTGCGATCGATCTGAACGATGTTTTTACCAACACGAACGGCCGTTTGGCATGGGCTCGAGGAGGCAACTTCGCGGCGTCTGCTCGGAACATCCGTTTGTCAGAAAACGGGAACTGCATCGAAGCCGAGCTTGGCAATGGACGAGGCGGATGGCAGCACAACAAGGTCAACTTGAACGAGAGAATCTCCAACGACGACGGCAGACTGATTCTGCTCTGAGCTCTGTTCCCAAAACACTCACGTGGGGGATCGACTGCGAAGCGGTGAAGGTGCATGAAGCTTGTCATTTTCAGGACCGAACACCCGAAAGATCATTGCAGAGGGAGCTCTTTCATTTAGTCTTAACAGACTTTCACATGAAGTTATAAAAGGATTGATATTGCATATGTACCTTGCTCTTCCAGGTGCTCACCACACACTTTCGGGTCATTGCGTTGCACTACCGACGCTACCGCTGCAGTCTAAAGCAGGGAACCGTTCGGTCACTCACTTTGCCGGGATAACTGAGTGAACAGCGCGAATATGCAGCAGGTACAGAGGTACAATTGCTCAAAGAAGCACTGAGCTCAAATCCCTATGGCATGATCCATCAAGAAGGGGTGCCAACTCCAGCAGATATACCCAAAGTCAGCTCTCAATGCAAGACATCCTTGACTCGCTTCCCGGCATAAGTGTATGCTAGCAAGAACAACTTACGGAATGGTCTCCACACTATCATCTTCAAGCACTCTTCATGATTCTCGGAGAAACCCTCACCATAACAATTCGCCGGCAGACAAGTACCATCGCTTCGAGGCCATCCAAATCAACCCTTCACGAGAAGCGAGCATTGACAATGACCGCGCGAATGAAACGCCTCGTCTGAGCCTGAACCTTCCTGTTATATCGATACGGCCTTCCAACATTTCTTCACAGACGCCATCACATTCGAGGTCTTTCTCGGCTACATACTATCGACACTTTGATAACACACTCGACGCTGTTAGGCAAGACAGGGGAGCCACACACCATCGATCCTCTGGGGGCGACATTGGTGCGAAGAGACGAAATAGGAGATCGAGAGTTGACAGTTGCATGGGCCTTCAGATACCAGTGCAAGATCCGCAGATCAAGCAAAGAGAAAAATTGATCATGGGGTTGTTGAAAGAGAAGATAACTGCGCAAGAAGCCCTGTTGGCCCAGGATCGAGCAATTCTGGGTGCGATGGAGGAGAAGTATGGGACAGGGAAGCCAGGAACGGTCTAGAGAGGGCTTACTACGAGTCGATAGAACAATGGGTGTTCTCCTGCCTAGTCTTTGGGGCCTTCGTTATGTAATTATTCGATATCATGAATGTCGCTTGCGACGAAGCCCGGTATAGGTGCCTCAGGCAAAAGTTCCTTCCCTCTGACCGACGAGATCGCGCCACTTCCTTCGCATCATCGTGATCATCACCTCCAACCTCAAATAGTCAAGCACCTTTGATCTCATGAGAACACAAGATGGAGTCGACGAGGAGTAAGAAGGACAAGACTAACATGCTCTTCCGTCTCCCAGCCGAGTTGCGCGAACAAATCTATATCCGGAGCTTCACCTGCACCCAAGGCCATGTTTACTGCCCCTGGAACGAAGGCCTTCTCCTCACCCTGGTCGACGGGCGAATCTACAAACCTTTCATGCACCGCCCATACCACCCACCTGACAACTCATCCAAATGCGCCGCGAAAGCTTTGAGGCTGCTCTCGAGTTGCAAAGCCGTGTACCAGGAAGCTCTGCCTATCTTTCATGCTTCTATGGAACTACGTTTACATGTAGATGGACGGTATAGGTCACCCACAGAGATCAAAGGTCTCGATCTCGGACCTATGGACCAATTCGGCGTTTTGTGTAATGCCAGGATATGGGACCTTACTGTGCGGCTGAACAGCATCGATGACACAGACCGGCTAATCAGTCAGCTTCAGACCCTCAAGACTACCTTGGGAGGTGCTGGACCTATCGAGTGGCGGGGTATTTCGGTTCAACTGTCAAAATATAATGAGTATCCCGTGGAGGGTGGGAGGGTAATGGAAGCAGTGAGGGAGTTGACGGGTGTCGAGGAGGGCTTGGAAGAGATTCAGGATCCTTGGAGGGAGGGGACGACGGTTTTTGACTATCAGTGTCCGGCGAGGGTGAAGAGTAGTAAGTGGGAGTTGTGAAAAGACTACAAAGTGCTCCAATCTTGCGATGTGTTCGTCTGTAATGAATACGAGTGCCGCTCGAGCCAGAGATGATGACACCCATCTCTGGAAGGCGCTCTACAGACAGACCAAGCCAAAGGCCATCGACCGAAAGGCACTCTTCGAAAGGCGCTCGAGCGAAATGGAGGTGTGCTTTAATACATGGATCTCTTGGTTTGTCCCATGACGATTTCCCGGGATTTGTGGTGGATTCCCGGAGCTCAGCGGAGCGGAAACATTTCAACATGGTTGTATAAAAGCAATGCTTTCTACCCATGGCAGGTGAAAAGATGTCAGTATTCCAGAAGGCAAGCCATCCAGACCTCAGACTTTCGAGAAGGCTTTCATAATGGCTTTGTCGAAGCCGAACAAAGTGGTGGTGGAAAGAACATCCTCGGAGGCTGAGCAGACGATGGACATTCAAGTCCAGGCGTGGTCGCCGTACCATCCCACCTTGCAAATTGAAGAAACCTCAAATCTGTTATGCACTCCAAGCGACAGGATCGGTCTGAGCACATGAGAGCGACACGGAGGCAGGACGGCACTCTATGAACTCGCGATCGGCACGAGCGCGCATCTTTTCTGCATTTGGCTGTTGCGAAAGAAACTCAATCTCGAAAGCGTACTGGACAAGAACCACTACCCTTGCTTCATAATAAGGCGAGAGTCGGCCGTTGTGAAACTCTTCCTGCGCGACCTTACAAAGGCCCCAAGCCGTCATAATCGGGGACACGGATGGCTTCGACCCTCGCGGCTTAGATACTTCATCGCTCCTCTCCAAATCCTACGGCATACATGTATTCTACCGGCTCCCGGCCAATTCACTGAAGTGTATTAGCGTCAGTCAAAACGTGACTACTTGCGTATCAAGCCGAGTTCAAGATCATGAGAAACCTTACACCTGATCGACGTCGAATCAAGAATCTCGCCGGAGAAGAGAACATATGCCATTTCTGCGATCGCGCGTATTCGCGCCGAGGTGCGCTCCAGCGGCATATCAAGGTCTGCAGCGAGAGAGGCTCTCTGCCATTGCCAGATGAAAGCCCGCGCCGAAGAGGAAGGAACGGACATTCCTGCGACCGATGCGTATCGAAGGAAATGTCCTGCGATGCAGCTGACCGTATGCGCAGTCTCGCCGCTGGTGTGTATTCTATGGATTGCGCTTTGCTGTCCTTCAATGGCATACCGCCGCCAATCCAAAGTGCGGATCTCGACCTTGATCTACCCAGCGATCTGCCAATTTGGGAACCCGAGCATCCTTTCATGGTTGAGAGCTTTACTTTCCAATGAACCTGCCTGAACTCAGCTCTCAGCTGGCTATATGGCACCTCCACGAAGCACGATGACAAGACGAGCAGACCTCGCCTAATGCTTCTAGATACATTTCTTCTCATCCACCGGCTCTACCAACACGGCAACGACATTTTGGTGACTGCAGAGGACAGGCAGGATGTTGCATCGTGTGCGGTTGTCACGAAAGGTCTTTTAAAAGCATTGGATAAATGGCATCGGGCGTGAGTCTCTGTGAGTGATGAGGCCGAGTAAATCGGTACGTGGGAGCACACTGGGTTCTGGAAACATGGGGATCAGTATGAGTCTGCTCTTCGGTTACTGCTCTCGGTCAAGTCGATTGAACGGCTCAGATCTCTACTTCAGAATCATGTCAACCGTCTGGAGCGCCTCAAAGAAGTGCTAGCCACGTCTCATGAGGGAGGGAATCTTGTATCTGTAGATCTGAATAACGAGCCTACTGCTGGCATTGCTTGAGACGCGATTGACATAATTTGAGGCTCCCACACACGCCGAATCCTTACTTTGTGGGTGAAACTGATTGAATGACACGTGAAAATGCATGCATGAGTGAAAGTGCGACGTGTGATTGAGCCAAGTCGCGTTATGAAGTAGAAGTAGAATGTGATCTCGGTCAGGGTCTGAAGATTGTGGCTCGTGCGCAATGTGGGGCAGATCTGTGGCGTTCACATGGAATGAACGGTTTCGGCCGTCTTCACCATCTAGACATTCACGATCTCCGCCCCAGGCATCCGCTACGCTGTTTCCTCCTCCACCTGCGACATACGGCCTGCTTTCGCCGCTCTCGATATCCAGCAATCTTCTTCACAAACTGTTTGCACCTCCCAAGCTATTTGCTTCTCCGGTCATTGAACCCCGCCAACACCCACGCCTGCCTGAGGCAAGCCAAAGACAAAGAGAAAGCGGCGAGGACGACGTGGGCAGGGAAACTGTAGTAGAAGAGACAGAGACATGGCCTCGCTGGCGGGCAGAGGAGGAAGGGGTAAAATACGGCCTCCGCGAAGGGTACGTTTGCCTACACATGCAACAATTCCTCACTTTCACATTCACGCTGATCGGCCGGCTTCGTGCCGATTCTGACGTCTGTTGAAAACAACCTGCAAACACTGCTTTACACTCGCTCTCGTACATGGCAACTGCCACAGCAGTCATGGCGCCTAACAAGAAGAAACAGGGTCTCCAAGGCGCCGACGTCGACTTCGAGACAACCTGGCAAGTGCTGGAGCGAGCGTTCCATGAGATCCACACCAAGAACGCCTCTGCGCTTTCCTTTGAGGAGCTGTACCGCAATGCATACAAAATTGTGCTCAAGAAGAAGGGCAATGAGCTCTACAACAAGGTCGCGCAGTTTGAGGAGAATTGGCTAGGCCAGACCGTACGGCCACGGATAACGAACCTGCTCACCACGCCCCTCCAGTTGACCGATGACCTTGGTCGGTCGCTAGCACCAACATCTGAGCGACGAGCACATGGTGACAGGTTCCTCGCGGCTCTAAAGTCATCATGGGAGGATCATCAGGTCTGCATGGGCATGCTAACTGATGTGCTAATGTATATGGTGAGTTTACGAGAGGTTGGAGCTGACGATGCTGGGGTGACTGATGTGAAGGCAAAGGACCGCGTGTACTGCACCGACAATCGACAACCCTCCATCTTCTCCAAAGCCATGGGCCTGTTCCGCGACGAAATCCTCCGATCCCCAGCCCGACCTGGCTCCGCTCACCTAATCGAGTACCTCACAAACCTCATCCTCGACCAAATACAGATGGACCGCGACGGCGAGAGCATCGATCAATACCTCGTCAAATCGAATGTCTATATGCTGGAGGGCTTGTATGAGACCGAGCAGGAGGTGGAAGATGAGAAGCTATACCTTTCAACATTTGAGCTGCAATTCTTGGACAAGAGCGCTCAGTTCTACCGGGAGGAGGGCGAGCGGCTACTAAAAGAGTCGGATGCTGGGACATACTGCAAGCATGCGAAGCGGCGCATCGACGAGGAGAGTGATCGATGTAGATCGACGCTGTCGGAGAGCACAGCACCTAAAATTCAAAAGGTGGTTGAAGACGAGCTCATACGGCACAAGATGAAGGGTCTGATTGAGATGGACAGCGGCGTACGGTATATGGTCGACAACGATAAGTTTAACGAGCTTCATCTTGTGTTCGACTTGGAGGCACGCGTGGATCCCAAGAAGCCTGAGCTTACCAAAGCGCTTCAAATGATTGTGGCTGAAATGGGAGCGAAGATTAACGAAGCCGCAAACACCGCGTCTTCAGCGCCGGCTCCGAGTAATGCGCAGACTACTGCGGGTGCCGAGGAGGGCGAGGCTGAGAAGGTCAAGGGCGGCAACGCGAAGCAGATCAATCAGCAGACGGTGGCCGCGCTCAAGTGGGTGGAGGATATACTTGAGCTCAAGGATCGCTTCGACAAGATCTGGAAAACGTCGTTCAAAGATGACCAATCGATTTCGACGGCACTCACCCGTAGCATGGGCGAGAACATTAATGCGTTTGGTCGCGCGAGCGAATACATCTCCCTCTTCATTGACGACAACATGAAGAAGGGTATCAAAGACAAGACAGATAACGAGGTCGACCGTACCCTGGAGAAAGCCATCATTCTCCTACGATACCTGCAGGACAAGGACATCTTCGAGGCTTACTACAAGAAACACTTGTGCAAGCGTTTGATTCTGAAGAAGAGTCAGAGCCTGGACGTCGAGAAGCAGATGATCAGTCGCATGAAGATGGAGCTTGGCAACAGCTTCACACTAAAGCTGGAAGCTATGTTCAAGGACATGGCAATCAGCGAGGAGCTCACGGCGGACTTCCGCAAGTCGATATCGGGCCAAGGAGATGTCGACAGATCGCGCGTCGACTTGTCTGTGATGGTTCTCACTTCCATGACTTGGCCCCTGGAAGCCTTCAAGTCTTCGAACGAGGATGATCCAGAGAACAAGGCCCAGGTCATCTTCCCGAATGTCCTCCACCGCGTCAAGCTCAGCTTCAAAAAGTTTTATTCTAACAAACATTCTGGCCGAAAGCTCACATGGCAAACTAGCATGGGCGATGTCGATGTGAAGGCTAGGTTTCCAAAGTCGAACAAGGTCCACGAGGTCAACTGCTCGACATACGCGGCGCTCGTCCTGCTGCTGTTCAACGACTTGCCGGCTGGCGGAAGCTTGACGCTTGAGGATATTCAGGGACAGACGAACATACCTCTTAACGCGCTGAAGCGGAACCTTCAGGCCCTCGCTGTTGCACCGAAGACTCGCATGTTGGTCAAGGAGCCAATGAGTCGAGATGTCAACGCAGGCGACAAGTTCAGATTCAACGAGGACTACAAGCCCGCTTCAATCAAGATCAAGGTTGGCGTTGTTTCGGCTGCCAACAAGGTCGAAGGCGACAAAGAGCGCAAGGAAACTGAGAAGCGAAATAACGATTCGCGAGGCTACGCGATCGAAGCCGCTATCGTTCGTACGATGAAGCAGCGCCAGACCCTCCCTCATGCCCAAGTGCTTACAGAGACGATCAACTTGCTGTCTTCGCAATTCAAGCCCGACGTCACGATGATCAAGAAGAAGATCGAGAGTCTGATTGAGCGGGAGTATCTCGACAGGATGGAAGAGGCGCCTGTTCCGAGTTACAAGTATCTTGCTTAGACTTGACTTCGAGGGGAGAATGGCTTTGCATGAGAAGGCGTCTGGGGGTGATCTAATGCATTTGGGAACGGTACGGTATGCATTTGCATGGCTGGGACAGGCAAGAAAGCGCGGCGCACTTCTTTGGTTGTAAGAACATGAGGGTGGGTATGGGATTGGCGTATGCGAAGGCGGCGGCGAAAGTGCTGCCTACTGGTGATGAGCTAGATACCCCCAAATGCATGAGAGAGACTTGATACTATGAGATGAGACGAGCATGTGTCTGTCGCGATTGCTGGTCGTGAGGATTGGACGACCTTGAAGATGCAGCACTTCCATTGGCTCGGCTAAAGCCGAAGCTAAGTAATGCTACCCCTATTCACCCAAAGCTCGCTCGCAGCTCACTCTTCCGTGGCTCACACCTTCTTGCATCAGCAGCAACACCGTGAAATAAGTTTGCACCATTCGGCTTCTGCGAAATACTACATGCTCATACTGCGTTTCACGAGCACTCGTCTCAAAAGAGTATAACCCAAACCTCCTGAAACACGCGTCAAGAAGAGTTTGGACAGCAAGAGCAAGTGCACTACCGGAGACGAAGTGTGCTTAAGTCAGCGCACACATCGGAATGTGAGAAGCGGTGGGCAAGCGAATGAGAAGAGCATGGAGCATTGCGGTTGCGGCATTGAGTGAGACGCGCTGAGTATGGTGCACGCGAGCACACTTCAGACATCTTGGGAGCCCTGGGAGAGAATGGACGGAAGCGGATTCGAATCTGGCAAGTTCGACTGCTATAGCAGTGGGAGGTCTTCTCGGCCGACAGTGGCAGTCGCGCTCTTGCTCCTTCGAGTGCGCTTCGGGCGAGCGATGCTCTGACTCAAGTCCATCTGGGGTTGTACGAAGTCCTGTTCCCTTCGCGCGTTCCCAGGATGCAGAGTCGGCGCTGTTTGGCTTCGCTACATGCATCAAGCTGGCTCATGCTGGCGGATCAGGCTTTCTTTATTGGACACCGCACTTCAGCAGTGCGAGAAGCTTTTCGTCCAGACTGCAGAGGTCAAACGTTCGTGCGGAGAGTGAAGTGGATGCTTCACATATCGCGGTGTTTGCATATGGACCCGAGATGCCCCTGTTATCGTATCATTTATGGACATATTGCGCGGTCCCAAATTGACGATTGGTATCAGGGTGACGATGAATTGATATTTCAAAAAAGGGTTTGGGCAACGAGCGCTCAGGAAATCTTGCCTGAGAATCTGGCGTACTGATTGACAACAGTGATCGATACGCAGACTGCAAGCTATAAATTATACACAGAGCTCTACTCGAAGTATTTCTTTTCGATGAGGGCTTCAAGAAGAAGACAATACCCCGAGCGTTTACCCTCTTCAAAGCTTGTGATCATCTCTGGTGGTATTGGTCTCTTTACGAATCTAACTCATGAGCTGGTATTGCTTCTTTTGACAAACCTCGCACACGCGCCGTGAGGTTGATATAAGCATACTTGGACTATGACTCTGATTCTCAACTTGCGGTCTGTTCCCAAACTACTCAACAATCTTCTCGGTAAAACGGACAATGGGGATCTTCTTACTCAATTTCCTACATGGCGCAAGCGGATTGCGATGCACCATCCGATCCTCGATAGCGACGACCCGTCTCCAGCTCCAGCCTGCGGTGGCTGCCATGGGAAGCAGTTGCGCCGGTTCGGTTTGGAATCATTTATCTCGGTCCGCTGGTACATCTCGCGCGGCTTGGGAAACACAAGTCATTTATTGGTTTGCTGAACAAAGGGAGGCCGTCTGAAAAGCATTGTGCATGAGTTGTGCACCAATGATGTACGATCTGGACTCTCGCAGCCTCGCTGTTGCGACATCGTCCGGACCCGAAAGTCCGTCTCCACACGACTCTACAAAAGGTTGGCCCAAAGGGGTATGGTGTGCTATAACAACTGCTGTATGTACACAGGCGGTGTCTTCTCTTGGCCTGTCGTCGCAGGGACGTTGTTGACGAATGGTCAAGATCAGTAAACACATTCAAGTTCTGGATATAAGGCTCCTCAATCTGCCGACATTGCCCTCACGCACTGCCTAAGAGCACGAACATTGCAACACGATGTCGACCAGCCACCACTCGAGCGATTCGATCGATGAGAAAGATATCGAGAAGCTTACGACCTCTCAAGGATACACGCAAGATGATGCGCAGAAACAGCAGACAGATGCACAGACAGCAACAACAGGAAGCAAAGATGGTACTCAACTAGACGCCGAGAAAGGAGAAGCTACTCCTCCGAATGGACCGCCTCAGGGTGCGATGTTCGACCCTCGAGAGAATCCAGACGGCGGCGCAAAAGCCTGGTTGTGTGTTTTCGGGGGGTGAGCACGACATCTACAGTGTAAATGCACATACATCCTCAATGCGTCTTGCTAACCTCCCGCAAGCTTCCTAATCCTATTCTGTTCGTTTGGTTGGATCAACACGATCGGAGTCTTCCAAGCGTACTACCAAACACACCAACTGTCGGACCTGTCGCCTAGCACAGTCTCCTGGATTCCATCCTTAGAGACCTTTATGAACTTCTTCCTAGGTCCCGTCGTTGGGTCGATCCTCGATCGATATGGCCATAGATGGTTGCTAATAGGTGGCACCTTTCTTCATATATTCGGATTGATGATGACGAGCATATCGACGAAGTACTATCAGTTCATCCTCGCACAGGGTATATGTTCACCTATCGGTGTTTGTAAGTCCCCGTCTTCGTCAATACCCACAGGCGCCATTCTAACTTCAGATGCCAGGTATGATCTTCTTCCCAGCAATGAGCACAATCACGTCCTGGTTCTTGAAAAAGCGCGGCATGGCATTCGGTATCATCGCCTCAGGCTCCTCTCTCGGAGGCGTCATCCTGCCCATCATGGTCCAGCGCCTCATCGATGAAGTCGGCTTCGGATGGAGTATGCGAATCACCGCTTTCTTCATGCTCGGATTGCTCATTATCGCCAACCTGACCGTCAGCTCTCGAATGCCGCCACAGAAAAAGCCTTTCGATATTTGGGAGTTTGTCCGTCCCCTCGGGGAAGTGACGTTTGATTTGCAGGTTTTTGGAAGCTTTTTGTTTTTCATGGGCATGTTTATTCCGATCAATTATGTGATTACTGAGGCGATTGCGTATGGAATGGGCCCAAACCTGGCGCAGTATCTCGTCAGTATACTCAATGCTGCTTCGCTTTTTGGACGGACGATACCTGGATATTTGGCGGATAAGTTGGGGAGGTTCAATGTTATGATTGTCGTAAGTGTTCACAAGCAGTCAGAAGGATCGCGAGACTTTGCTAATAGTGTGCTGGTAGACATGCCTCTTCACCTCAATCCTGATCCTGGCCTTGTGGATCCCCTCGCGAGGCAACGCACCCATCATCGTCTTCGCCGCACTCTACGGTTTTGGCTCCGGCGCATTTGTCTCCCTACTACCTTCTGTGATAGCCCAGATATCGGATATCAGGAAGATTGGCGCTCGAACCGGCACGGCATTCATGGTCGTCAGCTTTGCTGCACTCGTCTCCAATCCTATCGGAGGTGCACTTATCGATCGATGGCATGGAAGCTATACTGGCCTTCAGATCTTTGCGGGTGTCATGACGTTTGCTGGATCGTGCTTCATTGTTGGTGCGAGGATACATTGGGGCGGGTGGAAGTTGACGAACGTGGCGTGAGGTACGACAGGAAACAAGTCTCAGCTCTGATGTATTATATGTTACTATCAAGAGGTGTTCACCTCAGCTATTGATGTCACTGCTGTGCCGCGAACTCGTTTAAGCTCGAAATTCGTGATTTGTACCACGATTCGTTTGTATGTCGTCAGGGGAGGTGTTCCAAGATGAAGAGCAGCTCCTGACCTTTCGCCACAGCTTTCCCTGTATGAATCTCGATTCCGCGCTTCTTGGGTGGAGGCAGTGCCACTTTGACTGCCCTGCCCGACTACTCTGGATCAATATCCACATCGTGCACCTCAAAATCAACCCACCACTGCGTAGCCGTGATATTCTTATACTGAAACCATCGATACCTCAAAGCATACCCATCTGGATCATAAGTCCCCGTCGCATTCAGCACAATCTCCATCCCAGCCTTCGCTTCCATAAGCACTGGCTCGAGTCCTCCGTCTCTCCCAATAACCACCACAACAGGCGCATGATTCGTCTTTCCATCATCTGAATCCCACGTCCACTGCATCCTCGCAACAAAACTGTCCTGGAATTCATTTCTCCATCTCCATATCAAGGCGTGATTACTCACATGCAATTTTCCCATCCCCTCCAATCACTCGATCGACTGCACCGCCATAATGCTTCCCTCCATCCTCCGAAGTATCGGAGAGGATATATCTCCCTCCCCAACTCGCCCACTCCGGCCTCTCCACTTCTCCGAATCCATGCTATCCCATATACAAGAAAGTAGGTGTATCGCCCGTAGAGAGCTGGGCCAGTTGTGATCGGATCTCGAAAGTAGTCGGCCGAGGAGTATTGGCTCTCAAGATGAAAGTTTCTATTCAGGTTGTCGACCACTTCGGCATAGGCATCGATGATTTGAAGCATATCCTCTGGATGGACGATCCGTTTCATTCACGTTGAAGTGCAAGCCACCAGTCCTCTGGGCTCGAACTCGTTGCTGTATAAGAGATATCTGACCAGCGATTCTGCATCATCCGGCTCATTTGATATGTCGGAGACTATGAAGACGCGAGGCTTGTTCTTGACAAGGCGGAATGCGTTTTAGTGTTTCATGATGCCTGCCTGTTGCTGTCAGCATTCAATATCTTGTCTGCAGTCAGATATGAAGAGCGAAGTCCACGAGGCTTGGAGGAAGTCAGTCTACAACTGACTAGATCGGCCAGTAGCGCTTCAAGTTGCTCGTGAGACCAAGTAAGATTCTTGGCGTTCTCCAAACGATCTTCCGCCAGCGCCAAGAGTGCACCAGCAGTCAATCTGATGGCAGAGGGCCTCGTTCATCGGTCGCTTCGCAATCCGACTCTCCATCATCTGTATTATTGCGGCGCAAAATAACGAAGTCGGCAGACGTCCACTACAGTCTTGGGATTTGCCCTCCCGACAATGCTGAATTGGGTCATGGGCGGCCTCGCATCAGGCAGCGCACCAGGCGAGCTCAAAGGCACCGTCGCCATGATCCTCATCTACTGCTGGGCTTACAACCTAACCATTGAGGCCACAGCCTACACCTGCTTGACAGAGACCGCCGCTCCTAGACTAAGGATCAAGACCATTGCGATTGGACTTGCGATATCGAACTCTTTCAGTTTGATGTGGGCCTTTGTACTGCCGTACATGTTCAGTCCGGAGAGGACGAATATGGGCGGGAAGGTCGCTTTCGTTTTGGTGGATTGCCCGTTCCTTGTGTGTTGTTTATATGGTGGTATCAGCCCGAAACGAAGAACAGGAGCTATGAAGAGCTGGATGAGATGTTTATGAAGAGGGTGCCCGTGAGGAAGTTTGTGAGCTACAAGATCGATGTCCAGGAGCAAAGTGAGCACGTAGAGCAAGCTGGCGGGAAAAGGTGAAGCTCGCGATGTGCTCGCACATGGCAGGCTTAATGCAAAGCTTCGGCCAGAGGCAAGAGGAATCTAGTAGCAGAGACCAATCCGATCTCATACCTACCTTACTGCCGATAGCCAAGATCAAGATCAACTCAACGGGATGTCAATATCTTTGTGAGTGTCGCGTGTCTTGAGTGAGCCTCCTGGCGGAGTGCAGCCTATGAGATCTGGTTGCAGGTTACTTTGGCACAATTTCGCAGACTCGCGATGACCACGGTGGGCCATCCGAAGCAAGCAAGAGACGGTCGGTTTGGGTGACCTTCGAGATTGCTGTCGTCAAGATGCGCTGGTCGTAGACACGCCTGATGATGCAAAGGGTGGCTTTGAGACTGGTGGTGTTAGCGTAGGAGCACGAAACAATCTCTCCGACTCAGCTTTGACTGACTCTCCTCTTGAATGTGCTGGCACGATCAAGAAACTCATGAAACAGGATTTGGAAACGTGCCGCACAGAAAGCCGGAATGAGTCTTTCCGATATCACTCACGGCTTCTTTCCGGACCGAGTGATGATGAAAGCGGCACTGTTGACGGCAAGGATGTCGTGTGGAGACCCCATAGTGTTCAAAGCGAGAGTTACGAGGCCAATACCTTTATAGCAGCTCCAGAATCTTGTTATCAGCCAGGAGCCGGGTCACAGAGAAGGGGAAGCGACTGAGTTACTCCGCATGCGCACTCCGCATCTCGTATTCCTGGGCCTGGGGTGACTACAGTCGTCACGGAGAAACACGTCGCGTTTGCTGACGAGGTCGGCAAGCGTTTGTTGTTCAAGCTGAAGAACCCCCGGTCCTTCCAATTCGCGCATCAAGATGGTGATGATGTTGCATCAAGAATTCGAGATGCACGATCGGGCCGCCGCAGATGCGGAGGTGGAGGGATGGTGGAGAGAGGGCCATAACAGCCGATGAGGCGGAGGTGGTGTGTAAGGGCGTTCGTGGATCGTCGCTCATCGTATGGCTGGTCTGGCTTGGTTGTTTTGGATGTGAAACTGCGGGTGGTGTCAGTATTGGTGTCCCTGATCCATGGTCTCATCCAGCACGACAAATGGTGTTCGGATCGCATTGAGAGGCCTCCCCTTGCTCTTGCTGATGAGCTGGCAGGAAGAGCGGTCTGCCTGTTGGAGGTAACTATATGGTAACTCACGTAGGCTCGAATTTCCGGGCGGTGCTTCCCCGGATGTCGGACGCCATCAGCGCCATGATGCTATGCTGTCTGCGGGTTGCGATTCTGCATTCTTGGCTGCAGACGCATCGCAAGTTCGCGTGCGCCTCGTGCAGTGCCACATCAGCGTGTTAGCATCGGCGCCGTGGAAGAAGATGTCTGGACCTGACGATCACAGCGCCGGCGAGAGCGACACATGTAATAAGCACGACACCGTCAGTTCGGCAGGCCGCATCCCCGACGCGGTTGTCGGAGCGGAAACTTCGGGGAGCAGGAGCAAGTACGAAGTCAAAAGCTACTGTAGGGGTGGGGAGGGGAGGGACTGGGGAGGGAGGGCGAGGCGAGGCGAGATTGCGGGTGGGAGTTGGAGTCTCCACGACTTTGATGGAGAGATCCCATCTCGTCACATCTCGTCTCATCTCGTCTCGCGTGGTCTGGTACCATCTCGCGACACTCGCGGCGTCGCGGAGAAGCTCGCAGCGAAGTGCCCAATGCCCCTTATTATTATATCTTGCCACACTTCTACCGCATACGACTCGCTCGTATGGATGACTATGACTCCGCGCGTCTTGCCGAGCCCAAATGGACATGGGTATCTCATCACCCTTGACTACCCTCTGCGCACTCTCCTACGTGTAGCGTGGCGTGCCCTGCTATCGAACAAATCCCGAGAGGAGGGATCACTGTCGGGTTTGCGGTACTCATCATCGTCTAGCCGAAATCCGCCTGCATCCATCCCTGTACTATCAGCTCCTGATGCAGTATTCCGATGTTCCAGAAACAGCAATCTCGATCAGCAACCCACCGAGCCTGTCCTGTGGTCGCGGTGGGTGGTCGAACAGCGGTTTGCGGCTTGGGAACGCTGGAATGTGTGCTGGTCTTCCACCCGCATTGCAGGGCAGAGCGAGGCGGCATCCCACGGCCATTCCATTGCTGCATCGTGTATTCGTGTACCACACAAACGGATGGAACGTGGGCTAGCCTGGCACAGAATCCTATTAGCTTGGCATCATCGCCGCTGACATGCTGTGTGCCGGGCGTCCAGTGAGTATCCCGTTGGTCGTAGTCGTAGTCGTACCTCCCGGGATCCCGCGCGCTGCAAGCAAAGTTAACTTTGGCAACGTCGTCTCCAGATTATCTTGCTTGATCCGGGATGTATCTCTAAAAGGCTGTGCTGAGGTAAGGGTGAGCGCGACGTAGTATTTAATCAAACCGCCTCCCACTCCCACTTCTGTTGAAACCACTTGTTCGTTCCACGCTCACACCAAAGTAAGACATCGGACTCACCGCGCCATCAAAGTCACCAAGCACATCATCCTGCGACAAGATCTCGGAGACCGCGCATCGCTCTACTCTCTACTACAATAAACACTCGATCGCCACCACAACGCTACCACCTCAACAATCTAAATTCCAATACCGCCACTACGGACTCAATCAAGCCCACCAAATCAAAGTCTACAGCAATGACGGACACCATGCCTGAACCAGCGTCCCGATCGAATATCATTCCACGCAACGACTCATTCTCCGCCGAAGACCTCAGCAACGCCTTCAAGTCCTCAGAACGCAAGCCACGACATGACAACGGACTGTCTGCGAAAATCGCAGACTCAAATGCCCCGACTGTCCCACCGCCATCTCGCTCTTCATCAAGACCACCGTCCGTGTATGCCGACCGGAGACGTTAAAGAGGTGTCGAGCTGGACTTGATATCTCACACCACGCATCCTCAGTTTACCACCGAGCTGCGAGCTTTGACATTCTTGGCTTTGATTTCCATGAGCGATTCGATCTGAAACAGACGACGACATTACTTTAGCAGCATTACATTAGACTTACTGCTATTTGGAGAGCAAGCGACACAAGCGAAGAAAGCATCGAAAGCAAGATACCAAACTCACGACTATGATTATCTTTCTCGATATGGTGGTGTACCTGTATTTCGGGATTCGGAGCAAACATCTGGGCTTTTTATCGATCTATGGAAGGTGTAAATGGGGTTATTGGAGAGCGGCTATACATTGGCCCTTTTTGGCTATTTTTGCAAAGGCAGTGCCTTTCGGCTTGTATATACATTGGGATGGAAGCTCGAATTGCAATGGACAACAACTGGAGCAATGAATAGTGGTAGCAGAACGTCTATCGAAGCTATTCCATTTGAGTGATCTCGATTGATTTCATCTACCAAATTCCTGAAACATCCCCTACCATCACGGAGGTATCTCCCCTCACACGGATCTCATCCCCGCACGTTTTCGATACCAAACGTTAGAGATCGTATCGTGTTTCCGGTAGCCTTGTCTCAGGAACGCCACGAGTCCGCTTGAGACGTTCCGCTTTCCCCAAAGGGTCGGTTCTCAACGGTCGTGCAGCGCTCCAGAGACTCGGCCCCCACTTGTGACAGGAGTAGTGTCGGTAGGTGTCGGCCCCGTGTCGGCTTCTGCTAAAAAGTTTCAAGAAGAATGTACATGTACGATGCAGGATGGCGAGAGAGGCGTGGCAATGGAAAGAAGATTTCGTCCCGCTATTGGTGAGGTATTCGAGTACCGGCACTGAGTCTGTTGATTGACATGGATGCTATTCAACGTTGTCAACCACATCTGTACTTTATATATGTACGGGAGACGTGGGGTGTTCCTTTACGCGTCCAAAGCTTAACGACATCCTCTACTAGGTGCCTCATGCGACCTCTTGTACGAGATGATACTTAGCAACACACCATCCTTCTGCATCCCTCTCAATCTTCCTCATCAATGACCAATACCTTCCACCTCCGCCTGTGAAGTCAATGGAGTGCTGTCCGCATCTACTTCCCACTACTCGTGCCTCCACCACTCATATTCCCCGAATTCATTCCTTCACTCGCCGGATCTATTATTACACCTCCAATGCCCTTCTCGCCTGGGTTGTTCGCGCTGGGATCAACGCCGACGTTCGTGGAGCCGGAGTCAGAAGCTACAGGTGCTTGGCCGGGGACCTTGCCTTCTGTGTGGCCGGCGGCGTTTTCAGCTCCCAGACCTTTCTTTTCAGCTTCTTGTTTTTGGAATTTGGCAGATGCTGCTTGGCCACCTCTGAAGGAATTGTTAGCTTGCGATGAGTGCGGTTGTGGTGAGGTAGGCGTACGGTGTCTTGGATGCCATGGTGATTGATCTTGTTGGGGAGTTGATGGGTTGATGACCTCGGAGAGCAGAACGTGAGCAGCTTTGAACGCTGGAAGGTTTTGGTGCACCCCTCAATGCAGGTACCGCCTCTACAATACGTGTTTCCTGGTCGTGTCATGCCACTTAACGTCACTTCGTAGGCCAAATATCATGTCGTCATTGACATATGAAGACCCCACTATCTTCACGGACGTGTAGCCGAGCGTGCAGGCATGTTCGACACGGGCGACTGGGAATCTTTCTTAGTCGTGGAAATCGCGAACGGGATGGATCAAGTCTGCATTGGATCCGGTCTTCGGCTTCCAGTACCCATGGCCGGCTGATCCAAGTCCATCAGAGCAGCATCCATATCCGCATCGTCTCCCAGATAGTCTTCCTCTGCTTGCGCTTCCTCCATTACAGCGTCACCATGAATGTGATGGTCGCCGTTGGTCTCTCCATTACGTTCCTCGCGCTCCCTCTCGGCTTCTAGCTTGTCCTTGTGCGCCATCAGGTCCTCGTAGCTCCATGTACTGATCCCGTCCTGTAATTTCGCCGGGAAGGGCTTGCTCATATTCTTCAAGAATTTCTTTGCTGCTGCGACAGACTGGTCAACAGACATGTTGGTGTCACTCTCCATGAGCGCGCTCGAGATCCATTTCGGTAGCTGATTCCGTTTCTTGGCAAATCGCTTGTCGGCCATGACCATGATACCATAGTCATCTTTTCCTCGCAGGACACGGCCCAGACACTGGGCGCAATGTCGCATAGCGTCGAAAGACAGAAAATCGTTCTCACGGATTCGATACGTTTCGCGCAAGAACTCCAAGCGAGCCTTCAGAATACGGGACTCGGTGTACTGGAAGGGGACGCCGATGCATAACACAGTCCGGCCGTAATGATGATCGAAATCGATACCTTCCGAGACCTTGCCACGAGCGACACATAGGAGGACGGCACCTCTGCCGTTACTGCAAGCAGTTCTGTACGTCTCCAGAGCGAGCGAGGTCTCCTGACTATCTGGCGTTTCGACCAAGATGAGCTTGCTCTTCCAGACTGAGTCCAGGATTCCCATGCTCTGCCACATCGAGATCACGCTCTCCATGTAGAGGTACGATGGGAAGAAGACAACGATGCCATCGGGTGTGAGCTTGGAAAATTCGATGAGCAGATTTCCGTAGTTTCGCACATTGGCTGGATCATTTCGCGTTTGGAAGCCTGACGAGATCTGGCCTTGATCGGAGCCGCGCGTAACGATCATGGGCAAGAACGAGCGACGCGCGAGTGTCATTGCATATGACTCTTGAACCACGCATGTGAAGCCCAGCATCTTTGGGTACATCTCTAGAGGTGAGATGGTACCGGATGTGATAATGACGGAGCTGAAGCGGTCGAACACGGGCTTGATCGCAATCGCGGCATCAAGGCAAGTGAAATGCATGACCGGGTTTGGCACCGTCGCGTTGTCCGACTCGAAAGGCTCGAGGATTAGCAGAAATCCAGTGTCGTATGTCGCAATCAGAGTAGCAAATGTAGCTACTTCTTGCAAGGGCTGATAGTCCTCAATGTTCGTCAACTCTAGCGTTCGGACAAGGGACGTTAAGCGCTCGGCGCAGAATCGAAGCGGCTTCTTCTCAATGAAAGTCAGCTCCTTCAAGTGCTGCAGGAATGAAGGCGGCGTCTCTGAAATGACGTGCAACACTTTCATGCGCGTCTTGAGATACTCAATGAATCTCTTCAGGAACGCTGTGAAGTGCTCTGCTCTGCGTATGTTACCAGGAATGGCTTCCTTGAGCAGGTCATCCGGCAGCGCTGGATTGGACATGAACGCGCCTTCGTCTCGCGCCTCGTCCGCTTCTCGAAGACCTTCGACCAGCTTCGCATATTCGCTTTGAAGCTTCTCTGCATCTGTCTGTTTCATCTCCGTGATCTTCCTCTCTAGGTTGCTGGCACCTCTCGCGGCCTTGCGCAGGGAGTCCTCGGTCAAGTCTATGCTGAGCGACTCAATACAGACATTGTCAATATTGTGTGCCTCGTCAAACACGACGATACAATCCTTCGAAAGCTCCCTGGACACTCTCTCCGCAATCTTTGGATCCAAGAGGTAATGGTACGAGTAGATGATGACGTTGCAGAAGGGCATCATACGTCGAGCCGTGAAGTACGGGCACTGCTTCTGTTGCTCCCCATATCGCAACATACCGTCAAGAGTCCACACGCCAGGAGGGATGAGATTGTGAGGTTCGAGAAGGTCAAGGTTGTCATGGTAGATGCAGAGGTCGACATCTTCGCCACGTTCCTTCTGCTCCTTCACGAAACCCGCGGTTAGACTTCGACATCGCGCGTCAACAACAGATCCGCTTTTCTCTCTTTTGACAGAGGGGTGCAAGCACAGGTTCTTTCGACTTGTAAGTCCAAGACCTCTAAAGTCTTCCACGAAGCCAAGCTGGTCTGCGCGATATTTCATCAAAGCTTTCAGTTCTGCGAGGGCCTTTTCGATCTCGGACATGGTTCGGGAGCAGTAGATCAGCTTGCGGTGCTCCGGGTAATGCTGTTGATATGCAACGATCAGGGAGAGCAGGGACACTGTCTTTCCAGTCCCTGAAGGCATCTCCAGCACGCAGTGGCCGCCAGCGTCCAGCGTGCGCTTGAGATCGCACATGTAGGCATATTGCTCCGGGTAGATCCTGGGATACGGAAAGAGGATTGGGAGATCCTCAATGAAGAACTTCATCCTGTCGACTGCTCGCCCCCAGCTGCTGCCGTTCGATCACTCTCCCTCCGCCTCCCCCACCACGCGCCGCTCCTCTCCGGGCAGCAGAACACGTTCACCGTGTCCCTCTATTTCGCGCCAGCATGTGCCTAATGGGTCCAAGGTCTTCAGATTCGCTCTTCAAGTGACGGATGGTGCGCCGGCGAGGGTGAGTTGGGATATGGATGTTTTTGTGTGAAGATGTTCGAGCCACTCAGCCACTTTGGTGCCTGCTGTCTGCGGGAGCATCCGAGATGTTCAAACCTTAATCCCCGCGGTGTCCCAAACGTCATTCGCGGCTGCTCGCTCACGAAATTAATTCGATGAACGCTTCTCTGTCTTTATAATATCGCTGTCTGGGTCTTTGCAAGGCCATACTTCCCCCCCCCCCTTCATCTCCTTCTCGACAGTCTGACCGATCAATCTTCATCATAGCGCGGCTTTTGAGATCGATTATGCGAAAAGGATTCAAGTCACAAGCCAGTAGTGGTCGGGCTGGCGGCTTTGGCGCGTTTGCTGGCTCAGGCTCAGGCTTTGGCTCGACTCAGTCCTCAGTTCTCTCATATGTCCAGGAACCGCCGGACTACTCCTTGATTAGCGACTCAAATCTGGTTCCGGCCTTCAAGAATCTCTCCAAGAAAGACAGTACTACCAAGGCTAAGGCTCTCGAAGATATCCAGACTTTTGTGACAGGCACGGAAGGCGACCTCGAAGATGCCATCATAGAGGCCTGGGTGAAGCAGTATCCGAGGCTTTCTATTGATGGTGCCAGACGGGTTCGTCAACTCGCGCATCAGCTTACTGGGCAGATCGCGCTGAAATGCGGCAAACGAATAGCAAAGCAACTACCTCAAATCTCGGGACCATGGATAGCGGGCACATTCGATGTCGACCGATCCGTGTCGAAATCCGCCCAAGATGCTCTGAATACAGTCTTCCCCAGCGTAGACAAGTTACGAGGTCTGCGCAAGGCTTTTCACGAGTCGATTCTCCTTTACAGCAGAGACGCCCTTCTCAACGAGTCGGTCAGCACCTTGAGCGATGAGCGCTCTGTCACTGCCGATGATGCCAAAGCGACATATGCTCGTGTGCTCTCAATGTGCATCTCTGTCATCTCGAGGTTGCTGGAAAGCTTACCGTCGGAGGAAGTATCAAAGCAATACCACGTGTATGAAGAACTCCTTGACGACAAGAAGCTCTGGGAACTTGCAGCACACGAGGATTCCTCAGTTCGCAAGGCATTTCACGTTCTCGTGCAGATATGTCTCTCGAGAGAGCCGAGTCTAATCGAGACAAACCTTAAAGCTGCATCATCCACTTATGTTTACAAAGGGTTGGTGTCTGACCAGACTGGATCATCGCTGAGCTACGCACAGGCTCTCAATGCTTTGACTTCGAAGTTTCCATCTATATGGACAGAAGACTACTCTGGAAAGAAGCCGGCGCTTTCACGCCTGCGGCAATGTTTGAAGAACGGTGCTCAGGCCGGACCTCCAGCATACTGGGAGGTCATGCAAATGCTTGTGGGAAGGCTGCCTGATGGCATTCTCCCAAAAACCTACGACGGCATCTCAGATCTGCTCGTCGCAGCTCGCGATGGAGTTTGCAAGAAAGAAGAGCGATTCAATGCCTCCGCAGCTTGGCCTTTTTACTTCTCGCTCGTATCTATCGTCACCGAGTCCGTTTCCGATGATGATGCAGAAAACATAATCGATGCTTTCGCGATGCCTGCGATAAACCAGTACCTGCATCCTTCCGAAGAGAGCTCACGATGGATGATCTCGGGTGCGAAAGCCGCATCTTTGGTAGCGAATATTAGTATCATCCGCCGATTGTCTACTCCACTGCAGCGGAAATGGCCTCATCTCGCTGAGCAGCTTATTGAAGTTGCGAAGATGTCACAGCCCGAGCAGTCGAAAGACTTTGACAAATCTCAGAGGCACGTCGCAGGGAGTGGCGAGCGGTGGGCTGATCTGCAGAGGGAATTCTTCGAAGACAGTCACCACTTCTCTGAGGAAACATACAAGGCTTTCAAGACCGCCAACAGCAGAGTCTTGGATGAGAGCATCACGCTTTTGAAGACGCGAACCGGCAAACCATACGGAGCTGCCGCTATCATCGAAGCTCAGCTCAGGGCATGCGGCCGTAATTTGATGCAAAGTGCGGCATACAAATCCAAGATATTGCTGTTCTTGCAGGAAGATGCTCCTGCCCTTATCTATACCCCGTCCCAGCGACATTTGGTACGCTGCTTGTACGCGGCCCAGTCGGAACCCGAGTTTGGATCTGTCTTCATCAACATGCTGAAAGAAGTCCTGGATGCAAATGAGCCTTTCGACACCAAAGTCGGCGCTGTTCGTTGTCTTTTCCCAAGGAATACTCCACAGGCGGCTGTCGATTTGGCTAGAACATTTGAATCTCTCCAAAGCTTTCTAACGTCAGATCTGGACAAGATCAATGAAACAGACTCCGCGAGTCTCGTCACCGAGCTATCAAGCATTGGCGTTCTTTCAAGCCAGACGTCGGATACGATCCTCTCCAATTTGACGCGGTCACTTTCCCTCGCAGGACCGCAACAACAAGCGGGACTTTCAGCCCTCGAGCAACTAGCGACCACTAATGAGCGCGCGGTTCGCAACTTCATGGGGAGTACGGGTGGCCCGGGCGAACAACTTCTTCCTGCTGTCTTACGACTCGAGCAATCGCCCGATGATGGTGTTGCTGAAAGGGCTTCATCGCTTGCCACTCGCCTCACTTCCTCCATAGCTGATGCGCCGGCCGATGCCAAATATGGTGTTATCCTGCAAAACTTGGACAGAGTATCTTCATCTTGCCTTCCCATTGACACAGTCATCGAGCTCGCATTGAAAGCCAGCGGTACTGGTGAGGATCTTTCGGCTCGGCACGATGTGCTGCCAAATATTGAACTATGGCGCAAGTCGGTCCTGGCGGTGTTGGTTCCTCCAAAAGTCTCTCTGGCGCTCCTGAGTCCTCTTGGGGGATCTGTTCACCTCGTCCGCCCCGCTTCTTCCGTCGCAAATGAGCCTCAATACGATGCAGAAGGGCTATCACAGGCATTGCGGACGGCCACTTACCTTGCAAAGCTACTGCAGAAGACATCAATCGCGGCTCTCGCGACCGACGAAGGTGGCGAAATTTTAGCGCTATTGAGTATCTGTGTGCTGCTTGCAGAGGATAGCACCAGCATTCTAGGAGCAAACGGTCTTTGGCAGCCGGACCCCGACCGACACCTCGAACACGAAGTCATGGACTTTGTCTCGGACGCAAACAGCCTGCTCCAACGACATTGGGAAGGAGCTGGGTTACACGCCAAAGATATCAGCTCAGACGCTGTTCTGAGCGCTCTCGGCGCTCTTGCCCGGCAGCAAAAGGATTCGCCTCTGGCCTACTATGCTGGTCTTGCTTCTGTGCGAGCACATGAAAACTTCTTTGAGCTACACGGATACTCAAGTTCCCAGACAAAATCAAGCGAAGACGAGTTGAAAGCCCGCCGCGGCGTGAGAGATACCCTGGCTTTGGCTACCTATATGGTCAGCTTCGCGCAGCCTCTCACTGGGAGCCAAGTCTTATCTCGCACGTGCAATGAGTTGGTGGCGGATTTGACTGGAATGAAGCTGGAGGACAATTCTCAGAAGACTCTGGGAAGCCTCGTCGTACTAAACGCAATTCTTCACACACAATCAGATGTCATTGCCACCATTGCCAAACCTCGACTCATCTTTCTGGTCAAACACATGATGCCTTGGCTTGAGGACGATGCCCCTCTACCGGTCAAATCCGAAATCTGCAAAGCTCTCACGTCACTTCTTCCAGCCATGGGAGACATGTACGGAGAGCACTGGGGCCAGATAGCAGACGTTTTGATCAACTTCTGGAACGCATCTCCGTCAACATCGAACGGCATTGTGGTCGGCGAGTGCGGGATCCTTGTAGCGCACGCATCTCTGAAGCTGTATGCCGCCTTGCGAAAGCTCGCCAAGGACGAAGAGCCGAACGACGATCTGCTCGAGGCCCTCAAAGAGCGCGAGTCCCAAATGAGTGGGGGACTGGTGACTATGCTGAAAGCTGCCGACGGCGTCACTGATGAAATTCACCAACCACTAATGGTTGTTCACGAACTTTTGGCTCGGCAAATTTCGCAACTTCCATCCAGACCGCTGCAGGGCGCCGATGAGCTGTATCCGTCGCTTTACACTCCATCGCAAGCCATACAAGGCGCAGCATTTGCTCTGCTGCATCAATACATCCCTCAAGCCCAAGAGCAGATCTCCTTCGACGCGGCGATTGAAGACAAGCAAGCGCAGTTGCCTGACGAACTTCTGTCTTTGATCATCGATGCGCCAACACTCGACTCATTGACCAATGCTTCTTTCGATGTTACGATGCCGACCTCCTTGCATGGCTACCTCTATAGCTGGCGCCTGGTATTCGATCACTTCACAGGTTCTAGTTACCGCGTGAAAGGCGATTACGTCGAGCAGCTGAAAGAAGGTGGATACATTGGCGGCTTATTAGAGCTCACCTTCGACTTCCTTGGCCACGCTAGGGGAAGACCAGTCGATGCTTCAAGCTTTGATCTGCAGAACTATGAAGCCGGACTTCAGGCAAGTCCGGAGAGGGAGGTCCAGTACCTCTTGACGCATCTATTCTACCTCTCTCTTGCGAACCTGCCAAGCCTGGTGAAGAACTATCTCACAAACGAGATTCGATCACGGCAAACACCGAAGACTATCGAAGCCTGGACTGCCAAATACATCAGCCCTCTCATCATTAACTCGAGCTTAGGCGAGGTATCGCAGTGGGCCGAAAAGACGGTCAAAGAGGATCCTGATTACGAGGCGATGTCAGTCAAGGTCAACACGCGTGGCCGAGAGGTCTACGTGAGCTACCAGATTGATGAGCAAACCATGGCCATGAAGATCATTCTGCCCGAAGCCTATCCGATTTCGAACGCCAAACCTGAAGGCATCAACCGCGTCGCTGTCAGTGAGCAGAAATGGCAGTCCTGGCTCCGTACCTGCCAGGGCACTATTACATTTTCGAACGGAAGCATTATCGATGCTCTGACAGCATGGCGCAAGAACGTCACTGGTGCGCTCAAGGGGCAGTCCGAGTGTGCCATCTGTTACTCGATCATCAACGAGGCTAAGGAGCTGCCGACGAAGCGCTGCCCGACTTGCAAGAACATGTTCCACAACCAGTGCTTGTTCAAGTGGTTCCGAAGCAGCAACTCCAGCACCTGTCCGCTGTGCCGACAGCCGTATCACTACAACTAAGCGAATACATTGCTTTAAATGCCTTCCGACCTGAATATCGGCTTGCATGTCTGCCGAGGAAACTTTCCGAATGGCGAGCACATTGCTAGCGGCGGCTACGAAAGGATAACCGAACAGCTATTCAAGGACACATTCTTCAGGATCTCCTACCCGGACTTCACCTCGCCGCAAGCAGGCGATTTTGGGCCTCTGAGACATCTGCCAGAGGGCAAGGTGGTCGTGCTTGGAGTGCTAACCACGAAGGAGGCTGAGCTTGAGGATGTTGATGCTCTGAAGCAGCAAATACTTGACGCAGCAGATGTTGATTGCAGAGGCTAGAGGTGTGAGCCAAGAGGAGGTTCTGAAAGAACAATTGCTGTTTCTCCACAGTGTGGCTTCAGCAGCGATCATAGTGGTGGCGGGAAGGGAATTGATTTTGAGGTGATGTGGGAAGAGTTGAGATTGCTTCAAAAGGTGGCAGAAGAGATCTCGCCCAAATGCAGGTCATAGGATATCGACAGAGCATCAGCATAACATTGATTTGAGTCTAATGTTGCAGTAGAATGTCGAGGACTGGGCTTTCGTGGATGCCTCAAATATTGCCTTATGCCAAGACAAGATTCTGGACGGCGCTTCCCTCTTCTCGCTTTCCTCAACAACATCGAACCGGTCCCGAACCCATCGCAAACCTGCACATTCTTCAAGGCCTCAGCCTCAAGATTCTGATAGGTCAGACAAGCCACAATATGGAAGTCTGCATCGGTCCCAACAACAGCCGTGGGACGCCTAACCAATCGTCACGGAGCTGGACAAAACTGAAGAAAAGGCTTCATGCAACAAGCTCAGTGCAGTATTCCAGGCGCTTTTGGGCAAAAGGTCCAATCTGTAGCCAATTACGGATTCCTGACAACGCCATATCGCTTTCGGCTTCCTGCGAGACCCCGTTGAAGAATTGCTTCGCTGCCATGTTCCTCGCTCGTGGTCAGCCCGCGACGCCGATATGTGGTGTAACAACAGTGCCGAACATATCAAGAAGCAACAAATGTACTGCCACTGTGAATTTCGAGACGGCCTTCCATGATTCGAGATTGAGTCGCACTCGAAAAGCACGAAGATATCTATCTCTGGCAGGGTAGGACCAAGCAGCGGGCAACATACCTGCTCCAGAGACTGAACGTCGCACCGCCTGGCCCTGCATATTACCGTTGGTCTGGTATTTCAGCTGGCTGATTCCCACTCGCTCCAGGCTGGCACTCCGCATGTTCTATATGCGGATCTGCAGTAACACCATGAAGCGCTCTGGAGATTCATGTAGTATTGACGGTGAGCCCGGTGCGCACCTGTGACTTATCAAGCTTCTCCTCCCGCCAACTCCCCGTCCTAGGAGATTTTCGACGCGGTAGTGGAGCTTCTTAACTTTCGCGAACATCATTCGATCATGGCGAAGGGAATGATTAACACGTGGATTGTTCTACTGCTGGCGGTCGCTGGCGTCTCCGCTCAACAGCAGTGCTACTTTGGACCGGGAGCCCAGTATCGTGGGCCAGCGGAGTTGGTGCCTTGTAACAGCACTGGCACATCAGCATGCTGTTTGCTAGGTGACAGCTGCTTCTCAGGAAACGCATGCTTCAACAACGCTTATGGCAATGTCTATCAGTATGGCTGCACTGATCTCAACTACGAACACGAAAGCTGTCCTCGCAAGTGCGGCTTTGACCCAGGTACACTCCATCTCGCGAATGGCGTATTTATCGCTGACTATTTTCCAGACAAGTCGCCATGGATAGCGCTAGAATATTGTCAAGGCGTCGCGGACCTCTCAAACACTTGGGTTTGCCACGGACCTGAGAGTTGTGGGTGCGAGTGGAAGTCGAGCTATGGCATGTTGTATCTAGAGGGTCGAGGATGTCAGGCAATGGGGAGCGACGCGTACGTCGCACTCTATGCGCCGAGTTTGCTTGCCCCCTACGTCTCGCTGCCTTCCAGCGTGGGCGGCAGCACTGGCTATTATTCTCCGACAGTTAGCGATGGCTCAAGTACTTGGATCGAGACGGCGATAGCTGGGTGTAAGCTAACCTGGTGGAGCACATCTATTGGGAGTGCTGACGTTTCATAGACACTCCAGAATCTTTCACGCAACTCACCACGTACCGAGCTGTTCCGACGACGCCAGTACCAATCCTGCCAGACGTGACTCCGGATGCATCAAACTACGACGCCGCTGCGACCTTCGCTCCTTCTGCGTCTAAGACTGCCGCATACACTGAGGGTGGGTCGGATAGCAATGCTCCAACGCAGTCAAGCGGAACTTCATCACCATCTCCCGCCACCCACACTGCGGCCACATCGTCCGGCCTGTCGACAGGAGCAAAAATCGGCGTTGGAGTCGGGATTGGTGGCGCAGTCTGCCTGATCGCTGCTTTAGCGATTGCGCTCTGGCTTGCGCGTAGACGTAAGGACGCAAACAACCCTCAGCAGCAGCCACAGGCACCGTTACCTCAATATCCGGCCGGCACTCCGCAGATGCAGCACATGCCTATGCCTCCTTATCCACAAGGTCCGCACATGCAAGACATGAACTGGACACCGCCTTTCCCTCAAGGCCAATTGCCTGACCAATATTATGGCTACCAGCAGGACATGGGGTCTCCACGAAGCGATATTTCGCGGGACAAATCGCAGCGAACAACTTCGGATGTACCTCCGGTGCCGGATCTCCCGAGAGAACTCGCCGCAGATGCTGTGAGGCCTGTGCATGAGATGGACTCGGAGACTTCTGGGCTGAGCCCGAGAGGGATGTCTGCGAAGAGTTCGCCAAGCCCGGCGCCGAAATACATCCAGGACAATCGTTTCTAATTGTAAAGGAAAGCCCTTGAGCTATTATACGTCGTGAGGAAGCTTGGACTGAACATATGAAGATTAATGCTTTCTGTGGATGAGTTTCATGACTGATTTGCACATTTCTCCGAAGCTTTTTGCATAGTTATCCTCCACGAAGTCACGAAGTGCTGTTCACAAACGTCTGTCCCATCGCGGTTGTGTTGCTCATCACAGGAATCAGAATTGCAGTGCGGACTGCGGATTGCGGACTATTATTAAACAGATCTAATCCAGGGAGGTCAGGTTGTCCACGTGTACAGGCCATCAAGGGCCACAGAGACCCCTTAGAACTAGAGTTACCCGATGCGGCTGGCGGCACGCGGCACGCGGCGACGTGGATGTCCACGCTCAAGCTCACTTACCATAGTCGTAGCTCTATGTCCCCGGGCGAGTCGATCGCAGCACCCAGTGCTCTAGGAACACGGCATGCGAAGATCATGCATTAAGACGAGCAATCGAATTTGCCTTGCCTGAGGCATGCGCTCGGCAGTGAAATAGAGTTTGCGTGCTTCGGCTGTTGTTCGAGACCTCTCCGGCTCAACCATGGGACTTCGAGACAGCACAGGTTCGCATGGCATCGCAACGAAATGGCCGCAACTCTAACAGAGTCGCTGCAGACCTATATCATTACGACGCATACGGCGCAGCTCCCTAATTCAACGGGATCGGTGTAGGCATAGACATAGGCATGAAAAAGGCTGTGTCATGTCCACCGAACACGACGCCAGGACGCCGACGAAATTGGCGATAGCATGCTGACATGGTCGACGACCTCCCTATCATCAACTTCTCGACCAGAAAGCATGTTGACCGCGCTACATTGAGCCGCATCCGAAGTCATGCTCAGCAGCGTGTTCAGGACCAGAAATGGTCAGGCCGCGTGAAGACCGCAAACGACCAGACGATTAAGACCGCAGCCAAGGTCTCGCAAGCTGTCCAAGGAGGCCTTCCCAATAGCTCGCAAGGCCTGAGACTGGTATTCGAGAGGAAGACTGGCAAGGAGGTCAAACGGCCTAAGGTCCCAAGACCGGCAACCGGAAGACATGGGTACCGGCAGAAGCCTCCTCAAGACGGCGAAGAAGAAGAGATCGTGGAGCTTCCCATAGCGCGGAACGGGCAGCGATCTCTGAGTGCGACGCCAGGTGAACGGCTGGACCCATTCGCATGTTTCCCAATCACGGTCAATGCGGAATTCATGGAACTCTTCGAAGGCCACAACGTGAGTTGGAGATGGTCGCATTTGCCCATATCTCTTCTCTTTCAGGAGACCATGAGCCACCCAGTCCTTGCTTATAGCTTTCTCGCCATCGCGTCCTTGATCTGGAATATGGACGAGCAGCGGAGCTTGGAATTCGAAACTCTGACTTTATCTCATGTCTCCAAAGGCATCGACGAGCTGAGCAGTCTCAACCCGAGTCAGCGGTCCGAGAAGATTTGCGTCTTGATGTGGGCAATCATGAGGCTGGCTACCATCAAAATCAACCAAGGCCAGCTGGAAGCTTCTCTGAACCATCTGAATGCTTTGGCTCTTGTATCTCCGGAAACATGTGACTGGAAGAAGTCGAGATTCGCGCAACATTTCGAATACGTGATCGCCAGTCTGCTCCTCGCTCATTTTGCGAACGTCGATCGAATCAAGCCGCTTTTGCATTTGCCGTTTGGGCCAATGGAAATTTTTGCATTGGACGAAGTCACCTCTCTGGGGTACGAGCTGCCTGCTTCTGCCACGATGAGAGAACAAACCATTCAGGAGCTCGCAGGAGTCCGGCTAGTGGACGCTATGCTAGCTCTCACCGCGCTCTACAATATCGTCGCTCAGGACAATGCAAACTCAGTCGGGTCTGTACCGCACATGCATTATGGTAATCAAGCTCGAGAGGCCGTCAAGATAGCCTTGCGCCTGGCAAAACAGAGCACGCCAAGCTCAAGTCCGACTAAGGAAGGCTGGGACTGGACCGCGGAGTTTCGGGAGTGCCTGCGACTCACCACGTTGCTCTTCACGTGGACTTTTGCCCGGAAGTTGCTGAACAGATCGGATGCTATCGTCACGGCACAGAATTATGTACGATACTGTATGACTCCGCGCCTCATCAGTCGTGTCCTGGATCGAACGAGTCATGACCAGTCAGTGATTGATCTCCTCCTCTGGATGATCATGGTATCGGGGCCCGCATCACCCTTCGAGGACAGGGTGTATTACGCTGATCTGGTCCATGTTCTACTGCCCAACGCTGCTACAATGCCATACCCAACTATTCGCAAGTTAGGCGAAAGACTCCCTTGGATCGGAACGACGGTCAGATCTCCGCAGGAAGAGTTCTGGGATCTTGTCACGAATGGCGTGTCTCCGGAACGCATGAAAGAGGCTGCTGCTGCGATGAACAGCCAAGGCCCTCTTTTGCTCGGCTACAAGAGTGTATCGCTCAACATGTGCCCGAGGTCGGCTTCGCGATAATCCTACTAGGGGGTATGCGCCATAAGACCATCGGTCATCCCAACAAGCTCGAAGGCTGTCAGCATAATTCTCGGGCTTGGAACTCAAGTGAGCAATGCGTCAACAACTTCATTAAATATCATGAGGCCTCACAATTTCGAACCTGTGCAAGATCCTCCGCACAAATAATCTGCTTTCCGCCATCACTATCATGATGCGCTCTCATGGTGGCAATCAAGATTCGCCAACTCGGCCTGCTCTTCACCATCCCCTAGCGTTATCACTGGTGACGGCAACGCTGAATCTTGCCGCTCTTGGACTTTCTCCGAGATCTGCGCCTCTTGCTCTACGACGATCGCTGGCGTGGACTGTCCTGA
Organism: Nothophaeocryptopus gaeumannii; assembly: GCA_031771865.1. Classification (NCBI taxonomy): domain Eukaryota; kingdom Fungi; phylum Ascomycota; class Dothideomycetes; order Mycosphaerellales; family Mycosphaerellaceae; genus Nothophaeocryptopus; species Nothophaeocryptopus gaeumannii. Next base: position 361,157 of record JASISA010000002.1, read on the forward strand.
ACCTGAACCCTCTTCTAGGTCCCCCGAAAACTTTTCTTCGTCCTCCGTCTTCTTCACCCCGGTATCTTCGATCAACAAGGTCAAAAGAACGCAAATCAATATCATGCCTGCTGCTATGAAGAGCACAATTGCTGTCGATCTCGAAGCTGCTGCTCGTGCGGCGGGCTGGTCCGCAACTGGCAGGTCTTTGATCGCATTGGGTGTGTCTGCAAGCCATTTCAGGCCTTTCGGAAGCTGTGCTCGTAGCGAAGTGCCCATCACTGCCGATGTGATGGCAGTCCCCATTGCTCCACCGGTGAAACGAAAAATGTTACGAGCACCAAGTGCGACAGCTTTGTGCTCTGCATCGACCACCCCAATGATCGCGTTGACCGAGTTCTGAAAGACAGATCCAGTTCCAAAAGCAACAAGCGCCGCTGCAGAAACCATTACATACTTGCTCCATTGGTAGAAGCAGCTGAGACCCAGCACGAGGAGAGCGAAAGTCCAAGTTACGAAGCCGAAGAAGAACATGTAGCTATAACTTCTTCTTTCCGACTCTTGCAGTTTCTTCAGAATGCTTGCCGAGAAGGTCGACCAGGCGCCATGGCCTAAGAAATATGGAACGAGCAATGCGGATGCCAAGACCGGCTTGATGCTCCGAACTACCTGGAACTCAAAGGGCATGAGGTAGATGAAGCTGTAATATGCAGATCCGAGGAGAATGTTCTGCAGGTAGATGGCACAGATCGTTGGCTTCGTCCATAGGGTGAAAGGTATCAGCGGGCGGGCGCCAAATGGCTGGTAGTATCCCAGAAAGAAGAAGAGAGCTGATGAAATCACCAAGATGATACTCAGCACTATCAGAACGGCGGTGGTCATCTTCCTATACTCGCACAGCAGCGCAAGGCCAGTGGTCACTGCCAGTGTGCCGAACAGCATACCACAGTAATCGAGCTTCTTCGCAGCCTTGGTGAGATCATCCCAGCTTGGGAAATCTTTGTGTGCCGGGACGAAGAAGTAGATACCGACAAGAGCAGCAAGGGCCAGACCCGCCTCCATCCAGTACAAGCTTTGCCACATCTGCGCGGCAACAAATAATGCTCCAAGCATACTTCCAAGGATACTGCCCAGTGCAACGGAACATCCCTGTATCCCCTGGTACTTCAACTTCTGCTCCGGCGTCAGGATATCGTTCTGGGCGATATTGACAAGATTCGAGATACCTCCGACACCTACACCCGCGAAAGCCCTGAAGACAACGAACGCCGGAGCAGAGCCAATATAGCTGCTCACACCACACAGCACACTGGTGACCAACAGCATGGACATGGCAAGCATGAGCATATGTCTCCTGCTAAAGACATCGCTGAGGTAGCCCAGAATGCATTGTCCGACAACCGCAGCGATGAGTTGCGCGGTCGCTGCCCAGTCTGTCGTGATGGAATTCCCGAAATGGAGTGCGACTGCTGGGAGGACGGCGCTGGCTCCGAGAATGTCGGCAAAGGCGACGGCGTTGGCTGCGTTGAGGGTGATGGTCGCTTTCCACATGGGTGCGCCTTCAAGGCGGGTGGGCTTTGCTGTGGGCTTCTCCGTGCGAGTGGAAGGCGTGGGAGGTATTCCGCCATTTTCAGGAAGAGAGGAGGTTGATGTCGTGGGTGATTTTTCGGAAGCCATGGGAGTCTGTTGATACTGTAGAAGAGTTCTTGGGTCGATCTCAGATTCTAAGAGGCCCTTCGATCTTGCGGCAGCTCAACCTTGATCGATGGTGTAGGACCAAGATGAACAGGACCTGGATACAAGAGGAATAGAAAAGAGAAATTATATCACTTCTCCAATTTCTTGTCCTCAGCGATGGGAAAATTGAGAGCTCAACGAGAGAATTCCGGAAAGACCACTTAATATTATTGCCTTCTGTGCGCTCAATGTAGTGATTATATCTAAGCCATAAGCTTCTCAAGCTGATAAGCATGACCATCGTGAGGACAGCCATAGCATACGATAATCTTTGAGCATCAACATCCATACCATCGGATACTGTCCTTCCGTTGCTAGTCAACGAAATACCCTGGGTAAGCAACACAGCGATATAGCTTGGCAAGCCACCATCGATACATCTCCAGTCTGTATCGAAGCCTTTCGGGGTAAGTGATCTCCATGCCAAGCAGATGGATCGCTCCCAGTCTGCCGGTAGGTCCTTGAGCTTGAACGGTGCACGGTACTGTAAAAGAAGCAATTCTGGTACAACGCATTCTTGGCAAAATCATAAGCTGTATTGGCAGGCTTGTCTTATGTACCTGAGCTTCGGCCAGTGACTTTTCACTTCAGTCAACGGCCGAGGTGTACCAATAAAGTTGTTTCAGGACAAAACGTCTTGGAACTCCGAAGCCAGAGGACAAAGCCTAATGTTAAGCTTAATGTGATTCCATGGCGCTGGCGTAGTAGCTTGCGGCGGTACCTGTCCGGTAATTTTGAGGACTTCAGCACTCCGATGTGCGAGATTTTTGCGAAGTGGAAGTTGGGATCTTAGAGAGAAAGTTATCCAATGAATGTGACACAGCGCGTATGGGATGTCATAAGTCCAGTCCTTTAGCCTTAACCTAAGACCTTAGACTGAGAGGCGCTCAACAAAAAGAAAAGACTTTGGCCGCCATCCATCATATGCAATTGGCGCTGGTGCGCTGGCGGCCGTCGAGAAGGGTATGCGAGTCGGCCGTCGGGATCGTGTGCAAGTCGCAAAACCAGTCGCTCCTCCACCAGCGCTTAATGCAACAGCTTCTTCAGCAACTGCGAAAAGCGGTTCGCCTTCTTTCTGATCGACACCATACCGGCACGCTTGGACGACTTCGGTCGGAACTCGCCCGACTTTCTGAGCTCGCTTGAGTCCGAGGACTCTTTGCTCTCCGCAGGCTCAGTAGCCTCGACAGGATTCGCGGGCTCAACCCCTGACTCGCTGCTCTTCAAAATCCTCTTCTTCAAAAACGCAGGCTCGACAAGAACTTTGATCTTCCCATCCTTCTTGACTTGATCCTTGAACTCGCCAAAGTAGCGATCGGTAGCGAAGCTCCAGGAAACGTTAGCTTTAATAACGTTCTGGACTCCAGCGAGATAGCTTCTGACGTCCTTGTTGACTTGCTCGTCCTCGTAGTGAGGGAGCTCGTCGGCGATGGCTGAGAGGCGGTCGATTCGCTTGTCCAGCATGGCGCCGATGGTGTCGAATGCCTGTTGCGCGTCTTGACCTCGCATACGGCAGACGGCGACGACGTTGTGTGGAACGTCTTCAGCCTTCAAAAGTAGTCAGTATCATCTTTGTAAATGCAGCTCAGGCGATGCGAACCTCTTCTTTGGTGTATGAGAGCATGTCATTTTGTCTAGAGGATGTCAGCTAGGTCCCTCTGGAAGATGGTTGAAACAACTTACAGCACCACGCATTCAATGCCAAGAGTCCTGACTTCCTGAGCGAGTGAAAGCTCGAAGAACTCGTCCGGAATCCTAAGGCCCATGACGTTCTCGTAGAGCACATGGCACGGGAAGACTCCGGCTGCTCCTCGTCGAATCGCCACAATCTCTTCCAGCGTCAGGACCGAATCTGAGGAATAGTCCTTAACCTGTGACATGACGCCCTCGCAGAAATGCTTCATAGCCTCGACGTATCGGCGCTCAATACCTGGAATGCCGGTCTCCTGAATTCGGCGCCAGATTGTGTCATGGAAGGTGATGAGGGGTGTGAGCTGCTCTGGCGTGCAACTAGAGGCTTCTGGGGCCATGCCTTGAAGGCATGCGTCGATCATGGCTTGAGCGGCGACTGGGCTGTCTTTGAGCTCGCCATTGTCGAAGATGTCGTCAAAGGGAAATGTCCAGTTTAGCCAGTCCATGTAGGTGCGTAGCCCAGCTTCATCAGATTCTGGCACTGCTACTGCCGGAAACCGTGAGAAGTTGCCAACCTCGACCACCTTACAGATACGAGCATCGCGGTTGACGTGCTCGAAGAGCGCCTCTTCACTTTCCTTGCGAACCTTCTCATATGCAGGATTGAGGGGTGGGTCAGTAGAAAGAAAGCTGCGGAATAGGTTTGGTAGGTTGACGACGGTCGCCGCAGCGCCTTCTGAGGCGTGTATGTTCGACATGATGCTGTTGGATCAACTCAAAATCGCTTTGTGAGAAGGTCGTATGTGAGGAAGCAGGACGCGTCTCTGCAGTCAGTGTTGCAAACGAGAAACGAGGTGAAGGCGAGTGATGCAAGGATAGACTTTGAGCACTTGCCTGTGCGCGAACGCATATGATAAGAAAAGCCGCACATGCGCTCACTCCAGACTCAGTGAATATCCTCATCACCTACCCAGAGTCGATCATCTGCGCTTCTGCACAGTTCAATGTCGCGATGCCGTGAGAACGCGTTAGTAACCAGTAGGAGCAACAGAGACAGCCCGTGATGCAGTCCAGGGTTCTGTTCTTGCTCCACTAATCCGGCGGCCCTTTCCATAGTCGACGCCAGGGAGGCACAGAGCCAGTTCGACAGGGAATGTGTTCACATCACCAAGAGCACGGGCTTGCTCTCGACTCGCTCGCTAGCCCGCGAAAGCATCTGGCCTCACTTCGCCATGGCAGCATATGGCACCCGGCGTTTCGAAATCTGGACTGGGGGAACATAGATCTTTTCATTCCCGACATGCCCCTTTCCCATTCTTTGCGTTCTTGAGGCGTCATAAGACAGAGCATCGGCTCGTCGTCTCGTGGCTGGAGGCGAGGCAGCTTTGAAATGCGGTGAGAAACTAGGGTCGATGGCGGATTACGAGTAGGACCACAATATATTGTGCTATCGCGGGCGGCGGAGGGACTAGCCGGACGGGTGATTGTTGATGAAGTCTCTAGCCTGGCTGCACGAGCTGCACGAGCACAAGCGGGCGGCTCGGCACACGGGCGGCAGGTGCCGGCTCCTTACTGTACGACGACCGCGCTACTCCAACCGCGCTATGCAACCAAGACATCATCAATCTCTCACTGCAACTCGTTCCAATTGCGCTGCTACCTTGACGCTGCCAGCTCACAATGGGCAATGGATCGCTTCGCGATGAACGAGCTTGCCTCCTCGGGCTGCCAACGGAGCTTCGCCTCGCCATTCTGGAGTACGCTGCCTGCGAAACAGCAGTCAACATTCGACACCGTACCTCTAAAGAACACAATCTAACTCCAACGCGAACGGCGTTGGCACTGCTGCACATAAACAGGAAGATCCGATGCGAGGCCTCTCCGATTTTCTACGCATCAGCCAGCTTCCATCTCAACAACGGCTTGACGGCAGACAACCTGGAGGCCTGGTTTGACACTATCGGCGAGCCGGCTATCTCCAAGATCAAGAGCGTCTACTTCCACTGCAAAGGCCGATGCACCATGTTCGGACTTCAGCCGGAGTACGTACAATTTCATCCTATCTCCTTGTTTCCACATCACCACGCATTGAACCCTCCTCATGCATATTCCAAAAGAAGATCTTCATTCTTATCAAAACCGCGCCGCACAGGTGGACCGCGTCACGCTACGATGGTGTCCTGTACCTAAGCGAAGCTGCCGGTAGTTCAGACTGGTGTCACCGCTTCGCGCATATCGATTTGAGGAGTGGCATTAAGCCGATAAAGCCAAGCCCCACAACCAAGTCGCTTCTTGACTGGCGCGAGCTCCGAAGAAAACCGCCCATGGTTTCTGAAATCGATGTCTGCTCCAACGACGACGTCGATTGCCAGAATCGTCATTTTCAAGCGCTTCGCGAGCTGTTCGTTCGGCTTGGTATCAGAGATGATATGAGCAGACTTAGCAAGACTTTTCTGCTAGAGTTTTGGACACTCATGCACATGGATAAAGACGTCTCGGGATGGTGAACAGCACATGATGTCCATCTATCATGCACCACGTGTTTCCGCACGTATCCAACCCAATCGACGACCCCTTGCTGACAACCCCACTCTCCACAGTCTCGACTACTGCCTGCGCGAACTCCCTATGGCATACAAAAAAGTAGGCCCCGACGCACCAGTAGGATGGGTCTACGATGGACCACCGGTAGATGGCGACTTGTACAATGTCAAGCTGTGCTCAGAGGGCGCATTTGGTTGTTGGGACCTAACCTCAGACGCACTCAAAGAGGTCTACAATGGGCCTGAACACCTCGGACCACAAAAGAATCGCGACTTTCTCAAGCGGGCCTGGCACGCTCTGTCGAGGGACAACAGTAACTCTGCCGCTTAGTTGCTGGTTGGGTGCTGATGACTGGACGACAACATACTTGCGACTTGCTTTTGCGGAATCGGAGGCGCGCTGGCGAGACGACGGCAGCTTCGCCACTTGTCAACTTGCTAAGCATTGCTTTGGACGAGCATCTTATTGGGACGGACAGCTTGGTCCGGAAATTGGGCGAGAGTCGTCGATTGTGGTCTTCTGTGGCTACCTGGCACTTTGTTTTCTTCCTTCATTCACATTGTTGTGTTGCGCTGCGCGGACGATGGCTCGAAGGCAGCATCAAGACTGAAGAAACGGTCCTGGCATACTGGACCGTCTTTCATGGATTTGGACTGATTGAGCGACACGACAAAGCTTGATCACGGTTGGGAGATCAGATGATTTGTGGCTCATAGGTACTCAAATTGAGAATAAAACCATGCATCATAAACATCGATTCTTTCCATCGTATATCTATCTCTCTTCCATGCTACACGATATATGCGCATATGTACATTTCCACATACCATGCAATGTCACGTAAGCACATACCCTATCGCCATCTATGATCATATTCCAACACCACTCAGCCCTTCCCATGATCAGGCGAGGTATATCTACTCCCATCACGGCCCCAACTCCACGCAGGCAGACAAAGACGAACTTGAACGCTACACAAACGCCCCTCTCCCAGCTCCCCTTCCACTTCCCGTCCCCAAATCCGGCTCATGCAACGGCTCATCATACAACATTTCATGGTCATCATCATCAGAATCGTCATAAACATCCCCTCTTCGTCTTCGTCCACCCGGATTGCCCAAGTCCGCACTTGCGGAAATCACCTCAGGACTGGACGATGTGCCTGATGTGATTTGCCACTCGTCGCTATCGCGCTCTGCTTCTTCTTCGAATTTCGGGAGGCGGTTGTGTGAGTCGCCGTGGACGAGGCCGAGACTTTCTTCTTCGGTGGTTGTGTTGCCTCTTGGATATTCTCGACTGCTGTGTCGACTTTGAAAGGACAAGGCGCCTCTGCTTATTGGTCTTGACCCGTCGTCTGCGGCAGAAGCATCGGACTTGTTCCGCGAAAATATATTTTGGAAGGAGAATTGGCGTTTGGCACTTCCGGGTCGTCCGCCGTGAGGTGGAGGTCGTGGAGGTGCCAGACTGCTAGACTGGGAGTCTGCCCGTTCTCGATCACCAGCAAAGTGTACATGTTGGCTACCGGACGGGCCGTGATACGATGTATCGTCTCTGTCCTCGTCGACTCTTCTCAATCCGGGCGGCAGGCCGTACACGTGCGCTTGCGCTTCTGTCTTGTTCGCTTCGACGCTGTCCAGTGGGACTGGGCTGTGCCCTCTTTGCCGCCTTTGTGTCAAATTCCTGCCAATGCGACCAAAGAACCCGGGATGCACTTCGCTGTCGGGCTCGCTGACATCGTCCGGTGGAAACTCTGACATGCCGAGCGGCGGGTGAGTAGTCTTCTGTCGCTTGAGGGAGCCACCTTGTGTGGACACTGTCTTTCGCCTTCGCAAACCATCCCATTCGACGATCTCGTTCTCACCAATAGGTTCCATTCTCTCTTCGTGTATTCGCTTCACTTCCTCGGCCTCTTTCTTGTGTCGTATTCCGCTCATTGCGCGAATGATCCCAGCACCACCACGGATGGTATCCGCACGCGGTTCGTACTCTGGCTCTTCGACTTCTGCAACTGCCCGTATATCGTTCAAATCGCCATCCAGCACTTTGTGATCGGGCACGTCTTTTGAAGACTTCGCCAACTGTAGAAGAACGACACCAGAGCATATCGTGAGGAAGCCCATGACGACATCAACGATTTGCGTAGTCGTGCCATGGAAGCCTCGGAAAAGGACTGCGGATGTGATGATGGTGGCGGACGTGAAGTATACGTAGTAAGTCGGCGTGACGAGCGCGGCGTTGAAGATGTTGAGGGCTTTCTGGGGAAGATGTCAGTGTCGCGCAAAAGCGGCCAGCCGTTTGTCCTTACATTGAGGTAGATGATCTCCGTAAAGAGTGTTCCAATAACGAAGACGAAGAGCACGTAAAGGAACCATTTGTTGAACTGACTCTGACCATCGATCTGAGCGATGATAGCCGAGCCTAGCCCTTGCGTCGCCACGACACTCAAGCCTCCGATCAAGCTGCATATGGTCAAGTAGACCAGCATACTCTTCTTCCCGTACCTAGGTGCAACATACCAGGCCACAATGATGCAACCGACGATGATGACTCCCGCATAACTGAGAAAGCCGGGCGCAATCACGTAGTGTTGCATCTCCTGGATGTTTGATACAGCAGACTGTTCCGGCGCATTGAGGGTAATGATCACAGACCCCAAAATGCAGAGGAAACAAGCCACCCATCCCACAAAGCTCAATCGCTCCTTGAGGAAGACCCATGACAGGATGGTGGTGATGACGACTGATAGCGCTCCAAGTGGTGTAACCAAGATGGCGTCGGTAAAGGCATATGCAACGAAATTGCAGATCTCGCCAACAATCATCAATGTCATGCCTAGCCACCACCATGCATTCTTCAGGTATCCATAGCCTTCGCCTGCCTCTTCTTGGTATTTAACGTTGGCCTTGAGCAAGCCAACCTTCTTGATGACGAACGATGTGCCGATGAACAGTCCCGAGCATACAGCCAGTACAATTCCAACAATCTTGTAGAAGCCAGGTCGGGTTGACTTGGAATCGGACGTCGACGTCGACGACGCCGTCGCGGAGGCGCTGCTGGTCGCTGTTGCTGTTTCGCTGGTGGCACGCGCGACTATGGTGGCCGCGTGGAAGAGGGCATGGCCGGCTGCGTCCATGGCGCGGCGGGAGAGAGGTGGTAGTTGTCGGCCGTGGTGCAGGTGGGAAAGAGGACGGCGGGTAGGTGTATGTACAGATACTGCAGGCTATGGGTAGTTGATGTAGCGTCCCAACAGGGAGGTCAACGCATCCAACAGACTCGGGAGAGGGCAGTTCCAATTATCGTTCGAGCTTTCACATGCGCAGTCCGCCTTCCGTCAGGCTGACGAGCTCTGTCCTGCGTTGCTCCCGTCGGGGGTCTGCAGGTCTGCAAGTGTTTCTGTAGGCGTAATTCTATTTCGAGCGCTTTCTGCTTGCAGATTAAATGTTTGCTCCTTCCTCGCTCGTAACGACAGTGTGTGCAGAGGAAGGTATGTCGATATCCAAGAATGTCTGGTAGCTGCGACGGCGAAAACTGAAGTTGGTTCCGAGATAAGCGATTGTTTACGGTTGCACGGTGGACTTCCAACGCTCGCAACGACGGGTGTGGAGTGACTAACTCTAGGACCCTTGCGACTGTGGCGTCTCGTCAGGAGCAGTCGAGGCCCGTGGCTGAGAGCAAGGGTGTGCGTAATGCAGAGGCAGAGCACTTCGTGTTGCGAGCTGAATCTCCCAAAGATCAGATGACGAGAAGCGAAAGTAGCCAAAATTCGTGAGCGAGTAGTGGATAAGTAAATGTTGATGTCGAGAGAGACTGTAAGCACTTTCGCAGGCACACGCTTGTCTCGCGATCAGAGAGCCAAGACAAGGAACGCGCGTGGCAGCCACAGCAGAGCACCACTGCTAGAGACAGAGTTTCATGCATCCACCGAATCCTTGACATCTGGTCCAGAACTCAATCTGCACGTCTATCGCCGCAGTGACATGATACATCGCCATTGACGTGCCCGCCATCATGATTGGGCATGCTAATGGAGCATCCGATACGCCCTCCAGGGACATGTACAATGCTGCGTCCGTCGACGAGATCCGGACGAGTTTGTCGGAGCTGTCTCAGCGCGAGTCGGCGGTAACGGCGCGTCTGGACACGTTGCTCGCGGCTCAGAAAGATCTTTCGCGCCAGCTTGGACGACTGGACCTCGCACGCGCTCAGCTGGGTTCTCAGGTCGTAGCCACGCGCGGCATCCGCAATGGCATGCTATCCAATGCTGCGTCGACAGCACACAGGGTTTCTGGCGCCGTCAAAAAGCTCGATCGGGAGCAGGCCGCTGTCAAAGCCACGCTGGAAGTCGTCGAGCAGGTGGCAGAACTGAAAGCATGTGTGCTTGGCGTTCATGGCTCAATGGGAGCTCCTCAAGACTGGGAGACAGCTGCCAACTACCTCCACCGTGCGAGCAAAATCCCGGACGCAGTCATCGATGGAGCTTTCGCCGAGGAGATTGTGCCAACCGCCGAGCTGCCTGACCCACCAAGGCAGACTCTTGATTCTGCAGCAGAAAGTCTTTGCGGGCTGTTCCTACGCGAATTTGAAAAGGCAGCGAGGGAGGGCGACGGAGCAAGAGTCACTCGCTTCTTCAAGCTCTTTCCTCTTATCGGCCGCAGCGATGTTGGGCTCGATGCGTACGGCCGGTATGTATGCGGCGGCATCGCTACCAGGGCTCGCAGCAACATGAGCTCAACGCAGAGACGCGATGGCATGTTCTATGCTACCGCCCTGACAAAACTCTTCGAGCATATTGCTCAGATCGTCGACGGCCACGAGCCCCTTGTCGAGCGTCACTATGGGCCTGGAAGCATGACAAAAGTCGTAGAGCGTATTCAGGTCGAAGCCGACGTGCAAGGCGGTCTCATCTTGGATACATGGTCTGAGGAGCGGAGAGTGAGTCGGAAGTTGACTGACATCAAGAGCTATCCTTTCAACTTTCTTGTCTCCAGCTTTCTGCCATCTCAAAGTACTACACTGCCTGGCCGTACTGGATCACCTGCTCCTGGGTCCGGTCGCAACAGCGAAGAAGACAGTGTTGACATGAAAGAGGTCGATGCTCTACTCAATGAGAGTGCAATGATGCTGGGTCGCTGGTCGTTATACACTCGCTTCCTGTCAAAAAAGACGACTCTAGCCTCAGACGACAGTTCGGATACTAAGCTACATCTACCGGGCTTCATCGTACACAGCACACTGCAGAAGAAGGTGAATGAGCTTCTAGTTGAGCCGTTCAACACAATGGCCACCTTCTTCTTCCGCCGGTCTGTCGAGAAGTCCTTCCAGATGGATGAACCACCCTCGGATCTCACGTTAAATCCAAACAAATCACTCGGCTCGAATCCGCCCTTCATTACCTCAGCAGTTGACGACATCATGTACATTGTCAACCAGGTTCTGCAGCGAACGCTTGCAACATCTCAGCGAACGGTCGTATCCAGCGTCATCCCTTCTGTTGGGCGTGTTCTGGGCTCGGACTTCTTCGGCATGGAACAGCGTAAGATGAGAGACGACGCCTATCCAAAAGCAGCTATTAAAGGCGCGCTGCCACCGGAAAGTCTGATCGTCTCCTTCATCGTTCTCATCAACAACCTCGACGTAGCGACCGATTATGTCAAGCGAATCGTCAACACTTATATCGGTCCCGCTCCCACTCAGCAAGCTCAGGAGAATGGGCATACTTCTGTCCTTGCTGATTCCTTTCCTTTGGGTCAAGAAGCTACCTTGGTCGAGAGAAGTCTCCGCCTCATGGAATCGAACTTCCAAGCCAAGACCTCCGAACTCATCAATGAAGCAATTGAAGTGATGCTTAAGCAGGTCATGCGGCCTCGTTTGAGGCCAGTGCTCATGGACACATTCCGCGATGTCGATTACAACATTTCCTCTGAGGACGCCGGCCGTGGTGGAGAGGATCAAGATTCAAATGACTTGGTGCCGCAGCGATTTGAGCGAGGCTGGCAAGCTTTCACACTACCCATCAAACGTATACTCACAGCCAATCTCTACGACAAGCTGATCACCTCAACGGTGGCCTACTTAGCGAGGACCCTTGAGCAGCGCATCGCATCTTATTATGGGCGCATCACCGAGCTTGGAGCCATCCGTCTCGAGCGCGACTTCGCGGGCATCATGGCTGCGGCGGTCAAAGGCGGTAAATATGAACTCCGAGATTCATTTGCTCGAGTCAATCAAACAGTTACCATCATGTGCATGGAAGACGACGAGTGGGAAGAAATCTCGAAGCTGAGCGGGGCGCAGCTTGATCGTGAGACAGGAGTCAATTGGAAGCTGGATGAGAAGGAGCGAAAGAGGGCTCGAGACATCGTGAAAGATCGATGAATTGAATCACAGTCCAGGTCTTGCATAAGGTACAGCCCCAACCTTATTTCTAAGGTTGTTCATGACCGCTCGGCCCGTTCGGTGCGCGAGGCACATCGTACAAACATGCCGAATGCGAATGCGCCGAAAGGAATAGCGAAATCCGCTGACGTGCCCGGTCGGTTTCATGATGTCCATCCGTGAATGTACCATGCATTACAGGCTTATGCAGAACCTCGTCGCAAAAGACTGCAGCCACCGCCTCACGTATTAGGCGCATGGGTGGGGCTACGGTGACCAGCTGAGAATCCTTCGAGCTCTGCTCCACGGACCTCCCTGGCTTGTCTCCGAGATCTTCAACTCGCGAATCTGTATAAAACAGCCCTTGGCAGGCCTGGAAAAGTGAGCAGATACCAAGAAACGGGCACTCAATCCAACACTACCGCAATGGCTACTACCCAAGAGAAGAAGGTCATCATCATAGGAGCGGGCACCACTGGCCTCGCACTCGCTCAAGGTCTGCAGAATGCCGGCATACCATATGCCATCTACGAACGTGCTGAGTCGAGAGCAAGCAAACGGAACTGGACTTTCGGCTTGCATTGGGGAGCAGAACCCTTGGCAAAGCTAGTACCACCGGACTACTTTGAAACACTCCATACCTGCGAGGTTGATCCTCACATCACCATCGAGGACAACAAATACCAGGTCCCGTTGATAGATCTTGCCACTGGCAAGCTCATAAAGAACGTGGAGTCGACAAAGTTCTACAGGCTGAGACGAGACAAATTCCGTGACTGGTTGTTGCAAGGCCTGCAAGTGGTTCATTGGGGCAAGAAGTTGAAGAGCGTTGAAGCTGAGGCAGACAACGACACAATCAATGTGACTTTTGAAGATGGATCGCGCGACACGGGAAGCCTTGTTGTGGGATGCGATGGCTCTCATTCTGCTGTTCGTGCTTCTCTCCTCGGGCAAGAGAAAGCAGCTCTCACTCCAATTGGAGACTTCGCCACTGCCATGATTCTCTCCCAACACACTCGAGACCATGCTATTCGATTACGGTCGGAGCCTTTCCACTCACTCTACCAAGTTGGACTTCATCCCGCAGGCTACGCTGCTTTCCTGTCTGTCCACGACGCCGAAGATAAGGACCATCCGGAGAACTGGACATTTTTTCACTACATTTCGTATCATGCACCTGCTGGCCATGATGAATGGGATAAGGTGAAGCTGGTGAAGTACGCAAAGGAGATCGCTGCAAAGCACCTTGCAGATCCATGGAAGAGCGTCTATGCATGGATTTCCGAAGATGAGGCGAGCGTTTGGAACACCAGAATTCAGGACTTCGACCCAAGCACACCTGAGCATCAATGGAACAATTACAGCGGACGAGTGACGCTTGCCGGCGATGCTGCTCATGCAATGTCTTTTCAACGAGGCCAAGGACTCAACAACTCGATTCAGGATGCGTACGAGATGTTCAAAGCGATTGAGAAATTCTACAAAGGCGAGATGGATCAATCAGCAGCCATCGATGCTTATGAAGCAGAGATGAAGGATAGGACTGGAAAGGAAGTCCGGCTGAGTCGTGAGAATACTTTCATGGTGCATTCTGACAAGATTATGGAAAGTGCCATTATCTCACAAGGCATTACTCCGCAAGGTCAAAAGAAGGGCACGACATCATAGTCCTCATAATCTACACCTGGTAGAATTTCAAAGAGTATTTCATCCCAAGCATTAAAGACTGACGCTCACTCGTGGTTGCGGAAGTTCTCGGCCGAAACTGAGCCGGCGCCGAGATGGTAGTTCCATTGAGAAGGCCTCCGTCTCTCTATTTCCTGTTCTTACGACCTGGCCAAGCAGATCCATCAACATCTTCCTTGTCGAGAAAGCAACACTTATGAGAGGCTTCTGCGAGTCGTTACATCTACACAGGCGTGACAGGCCTCTGCCACTGACGAAGACCCCTTCCTCACCAATGATTGGCTGACCATTGACGAGTAGCAACGGTTGAAGTTCGTGTGACGGGTGACGACCACTTAAAGTGCACAACATTCGCACCACACTTTGGACGTTTCATGTCCTTGCGATGAGTAGCTCTTAGTCCACCATGATGGACAAATATATAGCACCTCACCCTTCCTCATTCCTTTCAAGCAATATCCTTCATTGCAAATGAGGATGACTAGACCGAGGAAAAGGGCGGCTTCCATTATGAGAGAACGAAGTGCTTTAGAAGCACTGTTTTCAGAATGAGAGCTTCGGCTAGTGGAGAGAACTGCTACAAGCTTGTAACAAGCGTTGTGACTTAATTAGAGAACTGTTGCAAGCTTGTAACAAGTGTTGTGACTAAACTGTAGACCTTACTTACGAGATTGCCTACTAGAGTCGTCGCCGAGCTGGTATGCTTAAGGTAGGCAACATTCTAAAGCTTTGGGACATGCTGCTACCTCGCACATAGCGACGGATTTCGATCACCCTTAGCAGCATACAATTCTCACTCGCAGCGCTCTTCTCCTCCCTTCCTCTTTCCTTAGATAACAGGCTTGTAGCAGAGCCAAGATGCTGCCCACCTCTTTCCTCCTCATCCTCCTTCCTCTGGCAGCAAGCGCCATCAATGTCGTTCAAAGCAACGACGATGGCTGGGCCGAGAGCAACATTCGCGAATTCTACTACAGCCTGACAAACGCCGGCTTCGATTCAGTCATCTCTGCGCCTGCAGAAAATGAGAGTGGAATGGGATGGGAAGATGCATCGCCCACAGAAGTCGGCAAACATGGCTGCGAGTTCGAGTCATGTCCGGCTAGAAGTCCTGCGATTGGGGCAGATCCTGCAGAGCCAAGGTTTAATGTGAGTTCTGCCTCATCACAGCGTTGAGAAAGAGTGTGTGTTGATGATGACTGCAGTACGTAAACTCCTACCCCGTAACCTCGATGCGCATCGGCCTGCAAGAAATCGCCCCCGAATTCTTCAACACCACCGACATCGCCGTCGCAGGACCCAACGTGGGCACCAATCTCGGACTCGTCACGCTCATATCGGGAACTGTGGGCGCTGCCGTCGAAGCAGCGAAACTGGGCTATCCCGCCATCGCGTTCAGTGGCAAGTCAGGAAAACAGACTGCTTGGAATGCAAATGTTGAGACGTATATGAAAGTGTATGCGGATCTTTCGACGACGATTGTGCAGGCGCTTACGAGTGGGGGGAAGCCGTATTTGCCGGAGGGTGTTTGGTGAGCATTCCTAAGAACATGTTGTGTGAGATATATGCTAATGGGAGTGAAGGCTTAATGTCAACTATCCGGCCGTCAGCGACACTACTTGCAGCTCGACTTCCGACTTCAAATTCGTGCTGTCGCGTATCTACTATTCACTGGGCTTTGGCGATCCAGAGACCTGCGGCAGGGACACATTGCCTACGGAGAAGGATGTTGTCGACACGTGTGGCTGCTACGCCTCAATCAGTGTCGGAGGACTAGACAAGAAGGACGCTGACGAGGATTCGAAGCGATTCGTGCTTAACAAATTGAGTAGTATCTTGAGCTGTCTACCAAGCTCATAACATAAGGTAACCAAATATGAGATCAAAAATTCTTGGAAGCTCGACAGCCTTTCCCAACGCTCCACCTTCCAAGACCTACTGCTAGTTCTGCACTCCCAACTCCCTCAACGCACTCTCCATCCAAGATGTCCACTCCACAACCAAATGCCTCCTATGCATCTCCACAACCTCCTCTCCAATAGCCTCAGGCATATATCCCCCAAAACAAGCCTCTAGCCCCTTCGCCTGCCCCTTCAGTTCACCCTCGCTCAAATCTCGAAACTGATGACATCCATGTCCAATCACACTCCCATTCCTCAACGCACAGTCCGCACTCAAAGCAATAGGATACTTCTCTTCATCCCTATTATCTACACACGCGTGTGGGGTTGGTGTGAATCCAAGATCGACGTACGTAACATATTCCCCCATTGTCTCCAGCACAGGCCCATGACTGTTGATATAATGCTCCGGGTGAGCATTAACCATCAACGCTATATCCTCCTCTGCGTGCGACTCGGCTTTTGATTTGAACCAGCCTAGAAACTCTTTGGCGGACATTCCGTAAGCTTGGATGGTTACGGAGATGTGGGACCAGCGGTTGTTTGATTGGTAAAGCTTTTCTGTGTAGAACGCGTCTGCTGCTTTGATGTCGGGTTCGAGGAGTTTGAAGAGTCCGTCATTACCAAGACGCTTCTTGAGGAGAGAGAGGGCGCGGCGGGAGAAGAAGAGCTCGTGGGAGTCGCGTGAGCCGGGGGTTGTTGGACCTTTGGTGACTTGGATCGACATGATTGCAGGTGAATGGCTGCTGTGAAGTATCTCTTATACTTTCCGAGTGTGGAAACTGATGGAGTTCAGGCTATGGTGCTGTCTTCCCATTCTTTATATGTCTACATTGTTGCCGGTGGCGTCTGAGCATGTGCCGTTCTCGCTGCTCTTCAGCTGTACCCTACAGAATGTTCGCAATTCTTGTCCTCGTGCAACCCGTATCATCATACCTGTGCCCAATTGATCTCAAGGCTATGCGCCGAGTGGAGTGTCATGCTGTTGCCCAAATTCACTTCGAAGGATTCGAAGCTAGGGCAGTCCCGCCACCGGGAATTAACCCGGTAATAAGCTTCTGGAGTGATCTTTCGCCTGTGCAAAGGAGTTTGCGCGAGGGCAGATACGTGGTCTTGTGGCACCGTTGTCCAACGTATACACGACAAGTCGTTCGTTGTATCGTTCAGTCTTCAATGGAGCTCCACAACCGGAAGCTCGTCTTCACGGGCGCAGCACCCTCACTGTACCTTTCCGTAAAGTCGCCATCGTAGACAACTTCCTCCCTGGGGACTGGCTCTCCATACAGATACGGCGGGAAGTAGTGACTTCGGTCGATCGACAAAACCCGCAGCTTGACGTTGATCTTCTCCAGAGCCTTCGCAGCAGTCTTGATGAAGCCCCTCGTATTAAAACTCAGATCCGACAATGTGAGGGGAGGGTTCGCGTAGGCAACATCTAGGCTCTCAAGCGTCTCAGGCAGGGAGCTGGAAGGTGCTCGAAAGAACGGTATCTGACTCAATGTCGACTCCTTCTCGACTGGTAGACGTGAGAAATCGAATGGTGACCGGTTCTCGGATTTGAAGGATAGTGCGCGAAGACTTGGTGGAGCGCGAGAGGACATGACGGCTCTTTCGAAGTTTGGGCAGTGTCCGATGAGCGTGATAGATTCTAGGCAGTGGAATTCGGGAAAGCCGCCATTGACCGGAGGCCTGTCAGGACTGCGCAGCCTGTGCTGCCGATGTTGGTAATAGATCTCGGTCGTGACGTATGTTAGCGCCTTCAACGAGTAGCTCTGTTGGGCTAGAGCCTTTATCGTAGCTGCTGAATCTTTGTTGAATAAATGATTGCACGCCGGATCGATGTCGTCGCCAAAGTGTCGAACATTGTGGCAGTTCTCGCCTATCATTCGTCAGAAGAAACCTCACACAAGGGCCGTTATCGACATACCAAGATAGATCGTCTCCAAAGCACGCGGTAGAGAGAGGATCGCGGACAGTCCCAAGTGACTGATATTGCATTCATCCAGCTCCAGATTCTTCAACGAGGTGAACTTGATACGGCCATTGTCTCCCACAAGCGCTTCAAGGTCATCCAGAATATTAACACAAGAAAGCTTCAGTGACCTCAAAGCCGGAGCTTGGAAAATGGCCAGTCCTCTTGTATCAATCGGCCAATATGGCGAATCGCATCCATTCATGTGAATCACGACTGCAAGCCAGGGTCAGCACCAAAACATCCTCGAACGAGCTGTTCTTCATCAAAAACTCACCTTGGTGCAGCTTCTGAAACGGCCTCCTCCCACCATCGCCTTCGCTCGCATTTTCTTCTCCGCAAGCCTCCTCAAAAGGCCCCAAAACCGCCCTCGCCATCTCCTCCCAAGCCTCCTCGTCTTCGAAGCTCCCGCGATTAGTCTCCGGCGTCTCAACGTACAACTCCCTCAGATTTTCCGCTTGCATAAAAAGCCCATTGATAGCCTCGAAGCTCTGCCAGTAATCCGAAGTGAGTGGAAAGTCCAGAACCTGTAGGGCCTTGGCTCTTTGCCCACCACCGCTCGCTGCCCTCATGCTTTGCACCAACCTCGCCGCATGCGCACCATGCTGGATAAAAGCATAACGATACAAGATCGGTTCGGCCAACTGTTGGACACGCGAGCAGGTCCGAGTTAAGTGGCGGAGGGTTATGCGGGAGTCGACTTGTTCAACGATGTTAACGATGAGTTCGTTTGGGAGATCGAGGAGAGGGAACTGGAATGTGGTGTTGATGGCTTGCAATTTCTCCATTGTCTGTCGAATCTTGAGCTTCAGTCTCATTGCGACGCGATGTGGTTTCTTGGTGATGGCGGAGTTGCTGGGAACTGGGAAGTTGGGATGACTGGTATGGAGTTGCATGTGAAAGTCGTGGTCGCACAAGACTTTTGTCAAGCTTCCAAGCGGAGAGATGTATGTACGAAGAAGACGAGCCATCTCATCTTCATCATCTCGACAGCAGGAAGAACACGAGAGAACACAACGGATGTCGAACGAACGATATCAAATCCTGCATTTCTAAGAGAAAGTTCATACTCCAGAGAATCACCAATCTCCGTCCAAGCTAAGAACGCTGTACCATCCAATCCATCATCATCAACGAACTGTGCAGTCTCGATCCAGGCTTCTTTTCAAAAGCGTATTACAATCATCGAGCGCAAACATAACGAATGGCATCAACTTCGTCAAATGGCCAACAAACGGTCCTTTTCAATGACACCCCTCGACACCTCAATCACTTGAAGTAGTCCTCTCCGCCGCTTCCAACAGCAGTCGGACAATCCGTTCCAAGCCCACTGTCACTCGGCGGCGCATACATCTGCAATCCATTCTTCTTCTCCTCGGCCATGACTTCTCTCACGGCCTCTTCGATCTGGCTCTCGGTCGCGTCTATCGGCGCAGCGCTGCTCACCTCGGACTCTGGAACAGTGCTCAGTTCAGACTCGCGCTCCGGCACGGTACTTAGCTCAGATCTGCCAAGTGAGTCTCGCTGAGCACCAATCTCGGCATCTTCCTCAGGAGCACCACCGACCACGCCGTTCGCAGAGCTGCCTAAGCTGGTGCGACGATCGATCTCGGACCCAGTCAGGTAGCTTCCAGTGAGGTACGATCCGGTGTCGTAGGTCATGTCGCTAGGCGCATAGCTTTGACGATGTCCATCCTCGGAGCCAGCAGTCTCTGTCTCGTGCTCGCCCTCCAAGCAGCTACCAGTGGCATAGGATGAGCCGGACATGTAGCTTTGGCGTCGGGTTGTACCAGCCTCGCTTGGTGTCTCTACATCCTCTGGGTGATGCTCCTCTTCTCCCTCGATAGGCTCGTCTTCTTCGGACAGAGTCTCATTCTCCTTGTTCGCGCTTGAGACAGAACCAATGCGCTTGCGTTCGTTCCAAGATGGTTTGCGCATGAAGTGGTGCGTCTTGACAGAGTGGCTGCGCTTCACGTTTCCAAGGCCGTTGGAGGTGATGAGACTTGGCTTTTCGGAATTGAAGGCATGTGCACCAGTGGGCACGTTGTGGTTGATCTGGTTGAGCGACATGATACGACGCTCAGCAGTATTAGGCATCGGACCATTACGCTGCATTCCAGGTCTGGCTTTCATGGCGAGAGCGTGATTGGCCTTGAGCGGTGGCACAGAAGAAGTGACAGTCTGTACAGAAGCTGCAGAAGCGTTGCTGGGAACTCTTAGGTCGCGGCCCTGCGGCTTCTTCTTCTGCGGCGATGGAGCTTTCATCTTCGAAAGGAGCAGCATGCGCGACTGATTCATAACACCCTCGAGCATGCGGCGCTCGATAGCTGCTGCCTTATTGTCCATCTCGTGGAGTTCGTCGCGGCGTATGTGGAGCGCCGTCTCCATTGATGAGACATCGGCGTTGAGTCTGGACTTCTGAGCTGCAAGAGCCTCCTTCTCAGCTTTCAGCTGCTCCACAAGAGCCTGCAGAGACTCCTTCTCTTCATTGAGAACAGTAATGTCTGCCTCTAGCTGGTCCTTGCGCTCCAAGCGCCTCTCAAGCAGCATGGCTACCTCCTCGGCTTCCTTCTCCTTGCTCTCATGATCGTCTGCGATTTGCTTGTTCTGGGCAACAACAAATGCGGAGACCTCGGCGGCGGTGGCCATGACCTTCTCATGGATCTGATCGAGACGCTCCATATGGCTAGCGCGGTCATTTGCCTCCTCGACGTGATCCATGAGCTTGTCGAGCTTCTCATGGACTGCAGCGTCATCGTACTTCTCGACGGGCGCAGGTGCTTCGACAGGTGCCGGTAGAAGCGTCGGCAAAGCTCTTGATAGCTCTTCATGATGCGACTTCAGCCCGTCGGCATGCTGAGCCTTCGATTCTTCGAAGCCTGCCTTGAGCGCGTCTTGAAGCTCTCTCATGGCGTGCGCATGCTCCGCCGCCTCGGTAGATGCCTTTTGCGAGTGCTCGTAGTGCTGGTTGATCAGCGCCCTGACTTCTTCGAGCGTCACCATGAAACGAGGGTTGTGCTCTGACATGTCGCTTTGAACAACATCGACAGCAGCAAGAACCTTGGCGACCTCCTCTCGAGTGGCGGTGTGCTCGCCCTTCAAAGCTTCGGAGGTCTCTTCCAGCTTGGCATGGGTCTGCTCAGTTTGAGCGAAGACTGTCTTTGACTCTTCCGTCATGGCCTGCACCTGTTGAGGAAGGTCCCCGATGAAGGAGGTCAAAGTGGCGCCTAGGGTATCGATAGAGAGTCGCAGATCATCGGCCATGGACTTCGTGCTGGTCAGAAGTTCCTCTTGCTGTGTGGCTTGCTCTTCCATAGCCTTGGCTTTCTCCTCTGCGGCTTGCTGTGCATCGTCGTATTTTGACATGATGGTATCAAAATGGCTGTCCAGCTTTTCGCTGAGTTCAGTGACAACAGCTGACTTGTGCTCGGACTGCTTCTCCAAAGAAGACTCCGCAGACGCGGCGTGGTCAACCTTGATCGCTTCGATTGAGGTGTGAGCACGCTCGAACTCCTCCTTCAGCTTGTCCATGACCTCTTGCACTGTGTTGATGACATCGTCATTGTTGGTGCGCTCCTCGAGGCCCTTGAGTGTCTCTCCCAGAGTGTCGATACCAGTCTCGCCGTCGGACACCTTCTCGATCAGCTCAGCCTTGACTGATTCGATCATGTCCTTGACTTGGCCAATTTGAGCCACAGTGTCTTCGAACTCCTTCTTGCGATCATCGAAAGCCTGAGCGGTGACTGCAATGTCGTTCTCATAGCCATCACGCATCTTGTCGTGGCTTTCGCGGAAGTCACTGATCAAGCCTTGTAGCTGCTCAATATCTGACTTGGTCGGAAGAGTCTCAATGTCTGGCAAGGTCATCTCATTGACGCGAGTCTTGACCTCGGTGCAGAGAACACCTAGAACATCCAGATCAGCCTTGGTCATTGGCTCAGGCTTCTCCTCTGCTGCGGCTGCATCGGTCTTCTCCTTGAGTTCTTCAAGCAGAGTCTTGATATCCGTCGCAAGTACTTCGACGACGGCGACATCGCCCTTCGCTGCTGTGGAGTTTTCCAGCTTCTCGCTCAGACCCTCGACTGCTTCGTGAGCCAGGCGAACGACGGTCTCGATCTCATCCAGATGCTCTTTTGTCGCAGCAGTCTCGGGATTGGGCAGAACCATTTCGTCAAGCTGAGCCTTGGTGTTGCGCAACAGAGTCTCGATCGCGTCTGTGTCCTCCTTGCAAGCAACACCTTCGGGCGCCGGGGCAGGCTCAACTGGCCTGGCAGCGAGAACTGTGACACTCTCCTGGAGCTCACGCATCATGCTTTCCATGCTAGCCAAGTCCTCCTTCATGGCGGCACCTTCCGCCGGCTGAGACGAGGCATGGTGGCTAGGCATATCTTGTACAGTCTGATCCATGGCCTCGATCTTGATTTGCAGCTGAGCGAGGAGCACCTCCACCTTCTCAAAATATGCCTTGCTGATGTTGGCTGATGAAGCTGCAGCTGCGCCATCGGAAGACAGGTCCCCGAACTGTTCTGGGACAACGCCATCCGCAAGGACGATCTCGCCGTCCTCAGGCGCTGCCGACTTTCCATTCAACTTATCCATCTCAGCACGCAGACTGGTCATTCCGTCCTTGAGGGTCTCAAGAATCTCGTAATTGACCGTCTGATCCAGAGGCTTATCAAGAGTCTTGACAATATCGTTGCGTAGACTCTCCATACCCTCGTTGAGGGCATCGAGGACTTGGCTTTGGTGTTGCATAACCGTCTCTGGATTGTCCAGTTTCCTCTCAAGGTGGGACCGCAGATCATCCAGACCGAGGCGGACGGCGTCAAGGACCTCTTCGTTGCTGCCGCCGTGCACCACGCTCCCCGCGATGGAACTCCGCAGATTTTCGAATTCGCCGCGAATGGCTTCAAGCTGCTCAGTCGAGATGCCTTCGCTCTCGCGCCTGGATAATGTCTCTCGCACTTCATCGAGACTAGAGCGGATAGCGGCAAGAGCCTCATCGTCTGGATCTAGAGAGCGCTCATTGGTGCTGCCACCCACAACCATTGCGCTGCCCAGTGAGTCCTTGAAGGTTTCCAGCTCGAGCTTGATGGCAGATAGAGCCTCTGCAGATGCGTCATTTTGATCACTGAGCATCTGAGTCCGAAGATCATCAATCGTCTCTCGTACGCCTGAGGCTATGGCGTCTCTGTCAACATCACTGATCATAGCATGGATGGACTCCTTGAGTACCGCAAGCTCCTCCTTCATGGTGCTGATGACTTCTTCAGTGGCACTGCTAGAAAGTGTGCTCATGTCGCTGCTGTTGATCCTGACGTGAAGTGCGCCCATACTATCTTGGATGGTTTCGAGCAGCTCGCTCTTGTCGGCCTGGTTAGCATTGAGTATGGCACCCTTGAGTTGTTCGAATTCTTCTTTCATGGCCTCATTGAGTTCCTCATTTGATGTCATGTCATCGTTTCGGCTTTCGATATGGGCCTTCAGATCATCCAACCCCTCCTTGAGAGCAATGACGACTGCAGTGGTCTGGCCAGCGTTAGAGTCCTCAACGTCACGCACCGATCCAGTGTTGACGGCATCATGGAGATGTTCAAACTCGGCTTTGATATACTCCAACATCTCGGCACGGCCGGCGTCGTGAGATGGACCATCGGCGACGAATCCTCGTACGTCCTCTCGTAGCTGTTCAAGTCCAACCTTGACGGTGTCAACGATCTCGTCCTTGCCGGTAACGTCTTGTGCTCGGTCGACGTAGGATTCGATCTCAGCTCGCAGAGACTCAAGACCATCTTTCACGGCATCCAGGACTTGCTCAGTATCTCTTCCATTGGCAGCGGAGTATTGCTTGAACTCAACGCGCATGCCTTCAACAAGCTCACGAAGCTGAGCCAAGACCTGCTCGCCAAGTCCGCCAAACGGAATGGTAGAACCATCAAGGCTGGCCTTGACTGCATCGAAAAGGTCGTCGCGGCTGATCTCGATCTCGCGAGGCGCTGCTGGTCCATGGTTGACGAGTCCATCCTTGACTGCTTCGAGCACCAATGCCTGAATCGCCTCGTGGTCCATTGCGGGCTCAGCAGTTGTTGGCTTGTGCTCGTCCAAGGCTTGTCGCACATTCCCGATGAGTTCCTCTTTCAGGCCCGCAAGCTGCTCCGCGGGATATGGCGCCTGGAAATGCTTAAGCGCTTCTTGCATGACTTCGTATACCTCGGCCTTGTCGATTTGGACAGGGCCGGTCTCCGCCTGGCTGCTGCGATGTTCTTCGAGGCCTTCTTTGAGGACTGCCAGGATCTCATCGCGCTCAAGTCCAAATTGTTGCAGCTCAATATTGGGTTCGAAGTCCTTCAAACCTTCCTTGACTGCATCCAGAACTCCATCTCTGTCCAGGCCCGAGCTCTCTTCTTCAGGCGCCTTCTTCTCCACGGCATTGCTGTGCTCAGAAAGTGCGTGCTTGACCATTGCCAACATCTCGTCTCCATCCGGTCCGGAGCGTGCGACTGCCAGTTGCTTGAACGTGTCGTCGTCCTGCTCAGCGCGTTCCTTGAGCATACTCGAAAGGCTCTGCTTTAACTCAGACAAGCCTTCTTCGACGATTCGCTGAACCTCCTCCAAGTGCTCGGCCTCCTTGTTATCGTTGATTGACTTGTCCAATGTGTTGTTGAGCGAAGTTTCGCCAATCTGATCCAGCTTCTTTCCAAGTTCTCTGCCCATGCCGAGGACTTCGCCTCTGAGATCACGAACGAGTCCCTTGACTTCAGATGTGGTGCCGCCAGTATGAAGCACTGAATCCTTGATCCGTTGAAGAATCTTCAGCAGCTCTTCTTCGTTCGCAGCACTTCTCGCAGACGTCTTGGATCCTCTGACCTGTGCAGAATCGAAGTTCAGCTCCAGCTGCGGTGGTCCACCGTCTGCATTACGGACAGGAACCAACGCCCGAGACTCTCGGCTGTCCTTGATGAATTGTGTCAACTCTTCTACTTTCTTCGTGGCCTCCTTGTTCTCTTTCCCGCTCTTCTCCATCAGCTCAGAAAGCGTGCCCAGAAGTCTTTCTTGGCCATCTTTTGTCACCATCTCCCGGATGATCTTCTCCAGCATCGCCACGCTTGCTGCCCCCTCAACTGAGTACGGCGAAGGTGATCCAGGGCATCTCGTATCGTCCAGGAAGCTGTGTGCGCTAGCAGCGCGAGGCAAACCGAAAGATTTGCCAGCAGAAGGAGGCGAACCGAAAGCCTTGTTGTCCAAGAAATGGCTGTGTCCGCTCGCACTACGCGCAGAGCTGCCACCAAATGGTGGTGGAGGACTAAGGAGGCCTTGAGTGGAAGACACAGTTTGTGACAGATCGCGTAGACTCTTGCGAATGTCCTCGTCTCGTGAGTTGGTGGCCTCCTTCAATGTCAAGAGATCAGTCGCATTGTCTTTGCTCCGTCTGCTTAGCTGGTGCATTTCCTTCTGAAGGTTCGTCGCGATGGATGTAAGATTCAAAAGCTGGGCTGAGAAGTCATAGTTCGTGTGCACTCTGGTGCCACCTGGCGTGCTGGGACCGTTGGTGATGTCACCGAATGGCGGTGGGTCGGGCACCTGCATCGTCTGCAGTGCCAGCATTGTCGCGGATGGTGGAGTGTTCTCGCCGAGAATCGATCGCGGCGGCTGTCTCGAGGTCGGTCTGAGCGTTGGAGTCTCCTTCATCGGGTCCTTCTCTGTGGGAGTCGGGGTAGTAGCGCGAGGTGACGCAGAAAGGTCGTCGAAGCTAGTCATACGACTGGGCATAAACGATGATCTCGAAGTCGGTCGCTCGGGGGATCGCTCTGGGGATCGGTTGTTTTCGAGGTAGCTACGGAGGTCCTTGACAGGGCTCGTCTGGAAGGACTGCATGCGCTTGTGGTGGCCCTTGACCAGACTGCGCTCATCGCCTGGAGGGAGCTTGTTGGAAGTGTAAGATGAGATGGGAGCGCTCTCACGAGCCTTCTCTACGATCTGCCTGGCAGCCGCGGCAATACCAGCGGATGTGTTCGCCTTCGTAGTTGGCGTTCCTTGAGATGGGTTCAGAGGGAGAGGCGGCGGTGCGCGTTCGGGGTCGGAGCTGTCCCACCTACGTTTGAGCTTGGTCAGTAAACTCATCCTTCATCTCCAGCCATGTCTTCCCATTCGTTTCAGTTGGGACGATAGAGTATATGGTATGTTGACATGTCCTTCGAAACAAAGCATTGTACTCACATGGGCACACTGCTGCGGCCGCTCTCCGAGAAGGAATGCTGGTGGCCTCGGTCGCGTGAAGCTTCCCTCTCCGCCGCCGACATTTCACCCGCTGATGGGTGGTGTTGTGGTATGGGGTTGTTGCGAGTCGAGCCGAGATTGCTGGAATGTATCGTGTAACTATTCGATCTAGTACACACCGCGCCAGGCGAGCAATCGCATTGTAGAGCGGATGAGCAACCAACAAATTCTGAACAGTATTGCAATGCGCGCTCCAACGTCTATTTCGCGGAAATGGTGCAGCGAGGGAAGTTGAGAGAAAGTATGGTAGCAGTGTTGCTTGACCCGCGATGTTCTTCAACCGCGTGGACCCCAGTCGCAGCTTCTGCTTTGGTTGGCGCCACATCCGCACAGACACGGGTCCGTCCGCGTTGTCAAGAGCAACCGGTAGACTTCTCCGAATCTGCCGACACACGTGACATCCAACAACTCGCCAAGCCTCCCACACCTCGCCGAAATCTCCAAGGTCCATCTTCGCGGAAGTTGGCTTCGTCGCTGCACTGCACGGGACATACTAACCACAGGACAGCCAGAATGAAGTGTATGTATACGCAATTTTGAGATGCTGTATAGTATGCTGACAATGCTTGTGCAGTCCTCAAGGTCGGCCGAGTGGTACGTCTGCCATTGCATGCACTCTACACCAGCAAATGCGAAATATCGAATCCCATGACCCGAACGAACATTTCGAGAACTAACAAATATCCCCCATAGGCCATCATCTCGCGCGGTCGCTACGCCGGAAAGAAGGTCGTCATCATCCAGCCACAGGACAACGGCTCGAAGAAGCACCCCTTCCCTCACGCACTCGTCGCCGGTATCGAGCGCTACCCTCAACAAATCACCCGCCGCATGTCGAAAACGCGCCAGAACAAGCGCAGCAAGGTGAAGCCTTTCATCAAGGTCATCAACTACAACCACTTGATGCCCACACGTTACACGCTCGAGTTGGAGGGATTGAAGGGTGTTGTCACCAACGAGACCTTCACCGAGGTCACCCAGCGCGAGGAGGCAAAGAAGACTGTCAAGAAGGCATTGGAGGAGCGCTACTCATCCGGCAAGAACCGATGGTTCTTCACCCCGTTGCGTATGTTTACACCACTTGTAAGAGATTGGATGTAAGACATGGGCACTAACTCGGACATCAGGATTCTAAATGCGAAAAGTCTGGCAATGAGGGACAGGATGTGTGCATTGAGAATTCAGGCGTTATGTGACTGCCGGTCGCGGTCTGGGAATGAGCGAGACCTGCTAGGCAGCCTAGATATCTGCCGCAATTGACAAGATGAACAGCATAACATACTCTCTCACTGCTCTCAGACACTAACCTACTCCATGAATGGATGTTTGAGGAATGCGCAAACGATGGTGTAGGCTCGTGAAAGCAAGACATGCGCAGTGGATGGCATTGGAAGGCATCCAAGTCTGGTTGAAGGCGAAAGAAAACGCAATCACGGCAGGGTCAACAAATCGCAGAATACGGTTTCGACAATGCCGGAAAGAACCTGCTGTGGCCGCAAGGTGCGCCATGAACGATCAATAACTGCGAACTAACCTTCTGCGTGGTCTATACTGGACTCCTACCTGGCACCGATTAGATTTACACAGACGACGGCATATGGCACAGAGAGTCAGGCTCAGCGACGCAGGACAAACCGAGAAGATGATGAAGATCGGACAAGTCGCCGCCTCTGAGGAAATCGTCATTGACTACTGCGCGTTCCCCGTGCAACAGAGCCAAAGCGACTACGCCTCTCATGGCTGGCACAAGTCTTGGGATATCATGTTCCGATGTCCCGCCTCTGTCCTCTTTTCAAGCATATGCGGGCACGCCTTTTGTCTTGCTACGTCGACATTACGGCCACGCGTTTGGTCTTGAGCTCTGGTTATACTCTGAACGCGCGCATCGCTATGTGAATACCTCGAGCTGCAACGGCAAATCCACAAGGATCTTCACCCACATTGGACTGAAGGCCAAGCTCGTCACATGCCCGCACTCCATGGCATTTTCCCTCACTCCCGCTTGCCTAAATGCATCTGCTCCTGCCTAGCCAATGAGATCAGCCGTACCAGAAATAAAGCCCGCTAACAGCTGCGCTAGATCCTTCGCCTGCTTCTTCTTCTCCAAACTCGACTTCCATTCTCAGTTTCTTGACTTCTTCTCCACCGTCGTCCAAAGAAATTTACAACTGAGCCGTAATCGAGCAAGATGGTCAGATCAATTAGTGGCGAGCCGACGGCCACCATCTACGACGTCCTGCAAGAGCTGCTCGATAGGTCAGTAGATGCAGATATCACCAAGTTCGAAGAAGACACACTGAACGAATACAGAATCTGCAAATCCGTTGATATCAACACTATGAAGACACTGCGACTGGTCGACAACGCATTGGAAGCCTCCGCCACTAAACTCCTCTTCAGCCATGTCGAAGTACAGCCAAACGAAGAAAGCGTTGCTAGATGCATGAACATTGTAGCTGCGCCCAATCTTCGCGGTCTCGTCGCAAGCGTCACATTCCACACTTCCGACAACCCTACAGCTAACCATTACAACGATTACAAGTAAGTTCCTAGGTCAGACCTACAAGGGACGCGTGTCGTCCTACATAGATTTGGATAAGTCTATTCTAACATTTCTGCAGCGGCGCCGACTTCGAGGAGTGGCGGGAGGAAGCCTTACCACTCGACTCATTCTGTACTGCCCTGGTGAGCATCGGTAAATTCAGAAACCTTCGATCGGTGGAATTGAACTTCGCAGAGAATTGTATGGGCGGCTCAAATCAGTTCGCTGAAGGCCCAGAGACCTTTTCGTTCCGCATGAGGGTGATGCGGTCTTTAGTCAAGGGACTGACCAGCACTGGGAAGAGTCCATCCAGAGTCCACCGTCTGATTATCAAGAATCTGCAGGACAAATTCGACTCGAATTTGGTGCCCAAGAAGGATTGGTTATCTGTTCTGAGCAAGCTCGACGTTATGGCTCTCCAGATCGCCTCAGAAACAGACGATGCTGCTCCGGAAATGGAACTCGGCCTGGAGGAGATCCATGAGTTCTACAACACCCAGTTACGAAAACACATCCTCGATCCTGTGGCACCAAAACTCCGCTCCTTGAAACTCTACGGCCGTCAGCAAGCCTGGGGCTACTACCCACACATCGACCTTCGAACTCTTGAGTTTCCTCACCTCGAGTCTCTCGCTTTGGGCCAGTTCACCTTCGCTCACGATTGGCAATTCGACTGGATCTGTGCACATTCTAATTTGGAGGCTCTTATCCTGGAAGACTGCCCCATCATCCACGCTGGCAAAACATCTTCCTATGACATGACATTCGAGCACGTCGACCCGCAGCCTACCGAGCCCGATGAGTACGATGGCCTGTGCTGGCATTACGAGAGTCGATGGCATACTTCGCTTCGTCGCTTTGCGAGAGAACTCATGAAGTTGAGACATTTCGGCTTTGGCTCGGTGGCGCGACACCAATTTGACCAGGTGACCGGCCGTCAATTGGACACCGCTTTCGAGAGCGCAGACGAACTTGGAGTTCAGCTAAGGCGTGATCGTTATGTGATTTTCGATGCTGGGACCGGGCCGAGTCCGATCTGTGGGCCGAATGACAGAGGGAAGGAGATTATCTGGACCTATTCCTCCGAGGAAGAAATGGTTGGTGATGATGAAGTGGAGGTAGAAGTAGAGGAAAACGAAAGGGGATATGGGGCCTCCTGGGAAGATGCACCGCTGCCACCGAAGTGCGATAAGGAGGATCTTCGGGCACTAAAGGACTTGATCTGTGCTGTACAAACCCGGCGCTGAGTGGAGAGAAACGAGCGGACGATTCGCTATGGTCGCATATATCGCGATTCGATCGATTTGATGGGCTTCCGAGGAAAGAGGAGATGCCGACATACTGTACGCTCACCTACACTCTGAGCGGGACCGTGCTTAGTCATATGCCAAGTGGAAGCAGCTGAGATGCACATCGCCACCAACGCTCTGACTTCGAGCATACATAACAATATCACCTAACATCCTCCTACGCCAATCTCCTCATCCATGCCTCAAGATGGCAAATATGGGACCTGCTGAAAGGCTGCGCCTAGCCCGTGAAACCCAAAACAACACCCTTGGCTTCCTCAGACTCCCACCCGAAATCCGATCTCAGATCTACGAACTGAGTCTCCTTAAAAACAAGATCTTCTCTACCTTCGGCGGCGAAGTCTTCGAGTTCTGCGACCATTACCAACGAGAAGAGAGCTACCTGCACCTCCGTCGCCTCCAGCACCAAGACCTCTCCGAATGGAACCTCCAACACAGCCACGCCCTCACATCGCTCTCCGACTATGCCACCCTCGTCAACATGAGTCAAGTCTGTCGAAATCTCAGAGCCGAAGTATTGAAGATGTTCTATGCGAACAACACATTCCAACTCCGCGTCCACCTCTCGCCACAAGATGCCCATCTCGATCAATCTATCTCTCATATCCGCTGGCTACGCAGTCGACCATCTTACATTCTCCCATATCTCAAATCAATCATACTATACTTCGAACTACCAGATACCTGTCAATACCTAACTCGCTTGTCGCAGCGAATGAGGCCGACTACCATCTGTGATTATGGGGTGAAGGTACATGTCGATGTGATGAGAGGGAAGGTGATGGTTTTCCAGGGTTCATGGAGAAGAAGGCCGAAGGCTTTTGGATTGTGGCATTGTGGGATGTGTTGGGAGAGATTGAAGAGGAATGTTGATAGCGTGCATGGGGTCGAGGAGTTTGGGAAGATGTGTGAGAATTGGGCTGAGAGTGAGTGGACTGCGAAGGATTGGGTAAAATTGGTGCATTTTGTTGTTGAGTGGGCGAGGAAGGGTGTTGATGTGGTAGGGCAAGAGCTCAAGGATGGCGAGGATGGAGTCGTGAGGTATGAGTGCTCGATTGGGACGAGATGATAAAGAGTTGGGGCATGTGAAACGCACGAATAGCGAGAGCCAACCGATGATGGTCGGCACACCATTAACTTATGGATTTACAACATCGACCAGAGGAGTTACAGATTTCAGCACTCGCTCTCACCGGCACTTGCTCCTGTCGCCCTTCCCGTTGATTGAAGGGGCCATTTCGAATGCGCTGCTTCCCACCGACAGCATGCTTCCGAAATGCAGGAAGACAAACCCCGATGCTCTCATTCAGTACCAACCACACTGTCCCCTTCTCCAGCTTCCAGGAGAACTTCGCAACGAGATCTACAGACTAGTCCTGACAGACCACGCGCAACATACACCCGAGCAGAAAAGTCCAACCTACACCGAACTAGGAACACTCGTCTCAAAAGAAGACAGATCCTCCCGTCTCGAAATCCGAACCTTCAAATCCCCCTTATTCAGCCAAACCTGTCGCCAAATCCAACTCGAATGCCTCTCCTACCTCTTCCACTACTTCAAATTCATCTACACCCTCGAATGTACACCCCGCGGAGGCTTCCACGTTAGACCATCGAAATCGACGATTCAGCTCGCCAGTCTGCCGAATGTGAAGGGGCTGGTTGTGAGGGATGTTCTTTTTCAGTTTCGTATACCTAACGATGAAGGGCCCCATGATCCTTTTTATGGGCATCTCCTCACCGCCGCATGTCTCGATTGGTTTCGTATTGCGGGTACATCTATGGACTATCTGATTGCAAATGACTTACCCAACCCCGAGGAGCTACGAGCGGCGATATCTCGTGGGAAGATGGGGGAGCTGGAGAGGCTTGTCGAGACTGCTGGAGGGCTTGCATTGGGTGGGACGGGCTGGGCGGCGAAGCTTGCGGTTAAGCAGGTCTCGGGTGTGTTCTTGAGTGAGAGGTTTCGTTTTGGGATTATGTATTGGGCGAGGAGGAATGCGTTGAGGATGGAGAGGGTGGGGTTGAAGGCGGGGGCGTGGTGGGAGGGTATGAAGGGCAGATGGGAAAGAATAGGGGGAGGAAGAAAGGGCGAACTGTAGATTTAACGCGGTGGTGAGTGAGTACTGCCGCTTCTGAATACAGAGTATGGGTGTTGAAGTATGACCTGGAAGCTCTGAATCAAGTCTCCTCCTTCATTTGCTCTTGCCAAATCTACTATCGCTCATTCCACTGAACTTCTTCCACCTCGCCTCGATCCTATCCGTCACGGCCATAAAACAAACCGCACCCCACAACTTCACACCGTTCAACCCAAGTCTTCTCACCATCATTTTCGCAACTTCTTCCGCCGTCCTCGGGTACACCCCATCAGCCGCTAAGTTCTGCAACTTCTCCGAGATTTCTATGAATTTCTGGCTCTTCCGGCGCTCCCTCACGACCTCTGTCCGAGGCTCCGCCCATGTCAGCTTCGCGCCTTCGAAGCTGAAAGCCTCTCGATACAGGACTTCTGTACCGCGACCATGTCCGGCTCTGGGGCCGTGTGGCTGAGGAACGGAGAGACGGAAAGAGATGAAGTTGAGTTTGATGTCCTTGAAAATTCGGTCTTTCAACAGCTTACCGATGGCTTTGCTGAATTTGAGCTCTAGTCTCGCGCAGTTTTCTAGCGAGATAGTGTAGACGAATTTGCCATGCGTGAAGTAGTAGGATAGCGACTCGGCTCGAAGTTGCTGACATGTTCGAGCGATCGCGGGGACGTGAAGGGTCCGGAGTTCGATTCGAGTGTCTCTTGACGGTGGGCTTGCTGAAGAGACATCCTCGCGGCCGGTATGGTTGATGAGACTGAGATTGTTTAAGTCCTTCTCGACCGTCTCAGATTCTTCGCTGAAAAGCACGAGATCAAAGATCTGATTTCTAAGTTCGCCGGGAAGTTGAAGGAGGCGAGATCCTGTCTGGAGGCGCAGCGAAGGTGGCTTGCGTCGAAGTATGGACAACATCTTCCTGGCCGTCTGGTGAGAGCGAGATTGTTGAAAATGTGACGTTGGTCGTGGAAGGTGCGCGAGAAAAAGCGTGTAGCTACTAAGCTGAAGCCCGTTGAATTACTTCAACACTCGACGCACGTCGCACAACGCGCAGGTGAAGTGTTGCAAGTGTGAGTGAAGGCAACTTGCCATTCGGGTACCATAATGAAGTTTTCGGTGCCTCCAACGCCTCGCTCAGCTTTGCAGGCTTTCGTGGTCATTATTCATGCAAAATGTAGTCCCTCCTGATTGAAGCCGTACAGCATCTTTAAGAAGTCGCCTTCGTCGCACAATCTCGCACGCTTGTCCGCGAGCTCGTTCTCTTCCAAGACCTTCTTCACCTTCGATCGAACGAGCTCGGCGACCTTCCCTTTTCGCTTTCGATTGGGATTGTCTGCCAGCTTTTTCGCCTTCTGATCTTGTGCCTCCTTGAAGAAGTCCGGCACGTCGTCCTCATCATCCACATCCATCATGCCATTTAAGTCGTCACCATCATCTGCCGCATCCTCCATCTCCATGTCGTCGCCGCTCTCTGATGGTCCATCTTCAAGCGCGATATCATTCTGTGCACAGAAAGTTCTGTAGTTTGATTCCAGCATCGCCATTACACTATTCGTCCCCAAAAACGAGCTCCTCAACACCCTGTTCTTCCTCACAAAGCATACTCTGAGCAATCCGTCCCACTCATCATAGCTGATCTGCGGTCTCGGGTTCTTCGGCGATATCCGCACGACGTTGCTCTCAACCTGCGGCGGTGGGTTGAAGTTGTTCTTGCCCACTTTCATGACGTGGTCCACCTTGGCCCACATCTGACAGTTCACACTCAGTCTTGAAAATAACTTATCACCCGGCTTCGCGAAAAGACGCATCGCAAATTCGCGCTGAAACATGAGCACGCAGCTTCTTGGTGACGGACTCGTAGCCAGCAACTTGAAAGTCAAAGGCGAAGAGATCTGATATGGTGTATTCGATATGCACACGTCAAAATACGGCAGTTCCTCCATCTTGATCACATCTCCCAAAATCAACTCCAACCTCTTCGCAGCGGGCGTCCCTTGAAATCGCTTCGTCAATTCGGCAGCCATGCGAGGATCTTGCTCCACGGCGATCACTCGTTTCGCTTTCTCGAGGATGCGGGTTGTGAGGTTGCCTGTTCCGGGACCGACTTCGAGGACGATATCTGATTGCTTGACATCGGCTTTATCGACGATGGCTTGGGCGACGCCGGGGTTCTTGAGAATGTGCTGGCCGATGTCTGTGTTCATTTTGAAGATGTTGTTCGCGGTGCCTGAGGCTTTGGATTTGCGCGTGGCGGCGCCGGCGTAGGGGTCGGATTTTGAGATGCCATTGCTGGCCCTGCGATTCGGTTTGGGCATCTTGGGCGTTGTATGTTAGGAGAGCAAGCAAGTGTGTAGTGGAAGTTGTACTTATGCGAAGTGTGGTCGAAGTTTCGGATCGCGCGGAATAGGTTCCTCGGATGCCTGAGGCCCCTAAACCTTGGAAGCAGACTTACCATCAGTCCAATACTCCTTTCCCTACCAACCCTCGATTATCACATCAGCCTCCCCGCTGGCAGCACTGAAATACGAACAACTGGGCTCACTCAATGTGGTGCCTGCGACTACGGCACGCTCAACCTTCATGCTCGTCTATCACAGCAACTTCGATGAAAGGGCCCTTCCCTTTGACGACGGTACGATCCTTCACGGCCACATCTTTACGACTTCGATGGAGTCCTGAGGGTCCAAGTCATCTACTGTTCAGCTAACAAAGAACCCCGAGACGCCACGCTGTCCTGTATATGACGAGAGATACTTCCATCTCCTCCTGGCCGCCTATCAGTTGGCTCCCGTGCAAGTTGCAAGTAATAAAACGGCCAATCTGTGGCTTTACCATCCAACGACACCTGACGCATGGCACTACTACAATTTGTTCTTTGTTGATAAAATTAAAGCAGAGGGACGTCGGTCAGCCCGTCCAGATGCCCAGAAGGCATACGCGCAATTTGCGCTCCAAGCCTCTTATGTCATGCGCTTGCAAGGTCATTCGAACGAAGCAGGACGATTGCAGGACATGGTCAAGGCTAGAATGCCCTCAGTCTGGCACAGACGGTCGAACGTCTTCGAAGAACTTGCCTCGGATCCCAAGCTCGAAGCTCTACGTCGTGGAAAGGCCCAATGACGTTCATAGACCACTTGAGTGCAATCGTGACGGTGTCCACGGGCGAAATGTGTCGAAGATTCGATCTCCCTTCAACCTGTATGTCACCACAATCTTTGGACTATTACGACTCTTCTCTCGCCCGTTGAAACAATCGTTCTGATGACCGCGAGCCGCTGCATCTCGGCATACTGTACTTTGAGCAGTGGAGCAATCATAACAGGCTTCATAGCTGGTCAACTGAGGACACTCCGCGAGCCTCTCAGACCTGCTGCGTCTATCATCAAAGAGCTCTGTGCTCTCGCTCTTTTTAACACCTCAATGGGTACCGGCTATACGATCTGTTCAGCCACGAACGGCATCTTACGGCTGCATGGCGTCGAACCGAACGACGTCGTCGCAGCACGCTACCCCGCTGACCCTTTGCACAAGTCGAAAGACTAACACCTGCTCTCGCAAAAGCTTCTGAAATGGTGCAGCATGGTGATCGAAAGCATTTTCGCACAGCGTGTGGCTTGCCACGTATAGGCAACTACTTCAAAACTCGCTCTGTCGTTTGGTGCTACATGTTTCGACGCCGAGTATTGACTTCATCGAAACGCGAAGCTTCTTTTCCACATACCAGCACGCGTAGCGCCACGTGCGGTGCCGCAGTGGAACGCACATCCCAGTCTCGTGGAATGTTCGCCGCAAAGGTTGTTTATTTATGCAAGCTTCATCACGGTAGGGAAAAGGTCATGGTTTCAGATGCATGATCATCCCTTCCATCCGGTGGATGTCTATTTCCGCTTCTTGTCATTTCTGCGCTCGTTTTCTTGTTGACTCTGAGCGTTACATCTTTGATAGCTACATATGGGCCGTCTTTCATCTTTTCGGCACGACTGCCCTCCCACAAGAACTTGGACCTTATGACAGAATCGACCTGCGAAACGATCGACAAGACGAATAGAACGTGCACAGCGAGCATCTCTAGAGACAACGGCATTATCAGCATAGCGACCAAGCATCTAGACTATCGACAAGAACATCAACAGCACATCTACGCAAGTCCCAGACACAGCACATCAGTTCAACATACCACACAACCCTCTAGAGCCACGAAAACAAACACAGCTACTCCTCCAAATCTCGCCCTCAACAAAGCCAAAACACGACCTTCACTATGCATCACCCACTCCTCCTCTTACTCACCTACATATCCCTCCCCCTCGCCTTCCCACCAAGCATGATCTTCAACCGCCAACAATTCCAATGCTACGCCGTTACATGCTATCAACCCATTGGCGGAGATGAAAGTTGCTATCAATCATGTGGAGGGTATTGTGGACAGCAAAGCAAATGTATTGCCTATAATGATGGAGGGAGCACGCCGGGGTATTTGCCACCGCCAGCGCCGTATGGCTCTGCAGCAGGGGTTAGGAGAGAAGGTGGAGTGCTGTTGTCGTGGTTGGGGAGGAGTGGGAGGGGGCATTGGTAGCGGCGTGAGGGCAAGAGCGTGATGGGAGGGTGGTGTGATGGGAGTGCGGTGTGCTGAGGACGGTGTGATCAGACAGTGATGAACTGATGAAAGGAGGAAGTAGAGCCCACCAGCGGCGTCCTGAGGAGACAGCATGAACAAGCATCACGAAGCATCAATCACGAGGAGTTCGCAGGAAACGAGACGCAGGTAAGGGGGCATGTCGTTGCTGCGAAGCATGTTTTGCTGGGATCTTGCTTGTAGGGATATCCAGATTTCGACAGGGGTTTGCATCCATGCCGGGCAGGGGTTTGACACTGCCTCGGATATTTATAGAGCATTTTGGTCGACGGCACTTGGACTCACAGTGAAAGTAATTGAGTTTGCGTTGACTTCTTGAGCGCCGGCCTCAAATTGAATACGAGAGCACGAGTGTAACACGGGTCTGGCTTCTAATAGTTGCCGTGAGATCAACCAAGTATGCAGCTCAGCTATCAATCTTGTCCGATGATCCATGATATACCGACCGCCTTCGATCGCATCTGGAACGGCACTCTGCTATGAGCGGTTCCTAACGATCAATCTTCTTTTGATGTTCTTTGATGCTCATCCTGTCGTTTCAAGCTTCATATCCAGCAACACAAGCTCGACTGAGTGTTTCTAAAAGGTTGTCCTGCAGCTCCCTTGTCTCTCTTTCCAAGACCCTCAAACCATCTCTTCAACTTCGCATGTCTAGTGGCGGCAACTTCAAGCTGAATGGAGAGAAAGACTTGTAACCAAATCGTAGCCAGTTTCTTGACCCCAAAGCTCTTCAGTAGGAGCTTCGCCACTCCTCCTGCACCTTCAATGCCAGCACCTTCCGCAGCTATCTGCCGCATCTGTGTACGGAAACAGGTGAAGTGGTCTGGCAGGATCTCGTCGATCATGGCCGTTAGTTCGTACTCGATACCCTCATCGGGCTCGCCGAACCAAGCTACCCTGCCGTTCTTGAAGGTGAAGAAGTCGATGCATCTAAGCTCGGTTGGTCGACCGTTGTGGTCTCGTGGACCTTCACCGTCCGGGACTTGCATACGGAAGAGGACGTTGCGGAGTTTGAAATTCTTCAAGAGGGGATCTAAGCTTCGTCAACTCTTGTTCTCTGTTTCTCAGAGGCGTATTGGTCCAGTGCTCGCTCACCTTTCGCCAACTCCGAAGCGCCCTTGCGCAACTGGTAGTGGAGCCGCGCGCGGTTGTCGAGCGTGATCTAATAGACGAATTTCCCAAATGCGAAGAGGGTACACATCTATTCGAATCGAATTTGCTGGCATGCCGGTGCAAAAGGTGGCGGTCAGTAGGTTCTGATCTCGATGCGGTGCTCCTCTCCATCGACTTCATCCCCTACCGCATCGTCTCCGCTAAACAGCACGAAGTCGTAGATCTTCGCTCTGAGTTTCGCCGGCAACTTGAGAAAGCGACAGTTCGGCTGAGCCGAGCGCAACGGCCTTGGCTCTTGCTTGGCTCGGAGCGGCATCATAGGCGAGTCGCGCTTGATGAACTAATGTTGGCGAGCAAGGCTAGATGTTGTTCGAAGTAAGGCATGCCTGAGGCGTGAAAGCTGGTGTTTTTCGCGCGCATTGCGCAGAGTGAAGATTTGACTCGGCGTGGAGTGAAGTTGTGCTAAGAATGTTTTGAGTGAATGAAAGTCGATAGGCCATTGTGCGAAGCTTGATATGCAGACCTTTCACATGCTTGGAGACCTCCTGCTTAGCTCCTGCCATTTCGACAAAATGTCCACATTCATCATGCACTTACCATCGATTCTCATGCGTCGAAAAGACAGAATGTGGCAGCCACGAAAACAATGTCGCCTACTTCAGCTCCCGGTTGAGCTGCGCAACGAAATCTATCGCCTCGTTCTTGTTGGAGACTCCAGAAACCGCATCGAGTTGCGCGATCTAAGACGCCAGCGCCTTTCAGCGACTTGTCCGCAAATTCGAGCTGAGTCTCTCTCTTACTTCTTCGCATATGCGCCGCTCACCTACTCGGTGGGACATGACCTTCGATTCCACCCGCTCGAGCTCATGGAGAGACACACCAAGGGATGGCTTTAGGATGCGCATACCAACCAGATGGCGTTGCTGAACCTGGAGTGCTATTTGCTATGGCCGGACATCGACAGCGGCGAGGACGCTATTTCCTTCCCGACGGCCTGGAATCGACGTTTCATTATGAAAATCGAGCGCCCCTCACATGGAAGTCGTAGAGCATTCAAGCACGGAGGCTCGCGTGCGCAGACTACTTAGCATCGAAGGGATGAAGATTGAGCGTGTTTTCAACAAAGTTCGTATGTTTCGGCCCCTGTTGCAAGTAAGCCAAGTGCTGACAGTATGGTAGGAGAAGCAGCTGAGAGGCCCGATCAATGCAATGAAGCTGATGCGGCGCATCGTGGGGACGAATTGGCTGTTCTGGTGCCTTTGGGGGCGGTCATGCGAGGGATCGCACATACTGCTCATGGGATTTTGCGAGTCGTTGAGGCATACGCAGAGTACAGGAGACGACGAAAGGACGCAAAAGGCAGCGAGACGGTGAGAGCAAGAGTATCCCCATTCCACAGTCCAAACTGCTGCTCTCGTATCCCACCAATTCTTTGATCGTATTATGGGCGCGTACCTCAGCACCGCTCTTATCTTCAGCATCAATACATCATCCGCTCTTCACCGAATTATCCCGATCCTGGACCTATACCTATGTTTGCTCTTCAGTCTTCAGGATCGCGGTCGTTTTCCAAACTCTCGCGATGAATCTAGTCTGGAAAGGCGGCGTCCAAGACAAGACAAATCTCTGCCGCTCAGGTTGCGGTTGCCGGTGCGGCGTAGCAAATAGCTACAGGAGTAGTGGAATCGCGCAGCCGTAAGTGATAAAAGCCGTGGGGGAGACGCAGGAACAGCATCCTGACCACAGGCACCGGGAATCCATTGCAATTTACACCTCCTGCCATGCTCTTGCTATTACCACAGGCCTTCGGTGTCCCTTGCTCCTGGTTTGCACGACACAAGAGCGGACAGAGACTTCGTGCTGTCGTTCACTTACCCCAGCCCTTCCCCCTTTAGCGAGCCTCTAAGCCCATCTCGGCGCAAAGTTGCATAGTTTGTGGAGTTTGTGGAGTACCCGCCCTCGGGCTCGGCGAGATGAGCTATCACGCTCCAGCTTGGACGACGATCCGTTCGCCCATTCGACCGGTTGGCACTCAAATGACCGGGTCCTAGATGCGGTGGAGCTCAGCAAGCATTCCTGTCCAGATGTACAAGGGCATCCTCACTGCATGGTCAAGAGTAGGTGGTGGTAATAAGCTCTCCTTTTGTACCCGCAATTGTCGATGACCTTGCTCGTCATACAAGCTCACGAGCGTACGATCCGTCGCAATGTCTCCTCATAAGCAGGACGAAGCATGGGAAGCTCACCAAAAGGACCCCGAGAAGTTTTGGATGCACCAAGCCGAACATGTTCAATGGCACAAGGCACCGAAGACCACATTCAAGAGATTCAACAAGAAGCTTCCCTCTGGCGTCGAGCACCAGAGCTGGCAGTGGTATCCTGATGGCGAGATCAGTACTTCATACAACGCCGTCACAAGGCACGTCGAAGCCGGCCTTGGAGACAACATCGCGATCAAGTGGGACAGTCCAGTCACAGGCAAGAAAGAAAATATTACATATGCGAAGCTGGAAGAGGAAATCAGTATACTGGCAGGAGCACTGCGAGAAGAAGGTGTGCGAAAGGGCGACGCGGTTATCATATACATGCCCATGATACCCGCGGCATTGATTGGAATGCTAGCAGTCGCGCGACTAGGAGCCGTACACGCAGTGGTATTTGGAGGGTTCTCAGCTTCCTCTCTGGCACAGCGAATCGAGAACTGCAAAGCAAAGGCCATCCTGACTGCTAGCTGCGGGATCGAAGGCGCAAAGGGCCCTCTCCCGTACGAGCCAATGATCAAAGGAGCAATCAAGCAATCAAAGCACAAACCAGCTCGAGTGTTGATTTGGCAAAGAGACGAGCATAGGTGGAACAATACCGACAGGTTGGAAGGTGAAAGAACGTGGCAGCGAGTGGTCAAGTCGGCGCGAGATCGCGGCGTGAGAGCAGAGAATGTTCCCGTCAAGAGCAATGATCCGCTGTACATCATCTACACATCAGGCACGACAGGTCAGTGAACAAGCGTGCTCTGAGTGAGTGCATACTGATTTAAGGCCAGGCGTTCCCAAAGGTGTAGTCCGCGAGGTGGGTGGGCACGCAGTTGGGCTCAATTTCACTGTTCGCTATGTCTTTGGTATTCGAGGGCCGGGTGACGTTCTGTTTACTGCAAGCGATATTGGCTGGGTAGTCGGACACTGTTATATCGTCTATGGCCCACTCTTCGCGGGCGCGACGACGGTGCTCTTCGAAGGCAAGCCAGTCGGGACACCCTCAGCGGACACTTTCTGGCGCATTCTCGAAGAGCACAAAGTCAACACGATGTTTACGGCACCAACAGCCCTCCGCGCTATTCGAAAAGAGGACCCCGGAAACAAGTTCTTCAAGAAGCGAGGCGAAAGTGGCGGACTGAAGAACCTCAAAGCTCTCTTCCTCGCCGGAGAACGCAGCGAACCCGCAATCGTCAACATGTACGACGAGCTCGTCCACAAATACTGCGCACCCAACGCCACAGTAATCGACAACTGGTGGTCGTCCGAATCCGGCTCACCCATGACCTCCCTCTCCCTCCTCCCAGGAACAGGCCTCAACTTCACCGACCACGAATTCTACAAACCCCTCCCCATCAAACCCGGCTCAGCAGGAAAACCCGTCCCCGGCTTCGACATCAAAATCGTAGACGACGAAGGTACCGAACTCCCCAAAGAATCCCTCGGAAATATCGTCCTCTCCATCCCCCTCTCCCCCACAGGCCTGACAACCCTCTGGCAAGATGAAGATCGTTTCTACCGCGGCTACCTCAAACGCTTCAATGGCAAATACATCGACACCGGAGATGCGGGTATGATCGACGCCGATGGATACGTACATATCATGTCCCGCGCAGACGATATCATAAATGTAGCTGCACATCGCCTATCCACGGGCGCAATGGAACAAGCCATCTCCTCTCACCCGTCCATCACCGAAGCTGCCGTTGTCGGTATCCCCGACCCCATGAAAGGCCACGCTCCCTTCGCATTCGTCGCAATCGCTGACCCGCCTCCGGACCTTCTCAAAGACCTAAACTCTCGACTTCGACATCATATCGGACCTATCGCGAGTCTGGCAGGTTTTATCGCCGCTCCGGGGGTGATTCCGAAGACGAGATCGGGAAAGACATTGAGGAGGTGTTTGAAGGAGATGTTGGAACATGCTGTTCAAGGGGAGTATGATAAGGAGGTTGTGTATCCGGCTACGATTGAGGATGCGAGTGTGGTTGAGAAGGCGAAGAAAGCTGTTAAGGAGTACTTCACTAATGGGGAGGGGGCGAAGATTAAAGCGAAGTTGTAGAAACGCTGATTATGAAGAGATGTAGGCTGTACGTATTGTGTATGTATGTCATGCTCATGACTTGAACGAACACTTCACACATTACACATTACCACACCACCCATTAGTTCCTCTCATTATCTCTATACCATAACCTCCCTCTTCCCCCAGGCGTGCGCCCCAATAACCTGCTGCACATTAACCTTCCTCTCCTTCTCCTCCCACAACTTCCTCGTCATGAACCGATAAATCCACTGTGCATCCCCCATATAATCTATATCATGATCACTATCCGTAAAAGCCATCATCTCCATCTGCGCCGGACTAACACCCTCATCAACCATCAAATCCACAAACGCCGCAGTATTCTGGTAATGAACATTATCATCCCCCGTCCCATGCATAACCGCAAATCCACCCCTCGCATTCTTGAAACCA
This sequence comes from Nothophaeocryptopus gaeumannii, assembly GCA_031771865.1. Taxonomy (NCBI): domain Eukaryota; kingdom Fungi; phylum Ascomycota; class Dothideomycetes; order Mycosphaerellales; family Mycosphaerellaceae; genus Nothophaeocryptopus; species Nothophaeocryptopus gaeumannii. Next base: position 403,667 of record JASISA010000002.1, read on the forward strand.
GTCGCATTCCTCACAGCGGTCTCGTTGTATCCCGCTTCGTTCTGTTCAAAGGTTTTCATGTATCGTTCTGTACACATACTGTCATAGAGTCGATGGTCTGTTACTGGTGCTTCCATTAGGCCAAAGGAGAAGACGTCTGAATCGGCTTCGAGGACTTTGGCTGTGAGGAAGCCGCCGTAGGACCCGCCCCACATAGCAACATGCTCTGCGTCGATGAAGCTATTCTGGGCGATTAGTTGCTTCGCAGCCCAGATTTGGTCTTGTGTTTCGTAGCGGCCGAGGTGCTTGAGTACGGTGGCACGGAATGCGCGGCCTTTGAAGCCCGTGCCACGGTTGTCAACAGTGTAGGTGATGTATTGGAGCTCGGGCTCAGAGGAGATGTAGGCGACCCAGCCGAGGGGCTGAAAGCTCTTGTCGACTCTCTGTGCTCCAGGGCCGCCGTAGGTTATGAAGAGGACTGGGTACTTCTTCGTCGGGTCGAAGGTGGGTGGCAGACGCTGCATGACGTTCAAGCTGAAACCATCCGGGTGCTGTAGCTCGAAGTAGGTAATGTTCGGGAGATTGTACGCTGTGATATTACTCACAAGCACTTCGTTCGAGGTAAGAACGGAGAGTGGTGTCGATGAGTTGACGGCATAGAGCTCTTGGTATGGCACGTCTGGGCCTAGGTAGTAAAGCAGGTAATAGTCCCCCTTGTCGGAGAACGAAGCAAACCAGTATGCCGGTACTGAGACGTCAACAATGGCTTTCTTTTCTCGTGTGCGGAAGTTCACAGAAAAGACATGGCGCTCCGTGGAATGATGCTCGGTCGACGTATAATATATCAAGCTTCGCTTGGTATCGACTTTGAGAATGGTACCCACTTCCCAGTCACCGGAAGTCAAGGTGATCGGGTTGCCGCCAGAAACCGGGTAGAGGTATATGTGCATCCAGCCACTCTCGTCAGAAAGATCGACATAGTAGGTGCTAGAGTTCCCATAATAGCCTTGAGTACTGTTAATCTGGCCGATGTATGAGATGGCGAGTGAGTTGTCGAGCCATCCGTCTGTTCCATCTCGCTCGCGAACAATCTTGGAGGTCTTCGAAACAGGATCGACGACAACATGCTTCTCCAGAGCTTGTACTCGATTGAAGGCCCGGTATATGAGAGCCGAGTGCGCGTCTGTGACCCAAGCGACTTCGCCTACGATAAGGTCGTTTGCTGGAAACGCATCGATGGGCACCTGCGAGTACGTACTCGTTCGTGGCAAGGTCCAAGATGTTGAGCTGCACGGTAGGGTTCGTACTGCTGACCTTCGGATACCGCAATTCCAACTCGCGAGGATACGGCGGAGCGACCTGCTGATTGTTCATGTAATACGGAATGCGATATGTGGCGACGCCAGTCTCGTTGAAGCTCAGGAAGGCCATATATTTGGCATCTGGTGAGAACCACAAAGCAGATCGGTCGGTGAGGATCTCCTCTTCATACACCCAGTCTGGTACAGCATTGAACATGTCAGGGCTGCCATTGTTCGTGACTTGACTGACTGTACCGTTGTTGTATACATAGAGATTGTTTCCTCGCACGAAGGCAATTGCTTCTCCGACAGGCGCGAACTCGGCGTACTGGATATCTCCAACCTGGTCAGCTACGAGAGGTGTAGTCTCTCCACTTGCAATGTCTTGGATCAGGTAGTTGGCAAAGTATGAGTGCCGATATTGCTTGGTGTGGTTGGTAGCCCACAAGAGTCTCTTTTTGTCTGGGCTTGCCCAGTAATTGTAAGCGTGCTTCGGTAACTTGTCTGCTGCCACGAATGTCTGGTTGTCACCAGTCGCGACGTTCACGATAACCAAAGCTCCTTCTTCGGTGTCAGTCAGATATTGTCCATCTGTTTCGCCGGAGAGCCAGTGCGCGGTGCGCTGGATTTGGTAGTTGATCCCGTAAGGCGTGGTCTCGTTGTAGGTCAAGATGCGATGGCCATTGCCAGTCGGTTGATGAGGCTTTCGTGGAGGATCAATGGCAGCTATGAGAGGTATCAATATGCTCCACGATAAGATGGTCGTCAACACCATGTTGCCCAGCGGCAATGTCCCTGCGTCAAAGGCGGCCTTTTTGGAGTGGAGATGCTTCTTGTCTTATTATTAACTCTAACCCCTCTTGCTCTTAGATTTACAGTACTAGGGCTTGAGTCTGTGTCCCTGCGCATCGCGAAGTTTGAACGTGTTCTCACACACACTCTACTAGCAATGCCTGGTCGCCTTGCAGATGGCTGATATCAATGCCTACCCATTGCTGGGGTACGACTACGGCAGTTGTCTCCAATCGAATTGATGGTCCGTCTTGGCTCGTGCCATGTCGATGTTACCTTCTCCATTCCATGCAGGCCCTTGGCGATGGATCTTTGGAGCTTCGACGTCGAACATGACCTTGGCGAACATGGCTCGGCGGATGATCCGGTTGGCTCATCTTTCTTAAGAAGGTGCAGTCTTTCTGCGTCTGCCCTATCTCGGTGCCCAGACGATGCTACGATTGGCGTAGTGCCGACTGTAAGCTCTACTGAGCTGGGAATGAGACAAGGCACAGATGAAGACACGGCAGACTGCAAATCTGATCTGCACCTCTCGGCCTTCCCACCGACGTCAGTCTCGACTTCAGCTCGTTTCATTGGGGCCCGCCACGTGAAGAAGCCGGGAGAACCACAGATCATTCTTTGGCTTCAACCTCAAAATACACCAGGATGCGTTGTATGCGATACTGTGCGCAGGACTTTAGTGGGCGAGAGCGTCTGTCCAAATGGCGCAGCGTCCGTCTGACGTTGACCGACTTCTTGGGAAACTTGACATTTCACCACTGCAATGTCCTGTGAGAGGCGGCGGCGGTATGTGCCTGTGCGCTGATCCGGTTTATATCAACAATTAGACCTGCATCCGTCTATTCGCCGCTACTCGCTTGCTGGCCTTCCCCTTGCAGGTTGCCGAAGTAAATAGTGCGCGATACAAGATGCTAGGCGAATGGATGTTGGCCGATGGCGAAGCATTTCTCCTCGTCATCGCTTCACTTTGCGGACATACGACCGACTGACTGACTGCAGGAGACATCACTACTGAAGCCGCACCTCGTAGGAAGTCGAGCTTCACCACCATCGCCACTTCACAACAACACTCCCAATACGCTGCTGCGATGTCGACCCCTACTCTCAGCACCCTTCCAGGCGAGATCAGAAATACGATATGGCGACTTCTCGTTCTCTCAGACAACCCAATCAACGTCGAACCACTCTGTCAACCAGACAAGCAAAAGCTCCACCAGCCAGCCGCGTCCTTCACATGCAAGCAATTTCGCGATGAGGCGCTCAGCATCTACTACTCCGAGAACACATGGTACTTGGGCAAGATCGGCTACCACGATCCAAAGGACATTCGTCTGTACGACTTCAACCTCCGCTTGAAGCGTTGGACAGAGATGCTTGGCGTATTTACCAAATATCTCGCGGACCTGAGCATGGCGGTCGATGGACGATGCTACGCGTGGGAGGACTTCAAGATCCCCGGAGACGCGAACTACGAGATGAGCGTGAGATGTGAGGGGCATGTGAGGTTTGAGAGGAACGGTGCGCCGAGATGTACCTGCCGTTTGAAGGATGGTGTTGAGATGAAGGCGAGCGAAGATGGAGCTGTGCTGCTTGAGGTCATGAAGGAGTATAGCGCTAGCTACTGCGAGGCTGTGCATGAGGGAAAGTGTGACAAGTGCGGGTTGAGTCGCTTGGAGAAGTTCGGGAGGACAGATGTCAGGCACTTGCCGCTGTGGGAGGACATCGTTGTCACCTGCTGAAGCTCTGGTCGAACGACTTTACGAGTCCGGGTCTTAGGCCGCATATGCATTTCATCATGCACTTGCCGCCGGCCGCCGGTTTCTCAGGAGCAGCCACATACAATAGTTCGCCGACTCCGACTGACATCAGTCATTGGCACCAGGTCTGCGCGAAAGAGGGGACCGCAGGAGTTACGCTGGACGGGCTGGAGAAGGGCAGAGCAGCGTTTCAGAGAGATTTGGAGGGGATCTGTCTTGGAAGGACGCCCCGAGAGTCCATGCTGTGGCTCAGCAATGTCTATGACATAGGCGGATCGACACACTGCTCCGATGGTTCTCGAGGAGATTGGCAAGGACGGAGGCTCAATTTCGAGTCAAAATGGCCCGTTGACGACTCCAAAAAGAGTGGAATATCAGCTTTGCAGACGTTGAGTCCGCATCCGAAGCTCTTTAGTGCCTCTGAATGTCATCATCCGAAGGCGTAGTTCTGCTGCAAGTCTTTAGCGTCTATGTCCATGTATGTGGAAATTTGGTAATGCGTCCTAGTTGTCCAGTCTGCTCTCTGAGACACAGGCCAAGGGACGCCAATCGCTCGTCCAAGGTGGGCGCCGCCCGAAATCTTTTCTAGATTCCATGAAGCTCAACCTCAAAATCGAGGCGCGTAAAGCCCACAGTCAAGCCACACAAGCCTCCAATCCCATCTCGAAAGAATTTCAACCCTCCACTTTATCCCCTCCCTCTAAAACACCTTGTTCATAGCCGCATGCGCCAACTCCACGCCCAGAAACGTCGCCGCATTCGCCGGCACCGCTCTCGCCATCGCAGGTCCTACCCCTGGGAAGAAAGCTTTGAACCCTCCTCGTCCATACAGCTCCTTGATACATCCTGAGATACTCTGATTACCCTCAGCAGACTGCAATCGTGACTTGACAGTATCCACAGGGAAGACCGCCGTCCACATAGCTACACCCGCAGCACCACCAGCCGTCATGATTGCTGTGAGAGACATTTGACCTGGCTTTCCTGTTTCTGGGTCTTTGGGCGTAAGCTTCTTTTTGAGGATCTCGTATGTTGCGAAGTATGCTGCCGAACCAGGCCCATCTCTCGCCAACGTCATCAAAGATCCCCTATAAACCGATCGTATTCCTCCCTCCTTGTACAGTTGTCGGACGACGTCTGTGCCGCCAGAGTATTTCGGTTTCTCGCCGGGTTTCAGCTCTTTCTGACCTTGAATTTGCAGGATGATCTTGACGCGTTCGAAGGGGGCTGTTATGGCGGTCATGGGGATAGCGGAGAAGAATCCCGCGAAGGAAACTTGAGCGATGGAGTACTGGTTGTTTTCGACGGTAGAGAAGTTGTTTACGAGTTGTTTGCCTACGCCGTAGGCCCAGAAGTTTACGGCGACTGGAGGATAAGTGTTAATTAGGTCGATCTCCAGGAGGATGTGATGTGGTTTTGGTAGTACTTACACATAGGCGTCACACCGACCAGTGGTGCTGAGACACCAGCATATAGTCCTCGTACAGGTCCTTCTCTCGCTATCGTCTTCCTCACTACGTCCATAGCTCCGCTGTAGACTCCCTTCTCGGCAGTCTGTAACCGCACCTTGACCAAGTCAAAGGGGTGTCCCACCACGACCGCGCATACTCCTCCTACTCCTCCAGCTGCGAAGTCTCGTAAGCTCTGGAAGGACTTCTTTGCTGTCTCCTCGGCGATCTCCTTGACCTCTGCTGTTGAGGTCGGTATTTGCTGCTTCACGTCTTGAAGCTTTTGCTGTGTCGCATCTTTTATTTGGTCGACGGAAGGTATTTGCTGCTTGAGAGGCTCAATGTTTCCTTTGGCCGCTTGTTTCACGTTGTCCGTAGTAGAGGAGGACATGCTGGGCGATGCCAGCGATTGCTCTGAGTCGGGCTCCGCTTTGTGTGTCGGATCTACGCGATACGGGTGATATGGACGTTCTTGTACTCTGTGATAGAAGAATAAGAGTGAGGTTAATGTAGAAACTCACTGAAAATGTAGAAGTCTATAGCAATTTCAGCGCGTGCATGTGTCAACCGGCTAGAACTGTGGCAGGAGAGCTCCGGTAGGTTCATTTTGCTTTGCCGAGGCATTGAAATCCAACGCCGACGTCAACAACGCCTTCCCAAGACCGTCCGACCGAACAACGACATCCTCTTGACAGCCATGACAGGCCTTATGACACAGACCTCACATCATTCACACGAGGCTGATAGACGTGTGAGCGCTGTCACATGCGTCTCGCGGACCTTCAATTACGACGCATCTAGCTCCAAGCATTTCTGCAGGTGCCCATCAGCTCGTCAGGCCGCCTCCTCCGAGGGCTCTATCCGCTACCCGAAGCCAGCGACCGTAGAAACCGGACGGTATCGAAGACATCTGAGATGCGTTTATCAATGTCACCTCCTCTTTGTTGACACCACTGAGTCGCTTCTGCAAGCGCTTCGGCTACAGGCGCAAGGCTGAGGCACACAGGTGTCGCCCTTGACCAACCCTGCTCTCAGCTCCCGCTTCCACGCTGTCTTGTCGTTGAGCTGTCAGCAAGATCAGAAGTTGTTCTTTTCGCAAGGCTGGCCTTTCGAAATGGAGTGCGACCTCAACAGGCTGGCGCTTGGGCGTGCAACGAGGACGGTATGCCAGAGCTTAAAGGCTTGAGACTGTCTCACTGGATAAGGTTTGCTAGCGTTTCATTCCACTCGTGGACATCTCGTGATGGCAAGACAATCTTGCGCTCAGCTCACTTGCTCTGCCTTGGTCGCTTTCAGTAAGAATGACGATACGTGCACCTTCGAGGCTGATCCGGATCTGGTGAGCAATGTACCCAGAAGAAGACTGTACTTGGAAGCTGATCAGATGCGATAGGCAGGCATCGGCGTGCCTCTCTCTTTCATCATCACCGGCTACATTACCTTGTTGATTTCTGCGTACATCTTCTTTTTTGTCAAAGGTGGCTTCGCATCCGACTTAACGAACACGCTCGACGGCGCAATCATCGCTGTGGTTCAGCATTTCATTCCGTGGCCATGCCGGAGACACGCTGAAGCAAGTAGTGATCATGCTGAGCGATCAGCAGCTGGTGCTCGGCTTCTCCTTTCTCACTGTTGGCTGTGTGCTCGTCACACCAGAAGATACTGCTCCTCTTAGCTGACCTCTTGCAGATGTCAAGTTCGAGACGATGACAGAATACCACTTCGCTATCGTCTCAGCACTTTCAAACTTATCTTTTGTTGTCCATGTGACTACGATCCCCGTCATCAAGGCAGCTATGTTCAGCAATCATGAGAAAGACGTAGACTGGAAGAACTTCAAGCGTCTCTGGAGAGCCATCAAAAAGCTCTTTTTCGACATCTTACTGTTCGTCGGCTTCATACCAACTGGAAACCAACTCTGGCTTAAGGACTATGGATTCCCGGTGCAAAGTGTATGGGACAACAATCAAGGCAACTACTCTGGTGAGCCTTTGAGAACCATAATAGCCGACATGCTGCTCCTCCGGTGGGGTATCGAGTACGAATTCAACACCTTCTTTCCCATCCTCTCTGAAAACTCGATGACAGAGATGGTGACGAAGATACTGATCTGGCCACTCTTGCTTCCCGGGATATTGTACTTCGGACTAACAAAATGCCTGGACCATCTCGAGAAGATCTCTTGTCATCCAACGACATACATAATTTCAAAGGTATTCCAGTATGTCTCGTGGATGTGAGCAGTGCTCGTATTCCTCTGCTACGAGACCCTTCACTCACAAAGTCTGCGACTGACGAGAAATTGGGCCATGCTGATCAGCAATACCGCACGCACCTTTCAATACAAGTTACTGGCTGAAAGCCCACGGACGCCAAGGCAACGAGAATGAATGGAGCTTTGGACAGGCAGTGTCAATGTTCGCGCTGTTACGGCCACTTTGCCTCGCGTTCCAGCGCTTGTATGGCAAGCGTTCACGTCCAGCCTCCACCCTGGCTGAACTGACATCTCGATTTCAGACAGGATTATGAAAGTCCACTTCAAGTACCGAAATGCTCGAGTCGCGATCAGCTCTAACATCCGGCCTATCTCTACCACTCAAACAGAGGTAAAAAGCTTGTTCTATTTTGGGTACCCGTTGGAGAAGCTGCATAACGTCCAACACTTCGAGAACAAGCTCTATGAGCATCCAGCGTTCAAGCACCTGGTGGGGGGTTGTTCATGCTCGCAATCTTCGTAACAGTGACATGCTGGGCAGTGAAGGGCTGGGCGTTCTGATGTCTTTCTATATCCTTCACGGTAGCGATGTTGTCCTGTGGGTGTCTGTCTTAGCCCCGTGATCCTGCCTCCCACCACGCCCAAAGCGGCCCCTCGCTTCAACTCACCAATGCATTTTGCATAATAATGCATGCCTAGGCCCGCATCGTATATGAACGCGTGGCGGCGAGTGCGGACAAAAGATTATTGGTTCCAGATCCTCCTAGATAGAGTATGCGGCCAAAGTGCTAAGCGAAAAAACTCGTTTTACCTGAACGGGCTGAGGCCACTGCAAGGCCGCTGCAAGGCCGGCCTCCACCTGCCTTTTGACCGTCGTGCGCTTCGCTACGGCTTCGTGTTTGTTTGCCGAACTGCCTTTGACAAGATCTTCTCTGGGTTAGTAGATGGACCGCTACGGCTGGATTTGGAGATCGTGCCGGATCGATGACGGACTTTTCGGCCTCTTCGCCTTCTAGAAGGGGTGATGTGCCGTCGCCAACGCTTCCAACGATGTTCTGATTCTGTTTTCGTTTCACGACTGCTACAATTGCGAGAAGACGGAGGAAATATCGGTTTCGAGGTTCACCTGGCATCTAAGGAAAAACACAACGCGTACTGGAATGCGGCATTGGATTGGAGCCGATCGAGCAAAGGGACTTTAGCCTGCAGCCACTAGAACTATTCGATCCTTCGCTCTTTGGTACCTGAGAGACCTTGAGTGGTGTACCACCGATTTGGGCACAATATAAGCCTTTCAACAAACATTGCATCCTGGACTCGCAGACCTCCCCAACTTCAACCGGTCTTCGCTCTCTTGGAGCGCTCTCGAGAAAACTGTCTGAAGAGCGACAATGCGGAACTTCTTCTCCATTCCGCTGGCACTCTGGGGCAGCTATGCCACGACAGCATTCGCCGCCCAGGCACAAGACGATACCTGCTCTTCTGGCGGAGTAGCGAGGCTGTTATCAGTCCTTTCAGACTACGCACCCGCTCAATCATTATGCTCGGGGCAATATCCGGCACTCACTGCATCGACAACGACAATTACTTTGTGCACTCCAGCACCTACACAAAATGCTCGACGAGACCGGCCTAGCATATCCAAGGAACCACCCGGGGCTCTTACAACAACATACACATACAATGGACCACCAAACAGTAATGGAGCAGGCGCCAGTCCTGCTGAAGCAGCATTCGCAGCTCTACAGGCTCAACCCTCCTCAAGTCAGAAAACCTTTTGTTCTTGCCTCTCACCTCCTCCCTCAACAGCGACAGTCACTCTCACAACAACCTGTCCAACCGCACCACCTCGGAACTGCAAAAACCCAGCTCGCTGCGACTCTGATTCCTACTGCTTCGAATCTCCCACCGTCGGCGCCTGTTTCTGCCATCCAGATACCGACCATGCGAGTATGGGTTATTGCATGAGTGCAGGACCAGCATTTGGCACAGACGGATGTCCCGAGAAGTATGAGGATTGCTCGTCAAACGCCGACTGTGATGGAGGGAGCAGGGTGTGCATTTATGCGTGTTGCAGGGAGGAGCCGTTTTGCGTGGATTTGAGGGATTATGACCCGAAGACGCCAAATGTTGCGGCGATGGGGAAGTTGTTCAGGAGGGAGGATCGGGGGAAGAGGTGGAATCCGAAGTAAGGTAGAGACGATGGTATGATCGTGCTCCGTTCTGTTGTAGATTATTAATGATCTAATGTCTTGACCCGTCGTTTCGGGATTGGAAGGGCTGTTTGCTCTGCGCTTTGCAAAGTGAGGGAAAGAAACGCCGTCTTCATCGTGTCTTGCTGCACGAATAGGAAACGCTCTCGCCTAGTCAGGAATTTCAAGCCTATAATTGCTGCCGCATTTCGTCCATTGGCCTTCTCAACATCCACCGGGCTTCCCCTGCGTAACTATCGTCAACTCCTTGAAATCACTCCTCGTCGGAAATTCATCATCAGAAGCCGCTGGCATAACCACTGAAGACGCCAAGCTCACAGAAAGGTCATTGACATCTTGCACTGGAACCGTCGCGTTGTCGAGCTGTGCGAAGCAGTCAGCCATTCATGCTTGCATCTTCATTCTTCGCGTACTCACCATATTCACCCTCCAATGTAGATTCGTCTCCAGATACGGCTCCACATCCTCCTCATTGATAGACTTCAGTTCACCGGACTGCACCTTGTTCAATAAGGTATCGGTCAACGGTATACCGGCCCCAATTCTGACAGATTGTCTTTCCTGCCCTCTAGTCGACAGCGACGCAAATGGAGCGTGTATGCCGACGAGATTTGGCGACAATGGCCAGGAGTCTGGGTCGGTTTCGTTGTAGTGGCCGACAAAGATGTAGATGGCGTACGAGCCGTTCAACGCATGCTTATCCGAGACAATATTGGCAACATAGTGGTTCAATTGGCCATTTGCGCCTGAGTTCGCCTTCACCACGTCCTCTGGTGTTGCCTTTGTGGCTCTGCGACCAGGGTCGCGTTTTTGTAGCGGTCCGCCTGAAGCTGCGTTGGAACCATAGAGTCGATTCACGGCCGCTCTGATCTGGCTCGCGTTCCTGGAAGCGGTCTCAGGGTATGTGTAGCCAAATTGCTCCGTGCTTTGGACCATATTCGACGTCCATTTAGTGCCATTCTCATATCGAGAGAATGGCTGAAGCGCTGTGCCTCGTTAGCATTTTTGCATGAACATATGAGAAAGCAACCCACGCGAGTCTGCGTCCTGTACTGAGCCAATTGGGATGGTATAGGACTGGGTTACTGCCGCCATCGGCTCGACGTAAGAGTTCGGATGTAGGTATTGATACATGGAGAATACTCGGTCAAGCATGACGTGGTGCATCCAGAATATCGGATCATAGGTGGAGTAATCTAGATAGGTCTGTTATGAGTCAGTATGGGAGGCTTATCAAAGACGACGCGATCAATGATGCTTACCATATGCCCACGCATGCCAGTGAGACTGTGAATTGCGTCGTGTAGCGCCTCGACACCTGAGGTTGACGAACACGGTCAGTGAATTGCTCGTGTCGACCATGAGAAGACTTACTGTCTGCGTTCTGTTCGTTTCCAATCCAGGCTTCGTTGGAAAATTGGGTGAAGTTCTCGTAGAAAACAAACAGATTATACAGTCGGTTCATCAAGTTCACTCGCTGGTTGTCGATCAAAGGTCCAATGAAATTTTCCTGACTTTGCGCGTTTTGGAACCAACCCTGTGGATAACGCTTCGTCTCGTTCCACGAAGCAAACTCATAATCGCATTAGTTTCCTAACAAGAATGACAAAGGCGGAAGGGAAATACCGGATTGTAAAAGAAGTCATCGGCGTCGACCGGATGGAACATGTACGAATAGATAGGGTTCCTGATCTCCTGTGTCCCATTGGGCATTGTCACAGTGATCCGTGGTTGTTGAAGCACTTCTGGCCAAGCACTTGTTCCGTTCTCGGGCTCGACAGCCCAGTCCCAGTAAGGGTATCGGACTTGCAACGCGGCGCGGGCGTATCGCTGGCGAATGGCACCGGCAGGGAATTCATCCACAGCTTCGATGATGTGGTCGAAAAGGAACTGTTCGAAGAGCGCGATGTATGGTCGATGCCAAGGGAGGAGCAGATTGGAGACATGTGTGCAGTATCCCGGTGAAGAGATACCAGGTGCCGGAGGAACTCCATCCCACGAACGATAGGGGCGGCCGTGTATAGCTGGACTACTAGTCAGTGTCGCTGAATTGCTGATTACTAGCTCGAGTATGACTTACTGCAGATGTCGTAGTATGAGAACCTATCCTCTTGGGGTGTCGCCTGGAATCTCGCCAAACCCAGCAAGAAAATGTTGAACACGTCGGTATTCTTTGCTAGCTCTCTGATTTCGAGCCGTTGTGCTATACCGGCGTTTTGGATGCCGGTCACGGGAAAGCTCGATCCATTTGCAGATTGTCGCTTGCGAATCGCCGGCAGGATGTCGTCGTCCTCTCGATGGTATGTCAATTCCTCAACCTGATGGTCGTATAGAGTCGCGCGCACAGGATCGATCGTGCACGATAGCAGGAAAAGAATGAATGGGGTACATGTCAGCTGGAATGGATGCATCTTTGAGCAGGAGATCAGAACGCGTCGAGCGGCGGACTGAGATCAGAAACAACTGTCATCCACGGAAAGACAGAGCTCTGAGAGTGCTGAAAACAAATGTAGTCGCCATGAGTACGGCCGCTGTACTCTGGACACACTGCGAAGAGTGTGACAGCTGAACTCACACGCGGTGGGCGTGGAACGCGATGGAGGACTTGCTCGGTCACTGCGACCGAAAGACGCAAGGAGACCGGAAGACAATCAGCTGTTCGAAACATGGCCAGCACGGCTTCTCGGCGTGAATGTCGGTCGGGCATCATCGTACGTTGGTAAGAGAAGGTAGCATTCGCACGGCTGACAGCGGAATGCAGAACAGCGGATGATAAAAGACTGATGTTGTGTATGCCTTGGACCTGATAGTGCGATTGGGTTCTTGGACGCGTGTGTAGCGTCATCACATAGATGAGAGCAAACGATCCGAAGGGTGCAGGCGGAGTGAGGAAGGGATGAAGAAGACAATTTGAAGTTGATCCACCAATCCGCGCCAAGCCTTGATCCCGGTTCACGAAGTTGTCTTGACTTCTCCTTGTATCTTCGGCACCAACACCTACTTCACTCGTTGCTGGCCGCAGCGATTGTGTCTGCAACTCGGCTTGTCCGCATGCCTGTGGCGTCTGCTGATGCTGGCGATCGCGAAGCACACCTGCTCTGGCTTTCGTGGAGAGCATTGCACCTTCTTCCCTGACGTGTACCAACTCATCGTGTCCTTTCGCTCCGCGTTTCATTCCTGTGAGTATTATCGAGTCCAGACGTCCTGCTCCCTCTGTCTCGTCTCCAGCGCCTGGGAGGATCTTTTCATACCCTGAGCACCGTCTTAGCAGGTAAATGTGTCTACGTATGGGCGGCAGATGGGAGAGACTCTCCGATGCTCATGACAAAGTCTCCGCTCCCGGTGACCCAGGCGACTGCGCGCCGTCCCATCAATCTTTCCTTCATGCGTCGTCCCGCATTCTGGTGGTTCACGTTCGGTGTCTTCTCCCAATCTCTCGCCTACTTTCTACCCCAACTCTGAGTCCCTTCCTTCGCAACATCACTAGGATTTCCCAACTTATCCGGAGCCCTGGCCCTCTGCCTGCTCAACGTAGCAGCATGCGGCGGTTACCTCGGACAAGGCTTCCATAGTAGACTACATGGACGTCACACTGGTCATGCTACTCATCAGCATCGTCTCGGTGATCTCGATCCTTTGTTTCTGGGGGGTGACCAAGTCCTAGCCTATGCTCTACGTCTTCGCCTGACTTTGGGGATTGTCAGGGGGAAGTTATGCTGCTACTTGGTCAGGCCGTGGAGCTGTGTTGGCGAGACAGAGCCATCAGAGGATCGAAGGTAGGAACTCCTATGGTGACCCTATTGATACCGCACTGGTGATTGGGCTTTTGTGTACGAGCAAGGGGATTGGGTCATTGATCAGTGGTCCGATCAGTGAGCAATTGCTGCGGGCGAAGAGCTTTGGTGGAGCTTCAGGTGCGTACGGAACCGAGTATTGGGCCATGATCGTATTCTGTGCTGTTGCGGCGATGTTTGGTGCTACCGCTTGGGTTGGCAAGGTGCTCAAACTTGTATAGCGAGGGATATTCGTCGCCAATAAAACAGTTGGACTGCATTCAGTTCCCGCATTGCCAGTTGGAAGCAAATTGGGCTTGCTCTTTGTTAGCGATAGAATGGGCTCGGCTTCTACTTCTACAAAACAGCGCTCATCCCAGCTTTGCTTGCAGCGGGAGTACAGATGATATCATCTTGGGTCATGTGCACGCAAGCATCAACATCATCTCATCAATGAATGCTATCGTCTTGAGGCCGGAGCCTTATATTCGTCCCTAGAATCGTTCAAGCTTCACTCGCAGGTAGAGCTCTCACCTACAAAGTGGCGGCGGCACACGCGACATAACGACAGCAGCTGCTAGCGGAAGCTCTTGGTTCCAACAAGAGATCGATGTCTTCCCGAAGTCGGCTATCATGATGCTCACTGGCACACTTCGGCAGGCTCTTCACATGCAAAGCTCACCTAAATCCACGACAGTCGCCTCAACATCGGAATGAAGAGGCGGTGTTGCTCGAGACGCGTAGCCGCACGCCGGCGGGCTTCTGCGCCAGGAGAAGAAGCATCAGGAACCGCAGCACCTTGCACTCTTACAGCTGACAAGAAAAGATGCGGTAGATGCCCGTCCATGGTATTTGAAGGTCTCCAGATCGAGAAGACTACGCACTCACTCACGGAGATGCTCGAGGCTCGATCGCAAGACTCCTGCAGATTTGAAGCATGTTCGCCGGCGGCGGCGACGGCCATTCGCGGTACCTCTCGGAAAAGACTCCGTGGTCGGGCTACAGGTCGTAACACGTTTTCCAAGAGCAACCCATCGAGTAATGCTTACTCGATGGAATCGAGCGACGTCACCATTGGGTTCTTCGGCAAGACGGAGCTAGAGTTTCCTTGGGAAGAGCTCTTCAGAGACACGGTATGGCTCGCAAGACGCGTGGTGAAGTGGTGGAGGTGAAGGGGCATGGCAGACACGTGGAATGGACGTGATGAAGGTGAAAAGATGCTCTTGATACCAGGACGTCCTCATCTAAATCAGCTGTGATTGTGAGTGCTGTGGTCGGAGCAGGCCGGGATCTTCCAGGATCCTTTGCCCGCGCGCAACTCTCAACGCGCTATCAACAACCACAGCTTATCTCGTTCTACACCAAAACGGAAACCGGCCCTTATCAACGACGTAGGCACGATCCCATACGCCGACTCTGCAGTTCCCATCGAGTAATATAGTGGCCAGAATACGCACCTACGAAGCGTCGGGCCTCAGCTTACCGCACTGCCCTCACCAAGCTCGTTGTCGCCGAGAAGACACCCTTTGTTCCCATTAGACCCGTTGTCCCAGGCTGAGTATCCGATGCGTCTGCCATGCGAGCATGCTCCGACCGATATGCATTACTCCGGCTGGGGACCCCGAATATGCCTCTCTTATCTACCCCCTGCTCCCCTCATACACACCTCTCACATAGCCTGTTACTGTGATCAGGGTCTCTTGATTTCCTGATCCACTCTCTCTTAGCACCACCGATCTTCTTTTCTTACCGCCATTGTCTCCAAGCGTTCAACAGCATACACTCGATACAGCATTAATCTCCCACACCGAACGATCGACTCAATGGCACCCTTCGCGACTGGCACCGACACCCCGCATGCCGTTAATGGCTCTCCATTTGAAGGCTCGCCAGTCCTCTCCGGCGTGGATGCCTCCAAGATCACAGTCGTTACTTCCTCACGAGCAGTCATTGAAAACAGACTGACGGAAGCCACGATCGTCATATCGACCCTCACTGGCAAGATCACTTCCGTCTTCCACTCAGTCCTACCCGAGTCATCTTTTCCAGCCGGCACGCCATACGTCGACTACAGCCCACATGTACTCCTACCAGGTTTGGTGGATGCCCACGTACATCTGAATGAGCCAGGAAGGACAGAATGGGAGGGCTTCTACACTGGCACGCAGGCAGCCGCCTTTGGAGGTGTTACCACGGTAGTTGATATGCCACTAAATGCCATTCCGCCAACAACGACAATGAACGGGCTGAAAGAGAAGGTAGCGGCAGCAGAAGGGAAATGCTGGGTCGATGTCGGCTTCTATGGCGGGATAGTGCCGGGCAATGTGGAAGAGCTGAAGCCGCTGGTTAAGGCAGGCGTGAGAGGGTTCAAGGGGTTTCTTATTGACAGCGGTGTGGAGGAGTTTCCTGCCGTTTCATCGGAGGATGTGGAGAAGGTCTTCAAGGAACTGGCAGATGAGCCGACGACGGTCATGTTCCACGCAGAGATGATTCCTCCTATTACGGATTCGGTTGGAGATGATGTACAATGGTCCCTCCCACCGCTCGATCCCACAGGACCTCTGAACAGATATCAGACCTTCCTCGATTCTCGGCCGACTTCATTTGAGGTCTACGCTATTCTGCAGGTCCTGAGTCTAGCACACCTTGCACCCAATCTCCCGCTACATATCGTCCATCTCTCCGCCATCGACGCTATTCCCATGCTCCGGAAAGCACGCGCAGACGGAGTCAAGATCACCGCAGAAACTTGCTTTCACTACCTCAGCTTAGCCGCCGAAAAGATTCAAGACGGCGACACAAGGCACAAGTGCTGTCCTCCGATTCGCGGAGAAGCGAACCAACATGGTCTTTGGAACGAGTTGCTCGATATCGAAGACAGCGTCATCAAGACAGTAGTATCAGATCACTCTCCCTGCACACCGAACTTGAAGCTCTTGCCTGATCACGTCCCCGGCGCGATACCCAAGAAAGCCGGCTGTTGCGGTGGCCACGCCAGCATCACCAAATCCGAAGACTCAGGCAATTTCTTCTCTGCCTGGGGTGGTATCTCCTCCGTCGGCCTTGGGTTGAGCATTCTCTGGACAGAAGCCATGCGTCGACAACTCGACATCGACGAAACGCTCTTGAATATTGTTACCTGGTGTTGCGGTAACACAGCCAAGCAAGTCGGTCTGGAGCATAGGAAAGGCGAGTTGAAGGTCGGCATGGATGGGGATATATGCGTGTTTGATGATGAGGGATGCTTTGAGGTTGAGCCGAATACGATGTTGTTTAGGAACAAATGCAGTCCGTATGAGGGGAAGATATTGCAGGGATTTGCGAGGGCGACGTATTTGAGGGGACGGAGGGTGCATACAAGGGAGGGTGGGTTTGTCGAGAAGGGGAAGCCGGGTGGAGAGTTGTTGTTGGAGCCTAGGGTGAGGTGAGGTGAGGCTATGCATGATGAGCCTATGGATCATGTCTCAACGACATGTGTTGCAATCGTCCGTTAGAGAGAGATGAAGAGATCTCGGTTATATACCCACTAGCATACCAGCAAAATTGAGGCAAATGCAGGATATTGAAAGCGATTGGTGTACTTCCAGATTCGATTTGTGACTTCCGTTGGGCTCCGTTCTAAGCGAGTGCATCCTAGCCTCTCATATGTACCGAATACCTTCTTATCTCGCATACGAGAGGCCAGCGTCGATGGCAACCAAGATCTACTACCTCTCCAATTGATACGGTGTTTTCTTCGGCTTGGAGCGCGCTCCAATACCATGGTACTCGCCTCCAGAACAAGAGACTGCTGCTGAATCGCCCTCGAAACCACGACACAATGTTATCAAATACGAAGCACGCTTCAGCAGCCTGATCATGAGCTCAATTTCCGAGACGCAGCGATGCTGCGTCGGCGTTTATCCTTCTCAGCCGCTTTAAAATGTCGCCTTTCCCCGACCAGCCGCTGTGAGGACGTCGCTGCGCCTGTCCCCGGGTGTGAGAGAAGGAAGAGACACGCCAGAACGAATCTGGAAAATGCGTGATGCTTTCGAAAGTCTCGGGAGGCATGATGCGTATGTAGCTCGTCTTAGGAGCGTTGTCGTAGGCTTGAGGCCCGAGAGATATCTAACTATCCCACCGGGAGACGCGTAGTGTTCCCGAGAATCTCAGCAGGTCTTGAGGATGAAGAAAGTGCGGTCCAGGAGCCAGGTCGTAGGCCTGAGGATCGAGAAACACTGTGCAAGTTTGCCAAAGAAAAATTGCGTGACGCTCTGGAGAAGCTTATGGTCCTCAGAGAAGAAGGAAGTGTGATTTAGTGGTAAGGTCGTGGCCCAGATTCGGAAAATGTTGCTCGGGGTTGCCAGAAATTATGAAACGATCTCCAGAATCTGAGCGTGCTTTTGGGAGCAGGGAATACGATTTAGGAGCATGCTCGAAGGCCTGAGATCTGTAATATGACGCCTACGTCGCCATTAATTGCGCAGTGCCTTCTAGGATCCTAAGGTGCTTTTAAGACCAGGGAGTCCGCTCCAGCGGCTCAGTCGCCAGCTGAAGAGTCGAGACGAGCGCTCCGATTTCGCTGGGAATACATCATGCTCCCGGGGCTCTCAGAGCGCTCTTGAGAGGTAGGAAGTGCGCTTCAGCAGCCTAGTTGTAGGCCTGAATTTCGAGAATTGCCGCCCGTTTTCGCCGGAAATCGCAGAACGCTCTCACGGGCCTCACGATGCTTTCAAGGTCAGGGAGTGCGCTCCAGTAGCATAGCCGTAAGCCGAATCTTCGAGAGAGGGTCAGGAGTGTTGAATCTGTCACATGCAAATTCGCTCACTTTCTTGGGTATCTCATTCACTTGCCAGTCGCACCAGGCGCCATACCACTCACTTTCCGTATGCATGTGATTGCCGTAGTAGTAAACCGCTTCTTCCGCTTTTGAACGCTCTTTCGTCCTTTGATGCTCTTTCCTCTTTCACAAGCACTTCTCGTTGAACTTAATTGGCCCGCCGCGGATCAGCTTCGCCAAACGCGCGCTGTAGTACTCCTCCACGGTCTTGCTTGGGTCTGCCTTGAACTCGTCCTCCGCCACCATAGCCAAGCGCTTGAATGCCGATTTGACGTCCTCTTCCGCGACGTCGGCCCAATTCGAAGCCTCGGGGTACTCCCGAGAGGCACGGTTGCTCGTGCGCTCGAGGGGAGCGCCTACCTAAGTTAGTAGCTGCTCGCGCCGCCAAGTGAGGAGAAAAGTGAAAAGTCAGCCTACCGATGGAAATCTGAATCTCGCCGAATTGCGACGTTGGTGGAGTGCTTGGAGGGCCCTCGAGCAACTTATGCGCGAGGTAGCTCGCATCGGGAACTTCTCCTGCGACGGTGTGGGCACGGGTGGGTGGTGGAGCTCCTGGTTGTGGCAGGGAGAGCATCGACTCGGTCTCAGTGCGATTGTCGTCAGTGACGCTGGTGGCCATGGTGGCGGCTTCTTTATCGGATTTCTTGGGTGAAGTGGCTATCGCGGAGTCAGTGCGCGCATTCTTTGAGTGGTTGCGCATACTTACAGGGTGTTGCGGATGCCATTCGTTGTTGCTCTGTGTCGATGTTTGCGGATGTTGTTGTTTGTCGAAGTGAGGATCTGAGAAGTTGATACAGGTGAGCAGGGGCCTGTGCACGCCGCTAGTGGTCACGCGCGCATCAGTGAAGCAGGTGAGGTTTAGCAGGTGCGCGACGAATCAGGAAGGAGCAGGCCGCGCTTGTGAGGCAGGTGCAAAACGGTCGGAGGGCCCATCTCTCTCCGGCGGAGGACTTCTGTGGTGCCGACAGGTACTTCCGGCCCTTGAAAGTCGATGAAATTCTCGAGAGGCGGCGCCGTCTGAGAAGGTCGTTCTCGTCCCGTCGCAGAAACTCCCTGGTGTCGACAGGTACTTCCGCTGTTCCAGAAATGGTGAAGCTGTTGAGAGGCGGCGCTGTGCGGAAGAGGCTCATCTCCTCCTATCGCAGAAAGTCGGTGGTCTCGAATGCTACTCCCACCGCTTCAGAGTGTGCGTGGCCTCTTGAGACACAGCCATGTACGGAAGACACGCATCTCCTGCTATCGTAGAAGCGCCATGGTGCGGACTACTACTCCCACTGCTGCCAAACATGATTGACTGCTTGAGAGGTGGCATTGTACGGAGGAGGTCCATCTCCTTCCTCTGTAGTTGCTCCATGGGGTCGCATGCTACTCCTGCCGAGTCAACGCAGGAGCGGTCTGTCGAGAGATAGCTCTGCACCAGGAAGGTCCATCTCGCTCGCTCCTAGAGGCTCCATGTGCCCGATTGCTACTCTCGCCGCCTGTCAGCATGGACGCGCTGTTGAGAAATGCCTATCCAGGATTCCCACCTACTTTTCTTGCAGCCCCTCCGCAGGCTCTTGAACTACCCAGGACGCTCCAGTCTACTCCTTGCTGGGTGGTCAGTCCGTGATCAGCAATCTTCACAACCAGACTCCGAATCTCGCGTGCTCTCAGACATGAATGCTCAAACATTAATTAGCGTATCATCAATATGTACAATCGTTTACTGTTTCGCCGAAAGCACACCAAGTGGTAAGTACCCGTCCTTCTCCTATGAAGGAACGCCCAGAATCGCCAGCTTCGTGTGTCTCATGGCCGGCTCGCCTTCCTCGTAGTGCAGCCGGTCGGCTTCCCAAGTAATGTTGTTGTATGCGTTCATGACGCAGCCGACTGTGTTGAAGATGAAGAATAGGAGGAAGAGAAGCCAGTATGCCGTGTCATTGTAGCTGCCTCGCTGGACGTATGCCTGGATGAAGGTCGGCAGGCAAATGATTGAGGTGACCTAGCATCACGTCTCAGTAACGGTACACAGGATATGCGTGGCAGGGAAGACTGCTTGGCTTACAATCATCAACCTCTGCAGCCTGACAGACAGGTACAGATACTGCTTTCGATCCTTCAAGTTCGCCTCATCTCGCACCCAACTTGCTCTCTGCACCATTAATACCGCAGTCTGCAGCCATGCCGTCCCCCAGAACACAAGCCAGACAGTTGCAGTGGCGATAAAAGCATGACTTGGCGTGCCATCAAAAGATCCGATGGCTGCCGCTGCAATCGCGAAGCACCAGGAAGGGATAGTGAAGAAGTAGAAGAGAACTGCTTCCTGTTTCCGTCCAAGACCCCAGTGGCGTATAGGCTCGAAGTAGGCGTGTGCTGCGTGTTGTTCTGCGGTCTCGCCGGGCGCCGGTCCGTGGCCATTATGCTCATGCATCTCGTCTGCTTGTTGTACTGTCGCCATGGTGAAGACGCGTGAGGTTTCCTTTCGTGAGGTCCTGGAAGTCCCGGAAGCTTGGTAGAGGAATGTACGCGGCGTGACGCGGTCCCTCTTGGCACCTTCCGTCCTTCAATGTGCCCTTGTCCTTGATATGTGTTTCCGGAAGAGCTCGGGTCCAGCAGAGCTCGGCGAAAATCTTGTGTGGTTGTGCTGGGTAATGCTGAGTATTGCTGAGGAAGCAGCCGCAGGAGAAGGCGGCCGTGGACCGAGCTCGCTGGCAGGAGCTAATCGGCAGGCTCCCGAGAGGCGGCAGAGACATCCCCACAAAGCTTCGACTTTCCCGCGATTGAAGATCAACAGAGTTGGACGTTCGCAATGGAAGTGCTGGCATGAATCTCGCTCGCGGCTATGGGACAATCGTCCTCGCAACTTGAGCAGACATCTGCCTCTCAGCATCCTGCAGCTCGCGAACCAACACCGACGCCCAGCGAGACGGGAAGCCAGGCATTGGCACGCGATTTGGAGCAGTCGGCACTGTCCAGCTCACAGGAGTTTCGTGAAGAGCTACAGGGACGAACAAGATCACATGCGCCCACGAAACGAGTAGCAAAGCCAGTAAAGACACAGTCAAGAGCGGCGCAGCTACGGGAAGAGGCCAATAAGGTCTCCAAACAACCACAGCGCCAGCGAAAGACAGCGGCTCGTGATCGAGAAGCTTCGCGGCCAGCATCCCGGCCACAGAAGTGGAGGGAAGTGACCCTTGAAGACGAAGGTGACAATCAAACGCGCATACCACCATCTCCTGCGCCTTTCATTGTTCTGCCCGCCGACCACCAACCGCAGTGGACCGCCTTCGTCGAATTGCCTAACGCACCCGAGAAGCCAGTAGAGCTGGAGCGACGCGAGGGTGACGAGGGCAACATGACACGTACCAAACAATCCAAGAGAAAGGTAGCTGGGGCGCCTTCTGTGGAGAACTCACCTGTGAAACCAAAGTCGAAGAAGCGCAAGAGGACTGCAGAGGCGGAAGCACAGCCCGATTCAGATCATATTGCACAAGAGACCGTGCCAAAGGCGAAGAAATCTCGCAAGCGGATGCAAGCGAAGGACGACGACGCGCTCAGCGACGGAACAAACCAGCCAGTGGTCAAGCAGGAACCCGTCGCAGAGCCCTCATCACCATCTGCCGCAGAGCTGGATGCTGCTCGCGATGGGCGACAATTGACGGATTTGGACATGCGAGATGAGTCGCTCATTCCGAGCTCGGAGACTACGTACGAAGAGCTGGAGAACAAGCGCAGATTCGCCCGCAATGAGCTACGCAAGTTCGTTCAGGAGTGGGAGCGGGATCAGAAGATATACCACGGCAAAGCGAAGTGGTCAAAAGACGCTGGAGGTAACGCATATATAAAGTACGCCGCTGAGGGCAAGAGGTTCAAGCGAGGTCAGCACACGGAGGCAGAACATATTCGTGCTGAGGAAAGGCAGGAGCAGATCGAAGCGACGCGCGAGGGACTGCTCAGATCTATCCTCAAATCTGAGATTGAATCGAGCAGAGCTGCAGACGAAATGATCGTCGACAGAGCTCCATCCGTTGCCAAAGAGGTCATAGAGCCAGAATCCGCAAGCGAGCCTGTCGAGTCTACCAAGCCCACCAAAGGCAAGAGAGGCAAACGCGGATCACAGACTGCCGCCCAGGAAAGAGAGACCACGCATCAGAACGAGAACGACGCCGATATTGAGGCTGAGGAGGACGAGCCGGCACCGAGAAAGAGGAAAGTCAAGCGTACGTCGAAATCCGATGCTGCCAAACAAGACGTGGACTTCCTGGCGCCTGATATGGAAGACGAGGGCGGTCCATCGCGACCTCGTAGAGTGGCAAATGAAAGGCAGCAGATCCCGACGTCTGCCGTCGATGAAGATTCTGCTCAACAACCGACTCCTCCCGAATCCGATGAAGGCGACGAACCTGACGAGCCAGATGAGCCGGAGGTAGCTGTCGAAGACCTCGACGTAGGCGTCCGCATACTTCCACAGCATCGGGTTTCCAACTGGGTCGCAAGACAGCAAGATGAATCGCCTGCGCCCCCTGAAGCCATACCAAAAGCCAAACGCAAGCGTACGTCGAAGTTTCGCGATGACGGCGAGGAAGATTTCGAGCCACGAGAAGACACTGTTGGGCCAGAGGACTCCAACTCTGTCTCTACAGCCGCCAGAGAGGAGTCAAAAGAAGCTAGGAGGGCTTCGGCCATCAGCAATCAGAGCGAGAAACCGGATGAGATGTCGGCCCCATCAAAGCCTATCATCAGGCGCTCCGCCATGTCATCAGGGTCCTTCACAGCAGATGAGAAAGCGCTTGCTGACCAGGTCTTCGAGGAGGTGCGACGAAGGAATGACATGAACGACTTTGATCTCCGAACCGCGATACAAGACTGGAAGACCTGCACTGCCTTCAAGGACGAGATCCAGGAGGCTTTCCCGGATCGTTCAAAGCCTTCGCTTCGAAAATTCTGCCAGCGTAGATATCACACACAGGAACGAGGGCCCTGGACGAATGAGCAAGACGAGGTGCTGCGCTCGGCGTACATTCGTAATCCAGACAGATGGACCAAGATCTCAGAGACAGTAGGTCGCACAGCCGCAGATTGCAAAGACCGGTGGAGGAAACAGCTGCAATACCGGGAGAAGCATGCAGGTCCGTGGTCTACAAACGAAGAGGACGCCCTCATCACTGCTGTCAATGAATGCATTCAAGCCATCAAGGACGAAAGGCACCGGGATTTGGAACTCGTTAACTCGCGCGAGCGGCTTGAAGCGTTGGTCAACTGGAAGGTGGCCTCAGAAAAGCTGAAGGGTCGTCGTCCTGCCGACAAATGCCGGGAAAAGTACCAGAAGCTGAGAAGCAGGATCGCTAAGAACCAGAACGCTGCATCGTCGAAACCTGCCCGCAAAACATATGCTGCGCAAAAGGAGAACTACAAGCTGATCGCAGCCAAACGCGAGGTCAAGAAATTCGAGGTCGGCGACTTCTATGATGTGTTTACGGAGATTCATACCGCGTTCAAGGATCACAAGCAGAAATTCCATAACGAAGATAACGTCGTCTGGTCGATCATTAGCGGCAAGACGCTGGACAGCCGCTTTAGCCATTTCTATGCCGCTGGCAAGTTGCGCAAGGTTGCTATGGAGAATGCCATCGAGACGTGGACATCTAAGAATGCGCGAATGCAGCGCAAGTTGGAGAAGGCCAAGACTGTTCCGGCGAAAGCGCTGGTACTTGCACAGTGGATCGAGAATAAGGTCCCAGGACAGCAATTGACACGATCGTACAAGGTGGAGCTCATTGGCAAGTCCAAGGAGGAGCTTGCGGCCCTTAAGCAAGCTCGTAAAGAGAAGTTTGGCAAGCGAGCGGATCCGCAGACAGGCCTGTCAAAAGACTACATCACAGATTCCGAAGACGACGAGCGGAGCCCTCCTCATTCTGTCGAGCCCCCAAGCGACGACGAGGAAGACCTTGCGGATAATGAGCCTCTCTCCGACGCTGAGCGTCCCAATCGGGTCATCTCACAGATGCAAGGCGATAAGAATCCCGAAGCTTCAGGCAGTGACGGAGAAGTCGATGATCACGTATCAGACGCGACCTAAGAGGTGCCAGAGACTCAATTCACTCCTGCACCTCAGTTCAAGGCTATTAATCGTGTCGGCGAGGAGCCAGACACTCCTGACGCCAAGAGCTTGAAAGGCACACCGCGACTGAGCTCCTCTGAGTTCGTTGGGAGATGTACAACAGACCCGAGCAAGCGGAATACTGGCGACGAAGAGAACCAGAGCGTCGGGAAGACGGTCAAAAGGAAGGAGAAGAGATCGGGTCCGTGATGCACCCCTTGAAGACACTGTTCAGCCTGACTACACTCATGGATACGACTCATGACGACGCATTGTCTTCGGTTGCATCTCGTGCTGCCTTGTTTCGCTGCAGGTACAATCATGCTCGATCCCTTCGATCACGACACCATTCCGACTCGAACGACTCACGGTCTCTCAGCTGACGACGACGCATCTTGTGTCGCCACACCTCAATGCAGGTACGATCGAGCGCTGATCCAACGGCCACCTCGACACCATAGAGGACTGAATACTAACGAACGATTGCATCTTTGAGTCTCAGTACGCAATTCATTGCATCGTACACACTGTCCACAATTCATTCCAGACGGTTGTACATAGCGTTTTTCATTCATTTGCTTGGCGCGCTTGATCATCCTTCTGTGCTACCTCGTCAACGTCTCTGTGTCACTAATGTTGTATACAAACATGAAGGCCTCTGCAGGTCTTTCAACATCAAGCTGTCAACCGTGAATGCGGTGAACCAGACCCCTGTCACGTTCCGCTCTCGCCACTGCACGATACAGCAGGAATTGGACACGCTAGGGCGAGATCCGATGCAGCCATATTGATGGGCTGGGATACGACCTTCTGGACGCGAGAGTGATTGCGCAAAGGACGGGGGAATGCTGCCGACGACGGAGATTTAGAGGCCGGAGCCTTCGATGCGATGTCATCGGCTAACAATCACCACGACGGAAGATCAGCCGGTTCCTTGACAACGAGGAAAACACTCCGAAGCGCTTATGCAAACACACGAGCGATCGAAGCGGGCGACGGTCGATCATGCCTCCAGTCTGTATATCGGATGCAGAGGTGGCTGAAAGGATTCGGAGTGATTTGCGTCATCTATGCCTATTGGAAGTAGTGGGCAGTGAAGTCGAAGCACAGCTGGTAAAGAACGAGCAGCACGATAACAGATCAATCGTATCGAGCAACCCGCGACTGTGGTGAACACCTACAGTACGGCATGCAAAATTTGCATCCGAACAAAGCTGGGATTCTTATCATCTGAACGCCCGAAATCTTCCTTTCACGCGAGGGCAAAGATCTCAACCACATTCGCCGACAACAGCACACAAACATCTATCAACATCGTTTCAAGCACACAGCTTCCAGAAATCGGCGCTCGACACCCGCCCAGACCGCAACATCGCTGCTGTATGTCTTGAAAGCCGCCAAACTGAATACGGTAGTCGCATTGGACCCAGCGCTACGGCCCCGGACTCCACAGACGCATTGGACACGAACAACCCTGCCAAGTCCGCCCATGTCATTTTCTCCTCTCTTTCTAAAGCCGCGCGCATGTTTGACAGCTAGGACTAGGGATTTGTGACGAATTGGATGAGGTGGCGGGATCTGGAAAGCGCTTCGCCGTTCAGTAGTCAGAATCGGTGAGTGTCGTCGAGTTCGTTGATGCACACATAAGATGTGGACGACATGAAGCAGGAACGAAGAACGATGCACTTTCAAAATGATATGTTGCACGAACCTACCTGTTCACGCCGAAGAATAAGAACGGAGAAGGCCCGAAGAAGGCAACTGACAGCCGCCCATACAAAACGTTTTCTACACACACGCAACGATATCCACTCCCTCGGCGACCTCGCCGGGGTAGAAGAGCGCCGGACTCAGATCTTGCTCTGCCAACCCGAAACATGAGCCCTACTCATGCGCCGTTCAAATCCAGAAGATCTTATTAAGTCCTGACCCGCCGTTCTGGCTCCGCCGTGCCGCCCTCTGCGGATTGAAATCGTATCCTACCGCATGGGTTCATGTACGCTGCACGTCTGCGGATCTGGACAGCTGCAATGTACGCAAGCTACGCAGACTATACGGATTCTTGCATAGGACGCATCTATTTCCTACAAGATGGCCAACGCGGCTTTTTTCTTCTCTTCCTCCAGGGGGCAATCCGTGAGAGATCTTGAGTTTGTTGAGCCCGTCTCGCTGGATATATGTTGACGCTTCATCTCCATCTCTTCTTTGACCACTTCTCGACGGACCTTAAAAAACTTTACCAGCTCTTACGCGTCCTTCTATCTACTATGCAAGCATAACTTCACACTCCTCCACCCTATCACCTGCTCCGGTCGGCCTTTCCACTCCCTTAGACAATCATGATCTTCACCGTCCTGGACGCCATATTCGATTTCAACACCAACATGGTAACCCGCTCACTGCCTGCAGGCGTCAACTCCAACCTCGACTGGCCAACACCCAACTACATCAACCCAGAACGGAGAACATGGCTCCCAGCTTTCATGCTCATATGGCTCAGTGCGAGCACCGTACTCGTTGGCGGAAGGTTTTATTTGAGAGGGAGGAAGCAGGCGGGAACTTTTGGATTGGATGATGTGTTGGTTTTCTTTGGATGGGTAAGTAAGAAGATGTATGGAAGAGGAACAGAGAGAAGGAGAGGATGGATGCTGATTGAGGAGATATTTTTAGTTGTTTTCCATTGGTTTAACAACAGCAACCTGGATCGACGCAACACACTATGGTCTCGATCGGCATACCTGGGATATGAAACCTCAATGGACTGTTGGTGCTGCATTCGTAAGTCCGCCATGCACCCACCCCCTTCCTAACCGAACCTTTGCCCTGCGCAACCAATCACTAACACTTTCTTCATTCTGCAGATCGGCTGGCTCGCCCAAATCTTCTTCCTCCTCTCCACCGTCTGCACAAAACTCTCCGTCCTCCTCTTCTACCGCCGCATGGTAAACCAAACTCTCTCCCTTGTCTGGCTCTGGACCCTCCGCTTCGCATTCGCCTTCACCTCTGCCTATGGGATAGGCGTCCTTTTAGCATATTTCTTCTCTTGTCAGCCGCTCGATGCGCTTTGGTTGGCTTACTCGGGACATTATGACAAAGAGTATAAATGCATTGGCGGAGATCAGGTGGCGATTACAGCAGGAGTTCTGTCGGTTATAAGCGATTTGATGGCTGTGGCGTTGCCATGTGCCATGTTGAATCATGTGAATTTGAATGTTCCGAGGAGGCAGAAGGTGGCGTTGAATGCTACTTTTGGATTGGGGTTGCTGTGAGCTCTCTCCAGTACACATTGGTAGGGCATGGACTGACGATTGTGACATGTAGTGCAACCGGCGCAGGAATAGCCAGATCCTACTACCTCTGGAAAGTCCAACACACCTTGGACGCGACATGGATGGGTTTCGAGCTCTTCGCCTGGTCGGTCGTCGAGTGCCAACTCGCCATAATCTGCGCTTGCGCTCCTTCTCTATGAGCTTTCTTCCGCAGATACCTGCTCGATACGCTTAGGAGAACGTGGAGTGGAGTTTCTCACTACGCGCATGGAAGTCGTAAAGATAGCATGCATTCTTCAGGCAGCCGGACAAGGACATGCCGGGAGGGCAAAGGATTCAACGAACTGAAAGAGTTGGAGAGTGGTGTACACGGACTCGCTCGACCTCCACCCGTTATACTCGGAGATGAGAGGGATTCCGCAAGATCTTCAATAGCAGGATCGATTCGCACGGGTCCGAGAAGAGGAAGTGGGAGGCTGGAAAGGAAAGATAGTCCGGTCATTACGAGTGCGGATGAGTATGAGAGTTATGTCAACGATCGACTGAGTCGACATGGCACGATTGTTGTTGCGAGGAGTAGTCGTGCAGAGACGGATAGTATCCTTAGGAGGTTTGATGATTTTGTTGATCATAGTCGATTCGATAGTCGGACTGCTATGCCGGCGAATGGGGCGTGAACCTCATCTCTTGAGGAAATCAAGTTGCTTGAAGTCTCGTTTTCCTCTTTCGGGTTCGTATCCAATCATCTGGTTTATTCTAGATCAGCGCCACTCCACCAGAATCGTTCTCCTAGTAATTGGGGTTTGAAGAGTATACCAAAGTACCAGGTCGGTTTTTTGATATCTACCGATGTTGCTAAGCTCGCCCATACTCAGAACGATAGCTCTTTTACGCCCGCTCAGGAGTTCTCAAACGTCAAGAATTGCCTGTTCAGGTCAATCCAAAACGATGCGATACCTACGATCTGTAAAGTCAATTGAGACTGATCCTGGAGCTCGAGCTCCTGGTGGTACTCATGTATCTCAAGATTTGGTGCGGGAGAATGCGAAACGTGGTTGATCAAGAGGTCCACACATCGGACGAGAAGGTTGGTGTCATGAACGTCCAGCAAACTCCATTCACTTAATCTCTCTCGCCTTCCGAACGACCTTGATAGCACATTCGACATGTGCAAGGCGGGAATATTCCCGCTACAGGCAACGGACGGAACGCGGAAGCAAATCTTGCAATCGTGCAGATGCCGAGAGCGAAGAGAGCACTCACGCCGATGCTTGTCAGCGATTTTGCTTCCAGAAGCAAGGCGTGAGCCACAAGCGCGGTACGTGAAGCCCCCTGTGGGTTAGAGTTACTTCGTATCCTGGCACTGGGCTCTGGTGGCTTCCTGAATATTCCGAACTCAGCCATTCGGGACGCAGCGGATGAGATCCAAGAGAGCGTCAACAAGCGACAGCTGGCTACTTATCTTTGTGAGGCACGATAAGGATATCAAAGAGCCCACTCAAGTGAATACGGCCAGCGCGATTAGGTTGAAGGCGACGGCGCGGCGCGAAGGCAGATTGCAGAGACGGCTTTGGGTCACGGCCTCCTAGAGCCGGAAAGAAGTCTTGATGCCTTGATCTTGACCCGAGGCCTTCGAAACAGGCGCGAAGTTAATACCGCGAGTTGTCGAACAATTGTCGCCTTTGATGGTGTGACTTCCTGCGTACCGCCGAACAGCTTCGCTGATGTTGTGCCTATTTTGGGTCGAACGCGAGGTGTATGTAGCGCAATGCAGTGTCATCCCGTTTTCAGTAGTAATCAGGGCAGGGCAGGCGTCGCCCATGTACTTGGGTACACGTGTTCTGGTGTGTGTGATGGAGTCCGCACCGGTGTTCGACCTGCGATTGCCCGATGAATGGATGGTGTACCGTACGCAGGAAGTAGCGTTGTGAAGGTTGTAGCAACGCGTAGAACGGGCGTACAGACGCGCCTTGATCAGTCGATAATAGACGTCATCCAGGCCCTGCTTGTCAAGCTGGAGGCGTTGATGAGAATGTGTTCTGAGGACGTGTGAAGTTCGGGCGAGATGTTGCACAACAAGATGACGAATGTCAATGACTCTACTACGATAGTTCTACATAACCTAAGTTAGACATCCCGACTCTTCCCAAACCGCGTCGACCTGTGTCTCCTTTTCGCATTTAGTTCAGCCACATTTGCAGAGCACCTGAAACCGACTCCCTTGGTTTGCTTCTTCGCGGACGCCCGCATCCTCCACCCTATCCATCCATCCCATACAGCTGCATCCCACAGCTGTGCCGTCTCGGTCTCCGGAAGCATTCGCCATTTGCTGGAGCACTTGCTCTGCTTGGAACCGTCTCTCCTGACTGTAGCTGCTCGGAAGTCTGGCCGAGCTACGTATATATCTCCACTACTAATCCTACACATCGACTGCGACTGCGGCTGCGGAGCGTCGTCTGATCCGCTGCGACATAATACCAGCAACAGCTTCACGTGGCCGACTGTTTCGAGAAGGCGGCGAGAGACACTCTTCATTCCTTGCATACCTCATCGTACCACTGCCATCATACATCCCCATCGTACGCTTGCTCGACTGCAGGATCGCTACCGGAGTTGTGGGGAGTAGCGGGTGGTTATCGTCCATCCCTGGCGGGATCATCGTGAGCTCACCATCAAGCTCGAGCACCTCACCAACAAGGTCTGTATGCGCGCTAAAGAGGTACTCCTCCGTTTGAGCGGCGCGTGATCCAATACTGCTCAACAACACCGCCAACCGTATTCTTGGATCGCCTACGTTCCTTGCGACGGCGACATCATCGCCGTTGTCCTTATCGGTCGCTATCATGGCCTTCCAACAGCCTCAACAACGACCAAGGCCCGCTCGACAACTCTCCATCGATCAGAAGCCCGTACAGATATCAGCACCAATATCACCTGCGCGAAAGCGAACGATCGAAGAATCCCAAGAATGGATTCTCTTTTCACCTCAAAACGACGAACAAAGCGTGTCGCAATCCTCACGAATTCCGCGAACAGCAACACATCGAACCCTCTCCGATGTCGCCTCTCTCGAAACACACGTACGATCGCACGATAACCCCGATGATAGTGGAACATGCCTGGGTACGGAAGTCGACGATGAGGCGGAGCTGGACAGTCTAGATGACGGTCTCCATGCATTTCACAACCCATTCTCGGGACCGTCCAACTTGGATCAAAGTGGCGGGACAGTCCTGCCGATGCATGATGGCTTCGGCACATTTCCATCAGATGTAACATTACAAGAGCATTTCTGGCAGTTTGAGCGACACAATCCACATCGAAGGAGTAGCAAGCATCTGCGACGGCGCAGCACTGTCCAGAAGCAGCTTGACGAGCTAGAAGAGCAGCAGGATGTGAGTCCGGAAGATGAGCGAACAGCGCGGATAGAAAGATGGCGATTAGATCAGAGCCGTGCAGTGCTAGAAGAGATCGAGAGGGAAACGAGGCGGCGAAGGAGGCGCTTGAGCAGGATGAGCACGGCCAGTAGCTCGCAGGCCATTCGACAGAGCTTAGTCGAGTCTGAGCTGTCGAAAACACTCACGCGGCAGGATTCAGTCACCCCAGAAGAGTCGGAGGGGAAGACAGACGAGCAGCAACCGAGCGAGTCTTGGTGGAGGCGGATCACTCGCAAGGTCATTCAAGACCTCATCGGATTGGACGAAGCAGCGCTTTCTGTGATCTTTGGCGAGCAGTACATCGATGAGGCATCTCCAACGCCAACGGCGAAGTCGCCGATTGCGGCTGCCGCGATGAAGGAGTCGCGCGTTGCTTTCAGAGATTCAGAACCCAACTGGGAGGTCAAGCTGCTGGATCGCATTGCGCGTGAGCTTGGTATCCTCGTACATCAACTCTCGGAGTACGATGGGACAGCCTTCAACGCCTACAAGAATGCGCAGGAGCAGCAACTCGAATATGCCGGCCTCCCGCGAAACATTCCACGCCAGCCCTCGCTTCGCCAGCGACGACGAGAAGAGAAGGCGCGAGCAACTGGGCAGAAGCCTGAGAATCTCTTTAACCCCACTGTACCTCAATCGCCTCTGACGCCTGCTACAGAGCCCGCCGACACATCGCTGTGGGGCATCGAAGAGGAGCCAGACGAGATGGGTGAAGACAGCGAGGAAAGCAAGCTGCAGCGAGAGCGAGAGTACTGGGAGCAGGAGGTCGATGTGAAGATGGTATTCTCCTATCTCAGGAATCGCTTCTCGCGGGGAGCTCCTGCAGAGACGCAGCAGCCAACTGCCGCAGATTCGATCGGACCACTTCCAGCTTCTTGGGCGACCGTCGGCACCAGCCAGTCCGCAATGGGCACGTCTCCAGAAAGCCAGCGGAGGAAAGAGATCATCCGCCAACAGCACCCTCTCGTCTCGAAAGCTGCGGAGCGAGCTATGGAGCGTGCGAGAGCTAGTGCCGCCACTGCTAAGCGAAGAGAATCTCTGTTGAAGAGGCACCACATGGAGTTGCTTCAGCGGAAGCGT
Source organism: Nothophaeocryptopus gaeumannii (assembly GCA_031771865.1). Classification (NCBI taxonomy): domain Eukaryota; kingdom Fungi; phylum Ascomycota; class Dothideomycetes; order Mycosphaerellales; family Mycosphaerellaceae; genus Nothophaeocryptopus; species Nothophaeocryptopus gaeumannii. Next base: position 435,832 of record JASISA010000002.1, read on the forward strand.
ACCAGCCAGAGCAGCTGCGCTAGCCAGAGCACGAAGCGCAGTCGCCACAGCCGTAGTGGCAGCTCACGACATTACTGGGACATCGGTGGCAGCGTTGGAAGTGTCGGCAGCGGGCCTGCTATGTCTTCAGCGCTTGGCGGCTGGGGCGAAGTCTGATTACAGGTCCATACCCTGGGAAGGGAAAACGAGATGACGGTGTACATGAGGAGGAACGACATCACGCAGCGCATATGGCCAGTCACGCCGGGCGCCTTGATCACGACAGGCGAATGCACACAACTGCATTCGAGGCAGCATTCAGGCACGAGCATCGTCATCAGCTCGTTGCAACATCACGCCAGGCTACTACATTTTCGGGTTTAGAATGAGACAGCCAGTGTCTCGGGACTGTACCACCAGATCTCGTCTTTCACAACTAGTCAGAGCGGCGTTTGAAGCGATACACGCAGCATTTAAGATACCAATGATACCACTACTCAATTCATGAACCAATTGCATTCCGTTTGAATCGTACATATGGTGCAGCCCATTTACCTACAAACAGAGGCCGCTACATCTAGCCTCCAGCCTCAACAGATCTAAACTTCTACCTCACCCGCACATTCCCTAATTCTCAATCGTACCTGGCTCTCCGAACTCGCACCTTCCCCCAAGCTTCAGATACACTCGCGCTACCATTCATATGCCTCAACTCTACCGGTACCGGTACCATCTTTCATTTCCCCCCCGCGGCTACCTCTCCGGCGTCCCCGTCCCCACCCCGCCATGTTTAATCCCACTCGCGTCCGTACTCCTCCTGCTGAACATACTCAACGGCCTACTCAACCGACTCGCCGCGGACGGTCGTCTCTGCGGCGGCATCGCCAAATCTTGCGCGGCGATGGTGGACGTCGAAGGAGTTCGTGAGGAACGATGGGAATAGCTGGGGTTGGAATGAGCCGGGCGGTACGGTGAGTGTTGGGCTGGGTGGAGGATAGAGTTGTTGGCGATGTGATTGGTGAAGGTTGTGGTTGAGGTGGGCAGGGGTTTATCTAGATGAGAAGGAGGATGTGGTCAGTGGGTGTTGTGGACCTTCGATGAAGGGGGAAGCCATGGGAGAAAGATGGTGGGCAGACGAGAACTAATACTGCCACAAAAGGACTGGAAACATGAGCTTCATCGACGGGCTCTTGAAGGAAGCCGGGAACAGCTCATATCTTGGGTCGTCGTTGTCTTTTGGCAGGACTCTAAGGTCTAGGTATCATGTCTTGTCTCATGCTCGCTCAGTGAAGAGGGAGAGGATCATTTCTTACTCAGATACTGCTCCGCATACGTCTCCGCGCCAACTTTCGCCATCTTCTCGTCCTTCACTCTCACTTCCCTCTCGCTGTCTTCCATGTATTTCTCCACAACACCTCTGATCTCGGGATCCGCGCTTCCGAGGATTCGAGCTGCGAGGAGGGCTGCGTTGACGCTGTTGTTGATACTCACTGTCGCAACGGGTACACCGCGAGGCATGTTGCATATGCTGAGGAGGGAGTCCATTCCGTCTCCAATCGAAGGCTTGACAGGGACGCCGATGACAGGTAGAGGAGTGTAGGCAGCTGTCATTCCGGGCAAGTGGGCGGCTCCCCCAGCAGCGGCGATGATGACTTTGATGCTGGTCTGGGCGGCCGAGGAAGCGAATTGTGCCATCCAGGAAGGAGTTCGATGGGCGGACGTGATGCGAACGGTGTATGGGATATTGAAGTTCTGGAGGATGGCCAGACCAGGCTGGAGAACGGGGAGATCTGAGTCGGAGCCCATGACTACAGCGACCAGGGGTTGAGGCACAGGCGGTACGTCTTGGCCATTTTGGAGGCCGGAGGCAGAGGTGACGGAGCTCATGCTGCGGGCAAGAGAGAGTGGTTTGGGCTTGCCCTCATCCACGAGATCGATCATAGGTTGGATGAGGCTTTCGGCTTGGGACATGGTCGGCGCGCAGACAGTCATGTGGCCCATTTTGCGTCCTTTACGTGCGGAGCCCTTACCGTAGAGATGAAGCTTCGTTCGGCGCTGTTTCAAAGCCTCTTTAGCGACGACGAGGTGCGAGTCGGGAGCCTCGCCGCCGAGAATATTGAGCATGATTGACGGCTCTCGGAGCTCAAGGTCTTCTTGGTGAAGTGGTAGATCCAGAATGGCACGCAGATGGGCTTCGTATTGGGATACCGGGCATCCTTCGATGGTGTAGTGTCCAGAGTTGTGCGGTCTCGGTGCGATCTCATTGATCAGTAGGCTTCCATCCAGTAGCAAGAACATCTCCACCCCAAACACTCCCTTCCCCCAAAAGCACGCCACAGCCTGCTTCGCCAACTCTTGCGCCTTCTTATTCAACTCCGGACTCACATTTCTCGCCGGCGTATATGTAAGCTTACAAATCGAATCCTCATGAATCGTCTCCGTAGTCGGAAAAGACAAAACCTGATCCTGCGTCTTGACCACCATAACCGCCAGCTCCATCTGAAAATTCGCCCACTTCTCAGCATACAGATCCCGATTCGCCTTCAACGCATCCAACGCCTCCTTAAAATCTGTCTTTGTCTTTACCGCGAAATTCCCTCTCCCATCATACGCATCCTTCCGACTCTTCAACATCAGCGGCAGTCCTAATTCTACAGACACCCTCTGCAACTCCCTCACAGTCGGCTCCTCCAACGCCAAAGACTCCGTAGTCGCCACTCCATTCTTCTTTAAATGCCATTTCTGATTGAACTTATCCTGAATACTTCGCAGCGTCCTCCAATGCGGCTGTACATCCACCCGCTCAGAAATCTCCTCCAACATCTCCGTGTCCACATGCTCAATCTCCACGGTCACGACATCAGATTTCTCGGCGAGTTTCTGAATCGCGCGACGGTCTTTGAAAGATCCGTCGACGTGGCCGTCATGGTTAGAGACTTGTTTTGCAGAGGAGCCAGGCACGTCCAGAAAGTTGACTTTGATTTCGAGCAGGTTGGCAGCTTCGACGAGCATGCGGCCCAGTTGGCCGCCGCCGAGCACGCCGACGGATTTTTCTGAGGCCATGAATTCTTCTCCAGTGACGTGTTTATAGAGCGAGTGTGAAAGATCCAAATCGCTGAAAGCTTCTTGAAATCTTGATCGCATGCGCACTCAATGCTTCATGTTGTTTGGTGGGGCAAAATTTCAGCGTGGAAGGGACGAGGTCCGAGATTGCTCAATTGAGGTGAAGTAGGAGTTTTGGCCAGGAGTCAGGGTCTACACATCAATTCCTCCGTCGGACATGCAAAATATTGCAACAGCCGACAGTGAAAGTATATTATTATTCGTTCAGTAAAGAAGTTCACATCGTAGGACTCTACTCCTTGTCACATCCGGACGAGCCGGTCTAGCTAATTTGAAGGCGCTCGCATGGGCTCGGATTGGAGAGGACCCGGTTTCCGCACTGCGCCAAAATCAGGAAATCGATTGGGCACAGATATGTAGCACAAAGATACGCAGAGGTCAGATTGGATTTCATTCCGCGAACTGCATGCTTCTAAGAGCAACGCCAAGTGTCCTGCCATGCCCTGGAAAACCACATTCCAGCGTCTTGCTCATGTCGATTTTGAGACGCAGTATCATCATATAAGCGCCTATGCCGTGCCGTAATCCCATGAAAACCAATGCGCTCTTAACGAATGGCTTAGACCTTGAAACCACGAGATCGTCTGCGACCACGAGCACGCTCGAACTTGCGGCCCTTGGACTCGACGTATGGCTTCTGTAAAGGATGTTAGAGAGTGACCTAAAATCGTAACTTCAATCTTGTTCGGCTTACCTTGTGGGAGTGTGGGCCAAAGCCGAAGTGCTTGACGGACTCGCGGGCGTTCTTGGGTCCACGGAGAAGGATGACGTTGGAGCCAGTTGGGGCGCGGAGCGCGAGCTGGTCGAAAGTGAGGGCCTCACCACCGGCCTTCTCAATACGAGCGCGGGCAGTTGCGGTGTAGCGGAGGGCGCAGATGCTCAGCTTCGGGACCTCGAGGAGGCGGTTGTCATCGGTGACAGTGCCAACAACCGCGCGGATCTTGCCCTCGTAGGCCTTGGAGCTCTGCTTGTTGGCAGACACGGCGACGATCTTGGAGAGCGAGATCGGTGGGGTGTTGATGCGCGACATGCGCAGTCTGTCCGATGATCAATATCTGACCTTCATTCATCGTTTTCTTCCAAATGCTCTTTGCGCACCTCCTCAGCACCGTAGCATTGAACTTGCTGTCGGTGCGGCGGTTCAAGAAGCTGTACAGCTTGTGCAACAGCTTCCTGTATGGGTTGGTGCTGTGAGGCGCCTAACAGATAACTGTTAGACTTGCAGAGAACCTAATCAATCTGCTCCAAGTAGGTGAAATACCTTGCGGTGGCCGTTGTTCACGTGGTGCGCGTCGAGATCTGAGAGAAGTCAGCATTTCCTCGTCACAATGCACGTCTTGATCGAGGAGGCGGTCGTGGAGCGCAGTCTGGCATAGTCATGGTGGTATCCTCTTGCAGATGTTGCTGTCCGCACTGCGCAGTGCCAACCATGCGCTCCTCCAGTATCCTGCTGTCTCGAAACCATCTCCTCGATCGTGTATATCACGTACCGATACCCATCTTGTCGGTGTTGGCGTGCTGTGGTTCGACGACCGTGCATTTCAAGAAGGAACGTCGTTGAAGCGCAAATTGAGGGAGAGTGTGGGCTTCGAAAAATCTTGGCGGTCTGTGCGCGTCAAGATCCGAATCCGAATCCGGAAACTCAAAACTCTAATCGCTCTCAACCGCCTTCCAACCAACACCGGCACCACCCTTTGCACCTCACCGTCTTGGGTTGAATGCTGTTCATCGCGTGTGGTTGTAGTCGAGGGAGCAACTGGAAAGATTAGTTTGCCAGTTGGCGAGGCTTTATCACCGGGCCACATTGCTTCTGTAGTCTGTATATATACAAGTCATACCAATATGTACAAGTCTATGCTTTTCAACTGTCATCTTCAGCCTTCTGGCCTTTTCCTGCAGGCTTTAGTCTCACTGTCCAAGCCTCACCAATGTGCTCCAGCCCTGTCGCATCGCGCCCCAAATTCTTCGCGACTTCATAACCGCTGCGCAGACAGTCGTTTACACCAGCACCAGACATCCAGTTTCCAGCAACTCGTAGTCGGCCTTTGTACTCTCTCCAGATGGCATTATGAGCGTCTTTGAGTTTCTGCTCGTGGCCGACGACGTATTGCGGGATACAATCGCTCTCCAGATTGACCTGCCATGCCTCAGGCTCTTCCTTGATGCCTAGGTGGCGGTCGAGGACGGATCGAGCGAGCGACAAGCCTTCTTGCTCGTCGGGAAACGCTGGCCAGCCGTCCCACCAGTGACCACCAAGCATCACCGTCACCTTGGTCCCTCTAGCTGAGACATGGTCCTGGAGGTGAGGTGGTTCTGGCATGTTGTACCAAGCATAGTCGTTGACATTGATCAGTCTGCCAGCATCGCGTGCTTGCTTGAGCTCTTCAACTCCAAGCGACTGCCAGTTTTCCGGGTTGACGTCTCCACTGGATGGTGAATATGCTGTGTCGAAGACGACGCCAAGTGCTCGCTCCGGGTTCTGCTCGAACGGAGTGGCTCGAGGAATGAGGTAGCCAAATCCCGGCTCATGCAAATTCGGCGTGCGGAAGTACAAATTCACAGTCATGACAGTCACCGATGGCACTTTTCGTACCAATGACTTGCCCGTCACCTTGTTCAGATGTTCAGGAAGTAGCGTAGATATGACATGCGTGTGATTGCGCGGCTCTGTCGATCCAGCGGTAGTCACTCGCATACCAATGTTTCCCTCAACCTGCGATGCTGACTCTACAGCCGTAGACGTCTTGAACTCCACTTGTCCAGACTGGAACAGCTTGGAATGCAGCCTCTCAGATAGCATGCCAATGCCGTCTTTGAAAGTGAAGACAGAGTTGTCCTTCAGCGTTGCCTTCAACAATGGATCCCACTGAAAGTTCTTCATGTCCTGCAAGAAGTCTGCTTCTCGCTTGGTCATCTCTACACCGTCTGCTCTTGCCTTGATCATACCATATATGACGCTGCCATGGAGACCTTCATCTCTCCATGGACCGGGAAACAGGCTCTTTGCGGATAGTTTCCACACATCACCAGCATAGATGCCATGTATGAGTCCGCTCAGAATGCGGTCGACCATCGGCTTACTGAAGCGCCGCGAGAAGAACCCGCCAATGCTCTCATCTTGGATGCTCGGGTCTCTGGCCTCCTTGAATATTTCTGTAGCACCACTCCATAATGCGGTCTCGAAGATTGGTTCTGTCCAAAGACTCCAGAGATTGTCCGCTAAGCCGAAGGATGGGTGCGGCATGCGCACGAGGTGGTCGGGATAGTAGACATAGCGATTACGAGCCGCGGGGGATGTCTTTTGGGTGAAGATGGCATCTTTGGCCAGATCGAGCTCCTGCAGCTGTTGTCCGCGTGAGCGTCGTACACGTGTGCTATGGTGGCAAGAAAAAGCATACCAGTCTCGCTGTCAGCACGCCGTTCGACTGAGATCGCAGCGTGCGCGGGCCGGCTTCGAAAAGTACGCTACCGTCCTTGACCTCCTTACGAGTAGAATGAAGCCATCCGCCTACGCGTGGCTGCCTCTCGTAAACGGTGATCTTCGTGGTCGGGTGCTCGCGGGTGAGAAAGTAGGCCGTGGCAAGACCTGAGATGCCTCCGCCGAGCACCGCGATGTCGAGCCCAGAACCTGAAGGAGCATTAACATCGCTGTAAGATCGCGTGAGAGACGGCAGGAGCGGCGGCTGCGATGAAGGGGGAGGGGGACAGCAGACTCGCGTGCATCGTGCAGCGCAGAGTCTGGTGTGAAGCATCGCTACATCGCAAGACTCTCGTAGTAGAGCACATGTGGTTACAGCGACGGGGTGTCGATTGACGATCATTGAGGATGCATAGTGTAGTGCCAAGGCGAAAGAGATCCACGATGGACGACTGTAGTACCTACTGTGTCTCAATCGGGGAGTGCGCTCCGACTCCGACTCCTTCGATGTCTTCCCCTCCACGACCGGCTAGCAGAGTGTGCGGACACTGACACTTGCTGACGGCGTCAAAGATTCATGTTCAGAGGCTGGGTGCGCGGCGTCGAGGCGAAATGAGGCAGTCGTCGAACCAGAATTCTGTTCGCCGTCGTGGTCCAGAGAACCAACACGCATCGCGTGAATCCTTCGGTGGGCAGCGTGCTTGGATGCTTACTAGACCGCTGCCTTCATCCGCAATCCCCAGTCTTATTATGCATATCAGCCTTCTAGGCACTTTGCCCAGACCTGACATGCTGCACACCTGCACACATTGTTCATCATCGCACATCGTCTCAATCGTTGTTGTTGTTGTTGTTTTGCCTTTGCATGTGCAGCTGAGATCTGCACTCCCTCCCTCCGCAGCAGAGCAGCAGGCTCCGGTGTCCACCACACCAAACTTTACGGCCCCGGTTGCGTTGGCCAACTCTGATTATACCTGACCCTCCGCCCTCCTTCACGCTTCTGCTTGCGTGGCGTCTGGGTTCGTGCTACTTTCAATCTACTATCTCAAGGCTCTCCTCGCTGCTCTACAGCTTCACCGCACTGCAATAGACCTCCGTATACTTACTCCATCTCCTACAAGCTGTGATATCACCTGGTCGCGACCCGCTGGCGAGGTCTGAGAGGCACCGCTCAAGCGTCCGAGAGCTCCCACGTGGGATGCAGCCCTGTTCCCAGACACGACGACGAGCTATCTCAGACTCGAACGACGACGACCTCTAGCATGAGCACCATGACTGTGCCGGTTGAGACAAAGATGCGGGAACACGAAACCGAAGCTTCGTCCAACTGGTTTACTGGGGTCGACCTCGAATGGCGGACCCCTCCGCCGCAACCAGCGCACAGCAATGGCCATGGCGTGAATGGGTCGCGGAAGAGAACATGGGAGGAGACGGCGACGCCTGAGCCGGTACAAGACATACACAACATGAATGATGTGTCTGATACATCGACGTGGGAAGCGGACTTGGAGCTCCTGCCAGACATAGACCTCGATGTTTCTCCCACCGCGTTTGGGCTTCCAACAAGTATATCGTCCGAGTTTTCAACGCAAAGTGGAGACTTCTCCGGCTCAAACGGTGATTATGGGGACGACGTGGAGGAAATACCGCGCACAAAGATGCAGACGGGTTGCATACCTTGCCTGTGGGTAGCAAGATGATGTCTTCAAAGCGAGCGTCGCTAACTAGTAACAGCATCAAAGGAATCAAGTGCGACCCTGGCAACCCAGGCTGCAAGCTGGCCATGTCTGATGACTGGGCTCTAAATGCGGGCGTAAAACGAGGAGACGATGAAGACGGCTCTATCTTCTACCCTACGCCAGCTTCTTCTAGCTTGACCATGTTCCGGCCTGACATGAAATGGCGACGAAGTTGGCGAGAGCGACATTGCCTGAACTTTTTCGTCAATTTCAGTGCACCGCAAATGGCCGGTTTCTTCGACTCAGCTTTCTGGCAGCGCATGGTCATCCAAACCTCATACCACGAGCCTGCTATTCGCCACGCCGTCACTGCGATCGGGGCGCTTCATGAATGCATCATGCAGCGCGCTTTTGCTGACGATAAGCAAAAAGCCAAAGCCATGGAGTTTGCACTGAACCAATGCAATAAGGCAATCTCGTGCTTGACTGCCGACGAAGTCCAGGACCTTGACCCAAACAGGCGGCGGATCCCAAGCTCGCGTTTGGCATTGACGACGTGCGTTCTATTCACATGCTTTGAGGCCATGCAAGGTCGCTGCGACAGCGCCGTGAACCACGCTCTACAAGGTAGACGCCTTCTCCAGGCGACTGGGCGTGCGAACGTCGCCTCAATGTCACCGTCTGAGGAAGACGATATCGAGCAAATGCGACCATTGGTGGAGCGCCTGGAAGTTCAAGCAACAGCTCTTCTGGACAAGGGCAGGCGCCCAGAAATCGACACGTCGGGCCAGACGCCGCCTCTACCACCGATCGATTACATTTTCAGTCTGGAACATGCGCACAACACGCTGCACACTGCTCTCAACAGTGTCATGCGCTTCATGCAAGGTTTCCATCCCACCGCTCCGCGCGATCATATTGCAGTCACCATGGCAGAGAAATATCTGAGATACGCGCCCTGGTTTTCGCAGTGGGAGACGGCTTTCACCACTTTCCTCTCTGATCAGCGCGAGTTCATGTCGAACATGGACTTGAAGCGGGCGATGGTGCTGAAAGCGAATCACCTTGTTGGAACTATGCTGGCATCTGTAGACCAGTCCGCTGGTCCAGTGGCATACGATGCATACGAGGCCGAGTTCAGGGCGATTGTGGATTTGGCCAGAGAAGTTCTTGCCTCCTTCTCGTGTCCTCCTTTGCCAACGCTGTCTGGTCCCAACTCCGGAACTCCTTACCTCTCTTTCTCCCTGTGGGTCACAGATCCTCTCTGGATGGCCATCTCGCGATGTCGCAACCCAACAATCCGTCAGTCCGCCTTCACTCTACTATCACGAAATCCGCGACAGGAAGGTATCTGGCATGCCGGTCCGCAGCTACCAAATTCGAGTCAATACATGAGACGTGTGGATAATTCAAGCAAGCCTTCAGAAACTGTAAGAGGCGATCGCGCTCCCGATATCCCAAATGCTCATGAGCTAAAACGTTCCAGTCACGAGCCGGAGCAAAATAATCCACCGAAATCTCCGCCCTGCGAACCCGAGAGGGCGAGAGTAGAGTGGGTAGATCTTCGAAACCAGATCGATGAATGGACCGAAGGCAAGTTCACCCCATGCTTTCAAGCGCAGAGATGTCAATGGACTAAGGCTAATGTGCATAATAGAACGCACCAAGTTCATCCAAAGCGAGTGGCTTGCGCGTGGGGTGAGTACAATCGCGGAACATTGCCAATGGTCTACTAAGAAATTTCCAGGGCAACCAACGAGACACTCAACGATATACATCGCACTGCAAGGGCCGGTGTTCCATCCCGACGCTGGAAGAGATAAGAGCTGAGCGCGACGATCCTGGCGAGCCTGTGTTCCTTGAACATGGTGAGCACTCCTGTGCCACTAACATGTCAGAGGCAGAGTTACTGAACATGGCAGGCGATGCTGGTCGGACAGGTATTGCGTGGACGGTTGATGGTTCGACATTCTCGCCAACCATTTCAACGAATACTGCGCATGGGCGCTCCCATGGCAGTGTTTGCTCGCGTTAGCGCATGTGCGACTCGTGGAACCACAGAGCTGAGCTCTCGTGGCCAAAGCCTACTCTGCTTGCGTGCCACAAGTGAGAGCTATCGCTTGCCTCCCGTAGACAGAGCGGTGACTGATGCCTCGCTGGGGCAAGCAAACCCTGCTCCTTTCTCTCTAACAACTACGCGCCCTCTACGATGTTCCGACAAATGGACGACATACCTGACATTGACGCTATGTTCAATGCAATGAACATGAATGCGCCTCCATGCGGCAAGCCCGACGACCACAACCCGCAACGACCTGGGGCTTGGACACGTCGCCGCCCCTCACAGCGGAACGACCTGGACGATCTCTACGCTCGTCAAGTTCCTCTACACAATATGTGGGATCGAAGACTCTACGGAGGACCTCCGCCTGGCGTAAACAGATTTGAAGAGCTGGAAGATTTCGATGTGCCTCGGTCTATGTCCGCCGATGGCATGAGCTATCGTGACGCACACGCTCCACGTCCTCCGAACCGACACGACTATCGCGAGCGAAGAATCACTTTCGAGCAAGCTGCCGCTGCCATGTATGCTGCTCTTGTCTGTGCAAATCAAGAATGTCACGGGATCGAAAAGACGTTCAGTGATCAGATCAGCCGCCTGACGCGATGGCTTCCTCCGCAGTGCGTTGATTCTCTCTGGGCTATCCGTATCAACTGGAACGGCGTGCCGGCGAATGAGTATAGTCGGAATTCCGAGCTGAAGCCGCATCCTGATACCGTGACGTACGAGAGTATCCTCAAACGCTTCTCCACGGCCATGGCGGAGATCAAAGCATCCGCACCACCAGATCGGATGGCTTTGGCTGACGATCACCACGGCCTCTCACTCGGATGGGAGATCCTACGAACTACGCTGCGAAAACTGCAAATATCTCTGGAGGCAATCGAAGAGCTTCTACATACGGTTCGCACACATCGCGCGCGCATGCCTTTACTCCTACACGAGATCAAAGCCGCTATTCAGTCTCTAGAGAGCGTAAGGGACGTATGGGACGGGCCACGAATTCCAACGCCTGGGGTCACACCTGGGACCACACCTTCAACGTCGTCGAAGAAGCCTGATATCAGGACGCCTACTTCATCTACGGGACCGGATAGGAGGACGGAATATGAAGGATTTCCGGGATTTGATGACGAGACTACGATTGACATCTGAATCATGACCATATCTGTTTACTTAGATCAGACGCATTGTGAAGGTGGAAAGCGGCATGGACTGCCTGGAGCGTCTGTTGAAATTTGAATATTGCCATATACCATAGCCGATTGCTCCGCTACTTGCCCAGTGTATGTAAACCATCCCAATCTGCCAAGAAAAAAACAGATATTGTTAGCACAGTTGTATAATCGTCGTGACGAAGCATGTGAAACAATGTACAGCAAAGCAGTGTAAAGTAATACCGAAATACGGGGCCAAGGAGATGATCAACGCTGATATCGCTGAGATACGACTTACCGAACTGACTCCTTTCGGTCAACTTCCTCGTCACCTCCACTTCATCGCCTACTCGGATCGTATTGCCCTCAGATTCTCGATTTAGGAAAGAGTATCTGCCGAAGATCGGGGAGTATTTCATGCCCGGGTCGACTCTCCTCTGTCCCACGCACAGATTAGCTTTTCGAGGGCGCTCCATGCTTGCATGTGATGGCGCGGACGGGTGGTGAGGGTTAGAAGAATACGTACATCTTTCTGAAGACGTTTAAGGATTTGACCCATTTCGGTTTCTCCAGGTTTACCCGTATCGTAGTCGATGTTTATCGATTGGCAGCGGCCGCAATTGTGGATACATTCAATCTTCGTTTCCTCCCATAGTCTCTCCTTCCCTTCTGCACCATCACCAGCACCGAGGGCTGTATGGATAGTGAGCCGGCCCCAATAATCTTCATCCCATGCTTGAGCTGCGCCAGAGACGATGATGTTTGGACGGAATTTGATTATGTCCAATTTCTCGCCGGAGGTGAGGCGGGATTGGACGTCGGCCATGGAGGTTGAAGAGCAGATTAGGTAGGGGGCGCAGTCGTTGAATGTGATTTCGTTCTTCTCCTGCTGGGAGGAGAGGGGAAGGTAGGACGCCGCCGTGGAGGCGATTGAGGAGAGCCACCCTGTTCCATTCGAGTTCGTTTGGTTGCGGGCTTGGAAGCGGGTATTTGGAGTGGAGGACATGAGGACTGGGCGGTAGTGAGGGCCTAGGTAGAGGAGGATGACTTCAATGCCGTAGTGTTTGGAGAGCCACGATCCGTATTCTCGAGGCATCTTGTAGGCTTTGGTTGGAGACTTGTGCATTTCGACATCGATGACTTCCAGATCGTCGGTCGAGGGTGTCAATGGAACAGTGATGGAGTTTTCTTGTTCACCTGCATCTTTTGGAGGCTTGTAGGCGATTGTCATGGTGCCATTGGCGGCGTCAATGCTTGGATGGAAGAAGACGCTCTGTGGGTAGTGAGCCACGTGAATGTTCTTGTGCTCAATCTTGCCATCCTTCGTCTTATCGACATGAAGCATCATAAACCGTCTATCATGTTTGAAGCCATGCTTGGTGACTTCTGCCGCATTGAGCTCGACCGCCCTCAATGCCTTGACAGGATATACGAAAATCTTCTCGATGTTCATTCTGGAATCCAGTGGTTCGCGTTTCAATCAATTAGGCTATGGGTCTGTGTGTCGCATATGACTGAGGTTTCGTCACCAGGTGAGGTCGTTCCAATACCTATCCCACTTGTATCGCGGCATCTTACCGTCGCTGAACTCACGTGCTGCGGGGTCTCTGAGCCGAACGACAATTCTGTCCAAGACTTTCATCATTCAAATTTGTCAGCAATCTAAACATATGTTCTAGACGAAGGAATCAGAAATCGAAGAACCTATCTGATCCTGCCTCGATCTTGACGTGCCGATGGGCTGGACACTTCGCATCAATCCCGAGCGCCGGATTGGAAAGCAGCCAGCTCCCTCAGCCCTACGTGAGAAGGCACAACTCGACGCAGGACCTTTCCTTGGCATCTGAAGATACCGCCAAGTCCAGAAGAGGTAGTGTCAATGATTGCCATACTGATTGGATGTTTCGACCTTGGTATTGCTTGGCACCGCTTTTGATCGTATACTTCGAGAAGGTGTTCACATTTGTAAGCATACATGGTATTCTGAGAACAACATAGCACAAAGCTCTCATGCGTTCGTACGACTCGCGGACTTCGTACGATAAGCGAAAGCGGTGACAAGTAGTGAGGCGCAGGAACTTGTGATATGCCCAGTCTTGGCCGAGGTTCCCTGCTGTCTCGAGCAGCGATCTTCGAGAGCGTTGAGCCGAGCATGTGCGAAGACTCTCGATACCGACTGGAGATCTTGCGAGGTCGTCACCAGTGCTGACCCGGCAGACTACTGGAGGCTCACCCCACTGTCGATGAGCCGGGTTGTGCCCATAAGATGAGAGCCAAGAAAGCATAATGCTGAGCCATGGCCTTGTGGACATCCTGTGGTTTTCGATCCGACGCATCGAAGGATGAAGGGTCGTTCGGTCCAACACTCCACGTGGATGCTAAGTCATCCTATCGTTATTAATGATGTGAGGGAGCAGGCGTTTCATCCAGCAGGAGGCGGAGACCGGAACATGAGGAGGTCCTGTTTCTTTGAAGAGGATTCTGTTGGTCTATCGGCCGAGCAAACATTGCTGGGTGAAGATGACATGTTCTCACTCCTCGCAAAGCAGCATGTGTCAGTGAGCACAGATCAGGCATGATGTTTTTATCGGAAAATGCATTTCCCCTCTCTGCTTCACTACTGATCCTCATGATCAATCTCATTGCCACTAGATGCCTGATCTCTCCTTGCGCGATGGACCTGACATACCTCGGGCGCTCCGGTATATCCTGGCATCTGCAGTGCAAGTGCGGTCCGGCGGCTCGTAGTATCTGGTGATTCTGGTCCTCCCTTCCAACGGCTGCCAAAAGGCAGGCTCTGTTGAGACGTGATCAGTGATGGTGTTCTGGTTGCAATGGAATTGTCCCTGCAGAGCTGAGAGTCGTGTATGCGCCGTGGTGACATCTCCCGTCGAGATCCAGTGTTGCCCATGATGCACTGCCCGCTTGATGCAGGTTCTTGGGCCGGTTCCAGCGAATCACAGCGATACAGCTCTACAGGCTCAGGCTCGAGCAGACGACCTCTGATCGACATCGTATGTTGATGGAGGCAAATTCTACAGGAACCAGTTTGTTTGCGCGGAACACGAACATCCGATCGCAGAGAAGCACTCTAGAGAAACAGGGGGTCAGGCACCCAAACCGCAGACTCTGCCTTCTTCCCGCGTCATTCACCAAAATCCGCATCAACGTCGCCCCGCGACAAGTGACATACGTCCTCGGGCAGACCGAACTTCACGTCAGCCTTCTAACCAGGTTCACTGGTTCGCTGTTTGACCAAAGCGTAGCACACAGCCGAAGAACCCGCGTGGATAAATCTTCGCCGCCTGAACTCCACCTCTACGTACATCTCGAGTAATCGCCAGTCTACACATCCTTCGAGCGACCGTACCGCATATCTTAGCCTTGCGCATCAACTGCTCGGATTGAAAGGACCACGGCGCCGCGGCCTGAGAGCCGCACCGACATTGCAGATATGGACGAGATCGTAAGAGTACGTAGGAAGGACACAACAAAGGGCCCACCACTTCGCATACTGTCTCTGGATGGCGGCGGAATCAGAGGTTACTCGGTTCTCATTATCCTGCAAGAGCTGATGCATAGAGTGTTCGTGGAGACTGAAGGGCGAGCGCCGAAGCGACATGAAATCCCGAAGCCATGCGATCACTTTGACCTGATCGCAGGCACTGGAACGGGCGGGCTGATTGCGATCATGCTTGGGAGGCTGCGGTTGGATCTGGATACCTGTAAAGATGTCTACGTTCGCATGACCCGAAGAGTTTTCGAGACCGACAAGACCGTCTTTGGTGTTCCGTGGAAATCTACCATGTTCAAAGCGAGCTTGCTGGAGGAGGTCATCAGGGAGGTTGTGCGGGAGCACACGGTCTTCGAGGACGAGGGAAACGACACTCTTGCCAATGCGACTCCAATGATGCCTCAAAGTGCAAATTCGACTACACCGCACCGGACCATGAGCCAGAGCAGTAGATACAGCCAGATTGGAATGAGTCCCATGACCCATAGCAGAGGGATATCAATGGGATCTCTCAAATTCGGCAATCCAAATGCGCTGCTCTATGATACCCGAGAGAACCGGACGAAGACGGCTGTCACGGCTGTGCTAAAGGGAACATCGGTCATCCAATTGCTACGGTCTTACGATTCAAGGAAGGAGCCCGCGCCGGATGTCAATTGCACTATATGGCAAGCAGGTCGCGCAACATCAGCTACCCAGATGGCGTTCAAGCCGATCCAGATAGGCCAATCCGTGTATCTTGACGAAGGCGCAGGCAAGTACAATCCGGCGCCACAGATCCTGGATGAAGCTGTCATGAACGAGTGGCCAGGTCGTGAAGTAGGCGTATTCATCAGCATTGGCACTGGCAAGCGGCCGCCAGGATCCAGCAAGCAGCAGCATGAGTGGTGGGAGGACTTTCTCGGTGGCAGCATGGGCGAGTTTGCTGAGGCGCGAAGGAGACTCATCGCCAAGATTGAGGGCTGCGAGGAGTCTCACAAATACATGATTCGCGAGCATCTGGCATCGCGGCAGGTCAACTCAGAGAACTATTTCCGTCTGAACGTCGAGGTTGGCGTTGGAGAGTTTGGAATGAACGAATGGGCCAGATTGTCGGAAATCAGCACGAACACAAGATCATACCTGCAAAGGAAAGAGAGTGAAGCGATCAGCTATGGCGCAGCAGCTAAGATTGCAAAGATTCACTTTGCCAAGCAAAGATACGATCGGCAAGAAGCCAGGAAACACGCGGGGACAGATCAACCCCAGTACAACCAGCAACAAAATCCATGGGAAAGGCCATTAAACACAGTAGCTCCGCCTCAGAACTTCGCGGTTGAGCTCCCCGGAGACGACCAGTACCGGCCCGGGATGCATTATGCATCAGATGCGCAGTATGTCCACCGACCGTCCATCGCGGACCAGAAGTACACCGTCACGGGCGACGGCTACGACCAGTATCCTGGCTCACCGTATCACTCACCTCAGAACTCGGTGAATCGACCTGCTTCTGAGCATCAAAACTCAGTGCGCTTCTCAAGTAGCCCTTCGTACCACGAGACTTCGCCTCGACATAGCGGCGATATCCAACAACCTCCTCAGAGTCCACCTCCTCTTCCGCCCAAGACGCCTGTCAACGGAGGCGGTCTGCCATATCCCGAGCACAACGCGCCTCCATCTATGACGAGCCCGACGAGCGCGCCGATGACCTTCATGAATATGGGCGACTTAGGAAGGAAATTGCCATACCCGGATGTCGAGGGGCCTCCGCCGGCCGTGAATACGAGCAACAAGCCGACACTATCGTAATGAGTCGAAGGCACCGATAGGGTAGAGGGTTGGGAATGGAGTTTTTGATGGTTTGGGTTGATGGATGAACGATTGAATGATACCCCTGAGCGCGTTGTATACAACTCATATCATATCGCTGCTGCTGCTTTTGTATTGTAGATATTAGCAGGCCTTTCGGATATGAAATGGGATCCAAAATACTTTGACAACCTCACGCTTGAAAACCCCCGCTCTCTCTTGTGATTTGTCGAGTCTTTCAGCGCAAGCAATCCAAATGGCTGTTCTTAAGCACGTAAAATATGCCGTGGAGGCAGGCAGCGGACTCAAGTGGTGTCTCCACGCGTTTCTTTCACATGATCCATCCGATTCAACTGCCGTCCGATCAACAATCAAGCGGGTCCAAGAAGTCTATCGATGGCTCATCTTCGTGCCTTTTTCGACACGTCTCAGAGAACTCAATGCACGACACTGCGTTGATCCCTCTCCAAGGCTCATGAGCACGTGTTGTCGACTCCCTGTCGATATGAAGACGTCAACTTCCTCACCCATGTCCTCGCTCTGACTGGTCGAAAAGCCCATGTCGCGGCCGTGAGGGAGACCTCCGTCTTGTGCCGGTGGTAAATGCGCCAGTTAAAGGAAGGGAGGCTGGTCTGCTGGGCTTGGGAGGTACCTGGATTTGCATGCATGTGTATGTACTTTGAAGCAGACTTTGTCGAATATCATTGTTTGCATGGAAATGCTGGTGTTATTCCGCTGGTGCAGGTCGAATGGGTAGGTCGGGAGGTTTGTTAGAGTGATGAGTAGGTTTGTATGGTGAGTGGAAGTGGCAGGCGTCGGCAACCGAGTGATGACATGGCTGCTGTAGAGAAGAAGTCAATTTTGAATGGCCTACTGTTGTCTTGTTGACTGTATGGAGCCAGATTGGACTCGTGGTACATCATATCTACCGATGCCTCCAAAGTCGTCAGATATGGTTGCTAGTAGAGACAGCGCGCGAGGAAATGTCCGTCAATGTTCGTGGCAGCTTTGGTACGAGAGAATCGCGTCAGTAGTAAGCGTATGTATCTTCCGCTTCATTGATGAACCCATTCTTGGTCATCATTCGTGTCACAACGCAGGAAGTCGCGTACAGACCGGCATGTGCTCCAGAAAAGGATGCAGAGTCGCAGAGGTGGCTTTGTCCGCCTGCTACCGTAACAGCCGATTCGGTTCGGTGTACCAGGTCTCTCAATGCGTGCAATCGGAGCCGAACATAAGGTGGAGTGCCGGCCGCGTCCTTGTAGAATTGCAGATGATGGTTGTCAGGTCGGGCCGGAGGCATGCAAGCAAGACTTTGGAACCATCACCATCGACACAGAGTATGGCGCGGGCTTCGGAAGAGTCGAGCAGTCTAGACCGGCACGTGTAGCGGATGGATGCTTCAGAGCCAAAGGAACTGTCGAAGCGGGTGTAGGTGGGAGGGACTTTGGACTGTAGAAAGTGGAGGCACTCAGGCAGGAAGGGGACTCGGGAGCATGGCTAGGCGCTGTTCAGTGAGGCGGGATTACAGCTCTCACGTCGCCCGGTCTTGGCTGACTACCACCCATCAACATCTTGCACTTTGCTTCTTGTCACTCTGTATCCCTTTCCGAAGACGTCTTACATCTCGTCTTAGCGAAAGTGAGAGATTTGCTTGCATCGCGTTGTTACACAACAGACGCAGGCTATTAGCGTGGAGTCGATCCTTTGACCTTGCCCAAAGCGCCGAGTCCCAGCGACCAAGAGCACCACCACCCACCTCACAGCCTGTCCGGCCCACAACGCTTTTGCTCGTCTTCTACAGCTTCCCGAGACGCCAGCAGGACGCAAATGAGCACGACGGGCGCGTGAGGAGCTTCACAACAAGCTACCGGTCCCAGAAGAGTTTTGTCTCCGCCCATGGGCCGTCTGGGCTGGATGCGGGAGGATGACCCTTCGTAAGGACAACAGCGACGGCTCGAGACATGGCAGTTCAGGCGCAGATTCCACCCGGTCGATCGACACCGTTCGAGGACCTTTCTCGAGCTTCTCAAGCGTGAGAGGCCAGCCGCTGAAGCTGGCTACAAAGAGACGAGAGTACGTATGCACTTCTCGTAGCTTCATGTGATGCGAAGCCCGGGGAGCGAACACGATGAAAGTGAATGGGTCGCAAGCTGGATCAAGGGTATATTGCTTGTCTAAGAAACGCGTATATTGTATACATGGGAGAATGAGGGACGGAACATGAGGAGAATGTTGAATCCAAGACCTGGTCGTTGAACAAACTACCCGGGCTTGAGGGTAGTTGCATATACGCGCATATCGCGCATCTTGGTGTCACAAACTGATGCAAGACACAATCGCTAACTATAGACTTTCCGTTTAGACTCGAACGGCAAGACTCAGAAAGTGTCTCACCTGGAACCATTCTTCCCAAACCGACGCCGTCGAATGCGCGGGCAAACATTGCACCATGGGAAGACTCGTCACCTGCACAGCTCGAGCAGGACAGTGGCAATAATTCTGGCAGCATACCTACCATCAACCGTCAGCCGCCGACCGCGCACCCGATGGGCTGGAACCACGGCAATAATAGCAATAACGATCGGCTGACGCAAGTCCCGCAGTCCATCTTCGGTGGCAGCTTCTTCAACGATTCGAACGAGGATCTGGGCCAGATATCGCCAGGCTTCGCGCCTGGCGGTTCCATGGGCTTTCCAGGCGATGGGGAAGATAGAAGGCCCTCCATTGCGAGTGCCACCACCGTCTCATCGACGGGATCCAGGTCCAGCGTGAGGGATCGCATGCAAAAGAAGCTGCAAGGCTTTTTTGGGGAGCATGATGTACCCGGGATCAAAGAAGGCTCAAATAGCAGGCAGAACTCGGATACAAGCTCGATGCAGAATGGCCCACTGCCCCCTTTTGCGCCGGGCGGAGGCACGAGGAACCGGAACAATTCTATGAATGATGCCATATTGCGCAGCGGGCCGCCGAGTCCAGCAGGCTCAAGACCACGAACACCCGCGCCTCAACCGAGCAGTGAGGTCACACCGTGGGTTTTCCAGGATGCTGAGGTATGTGGATTTGATGCGTTGGCTTGTGAAGTATGGAGGCGGACGAGAAGGGATACACGCGGCTCAGCACACAGAAGGGCAAGTACGGCTAACATGGCCACAGAACGCACCTCCCGGATCGAATTTTCCACAAGATAACGAACGCAATGGCCGAACGCCCAAGAACTCCACCGCCTCGCGATTGCACCTGCCAGGCCACAGGCACAACCGGAGCACTGACGAGAAACACGGCTTCCCGCTGCGACCCTCAACCTCCCGAGAGCAGTCGTTCAGTATTATGCGCAGCTCCAATGCTCCTTCGGCAATGAGCTCTGCGCTCAACCTCAAATCCACCCGTTCGACCAGTCCTGCACCGAGCGCGCATAGCGCACAGAGTGGACAAACTGTCCAGAAGTCGCCTAATTCTGGAGCTCACAAACGATCGCTTTTCGACCGAGTGACCGGCCGGCACAAGAATGAGAAAGAGACGTTACAATCGCAGTCATTCACTTCTCTACCTGTCATGCAGAAGGTTGCGACCCGAGATCGTGCAGATAGCAAAGCCAAGGGAGCCAAAGGCAAACCGGAAAATGTCAACGGCGGTGCAGCGCAGAAGAAGCCGCATAGGTTACCTTTCAAGAGTAGCAAGACTTCGGACAGTACTGCGGTTGATCCTAAGGTGGTCAAGGATCCCAATGCCACGCACACGCACACGGACACGGGCGAGGCTCTATGGCATCTGGATACAGATCTATCGCATATGGAAGGCGTTGTTGACCATCGACAACCGCCCATGACGCCCCCGCACAATGAGATATACACTGGTTGGCCTGCTGAGCAACCCGCCCCGGAACAGCCAGACGAGAAAGGTACTTGGGATGCGCCTGATAGTTGGGCTGTCAACAGAGTCGCCGATGAGAATCTGAGACGACTGACAGAGCTCGACGAGGAAGGAAATGTAGCCAAAGATGAAGATCCTGGGCCGATGTATTTTATGAGAATCTTCCGAGCCGACAGCACATTCGCCGTGATATCCGCCAGCCTGAGTACGACTGCAGCAGAGCTGATATCGATGATGGCCAAGAAGACCTTTCTCCAGGATGAGTTGGACAAGTATCAAATTGTCATGCGTAAGCAAGATACCAGTCGGCAGCTTGCACCCGGGGAAAGGCCTCTTGTGATGCAAAAGCGATTGCTAGAAATGGTCGGTTATGTCGAGAGCGATCACCTCGAGGACCTTGGCCGAGAAGACCATGGCTACCTTTGCCGCTTCACCTTTTTGCCCTCCAAGATGAGCGGCTACTCTAGTCTGGAGCGCGATCCTGGATTCAATAAGATGCAGCGCTTCAACCACATCGATTTGTCGGGGCGAAATTTGATCACGATACCAATCACGTTGTACCAGAAGTCGACCGAGATCATTACTCTCAATCTCTCGAGAAATTTGACACTGGATATACCGAAGGATTTCATACAGAGCTGTAGCAATTTGCGCGAGATCAAATACACGAGCAATGAGGCATGGAAAGTGCCACCCAGTCTGTCTCTTGCGGGTAGGCTTACAACGCTGGACATTTCGAACAACAGGCTCGAACAACTTCAGCACGCCGAGCTTCACAAGCTGCAAGGACTGCTGAGCTTGAAGCTCTCAAACAATAAGCTCAACACTGTACCCTCATACTTTGGGCAATTCCGGGTATTGAGGAGTCTCAATCTGTCTTCCAATTCTTTGACCGAGTTTCCGGATGCGCTGCGCGAGTTGACGACATTGGTCGACCTGGACGTCAGCTTCAATTCAATATCAACATTAGGTGACATCTCGACCCTCACGAATCTGGAAAGACTTTGGGCAACGAACAACAAGCTGTCCGGGCCGTTCGATCGTTCCTTCAAATCTCTTGCGAATCTTCGGGAGATTGATGCTCGTTTTAACGCCATCTCGAACATTGACGTGGTATCCCAGCTACCAAAGCTTGAAGCGTTGATGCTAGGACACAACTCTGTCTCGCAGTTTGAAGGCTCTTTCACCTGCCTGAAGGTGCTCTTCTTAAATCACAATCCAGTGACGAATTTCGATCTCAACGCTCCAGTGCCTACACTATCGGTGCTCAACCTGGCTTCTGCTAAGCTAGCCCGGCTTCCGGATGCACTGTTCATGAAGATGTCGGGCTTGACAAAGCTCACTATCAGCAAGAACCATTTCGTCTCACTGTCTCCTCATTTTGGTCTTTTGTCCAAGCTTGAGTATTTGAGCATTGCAAAGAACGAGCTGAGCAGATTGCCTGCCGAGGTTGGCCGACTCACAGAACTACGATACTTGGACGTGAGGGAAAATAATCTGAGTATGTTGCCGCCAGAAATCTGGTACGCGAAACGGTTGGAAACATTGAATGTTTCGTCGAACGTTCTGGCGGATCTCCCTAAACCTGGTGCTCCATTGCCGCCATTGCCCGACGTAGCTCTTGCTATAACACCTAGTCAGATGCCAAGTGTGAACAGTCCCGATTTTGAAGAGTTGGGCAAGTTGGAGGACTTCCAACTGCGAAGACCGAGCCAAGCGTCCGGCATGCTCAGCGCATCGAGCTCACCTGGTACCGCATCTCGCAAAGGCTCGGTTGTCTCATCCAGCTCTCAAAGGGCTTTGATCGGTAGAGCAAGCACTGCCAGCAGTGCAGGTACGATCACGCCCGGATCGAGGAAGGATTCGACGTTGTCCAGTAGGTTGGCGGCGACGTTTTCCACCTCGCTTCGACACCTCTTCCTGGCAGATAATCGACTGGAGGACGATGTGTTCAATGAGCTTGTGCTGCTTCCCGAGCTGCGCATTCTCAATCTCTCGTACAATCAGCTATACGATGTGCCTCCAAAGACCATCCGGAAGTGGACACATTTGACCGAGCTTTACCTGTCCGGGAATGACCTTACCTCGTTGCCCTCGGAAGATCTCGAAGAGGGTTCGTCACTCAAAGTGCTGCACATCAACAACAACAAGTTTCAAGTACTGCCTGCAGAGCTTGGCAAGGTCCAAAGGCTCGCCATTCTGGACGTGGGTAGCAATTTGCTGAAGTACAACGTTTCCAACTGGCCGTATGACTGGAATTGGAATTGGAACAGACAGCTTCGTTATCTCAATTTGTCTGGCAACAAGCGTCTGGAGATCAAGCCGAGTGCTCAATCGCTTAGTGGGCGGGAGACACGGGACCTTACCGACTTCTCTTCGCTCATCAATTTGCGCATACTTGGCTTGATGGATGTGACCCTTACCATCCCGTCCGTGCCAGATCAAGCAGCAGACAGACGTGTGCGCCTCGCTGGGTCTATCATCGGCAACACAATGCCGTATGGAATGGCAGATACGCTGGGACGCAACGAGCATTTGTCTACACTCGACATGGTCGTGCCTCGTTTCAGAGGCCATGAAGACGAAGCTCTCGTCGGCCTCTTCGACGGACAATCGCTCTCCTCTGGAGGTAGCAAAGTCGCCAAGTTTTTGCACGAGAAGTTCAAGCATCATTTTATTGAGGAGCTGGAGAAGATGCAGACTGACGAGACTCCGCTAGACGCACTGCGCCGGACTTACTTAGGCTTGAACAAGGAGCTGGCGACAGCAGCGACACAGGCTATGGAGGCACGCGAACATCCGAGCAGCGCGCTTGTGCATCGCGGTAGTGTCCCGGGACCCGAACTCGGTGACGACGACATGATGTCTGGCAGCACGGCCACAGTCATCTATCTTCATGGGATGGAACTGTTCGTTTCCAACGTGGGCGACGCCCAGTGTTTGCTCATCCAGTCGGAAGGTGGTCACAGAATCATCACGAAGAAGCATGATCCGGCCGAAACAGGAGAGAGACAACGAATCAGAGAAGCCGGCGGCTTTGTATCAAGACAAGGGAAGCTGAATGATCAACTGGACATCTCTCGCGCTTTTGGCTACGTCCAACTAGCACCTTGCTTGATAGCAGCACCGCATGTCTGCAAGATGGATATCAAAGAGACAGACGAGATGCTCCTGCTAGCCTCACGCGAGCTTTGGGACTACCTCACGCCAGACTTCGCAGTCGATGTTGCACGACAAGAGCGAGGAGATCTCATGCGGGCAGCTCAGAAGCTAAGAGATCTTGCAATTGCATTTGGTGCTACTGGCAAGATCATGGTCATGATGGTCGGAGTGAGCGACCTCCGCAAGCGGGAGAAGGCGCGCTTCAGGACCCACAGCATGAGTATGGGTCCTTCTGGCTCGCCCGACGATTACTTCACTACTGTGCGGAAGGCCAAGCGAGGGCGAGACGCTGTTGGCGATTCGAAGCTTGCTCGACTTGACCAAGAAGTTGACGCACCAATTGGAGATGTCACCCTCGTTTTTACCGACATCAAGAACAGCACCATTCTATGGGAGACGTATCCTATTGCAATGCAATCTGCCATCAAGATGCACAACGAGGTCATGCGACGGCATCTGAGAATCATCGGCGGATATGAGGTGAAGACAGAAGGTGACGCCTTCATGGTCGCCTTCCCAACAGTGACCAGTGCCTTGCTGTGGTGTTTCACTATTCAAAGCCAACTGCTGGAAGTGCAATGGCCGCAAGAGATCCTGAACAGCGTCCATGGCGAAGAGTTACAAGATGCCGATGGCAATGTGATCTTCCGAGGTCTGAGCGTGCGAATGGGTATTCACTGGGGACGACCAGTGTGCGAGATCGATCCCGTCACCAAGCGAATGGACTATTTCGGACCCATGGTCAATCGCGCGGCACGTATCGAGAGTGTGGCAGATGGCGGGCAGATCTGCGTATCTTCAGACTTCATTCAAGAAGTGCAACGAATGCTTGAAAGCCACATCGAGTCAGACAGGAGCGGGTCGACAGGATCGGAAGACACGCTAGGTGATGACATGCTCAGCCAGACCATCCGCAGAGAGCTGAGATCTCTGAGCAGTCAAGGCTTCGAAGTCAAGGATCTCGGCCAGAGGACATTGAAGGGTCTCGAAAATCCCGAATACATCTACTTGATGTACCCTCACTCGCTCGCTTCTCGCTTGGTCGTACAGCAGCAAAAGGCCGAAGCAGAATCAAGAGCTGCACAGGAAAGTGCGAGCGTGGCGAAGAAAACACGCAATAGCCAGCTCACGATAGATACCGACAATGTCTGGGATCTCTGGGATGTCAGCTTGAGACTGGAGATGCTGTGCAGCACATTGGAGAGCACTGGGGTGCGCAGCCTGAAGCCGCCAGAGACAGCACTGCTGGAGAAGATCAAGCATGGCGGTGGTGAAGTTACTGATCGGTTCCTGGTCAACTTCGTTGAGCACCAGATCAGTAGGATTGAGGTAAGGATGAAGAAGACTGTCCCTTGTGCAACACTAATAATTTTGGCAGACATGTATCTCGACTCTCGCCATTCGCAACACGATCCGACCATTCAAAAACGGCATGCTCTCGCAAGCATGCCCCATGTCGGACATTCTCGGCGAAGTCACTTCCCAACTTGCGGAGCTGAAGATGATGAAGGAGGCTCAGGCCGACTTTGAAATGGCGCAAGCGTAATCAGCGAGGGGCACCTGAATACCTTACTTCACGTACACGATCTGGAAACGGACTTAACATGCCTATGGGCCTAATGGGATTGTATTGTGCGAAGGGAACTGGACCCAACACGGAACCGCGCATTACCACGCTGCAAAAGGAGCGCGACATCGCGATGGCTTCTCCGAATTGCAAGGCGTTCTCGCGGGCAGCGACACATGGAGACGATCAACGTCAGCTAAGGAGACAAGGGGACTGATTGTATTAGTATTTTGGGGAATCTGAGCGGCAGCAGGGCTAGGCTGTTTGGCTCTTTACTGTTGGAATGAAGCTACGCTGTTACGATTTGGAGTGTTGTGCGATGTGTTGTTGTTTGATGGAATGAACTTGTCTTTCTCTGAGCGAAAGTTTGATTCTTTTGAGAAGAGGCAGAAGCATGAGAAGCACTGCCGAGATATACAATCGAATTGAAGACGGTTGGATATCCAAGAGCTTGCTGAAGACGTCCTTCGAAAGTGTTGTGTTCTTTATCGGCTTCTCCGAGTCGAAAGTGCATGCATGTGATCCTCAAAAGGGTTGTTTTTAAGGTTGAATGTGCTCGCCACCGCCACCGCGGAGACTGGCGCTGATCCACTCTGGCACCGTCCCTCGGCCCAAGACCCCAGCAAGCCATGATCCCTTCATATGCACCACAGGCGCGAACAGACCAATAGCTTGCTTATACTTATGCCATGCGTGCATCTTGCTTGCTTTGGGTCTCAAGAGCTGTGCCTTACAGTAGTCGGAAAGGTGTACTACTTTGAAGCGAGAGGTGTGAGGTGTTCCTCGGTAGGCGCTCTATTTTGATTAGAGTTTGCTTGACAGTGGCTTGAATTGTTCTGCATCATCTACGGCTTCATTGGCGCGCTCGCGACGGGGAAACCATAGTTAGTTCTGTACACTTGGCGAGCACTTCTCCCACACTTCTCCTTGATCTCTTCTCTACAAGGCCACAGTAATCCCTGACGTCCTACGAAATCATTCGCAATAAACCTGGTACCAGCAAGACAGACGCGTGAGCTTGGCGTCCCGGCGAGAGGAGAAGCAAGGAGGAGAGGTTCAGTACACCATACCACGAGAGAGCGCGCAGCAGCGCATGGCGAGTCTCTAGGCGCACCGAGGCGGTTGGGAGGTTGATCGGGCAGCGCGCGAGGTGCTCGACTGTATAACACATCCGGATCTCCAAGAGCGAACGCGAATACCTTCACGATGCAGATAATGATCCCGAACACCAAGCGTCTGGTGTCCATCGGCGGCCTTGCCATTCTCGTAATAATAGCCCTTTCCACAATAGCAGCGAATCCGGGCTGGCGGTCAGATTGGGACACAACAGGATA
This sequence comes from Nothophaeocryptopus gaeumannii, assembly GCA_031771865.1. Classification (NCBI taxonomy): domain Eukaryota; kingdom Fungi; phylum Ascomycota; class Dothideomycetes; order Mycosphaerellales; family Mycosphaerellaceae; genus Nothophaeocryptopus; species Nothophaeocryptopus gaeumannii. The sequence continues at coordinate 462,488 of JASISA010000002.1, forward strand.
CATCAAGAAATGGACGGAAGCACAACAGGCCATCAAGGGCCATTGGCAAGAGTACGAGGAGGAGAACATGCCCACGACAAATCCGACGGTCCCTCCCGCGACGGATGACACGCAGGCAGGAAAGCTCGTGCATGACTATAATGAGGGTGGGAATATTCTGGATACAATCGACGTGCCTGGATTCAAGGAGTCTGCCGAGAAGAGTCCGGATAAGTTTTTTGGCGTGAAGCTGACCAGCACTACGACGGGCGAGACCGCAGAGGCAACTCAGACGAGCGAGAGCTCTTCGACTCATAAGACTGCGGAGAAGACGAGCACCGAGGGAAATGATGCCACGCATGCTGCTGGACTGGATGACGAGAAGTACGCGGTGGGAAGTCATGAGCATGAAGATACACAGCCGTACAAGGCTCCTGCGAGATATCACAGGATCAATTCGACGTCAAGAGGAGACGGGCGATATTGGCCGATGTACTTTGGCAAAAAATCGGCTTTCAACCCGAATCTGATTCAGCATCCCATGCTCGAGAACACGTACATCGCGACTGCGCAGGACTGGAAGGATCCTCAGGACCATGTTCCGTTCTCGGATCAGATCTACTGCAATGCGATGTTCCAACTGAATGGAGCACTAAATTGCACCACCGAGCCTGTGATTATTCCTGTGGCACCGACCTTGAGCGAGAACTGCACGGGACCGATTGCTGGGTTCAATATGAACAATGGTCCACACGATGCGCGAGTCTTCCCAGGTCTGCAACATCCGATCATCATGTACGGCTCACAGTCACATTACACGTGCTTTGGGCAGTGGGCGCAGAGCTTCTACAAACTTGTCGAAGGCGCACACTATAGCAAACAGGAGGACACTTTCGCTGCGCCAGTCGAGATCAAGCGTCCCCAACCATACCATCCTCTCGAGAAGAACTTTTTTCTCTTCTGGGACTCCAAGAACAACACCTACGCCCACTACGACATAAACCCGAAACGCACCTTTGCCAAAATCAATCCGGACGATGGATCTCTCGAGAAGGATATTTCAGATAAGGTCCCGAAAAGGGACGAGAAGTGCTGGAAGAAGCACTTGGAGGTAAATCCCCTCACAGCCGAGAAAGACCGCGTGCACCAAGCCACCAACGCCCTCAAACTCACCCTCTGCAAACGCAACGACATGGACTGCCGAACCCGCGAAAAATCCCGCTCCTACATCCTCAACATCTTCCAACACAAAGCCTACCACGGACTCTTCCACGCCTGGTACGACCCTTACGTCATGCTCTTCGAAGCTGAAGCCCCTTTCGGCATGAAAGCAATCTCTCAGAAGCCGATTTGGATTTCTGGACGGAAAGGGGTCGAGGAGATGTTGTATGTCACTAGTGCGGCATGGAAGGACAAGAGACAGAATTGGCATGGATATTTGGATGATGTGTTGTTTGTGAATTTTGGGATCGAGGATAGGAAGAGTGGGACGATTGATGTGAGTGCTGAGGAGTTGCTGGGGAAGATGATGGATTGTTAGGTGGAAGGCAGTGAGTGGAAGAGTGGGCGTGAGAGGGAAAGAGGAAGAAGAGGAGGCAAGGGATTTGGAAAAGTGGTAGAGGAGGATATACCCTTCGAATGTTTGGAAGATATGGTGGATCTGATCTGTTCTAGATGTACAGCCAAGTAAAGGAAGGAGAGAGCCTTCTTGTATAGGACGTGAGGGGGCATTATGTGTATTTGGTTGATGAGTAATGAAAGCGTTGCGCTTCCGTCTGGACAATCAAAGATCCTCGCTGGGCTCACGTGGGAAAGGTGAACAAAGCCCATCTGCAACGAACAACAGCAATCATGCTCCCCATTGTTAGTGAGTGAAGGAGAGCAAACGCCGCAAACCTCACCTGCCAACTAGTAAAGGTACTGCAGTTCTCCGGCAGGCCACACCACTTTTCTCTTCGCAATGACCGACAAGCCTCTCACAGACACCACCAACAACCAAGCATCCGAAGACTACTTTCTCCAACTCAAAACCTACAAACCACAAGAGAACAGCGACGGCACATCTCCCACCATGTCGACACCGACTGAGCGCTGGGCTGCTGATCCCGCGGCTTTTATTCGACAAGAGGTAAGTGAGACGAAGTCGGCGGAGAAGAAGCGGGTTACGGAGGGATATGTGGCTGGTGAGAAAGATGGAGTGAGCGTGAGGGATTTTGCGTACGAGAAGGAGAAGAAGGATGAGGATGGGGAGGTGAAGGAGGGAGAGGAGGTGAAGGAGGAAGAAGAGGTGAAGGAGGGAGAAGAGGTGAAGGAGGGAGAAGAGGTGAAGAAGGAGGGTAAGGAGAAGAGTGAGTGTTCGAGTCTCCGACCGGTAATGCGTGTGCACTGACTCTCTCGCAGGATGAAACCGACACAGCACAGGAACAGTACTCCACGACAGTCAGAACTGGAAATTTGAAAGAGAGCGGCATACCGCCTCTGAGCATCAATCGAATGCATTCATACCATACTCAACATCAAAAACATCGCCTTCATTGAAGAAGTCCACCAGCAAGAAATTCGGCCGCCTTTCACATAGCTCTTTACACCTTACAGCATGCTCTCCGAGCTGACCAACATGAAAACCAGCCGAGTTGGTGGTGTTGGCGTACGTAGCGTTCGGATACCTAAATCCCAAGAATTGCGCGTACAGAAAGTGATTGACAAGACTCAGTCTATCCGGAATGTAACCATCAACCCACCACGGACGCGACGGGATACAGGAGTATTGATCTGGTGCGTCGATGACGAAGTTCGTTTCGAAAATGTAATCGAATTCGGGGAGGAGAAAGGGGACGAGGTCTTCGTTTGCGCCGCGGGAGAGGAAAGTGATCAGTCGCTTATTGGTCTCCACAAGCTGAGCTATTGTAGGCCAGTCTTCGATGCCCATATTGCCATACCGTTTCTCTTGGGGGGGGGATGTAGGATAGTAGGTCTAAGCCAGTGTCGAAGTAGGCTTTGGCCCACCAGCTGAGGGGAGGGCCGGTGTTGACGAAGAGGAGAGTGACGACTTCTTGTGGATTGGAATCTAAAAAGGTCTTGATGGTACGAAGATGGTCTTGGAGAGTCCCGCCGTCCATCAAGGCACAGTTGAAGTGGCAGAGATGGATCTCATCAGAGCCAAGGGGATCTGCGTGGCCTTGGACTTGGAGGAGGCGGACGCCAGATTCAAGCTGGGTAGAGACGTTGAAATATTGATTGCCGGATATGGACCAGCCATTTTCACGGCTTCTTACGGCGGCTGCATCGTGCGTGCCGATGAAAGTCTGCTCGGAATACCTCTTGTCGTAAAGCTCGGGTAGAGGGATTCGTGTGTCGGGTTTCTTGGGGTGAGGATCATCGTCAGCAGTACGCCATGGCGGAGGAGGTTCAATTGATTGCCGAGAGACCTGAAGAGCAAGGCACACGTATGGCAGGAAGAAAATGGAGAGTATGTACATAGTCGTGGAAGCTGATGTTCTGCTCGACGATGCAGGAACGTTGGGGTACCCGGCTTCTTGCATTGAGCTCATCTCATTGGCCGATATCTAGCGGACGCTAGCGGCCGTCATCTCCATTCACCACCCTTTTCAAGATTTCCGTCCACCGTTGATAACCGCTTCACTTCTCCTTCCCATCAGCATCACCGCCATCGCCGACATCAAGAAGACAGCTATGAACGGTACAGCAATGCTCACCCTCCCTACTGTTCTCCAATCGTCATACACCACCGGCGTCCGCTAGAGCATTCGCCGCCTTCACTTCCATACTCTCCTCTGCCACGATTCTTCACCTGGGCCCACGGATACTCCAAGAACGCACACAATGTGCTACAGGATCTGCTTACTACACTGCCTCTGTTTTCCCTGAAGACACGTGCGGTCTCCCCTTCTCCGACGGTGTTTCTTCCACGGAACCAAATCCTTCCACAGAGTCACCGAAAAGACCTTGAATCTCTTCAAGGGACCGCTTTCGTGTCTGTGAACCGTCAACAGAGGTCTTTTGCCATGAAAAATTATGATTTCACCTCTGGAAACCAGAACCACATGATCACTGTCGCGGCTGCGGTGAGAATCGCAAACACGAGGTAGTACTTCCAGCCTATGTTGGCGAACGCTCTTGGCGCAGCGCTTGTGAATATTACAGTCGCCACGAACAGTCCCGAAACAGAGATAGCCAGGCCTTTGGCTCGCGCTGGTGTCGGAAAGATCTCCGATGCATATATGTAGGATGTAGCATCACAGGTACTCGCGAAGAAGGTGACGTGCAGGTAGAGGAAGAAGACCGCTGCCACCGCTACACTCCGATGGCCAGTCTCCTGGAATTTGGCGACCGTGGCAGACGCGCCGACAAGTGCGACAATACAACCAATGAAGCCGAAGACTGGGTAGTCAGCTTTTCGCTCAAGGCAAGGGTAGATCAGAGTCTCACCCAGAAGGTTGACTCTTCCAAATCTATCGACGATGAAGGCGTTCAACAAGTTCCCGATCGGAGCTATGCTGATCCAGCCAGATGCCATGAGTAGCTGCTGAAGGGTATTGAACCCAAGGCTCTTATACAAAAGAGGTCCATAATCTAGGAGTTGCTCACTCTGAGTCACCTCTAGCACATGGATTTACGGGGTGGAAGTGATACTGACTGTTGATGACTATAGTCGCCGTACACTGGCACCCGAATGTGGTTAGGAAGCCAATGAGGCATCGCTTCCTCAGCGACGGGGTCCGGAACATATCCATCAAGGAAACTGTGTTGCGCAGCTCGTGATCAACCTGCAAACGCAAAAGGTCAAAATCACCTCGGAGTGCTTGCTCGTCGCTGATGAAGGCATCAGAAGTTTCTGCTCGTGTAGTCTTGAAAGCGGCGAATGCATCTTCCAAGCGATCTTGGAAGACCACTGGCTTGGAGTCAGCCGATGTTCATGAACGAGGCTTCTCTGACTTACACCATCGAGGTGTTTCGGGGACGAGCATGATACCAAAAGCGAGCAGGAGAGGCCAGAGACACTGTATTGCTAAAGGCAGCCTCCACTGGGCACCGGATGCGTTCACAAAATAGAAACCAACACCAACCCAGCTGGCTATCGCATAGCCAAGCCCAAGCATAGCGCCGTGCATACCGACGAGAAAGCCACGAATTCCTGATGCGACTGTCAGTAAATATTCGAAGGAGCAGATCTTCTTCATGATGATTGAGAAACACTTACGAGGCGGAGCGATCTCGCACTGATACAGGGGAACGAGTGTCACCATTGCTCCTCCACGTGTCACATTAGCGGACTGGCTCGTCACGCCTAATTGGGAGACTGGACATACCAATTCCCAAGCCAGTCACCAATCTAGCGACAAGATACATGGCAATGTGGACGCTGCCCGCCTGCAAGCCACCCCCGATGATGCAGATGACGGCTGCGATGAGGATCGCTTTGCGTCGACCATATTGATCTGCCGTCGCGATGCACGACAGTGTGCCGAGAAGACCTCCAGCTTGGAACAGACCATTGATAGCGCCAATGAGGTCTTCAGCGCTGTGCGCAGTATCAAGGTTGAAGTAAGCAATGAAGGTTGGTTGGCCAAGAGTTGTGGCGAGGATGCTGGAGCTATAGCCGTATGTGCAGCTACCGAGTGCTACGAAAGTGACGATCAGCAAGCGAACAGTGGCTGGAGAGAATCGCATATTGGATGACAACGATGACAAGAGACTCAGCGTCCTTCAGCATGAGCTGTCGCCGGCTGATATACAGACAGATCAGAGGGCTCACCAAGTCAACACGGTTCGCACCGAACCAGATACATCACATGCATGGGAGCTAATATCTCCGCAAAGCTTATTTGCAGACAGACAAGCATGCCAATCCTTCTTGCAACGGAGTCACGAACGGCCATTGTGCTGCAGCATCTCATATGATACAGTGCTCCTACTCGATTGAAAAAGCCACTCCCTCTTCAAGAGCCCAACTCTTGATCGAGTTAATAGGTCATAGTGATCTGGCCGGAACATAATGACCTATCTCGCAGAGACTGCAGGCCCGCATTAAGGTCTCATTTCTTACCAGGATGTGATCATCACCTCTTACTGGACGATAATGGCATCGACACAGCACAGTATCGAAGGCCATGCGAACCTTTAATATTGCTTTATCGAAAGGCTGATAAGTTCGTTGATTGATCAATAGATCAGTGTCGACGTCAAAGGAACAAAGCGAAGAGACTTGGCATCATTCTCTCAAACTTGTCGAAAACACCCTGTTAACATTCAATCGTTACAGCATACGGAAGATTATCAGCTTCACGTTGAGTTATAAGGAGAAGCAGCTGCGCGAGCATTACGCCAGTCTGTGTAAGACCCTTCTCCAGGATGCCTGTGGCACATACTCTCATCATTCCAACCAGTAGACCCGATTCCATGCTACTCGCCCATACTACGTCAAGATGATCGAAGCTGGAATTCTCAAAGCCTCTCTTCCCACAGACGTCGGAGGCACATGCGAGTCTTGGATCGACCTCGCTTGTATCATCGAGGAAGGCCAGGCCAGACCATAAATCCGAGCTGTACGGTTCATGCGTTGGGCACATCTTTCGGTCTGCTGCCTCTGATCCTTGGGGGGACTGACGAGCAGAAGGCAAAGTTTCAGAAACCGTTCTTGTCGGGCAATGGAGATCATCTTGCGAGCTTGACGCATTCGGAGCCTGGGGGGACTGCGAACCGTCTTTAGAAGGGTGGCAAGGGACTGGGTGTTACTGCGAAGAGGGAAGGTGATTATTATATCGTGAAGGGAGAGAAGGTCAGTGCCTTTATTTTCGCGCATCACACTTTCTTCCAGCTCACATTTTCGAACCCCAGCTGTGGACAACCAACAGCGGCGGCTGGGATAGCAAAGGAGCCACGCTCTCCTGCCTCGTAGTCCGCTACTCCGAGACCGGCGGCCCAGAAGATCCGAACGTCGATCCAGCCTCAAACGTCATGGTTCTAGCAGTAACTCGCGATATTATAGCAGCCAGCGACTCAGACGCGCATCAGACCCTCGGGGAGCCCGACCTCATGGGCATGACAGCCGTCACAGGCCCTCACACTCGCGACGTCAACTTCAAAGTCCCCGCTGACCACCTTATCTTCGACCGCGGAGTAGCAGCGCCTATAATCGAAAAAGCATTCGGTATCACAGCCGCGCTTGTCAGCGCTCAAGCATTCGCTACCGCACGGTAAGCATTCAAATTGGCATTGAAGTTCGCGAAGACGGATACGAGGGGTGGTTCGGTACCTATAATCCAGCGGCAGAGCGTTGCGGAAAATCTTCTGATCAAGACGAAGATCCGAATCGACAATGCGAGATTGATAGTTTGGAAAGCTTTAGATAGTCTTGAGAATGGGCCGGAGGATGAGAAGGAGGTGCTTGAGAGTTGTCTGGAGGCGAAGATTTATGGAACGGATATGTGTTTGCCGGCGGTTTACGATTGTATGCAGGCTGTTGGGATGTAATATAAGCCATGGGCTAATTTGTCAACTCAGGAAGACTGTTCGGGCTTCGAAGAACGTGGATCACATGGATGTGGCGAGAAGATTTAGCGTACCAATTTTGCATGTGAAAGCCCATGCGTCTTGGCAGACGTCACGCGTCTGGGGATGCTTTGACGCGTTACCCAAGCTTTGAACTTCACTTCCATCTCAATGTCCTCTCCATCAAACGGCAACCTTTGCATACATCCTGCATCCATCAATCAACAACTCCTACTATCCGCATCATCCTACAATATGCCGAAACGCGCCGCCGAGAAGTACGAATCCGACGATGGCTTCGTCGAAGACGCGCCAAAATCGAAGAAGAGCAAGCAAACGAAATCCGCCAAAGCCGCGGGCGCGATTCCAGACATGCAGAAGAATAAAGAGGGTGTATTCTGGGAGATTAGTGGCAAGCGACGACTACAAGTGAGCGAGTTCAAGGGCAATTCGATGGTGGGCATTCGCGAGTACTATGAGAAGGATGGAGAGATGTTGCCTGGGAAGAAAGTAAGCTAGACATCTGCACAGGGTAATGTTGAGCTTGTGGATGTGGGCTCACTGTGATGATGACAGGGCGTCTCACTAACCCTCGACCAATTCAACACCATCATTCAGCTTCTTCCACAAGTCGAGAGCGCGTTGAAAGCCCAGGGAAACAAGGACATCGCCCGACCTACGTATGACGGCAAATCGCATGGTGCGGCCGCTGATGAAGACGATAATGAAGAGGAGGCCAAGGCAGTAGAGAGCGGAGCCGAGGAGGAAGATGAGGAGGAGGAAGTCGTGGCTTCGAAGACTGCGAAGAGTAAGCTTGACAAGTTCAAGCATAAGAGCAAGCTAAATCATGAGGCGACCAGTGATGAGGATGAGCAGTGAAACGATATGCCACAAAAGATCGCTGAGACTCTGTGGATGATAAGCGATACGAGAGAGGGTGTGACAATATACATGATTTGCTACGAAAGAGATGATACCCAAGACACGAGACGCTCCGCAATAGGAGGAAAAGCATAATTGAGGCGGTGTATGATATGAGGAAAAGGACGCAACAATTCAAACTTGCCATGATGGCTTCTTTCCCATTGTGTCTCACTAGGAAGCATCTACCCGCTGCCAAGTGAAGAGGGCGGTGTGCGCCTTCCGTCTGTCGAGCTTCGCTCCCTAAACGCATCGCGCCTGCTCACAACAGACTTCCGACTCCACGTCTGATTCTTCGAGAAGCTCCTTCCAATCGCACAAACAACATTGAACTACAACGCAACCCGACTCAACCGCTGTGTGCAAGCCAGACCAATTCACATTCGATACATCGCGCACTCATCGCATCAACATTCCTCCAAGCTCGAAATGGCGCACAGAGAAGCTCACAGAGATCAACGCTATTTTACCAACATGACCATGCTTTACGAGCGTACCGATGTCAGCTGGTACCAAACTCCCAACGACATCGAGGAAGAAGCGTTTCAGTGGTTCAAGAAGATCTTCATCCTCTGTGAGAGAACGGCTTTTCTCACGTTGTGGAGCGAGTACTGACTATCACTTCCGCACAGTCTTTCTCTGGTGTCTGTTGGACGTGCTTACGAATATCGTGCGAATGCTGGGCAGGCGTTGTAAGCGGGCAGGTGGGCCTGGTAACTTGCTGAAGGAGTGGTGGAATGAGTGCGTGGAACTCATCCGACTCCTGGTGACTGGCGCATTGGTTATCGTTGGTCCGAGTTTGTGGCGGCAGGGTGAGGAGACGATGGTGGTTCTTGAATGAGTTTGGCAGGAGAGATCATGATGGTCAGAAGTAATATGCGTTGCGGAGATGAGAGGACATTCAATGCATGAACCGCGCCATTGGACGAGCACAAGACACATGTCACACGTCGCAATCACGATCAAGACCGCCCTGCTCCTTCCGTCGTTCACTCTGATGACGTTGCATGTGAACGCCAAGATATCTTAGCCCCGGTCTAGAACTTCGCTACTTCGACGCGCTTCTGTCTGGCTTGAACGAAACTCCAAGAACAACGTCCAGCGACCGACATGGTATGTCGCCTTACTCGCGTGCTGCCCTCTACCTCCATACTAACAGTGACACAGGCGCAACCAAACACTACACCTAGCACTGGCGCGGCTGCAAACGCCGTGCTCGACACACCAGAACTCCTCGAGAACATTCTTTTGCACTTGCCGCTACGTGACTTGCTACTCGTACAGCGAGCCAACAAGACTTTCAAAAACGCAATCGACGGCTCGCCTTCCATTCAACGAGCACTCTTCTTCCACCCGATCGGTGACAAGGCGCCACTCGCCTACGCCCGGCAGCCGAACGAGCATTGCGAGTGCAAATGCGCAGCGGCCTGCAGGGGCTCCATGTCACATAGCCTCGACTACGTTGCAGAGCATGGAACATGGTACCGCATCGACAAGCTCCAGGATCCATGTGGTGCACTCCTAAATCCATTCGCTTCGAATCGAATTAACGACCTGTCGTTCGACAACTTCAACCCACGATGGAAGTGTCCCGAGGCATCCTGGCGCAGAATGATTATGACACAGCCTCCGCTCGAGACGCTCGTGATTGACGATAGCAGTGCTATGCATTACCACACTCTGCGCCAAGAGGCAGGTACAGCAGGCGTTACATTGATGCAGGTACGGACGCGGATGGAAAGTTTTCTCGGTGTTACGGACAGAGATGGAGGTATGATCATGGGCATTGGGTTGTGGCAGATGTTGCGTCCTAAAGCAGACTCCACACCGCATGATGCGCTCGTAGAGATCGCCGAAATCACCAAAACATCTGAAGAATAGATTCCACTGCTGGAAAAGAATTCTAGTAGCTGGAATCGGATTCGCGTCGGAGTCGGATATGTCAACGGAGGGGTGCAAGAAAAAATTCGATTGGCGAAAGCTGAAGGTGGAAAAGACTGGAGCAACAGTTGCGACTCACGAAATACCATGTACCCAGAGCGCGAGCATTCAAGCCTATGGCTCGCCGCAGCGCAGAGGTCGCAAGAGCAGTAAGGATATGGTCAAGGCTGGGCCTGCAGCGGCGAAGAAGCCGACTCAATTCAATAAGGTCACAGGTCAATCAAAAGCAATCAGAAACCTCCAAACCCACCCCCACCATCCTCTCACTCACTCCAACCCCCTCTCCCCACCAACCGGCAAAATCGTCGGCCTCCCACCACATCCCCTCATCCCCCTCCCACCGTATCTCTCCCCCATGCCCCTCTCAACCAAGTAAACAGGCTTAGGTCTTCGATACGTATACCCAAAAAACGCCCCCTTTTTCCTCAACTCCATAACCTTCTTTCCAACAACTGGATCCCTCAACAACTTATCCCTCGGCCTCTTCTTCTCCTTCTTCTTCTTCAACCCACCATTCCATTCAATCTCCAATCCCATCTCAACCCTCTTCTCAGCGACTTCCATCACTCGACCGATTTTCCAACGAGGATATTCTTGTCCAAAATGTTCCTTGATGCGGTGGAGTTCGTCATCCGGGCATTCTTCGATGCCGAGTTCGTATTTTTCTTTTCTGATTTGTTCGAGCTTCCAACGACCGAAATGGGGGCCGAGGGCGGCGGCGGCTTTGCTGTCAGAGGCGTCGGAGGGGATGTGTTCTTTTATGCTCATGAAGCTGGAGGAATCGTCACTGACAATGTCTTTCTCGTCTTCGAAGTACTTCGTGATTGATTGATTCTCCTTGACGCGGGGGATGAAAGGCGGTGTCATGAGATGCAGTTGTGACCATGGGATGCCACGGAAGAATCTGTGAGACTTGATTTCTTCGGCGTCGTTGGAGAAGACATGGCGGGCAAGTGGACTGGACGGATTCGGTGCTGCGGACATCCGCCGGCCAATTCTTGCCTCAGAGTGTCGATACTGCCTTGAGCTGAGGCGTAGCTCCTTATCGATCAATATTCCCTGCAAAAGCTCGATGACATCTTGGCTGGGAGGGTCCAGCTGCCGTCTTGACTCCGACCCAGGACGAGCCCATCGTTCATGTTCAGGGAAGTGCAGAGTAGTGCGGTGATTTACGATGCTATCCTTGGTCTTCTGTCGATTGTCGCAGTAGAATGGAGTCCGGCCGTAGAGACACTCGTACAGGATGATACCAATGCTCCACCAGTCGCAGCGGCCGTCGTATGGGTAGCCCTGAATGACTTCTGGGGCCATGTACTGGCTCGTACCGACGATGCTGCGAGCAAGCTTTCGTCTCTCCTGACGATTGCGCCAGTTCAATAAGCCTTCGCGATGGGCACTTTCTTCCGCATCCTGCTTTGGCCTGGGTGGTTTTGAGGGAGGGTTCTCTGCTGCCAAGATCCTTTGCAATTCGCGCTCATCGGCAATGTCTTGCTCGTCGCCAGTCACATCAATACCTACTTTCTCAAGCAAAGTCTCCCTTTGGCCGTTGTAGTATGTCTGGCTGTGCGCCCAGTGTCCGTTGAAGGCAAGACCAAAGTCGGAGATTCTGAGATGGCCAGAAGCGCTGATCAGAAAGTTGTCAGGCTTGACATCGCGATGAATCCACTTCATCTTGTGTGCTTCTTCAATACAGAGGATCATTTGAGCCACATACTACTTGGCGACAGATTCTTCCAAAACGTCCTCGCGCAAGAGAAGACCGAGGAAGTCTCCACCAATCATGTATTCCATGACCAGATACAGATTGGTGTTGTCCTGAAAGCTGGCGATCAGCGGCACTACCCAGCGTGAGCCTTCGGAGGCCACCAAGAAATCTCTTTCGGCTCGAAGATGGCCTTCCTGGCAAGCTCGCAACATTTCCGACTTGCGAATCACCTTCATAGCGAACACGTCGGACAATGGTTTGCCGGCTGGCAAGTTGCGCTTGGCTGTACCATCTGTGTGCGAGAAGTTCGGATGCGGGATACCTGTCACGTCCGCTGTGCCATCGACTTTGCCATTGGTAGCGACCTCTGCGGGCTTGCGCTCGGTGACTAGACGGACAACACCGAAGCTGCCCTTGCCGAGAACTCGGATGGCATCGAAGCCGGCTATCGAGATACCCTTTGCGCTATGGCGCTGGAGAGCAGTCGCTTTGAGAACCCTCATCTGACGGAGATGGTCGCTCTCTGACGTTCGCCATTGCTGCTAGGCCATGACTCGGTCATCATGCGACATTGCGAGCTCGTTCAGCTTTTGATCGAACCTCTTGCGCCGGATAGAGCGCGGCGAGTGTGGCTCCATCATGACGTTGAAAAAGTGACTTTCCAAGGCACATTTGGCGGCTGCGGCATTCTCGACGGTGGCAATAGACAGTTCGGCATCAACTAACTTCTCTTGAACAGGAATGAGCAGGTACCTGCCACTATCTTCCTCGATTGGCGGTAGCAAGTTGTCCTCGCCAGGTCCACCGCTCCTGCTCATGTTCTGACAGTCTTCTGGAGTGATGCGTTTGCGAGACCCTATGGAACTTGGCGAAGTCAAGGAGGTGGCGGCGGTCGAGCCCGTGCTGATTGGAGACCAGGTATCATTGATATGGCTGGAGTCGCCTGCTGAAGACGCAGTACCTGGAGGAGAGCGTGTGTACTCGTCAATAGCGTGGCCATTCATACCATCCATGTTGGTGTCAATATAAGGCACGCTAGGTCTTTTCTTCGTGGTTGACCGATGAATAACGGTCTCAGTCCCAGGATTGAGGTTCAGCTTGGCCGTCAACGACTCCAACCGGGACTGTCCACTGCTTCGAGATTCTGTTGATGCACGTTTTGGTCGTTTTGGCAGAATCTCGGACTGGCCGCTGTGGTGTCCATCAAGCTGGTGGTCCTCTAGCTGTGTACTTCGAACTCCTTCGAATCGTACAGATCGCTTTCGCTGTGGTGGCATGTGCTCGTGGTCAGAGGTCGAGCCGAAGCCTCCATGGATGCGACGAAAGGCCGCGTTGTCGGTCTCGGTCAGGGCTGAAGGCGGCGGCGTAGCTATTCGATGTCGAGGCTCAGATGCGCCGTCCATGGCCGGACGGGGTGCTGCAGACTACAGTGAGTGATCTGTCAAAGACTGGAATTTGGGTACACTTACGGTGATGAATGCGCAGCATGATGAAGAATCTGGAGGCCGATCTCCTGAGCTTCGAAAAGCCGTTCGGCTTCGCAGGCTGCGGGCTTCGCGCTGTCGAGACGGACGCTCTCGCTGATGACCTATTCAAGAAGCGTGAAGGCTTTCGGCCGAGGCGTTTGGGAGAGCTGTCGTGGCTGCCGGTCTGTCGCTCACGGATGCTGACCAAAGGCATATTTCATGCCTTTCGCGGGAAGGTAGAGATACTGATGCTGAGATAATGGGGGAAGAAGCCAGCAATGTCATTGCGAGAAGATCATGGCAGACAACAGAGCTTGAGCAGACATGAAGCCCGTCATTGCTGTTGGAAGTTGCTGGTGACCAGACGCCTGCCATTGCCTGCGATGTGAGAAGGAGACACGGTACCAATGGACCTACCTGCTCTGCTGATATACCGCACGGTCGTTCATTTCTTCACAAGCCCAGAATCTTCAGATTCTACAGCTGTCGTAAAGGTGAGGTCGGTAGACGTATCTCCGATGACTTGGTGATATGCGGGACGCGATAATTTGGGCGTGGTCAGGATATCCATCAAAGACGCGACGTGAAGTTGCGAGGACGAGGGAATGCAGCGACCCGATTGGCCGCATGCAGCAACGGTTTGCTGATCACGCCAAGCCGTCTCGAATCTTCAACATCTCTCTCAATTCCGCGCCGCTCCTATTCCAAGCCAGACAGCAGACAAGAACATCACTCTCGACACGACTACCACTACCAACGTCAATCGCCTACAAATCGCCTACGACCGCCTACCACAGTGCGCCTGCGACCCTCGTCTCCAACGTCAAAGAACTCCGATTCCGACATCAATAAGCCCGCACCTCCCGAAGCCGTAACCGTGGCAATACAGACAAAATGGCGATCTTAGACAGTAATTACAGCCAAAGCAGTAGTAATTACTGCCGCAAGACCTCCACCGAGTCTTCGCGCCGATCCAACACCCAGGCATCCGCCTATGCCGTCGACGCCGGCAACATGACCTTGACTGGCTTTCACTTCTCTACCCCAAGCGGAGAGGGGGCGGGGTGGTATGTACAAAGACATGCGAGAATGCGCAATGGACGGAGCACATGCTAATCCGGACCATAGGTGGGTTTGAGGACCTTCACGGGGGCGTACCATCACCACCGCCGTCTCCGGACGCCGCGCCCGTGGGCCGACCGAGCCTGCGCCAGCGCAAGCGTAGCGGAGACGCCGCAAGTCACATCCGGGAAGAGTGTGAGAGACTCTTCTGCGAGACGCTGAAGACTGTTTTCTTGGTTGAGAAGAACTCTGGTCTTGAGAACTCGCTATGGATGGACGTGCGAAACCAACTGACGAAGAATGACGCTGCTGTAGCCGGCGGCAAGCCGATTCCACAGAAGACCATCACCAAGCATGGTCAACCGACTCCTTCACCCTCTCCGGACGGACGTATCTATCCGAACGCGACAGGTTTGATCAAGGAGTATGTGGAAATCTACGACTATGTCGCCGGTGCGAAGTTTCGAGGATTCGTCGCGGAGAAAGAGGACATGCGCACCATGTTCATCTTCTTCGACAAAGAGGTCATTGGCATGGACTTGAAGCCTGGGTAAGTCTTTGCAAAATTTCTTGTCTTCTTCGTCTGCTAATTTCAATCCAGCCTTGTGACCCTCCTCGAACTCGCCGGCTGCGAACACTTCGACTGCACCGAGCTAGTCGTCTGCATCGACCGAACAGCCGATGCGGGTATCGTCAAGGATGTCAGTCACTCACTCGGCTTCGTCGGCTTCGAACTCACTATGCTCGAGGCCTGGACCGGCAGAGCTGCAGAAGGCTGCATAAGCTACCGATACCTCTTCCTTGGCATGGACGTCTGATTCGACAACATATGATGCGAGACAGGGTCCCGGTCGAAGACCACCACCCTTCACATCTACAAGCATTTGTTCTGGGTTGAATGCGGAGTCGATGTCTTTTTTGGCATCATATCACCTCACTCTCGCATTTACTCTTGCATGAACGGCTTGCTGCGTTGCGTTGCGTTGCGTTGCATTTGATGCTGCGTTACCTTGGCTTTTCGCTCGTGGGCTTTGACTCTGCCTTTGCTTACTGTACTGGAGGCGTTCCTCCCATCCCTACAACTGCCTTGTTTCTTTGCATACCGGTATTACTTGCATTGCATTGTGGCAAAGGCGTGCAGCGGGCAAGGTGCCAGGATTGCGTTGCGAAATTTCTTCACGTTGCGGAAGGAACACAGAAACAATGAGCAATTCAGAAGTCAGATCACAAAATGTTCTGTCATCTTTGCTTGTGCTTGCTGGGGGTTGGCTGGTTCTTCTCGGCCGGGACTTGCAAAATATGGTACAGTGGGAGGAGTTGTCTTTGGTCGCGTGCTTTTCTGCTCTGCTTGGTGTTGTACACAGAGGTAGCTTCTTTCTTTTCGCAATGAAAGTACAACAGATTGGACAAATCATTCTCCGGCCTTCCATATCAAGACCTTGCTCTCTTCTGCTTGTCGATTCTACAAATTTTAATCGCCATCTTTGCCCTCGTGTCCTGCATCCTTCCTCACAGGTCCGAGACACCGGGCAACGCGTCTGAAAGTTGTCCTTGGCTTTACTCGTTCCTGCAGTAGTGGAATCCATCAACGAAATACCAGAAAGCGGCGCTGCTACGAGATTGCTTGGTCATGAAACGAGTAGAGTAAAAGGGGAAGAAAACTTTTCTCATCGCAAAAACGCTATCGACTCTTCTAAAGGGGCGCTCTCAATTCGAGTATGGTTTATTTAATCATCACGCATCTCCATATGAGTATGAGAGAAAAGAGCATGTCCATCCACCTTCTTTTTCCCCAGTGTAGCAACAGCCGCAGCAACAACAAATTGGCATTACCCGCTAAAGCTTCTTCCACTGTGTAGTAAAATAGGAGACGCACCCCTGGTATCTTTTTGTTTCGCGCCTTGTGCTTGATTCTATCTTCAATCCACAATCATTTCGTCAAACTCATGTGCATCATCGTGCGCACGCTCCAAAAATCACTCAAATCTCACAAAAAGCACACTGAGCCCCTCTCCCCATTCTTCTCATCTGTCGGAATCGGGGTCCAACCACCATGCAGGCAGCTGGGATGTTTCATTGCCTGATACCTCCTCCATCCCCTTCTCACGCACCTCCGAGCGGGTGACCTGATTAAGGTATGCAGCTCATTTAGACCGAGCAGAAGCAAGACAGATTTGGTGACAGCCGGCGAAAAACCCATCAGGCCTGAAAGAACAGTCGTGTGTCGAATGAGGTCAATAAAAGGCGTCGGCGCGTTCAAGTCGTATTACTCTGGTAAGTACCGACCTCCAGAAAGGTAGATAACAAAAGCTGCAAAAATCAATCATCAATCAAAAAGACGCTGGTTTATGTTGAGTTTCATCGTCCGTTGGTCGCGGATGAGTCGTCGTTCATCATGAGTTCCGGTGTAATTCGTAGTCGTGAATCGTAAAGGTTTCAGAAGATACAGAAAAGGAGACGTTGTTGGTAACATGAAAGATGTTTGCCTCTGGCGCATCCATTTTCATGAGTGTGCGCTGTCGTCAAAGTCGTGCTGTCGTCAAAGTCGTGCGGCCGTTGGAGGGTATTTAGATTACGGTCGGTCATCGTCGCATACCGCCGACTTTGGCTGACTGAGGCTGGCTGATAGGTCGTGCGGCCATACCTGGATCGGTGCGTTGCCTCTTGAGAGCAGCATCGCCGCTTGCGCTCATGGGTCTGCCGTACGGATCCGTTTGCTCATCGTCCTCACGGCCGCGCTTGTTGGGGTTGACGGCGCCATTCATCGCCGGGTATGGTGGCTGTGGCTGATATGCGTGCTGATAGCCAGCGTCAGGACCGTTCGGTGCGCCGGGGCGAGTATCGTTGCCGATCACGTAGTTGAGGTTACTTGATGGCAATTGACCGGGTCGCTGAGGGGTGGCGGTGTTGTACCCATACGCCGTGGCGGTACGCGGCGTCGAGGAACCACCGGCACCGTTGGGGTGCGGCGAGTGGTTCATCTCCGGAGAGATGTGCGACGAGTCAGGGTGAACAGGTCCTGGCGCTGGGTTAGGCTTGTAATTGTACGAAGGTCGTCTGGCGCCATTAGACGCACTGGTGTGGGTATATTCACCCTCATGTTCACCATCCGCGTCTTGCTGCCCGCCATACCCGTCGTGGGGCTTGCTCTCGGGGTGGTCGTTCTCGGCACCACCACGAGCAGGTGGGCCCATTTCGGTCTTGACACCTCCTCCGTATCGATTCATGCCTGGCTGCTGACCGTACTGCGAACTGTACGAGCCTGGAGCAGAGTATGGCTGGCTTTGATACGCGGACTGGCTCGTTTGGTAATGCATACCTTGCGAGTTGCCGGGTGGTGTGGTAGCTGCGTTTGTTGGTACAGTCCTTGCAGACATGCCAGTATCAATGGAAAGAGGCTGCTGACCTGAATGAATAGCTCCGCCTGAGCCGCCGTACTCATACGAGCTTCCTGTATTACCCATACCCATCGTCAGACTCGATGCACTTGTTGGTGGTGTTGGGAAGGTATGCGCTCTGTCCAGGCCTGGCCTACCGGATGCTGGGTGCGGTGCAATTGAGTGCGGCGGCTGCGGAATGCTGGCACCAATTGGGTTGGTCATCGAGTGGTGGTGGGTCAGCGCAGGAGGTTGAGTGCCTTGCGGAGTACGCATGTACTCCTGGGATGACTCTGGTCGACGTGCTGCCGCTGCCATCGCCGCATTGCCGATACTCTGACGAGCTTGATTCGTGGGGTGGTAAAGCAAGGCACCAATGTTATGAACAAAAAGAGGGTACAAGAGTTCGGTGATCTTCTCCTTGTTGGCGAAGTCAAGGGCGCGGTCGAAGGGAATCCTGCGAACGTCAGTACGATAACATTGGCGTTACCATCGAATTAATCTTACCAAACACCCTTGAGGTGCATAGGCCCAATCTTGACAACATGTCGAGTCTTCTCACTCTTGAGTATTCCGTCACGACGACCACGGGTCATGCCTGCCACGTTGAGCAGCTTTGTACCGTTGATCATGTGGTTGTCCTCGCGTCTGGCGACACAAACACCGTTCGCTTCCACTTGGAAACACAAGCTGCCCTCATCTTCCCACAATGTAGCGGTCACGCGCGGCTTCATGCCTGGAGGCGCAACCTGGCCAGTAGTGTCGAATGCTTGCTGGAACTGCTGATTTCCACCAGCCGGTGGAGGCGCGTTCGAGGCCATAGTGGGGAGCGGTAGGGAGCTTTGAGGAACCATTGGCCCGCCCATTGACGATGTTACCGGGTGCCCAGCAGACATTGGTGGCATCGTCGCGTATGAGTATTGTGGGTATGCTGGCGGAGCCGCGTAGCTATGGGTCGCTGGCTGCAACGCCTGAGGTTGGCCATAGCTCGAGTATTGTGGCATACTTGGTGGTGGTGGAGGCTGCTGAGCGTGCCCATCCATGTAAGGCTGTGGCTGATTCATGCTGGGATAGCTCGGGCCGTTGAATGGGTGCGAATGAGAATAGCTATGTGATTTCGGCGGAACTGCGGAACTCGGTGATGGAGTCTGAAACTCGCCCGGCTTGCTGTTGCCGTCTACCGATGGAGCGTAGGAGGTGTTCGAATCGTAAGACTGGTTGGCAATGGATGAGCCACTGGAAGAACCAGCTCGAGGCGACGAGCCAACGGACGACGCGCTTGTCTGCTGGTGTCGCGGCGGAGCGTCGTGAGAGAACGGTGCGCGATCCCCGTATGAGCTCTGCGGCGCAAACGAAGCTGAAGGCCACTGACTGTCGTTTCCTCGGGCTTGGACTTGGAAGTGGGACAACGGTGGGAGCGCCAGCTTTACGGTTGGCGTCAGTTTGTGGAAGCCCGACTGCTAGGCCGAGCGGCGTTATCGATGGGAGGTGGAAGCAGGGTGATGCTGCTTCCTAGGAGATGAGCGCCGCGAAACGCCTTGGCGGGTCCCGGGTGCGATAGAGATGCGGTCGCGAACTCGTCGTCAAGCAGCGTTGGTTCCGTTACGTTCGTGAGTTGTAAACGACACAAAGCGATTCGATGTTCAGGTCGTGATCGTCTATGATGCTCGCTGCTAACAATGACGCCCAGGGCGGAAGAGCAAAAGCACTGCAGTGACAGACGCCAAAAAAGTCGTTAATGCAGCAGTCGTAACGGGTCGTAAGGTCGTAACAATTCGTCCTGGGTCGTGATCAACGGGCTTTTCGCCGACGCTCACTGCCTATACCAAAGTGAAGTCAGCAATGTGCCCAGCGGCGGGAGTGAAGATCAGACGCCGTCGTGTGCGGAGCGGAAGTGCTGTGCTATCTTCCTGCGCTGCGCTCTGCACGACGGCAACTACAGACGCACCAGGTGGTCTAAGGAAAATGCAATGCATGCAAGCAGAAGAGGGAGTAGCGGTTCGCGACGAAGGCAGTGGGGAGCTTTGGGGATGAAAGAGTTGCGGAGGCTGGGTGGTTGGCTCTGGCGTCCGGCTATTCCCAGCACTTGCAGCACGGCTGGCGGAGAGAGCGCGCACAGATTGTGTTTTCGAGCTAACCGTATCGGACGGCAAAGCGAGAGGAGGTAGGGCAGCGGGAGGAGGGGAGTGGAGCCTATCCCACCGGCGGGGGCGAACAGAGAAAAAGAGTTGGAGTGTGTACGTACCTGATGGCGGTCTGTTTCCGACAGTATGTGGCCGGCGGTGGAAGTCAGCGGTCTCGCGGCAGGGTGGTGAGAGCTGGTAGCGACAAATGCTGGGCGTGTTTCGTTTGCAGCGGCGGCGGCGGCGGCGGCGGCAGGTACAGCGCGTTTGGATGTAATGCTGATACCGTACGGACCAGGCACTCTCACACACTGATAGCGTGGTAGGGAGAGATGCAGGATCACTCAGAGGCGCCGGGAGTAGTGCAGATGAAGAATGCTGGTGGATGGGTGTGGATGGCGACTGAATGTCTCATGCAAGTCTGCAAGTCTGCTGTGGAGGGTGAGAGCGGGCCGGGTCGTGACTTCTCGCTGTGCTGTGCAAGGAAAGCACGACTGGTCGACTGTGCGTGCTGCAGAGTCGGAATCGGCGTTGGATCAGGCCTCGTGGATGGATCGCACACTGGCACACTGGCAGACGATGCAGGTGGGTGGCAGGCGACGCGGCGGTTGGTGTATGGTAGGCGCAGGGCTAGGAGGACGACTGCAGCGTGCAGCAACTTGCCTCTAGCTATGTAGAAAGCACGCGTGCGGGAAGAGCGCTTTTTCGTTTTCGGTGAGACAAGAGGATTCAGAGCGCAAGGCTACGCTAGCAGGGATCTTGCCGCGGGTGCGGTCTGTGCAGCGGAGTAGAGTGGCTGGACCAGGATCACCGGTTGGAACGCAGCTTTCTCGCTGATCGTCGCCGGTGGTGGTCGTGGTCGCCCTGCACCGCTGGGCTCAGTAGGCTGGTGCTTGACTTGACCACCACGAATACGGCTGTACTGCTGCTACGTACCTACAAGCTGTGCATCTCCCCGAGCCCTGAGCTCTTCGAGAGATGCGATCTGGTGCGACCGACACATGCACGAACGGTGCTCTTACACGCTGCCTCGCCGTGAGAGTCTTTGCCGGGCCCCTAGCAGACCTCAGAGAGGGTTTGGCGATGCGCGAGGGATCACCACGACGGCGGTTGCAGGCTGCACGGCTCCGTGTCAGGATGCGCGCAGTACAGTACGTACTCTGCGGCTCTGGCTCTCGCTCCATCAACGACAATCGCTTGTTGCTTGGCTAGTTTGATGCATTATTGATAAGACGATCATCACTCTATTCACTCTTCGCGAAGTCGGGAGTCCGCTGACCGGGCTGTCGACCATATCTTTCTCTACCGCCGTCCGATGCATACGAGAATGATGATGATGATGATGATGATGATGATGATGACGATGGAAGAAGTTCTCACCATGGATGCAATGCCAGCTTCCGGAAGACCGGCGTCGGTCGCGCGACAGCCACAGCGGGAGCAATTGATATCGGCGTGAGCGGTGCTGGAGGCGGATCGATGTGCTGGCTACCGAAGCAGCTAGCTCTCAAACATGCCAACCGGCCTGAGAATGCCGGCTTAGCTTAATCGCCCGTAAGTGCGAACTATTCTTCCTCGTTGATCTGTGCTGTCCCATGACCCTCTGCTCTCCCTGGCGCTCGGTCCCGACGAGCGCGATGCTCACGTCTCATCCTGAGTCTGCTCTTGTTTACTCACACACAAAATCACACAAATGTGGCACTCGAGCGTTGCTATTTTCATTCTGATGGGCACAAGCACTTGTCCTACCCATCTCCCTATCTGGGACCACAGGTTTGCACAATGCACCCTTGAAATCACATCTTTGTACGTACATATCGATTTCACGATAGCGGGAAGGAAGATTGAAATTGTCACATGTCCTGCGCGGCGCTTGCTCAAAGCGCTCGGGCGAAACGCCAGCACGGGCCTAACCCCAACGTTTTCCCTCTCCTCCTCTCATGTTCTTCCACGCTTCGACTTGCTTGACAACAAGCACGTTGCGAGTCCTCGTCTTGACTCAGCCGGCCGAAGATGATGGTTGGCGGCTGGTAAGATATTCTAACCCGCGCCTCGAGCAGCTCCCTGCCCCGTGCGATTGGTTCGCAGCCTTCCTTGATCGGACCACGAAGCTATGTGGGAGTGGCGCAATGCTGCCAGTCATCTTGCCTCCTCGGCCAGCTTATCCTTGTCGCATCGACAGGCTTCCGCCCCTCACAGTCTCTGGAGATAGAGCCGTAATTGAATCATTGGCCCGAAGGAATGGCTCTCATTGCTCCTTCCGGAAGCAGCACGGAGCACGGAAGCAACGATGCCAACTGTCAGGCGGGCCCTGAGCGTGGGCGGGCCCTATCGCCGGACGAGCGCATTGGAAAGCGCTGTTCGCACGCGCTCTATCGTCGAGATCAGAAGCGCGAAACATCAGCAAGATCTGATCATGCACGTTGTCCGCCCTCCTGCTGTTCTTGCAGCGGGAAGCAGAGCGGATCCCGTTGGAGGAAACGGGAATTAGAGCCACCTGCAGCCGCAATGCATGTGATGCAGCATGGCTCTGGTCTGTAACGCTAGAGCCAACGTCGCCAGCAAAGAAGCCCCACGTCTCCACGAGCGAGAAAGCAGCGTCCGTATCGCGCCTCAACGCTCACATCCCAATTAATGGAATGCTTGCCAGTCCCGCCAGCACATAGACCACGGTGGGCAGAGTCAGGTGGAAATGACCGGTACCGATCTTCTCGTCCTCTTCCGGGGGGGAAAGGCCGGCATCGAATGAAGTGAGGCCACGTCGAAGTGTGGAGTCGCTTCTCGCCGCTCTAGACAACTCAAAATAAAGCTACGACGGTTGCACTGCCGGGGCTTTCTTCCAAGGCTTGCTATAGGCGGTATATCGAGACTCCTTCCCAAAGAAGAGCTTCAACAGTGTGCCATGAAACACTCGTGCACCACGTCGACGTATTGGCGCTTGGGAGCAGCATCGTGGTCGTGGCTCCCGGCGTCCCTTGTTTTGCACGAGGTGCCGACAAGGTGTGCGAAGGCTTCCTGGCTCCATCGATGTAGATCACTGAGGGGTCACCTTCACCGCCTCTTCCACACCTCGACCCACAGCTTTGATTGGAGCAGCCTGCAAACGAGGCCACTTCGCTCAATATCGAGATGTTTCACGAGGAATTACACTTGTACAACGCACATGTCTCGCAGAGGGAGGTCCGGTGTCGCCCTGCCACAACGATCCGAGACAAGCGCGTGCCATTGTTCTCGCCATCTCACCCTCCCCAGCCGTGCCCGAGCTCTGTAGTCTGTGCCTCTTGCGCGCCAGCTCTGGCGTCAACAAACACGCAAGACCAACATCGACAAGTCCCCAGATCTTCAATGCACAGGTGGGATCTTGCGTGGCAGGCTAGGTGCTTCCGCCGCACGGCGCAATCTCGTACATCACGGCAGCACACGCTTGCATATGTGCAGGCAGAGCAGCCAGCAAGCAGCCTGTAGGCAGCGCAGCACAGCGCATCCGGTACGGCCGGCTTGATCTGCAGCGCGTCTTGCCGGCGCGTCACCAACGCCAGGGTCTCAGAACAGCTTTTTAGAAGAGCCATCTGGAACAGACCGCTTGTAGTGCTTTCCGACATGTTCAACGGAGCTCGTCCGACGTCGACGAGACTTTCGACAATCGCGCTCCCCCAACAATGTGCCTGACTCGACTCCCGATGGGTGCACAAGGAGCTTCCTTGGTGCGCAGTGCTTCCGCTCCGAGTGTCACGCGATCGGCTATCGCGATATCACAGCTGACTCGCTTCTCGGACAATCAGCGCGAACAACTGGAGAGCCGTCTTGATCAAAGTCCGGGAACAGGATTGGTACAATGTTGCTGTTCTCAGCCATTGTTCTCGGCTCTGACGACGCAACTGGAAATCGCGGTGTGCTGACTCGGCCTACCTGATCCGGGCCATCGCTGCAATAAACAGCGTCTTAAAACATGGGCTCCAATACTTACAGGGAAGCCTACATCCAACATTGTGGCTACCCTCAAAAGTATCGCCCTTTTCTCGAGCTTCGATGGCATCCTACCCGCCACGCTGGCTGGCTCAGCATTTTGGGGAGCATCGAATGCAGGACGCTGACTCGGCCTTCGCACCCGCCTCCTTGGGCTCTAACACGTGTGGGCGTGAATGGCGAAACGCTTCGCTCGCCTATCAAACAGAGCCATCGTCGTCCGGATCTTCAACCCCTCCAGGAGACAGACCAGATTTCACCACAGGAAGAGAGACTGGACGGGAGGGCCAGTCTCAGCATTAGTCATTGAAGCCAAGCGGATGATCAAACAGTGCGAGTCGCAACAGCTGGCGAACTCCTGCAATCGAAACGGCACCGCACCGCAAGACGAACTGACCCTGCCCTCGAATCCGTCGAAAGGCACCAGTGCAATTCGATAGCACCAACGGTGGTATCACGAGCTTTGCAATTTCTTTTGCAAATTTTACGCTTCTGATACTCACATTTCCGAGCTTCTCGAGTTGTTGACTTGCGTCCTGTCATCTCTTACCTATACCTGAGCTGTCAGGCTAAGAATATACGCGGGTTGACTCGCTTCTCCAGAACCGGCATGCAAACAAGAACACCCAGCGTCTTTTCGGAAACCTTTTACCCACGATCACGAGGCATATTTGGCGGCGAAAAGCTGTAATACCCGAGAACCAGTCGCAACACATGTTCTATGCAGGACAGGGAAAAGCTCATTCCAAGATTCCTTCCGGCGACGACTCGCCGGCTTGACCGATGAGGCTGTGCCTGAACACGGCCGTTACTCCAGGTCCGCCGTCTTTAGAAATGGAGATGATCGCCTCTGCGAACACCTATATCTTAGGTTCGATCACTGCACGCGACGAAGGCTGCGTTTCACACAGAGCCATCTGAACGACTTCGGACCTCGTTCAAAAATCTAGCGACTAGGTGTCAAACGACTCAAACGTCGACTTCATGACACATGTCAAACAATACTGAAGGTGGTCATAAGGCCGAGAGGCGCAAGAATACCTTAGGACTTCCTGATACATCAACAGTTGCGAGGCTGACTCTTGCAGTCTACTCGTCTCTTCGCTTTTCTTCCGCCTATCACAGGATTGGGCACCTTTGGAGAAGTAACAAGCCACCACACGAGATTCACGCTTCAGTCATCTGTCAATGGACAAAAAGCGAGCAAGGAGCGGCCTCAAACGGCGTGTTTGAACCACTGCATGTCCTCCTGTCCATCGAAGCTGTCGTCAGCGTCATGATGCAGAGTAGTTTGCATGTACGCAGCAGGCATGCCGCGGAGACAGTGTTGGTGGAATCGAGCGCCCTGCAGCGTGTTTCTGAAGCGCGAAGCGCAGCGTGCGCCGGGTACCTGCATGACAAGCTGCATGAGCCTGGATGCACGCTGAACACCGGACTACAGACGATACATTCGACGTATGCGTACTGCTGCATGCGTCGCTTTGCCACGAAACAAGTATGGACACCAATGCCTCTGCACTTGATCTAGGTGTTGTTGACACGGAGTCACGAGACGTACGGTGGGGAGCGAAAGCCGTTTCCGCGAAGACCTTGAACCGTGGTAAGCACGCCGTCTTCATGCTACTGCATCGCGCTTTCTGATTAAGCACTTGGACTTCAGTGCACTTTGTTGCGCGGCCGACGAAGTATTTCAACCTCCTTTTGTGTGCAGCTCACCGTCTTCACTAGAGCAAACAACGGAAGCAAGACTTCTCATGCAGATGCCAGACCACGGAACTGGAACATCCTCCAACCTCGACCTTTCAGTGCATGCAGCACGGAGGCACCCTGTTCGGTAGATGCGCCTTTGACTACTGACGCACGATTATTTTTGAAGAATTTGCTGCGAGAGGCAACTCTGGATATTGGAGTTGAGGAGTCGCATCTCACTGCATCCCCTACACTGCCTCGCTGCCGGCATACGTCCAGTGCAGGGAACGTTTGCTTATGCGAACGACATCACTGCCGACATACATGCCCTGACAGACCGTCTAGTCCCTGCATCTTCTCACTGACAACACCTCGTTCGAGCGACAAGTGCTCAGTTCTCCCTAAGAAACTAACACCTCTACTCTCGGAGAATAACATCCATAACAGCTACCCCAAACACTGTCTTCAGACGTCACCTCTGCCGTCTGCATCAATAGCTCAAGTAAAGTCCACGGCAGACGTTGCTGTCTGTCTCGGCCGCACCATTCGGAGCATTTCGCCGTTGCTAACAGCAAGGCTGGCAGCACAACCATGGTTGATAACGCTTCAGATCTGCCACTTCTGCATGCATAGCACGAAATATGCACCGTGGTTCGGAGGTCTAAAGATTTATAACGCACCAGACACGGACACGTCCTGCTTGTCGTAGATCTCTGGGATGGAGGCCGGATCATGCAGTAACCTCTCGAGTGTCCCAGACGGCAGTGGCCTACGGGCTCGGACGGCGATGCGAAATGCTTAACGTATCTACAGGATAACTGTTTCTGAATGGTCCAGCTACTCCAGTGAAGTTGTCACGGTCGTCGTGGCGAAGCCTGGCTTATGGAATATCTTACTCCGTTTCTATAGAGTCTGCGGTCATAGATTCTAGATCCCTGCGCCTAGGCGAAAGCCTTCTTGGGAAATGTCGCTTTTATGCTCTGCTTCCTGCTGAATAATTCGCTGTCTCAGCGCGTTAAGGAAAGACTACGGTTTCTTATTCGAATCTCCTGCCTCTAAATCGAATACATTCGAGGGGAGCGAGTACTGACATATGCAGCGCCGTAGGCTCCGAGTCTCAACTCCCTCCCATGCGCCGCCTTCGTGAAGTCCGCTCTCGACCTCGTGCAGCTCTCGGATGCAGAGGAGAAAGACATCAAGACCGCCCGCGTAGCCTTGAAGAATGGCCAGGCCCTCGAGACCCCATTCGGCCAACTCAGCGTCGATCGTGACTGGGCCGTGCCTCTCGTTCGCGACACTCGTCCCTAGTTCGTCGACCACGCTGACAACACCTAGACCATCGGTGACCTCCGTGAGATCTGGATGGACGGAAACTTGTACGAGACTTCTGGCGACTTCAAGACCGACTCCGAATCCCGCGTTTGCAGAAAGCCTGTTCGAGAAGGTCGTCGATAGGCTCGAGGCTTCGTCGTACACCCTTCGCAACGACGCCTGCGACAGCTTCCTCGAGGAGGAGGCTTAGTTTGATGACTCAAGAACAGCTGTCTTGTAGTCACCTGGCGTCATGACGATTGCTCCATACACACGAGACACGGCGAGAAATTCGACACTCTTTTAAGGGAAGAGTCTTCGTAAATCCAGCCGCATGTACCATGAAATGAGAAGAAAATTTAAGTTTGTGTTCCTCGCTCCATTTGACTCTTGTATTCTTCACTTCGAGCAAGGCTGTGATCAATAAACCCTTACGCTGGCGACTTCATTGCGCACAGTTCTCGACCATAAGCCCGAAGTCTCTGCCGAAGAGTGTCGTACACCATTTCGAAAGAAACGTCAAGGAATCTTCTAACATCCTTCGTGAATCTTAGATACGCTAGTGAGCCCATGCTGCTGTAGAACCTGTCATAGCCTCCAGTGTCGATGGTCAAGGAATGATCTTGAATGTGAGTATGAGGCGCATCCTTGATTGCGGATGGCGTATCGTCCAGTTCACGTGGTTGCGAAAACCCGTCAGACAAAGTGGCCGCAAAAGTGATCATTCCCTTGAATCCGACATCGTAGCGGGTGGCTGCAATTTGTAGCTCGGCTGCCGTAGCCCTCATCAGAGCGCGTCTTTCAATGCCCATGATGAAGTGACGGTCGGCATCCTTCCTCCCAGTTCCCTTCCGCGTGCAGGTCTTGCGAATTGGGTCCGATACTGTCGATGGTCGCTACGATGTCCCCTGTCAACCAGAAGGGATTGTCCTGGTCGTAGTGGCTATCGAACACAGAGCAAGTACCCAAAATCAGATATACTCGCTTGCCGCGCAATCGTTCCATCTGACTCTTCACGTCGTGAAACCAGCCGGTCTGCTTTGGAACCAAGCTCTCGATATCTTCGATTGTTGTCGTGGGCTTGGCCATAGCATCGCACATAGCTTACATGTTCTCAAGGTTCAGGCGCTTGCCCTTGAACAGCACGTGGAAATGTGCATTGAGTGGTGTTGTCTCAGACCATGACTTTTCAAGTGAGTTCGTCTTGTACCAAGCCGACTTCTCCGGTTCTTTCGCTCGTTTTCCCGGTATTTTGTACTCGTCGCAGCATTAGTGAATGTATATGCAATCGCTATTCTCCCATCTGCCTACGTCTCTGGTCCAGTGAAAATCACTATTAACTGTGCGATACAGCACATTGCGAGTTCGCCACCGGTGTTCGTTTGAAGGAAGCGAGACATTGCTCCTCATGCGATATGTGCGAGTTTGTTGCCGGTGGTATTGCACGAGGTGGGCGAATGGATATACGGGTTAATAATGAACTTTGTGGTGGGCGAGGTAACGAACACTATCCAGGCGCGGGTGTCGCTGAAGAATCGTATTAACGTTATAGCTGTACTTCGAACATCTAGTCGTACGAGACAACAGGCTAGTCTCTGGTGATTTCCGAACCGGGTTGGTTCGTCGATATATGGATACATGGTGAGTTGCTTGTTGCTGACATTTGTGATCGTTGTAGACTTGTTTGTCGAGATGTTAAGCATAGCCACTTAGAATCGAGCAGCTCGCACACCGGGCTACAAGTCGTGGAAGATTTCGTGCAGAACACTGCTCCTGTAGAGGAGATCATTGGCTTTTAAGGTCTGCTTTCTGGTATTTTCACCAACCCGTTCGACCCGTGCAACAATGCGTTCGACGGTAGCTTTGCTCTCGATCCTCGCATGGCTGGACAGTAGCCAGTCATGACTCTGACCAACACGCTCGCTCTCGATCTCTCATCGAACTCGCAGAAGACCGCGCTTCCCATGTCGCGTCCAATGCGTCGTGATCGATGCGCTCGAAGGAGAGGAAATCTTGACTGGCAGCCATCTTGGTTAGCGCTGTTGTACTCAAGCCCCCTCTTGAAAAGCTGTGATAGTACTTATTGTGGTCGTTGTCCCGAGATCGAAAAAGGCAACTACAACTACGACGCGACTGCCGTCCAGCACACACCCGGTTTCACTCCGTATGCATTTGAGTGTATGTAGTCCGGTTCAATATGGTCAGTGCGCCACAAAAGAGGCCGGTACCTCGACCACGATGGCTCTCAGCCCTGACCGACACTACCTAGGCATTGAGTAGCTCTTCATCGCCATCCTATCTGAAAATTTGTAGAGGACTTGTCTCCGGGTCCCAAGGTGCTTTCTCTGCAATGCCTAAAACAAATCAATGGACGTATTTATAACGTTCAAGTTACCTGAGACTTTTTCCTCGTTTCTCCAGACGTCGGCGAAAAGTAAGTTGCTCATGATAAAGTCAATTCCTAGCGGCGTCGAAGTCTCCGTCCAACCTGATCATACACTCTCCCAAATCGCTCCAAGAAAAAAGCAGCTTCGTAGCATGCCCGTGCGAGATAAGTGAAAGTGCTCCACGAGAAATGCCCGTAGTCCTCGAATGTCAAGCGCCCTCAGACGTTCCGGTGGTATCGCAAACTCCCAAGCCAGCCCGTATGTCTTCAAAACGTCAATAGTAACTCCGACTCTCTTCCCACTTGCTCGTCTTGACGTCGTCTCTCTTGACCATACTCCCATCACCACCCTCCATCACACTGCTATCCTCAATAGCCCCAGCAGTGCCAGGCGCAAAGCTGACTCTCCCACTCTTGCGTCGATTGCCACCTTCAGGACTTTCAAGATATCCAACAGCGCCAACCCACTCCCACACTCTTCCCACATCACCACTTCTGCCCTCCCTTACCATCGGCCTCACATTCGCATTCCCCTCCACCTTCTTACTAACCTTCTCCCACAACTTCTTCCTCCTCCCCGCCGAAAACTCATCTCTCAACACATCATCCCTCAACTGACTAACACTTAAATAATTCTCCCTGTACACATCCGGCTCGCTAGCATGCAACGCAGCCTGCCAGGACAATTTCTCCAAAGCCAGACTAGCCAATCGTTTCGCCTTCACTTCCGTCTCGCTACGATCTGTGATCGCGTAGCGCGTGTATGTTCCTGAGGAGAGGAGGAAGACAATGGCTACAAGTTGCCAAAAATACTGTCTAACTGTTTCGCGAAGCGATCGGCGGACGGCGCAGGCGAGGGGGATGGCGGCGAGTGAGGTGCTTCGGAGGGTGGGTTCGCCGCTGGAGCTGTGGGGGAGGCGGAGAATCTGTCAGTAAAGGAAGCTAGGTGTAAGCGAACGAAGCAGAAGCAAGTGTCGACGTGTGTGTAGAGGTGTGGGACATTGCTGGGGGTATGGGACTTACCCGTCTGAACCGCTGACAATTTCCTCGGAGTTGGTGATCTCGCCGATTGCGCTGGCCCAGAGATCCTCAAATTCTTCGTTGCTCATGCCCTTGCGACGCTTTGTTGCGATGGCAGCCTTGAGCGCCGTCTCCTTCAGTTCTGCAGTAGTGGCTTCACCGCATTCGTGTTTAGCATTTTGCTCGCGGAGAGCTTCGACTGCACGCTCCTTGACCATATTGACCTTGCGAGCTTTGGCGCTGTCCGGTTCGCAGGTTGGCGGTATCGGTAGGAAGCCGTTCGCGGACAGGGGCTGATGCGTGAGTACGAAGCCGGTCTCGCAGGACGTCTCCAGATTCTCTCCGCAGTAAGCGTGTGGTGGGCATGGTTCGCATTGCGGGCGAACGACGTCTGCCCACGGTGGGATCTCGACACCGGCGATCTCAGTAGATGGATGACCAACGCCGCAGTAGCCAACCTGGAGCTTCTCTTGGCGCCAGAGACCACCAACTGCTGCTGCCATGACCATCAGGACCGCTCCAACACCAGTCTTCGCTGCTCCTCCAGGTCTTCTTGTTTGCCTGCGCGCTGGCACGAGCTCACCAGCCATCTGCGCCTGCACCAACTCTTGCGACTCTTCCGGGGTGAACTCCTCTGAGATCTCGACATCCTCCTGCTTCGACACAGGCACCTCAAAGGTCTTGCGTATGGGCACCACAGCTCCATCTGTTTGCGGCTTGAACGGACGGACGTCTTCTGTACGCCGTCTCAAGTCTCGGTGTCGTCGCTCCAAATCTCTCGCTGCACTGGTAGATCTCGCGCCCAATGTTGTACGTCGGCGGTCGTCATCGCGGGCTCGTGGAGGAGAGCCGCCAGACTGGAATACGTTCTCGGTCGAAAACGGACTCTCGTCTTCTGCTGGCTCCGTCTTCACTGCGACGGGAGTAGCAGCGCTCAGTCTTGTCCGCGAGCTCCGCGACGTCGGCCGTCTCGCAGACATGGTCTCTCGGACTCTCTTCGACTCTGGCTCTTCTTCCTTGACTGACTCCATCGCATGCTTTCCAGATACATTTCGCGGAGGGACTCCCTCGGGCGGAGCAGTGCTATGTCTCGCAGCTCTAGGAGTCGGCTCGACTTCTTGCGCTTCCTCAGTCCTCGCTCTCGTCGATCGTCTCGTGCTTCGAGCAGTAGATGGCGTCGGTGGTATCTCATCGTCGCCAGCGCCGGTACCCGTCCTTCCTGTGCTGATGTCTTCGATGCCTCTGCTAGTTCGCTTGACGCGCGCGTTGGCGGATCGGATCTTGCGAGCTTGCGGGACGACACTCTCGTTGAACAGCTCGATCAGCTGTGACTTCTTGGCGGATGACGGATAGTTGACATTGTGCGCAACCAAGATGGATCGCAGGCGCGGGACTGTCAGTGTCGATGGATCGAAGTCCGGATCCAGATATGCCTGCTCGTCCATGTTGATGTCAATCGGCGCAAAGCGCACACGTGGTGATGTGTTTGCGCTGACGTCGCTTCTAGTACCGAACGTCGGGCGATAAGGAAGTTTGACGTCGCCAACCAGATAAGACACGTCTGGTGTATGTTCAGGGATATCTTGGTTGCATGCGCGCGCTAATTCAGAAGGTGTCTTTGCAGAGAAGAGACCAAGTTTGAAGGGCTGTAAAGATGCGGCCACCACCAGGCTTCAAGGCGGCAGTCACAGCTTGCGGCCCGTGCGTTATGAAGCTTTACGGGAAGAGGCGGGTGTAACCATGCGACCCGCACTCACTCCAGAGGGCACGGCTTTCACATTCACTCACACAATGCAAGACACGCATCAGAGACACAAACGAGCAACTACGATGTGAGAGACATCTAGGGAGTAGCAATTCACAATTTGCCATCTCGAATCCATCCATACTCAAGCAACTGAGCTAACTTCCCTAAACACTCTCTCCGCCTCCCTCTTCACATTATACTTACAAAGCGGCACACTCTCATAAGTCTGCCTCACATACCGATAATACTGCTCCATATTCCTCACATCAATCGCCACACAGCTCCCATCCAACCCCTCCGCCTTGAACCACGGACCTATCCTCAAGCTTGCGGGAAACCCTTCAAGATTCTCTGGCGGATCGATTACAGCAGCTTTATCGTCTACGCTGGCGGTGTAGCGATGGAGAAGGGCGTGGGCCGCCCAATAGACTGTTACGTAGGCGTAGTCGACCTCTGGGTCGAGGGTGCCGGAGAGACCGACGATGCCCGCGAGGGAGGCTAGGTCGACGCCGCCGCTGTGGCGACTGGAAGGGTTGACGGAGGTGAGTTTGAATGCGCCGGAGGGGAGGACTAGCGAGGTCAGTCAGAGTCGAAGAGGCATTCCATGAATCGCGGTTCTTTACTGATGTTGATCAACGTCAAAGGATTGTTGAGCCCGGACTGCGGAACCCAACCAGGTCCATCTGTGAGCACGCAAGAATACATAAACGCACTCATCGCTCCACTAAGCCAAAGCGGAACATTACTGTTACCGCCGTTGCTCCAACTGTCCATGGTATCTCTTACTTCTTCGGGCTCCTGATTCCAAGTCGCGTCTTTGAACTTCGCTGCGAAAACGTTAGATATCGTCTCTTTATCCTTGATGCTCCAACTGTCCTACCAGCCTCGAAGGCATTTGCAGTCTGCCATACACCTGCGCTACCGCGGGCATTAGGTTCATGGAAGCGGTAGTACCTGAATTCTCTGATGTCGATGATGTCGAATCCTTGCCCGCGTGTGAGCGGATCTAGTTGCATGTCTCCATTGATCTTGTCAAGGTCGATTTGCCAGCAAGGAACGCTTCGAATGAGTTGAGCCGCGCAAAGGAGTAGAGTGCTTTGGAAAACAGGCTTCATAATGGCGAATGTGATGATGAACGGAGAATACCAGTCGAAGTCGGATTGCTGGCACTTGAAACACTCACATCTCCCATCAGCATCGTAAACCAAGCCGTCAGAATGGTCTTCATGCGCCTGAGAATAACATTTCTCCTCGAGAGAGCCATCCGTCCCAGCCTCCATCATGCGCTGCCAAGATGTATTAGACATCTTGGCATTAGCATCAAAAGAGCTCATTCAAATTGCAACAGATCCTACTGTGAATCTGCTTGAGCGACACTGGTAACGCAGCTGTCGTTAAAGTGGGCCAATAAGTTGTTTTTAGATACGCCCAGCTGAGCCTCCTTTTCAGGTTACACATGGCTTGTCTCCATGCCCAAGCTTCATATAGCGGTGTCTTGGCAAAGGGCGGATACCCAAGTTTTCGATATTGAGAAGGATTGAAGTTCAAAGGCGGCCTTCGAAATGATGCAGGCTATGCTGGTTTATCGCATGATCTTTGAGACTCTTCTGCTTGGCATCTCGCAAGTGAGATTGCTATTTCGGTATTGCTGTGGCCATACGCTCTTAGGAAACCAGCGCCGTATATCAGTGGCCGCCATGCCAGAGTGATTGCAGTCAATAGCCTCGAACTTGATCAATGTTCAGGCAATTCAGATAAAGAGTCCCCTTTCTGGATTCAGATCTCAGTCATGACGGACAACGCTGGAAAGAGCCTGCAGCCCGCAGGTGGCTGGGCCCAGTGTGGAGCAAAGTACTCGTGCACATCGGACAGTCTGCTCGAGGACCGCTTGTATATTCGGCCAATCCTGGGTCCAGATAGGACTGTCTCATACATCCAGTTCAATTTGGGCGCCCAAGCTTGGAGGAGCGACGGGGAATCGCGTGATAACGGAAAGTTGTCTGGATGCAGACTGACACCATGTGTGTCGTGCGACAACCCGCAAGCCTTCTCCCCAAACAACACAATGCCCTCGCTGACCAGATTCCAGAGTTTCATATTTCTGGACTTGCGACTATGAGTGCACTTGTGGCGGTGGCACGTCCAGCAACGATAGTGCGTAACGAGGAGACGGCTTGTTGCGGAGTCGATGTAGAGCACTCGCGAAGGGCCGAGTCTGTCTCGAGGTAACCGCATCCTGCAGTGCAGTGTAGATCAAGCCAGTACCGTCATCCGCAAATCACGGTCCAATTGACATCCTTTTGCTGTCCTCACTCTGCGATATGACCCAGTCCGCGATTTTGGCCAGGTCCGGATCTTGAGACGCGATTGGGCTCAGCTCGTCCTTCAAATCTATTCGAAGACCTTGGGCCCACCACCTGTCGTCGAATTGCCGGTAGGTCGTGCTGTACAGAAGCACGATGGCGCAAGCGAGAGGATCCTTAGACTCTACCACTTCCATGAAAGCAGGAGGCGCCTGCACAAGCCATGCGAAAACTTGTCCTGGCTCTGGCTCACCACTTCGCATCAGTTCCTCTACTTGGTCGATGACGATCAGATACGCGGTACTGAGGTCTTGCTCGGTAGAGATGGAAGTGTCTGCTCTAGTGATGAGCTCAGGTTTTGGCGGGCTCTTTCCCGTCGCATTCACGCTACTCGCCTTCCGTCGTAAAATATCAAGGAGAGCCTTTAGCTGATTCGGCGTTTGGTTAGTAGAAGCCTTCCAGTCAGGCTTGGGGAATGTCGCCTCATAGTTTTCGTCGCCGATCAGATCTCTCGAAGCTTTGAGGATGGACGAAGTGCCACGCCACAGTCGAGACAATTGGACGAGAGTTCCAGATGGAGCTGTAGAAGCAGCTGTTTCAGGATCAACAACGCGAAAGGCCAGAGCGATGACACCTAGTTTAGCAGATGTGAGATACATGGCTTCACACTCTGATGCGCTCAGACTTTGCAGTCTTTCCCGGCATGTCATCAGTGCGCGTGCCTGATAGCGAGCCGCATCTGCGACAAGGGACGGAGCATCGTGAGGCCTCTTGTACGCCAGATGTAAGAAGGTGGTGGCAAAGAGAATATCCATCAGGAAGCTATGTGCCATCGCGAGCCTCGGGAGCTCCAACTGTTGTACGTCGGGCCCTTGCGGTCGAATAGACATAGTTTCATATGTCTCTGTAGACCAGAGGTGCATCAGCTCCAACTGTTTGAGGTGTAATCGCTGGACATTAGATGGAGCATCGGCTTGGTCATTTCCACTCGGGTCGGGAGACGAGGTCGCTGTGGAGGGTGCGATCTTGTACGAGCATACTTCCTGCCGTCTCTTGCAATTGCCGCAAGACGGATGCTTTTCATCGCACTGTACGCTGTCAGTACTTCGTTCATCGTTCAAACATATATGGCAGATCAGATTTGCCTTGACTCTTCGCGCCTTGCACTGAGTACAGCCCAAGCGGCTTTTCACATGGCTTTTCCTTTCACTCATCTTCACCCTCGCGTTTCATCCATGAAGGCTCGGCATAGGAAGCAACCAACTTCGAGCCCACGTACTACTCCGGTGTGCTGTGGGTCCTTGGCAGTCGGTCTCGAAAAGGGAATTTCGCAGAAACGGCACGGTACACTTCCACGCACCTCGGTCAGGGAGAATGGGAGGGAGAGCAAGCGTCTAGGAGAGGGCCAGTGTGAGCCAAGTTGAAGGATTCTGGTTGGTCGAGCGGTCTTTGCGATCTTATACCCACATTACCAGACGGTACCACCCAAGTTCCTGGCTATACGGCTACTACGTCTCTCAGCACCCCCGGGCTCACCAGCGTGACACTGGCATCAAAGCGCTGCACCTCACTCGTGCGTTCGGTAGGACAGTCGCAGCGGAAGTGGGCTAGTTCCAGCAGCGGTGTTGTGGGGCCTCCGCCCTGCTCCTTCGAGATGCAGTAGGATAAGATCGCCA
This sequence comes from Nothophaeocryptopus gaeumannii, assembly GCA_031771865.1. Classification (NCBI taxonomy): domain Eukaryota; kingdom Fungi; phylum Ascomycota; class Dothideomycetes; order Mycosphaerellales; family Mycosphaerellaceae; genus Nothophaeocryptopus; species Nothophaeocryptopus gaeumannii. The sequence goes on from JASISA010000002.1 coordinate 498,672, forward strand.
ATCCAGCCTTCGGCGCCTGCCCTGTCTCGTCCCCATACGCTGATTTCTCAATATCACCTAGCGCTCAATGGGGACCATTTCGGCGGCTCATCTTGTGAACCGCTTCTTGACACAGTCTCAGCCTGTAGACTCGGGTTATCTCATACAATGATGACCGTCAGGCAAGTCGGCAACCTGGGCTTCTGTACGAGGGTCTAGAAACGAGATACTGCGGACAGCAAAACGGTAAACGCCAAGATCTACTCTTTCTGCTGGCCACACCTATTCTGGCCTCTTCAAGTTACGAAAGTTATATAGCTGGATAGAGCAGGATTCGAAGAGTTGTGTGGAGAGTAACTTAGCATACAAGAACATTATTGGCGGTGGTGTTTCGTAGATCTTGTCGCAAAGCTGATTTACCGTTTTGCTGGCCAGAGGATGCCACCCTGCCCTCAAGCCCTGTTACGGAGCAAGGGTCGTCCCGTTCGCCGACGTCAAGAAGAACGTTCATCCGGGAGTTCCACTGCAGATCAAGCACTGAACGACAGACTAGGGTTCTGCAACTTTGATGGTCAAAATCTCAAATTGCCATATCCGGACTATCGAAGTGAAAGATGTCTGTCTGCGCCAAATGCGAGAAGCCACTCGAAGTGGAAGTCGAGCCTGACTCAGACGATGATGTCGAAATGGGCGGAGCATCGTCCTCTGCCCAAGCAGCAGCAATTCAAACTGTGCCTGACGAGTAAGTGGCTGGATTAACAGTTGTCGATTTACGGACAGCCTCTTTCCGTTGTCAATATCATACCCGACCATACCCGTTGAGAGATTACAACAGTGTCGCGCAATCGTGTGGCGAACAAGGACCCCGAGCATGAAGTCCAAGAAGCCATTGTGCAAAGAGCAAATCCAGCCTCAATCGAACCGACCATCTCGTGTCGAACACGAGCACCTACTCCATCATTAATCCATTGAAGGTCTTATGCCATAGAGGATTAGGCTAACACCCCATCCCAGCGTCCACCTCCTCTCCTGCAACGATCACTTCCATTGGGAATGTCTTCTCGATTCCTACAGCCTCGACACCTGCCCAAAATGCTCCACCAACACAACTTCTCCCCCTTCGGATGCCAACTCCACCAATCCAGCCATCCTTGTCAACTTGAACAATGAAGGCGGCCTCCAAGAAAGCCTCGACATCTTCCCCTTGTTACAAGAAGAGTCCTACTTACGCGCCTACCCGGAGGATCGCAAGTCCAGGGCGTTTCTGGAATTTTGTCGAGAGGGCGATCATAGGGCTATTGCGGAATTGTTGAAGTCTTGTCAACCTGGCGAGGATGATGAGGATGATGACGACGACGAAGAAGAAGTTTCGCAGAAGACTGTAGAAGAAGTTCTCCTCTATCAGGACCCGCTCTCGAACAACGAATCCGGTTTGCACGCCGCTGCAGCAAATGGTCATCGAGAAGTCGCTTGGCTGTTGCTCTTACTTGCGTCGGAGTATCCTGAGCTCGAATTCCCGGCAATCGTCTTCCAGGAAGCTGCTGCGTTGGGAATGATGAGGCCGACAGATATGACTGGAAAAGTCGATATCCGGAGTCTGAAAGATGCACATGACAGAACAGCGGAGGACATAGCTCGGCAAGTAGGTGTTGTGTGGAATGGATGGATTGGGAATGCGAGGTTGGCGATGCCCTGAATGAAAGGATGAGGAGGAGGGGCAGCAGCAAATGGCGGGCTTCGATTGTGAAGTGGCTGAAGCGCTGTTGACAATGCATAATGCGAGCAATCAACACGTCAGAGAACTCTCACTCGCTACGTCCTGCTGCTTATCAACAGCCGCCCTCGATCGAAGTCCAGCTGCATCGGCTTCCCCCTCCGAGCCCTCGAACCAAGCCACTGTTCTCTTGTCGATAGACTGAATACGATGGCCGAGGGCGGATGCAATACTCAGGAGTACAACATGGCCATGCATCACGCCAATCCCTACACACCACCTGCCCTCACACTTATCTCCACCTCTCCACTCTACTTCGAACACCAAACCTCCTCCTCCTGACCTCCACCCGCCACCGTCTTCCCACAGGTCGCAGTCCCGTCAATCCAATTCTGCGACTTATACAACAAGCCCCGCTTCCAATTGACATACTCGTCTCGCTTCTCCGTTACGCACTAGCCAGACATGATCAGTCTCAAGATCATCCGGATCTTGGAACATTCGAGCATGGAAGCGGCTTACACAAAACGTATACATCCCAGACTGTCCGCATTCTCGAGCTCCATGTGTGCCTGAGTTGCACCAGCGCCCTTCGGCGGTGACGTGGGTAAGGATGGGAAGGAGGGTGAGAAAAGTAAGGGACTTCATTGTTGGTGCTGGGTTCGGTCGATGAGGTTTGTGGATGCGTGATACTGTGTTCCAGTCGGAAAAGGGGAGCAATGTGGGAAGTCCTTATACGCTGCGGAACTGATGACATCGGGGCTGTCCTGCACCTGCTAGCACAGAGAGCAGGCGAGATGATAGCCCTAGTGCACTTGTGCCTCAACAGACGTCGAGGACGCGCGTTTACAGGCGCACCTTCACTGTGGGGATGATGTTCGATGCTGCCATTGCATGCTACGCCGAGGGTCGATGCCACTGTACCTTCTTCCTTTGTATGGTTTTCCGACGGGGGAAGAAGAACAAACAATGAATAGCGTTGCAGTTGTGTTAATGAAATTGTTCATTTCATTGAAAGTGATGCGAAAGTCGAGGGACGTCGACGAGAAGGCGCGTACGCAGGAGAGCAAAGTGAGGTTGGGGTTGTGAGGTGGAATGTCTTCATGTCTGATGACTAATCTAGACCCTGGATCGGCGACTCGGTTCTTCCGACACGGCAAGAAGGCCATCAAGATTTAGGCGAATTTCAATCAGTACCGACACGCGACCTTCAGCACGCGTAGCAACTTCAATCCAACACCTCAATCGCATCCACCATGTCACTCGAATCGTCGCCAGAACCACCACACCGCTCCTCCAAACGACGGCGGACAGGATCGCCCGACTCTCAGTATGACAGTGCCGCCGATCCGAAGCTCTCATACGCCTACGACGATGACCTGACCAGTGATGCCGAAAATGCTCTACAGACGCCAGACCAAGGGAGCGATGATGAGGGCGCGAGATCGAAGAGACGGCGCGTTGAAAGGCCGCAGAGATTGAACTATGTTCCACATATGACATTGCGCGGACACAAGAGAGGCGTCGCCGCTGTCAAGTTCTCGCCAGATGGAAAGTGGATAGCAAGCTGCTGTAGGATGAAATAAATGGAATACAATTCATTTGTACTGGACTGATTATGAGACACAGCGGCGGACAGTACGATCAAGATATGGAATGCGCACACAGGCGCGATATCTCAGACTCTGGAAGGACATCTAGCTGGCATATCGACCATTGCCTGGAGTCCAGACTCGAAAGTCATAGCCTCAGGCTCAGACGACAAAATCATCCGGCTATGGGACATAACAACCGGCAAGAGTCTACCGTCGCCCTTGGTAGGACACCACAACTACGTCTACAGCGTGGCATTCTCGCCCAAGGGCAACATGCTAGTATCTGGGTCGTACGATGAAGCTGTGTTTCTGTGGGATGTACGGACAGCACGTCTGATGCGTAGCCTACCAGCTCATTCGGATCCTGTTTCTGGCGTCGATATTGTCAGAGACGGCACACTTATTGCCTCATGTTCCAGTGACGGCCTAATCCGAATATGGGACACCAGCACCGGTCAATGTTTGAAGACGTTGGTCCACGAAGACAGAGCGCCAGTCACTACCGTGAAATTCTCACCCAATGGCAAATTCGTTCTCGCGGCCACTTTGGACAACAGCCTGCGACTATGGGATTACGTTGAAGGCAGCTGCAAGAAGACATACCAAGGACACAAGAACGAGAAGTTCAGCATTTTCGCGAGCTTCGGGACCTACACCGCAGACGTGCCCGCCCCAGAGCAACAGAATGGCGATGCAGCGGTTGCGAAAGAAGGTGGACCCAAGTGGGCTTTCGCAGCGTGTGGCAGCGAAGATGGCAAGACCATCTTGTGGGACGTGAGCTCGAAGGAAATCTTGCAGGCCCTTGACGGTCACGAAAGTGTTGTGCTGGGCGTTGATGTTCGTGCTGAAGATCAAGCTGTCGTCACCTGCGGCGTGGACAAGACCATCAAAGTCTGGCGACGGCAACCCTTGACCCCAGAGATGCTGCTAGAGGCGAACGGCAACGGCACACACGACGAAGAGCCTGCATCACAACCCCAATCTGCACCTCCATCAAGACCAAAGACACCATCTGATGAAGAGTGATCGCAACCTATTATACAGACAAACTTTACAGGCATGCTGAAGTCTCTGGAGAAATTATTCTGTGCGCAGCCGCGATCTGCATCTCCGCATCAGAAATCCGCTTCCGCATTGGAGGAATATCTCGGATTGTGGGGAAGATTCTGATGCCTCATGGTGCAACCCTTGCAACACCACCGAAACAGAGACTACTAATCGCAGAAGGGAAACCCTGGTAGCAAGCCGAGGGCTGGGCTATACTATGTACCTGCATAATAGCCGTCAGCGGCTCTTAGTTTTCCATCCTGGATCGCATGAAATGTCCCGAGAAGCGAAGGACGACTTCGGGCAATAAGAAGCGCATCTAGATATGCATTATCCAAAGTAAAGTGGACACTGTCCACGGCTCTTCAACTAAACCACCATGTATCTCTCCTCCGTCTTCGCATCCTTTGTGGCCCTCACCGCCGCCCTGCCTCACTCGAGTCTACAAGAGCCACCTTTCCACACGGACCTGCTCGTCTCGAACGTAATCATCTTCGCTCCACCCGCCGAATACACGGTGCCTCGAACCCTCTACGCCCGCACCCTCCAAATCAAAGAGTCGGGCACCCTCCTCACCACCTGGGAAAACTACGGTCCCAACAATGGTACCTTTCCCCATTTTCCCATCTACGAATCCACAGACGGCGGCGCGACTTGGAAATTTCGATCAAACGTCTACGATACGCAGAATGGCTGGGGTCTGCGCTATCAACCTTTCCTGTAAGAACTACCCGAAGCTATAGGCGATTATCCGGCAGAAACAATCCTCATGTCTGGAAGTTCGATTCCCGATGATTTGAGTCAAACGATTATTGAGATATACGCTTCTCGCGACCAGGGGTATACATGGGAATTCGTCTCCCACGTCGCACGAGGAGGCGTAGCGTTGCCGAATAATGGCGAGACACCTGTTTGGGAACCATTCCTCATGGTCTACGAACATCAACTTGTGGTGTACTACTCCGATCAGAGGGATCCGGCGCATGGACAGAAACTAGTCCATCAAATCACTTCTGACCTCAAGACTTTCGGCAATGTAGTCGACGACGTCGCTTACGACACATACGGCTGGCGACCAGGCATGACGACCGTCTCTCACTTGCCGGATGGGAATTGGATCTTGACGTATGAATTCCACGGAGCTGTAGAAGCAGATTTTGCAGTCTACTATCGCCTTTCGAGAGATCCTTTGAAGTTTGATGAGGCGGAGGGACAGGTTATTCGCGCGACTTCCGGCACCGTCCCTGCTGGCTCGCCGTATAACGTCTGGACGCCGGTTGGAGGGGAGAATGGCACCATCGTCTTATCTTGTGGAAGATATTCGACGGTGTTTATCAATCGGAACAACGCCGCTGTGGGGAGTGAGTGGATCGAGGTTCCGACGCCGGGGGAAAGGAGCTATGCGAGGAGTTTGCTTGTGGAGCAGGATGAGAAGATTGTGTTGATTGCGGGGGGAGGGGTGTTGGAAGGGAAAAATAATGGGGTTACAGCGAGTGAAATTGATGTGAGTAGCATTTGAAAGATGTCGTTTGTGGCAGATGGTATGAAGAGGCTGTGAAGAGATGCTAGATATGGGCCACTACCGTGAGATTGCACGAGACCTAGATTGGGCCTCTGTTCCCTGCTAATTTCTCTCCTTCGCGCCTGTGTCTCTGAAATGCCTTTCCTTTCCTTGTTGACTCGATCTCTTCCTTTGTTTCCTTTCATCCCTTTTCGGGCGCTTTAACCGTCCACCTTCACAAAGACACAGCGTCCCAGAAGGCGCGGACCAAGAAGGAGACGCACTGCACAAAAATGACGCAGCGATGATGAAAGCGAAGAATGGCAGCGCGAGGATCATCAATGGGAGCAGCAGGATGTAAGGGATGACCTCGAGGAAGGCAGCGGATGCGAGCAGACCAGCCTTGATGATGTAGACAGCCAGAAGCTGGACATCGTTAGCAATGTCGTTGGCAGTCGCTGTGCCAATGCGGACAAGTGCATTGCGGGTTCGGAGGATGGTGCGGGTGTCGAAGCGGTTCCATCGAGCCATGGCCTCTGTGGCGACGTAATCGAAGGCGAGTTCGCCGTTATCGATGGCCGCGTTGATGAAGTGTCCGAGGACGATGACCAGCATGTTGGAGAGGCGACGACCAGAAGTCACGAGTCCGCCGACGACTGAGAGAGCAAGCAGCAGAGCGCCAGTGACTCTCGCGACGTGGGCGACTGTGACATCAGTGGTCGAGGCGAGGAGGTCGATGCCTGAAGCCAGGCTGTAGATGGCTAGAAGATCAAGCGGGACGACTGAGCCAATGCGAAGGTCGGCGATGGTGATACCAGGTGGAGCAGTCGCAGAACCTGCGCGGATCTCGTTGAGCATCTCTCGACGGACTTCGTTCACGTTCTTCTCGTACTCCAGCTCTTGCATGGCACGAACAAGCTCCTCGTCTTCGCTGATCTCAGGTGAAGGCTCGGCGGAGTTGTCGGTAGATGCCTGCTGTGCCGCCAAAAGCTGTTTCTTGCGCTCTTGATACGCGCGGCATAGAGTGTCTGACTCTGACAACAATGGCATGCTGAGGCCGGCGTTTCGAAAGAACCCGAAGTACTCCAGACCCTTGTTTGACACAGTCTTGCATATGGACGCCAGGGTCTCATGCTCGGGAATGACTTTCGCCACCTGCTTCGACAGGTGGAAGCTCAAGACAATCGCAGGGAAGAAGCCAAGCACAACGAGAGACAGGATGGTGAGGAGAAGGTGTCGTCTCAGTATTGGGGAACCGTACGCGAGTGTGAAGATGATGCCTGCCAGAAGCGCTACCCAAACGACCAGCGCGGAGATGTCGTCAGGCAAGGTACCGTTCTCAGGAGTGCCTTCGGGCGCGAAAGATCTCAGGAACTCGTTGATCTTGGCTTCGAATCTCAACAGTGCCGAATCTTCTGGCTCTTCTGGCTTCTCTGCCTTCAATCGCTCGTCAGGCTTCAGCCCTTGCGCACGGAGCATCTCGTTGATAGACTGGAAGCTCGCCTTTACGGTCGGTGCGTCGTAGACAGCAGAGTCAGAAGAGGAGTTCAGAAGATCATCAAGCATGTCGTAGTCATCTTCCTCGCTATCCTCAAGGGTGTAATCGCCGGCGCTGGAGGATTTGGCGGCGGACTTGGAAGGGGATGTCGAGGTGAGATGGCGAATATTGCTATCACCAACTTGCGGCACGTGGTCGTAGGACGTCGTAGCCTCGACGCCGCTCTCTTGGCCGCCGCGTGGCAAGTTTCGGGTCATGTTGATGGGATCGAGGTGGAGGTGCTCTTTTCGAGACGAGGTGGGTGAGGCGCAGAGACCGAGTCCGCAACGCGTGGAAGTGCACCTGACAGCGCTGCAGCGACGATGCTGATATTGGTGGTTGTCAAGCGTGCACAGATGGAAGTTGGTGTTTGTGCAGGGCGAAGTGAAGACTTCGAATCCCAAGAAGGGCGCGTTCTATGCCCCGCGAGGGGGCTTCCTTCGTTGGTCCGTGAGCGGCGCTAAAGCATGTGAATCTGCCAAAAGTTCAAGCGCAACTGTTTGTTCATCTGTCAAATGCACATTATCCTGTCATCTACATAGCGTGTGCTATTCTCATATACTGTAGCCCTGCCTACTATCAACTACCGCGGAAGGGTTTGCAAGTGCTCGCACGATACGCTCAGCGCTTGTGGATCCGTGGAAGGTGAACGAAGCATCTGCACTATGACTATCTCTTGCATGCTCTTGATAATGCTATTTCGCCTTTCATTGTCATGCTTGATCACAGCAAACACGGTGCTTTCGAGCACATGCCATTACAAGCGCTCGTCGGTGTCGAAAAGCCTTGATGTGGTGGCAGGAAGTGAGTCGCCGTAGCTCCAGCCACATGGCATTGTAACTATGTCGCATCGAGGGCCAGCAACAATATAATTGCCATCCGTTAATAACAAAGCTGTTGTATCTCTGTACAAGTGAAGTCCAACTCTTCGATGTTGTAGTACACGGTGCTCGGACCGAAATCGGCCGGAGACTTCACAGTAGGGTTTGGTGGTGCGGAAAGCACGACCAGATCCAATCTTGGTAAAGCGCGGCAAAGGGCGGAAACTCTTCCCAAGGTAAGGATATATAGAATATTAATCACATCACCTCATCTGCCTTGACTTCTTGATAATGCACTTGCGGCTGGACGAAAGATCTGGTCCGAATCGAAGACATAGAGAACGACTGCTTAGCTTGAGAGAGTCCGTACTGCACAGAGGCAGCAGCAACACGAGACGTACCTGCAAAAGCCCCCGACATCCAAAGAGAACATCAACCCAGATACCAACATCTGAAAAGTCTGAAAAGACAAGACCGCCATGTCCGCCTCTCAGAAACAACTCACGCTCTTCGTAACCTTGAAAATCAAGCCCGACAAAATCGAAGAATTCAAAGCTGCTCATCGTCCAGTCTGGGTAGGTCATCCCACACGCCTCTCTCTCTCACCAACCACCATCTCATCCCTGGTTTACTCACAACTCTCAGCTCGCCTGCTCCAAAGAACCCGAATGTCTCTACTTCGATGTCTTCTCCGACCCGACCAGCCCAGGAACCTTCCGTTTCGTCGAAGTCTGGTCCAAAGACCGGGAATGGTTCGAGAAGAGCCAGCTCAACAAGCCGTATTATGCGGAATTGTGGCCGAAGAGCCAGCCATTGTGGGCGGAGCCGATTCAGATTGAGTACTTTGAGAGGGATGGGGAGGGGTGTACGTATAAGCAGGAGTTTTTGAATGGAGGGAGGCAAAGTGCATGAAGGACGAGGAGGGGAAATGGAGCGCACCGAAGGGTAGGATCTGCGTGATTTCGGCGGTAAGGTCGCGGCAGTGATCTATAAGAGTCAGTAGATAGCAAGCACGAACGTGGATCGATATGAGAATAATGATGGCCGTCAAGCGAAATCGTCATGCATTTGAACACAGGGTTTGGTGGACCTGGTGGTACTTCAAGATTTACTTCTTCTTTTGCTTCTCGAATTCCAGGCTCTATAGGCCTAGCCACACGTCCCGAATCCCGTAGCCGTACGCCGTGATGATGGTGTGAAAGACATGACCAACGTGACAGAGATTCGCTTAGAAGACAAGCGCCGCGCCCTTGGTCTTCTTGTCACCACTATTATCCAAGTCAGTATAGCAACTTTTGTGGATGCGGATTTGGGCTATGTCGTACCCCAACTCGAAGTGCTTGCAGCGCTTGAGTGCCAGCTGTGCCTTGGTCTTGCACTGAGTGCATTCTAATCGGAGCACGACCTTCTTCGTAGTCTTGGCCTTCTTGTGGAACACGGGCTTTGTCTGACCACCGTAACCAGATTGCTTGCGGTCGTAACGTCTCTTACCCTGTGCGAACAGGGAGGCCTGGAAACAGAGGTGTAAGTGGTTGTCCCATGCTATTCAAAGAAGCGTTTCTTGCTGTACCTTTCCTGCCTTGTACTGCGTCACCTTGTGGTTGGTGTGCTTCTTGCAGTCCTTGCCCTTGCAATAGGTGCGGCGAGTCTTTGGGACGTTGACCTGTAGGGAGCAGCAGTCAGCGTGCGCTCTTGCCAAAGGCTTTGATGTTGCCCAAGTTCTGCATCGCTTTCGAGGTATCCATCCGCGCATCATCTGATCTTTCCATTCATCATTCTCAGCGAAGGCACGACTCCCAATGCAATCTCTTCTGCCCAGCCCTCAAATCTTGCGCAGCGCACTCTTTTGAAATTCCCATCGCAGCGATTGCCAGCCATTCGCCTCCTCAGTCTTGCCTTCACTTCATCTCCACCCATTCCAGGTCTCATCGATACCTCGAAAGCGGCGCACTATTTCGACAACGTATATTTCTGCGTGATCTTACCATCTTGGCTGATTGCTCCGGTGTTGTTTCGCTGCGCGGTAGGAGATGTCGTCGACGTTCAAAGTGTGATCCACTGCTGTCATTTTGCGAAGTGTGAGCGATCCTTGTGTGGGGCTCTTGGCACAACCTGAGGCATTAAATCTCGCTTTCTTACTTTGGCAGCTACGAACGAGTCAACCACACTTCACATCGCTCCCACAACTGTTCAACAGTGTCTAAGCCATACAAGCTGACACTATGGGTCCAAATTCTGTCGATTTACATATTGACTTCCCAAAGCACACCGCGAGAACGCTAATACAGCCACAACATCTTTCCACACCATTTCTCTTTCTCCATAGCATCTATCGCCCTTCAAGCCACTTGTGATAGAATTGCCACAGCACTCAGCACAGCAGCAGTCCCCACCATCGTAGCCCTCACGGCATTCTGAGCCGTCCAGGTCTTCATGAGCAACCAGGTCTCATCGTCCGAAGGAGCATCGTTGAGTCCCAAAGCCTTGGCAATCAGAGGCGTCAGCGTACTAGGTTTCATGACGACCACCGTAAAAGGAACGATGCTTGGCGTCAAGACCGCTGCAGTGCCGTACAGGATTGAAGGTGGTATGGCGAAGCGGCCAGAGATGCCTCGAGCTGGAGAGGAAACTGTCAATACGGGAGTGGGGGAGGGAGGAAGGTAGGTAGGGAAGAACTTACTCGCATATGCCAGAAACCCAAAACAAGTCGCGCTTGCAATAGCGAAAGGCGGAGCGGTGGCCATACCGATCTCATATGCCTTTTTCCATTCTTTCGCGGCTTGCTGTGCGTTGGAATTCACTTCTACAGCGGGGACGGTGTGGATGTTGTAGGAGGCGATGTATGCTATTCACATTCGTAAGTCTCGAGTCCCTCATTGAAGTTGTGGGCATCAAAGCATACATGACAACCATGTTGCGCTTCCAAATCCGAGCAGTGCAGCCGCAGGTACGTATTGCTGGAGTTGATTGCCCATCTCGGCGGAGATCTCGAGGCCTTGTCTGGTGGAGTTTGAGTTTGCCTGGGTAGTGGTATGGATATGAAGTTTACTTGTTGATATCTCTTCCTCGAGATTCTGGAGTTTCGTTGATATCCTCGGAATGCAGCCTGGAAACTGCGAATTAGGTAGCCGGAGAGGGTTGTCTCTGTCGCAGTGCCGATATCTTCCTTATATGCTACTATTGAGAGACAGGCACCTCAAGTTGATCGGACAAGAATTGTCCAGAGATGTCAAGAAGGATCCGAAAGTCCGCCCTGCCTGGACCCCAACCATTGACACGTGACGCCTTTCGGATGGGGCGCAGATCCTGACTATCCGTGAGCCGCGTTTTCAGCCTCATCCATGGGGATTGAAATGTCCGATGGTTTGATAAGTGGGAAGAGATGTTGTTGAATGATGTATGTGTCGAGTCTATTGTATGTTGTCTATCCTAATTCCTATCGGCTCAGCGCTGAATGCTCCCCGACAGGTTCTAAAGTGGAAGACGAATTGCTCTTCCCAGTCCGAGTGAGCCCAGAGCACTCAAAGAGCAATGAAGTGTAGGCGCAAAGAAGAATGGGTGTGTGAAGCTCGTGAGGGCTTTTAAAGAACGCAGTCGCGTCATCCGTTGCTCCATGTCGGTCGTCGAGCATCATGCCTTCTTAGGCTCCGACCCCTTGACGAACTTGGTATGCGTGCCCGTTGCAATAATCTTGCCTCTCTTGCCATCTTCCACCTTGTAGACGCCAATCTTGGTGAAAGCTAGGTTCCCGCCAACCCGCTCTGCGATGCTCTCAATCTCGATCTCGTCACCAAGCTTCGCGCCCGACTGGTACGTGACATGAATGTCGACTGAGACACCGGTGCTTGTTCGAAGGTCCCAGGTCGCAATTGCCATGCCGCCTATCCAATCGACTATGGTGGCTGAGACGGAGCCATGAAGGCTGCCAGCACTGTTCATGTGGGCCTCTGTCATGGGCAGGCGAGCGACAACGGTGCCTTTGGTGGCTGATGTGATTTCGACGCCGCTGAGCAGGAACTTGTAAATCGGGCTCGCGAATACTCTGGTTCGCACCTGCTCCTCGATGTGGGCATGCTCGGGTGACTTGTCGGCCATGTTGAGTTGGTCCCCGTCGTATTCTGTGTGTGCGGGTCAGTGTTATTGTTGCAGCTCACATGTAAGATCTATGTCCACAGCGCGTCCGTATGCTTCACGGGCGGAAAGAATGCGTTGTAGAGACGGAATTTCCGTCGTAGAGAGATTTTCAGTAGGGGCCGAGATTTTCAGGCACCCAGACAGCCCGAGAGCTCAAGCCTTCGGAACGACAGGGTACGTCACGCGTTGCAGGAACACGAGCAGCAAGACATGACTATCAATTGTGCTAACCATAGTCGCTCCTTCCATTAAGCAATTGGCATCTGATATCTCCACGTGTCTTGATCGAACTCGACTCAATTCCGCGCGTGACGTTGGCATACGGTCCAGCACACAAGCTTCCAAAGGATCGTCTGCTTCCTCGTGTCCTGATCAGTTCTCACCCTGAAACATTCGTTGTGAGAACGGTACGACACTGATCTACTCCTCCTCATAAGCGAGCAAGATCGCCAAGTTGGCACGACTACCGCGCATCTCCTCCTGGGCCCAGTACATACGCCGGAACTTTCCTTGGATCGTTACCGAAGAGGCCCAGAACAGTCGACCAGCAGTCTGGCTGAGCAAGCTAGAAGGCCAATGGCCGCAGCGGCCCCAGGGCTCCAACATGGCAGCTCCTCAGGAGGCTAGTGGTCGCTCTTACTTTGCCAGTCTGTCGCCGTGGAGCAAGAGCCCGAGTATGCAGCCCAGCAAGGGCACGGAGGGAGAGCCAGAGCCTGCAATGCTGCAGCAACAAAAGGGAGCGGATCATGTTGTCAGTCACAGGCACAGGTTGAGCTTGCGGAAGTATCCAAGAGATTGCCCACATCTTAGACCACAATGGTTTCATGCAGTGGACATACCGAAGCAGAGACCACATCCTGCTGCTGGCGAGATCAAGGAGGAGAAACCCGCTGGCCAACCGAAGAAGTACGCCGCATTCTCGAAGACCGATTCGAAAGCGATCGAGGCTGCATTTCAGAAGCTGCTGGAGCAAGAGGATGCGTATGAAAGATCAAGAGTAGAGGGAGGCGACTTGGCAGAGAGTCCGCCAAATATTAGCTTGGAAGGAAGACGGTCAGGCAAATCGGGCATCAAAGTTCCAGTCAACGAAGATTATTTGTTCGACGTGGACGTTGAGAGGCGCGAGCTGGCACCAGCCTACTGGCTCGGTCCCGTCTACGATGTTCGCCGCGGCACATGGTTCTATCAGGATGGAAATGTCCAACGACCTTGTGACGAGAACCTGGCAGCACAACTTGAGGAAGGTTATCTGAAAGTGAAGGCTTGGAGACTACCTGCTGCGCAAAGAGATACCCAGAGCCAGCAACGTTCAGCTTCTCAACCTCGAACAAGACCAGTATCATGGGACCCGGGACAGAACTCAAGCCCTCCCGCTTCACAACCAGTGTCCACGAAGGGTTCAGGCTCGGATCTCCGCAAGAAAGCTACTGAAGATGCTGGACAGATAGCACACGGCAATGGACCATCCGGCGATCAGCCACAGAACACTTACCGCTTGTTTGGAGCGCACATGAATTCGGTCGTGACTTACCAGGACGGACACACCGCTTGGCTACTCACAGATGACTTCATGTCTCGGATGAATTACACAGTGTACCAGCGATTCGGGCCTGGAGGGCACCGAGGAGGACTGAAGCTGACGCGCGGATATGTGAATCCAGATGCGAAGAAGGATGGCAAGCCTGTCAAGAGTAAAGAGAGCGGAGCGCAGAAAGGCGATCAGCAGGGCGAGAACGTAGAGGAGAGTAGAGCTGAGAGAACGAGTACATCTGAGACTAAGAGACAGTCTCTCCAGAGACAAATGTCTGCCCTGTTGGAAGACGCCTCGGGTCAAGCAGAAGATCGTGAGAAGCAAGAAGAAGAGGCTCGCCAGCGGGATGAACGTGAGATCGAGGATGACTACCGTGAGATTGAGGGCGATGATCAAGGTCGTGAAGTCGAGCACCTGATCTTGGTCACTCACGGCATTGGTCAGAGGCTTGGCTTGCGACTAGAGAGCGTGAACTTTGTGCATGATGTGAATACGTTGCGCAAGACGCTCAAAGCTGTATACGCCGAGTCTCCTGATCTAAGAGCGCTGAATGCCGAGCTTGAGGAATCCGACACAGTGAACAGCCGAATCCAGGTGCTTCCCATTTGTTGGCGACACCTGCTCGACTTTCCGAAGCAGAGCTTGCGGCATAATCGAAAAGAACACGATCTGGGTGATACCGACATCGACGACGAGGATTATCCGAACTTGGAAGACATTACCGTGGAAGGCGTTCCAGCTGTGCGCAACCTCATCACTGATCTCGCCTTAGACATCTTGCTGTATGACTCTCCGGCATATAAGGAGCACATCTCTGGAATTGTTCTGAAAGAGCTCAATCGGATCTATCATCTCTTCATGCAGCGCAATCCTGGGTTCAATGGCAAGGTCAGTTTCATTGGACATTCTCTTGGATCAGCCATCATGTTCGATATTCTGTGCAGGCAGGGACAGCCGCCGAAACTCAAACGAAAGAGCGAGAAGCCGATGAAACTGGACTTTGAGGTCGAAGATTTCTATGCCCTCGGTTCGCCAATTGGGCTCTTCCAAATGCTAGGAGGTCGCACGATCGCAGCGCGGCCCAATGCGAATCGCGATCGCGCGAACAGCAGTCTCGGCAGCATGGACGATCCGATGCTTGCTGCTGCGCCAATGAAGAAATCAAAGGATACCACTCCAGCGCACATCCAAGGCGAGAACCCGATCTCACGACCGAAATGCTCGCAGATATACAACATCTTCCACCCAACGGATCCAATATCATACCGTATCGAGCCTTTGATCTCACCAGCAATGGCATCTCTTAAGCCACAACCCCTACCATATACTAAGCGAGGCATTTTCGGCGCCCCTGTAGGACAAGGCTTCTCTGGAATCGGATCGCGTGTCAGCCAAAGCGTCAGCAGCATGTGGACGAGCATGGCTTCCAGCTTATTGACTCGTGGCCTAGGCTACGGCGAAGAGTCGACCAAGGCGATGCCCAATGCCAAAGCTAGCAAAAGCAGTGGCCCTCTCTCAAAATCTGTATCGAACATGGCAGGAGCGTCCGTTGGTGCTGGTACCAATGTCGCCGCAGGAGTGATACCGACTGCGCCCCTACCACCTGAGGGAACTGAAATCGCGCATATCGGTGAAGAGAAAGTCAACAAGGTCGCCACAGATGCTCAAGCCTCACATGACAAGAAGCTTCATCCGCCAACTCTTATCGACAACGAGATCGAGACCCTCTACGGCGACTTCGAGAGGCGTCGAAAATCTGTGCAAAGCGATTCCGAAACGCGGGATCTTGGAGCCGGCGCAGTCAAGGGCTCCCCAGAATGGGCCGACGCAGAAGAGCGCGGCAAGAAGCTCAGAAAGGAAGAGGAAAAGGTCCGAAGGCTGAACTCCAATGGTCGTGTCGATTATGCTATTCAGGAGGGCGCCTTCGATATCAATTTGATCGCTGCTATTGCCAGCCACTTGTCCTACTGGAGCGACGAGGACGTTAGTCACTTTGTCATCTCTCAGTTGTTGAGTCGGCATCGGATTATCAGGCCAACCGCCGAGAGTGCTAGCAAAGGGAGGCCATAAGGCTCTCGGTCTACAGAGATTTGAGCGCTCCCATGCGATCCATATCATGAATGAAACGGCCGCTGATAGATTAGATAGATCAGGATATGCAGCATGCCATGCTCTGCAGCTTCAAATGCGAAGCGCTTGTTCTTCACTCTCACGCACACTGCCCAATTACATCACGGTGCCGCTCGAGCACCTTGAGCTGGCTGGAACTCCCCGTGATCTCTTTTGCGGCGCCGTGCAGAAGCATGGGAATCCTGAGGCAGCTTTGCGCCCCAGCTGAACGAGAAGGATTGAGCTCTCAGCTCTCTGCGAAAGACAACACCTCACTCAGCTCAGCCCGTGTAGCTGTCAACCGCCGGCACGATTTCTGCAGCTTTAATGGAATAGCCCCGCCGACTCCATCGCGAGTGCATCCTGTAAGAGCTGTTGCTAGGTTCACATTACATACCAATTTGGAAGCTGGTTGGTCTGAGTCTTCATCCATATAGCGGTATACCCCAGATTCGACATACACTTGAGATCGACCTCCCCATTCCACTGACTTTGAATAGACACAATGCCTCAGAAAGATATCGAGTTCCCAACCATCGGCGGCGTCACCTTGCGTGGCTGGCTGTTCACGCCTGCCAAACCTCCCTCCAACGCCAAGCTACCATGTCTAGTCATGGCCCACGGCTGGACGGCGTTGAAGGAAATGGATCTCGACGCCTTCGCGCAATATTTCGTCCAGCTCCTCCCCATCGCCGTCCTCGTCTACGATAATCGCGGTTTCGGCGCCAGCGATCACAAAAAAGGTGAACCTCGCCACGAGATCGTCCCGGCGCAGCAAATAAGCGATTATCAGGATGCGATTACGTTTGCGCAGACGTTGCAGGAGGTGGATGGGGAGAAAGTGGGGATTTGGGGAAGTTCGTATAGTGGTGGACATGTGCTGCAGGTTGGGGCTATTGATAGGAGGGTTAAGGCAGTTTTGAGTCAGGTGTAAGTTCTTTCTAGTGCGGGTAGCTGAGAATGGTGCGTTGATTAAATGTGTATGTAGGCCTTTGGCGAATGGATGGGAGCAATTCTCAAGGGCTATAAGGCCGGATTTTGTTGGAGGGATGTTGAAGGGGTTTGAGGAAGGTGGGCTTGAGTCCTATACCAACAAACACAAATTCTACATGCTGACTTGGATACAGACCGCAAAGCCAGAATGGCCGGAGCAGAAGCCACTCTAATCCCAGTCGTTGACGCCGATCCACTTAAGCCATCTTCCCTCCCAACATCAGATAGCTACGAGTTCTTCACTGCGTGGGAGAAGAAGTGCAACTGGAAGAACACTGTTACACTACGAAGGTGAGTGACAGGCCCATATTATCATCGCTCAGTCGGTCTAACCCCCTTCCACAGCGTCGAACTTCTCCGCGGCAACAACCCCTCCGCCTGGATCCAACACATCTCCCCAACCCCCCTCCTCATGACCGTCGCCGAGAACGACACCCTCACCCCTACCGATATTGCTTTAGCGGCTTATCAGCAAGCTCGAGAGCCGAAGCAGCTGCATGTGATCCCTGGCGGTCATTTTGATGGGTATACGGGACCGAATTTTGAGAAGAATGCGGGGACGCAGGCGGCGTTCTTGAAGTTGACGCTTTGTAAGGATCTATACAAGGGGACCGACGTTGCGAGTGAGAAGCCGGGGGTTGTTCTACGTTGAATGATAGGCGTAAATGGAAAGTCGTGTTGGTGAGAAAGGTCTCGAAAGGTCATTCAGTAAATCGTATGTCCTGGCAACATTCTGGCAACTCAACGTTTACAAGAGCGTTCGGTGACTCTTCTAGTGATCTGGGGCTTGCTCGACGGCCAATTGAAACTAATCTGGACTTCTCCTGTCGAAAATCGTACCTCGTACACCGACTTTTCCTCGTGGGCACCATGTCTTGGCGAGCTCTAGGATGCTATTTTTGAATCGGGTATTGGCAGGTGAAGAAGAACGAAGCAGTGTCTGGACCTTATTCCAACCCAATCCTGGACTACGTCCCCAACGAAGCAACCAAACAATCCATAGCCGAACTATGCGTACTCGCATCCGCACCGCTAAACGGTCCATCCCAAGCCAGACCGAACTGATTATTCTGCTGATCCCGCGTCCAAATACTATTCGCGTTACTGTCCAGAAATCGCGAATATGCATCTTTAGGCGCAGCTCTCTGCAGATACACCAAATTCCGCGTAAAGATCCCCTTAAATTGCGTTCGGTCGCGATTACACGCTAATTCCCCAGTCTGTCCCTCACAGGGTTCGCGAAGGATGCCATTCGGACTTAAGTACTTGAGCGTGGCGTCGGCGAAACCTTGGGCGGTTTGGAGGTATGAAGAATCGCCTGTTGCGCGAGAGAGCTCGACTAAGGCTCCTATAAGAGTGCCTTGATTGTAGGTCCATGTGGTTTTGCCGTTGTTCTGACAATTTCCGTCGAAGCCATCGTTGACAAGATTCATCTCGTTAATAAGACCAGTTGCTTGGAACCACCTCCATTGCTGCGCAGCAATTCCGCGGTAGTCGCCACCTTGAGCGCGGTTTGCAAGGGCAGCGGCTATGTAGAGGAAGAGCTCGTTGGGGATGGTGTTCACATACTTGCGCGATCTGTTCCAGAAGATTCCACCGGTGCCTCCAGAGTTCTGGGAACAGTTCGTTTGACCAAAGGTTCCTTGCATGTCTGAGAAGATGGATTCCGCCATGGAAAGATATTCGCCGTTATTCGTTAGGTCATATGCTGCGATCCATGCGAGCGCCCACCAGCCTTCATCGTCGTAAAAGCTGTGCATATTTGTGAGCAGAGCGAGCATACAGTCGGCATTTGAGACAGCTTACTCTCCAAGAAATCTTCCACCGCCAAGCTGACCGCTCTGCGCGGAGGCTGGAGGTATCTGCGCTACGTTGAAGGTGTTGGCCAGCACAGACTCGACGTCATTTCTCCTCCCTTCGTCGACGGCACCCAAGTGTGCCAACATTGTAGCTATGGCGCCGGCATTCCACCAGCCTGCCGTTTTCCATAGTCCACTTGACTGATCATACCAAGTCTGGAGTTGTCGATACGAGGTTTCAACGTCTCGATTTACGGGTGTGCATTCAGCAACTGTCAGCAAGATCGCGAGTGCAAATACGACACAGACCATCTTGTACGTGTCGGAAAAGTGTAGGGCAGAGTGCAACGGCTACAAGATGATGGCGGTGGCCGTGTATATCAGCAGGCCAGTACATTGCTGCAGCCTCCAAGAGTCCAAGCCGGATAGCGCAGCAGTTTCATGTCAGAAGATTGGATATCGGATCTTGTCGATGGAATAACAAGGATAAAGTCACCGTCGTGCGCCTTGATCCCGGCAATCTTACAGCAACATGAGCCGAACCGCTTTCTGTTCGCGTGTTCCAACGGGGCCACGGGTGTCAGCGTAATGGCTCCCCACAGATGGATCGCACGCTGTGTAGTAAACCTGTCGGGCACTCGAGATCGGTTCGCTGTGGCTGGGTCCCTCGGCGCGTGCATATTCATTTGATAGCGTCAACAGTGAGACAGCCTTTGTAATGATATCCAATGGACCTTCGTGATCAAAAGCCAGACATCTTTCTACTCGTGACGCCATAAGCATGGCTGGCAGTGCTACCGATTAGGTGTCTGCCGAGCCAGGATATTGCACGCGATCTGCGTACATCCTGGTGCTCTACTGGGAAGCTGCCGTAAAGCTCCCTCCCTAGTTTCCGAGAGGGGATCTTTCATTCGGCTGAGCACGCCAGCCTCCAAGTATTTAGCGAGTCATCACATTCCAGTAATAGGTCTGCTGCCAAAAAAACACAAGACCCGAATACCGCCTTGTGCACTCAATGAACAAAGCTCCAAGGCAGACACTCGAGACTGCTTAATGTAGTAAATAATAGCCAGATCTCTCGTTGCGCAAAACCGAGAAGAGAACGGTCATTGGAGGGTCTCCGGACAGCTCATCAAATTGTGAAGCAGAGCTGAGACAGGATGATGTCTGCTCAAATAGGGTTTGCATGGGTGTCCTGTTCCAGGAGCTGCACCCACATCGTCAGCATAAAGCTACTGGTTTCGTCCGGACGTGAAGTTGATCGTTGAGTCCTCCAATTGAAGCGTCATTGAGTCAACGCTGGTATTCCGGTGGGTCTGGCACGAGCCGACTATCGTATCAAGTTCCTGCTCTCGAGAACAGCTGTAAGTCGGGATCTTGAGTCATATCGCCAATGTCAAAGAGATTCTCCCACGAGATGTCTTGAAAGAAATCGTTCACATCCCATTCCGTGACATGAGCTCCAGACATTGGAGTCGGCATATATCCTGCCTTGGCCTGCTGCGGATTGATCTTGCTGGCCCCTTGTGGCGTCTCGGGCGTCGTGGGAGACAAAGATGCGCCAGATTCTGTTGCAGTAGTCTCAAGCCGTTGCCTCTTCACAGGGCGTGCGAAGACGTCTTCGTCCAGGAATTGTTGGTCAGAGCTGCTGCGGCGTTTCTGCAAGTCGGATAAAAGCGTCGACAGCGCAGCATGGCACCTTTGTGCACTCCGCCATCGATCACCCATCCGCTTGAGAAGGTCAATACATCGCATAATCTCCTGTGAGCCTTGAGAAGTATTATATAGCCCAATTTGACAAGCGAATGAGATGACCAGTCCAGACATCCACACTGATGCCACATATCCGGGCCAGAACAGTTGACTCTGCCTCTCCATGGCCAGGATTGTTCGCTTTGCAGCACGTATCGTGACTTGCAACGCGTGATGGAACTCCGGGGAAGAACGTGGCAGCGAGAGGGCAGGTCGATGTATGGAGATCTTTAGCTGCTCGTAAAGCACGTGCAGAAATGGCAGGAAGCGTACAATCTGCTCATCAGCGCCACTGTTTCCATGTATCGAGGCAGGCTCTGCGGGCATGCTGTTGTACCAGCGATCGATGTCGGAGCGTAGAAATAGCACCTTCCGCTGGTCACTGCTTCTCGCATGAAGAGAGATGTGGAAAAGCTCCATCACTCTTCCAGCGAGTCTCCCATACTCGACGAAGTTAGCTAATATGACTTCCAACTTATTTGCACTCTCTAAATTGGCATCGTGAGCAGACCCATTGGTATTGATCGCACCAGGCACGGCGCCCTGACTGATTACAGCACCCGCATTCGGCGTATCTGGTCCATTTGCGCCCAGGCCTGATTGCACCGCTACTGCTACGCCGCGGTTGTTATAAGAAGCACCATGAATTTCCTTTCTGCCAGACAGACAAACGTCAATCTCGGAATCAGATAATGCGACTGGAATGCCAAGAGCCTGGCAAAGGTAACGATCCAGTCCGTATGCGCTCCACAGTATTCGTTTGCGAAGATCTCGATCTTCATTGGAGAGCTGAGGGTATCGGTACGGGCAACGGTGCAATCCAGCATGGTAGAGTAGTTTAGACAGAAGCCCTCCTATCGAAGATGCCGTTCGCAAGGCCAGTGTCGACACACAGTAGACTTGCGCCGCAAGCAGAGTCTGAATGGTGAGGATGTCATGCCGAGAGGCCAGGGACGCGACCAGTGACAAAAGATTGGACCGCGATGGAAGGGCTGAGGGGACAGACAGTCCGGAAGAGCCAATAGCCAGAATACACTGGAGTATGATCAGGTTACATAGCCTGTCACGGTCGGCAGGAAAACGACCAGAGCCATTCGCTGTTCTTGGGTCTTGGTACAGGGCGTCCAGCTCCGCGAGAAAGGCAGGACCGGACAGAAACGGGACAATAGGGTGCCAGGTCTTAAAGTACTCCACGACAAGCTGCTGCGCAGTCTCATAGGAAGGCAAAGAGCCGAGCTGAGCCGAGCTGCTCACCTCGATGGCTCGCGAACCATTGATGTTCAACTCAAAGGCCTGACCGCGTTCGGGCGAGTTGCGTGCTGATGGTGCGAAGTCATCCTCGCCCCCGACCGTCTCCTCTGCGGCGGGAAGATGGTTGGGTTCTTCTTGCTGAATGGAGGACTCGAAGGCCTGCTTGACGGTATTGATGAAGTATACTCCAGAACTGCTGCCGATGAAACGCGATTCATGTGGTGATGGCTGGGTCAGAGACCCGGTCTCCCGGTTGCTCGCGGGCGACTCTGTTGACTCCATGATCAATCCGCACGCGTCGTAGCCATACTGCCATCGTCAACGGCGCTCCAGATGTTCATGGAAGATGTCGACATCGACGCGTATGATTACTGCGTGCGGCTGTAGGCACGAGCGGAGAAGCGTCGGCACTGTAGTTCTACAGTCAGCAACAACGGGCCGTGAGGTGATCCCAGCCAGCCTCGGTACATAATTCAGCCACTTCTCTTACCTCGACTCTCCATTGCAAAAGGTCCAGGGCAATAGATCTATTGATGCTCTGACTGACGCCGGTGCAATGCCTGCAACGGCAACGACAACAGAGAAGAACAAGCGCTCGCGCATCACAGCCGCCTGCGCAGTCTGTCGCGCCAAGAGGCAGAAGTGCTCTGGCGAGAAGTCAGTCCACCCCATCTCTTGCTTGTTCTTTCCCAGTACACGTAATTGACCATGTACTCTTGCAGGCCTGTATGTGACCAATGCCGCCTGCACCATGAAGAATGTTGGTGGAGCGAGACCAAGAAACGGTACTGCATCTTGACGAGCTTGACATTCGTTCGCATCTAGAACTAATGACGCGTGGCAGAGGACCAGCGAAAGACTACCTTCGATCTCTACAAGATCGCTTGCAAGAAACGGAGAAACTCCTCCTGGGCGTTCTGAGTCGAACGTCTGATGGCGACCTATTGGACCTTCTACAGCATGAAGCCATGGTCGGCAATGGAGGTCCCAGCCACCAATCGTGGATCAATGCAATGTCTGGACAAGAATACTGGTCGCAATATCCTCTCAATCGCCTGGAAGCCGTCAGAGCCTGGGAATACGCTCGAGGAACGGGGCACGGTGTCGTGAAAATGCAGCCAAAGTCGGACTTTGAGCACGCCTACAACGCGCCTGCTGTACCATCCACGGCCGGGAGACCAATGCAGGTACATGACCCGGCTTCGCCAGCCACGATGGTATCGGTTGAGTCGCAGTCCGCGGCAGGCTTCTCGGTCGCTGAACCAGACAGCACCTATCTCAATGCACCTGGACACACGCGGATAAGTCAAAGCTGGGCACAGGCGAATAACAATAACTCTGGTGCGGCTGCCCATGAGCGTCGATACAGCGAGGAGACGCGCGAAGCTGGCGAAGCCTTGTTCTCCATTTCCCACAATCACAGTCGAACTCAATCGCAACAACCACTGCCACAACTTCCGCAGCCGCCACCTGCTGAAGATGCAGGCCCACCTCGATCGGTATTGGACGATGCTCCTTCGCGCTTTCCCAAACATTTGTTCTGGTGAAGCAAGTCTTCAACGCAAGCAAAGGCTCTCGTGTGGTGGAGAACCGAATTTTCAGGCTAAACGTTTTTCCGCTTGAGCCATGCTCTTAACATGCTACGATGCGCTGGCAACACTTTGGCTTAGCCTTGCCAATTTGCAATATCATTGTTGTGAGACACGATGGCAACAAGACTGCGATCAACGATGCCCCGCATCAGCCTTCGCTTCAGACAAAAGCTATGAGACCGTTCACGATCTTGCCAGCGGCTTGTGGGCAATGCCGCTCAACGAGATGGTCCAGCTCAACTAGACACAGACTTTGATCAAAATGCACCGCAGTTGCCGCATCCCAGGGCATCTCGTCTGCTGATTGACGGCATCGTCTTTTCGAAAATCCTTCCCCGCCGAAGGACACAGACTTGATGGAACGCCGATGCAAAGAAGTGGTAGGGGCTTGCCAGTGGGTGAAATGCTTCACATAAATCAGGCTGACGAAGCTGTTGTCCAAAGGTCTTCTGTCAACAAAGCATTGCGAGAAAGACGATAATGATGATAGCACTCATGACAGTCGTGAGAGGAGGCCGTCTGCTTTCACCGGCCAATCAGACCCTCCAAGATGAGCTGACAGATCCACCCATGGTCCCTCGAACTCTATTTTCACCTCCCCTCTCCCGCCACGGCGATCCTACAGAGCCGCATCCATATCAAGAAGGCACACAGGGAGGTACGGTACCTCAATTGCATCCAAACAAGCCTGGTAGCAGATGCCAGATGCGGGCGGATAGCGCTTCCAAATCATCTTACCAGGCATGCCAGATGATCACTTTGCTAGAAAGGCTGTCAAGATCGTTGAGAACCAATCGAGGAGCAGCATCTAGGACTAGATCTAGACCCCACACATGCACCCCGCAGGTGGCAGCTGTGTTACCCGGTGCCAGGACGCCGCAGCGTGCACAGCTGTTTGCACGGAAAGCGGGCTTGGCGGTGATCATTAACACGCAGAGCGGTCGAGCCTCTTGTTCGGCGGGATGGAGCTTTGCGCAGACAGATGGGGTAGGTCTGGTAATGGCAGGTCAAAGGCCAATGCAACGCCGCCCTGTTCTACGTCTTCATTTCATCACCATCGCAGGGCGACAGGACGCTGTCTGATTGAAGAAGTCATTGACCTTGTATGTCCTCATTGCCACTACGAGAACAGGCCAACGGCACGGATAGCACTACATCGGACAAGATGGGAAGCGCTCCACAAGACAAGTACATCCACTGGGATGCCCAAGGCGTGGAGGTCATCCAGCCTGGAGAGAAGGAGAAGATCTGGGAGGTCTCCGAGCAATTCAAGCGCATGCAGATGATGAACTTCAACGAGCACCACCACTGCTTGCGAGGAACCCACTTGAAGACTCAAGGCGTAAGCATCCGAAGGCCGGACGGTCTTACGACTGGCCGAAACTAATAATCCATTGTAGTGCGTTATTGGCAAGTTCGCTGTCAACGACAAGCTCCCACCACACCTCGCTCAGGGCATGTTCAAGAAAGCAGGCACGTACGACTGCATCATGCGCTACTCATCCCTCACACCCAAGCTCGTCCCCGACAACATCTCCGCCCCACGAGGCATCGGTATCAAGATCTTCGGCGTGGAAGGCGAGAAGATCTGGGGCGAAGACAAGAAGACCCAAGACTTCACCATGAACAATTACCCCGTGCTCGAGCTCCGAACACCTGTAGCAACCAACGAAATCGCCGACTCCCTCGAGAAGAACTGGAACGACCTCCCCAAATTCTTCGATTACTGCGCCTCTCGTCCAGACAAAGAAGTCGCCTGCATGCCAGGCAACCTTCCGCGTCAATACATGGTCGCCATGAACGAATGGTCTCAATCGGCTTACCGCTACGGCGACTACGTTGCCAAATTCGGTGTTTTCCCCAAGGGCGAGGAACAGAAGAAACTTGAGAAGGAACTCATCGGTGATGATGCGGCTATCAATATTCTCTCTCAGCATACCCGTGCTTTCCACCAAAAGCACCGCGTCTCTTACTCCTTCTGCGTCCAACTCCTCGAGAACCTCGACGAACAACCCGTCGACGACATCGGTGTCGAATGGGACGCGAACAAGTATCCCTGGCATGAAGTCGCTACTCTTGAATTCGACCCGCAAGACTCTTGGCTCCCCGAGTTCCGTACATGGTGGGATGATCGTATCACCGTCAACGGATGGCATGGATTGAAGGACCACCAGCCCCTGGGAAGCACTAACCGCATGAGGAGGGTGGTGTATGCAGAGAGTAGGAAGTTGAGAATGAGGGTGAATGGACATAAGGATTATGTAGAGCCGGCGAGTTTGTCGGATGTCCCGGCGCCTATTCCGGCGATTTATCAGGCGTTGAATCCGGAGGCCGGGCAGAAGATGGCTTTTTCGGAATTCATTGATGTTAAATAGGTGATGCGGGATGAAGTGGGTGGGAAGGAAGATGGGCAAGAAGGAAGACGAATGTACAGTCGCAATGACAGCTTGTTCTGATGCAGCATGAATTGATGAAGAACATCTTTTGCCATCTGAGCCATGTCTCACGTCAGATAGATCTCTACACGTCAAAAGAGCTGAGAAACTTCCCTCAAACTTATCCGACGTCATCTCCTGATACCCAAGATCCGAGAATCGACCCGAAGCTCCCTTCACTATAACGATTTGTTCCAGACGCTCTACATTCTTCCGGCCGATCGCCTTCAACCACGCAGCAAAGACCTCCGGCGGCTGCTTGCTGCCGTCGGGATAGAGAGTAGACACTTCCATAGCGACGATGAATTTGTTGAGCTGATAGAAGAGGTGCAGCGTTTCGGAGCGGAGTTGTCGAGAGACTTTGGTGATGGCTGGCTGTTTAGGAGAAATTTTGCCTTCGCCGCAAGTGTACGGGCCGATTTGAAGACGCAAGATTTGATCGTAGCGGAGTCCGATCGGTATGCAAGCTGTGATCTCGGCGTTATGAACGTTGGGAACGACAGCGTACTCGTAGATCTGGTCGCGGAGCTCGCGTGGGAGTTCGAGGAATTGGATGGGGCGAACGCTTTTGCAGTCGTTCCTAGAGCTTCCAAACGAGTGAGCAACCGGCGTTGTGTTCCAGGAATGCTCGGCTTTGATAGACGTACCGCTCTTTGAACTTGAGCGCTGTCTCTCTCGCGCCGGCCTCGGCGATGGCGTTGACGGACGAGATCTTCATGTGCGAGAACTTCTCGAGAAGAAGCTTTTTGATAGCCGCTTCGACTCGCTCGTTGAACGCTTCCGTGGTCGCCATACCTATGTCGAAGCTTAGCAAGCGTGCTGCAAATGCTCTCTGTGCGTGATACTTACCGAGAGGTTCCGAACAGGGCGCCGAAGACCTTGATGTTCTTTTAGAGCTAGAGAGACAAGGTTGGTGCAAAGCAGCAGTTTCGAAGTTCAACCTCCCCTCGCCGTTTGCGCCAAGCGATCCGCCGTTTGCATGTGACGCAACTTCTGCGCGTCGCCGACCGGTCTGATTGGAAGTGCAATACTAGTGGGCACGCTTCACTTCGAACTCCGAAGATTACTTCGACACCAACAGAATGCATTATACCTTGCAAGCCGTCTATAGCTCACGTATCCTCAAAACCTCTTACGCGTTTCTCGTCCGAAGCTTCAGCAGCCAGGTCGTCACCCGGCCAGGCCGAGGCCATTCATGAGCTTCCTTTGGTCAATAATACCATGTACGACCAGTGCTCAATCAATCAGACCATAGGCATCCATCGTTTAGGACATCCGATAGCCAGATCGCACTTCTCATCCGGAGCCATCCTGCCAAGACCTCTGCACCGTGAGGCTTGTGAAGGTCCAGGTGCCAGGCTCGCGACGAAAGGGTTGTGTTTATAGAATATAGACAAGGTCTCGCCGCGTAGCTGTCTCGAGGCTCGAGTGATGCCAGGCTGCGTTGACTTGGAAAAAATGCGAGCATGCCCGCCCTGTCCAATGACGAGCGGCCGACGTTGATCTTTTAGTGTCGACCACAGCATACTCGTAGATCTGGTCGCGGAGCTCTCGGGGTATATCGAAAAGGTGCACTGGGCGGACGCCTTTGTAGTCGGCTCTGGAGCTGAGGAACGGGTCAGCTCCATTGTTCTCTCGTATCGCAACCTAAAGTCTTATGCTTACGCTGTCTTATATCTATCTGTACGAGCTGCCTTCTGCTCCACCACGGGCGGCCTGGTTTGGCTTGGCGATGAATTCTTCATTTGCATGAGCTCGTCGAGGGCCATGCTCTCGACTGCGACCTCCATTCTGGGATCAAAGTTGCTATTGGCTGCCATGATTGCTGCAGCGTGTGAGTCTCTAGATGCTTCTTTGAGATGCAGGTCACAGGTTCCCTCCACACCCATGACTGTTTGGTGCTACGGGCTTATCAGGTGATGTTCGGCGGCAAAGATTGCAAAGTCATTTTCAAAATGCAGGAGCTACTCACCAGACATGCTGCGTGCATGTAACGTAGTCCCTGCGCCACTGCGCCTGCCATCGCGCCTACCCTTGCTTCTTGCCCTGCGCAAAGTGAAGCTCATACGATAGACTCACGCTCCCAATTAGGCTTCTTGCAAAGAGAAGTCGAACTCTCCGAATGCCTTCTTGAACGCCTCTGCGTCTGCACTCTCTTCCTCCTCACTCTGAACTACATCCTTCCAGTGGGTGCGACTCTCCAGACCAAGCAGCTTACCCAATACTCTCCGTCCGAACTGCAGGTCAAATCTGAAGCTCTCATCGAGTGGAATTGCAATTTCCATCTGCATGCCCTCCGACCAGATCATCACCTTAAAGTAGTTGCCCTCTTCGACTTCCGCCACTGCTTCAGGGCTAGTCGCGAACTCAGGGTAGTGCAAGTTCTCTGCTTCCTGCTTGAACGCAGCCTCGATAAGCCTCTTCTTGATCATCTCAACCGGAACAGGAAGAAACTGCCAGTGAAGGTGAACGCCGCTTCCTCTGCCGATCTCCCAGGTCACTGCACCAAGCCTTGCTTCTCCGTCCTCACCGCTCGTGGACTTGGACGCGATCATGCTGTGCAATGCATCGCGATATCTGTTCATCTCCTTGAGGATGTCTGCTTGCTCTTCTTTGGGCATTGCCCTCATGGTTGGCTCATGTGGCATTGGTATGATGAGCATGTGGCATGGAATTCCGAGGCCTGGGAAAGTGTCCGGCTTGCTCAATGGGCCCTTGGCGATGGTCACAAAGGCGTTGTCGCCGATAGAAGCCATCATGTGCGTTTCAAAGGTCTTTTCAGAGATGCAGAAGAAGCATTCCTGCCGAGCTGGGGGCTGGTTCCGGTTGTTTCGCCCGCGCTTGGGGTATGGCTGATCTCTGTCGTGGTACTGGCGGCCGTTACCATTTGCGAAGCGGAAGCTTTTCTCTTGGTCGTCCAATGTTTTCCGCTTCCTGATACCTGTAAATGGGGAAGCGGTTGTTCCAGCTGGAGGCGCGTTAGGTAGCTCGCGTTCCAGATCGAGGGAGAAAGCGTAGAGAGCTTTCTGCTTTGCTTCATTGCCGAACGGCGCTAAGCTAATGAACCGAGTGGTCGTAAACGGAGGCTCGACGCCATGGAAGAACTGATCGCGCTCATAATAGGCTTCCGAAGAAGAGAAATGGTAGCGAGGCTTGAGTGCAGTGCACAGCTCGCCGAGACTTTGCACGCCTGTTGGGGATTCGCCGACATACGTTGCCCGTGATCCGTTGCGAACACCTGAAGGCCAGTCGCTGGTGATCAGGATATCGGATTGTTGGTAACCTTTGGACTTCAAAACATCTTGATCGGTGTACGTTGCAGTGTATTCATCCGTGCTTTCCTCGGCAGAATCAGCATGCCTGCCACTAATTGCCACAATCTTGAGACCTGCCGAGGTCTTGATCGCAGTCTTTCGGCCCAAGATGCTCAGGTTGGGGCATAGCTCGCCCTGATCATTGGTGAGTTTCTCGACGACAGCGGATGAGAGTGCTCGGTTGCCAAGTGCGAAGTAGGTCGTAAGCGGAACCTCGATCTCGCCCTTCAGCAGTTTCGCGACCTCCTGATTCTCAGCATCCGTTGCAGATGTTGGGTCGGCAAAAAGATTACCGGTGATGATGGCGAAGGCGAATCCGTGCTTCGGCTGCAACTGGCTGAGCTTTCCGAAGACGGATGAGAGCTGGCCATTGACGTCGCCAATGGCTACACTTTTGATAGTCGTGTTAGCAGGAGTCATGGTCATGTCTTGATCGAGCTCCATAGTGGCCATATTTGGAGTGTGGTGTGTTGTAAGAGAGATGGAGTGACATACATCTTCGAGGCCATGTATACAGGCGTCGTGACTGCTAATGTGAGCCTGTGAATGACGGGCAGGTCGAGAGTGAGGTTCAGGACTAGCTGACAAGCATGTGATCCATAATATAGTTGATCGCTAGGGCACCTTCATTTTCAGTTGTACTCAAACGAGTGACCATGAACAGATTGATGTGCATTTGCATGTAATGGTGATGGATGCATTCACCTCGAAGTCCTGATCGAAAACTCGGGGACGCGCTTTCCAGATTGGTGGCGCTTACAAGCTTTCGGCCCGCGTCTGCCGCTCCATGCCGTCTTATCTAACGCCGATATGCCGATGGCCCTCAGAATTTCTTTCCGGCTTCGAGATGAACAGTTGCTCTGCGACAAGACGGAGCACGATGTAGCCATGTCGTCGAAGAACCATGGCAAGGCAGGAAAAGCCTTCAAACCTAACAAGGTTGTCAAAGCGAAGAAGAACACCAAGCGCCTCACCGAATCATCGCGAAGACACCGATACCAGTCCTTCAACCAGCGAGTCTCCGGGTTGAAGATCGATCCCATCCGCCGAAAGCGATATGTCGACGACGAGGAGAAGGCAGTGGAAACAACACACACCTACTTTGGAGAGTCATTAGGAGAATGGCAGGACACAAATCTCTCAAAAAACTTCACCTTGTTCGCCAAGGAAGCATCGCCGCTATGCGACAATCTCTCTGCCGTGCTCTACGACGAGGACAAGATCATGGATTTGCTTGTCGCGTACGTAGAGAAGGGCGATGCGCTGTCAATAGAGCCGCTGTTGAACCTGCTCTCCCAATTTGCGCGTGACCTGGATACGCGATTTGCGAAACACTTCCAGCGCGCCGTGGCCACTGTCACTGCAGTCGCCGCTGATCACGATGACCCAGCTGTGATCGAGTGGAGCTTCACGTGTCTGGCCTGGCTTTTTAAATACCTCTCACGATTATTGACGCCCGATCTGCGACCGCTGTACGACTTGATGGCTCCTTATCTCGGAAAAGAGAAGCAGAAGACACACATCATTCGCTTTACTGCAGAGGCGCTCAGCTTCTTGGTCAGAAAGGCGGCAGTGGTTTACGAGAAAGACAAGAACCCACTGGATACAATCATCAGCCACATGCTTGCCCAGTGTAAGGATTTGGCGCGAGATGCGAATGCCGACCTGCATTATCAGGGTGTCATGACACTCTTAACTGAGGCCATAAAGGGTGTGCAAGGAGGTGTCCATAATGCTGGAATTCCGGTATTGCGGAGCCTGCTCAAACACGCTGGAGAGATTGCTGGACAAGGCCAGAGCGAGCTGGGCGAAAGCATCGTGTCTGGTACTCTCACAAGTTTGATCCACCATTGCAACTCCGAAAGCTTCAAGCCGATTCAAGACGCTATCATTGAATATGCTAGTGACGGACGCACATCTGCAAGTGAATTCGACATTCGCTTCTGCAGCGCGATCTTGTTCACAGTAGTGTCAGTCCGCAAGGGTACGCGCATCTCGAACTGGAAGGCCGTGATGAATATTGCAGAGGAACTTCTCAATGCATGCGACAAGCTCGAACGACTCAATTTACCCGTGGCTGAATCCGCACTGGGCTTGTTCGCTGTTGCAATGCAGACTGCCACCATTGATGCTGTTCTGTCCACGAGGCAGACGCTCGAGAAGCTTAGATCCAGGAAGTGGGCCCCCTTCTTTCTGCGGTTCTGCGATATGTTCACGCGTCTAGGTTCGGATCGCTTCGCGAACTTCGTATTGCCACATTTCAAGACTTTCGTACTCGACTGCGCCGAGGGCGGAGATCAAGTCCTGCTCCAGTTGATCCCCAACCTGGCAGCCTGCAAGCCGGATCTGAAGCTGAAGGTCTCTAATCAAACCAGCGAAGATGTTCTGGCTAGCATCAGCAAGGTTTCAAAGCTCGCTAATGCAACCAAGGACGCCGACTTCATCTTGGCCAGAGCGAACGTCGCTCTTTCCGCACTTCCGTCCTTGAGTTTTGACGCTTCGCAGACCCATCAGCTGGTCGACTTGCTCAAATCTATCGTCAATCAAGCGCTCAACACGAAGGCGCTGCAGAAAGTTGTTCGCGATTTTGCTCTTGGCACCGCATTGCATTTTCTTCTCGAGCTACAACAAGACGTAGCCGCAGTGGAACAGTTCTGGGTCCCAATGTGCGATTCCAGTGCCGAGTTTCTGTCCCTGCCTCGTTTCTGGAGCAACCTCCTCACGGTATTGAAGCGTGGCAAGTCTCTTGAGGCCAAGGGTTCTCATATCGAGACTTTGCAAAGCTCATCAATTCTGTGTCTATCTTCACCTTCGCACCCCATTCGGCAAGATGCGCTGGACATGTTGAACGAGACATACCGCATGCGAGGGATCGATGCACCTACCATTCTCAAAATTGCAATCCTGGTCGAGTCGATACAGACCAGCCATGAGACGCAACGCTCACTGTCGATGAACATTCGCCGTATCCCACCAGAGTTTGCCAAGCTTGGCACTGATGATATCATGCTGAAAGCGATTCCAGCATATTGTTTCGGCCTGCTCCATTTCAATCTGGCCCCGATTTGGGACGATGCTAGCAACGCCATAGCAGCCATCTGCGAATCGAAAGCTGGAGAAGAAGCAATGGTCAGTCTCGTCCAAAGCTGGCTGGAGGAAAAGGCGGATGTAGACGAGGGGATTGAGATTCCCAACATTATTGACAACAACGCAGACTGGTTCAAGGTGCTCTCTGATTTCGAGTGTCCCAATCTGGCCAAGCTGTGCTCCATTCGAGACCAAGTCTTTGAAGAGCCTAACAGCGGATGGCCCAGTCTTCAGCAGAAACTCATGCTCGATCAAAGGCGCTCACCGACAATTACGCCAACTTCTCGAAGTCAGGCCCTCCGTGTGTTGAGCAAGATCCCTCAAATCGCCGAGAAGCGATCGCGCCTTCTCGTCCCCATCCTATTGCGATGGGCAGGGGCCATCGATGAGGATGTGCTTGTTAACAGCGAGACAGATCGGTGGGTTCGCAAAGATCAAAAGGCTTTGTTGGCTATCTTTGCTCAGTTTGTCAACCCCAAAGTATTGTACCGCTCTGGAGAGGTGTTTGATGCTCTTCTTTCTCTGTGCGCAAACGGTGACGTCGAGATCCAACGATCTGCGCTGAAAGCCATCCTTGCCTGGAAAGACACTTCTGTTACGCGTTATTCCGAGCATCTCAACAATCTGCTGGACGAAGCAAGATTTCGCGAAGAGCTCTCTTTGTTCTTACAAGAGGCCTCTGGCAAGGACGATGAAGAGGAAGGCATTCGAGAGGATGACAAGACTCGTCTCATGCCTGTCCTTCTGCGACTGCTATACGGCAGAGCTATAGCAGGAGGCAAAGACGGCCAATCCGGGCGACGGAAGGCAATCTTTGTTGCAATCTCAGGTTTTGGCGAGGCTACTCTCAACGAATTTCTGAACGTTGCTTTCCGCTCCCTCTCAAGCGAGTCTCAAGATGGCCTCCTTCAGCCGGCGTCCTCCCTCCTTCAGCCGGCGTCCTCCCTTCGTCAGCAGCGCGGGCTCGTCACAATGCTTAAAGACATGCTAGACGTCCTTGGTGCAGAACTTCAGTCGTTCGCGTCCAAGATCCTTGACGGCGTGTTGGGCTGCACTGTCAATGCTGTGCACCGTCTGGACAACGATGGTTCGGCGGATCAATCGCTTTTGCGCGACGTCCGGGCTATTGGTCTGCAGTGCCTGGTCAAAGTCTTCTTTACCATGGCAGATCTTGAAGAACCGAAGTACGGCAAGATCATCGTGGACAAGCTAATCACACCGCGCTTGGCCACGTTTGCTGTCGAAAATGCACAATCGGTTTCTGGAACGCTTCAGCTGCTTTCTACCTGGAGCACGCGCAATTCTACTGCATCGATCTTCTCTGGATCTGGCGGCGCCCTCCTAGAAGCGGTATCAGATCTTCTTCAAAGTGAACACACGAAGGATGAAGTCCGACTGTTCATATTGCGTGACATCTTGGAGAATCTGCTCACAATCGACATTGAGGCATCCATACTGCAGCCTCACGTTTCTCGCTTCGTCAACACCATCGGAGTCGTGATCGGCCGTCAGCCGTCTAGGGATGTACTCGACGCTTGCGTGCAGTCCTTCTCTCGGCTATCGAGCAGAATCGCATCTAGTGGTGAAGCTGTGCACGTCGTCAAAATTTGCACTGCTCTGCTCAAGAAACCGAGCAAGGCCGTCAGTCCCAGAACTAAAGCTGGCTTATTACAGACAATACTGCCGCCTCTGGAGAATTTTAGCATAGATGCCAAGGATGACCTGTACCAAGCTCTCAGCGCGCTCTACTCCCGTCTCACGGAACCTGAAAGTCGATCGCTCCTTTCGCAGGCAGTGAACGCCCTCGCTGAGGATGACTCCGAGATGCTCGAAATTGCTGAAACTTGTGATGATATGAACGCCATGGGCACGAGATTGGACGAGCCTGATCATGATCGCCGTGAGCGTGCATTTGCCAAGATATACAGTTCTGCCAACCAACTTTCCCTACAACAGTGGCTGGCTATCGTACACAATTGTCTGTACTTCATCAGAGACAGCGAAGACCGTGTCAATCGCTCCAGTGCAACTCATGCCCTGCAGCTCTTTGTGGATTCAGCAGCCAGACACTTGAAAGATTCCCCCTGGAAGTCATTGCTTGAGGATGATTTGCTCTCTGCTATCGAGCGCGGCATGTCCGCAAAGTCAGAGATGGTGCGGGCTGAGTACCTCTTGGTCTTAGGACATATCGTGGAAATGCTTCCTGACTGGCTGCGCGTGAACAGTATGCAGGTTCTGAGGGTCGGCGGCGACGAAGAGGCATCGGTATTCTTGAATGTTCTACACATTCAGCACCATCGCCGGCTGCGTGCGCTCCGAAGACTCGCAGAGGAAGCGCACAATCTGAGCTCCACCAACGCTTCTCGTATTTTCTTGCCACTGCTTGAGCATTTTATCTTCGATGCGGCCGAAGGCGATGCAGGCAGAACCTTGGCGGATCAGGCTGTTCAGACGATTGGTGCGCTGACGTCTTCTTTGAACCGCTCTGCATATAGAGGGACTTTCCAGCGGTATCTTGGACGTCTCAAGGCCGATGATGATCACGAGAAGGTCGTCTTGAGGTTGCTCGGGGCCATGGTCGATGGACTGAAGAATGTAAAGGAGAGCGAACAGGTCTCTGGCCCGATCATCAAGGAGCTCTTACCGCCACTGCTCAAGTACCTTCATCATAGGGACGAGAGCACAGTCGATCGCCGTATGCCTGTCGCGGTCACGATCGTCAAGTTGATGTCTGGACTGTCGGACGAAGAATTTGCGGTTCGACTACCAGCTGTCCTGACTGACGTCTCGCACGTACTGCGCAGCAGAAGTCAAGAGGCGCGTGACCAGACGAGGAAGTGTCTAGCGGCAATATCGAAAGTGGTGGGGCCGAATTACTTCAGTTTCATTGTGAAGGAGCTTCGCAGCGCACTCAAGCGTGGTTACCAACTGCACGTGCTCTCGTATACAGTGCATACCCTTCTGGTAGACGCTCAGTTTCAGCCAGGTGATCTCGATGAGTGTCTATCAGAACTCATGATGGTCATCATGGATGACACTTTCGGAATCACTGGCCAAGAGAAGGATGCTGAGGAATACAAGAGCGGCATGAAAGAAATCAAGAGTAGCAAGAGCTTTGATACGATGGAGCTTCTTGCCCGCGTCACCAAGATTTCGAAGCTCGGAGCGCTCATACGGCCTATGCACGAAGTGCTGTCGGAAGTGAGAGACGTCAAGGCGGTCAAGAAAATTGATGACCTGCTCACGCGACTACGAAAGGGACTCGACCACAACCCAGAATCAGATAGTCGCGACATGCTCAAATTCTGCTGGGAGATTGTCAGCCGCGTCTACGCGGAGAAAAACGCGCCTGCTATGGAGAAGCCAAAACTGGATGAGAGACGAAGGCGTTATGAGATTCAGCCGGAACCTGAAAAGAAAAAGAAACTGGAGGGCAAGGGAGGCATTACAGACTACATGTTCAAGCTCGTGAGCTTCTCTTTTCATTTGCTTCGCAAGGTTCTTCGTCGACACGAGGATCTTCAGACGACTCATAACATGGCGGGCTTTTTACCGATGGCGAACGACGCACTCGTGGACAAAACGGCACATGAAGAGGTCAAACTGGCTGGCGCAAGACTGCTCTCAACGATCATGAGACTGCCAATGAAGACACTCGACGAGAATGCACCAGTCTACGCCAAAGAAGCTGTTGCGATGATCAAAGGCGCGCAAAACATGACGACCGATTCAGTCAAGGCTGCGCTTGAGCTCATCACATCCATCCTCAGAGAGCGACGTTCAATTGAGGTGAAGGAGACAGATATTGCTCTTGTCTTGAAACGTCTAAAGACGGACATTGATGAGCCAGACCGACAAGGCATCATCTACAAGTTCCTGCGTGCTGTCCTCGGTCGCAAGATTGTCATCACGGAAGTCTACGAGGTCATGGATGAGGTCGGTAAGGTCATGGTCACCAACCCAGATCGATCTATCCGCGAAAGTGCGAGAAGTGCATACCTGCAGTTCGTGATGGAGTACCCGCAAGGCAGAAATCGATGGGAGAAACAGACGAACTTCCTCGTTGGCAATCTCAAGTACGAGCACGCGTCTGGTCGGCAAAGCGTGATGGAATTCTTGCACCTGATGCTGAACAAAGTTGGAGAAGATGTGCTGAGAGAGCGAAGTCCGAGGATCTTCGTCTCTCTTATGCCGGTGCTGGTCAACGACTCGGACAGTTCCTGCAGGGAAATGGCGAAGATTCTGGTCGGCAAGCTTTTCGAGCGTGCGGCAGACGAGCAAATCACGCAGTCCTTGACTATGATGGGGACCTGGACCCAGAACTTCTCTGCCAAGCCGGGCGTTGCTGCTGCTGCTATGCAGTGCTGGTCTGTGCTGCTGCAAACCAAATCACTACCACGAAGCCGGCTCGACCAACTTCGTGACACTCTTGCAGATATTGTCGCTGACTGCACAGATGAAGAGGCTACTGTCGACCCGCAACTAGCCGTCGACACTCTACAAACCTTCACTTTGCTCGTCGAGAAGTCACCAGAAGTCGCCTTTGACAAAGAATCTGGAGATCTCTGGCAAGACCTTCAGCAACTGCAAGCTTCTGAAGACGCACGTGTCGATGAGGCAGTTGCTACCTTACTGGGTGCCTACTTCACAGATGTTGCCAGCACTAGTTCCAAGACAGCAGACGGACTCGCTGGTCTTCCTCTTCGTGGCTCTGGCGGTATGGAGCTTGGTGCCGAAGACATGCGCCGCTTCTGCACTGTTGCGCTGAAAGCCCTCCGATCTGTATCTCTCAGCACCGCCGAATCGCTCATCGCGCAGATCGTCCGCAACATCGTCTTCCTCGGTCGATGCTTCGCTGCCAACGAGATGCCGTGGCACCTTGCCGTCCAGGATGCCTCTGATGTCGAAGACGAGATCGAGGACGCGGATGAAGACGACGAGGCTACCGCGCCAGACATCAAATCGGCCCTGGCAAACCTCCTCCGCCGTCTTGCCTCAATGCTAATGGCCGACAAATTCTCCATCCTCTCGCGCACAGCCGCGCTAACAACCCTCACCTCCCTCCTCAACCAAATCCCCACAATCCCCAGCCTCCAAACCGTCCTCCGACCCCTCTACGCCCTCACCGATCCCTCTGTACCGAAACCTCCTGGCGACCTATACAAAGCGCTCACGGATCGCGCGCATGAGACGCTCGAGTTGATTCAGAAGAAGGTTGGGTCGGAGACGTATGTTGCTGCGTTGGGAGCGGTGAGGACCGAGGCTAGGAAGAGAAGGGAGGAGAGGAGACAGAAGAGGAGAATTGAAGCTGTTGCTGATCCAGTGAAGGCAGAGAGGGGGAAGAGGAAGAAGCATGAGGTTAAGAAGATGAGGATTAAGGAGAGGGGGGAGGAGCAGAGGGGGAGAAGGAGGGGATGGTAGGTTCGCCACTGTGTTGAAGCCGAGGGTATGGTGGAGACTGGAATGGTGAGCATTAAAAGTGTACATGTGTTTGCACGGTATTAGGGGAAAGTGCATAGCGACGGCGTTTGATTGCTCTCATTGGTCGCTCAGTGGCATGTGAATCTCAAACCTTCCGATTTCGATGAAAGTCCTTTCGATTCGTCTCACTGCCGTTCACCCCACCACCAACTGTATCGATGGCCCGTGGACTTGTCGAACTCATATATCCAAACTTCCCCAGTTACGGACAATGTACCGTTCCGTTCGTGCAGCAAGAATTCGAGAGCATCGCAGACGTTCCCTATCGTGACTCCTTCTTCCCCATCCTGTGCTTCGACGTCTATCTCTGTCGGTGACATTAGAAAATTGCTGTCCCCCGGGACGTCAATGCCGTATTCGAGTTTGACTCTGAGCGCTAGTGGTTGACAGACGAACATGCGGCGATGGGAGGCGGTTGGGTGCTTCCACTTCTTTCGCTCGCCCTGCTGGGTCTCGTTTGATGGTCTCCGACCAGCAAGTCTGCACCACCTGGAAGAAGGCAGTTGACAGCTCTCCGACCATCCAGCAGATTCTGTTCCGCAAGCCAGCCGAGGCCAGCGAGCTCCTGGCGCTGACAGGCAAATTGGCTCCGCATGCGAAGGGTAAGCGGTACCGACAAAGACGCCAGAGAGTCTCCCACTGACCTTTCCATCGTCTGGCGCGATTTGCACGAGGAGAATTCGTTTGCTACCTTCATCATGAACCCGCTCTTCTCGATGCCGAATCCGAAGATTCAGGTTCTGAAGCAGTCCACAACGATCGATGATCGTGCCTTGGAACAATGGTCGTCGGATACGGCATCCCATCGCGCTATGCTCGTATGTCGACGACCAACTCGCAAGGTCTTTTTGGAGATGGGGTCGGACGAGGACCGCTGCACGAATTGGTGGCAATGGGATGTCGCGAAGGATGAAGCCGTCGGTGTCACCATGGGAGACTTGTGGAACACCTTGAGCCGTAGTATTGCTGAGTTGGGAGGGAAGGCCATTGAGATCAAGGTTGACTACTTGTGGGTCCATCAAGGGCAGTATCTTGCGCCGACCTTGGAGTGAAATGAGCCAGGAGATCCTGAGAGTGGAGCGGCATGGGAAGCAAGCAGTATAGAGGCTGGTTGACCTTCGACGTGTCCGATGCTGCGGCCTCAGATCTCCTCTTTGATAATGCTGTTGTATGCACATTCACATGTACCGGTCCCATCGTCGAGATTCCGGCGTGCCGTCCTTGCCTTTCCTATAGATTCAAGAAATTCCTTCCTCGATCTAAAGAACAAACACCGACATGCAAACATGACTTCCGCCGTAGAGGCAGTGTTCAGCACCGCTGAGCTGCTTGAGGCGATTCTGGAGGGCGTGCCAATGCGCGACCTCCTCATCAATGCGCCGCGAGTCTGCAAGACGTGGCACAAGGCAATCGAGAAGTCCACCAGTCTCCAGAAAGTGCTTTTCAAGGAAGCTGCGACGGCCGAGGAACTTCTTGCTGTCTCGAGTGATTGGGACCAGTGCCCACCAGAAGGTAAGCACCTGCATCTCCGATCGACTGATAGACGCCATGCTGGACCTGTCGCAGACAACACGAGCTCGAGCACACTCGAAAGTGAGAGCGTCGCGGCAGCCGATGCCTCGCCCGCCGCTTCAACGAATATCGTCAAACCCCTCTTGGTGCCACCCACGATGCTCGTTCCAGGCAGACACCGCACCACCTCCTTCTACCGTCCAGGTATGGTGGATCGCTGGACCCGCGACTCAGCCTCTCATCAGTACATGTTCATCAGCCAGCCTCCGGTTCCAAAAGCTTGCGTCCGGGTGCGGATCGAGGACGAGTATGGTGCTGGAAGCTGGGAGAGGAGCGAAATGGTGGAAGTTTACGCCCAAGACGGAACGGATGGAGTCACGATCGGAGATGTATGGGAGGAGGCTATGCAGTACCCGAACGCTAGGGATCGTCGATCGAACATCCTGTTGGAGATTAAGCTTCTGAGTGATTGGGTTGCTCCGCAAACTCTTTCAGGGAAGCAAAGAGATCTCGAGAACCGGATAGTTGGTCAAACTCGGTCATTTAGAGGGAGCGAGTGTCTTTAGGCGTTGTATATGGTCGAAACGATGTTGGTCGCGGACCTGACTTCGTCCAGTATTGGCAGACTCTTTCCTCTCTCACTTCCCGCCCTCACTTTTTCCGAACGCTCAGAAGCCGTGGAGATTCACTTTCACATGTAATGCCAAGCACCGGCCCGTTGCCAAGACCAGACGCCACTATGCAACGAAACGTCCACTTCTTCTCTCTTTCATGAAGGCAAACAACTCAGCATCTTCATCAGCCCCTTCAGCCAGACTCAAAATAGGTCCAGCAGCACAAGCAGTGTGCAACACCGCGGGGTTGTTGGAGGCGGTCCTCGAAAAAATGTCAACACGCGACCTTCTCCTCGCGCGACGCGTCTGCAAGAACTGGAAGGAGGCCATTAAGGGTTCCACAACCTTTTATGAGATCCTGTCCCTCATTAGATGATGTTTTCGATGCTGCTTTGCCGCATTGCAGAGAGTCTCGGGATATCACGAGAGTGTTTTTGTCGGGCATTGTTGTGGAGGCACGACTGAGAAAGAGCTGAGTTGGATCGCATTGGTCTATACACGGTGTAGCGCACGGGAGGTAGCTGGATGAGATTTCGGCAGTTAGACGATAAGCGCTGCAAGTACGACGGACCGTGTGGCAGCTCCAATTTTCGCCTCGCTCGACATTGGAAGTTCGAATTCGGATCGCTCCTCTACCAATCATGTCCTCTTTGCAAATTCCTATAGCTCTTCCTTACTGATCATAATCCCATACGGATCCCGATCGACCTCGCTCACGTGGATATCATTGCTCTCATCTTTCAAGACTTCCATATAGTGCTCCCCAATGTCCTCTTGCCCCTTCTCTGCATTCCGGATCTTCTCCCATTCCTGGCTAACAGCTGTCTCTAACTGTCCTTTCATGACCGAATGCAAGAATCCTCTCTCCGTATTACTGTGGAATAAGCAAATAATACACTTGCCCTTCTCAATCGCCGCAAGCGCTTCATGGTGGGTGAGCTCGCCGGTGAAGTACAGGTCTACGTCTTCGCCGTTGTTCTCTGCTTGGGAGAACAGGCTTCCGCCAGAGCCGGCGCAGAGTGCGATGGATTTGATCATCATGTCGCTGGCTTGCTTGCCTTGTGGGACGGCGATGGGGAAACCCTTGGGAGAGCCCATGCCAAGGCCTATGCGATCGATGATTTCGAGAAGTGGGACTGGTTCATTGAGACGGATAATGCGACCCATGCCAGCACCTGGGTAGCCCTCGACCTGCGCTTTGGTGATCGGGTATCGCTTGTGCTGATGATTGCCTAGGTTCAGCGCTCTTTCGTGAAGAGATAGTTGTGATGGATGATGTTGAAGCATGTAAGTTGGACGTTTCAGTGATGAAGCTTTGCTGTCAGTCTCTCCAGGCGTCTGGGCTGGCGTCTGCTTGTCGGGGGACGGATTGCTCTCCCCATCTTCCAGGCCTTCAAGCTCA
Organism: Nothophaeocryptopus gaeumannii; assembly: GCA_031771865.1. NCBI lineage: Eukaryota > Fungi > Ascomycota > Dothideomycetes > Mycosphaerellales > Mycosphaerellaceae > Nothophaeocryptopus > Nothophaeocryptopus gaeumannii. Next base: position 539,872 of record JASISA010000002.1, read on the forward strand.
GAGGAATCGGTCGGTGTGCCGGTTACGATGTCTGCAAGCCAGTCGCCTAGGCCACCGCGTGCGCAGTCGACTGCTGTGTGCGGGCTGTAGACCTGGTTACATGCTCAGCATCTGCTCCCTTCGATAGCCTTACCTGGTACATACACTGATGCCTTCGGCTGCCAACCTGAGCAAGGTTTGTTGTTGGGTGTCCTTCAATTTCAAGCTCTTGAGACCTCTGAAGATGATCGGGTCTATGCTTCACTTCCGATCAGATGTGCCCATGCATGCCAATCTCGATCTACGCACGATATGCTATAATGACGGAGTCTTGTCTCTCAATCGCCTCATCTGCCACGGCCTTGGTGAGGTCGACGGTGAGTAGGACAGAGTTCATTTGGCGGCGAAGAGGATCGAAAGGTGCTTCGAGCAGTACTATGCAACGTCAGCATTTGAAACCGCCATAGCTACATGTGACCCGTACACCCGGTATTGTCAAAGCTCTTGTCCGCCAATGCCTCCGGATAGAGCCTCCGCATGGCATTTACCACCGCCCGAGTGTAGGGCGATGTCACTGCCGGAGACGCCATCTTGGAATATGCTCTTTTGCTGATAGTCGCGAACATGCGGATTCCAACTTTCACACACGCGACGCGAACTGGGATGTCGCGAAGTCACGGCGCGCTTGGACCCGTCGACGTCATGCAAGCCTGAAGCCAATACCGCAGTAATCAGATCCAGGAATCGATATCTGATCGTGACACTCGACATCGACATTACACAAGTCACAACTACCGAAATGAGCGCGCGAACCGACGTCGAAGCCGAGCAGAACCAGGCAAACTCTGGAGTCACACAGGACACCCTCACGGCGACGCTGAAGGAGCAGCTCGGCGCGGTACATGTCGACATAACGGACTTGTCAGGTAGGACGGCAACGGGATGGTGGTCGAAAGAGCCGGGCTAATGTATGTGACAGGCGGCTGTGGGCAGATGTTTGAGGCCATCATAGTCTCGCCTCAATTCGCTAAGAAGACCACGCTTGCTCGACACAGACTGGTGAACAACACGCTCAAATCTGAGATCGCTGCGATACACGCTTGGACGCCGAAGTGCTTTACGCCGGAAGAGTGGGAGAAGAAGATGGCCGGCGGATGAGAATCATCGCGCTACAGGGACATTTCAACGAATGCACGAGGTCTAGACTATGGATGCCGTGCCTTTGGAGACGACATGGCAGCTCCGTTGATACCTCGCTGCAAGCCACACGAGCTGGTCCGCGCAATGAATGTACGCGTCTACCATATTGAGAATGTCTTGAATACAGGCCAAAGACAATTCTCCAAGTTGGCAAGCTCACAAGCAGGCCGCAGACAGGCAGGTACGGCAGAATGGCACGTGGTAAAACGCCACACATTTTCTAGACTATCTGTCGCAAGCTATGTCCGCCAAGTGTGCCGCTCCCGAATCGCCTTAGGGAGAGCAGAGTCGTAGTGTTCCTTGCCCAAGAAAGAATGCCAGACGAGCGCTCTGCGTTTCTTGAACACAACGCCTCTCCCCAAAAAGCTGACGATGAGTGAAAGGACCGGGCATGGTACCTTTGCGACTGCCCGTTTTCAGTATCTCATGTCGACAGACTGGCTCAATTCGCGCGGAACGATTGCCGTATGCGACGATTGCTCAGGGTCTTAGCTTGTTCACATCACCACTGACTTCGACTACTTACTCATCACAGCATCCTTAGCCGCGATCTGCACGGCTGACGATACGTACAGTGTAGGGCCCTTCGACATTATATATTTGTGCAACTTCACTTGCGACGCGAGGTTTTGCTCGTTATTATAGGCACACACAAGCCTCAGAGGACGGCGAATCAGTTTCAGCACGGCTTACTATTCGAATCGCCCGACCGCCTCCGAGACCAACCTTGAACGGCAGCGAAGGATTCTACCTTGGACACGGCTCAACCGCCGTAGAATCTGCAAGCAGACTTATACAAGATAGAGGAGCATAGGGCTTCCCAAGCAGGTCTAATCGCTTTTGTCTATCTTGCGAATATTGCGAGCGCTGCGGTACCCATACCATCAACATGGATTCTACTCCAATTTTGCAGATGGCAGTGCAGAATACGCGTGTCCTCGTCCTCGGCATACCTATCACCGTGCTACTCTATTTTATCGTCTACGCGCTCTTCCTCGATCCACTCCGCAAGATCCCAGGTCCCTGGTATACTCGTATCAGCTCCTTCTGGCTCGCATTCCAGGCGCGCCTTTGCCGACGCTCGATCAAAACCCATGAGCTCCATCAGAAATATGGCGACATTCTTCGCTTGGGGTCCAATTACGTCTCCATCAACAGGCTTGAAGCACTGAGCGACATCCATCAGCAAGACAAGCACTTCCGTAAAGGACCTTGGTACGATGCTTTTCTGCAACCACAGGCACCAGGTCTGCTGGTCTCGTATGACTCTGTGGACCATTCTCAGCAGAGAAGAAACGTGAGTGCGGCTTTCTCACCCAAATCTCTTCGAGACTTCGAGTCCGAGATGAACCACCTTTACATGAAGTGGAAGAATACTCTGCTACAACAGATCCCGAATGACAATTCTGCGGAGAAGGCAGAAGTCAATCTCCTGCCACCTGTCAATCACCTTGCCTTTGACCTCATAGGCTGCTTCACTTATGGAACTCCCTTCGGATTTCTCGATAAGGGCTACGATTTTCTAGAGTTCTTACCCATGTTTGAACAACGTCTCAACGCAACCACGGCGCTTGGAACGTTGCCTGCTTGGGCAAGATGGCTTGTGGTGCGTATGCCTTTTGACGGAAACTTTTGGCGAGCATCTGCGAGTGCGCTTGTCAAACTTCGAAAGATTACAGCGAAGAGTCTGGACGAGAGAATTGAAAGCGGGGAGAGTGAGAAGAAAGACATTCTAACCTACATGCTGAATGCGAAGAGTGAGGGTGGAGAGAGTGTCCCTTATGAGAGGATGATCACACACGCGGCCGCGTTCGTCATAGCCGGATCAGACAGTACTGCTGCCTCGATATGCCATTTTGTCGATTCCGTCGCGCGGCCGAAACACGCTGCCGTCCGAGAGAACATCCACGCTGAAATTGACGCCGTGTTCCCCGGAGAGCCAGACAAAGATTGGATCCCACATTACACAGAATGTCTGAAACTAGACTACACAATCGCAGCCATGTACGAAGTCCTCCGCCTCCGCCCTACAGCCGCCCAAGGAATGGAACGCTACGCACTCTCCAAAACCCTCGAATACGACGGCTACATCATTCCTCCTGGCACAGTCGTCTCCGTCCCAACCTACACCCTCCACCGCAAAGCTTCCATCTTCCCAGATCCCGATGCCTTCAAACCGGAACGCTGGCTGCCGTACGCCGATGAGAGCGAGGAAGAAGCGAAAGAGAGGGTGGGGATGCAGAAGGAGGCATTTAATATTTTTAGCCAGGGGCCGAGGAATTGTATTGGACAGAACTTCGCTTGGATGGAGATGTTGAAGAGTGTGACGTTGTTGATGAAGTGTTTTGAGGTGGAGAGGGAGGATGGGAGGGAGACGGAATTGACTGAGGGATTCTTTTTGGAGATGAGGGAGTGTGAGGTTAGCATGGGGAGGAGGTGGTAGGATGTCGTCTGTCGCTCTCTTTTTCGTGCCAACGCAATCCCTGCTACGAAAGCAAACAATACATCTTCGCGGCTATTTCTTTTCAGTATCACTACAGGATACTTGCTTGGTTCGTTGTAGCATGCCAAAATCTCAGCTTGTCGAAAGAGGGCTCATATAACCTTAGTGAGTCCTCCACTCGACGTGATCAAGTTCGGCACACTCGGATTCTCCATCGCAATTTACACACGGCGTCTTGCGCACCGACCGGTATCAGCGATCTTATCTGTCCGACGACGCTCTGCGAACGCTCTGCCCGCTTCGACTTTGCAACCAGGAAGTCATAGACGTCGTCCATGGTCACTCCTGCTGCACCTCCTTTGGCCTTAACTGGCGTGGTGAAAATCTCCCAAATCAGTCATCTTAAACGGCATCTCCAGACTAATTATGGTGATTTGAAGGTTGACAACCTTGACTGGTGGCTGGCAGACAACCATGTTTCGGTATGATGACGCTTCTTGTTGCCAGGTATCGACGTACTTCTGCGATTTGACTCGCTGTTCTCGCCGTCCGCTGTGTCTCTTAGTCGTCTCGGAGTTGGTTTTGTGTAGCGCTCGTTTGCTGGGAATGAGGTAGGTGTGCATCGCAAGAGGGCTGGGAATGAAGTTCTGCAATGGCGCAGGCTTGTCGAGGTAGGGTACTGAGTTTGGTGGCTCAAAGACGATAAAGAAGTTGTATCTCTTACTTTCGATGGCCAGAAAGTCTTTGAGTCCAGTCAGTCAGCGCTCTTACTGGAAAGGCTCCAAAAGTAAGGATTTTACTTACTGGTCGCATGCTTGGCAAGGTCTGCTGGAGATGAAAGCAGACCCCGGGAAACGAGCAGGACTCTCGGGAGCAAGTCGCGGATGTTCAGTTCTAGTAGACTTGCCTCAGCCAACTCGACAGTGCTGAATACCGAGTTGCGCGCGGCTGCAGCAGTGTCTGAGAGTGCGGCCATCTTGGCTCCGTTGTATGATGTCCTGTAGTCAGCTGTCATGGTTGTTAGTGGCTTTGGAGAGAGTGAAGCGGAAACCTGGCGTTTTGTGATCTGTTGAAGAAGTAGTGAACGTCTCATCTTGCATCGCACCTTCCTTCTTGCAAATGAACTCGCCAACGCTCCTAATATAACCGATAGCTCACGACAGAGGTTGCGAAAGGCCTGGCCTTTCCCCTATATCGTCCAGAACTAGTCTCAATCTGAGCTCCAGTCGATTTCCACAGAATCCCCGTCTTCATCTGCGCCCTCATCAATGCCCGCCTTCCAGACTCCACGAATATCAACCTCCACCATCACTGTGTGCTCTCTACCCTTCGCATAATCAATGGCCCCATCGAAGAGATCGCCAATAGTAACACCACTAGACTGACCACGTACTCTCAACGACTTGTACTTCAAAGCCCCGGCGCTGATGCCAGAGACCAGTGTTACGGTAACTTCGGCGCATGAGACCGGCGGCTGAAAAAGGAGCATCTTTCGATGCGACGCAGATGAGCGCTGCCACTTTCGCAGCTTCTTGTATCGTCTCTTGCTCGCCTGCATCTGAGCCTCACTGGGTATGCAGATCGTTTTCGTAGCGAGGGGGTTGATGTGCCAGGCATTGGTACAATCGCGGAGGAGGTCGTGCAGCGTTGATTGATGCTGTCCGTAGAGGTTGACTTTTTTGCCGTTACTGTCGTGGGCTTGAACTCGGAGAGCAAAGTTGAGGTGACCTACTCTGGAGATCAGTCGGAGCAGGCATCGCGTTCAGGTTCTAAGACTCACCGCTCGTCGACTGACTGTCCTCGCTCTGGTCACTCAACAGAGGTAGTACCTCGTTGAAAGCACCGGGTTGTAAGAACAGCTTCTGCTTGATCTTCGTAGAGCCCTTCATCACTGCGCTCCATTGTCTCGAGACCTTGACAGCAAGAACTAAGGTCTTCTCGTCAACGTCGAGGAAAAATTGTTCGGCAAGCTCGATGGTGCCGAACACGGCATCCATCGCGGTGGTTATGTTTGGAGTGAGTCTTGTTCGCCTGCGTGTGACTGTTGAGCGTAGCCGAAATCTGAAGTCAAACAAAGTCTTTGAAAGCCGATGAGCGAACAATGCCGTAGTCTTGGCAACGGTTTCGCACATGTGAAAGTGGAGCGTTTGTCGCCTGCGTCAGCTACATCAAGCATGTGACTGCAACCATGAGAGCAGCCAAATTTACCAGCGATCTTGCCCAGATATCCACAGTGCTCACTGCCGAAGAGCTTGGAGCAGCAGCTCGGTCGCACAACAACTACTTCTGAACAGCATCAGTGATGACAAACACTCTCAGCCTTGAGCTCTCCTCTTCAAACGCTGTCGATTTCCCGCCTTATACGGATCAATGGCAATCGAGCCCGACCTTGCCAAGACAGTCTTTTGGGGGCCTCTGCTTCGCAGTGGAGGGCGCTACATTGTCAATTTCTAGTCCGAGAGTCCGCACTTGAAGCGCAGACACGCGCGGAAGGGCGGGAGGCTGTTCCCGCGTTTCCACATGCAGACATCAAGTGAATGTAAGAGGTCAGACATTCTCAAGGTGTTTGTACTTGCCTTGTTTATCAAATGCGACTGCCGCTGGTTGCATGGCAGTCGAGCTGTCAATTGAGCCGCCCTACTAGGGCAGCACCAATCTCACGTACTCATTACCGCTGCCCAATTCACAGCTGTGAAGGATGTTGGTGATGTTCGAGAACAGGATTGGCAAGGATGATGGTTCCCGGCATGGACAGACCACATTGAGAACATAGTTCCCACCATGCCTCTTTGGGATGCCGTACACAGACCTTCTCTTTCCCGTTCCCACGGATTCTCGGGCCTTCCGACAACTCTTCCTTCTCTCATGCATATGCAACCATACCGCTGGCAAAAGATCAGCCGCCATAATCGCAGCCTGCCCTCCTCGAGCATGTATCGGGCGCATTTGGCGTCGGATGAGTAACCGAATCTCGAACAGGGGGCAGTATGACCTCCATTGATGGCGGAACTCTCTGCCAGCATCCGCAGATGAAACTTCTCCACTACAGATGCTTTGGGCTTGCCGGAACATGTCCAGGCTGACGAGAGACAGCGCGACTCGCGTGCCAACATCCATCTGGACTCGGCCAAGCAGGGCAGGTGCCATGGTACCGTGCTGCAATCGTCTTGAATCCTATGAGCCGCTCAGATGGGGAGGCCGCGTTGGCCTTCCGCGAGCTAGAGGCAATTTACACAATCATCGACTCTGGCCTTCTTCCTCATCTCACAGACAGCCGTTCCAATACTTGTCCATTGTCTGAATGGCTAGAGGTAAACGGAGGTCAGTGTGGCCATTCATGCTCCGAGGCTGGCCAGCATTGCATACGACTCAAGAGGAACGTGACGCCGCCCTGGTTTGGGTTCAACGATTGACAATGTCCGACCCATTCTATTTCTACATGAATCTACTCTCTGTTTCTGGGGATCTGGCCACACGCGGACACCTTGATCGCTAGATAATACCTTGGCACAATGCTAAATTCGTTGCCACTATCAACGATGCTTTGAACATACCTGAGAAAGCCCTTACTGTTGAAACAATTCTTATTGTCGGTCCAATCGGGCTTCACGAGATCGTTCTCGGAGACATGAGTACTGGCATGACATTTCACAGGCCCGCCTTCGCTAGGTGAGAATTCATGCAGCACAATTTCCCCGATAATTTCGCTAATAAAGAGCCAGGATAATAGTAATGGCAGGCGGCTTGGATGCATTGGGCTTGCCGACACTAGTGCGATCGCATCCAGGATGGGTAAGGATCGTAACATGTATCGTATAAAGAGTCCAAGACTAAGATCTAACTATAGGGTAACAGGTTGATGACTCTGAAGACCGGCATCGACATCTCTGAACTCGAGCCATCGTTGAAGAACGAGCCGACCTTCAGCGAGGGACGCGACCTGCGCGAAGATGTCGCAGTCTTGGATCAATACATGCTTCGAAGAGAAAGATTAGTGAATTTGCCTAAACGTTCTGTGCTCTCGGCTTCTAGCGCTGGGGTCTAGGGTGCGAGGCCTCGGTGGTGGCGGAGTTGACAGCCAAGCCTCCGCCCCTATTCTTGTCGCAGGCATCTTCGACTTTCTTCATCGAATCCCGTGCGCCTCTCGTGTGGACATCCATGGATCTGACGCCGAAGCCCTTGGCCATTTGTACTGGTCTTTTCAGCTTCATAGCTGCTTTGATGAGCGGGTACATCGACTTTCCGCTCTGCAGTGCAGCCACCTCGTCTTCGGATGAACTTCGCCCTGTGTCACCATGGCAGACAGATGCATACTGCTACTCGATGGTCATATGCTATATGCAAGTTTGGACTATGAAGAGGCTCAGGCATAGAAAACGAATCTCAACAGCGGACGCAGTCTTCCTGGACAGTACCAATAACAGATGCTGGCCTCTTATCGTGCACACTTTTAGGCCCGCTAGGAACTCCTTCTCTTGCCTAACTCTTAGGTGTCTGCTCATACATGTCTACTACGGACTTTAGTCACCAATTTCTGGCCCAGTGAAGTAGTCACAACGACCTCAATATCGCCTTGATCCTTCGACATTGTACCAAGCCTCTTGATCACTTCCGGTGTCATGGGTACGATGTCCCTCACTCCATCTCCGTTCTCCAGGATCGCCAGCGAAGGCTCGAGACCAGTAGTCTCCACGAACTTCCAAGTCGAGCGGATGACGTCCGGCGTCGATACGTCGTCTTTATCATTGTAAGTGGCCTAGAAGCATGTCAGCACTGAGAAAACCATAAGCAGCACCGATCTATACTCACGGTCACAAACTCTCCATTAAAGACGTCCTTCGCAGCAATGTCCAGCTTCGAGGCCTCCTCATCCTTGTTGTTCAAAGCAGTGGCAGTGACTTCAAAAGCTCGGCCATCTTGCTCAATGAAGCTTCCCTGCTTGATCTCATTCGATTTCACGCTATTTCTGCGAGCAGTCATGTTTCTCAAATGGCTTTCACGTTGCTGTGTGATCTAGTTCTATCAAAATCGCTCAGTGCTATCTTGAGCTTGCTGACTCGTTGTACAGAAACCCCTCATGTACCTTACCTCTCATCGTTACACAAAAGACGTCACAAAAGTGGCGGATCCATCCCTACCCCTTGGCCACCCATCCCTGCACGACTCTCGCCAATTCCTCAGGCGCCTCCACAGGAGATGAGTGTCCAACACCCGGTAACCTCTTGACTTCAACCTCAGCTTTCGTCCCTCTAAACGGCCGAACACCAAACTCCTCCACATTGTCCGGCGTCTCAATCCTATCTTCCTCTCCAACAACCACTAGCACCTTCAACCCCTCTCCTCTACCCAGCACAGCTTCTTTAACAACACCCTCATACTCCTCTCCCAGTCCATACTTCGGCCAAGCCGCTTTCGCCTCCTCTGACCCTCGCACAGCATCCTCCACCAACACATCCATCGCCTCTTCACTCACTGCCCCCGGGTGAGCGAGAAGTACATTCCCAATCACATATCGTGCACTCTCAGCATTATCATAAGCGTGGATTTGCTGTTCCCTCATTTCCTCTGGTAACGCAAATGAACACGCTGGTGCTGGGGCGATTAGGACCAGTCCTTTAATCAATTCTGATATTTGGGGTTGGGTGAGGAGATATTGTGCGATTTTGCCGCCCATTGAATGGCCCACGATGAACAATCCATTCTTGAAGATTTCCGGATGGGTCTGCTGCAGCGATTCGATTAAGCTGACGATATCGCTTCCGTGATCTTTGACTGAGTAGGCTGCCGGATCGGTGGGTCGAGAAGATCTTCCCCAGCCGCGAAAGGAAGGGGCGATTATATTGTAGTGGGAGTTGAGGTGGGAAATTAGGGGGGTGTAAGTGTTGTTGGAGCCGCCCCAGAAGTGAAGGAGGAGGAGAGATGGAGCAGAGGAGGGCGAAGAGGTGGTAGAGATGGTCGTGTGGAGTTGAATGTCCTTGTGAACGTTGATCAAAGAGTTGGATTGAGACATCTTGTAGAAAGCTCTTTTCTAAGAAGGCGATGGTGAAGCTGATGATTTTGATCTTCTTGTTTCTCGAATGCTGTCAATGTATTGCTGCGTGTGTGTCTGTATCCTCATGCCGAAAGTAGCCTATATACTCTCCAACGTATCTTCGCTTTCCAAGCATCTCGCTCGTTGTTGACGCCTGCGTTGCGAACTTCCAAATCACGTCGGCCAACGCATCTCAGCCTCAGGATGTTTCGGCACTCGTCCTCGCGTAGATGACACACTCGTCTCGTACGCATCGTGAACTTCCATAGCAATCCAACCAAATCCTTCAGCTCCTCCTTTCGTGTCTGAGCTCATGTAATGCAGATGACAAAGGTACCGCGGAATTCCTCCGCCAAGAGCTGGACGCTTGAAGAGGCTGAACAACCAGATTCGACTAACCCCATTCGCTTCCCGCTCTTGCCCATATCACTCCTCCCGACTGCTTTTTTCAGGTCATTTAGCCGGCTTTCATCTTCATCTTCTTGATCCAATTCAACGCACTCCCTTCCCTCAACCAAGCAATCTGTCCCTCATGATACGTATGGTCCAACATCGTGGTCCAAATACTCCCATCCAGCCTCCTAATCTCCATAATCAGTTGTTTTCCCGGTTGCATCTCCTCAACCCCATGCACAGAGATCTTATCCCCAGCATCTATTCGGTCACATGCAGCTGGGTCCGCGAACGTCACCGCTAGCATACCCTGTTTCTTCAGGTTCGTTTCATGGATCCGGGCGAAGGATTTCGCGATCACGGCTACGCCGCCAAGGAAGCGAGGTTCGAGAGCGGCGTGTTCGCGGGAAGAACCTTCACCGTAGTTGTTGTCTCCAATTATACACCACTTTATACCATTGAATTTGTAGGTTTTGGCGACTTGAGGTATCGCGACAATAGTCTGATCTGTTTGATTGATCGCCTGTCCACGCGCGAAAGCCGGGTTATTCGGTTTCGGAGACAGGAAAGCATTCTCAGCACCGAGAAGTAGATTGTTCGAGATGTTCTCGAGGTGGCCGCGGTAGTTGTACCAAGGTCCAGCTGGTGATATGTGATCTGTTGTGCATTTACCTTTGACTTTGACCAAGACGGTCATGTCTGATGCGTTTCCTGGTTGCCATGCTGGGAATGGCCTGAGAATTTGGAGTCTGTCGCTAGAGGGAGAAATGGCAATGGAGACTGAAGAAGCGTCTTCTGCTGGAGCTTGGTACAAAGCATCGCCTTTTGCGAACGCTTTGGGAAGCTCTTCTGCAGAGGGCGGAGAGAATTGGAACGGATTTCCTGATGGGTCAGGAATGCTATCAATATTCGGATTGTAATGCAAAGATCCAGAGTATGCGAACGCAGTCACGACTTCCGGAGAGGTCACGAAGGAATGAGTCTGAGGGTTTCCATCATGCCGTCCCGTGAAGTTGCGGTTATAAGAGGATATCACCGAGTTGGGTTCGTGGTTCTCAGCTCCCTCGCGGTTCCACTGACCAACGCAAGGTCCGCAAGAGCTGCTGAGGATAGTCGCGCCGGCTTTCTCAAGCTCTTGAAAGATGCCCTCCTGCTCCACCGTTGTCTGTATCTTTTCACTACCTGCTGTGACGAGAAATGGCACCTTTGGTCTCAGTCCAGCTGCATCGGCCTCACGTACCATGTTGGCTACCTTCTTTAGGTCCTCGTAGGAAGAATTCGTGCAGCTCCCAACCATTGCCTGTGAAAGATTGCTTGGCCAACTGCTCTGGTCCACGTCTGCTGAGAATTGGGAGAGAGGGTGCGATAAGTCTGGTGTGAAAGGGCCATTGATATGTGGCTCAAGTGTGTCCATGTCGATCTCCAGGATATCGTCGTAATATCGATTGCTTCCGAGATCAGCCATAGTGAGGCTTTCAATATGACGGGCTGCATTGGCGATGAACCCTCGTTCGGTCGCTTCGAGATATCTTGACATCGCTTCCGAGTAAGGAAAGACGCAGGAGGTAGATCCGATTTCTGCGGACATGTTGCAAACACTCGCCATGGCTGTTGCGCTGAGAGTTTGTGTTCCCGGTCCAAAGAATTCAATAATCTTGCCCTTCCCACCAGACACTGTGAGCATGCCAGCGAGCTTCAAGATAATATCTTTCGAGCTGCTCCAGCCACCGAGTTTGCCAGTCAGTCGCACACCCAATACTTTCGGACGAGGCAGCTCCCATGGACTCCCTGCCATGGCATCCACAGCATCCGAGCCCCCAACTCCTACTCCGAGCATGCCCATACCTCCTGCATTGGGCGTGTGCGAGTCTGTTCCAATAATCAATCCACCAGGGAAGGCGTAATTCTCGAATATGATCGTATGTATGATGCCACTGCCAGCTTGCCAATATCCGATGTTGTACTTCTTGCATGCTGAAGAAAGAAACTCATAGACTTCCCGGTGCTGTTTTCTCGCATTCTCAATATCTCGTTCACCGCCGTGCTCCGTAACTATCAGGTGGTCGCTGTGGATCGTGGTAGGTACTGCTGTTGTCGGGAGGCCTGCGCTGATGAACTGGAGCAAAGCCATCGTGGCAGTCGCATCGTGACATGCTGCTCGGTCCGGGTGGATCTTCAAGAAAGACTTGCCAGGCGTGATGTCTTGCGTTTCGGGCTCGCATAGGTGGCTGTAGAGGATTTTCTCGCTGAGTGTGAGAGGTCGGTCTATTCGTCTTCGTACAGTCGCGAGCGTTTCCTGTAATTTGGTGTATGGCAACGGCCTCTGCGAACAGTCAGCTGAATCTCCTGGGCGTTGCCTTGCTGTTGCTCACCTTCTCCAGGTTCGACAACGGAATATCCCCAATGCCTATGTCTCGAGCAGCTGTTGCAAGTCCTCGGCATGAGTTCTGGTTCACTGTAAGTAAGGCATATCCAGCGTTAGCAGTCAGTCTCCGCAAATGGCGCTGCACACGCGACTGCATGTTAGCAAGGCTATCAAGGAAACAGAGGACATAGGAGACACGAAGATGCACCTAAGCCTTCATCTGGCTGGTATATCGATGAACATTGTCGTTGCCACCGGCCGAGGCAAAGTGCTTCGGCTTTCAATATTCAATGTCTGCCCTATGCGGATGGCTCCTCGAGCTGGTAGTGAAGCGGTGATGTTCAGGACGATGTCGAAGCTGTGGTGAGGGCAGGAAGAAGCGGAGTGATCCGTTCTCTCCGCCTCCTCCTGCCTGCCAAGACCGAGGATGGCTTGCTCCTCCCGCTGCCGGAGTCATCCGGGCAACGGAACACTCCATCAACGACAGCAACGAATGCATCTCCCGTCTTTCTAACCGACCTTCACCGGAGCATTGCCGTGATGGAGCCCACCCTGTCGCACGAAGATGGCTCCATCTACGAATGCCCCTGGCAATGATGAGCCTTCGAGACAAAGCTGGTCCCCAACTCCCACAAAGGCGAAGAAGGTGAGGTTGGCATGTCAAAGGTGTAGGGATCGAAGAATCAAGGTGCGAGATGCATTCAGATATATGTACAGGCCTCGCATCTGACTCCTCATAGTGTGACGGACAGACCCCAAGCTGCTCGAAGTGTCAGAAGGCTGGTGTGGAGTGCATCGATGTCGATGCCCGCGCGAATGGGAGTATCCCGCGTGCCTTCTTATCGGACGCCCAAGCACGACTTCAATGGCTCGAGGGTATCGTTCGGGCTCATGTTCCGGACCTCGACTTGACCGGCGGGCCTAAGCAGCCTCTCGCTCAGGAGTCAAGCACGACCATTTTCGCCCCAAGCCTCATCTTCCCACCCGCGACGACTCTGAGCCATAGCAGCGACCCTGTTGTTCCACAGCCCAGTGTCAATGGCAGTAAGAGACCGCTCCCCGCTAGTAGCCATAATGAGCTGGCTTCAGTGGGTAAGAAAGCTCGGCGTATGGGCCTCGACCTGGGTCTCCTCTCCCTCAATGCTAGTGCTTCCCAGACAAGATATCTAGGCTCGTCCTCGGGGTCCCTCTTTGCGAATTTGTTGCCGGACAGCGGCCACCTACTTGCTCGTGACACTGAGCCTGCCAGCGGCGATGCTTCCGAGCACGAGTCCGATCTCGAACGACCTATGTCTCGCACTCAGCATCGAAAATACAAGGGCACGCGAGCACTCTTCAGAACGCTAGCCGAGTTGTTGCCACCACGTTCTGACTGCGATCGCATGACCAAGCTGTTCTACAATTATTACCATGCGGACTATCCCATCTTGCATCAGCCGAGCTTCGAGCTTTTGATCGATGCACTATACATCTGCGCCAAATCTGAGCCTGCATGTGCTTTACAATATCATGGCTGGCCGACAGAGGTTGAAGTTTTCCGATATAATGGAATCTTTGCACAACATCACAACAAAGAAGTCATCGCTATTCCAGTGCAGACAGCCGCTACTCAATTGTTCTTCGTACTTGGAATTGCGGCAGAGCTCCAAACCCGCAGTCGTTGCTACACAGTTGATCCTCAGCGACTCCAAGAAAAGGCGCTCTCGCTCTTTCAGCCCTCGCCTGAGGACGTGTCAATCAGCTCTGTTCAGACGACGCTCTTATTCACATTGCAAAGCTTTCTCAGTCAAAAAGGTGGAAGAATCTGGTAAGCGCCTACGGTCGGCTTTGGACCTCGATAGTGCTAACTTCTCCAAGGGCCATCCTACACACAGCTCTCGCTTACGCCATTGACATAGGCCTGCATCGCAGTGCACCAGCATCAAGTCATCTCTCGCAGACGGCGCGGCAGATGCGGAGAAGAGTCTTCTTCTGCTTGTACACTCTCGACAGGCTAGTCAGCACCATCCAAGGAAGGCCAATCGGCTTTCAAGACGACACTCTAGATCTCGCACTGCCTGAATTGTCTCTCCAAGAATCAGAGCGAGCATCCATCAGCGATCAAGCCTTTCTGCCTTTCAGCATCGCGCACTTCAAGTGGGCGATCATGCTGTCAGAAATGAAGTACCGCCTGTATCGCTTCATGCCTTTCCCAGGCACCGCGGTCGAGATCCACGACGTGCAGCAAGAGTTCCAATTACGTCTCGACGCATGGCTGCAAGAGAGTGTACTCGTGGTCAAACAGTTACTCACTCCTATTCACAGCCGATATCTCGCACGAATCCAAGTCAGCTATCACTTCGCCATTGGTCTACTCTATCAGCCGTCGCATCTGGCTCCTTCTCCTACTTCCCTGGCGCTTCGCTGCTGCTACAACAGCGCACTCGAGCGCATCAAACTCTACTGGTCCTCATACAACCAACACTCTCTCGTCCTAAATTGGCCTGACACTCACGGCGTCTTCCTCGCCGGCGCCATGCTCATCTACTGCGTCTGGAGCGCCACAGACATCCGCAACACCATCGACGTCGCAGAACTCTCAGCCGATCTCCGCCTCTGCGCCAGCCTCCTAACACTCGGCGGAGAATGGTGGCCCTTAGCACAAAGAGGTCGAAGGAGCTTCGAAAAATTGGCGGATTGCACCATCAAATATCTTGCAAATCGGGCGGCGCGTGAACCTCAGGCGGATGCGCAGCCACAAGCGGCGTATCTTGAGTTGGGGGATGTTCAGGGCGATTTGGAGTCTGATCAGAGTCAGTGGTTGGATGTCGAGGCTGCTCTGCAGTCTTTTTTGCAGAATGAGTACCAGTTGCCGGATATGTCGGATGCGTTGGAGACTTCGCCGTTTGACTTTGATCCGAATTGGGGATTGGGAAGTGATGGAAAGACTGGTTGAGCTTGTTGTCAATCAGTGCGACAAAAGTTTATCCCAAGGAAGTTGGTCTGGTTCCATATCCTGTCGATATTGTTCTTTTCACCCTTGAGCGTTGTCGTGAGATACAAACATCGTGATGTCACCTTCGGTATTGGTGATGATGGGCTCCGGCTCATCCACGTCGGACGGCTGACTCTCAGGAGTTGAATTGCGATGCAATGTCTTTGATTTCGCCCATTGATTCGTTCTCCCCGAAGAGTTTCTTCCAGTTGATCTATAGAAGCAGGATAGCAGGGATGCAGCAGGCGGCTGCTAGGAGCATGGCGGCGCTGAACGTCAGCTTGGTGGGCGCTGGAATCACGTAGATGTTGCTGGCTGAGCCTCCACGGAGGGGAGACAAGGGGACCGGTGAGCCCACAGGTGGCATTTTCGTAAGGAAACTTCACCGGATTCAGTGATACTGGTCGATTGAAGTTGTCATGCGTGCAGCTCGTGGTGTTGATGCGGTAAAATTCCACGGTCAGACTGATCAAACCTGCAAGGACTACCAACGCCCAGACAGATATAGCGTTTCTGCCAGGGTCGCCGCTATATGTGCCTGACAGGCGTGCGGATACTGGTGCTACGAGTGCTCTTATGGCGCAGGATTGGAAGGCTCCGTAGACGTCCATATCAACAGCACCGTCAACATGTTCGGAGGCGAGTACGATGCCATGGATGGCCGCTACGACAGGAAAAAGGAGAGCAGCGGCTAAACAGGCATCTCGGAGCCATTCTTGTTTGCGGGCGAGGATGCAGGTGGCGACTAAAGGATGTTGGGGATCAGCAAGAGTTTGCAGAGTATGTGCAAGATTTTGAGCGTTAAGGTCACAGATGGGATATGAGTCGATCATCACTCTAGTAATATTGGTCCTAACCAGTAGGTGCGTTCAGCTTCTCATGGCAAGTCCGACTCTCTTACTTGTGGATGAATATCAATGTCCTCTTCCCTTTTGACATTCCTTTCTACATACCAGGGCTTGAATTGGACACAACTGGCGACTTGAGAGGAGGTAAGGCCCAGCATCCAGCAGCTGCATGTCACCTTTCTGCCGCTGAAGACGACGCGCATAGAGAACAAGAGAAGACGCAGTGACGCAGCTGTAGGATCTTCCCGCGGTCAATTCACCGCCAAGCCTCGCGCTGCAAAGAGGTCGAGCCCGGTCGACGCTATCAAGTACGAAGCCAATAGTGCGAGCGACTTGGGGCAGCAAATTTTCACCCAAGCTTCAAGGCAATCGACTGCGGTGCATCGCCGCTCGTATGAAGCAGAGACCTTATCAGCATTGCCCTTGCAAGTTCGGAGGCCGGTGTCGACAGGGGGAGCGCTTCGTTCAGAAAAAGTGGTTGGCTGGGAGTGGACCAGATCTAGTGATAACGAAGACGTTGATGTGCGACTTTGATGCATGAAGTCGAGCAGAAGGACGGTCAGGATTCAGGATGATCTTTATCGTTGTTCCCAGAGAATCGAAAGTTGCTTTTCAATTGGCTTCTCATACGCGGACGCTAAGGGCTGTATCGACGTCAGAACTAATTGCAGCGGGGGAGATCGATCATGTGATCTGTCATCACAACAGCCTGTTTTCGAATCGCGAACGGTTGTGCTAATTATCCATCTGTACGAACGTTCATAAAGTGTCAACCTCACACACACACACTCACACACACACACAAATAGTTCCCTCGGCTCTCATCGATGCATGCCCCAGCCAAAGCACTCTCAACCATGTTTTCGTTGAGCTTGCATCGCCAAGATCGTGGTGGCTCCACCAGAACCACTGACTGCTCCCGCCGAACTCTCCCAGACACGAGGAGGTCGCCACCGTCATGGATTTGCTCCCCGAATCAGAAGATGCGAACGTTCAGGCCATTGCCTTATCGAGCAGAAGGAATGCAAAAATAGTACACCAAAGGCCAGAGCGAGCCTCGTGAGATCAGGCTACTCAGGCACAAGCAGAGCCGCAAACGACACTACCTGCCGCAGAAGACAGCTTCCTTCGCAGTAGCGCTTCATCCTTTACAGTACTTCTACAACGTGAGTCGTCGGAGGTGAAGAACCGGCCGCGTGCAAATTCTGCTCTCGCCTTACATACGAACATCGACCATGGCACAAACACCGGTCTTGGCAATCGACACGATCCCAGGTCGCCGTCTGCTGGCAAACCTGGTGCTGATGCCGATGCTTGCCGCCGGCCGGACTAGTCTCTGTTCCAGCGACGAGCATACGAGCGGCCCGGGTACCTGACTAGAGGAGACGGTCAGTTCTATTTCTATTTCGAGCAGGAAGATACAGTCAGTGCCATGGTCTTCAGTAGACATTTTTCAAAGTGATGCTGCTCTTACTAAATGGGAGAGTGGCTAGCAGAACCGCCAAGATTTTCCTTCTGCACCAACCTCAATCAGATCGCTAAGTTCTACCTGGCCGTCCCTGGATGGATCACTCGCTACATACCGCTGTCAGCCTATCATCGCAATACGCACGGGATAGCCTTACAGTACCTGGGTCCCCTACCCACTCCCGCAGTCGTGGCGTAGCGGCCCGTATTGCAGAGACCATTCGAACTCAACTAAACCAGGCTCACGAGAGCAGGCTCCGCTTGCCTTTGATGCCACCAGTAGCGGGCTATACCAAGAGAAGAGTCCGTATGCGAATACACACAGGGTGTGATCCGATACAACCCATGACATCAGGATGGGTAAACACGCCGAGTGATAAATATATGCAGGCCCTCGTCCTTGCAGACAGCATTCTCTCAGCATCTAAATCCGCCTGGCTAATAATCAAGGCTACACCTTCGTTTTAATCAACATTCGTTCAAAGCAAAAAACATGAAGAACACTGCTTTCCCGATCGCTGCCCTTGCGGCCTTTGCTGCCGCCCAGGCCAACTATGGCCAGGCTCCTCCAGCATATGGCGGTAGCAGCAGCTCCTCGTCTGCTCCTTCTTCCACCACTACTTATGCTTGCAACCCGGCCCACCAGTACCTAGGTACGCATGATCAATACATACGGTCTTCATACGTGCAATGCTAACAGTACTCCAGAGGGCCAAGTCTGCACCAATGTCAATGGCACCCTTACTCTCGTGACCAAGACCACGGCTCCTGCGTATGGCAGCAGCAGTACCTCTGCTCCAGCCAGCACTACATACGCTTGCAACCCAGCCCACCAGTACCCAGAGGGCCAAGTTTGCACCACCATTGAGGGCTCTTTGACTCTGGTCACCAAGACCGGCTCTGCTACCGCTCCTGGATATGGCGGCACTACATCTGCTCCAGCCAGCACCACCTACGCCTGCAATCCAGCTCACGACTACGGTAACGGAGCTTCTTGCATCAGCACTGCCGGAACTCTGTCTCTGGTCTACCCAAGCGCGTCTTCATCTACCGGCCAGACATACGCCTGCAATCCAGCTCACGACTACGGCAACGGTGCCAAATGCATTAGCACCGCCGGAACGCTTTCGTTGGTCTACCCAAGCGCAACTGCTACTCCATCGCAGACCTACGCTTGCAATCCGGCGCACGACTACGGCAACGGTGCTAGCTGCATTTCCACCACTGGCACTTTGAGCCTCGTCTACCCAACCAACAGCACTGAGGCCCCAAAGCCAACTTGGGGAGCACCAAGGAACATCACCGAGGTTGTGACTGACTACACCACTTACTGCCCTCAGCCAACCACCTTCACCCATCAGCAGACTACCTACACCGTGACTCAGGCTACTACCCTCACTCTCCCATGCAAGGGTGGCTGCACTGTCACCAAGCCGGTTGAGTCTGCTCCTCCAGCGACCGTGACCAAGGTTGTCTCATCCTACACCACCTACTGCCCTCAGCCAACAACTTTCACCCACCAGCAAACGACATACACCGTCACGAAGGCGACCACTTTGACTCTGCCATGCAAGGGAGGCTGCACTGTTACTAGCGAGATTCCAGCTCTACCCCAGACCACCGCACCAGTCGCTCCTCCTCAGTACTGGAACACGACTGTTGTCGCCTCTAAGCCACCAAAGACTGTGACCCAGGTCGTCAGCTCTTTCACCACCTTTTGCCCTCAGCCAACCACCTTCGCCCACCAGCAGACGACATACACCGTTACCGAGGCGACCACTTTAACTCTGCCATGCAAGGGAGGCTGCACTGTTACTAGCGAGGTTCCAGCTCTACCCCAGACCACCGCACCAGTTGCTCCTCCTCAATACTGGAACACGACTGTTGTCGTCTCTCAGCCTCCAGAGACTGTCACCCAGGTCGTCAGCTCTTTCACCACCTTTTGCCCTCAGCCAACTACCTTGACCCACGAGGCTAGCACCTACATCATCTCCTCTGCGACAACCGTCACCCTCCCATGCAAGAGCGGATGCACTCAGGTCACTACCATCCCAGCTCAGCCACCAAAGACCACCGTTCAGAGCGTCACCGAGGAGTCCACTCCAGTCATCAGCGTGCCAACTACTGCTCCATCCCAACCTGCTCAGCCACCGGTTTACACCCAGCCAGCTCAGTCTTCTCCAGTCCAGAGCTTGTCAGCTCAGCCACCGGTCTACACCCAACCAGCTGCTAGCAGCTCTGTGCCTGTTGTCCCAACTTACGGCGCCTCCAGCAGCGTCGGCACTGTCTCTCGTCCAGTTGCCTCTGCTACGACCACCGGCCCTGCTATCTACACTGGTGCTGCTGCGCAGATGAAGACTGCTGGTGCTATGTTTGTTGCTGCTACTTTCGCTGCGATGTTCCTGTAATCTATCACAAGTTTGAGTGCTTGTTGCTTCTGAATTTGGGCATGCGTGGGATATGGATTATAGACAAAAGGAATGGTCCGCACGGGATGTACAGCACAAGTGTTGTCTAAGTGGACGAGTGGATGCGATGTTATTTGCTTCTTCTGCTGCAATGAACTTCACGAGTCTCTTTTTGGGTGGCTTAATGGGAATTTGACGACGACACTGCATGTGTTTGAATGGTATAGATTTGAATCTGTAGATAATTTGTATATTGTGGAAAGCATGATCCTGCTCACGGTTCTTGATAATATTCTATCCTTTTCCTTCTTGATAATACCGTTTCTTATGAGACCATCATACCGGAAATCCGGCAGGCTAGACATCCTCCCAGTGATCGCACTCGGGTGGCTGGCCCAGTAGCTGCTGCAGCTGCCATCATCTCAATCTTGCTCGCTTTCCTGGAATATTGGCGTGGTCGTGAGCGCGGCATGACTTGCTTTCAGTCCGCATGATGTCCATTGATATGAGCATTTCCATAGAGCAGGTCGTTGAGCGGCCGTCAAAGGTCGTCGCGATGACATGCCTGTTTGAGCAGCTCTCCTGCAAGCCTTCACTCCACTCCGTCTCTAGCCGGGCCATGGCGAAGAAGACCCCAATTACCTACAGCAGTCATCATGTTCATTGCTGGACGAAGAGTCTCGAGCTTGCCAAGCAGATTTGTATGCACGGTATGCAGACATGTCGAATATCTAGCCGAGTCTCGCTTGGAACGAGCGATGGTGTTGGTGTTGGTGTTGGTGTGAAGAGGAGGGAGGGGAGGTCGGAAGAAATCGCCCTCTCTCCCGCAAGCACAGATCCTTGAGTGATCCCGCCACGATTGGCACAAACCAAATCCTAGTCTACGCCCGCCAAGCCGTCGAGCCGAGGGAGAGACACCATCACAAGCCAAATGGCAGTCGCATTGGATGTCGTCGCTTCGGGCGGTGACAGCCACAACGACATCGACATCGACATCTTTTACTCAAAAGCAACATGTCGTCCCTCCAGGGCGTCCAGACAAGCCTCCAAAACCACATCCACTACCTGAGAGATTACCTCCTGGCCCGCATCCCAAAGGACCGGAATACTCGGCTCATCCTCGCCGGCAGCAGCGCAGGCGTAGCCGGAGTCGTCCTTTACCCACTCCTCTACCATTACGCTCTCGGCCGTCAGGTCAGCCATACACACCCAAACGCCTCAGCCAGATTCGCAGCTCTAGAATGCAGCGAAATCGCTTCCCTTCCCAAGGAAATCGTCGAAAACGCTAGCCAGTACAAGATCATTCACGACAAAGTCACCAAGGTCACTGCAGTCACTCACACACTGAGCCCCAAGCTCGAACGTGAATTCACAGAATGTATTCGATTCCAGGTCTCTCAATTCGCTGTTGCGCCGCAGTCTTGGCTGCTTTGGCTTTCTCTGAGCTCTCCACTTCAAAAGGCGACGTTCACGAAGGATCACATCTCAAGCCTCAAGTTTGTTGAGGGAGATGTCTTTTGCGGGATCTACGAAGTCGTGAAGAGAACCCCACTCCGCTGCGAAATTGCGATCCGAAACCCAGGTGATTTCGCCGCACTCAACGGCCTGATCATCATCAGCCTCAGACCGAGAAATTCAGGCTCTGCACTGTCGAATGAGACTATTACGTGGGTCGGCAAGGCGAGCGGGAAGAAGCTGCCATTGGAGAATTGGCTATTTAAATTCTTGCACGAGAGGACGGCGAGGCAGCTCGTTGTTGGTGGGGCTAAGTTTTTGAAGGAGGTGAATGATGCTGGTGATGTTTGATTGGGCAGGAAATCAAAGGACTGCTACGAGGCATTGAGAGAACTGACAGATTCAGTGTATATAGGGACGGCGATACGGTTATAGACAACTCATGGATGAGCTCTTTTCGGCATTTCGAACTATAGCTTTGCAAGCGTGACATCGTTTCCTAGGATTGAAAGATGATTCTCGCTGATGTCGCTGACGGACTTGCATCTGAAATGGAAGTCAGTACGCTGTCCGCTAACGGATATCATAGAACGTACCCGGTCAGCATCATCGTACGTCTGAACTCATCCAGGAGAATCTTGACCGCCAGATCGACGCCGTCTTCGCCTTTGTACTGCAATTCAGGTCAGCCAATCTCCACGATCCAACATAACATAATGCGAACATACCGCTAACCCCCAAATCGCAATCCTCCCAACAAAACAAAATTCCGCCCCCAGCGCCAGAGCCTTGAAAAGATCCGCCCCTCTCCTAATCCCACCATCCAACGCAATCCTAATCCTCCCCTTCGCCACCGGCGCACACTCCCTCAGCGCATCCAACGTCGCCGGAACACCATCCAATTGCCTCCCCCCATGATTCGAAACAATAACCCCATCCGCCCCATACCTCACCGCTAACTCCACATCCTCCGGCGTATATATCCCCTTCAACCAGATCTCCAATTTGGTATGTTTCCTTAACCAAGGAATCACCTCGTCCCATGTGATTGATGGGTCGTAGTCTAGATCATCTGTACTGACTACTCGATCGCTCACGAATGACAAATTGGGAAAACCGAGATGTTGCGGAAAAGCGAATTCGTTTCGGGATTCGGAGAGTCTGTTGCCTAGGACGGGGAGATCGACGGAGACGAAGAGGGCTTTGTAGCCTGCTTTTTCAGCTCGTTGGATCGTTCGAAGAGTCACGCCACGGTCTTTGAGGAATGTGATTTGCATCGCGTATGGATTTCCTTGGCCTTGGGCTTGCACGTCTTCGAGACTGGTATTCGACCATGAGGACAGAACCATTGGGATACTATTCTTCGCCGCCGCTCTCGAAGTCGCCAATTCGCCATCTGCATGGACCATCCCGTGAGCGGCGGTGGGTGCGAAGCCTAGAGGGAAAGTGGCCTTGGATCCGAAAATTGTGGTGGAAGTATCGACGTTTGATACATCTCGAAGGACCCTTGGACGCAATTTGAATCGGGAGAAGGCTGCTTCGTTGTCGCGGAGGGTTTCGAGGTCGCCGGCTCCGGAGTTGAAGTATTCTGCTACTTGGCAAGGGACTCGTTTTGCGGCTTCGACGGATAGGTCTTGGATGGTGAAGACTTTGGAGTCGTATCTGGGCTTTCTGTTGGCCATTCTTTTGAAATCCTTGGGAACAACATAGAATCCTTCGAAACCGGCTGAGGAGGTTCCTGGGATTGCTTGCTGCAGAAGTAGATTGATATCGACGCCCTTCTTTTGGCATCTCTACGCCTTAAAGATGTCAATCACATAGTGGAGACATTGATGCGTGCCCGATTGGACGATAGGCGATATGCATTGGAGCTGCTTGAATGTCTAGACAGGAAAGTCTCTCCGATCACGTGCTGACCTCATCTGCGTCTCATTGCAAGGGTAGCTCTGGAACAGCATTGCTCCAAAAGATGAGATTCGATCAAGCAAGTCACCGCTTCGATCGTAACTTTAATACCCGAAGACGGCGTACCATTGCAGAAGTCTTCGGCATCAAGTTGGCCTATCAATTATCAGCAGCTGCTCGCGCTAGGCCCAGCCGGTCGAATATAGCTCTCGACAACTCCATACTCTCAGAGGTGTTTCGAAACTCGGAATCAGATTAAGATATTCGTTCGGAGAAACTTCGTATGCGTCTCCTTGCAAATCAACATGGCCAAAGTGAAAACAATCGACGTAGGCAAAAGCAACCAAGTCTACTACGCCGCCGCAACATCCGCAACAAACACCCAAGAAGTCATCCACATCGCCGGCCAACCAGGCACCAATAGCAACGGCCAAGTCCCCGCAGACTACGAGAGCCAAATCTCCCTGGCTCTGCTCAACTTGAAGGCTATCATCTTGACAGCCGGATGTCAAGTATCAGACATCCTCAAGCTTACGTTTTACATTGTCAATTATGATCCGAAACGACGACTGCATACTCGACATATCCAGAAGTTTTTGGGGACTCATCGACCGGCGATGACGTTGGTGCCGGTTCCGTGTTTGGCGGGGGAAGGGTGGTTGTTTGAGATTGAGGCTGTGGTTGCGAAGGGGAGCGAGAAGAAGGTGGCTGGCATTCCGGCAGTCCCATCGACGGCAACTGAGACGGTTGATGTGGTGGTGATCGGTGCTGGTCTTGCTGGTTTGACGGCGGCAGCACAAGTATTGCGGCCTGGGCTTTCTTGTGTCGTTTTGGAGGCTAGAGATCGTGTTGGTGGGCGGACTTGGAGTACGCGGGTCAGCGCTGGCGATGGCATCGTTGATCTGGGTGCTGCGTGGATTAATGACACGAATCAGAGTCGAATGATTGGTCTTGCGAGGAGATTTGGACTGGAGCTCGTGAGTGACAAAGTCAGTGAGTGCTGTGGGAGAGCGCTAATGGCCGTCTAGATCGAACAGAATACGCAAGGCAACGCCGTTCTCCAGACCGAAGATGGGACGTTGATGCCATTCCCTTATGGCGAGCTACCTCCAGTGCGTCGGTTGCTGGATCAAGTTCGAACACACAACTGACTGTTTCCAGTTTGAGAAAGCCATACAAGACAACGTCGCCTACATCCGTGACCTCGCGGAGGAGCACTGTCAGGCAGTCGACTGCGCTTACCCCCGCGACTCAGATCTCGACTCGATCACATTCAAAGCCTACCTCATTCGCAACGGAGCCACGGATGATGCCTTAAAGAGTGCAACGGTATGGACACGCGCAATGCTCGGTCACGATCTTGAGGACATCTCCGCCCTCTTCTTCCTCAACTACTGCAAATCCGGAGGCGGTCTGTTGCAAATGAGGTCGGACCGCAAAGGCGGCGGTCAATACCTCCGTCTGCGCCAGGGTACACAGACATTTGCACAGCGACTAGCAGACGATCTTCCTCGGGGCGTGTTGCGACTGTCAAGTCCAGTGTCATCTGTGCAGCAACTTGGCAGGGAGGACTTGCTGGTCCGAAGCGGGTCCAAGATAATTCGAGGCAGGAAAGTGATATCTGCTGTGCCGCAGCCAGTGTTGAAGCAGATCGCATTCGAGCCTCCACTTCCTTTAGCAAAGCAGCTGCTTGTCGACTCATACCGATACGGCTTTTATCAGAAGGTCATGATTGTCTTTAAAACTCCGTTTTGGGTTTCGAAAGGGTTCTGCGGGCTCACCCAATCGTTTCTAGGCCCAGCTACTGTGATCAGAGATACATCAGTCCCTGTGGATGGCAAAGCGGTCCTCACATGTTTCATGGCTGGCACGCCGGGGCTTGAATGGTCTAAGAAGCCCAAGGCAGAGCGCGAGGGCCTCCTCCTAGACCAGGTAGTAGCGCTCTTCGACTATTCACGAGCAAAGCAGGAGCTGGTCGAGTATGTCACTTGCCCTTGGAGTGACGAGGAGTTCTCTGGATTTGGTTGTCCCAGCCCAGCGTTGCCGCCCGGTGTCCTTGACATGGCCGGCCATGCTATTCGCAGCGCGCACCAAGACGTGCATTTCATCGGCACCGAGACGGCCGAGGAATGGAAAGGTTATATGGAAGGTGCCGTCAGGTCAGGCGAGCGAGGCGCTCAAGAGGTCGTGTCTGCATTGTCTAGAGTGGTTGCTAAGTTGTAAAGCAGCTCTGCATCTGGCCTTATGAGAACACTAAGCGAAAAGAGGCAATACAAAAGAGGCTCACAAGCTCGCCGATATGCATGAATGATGTGATTCAGTGCCTTGCCCGGCGACATTTGATTGCCGTGCCGGGCCATGTACTATCTGGGCTTACTCAAGAGGTTCTAATTGATCTACTGAAACTCACAGAAGCCTGCAGGAATCCTTGGTTTCAGCTATACCTCACAACATTGGGGCCGATTACTTGTCTTGAGATCCTGTCGCGGCGCACAATCATGTGCCCAACCTTCTTTTGCACCTTCATTCAGATGCTCTGATGAATGCATATGATCGCGTCTGCCGCCGATGCTACGCTCGGACCGGCTGCGAAGGCACAAAAGTCTCCCGATGTCTCCGCTCAATTCATTAACCAAACAACAGCGTCTCAACCATCACGTCTACCATCAACAACACCAGCACGACCATGGCTCTATCAGCCCACCATGCCGCCAAATTCAAGAAGTAAGTCACCCATCATCGAGACTGCCAGAAGCCGCTAACCTTTGCTCAGCTTATTCGAATCTGGAGAGTACTCGGACCTCGAGATCGTTACTCCTAAGCGGATCTTCAACGTCCACAGGTGCATCGTATGTCCGCACTGTCCCTTTCTGCAGGCGGCCTGTAGCAATGACTGGAAGGTGCGAGGCCCCTGAATGGGCTTTGCTAAGGCCAAACCAGGAGGCCCCAAACGGCGTCGTCCATCTTCCAGAGGACGAAGATACTGTCAAAGCGCTTCTATATTACTGCTATGCAATCCACAATGCTCAAAGACTGCTTCGATTGGAAATTACTTCAAAGCTCCATACCAGCGCCCGGAGTATCTAAAGGAGAAATAAAGTCGAGGATAGGCGAGATTGCTTGCATTTCAGGGTGCTCTCCTTAGTGACCAAGGAAAGCAGCGCAGCTAGCAGGACGAACAGACGGCCTACATTTGCAACGACTGAGTTCACATGGTCGGGATATCATCAGCAGACTGTAATTACATGATTAGCCAAGATTTCATGTCTAGTTCGTCTGCACTGCACATGGAAAATCCTAGTCATGTGCTGTCTATCTTCACCTGCGATCACAAGCTTGGTCTTGAGCACGGGCCTGCAACAGATGCATCACCACACAAAATCCACCGTTTCCACCTCTTCCACTTTCTCCATCAGACACCAATATAATCCACATCAACAGCCAAAAACCCCGAAGCCAACAGTCATGGCTTCAGAACCAAAGCCAGGCGACATGCTCGAGCGGTAAGCTTCATCTAGAGCACAACCCAGAAATTGCCAACTGACAGGCCTGATCCAGTATGCTCGAGAGCGGCAAGTACTCCGACCTCAAGATCATCGCCGCCACGAAGACCTTCAAGGTACATCAGAGCGTCGTCTTTCCGGCTTGCCCAGCTGTGCGTGCAGTCGTAATCCAAGTCTATCTAACTTCGACGCCCTGATCCATCGTGTTGATTGCAAGTTGATAAGTCGGCAGCTTATCACTCCAGCCTCCGTCAAAGCTCGTCAAGATGGCCATCATGTCATCGTTGCTGGGCGACCGTCCGGACCCAACTCTTGAGTGGATGAGTCCTTGCATCTCTCTGACCTCGTTGATTCTGCGCTGCTCAGGTTCGCTGGCTGGGCGAGGTGCCCATGCTGGTGCGCCGTTGTCCAGCTCCGCGCTCACAACATAGCTTGGTGAGCCAGGCGGAGGGTGTAGCAGCACCTCGATTCGAGCTTCGTCGTGAATTTTGCCTACGGTGTCGCGCCAGTTTGGGCCGAATAGGAGCTGAAAGTTCTCGGGAGTGTCGCGGCCTGTCACAACAAGACGACGCACGGGATTACTATGTTCCAATCAGTATAAGTGGAAATTGCTGAGATGAAAGATACTCACGCTAATCCAATGCCTGCAGAACGAGTCGCAAGGCTCAGGTTCAGACTCTGAGCGAGGGTCTTGGCTTCCGGAACAGTGTGGGCCACAGTGGTGAAGTAGGTATGGCCGTCGATTCCAGTGGAAACGCCGTTGGATGTTTGCGCGTGTGCTTGAGACCCATTGTAGTTGGCGCGGTTGGCCCGGCAAGTCGGCTTGTGCTGCCTCCAGTGATTCTTCTGGCATTCTTTAGAGCAATACCAGGCATTGCTGCAGGCGGCACACTTTCTCAGACCGCTTAGCAGCGAGTCGCCTGCTTTGTTACATGAATGACATTGGCTAACGTCGCCCGGGTCTACAGCATTGGGAGAAGAGCTTGCCGCAGCTTGAGCCTTCTTGGTCTTCGCATCCTGACCCAAGGTCTTCATTAGAATGCCAACGAGACGAGACCAGTTCTCGTCAATGACTTCTTTCTCCTCCACAGTGCACTGACCAACGCTACAGAGGTCACTCACGACGCCCTGCCGCCTCAGCTCCGCTTCGAGAGCAGTGGCAAGCTCAGGGTCTTCGGTAGCCCAGGTGAATGGTGCCCACTGCGACGACCATTGGAATCAGTAAAGGCTTTCGGAGTAATTCCAGTCCCGACGAGCTTACCGGCTCATGTGTAGGCGCTCCACTTGGGTCACAAGCTCCTTTGATGAATACGGACAACAAGGTAGGGACGATCGCCCGCGCCTTCTCCTCGTTGGAGGTCGAGGGAGAGAGATGAATGGGACCACCCTGTAGCAAGAAGTGGCTCAACGGATGGACCGCCACTACAAGGTCTCCTGGCGGCTTCAGCGGAACGTGACGAACTCTGAAGACCCAGTGGTTAGGAAGTCCAGAAGGTGTAGTTTGTGGCCTAGGCAGGCTGTTGAATTGCCGGACGACTTCTCCCATGCTGTCAGATCAGCTACGCTGTTCGATATCACTTCAATGATGGCTTTGGGTAGGAACATATGGAGAGCGTGAAAGGAATAGAAGCTTTTGGACAGGAGGAGGGGTGGAGAATTTTCTAGAGCGCGAAGAGCAAGGAAGGGAGGAACGCGTCAACGCGTCCCAAACGGAGTCTTCCTACAACCGCCCGCTGTGAATGTCAGGCATACCCCTGGTGCGAGAGACAGGGCTTAAGATTCCATGGCGCTCGCTCACAGCCAAGAGATATCCCGCGCCGCTGCATAAAGCACTGTCGACGCGAGCAATGGACTTGGAGGAAAGTCAGACTTGTAATAAGAAAGCAGAATGAAGTGGGAAAGACATTGATGACCCCAGCGCCTGGCGCTTGCGGACCGCTGTCCGGCGGCAAGCAGTGACAAGCTGACTAACGATGGCTGCTTGTGCCTGAGTGACGTCCATCTCAAACTTCTTGACGGTTGTTGCCATCGACTCTGCCTTCCTTTCACACCTACACCTTTACGATGAGTCCTCAACGAAGCCTTCGCGCATTTCAGCGTACATTTGAGCAAGCGTTCAGGACGTATAACACATCCGCAAAGGCTGCCAGTGAGCCGAAGATCCGCGCCTTTCAACAGCCAGCTCGGCGCAAATATATTAAATCCTCGCCCATCGCGACCCAAAAGCGCTTCCAGTCAACGAACTCGTCCGAACCAGAACCATCAGAGCAACAGCAGTCCCGAACTCTGACAGACCGCACCGACTCCTCCCAGTCCGACAAGGACGCGATCGCCGCACGCAAAGCCCTCTCTCCAGCTTACCAGCTCTGGTTTACCTGCAAAAAGTGCCTCGAAAGATCATCGCATACCGTCTCAAAACAAGCCTATCATTTCGGCACAACAGTCATCAACTGTCCGAAATGCAAATCGCAGCATCTCATTTCGGATCATTTGAAGATTTTCTCAGACACGAGCTTGACACTGCAGCAGATCGCGGAGCAGCATGGTGAGAAGCTGAAGAGAGGAAGACTGGGTGTGGAGGGAGATGTCGAATTCTATGATGAGTCGGCTACGGAGAGAATTGAAGAGGAGGTCAAAGCTGCAGCAGAGGAGGAGGCTATGATTGAGAGGATTAAGAAGAATCTGAGAACGGTGGAAGCAGAAGGAAAGGCAAGTGGTTGATGGGCGAAGAAGGACGTTACTCTCCACTCTTTGAGACTATGTTGTCTTGCCGTGCTGGCCACCGGCTGGAAACTCCCCTCTGCTGTGTGTCCAGCAAGTCCTCGACCAGCCTCTGCGTGGGATCAAGTCGCAGTGGCGGTCACCCGATCGCGGCCAGCGACGGCATGACCTTGACGTTGCCCCCATCCGCATTTGGTTCGCCCAGAATTAGACTAAATCGAACCCCTTTGGAAGGCCCAAAAAGGACCTCATGACGCTGTCGCGTCTTCTCGATCGTACGGGAACAGTAATCCATGGAACGGTCGACATGCCTTGCGGTTGTGAGGATTCATTGGTCTGGGTCCCTACTGAGACGAGGGTCATCGACCCAATCCGAAGACTCCCAGCATTTTGGCCGTCAGTCTCGGGCTCGCCGGCGCGTAAGACCCTCCGCTGGAGCTCCTCGAAGTTCTCTCTTCCCTCCTTCATCTTGGCTTCCCCCGACAACACAACACAGGTTGGATACTGACGTTCGGGATCTTCTTGTAACTGGTTGCTCATTTTGAATGTTTCTTCCGCTTGGAGCCGTGCCTGTCGAGTCTGGTTGCTCTCAAATAGGGTTGAGATGATGATGACAATTATAGCCAGCGCGGCTATCAGGATGTATATCATCGTTGGAGCGCAAGGGCTTGTATTGGACAGATCTGGAGAATTCCAGCGATCGGAGGCGTGGTAGAAACTTGTGGCCATAGCGGGTACGCATAGATATTCGTATATTCGGATGCGAGCACTTCTACGAAGTCAGGACTGTTTAATTCCTCGGGTTTCTCCTGGTGAAATCGTATTCACGAAGGAAAAGCCGAGTGAATGAATTCAGGGAGATTCTCACATCCTTCACAATGTTCTCATTCATCGCGAAGTTCATTCTATTTGGTGCGGCAGCTTTGCTTACCAGCTTCGCTTACCAGCTTCATTCACGACTACCTCTGGCTACCTGAGCTTACCATTCGCTCCCCTACTACCGTCCAATTGTTTTCCCAATTCCGCCTCTACGGTGTCTCCCCGACCCGATACACCAGCTTCACCCCGCTAACCTTGCCGTCCCTCAGCAACTGAAGTCCATCAAACACCCCCTTCAACCCCTCCTGCCCAACCTGCGGCGGGTGCGCACTGATTTGCTTCGCAGCCACCAGCTTTTGTGTCAGGCCCCAGAATTCTTTACAAAATTCAAAGTCCTCAGGCTTGGCAGCCATATGGTTCCCGAACTTATCAAATGCCTCCCCAACGACGGTATACCCGAGGGTGGCTTTATTTACCACATCCTCGCGAGAGTGCTTCGCTTTCAGGAGGTAGGAGATGGTTCCGCCTTTGGAGGAGATTGCCTCCTCACATATCTTGGGTGAGTCGCCTTCCGCGATACAATCGAGGGCGAGTGTGAGCGAGTCTTTGGTGTATTCTCTGATTTTGCTGGCGCATTCCGGATCCTTATAATCAAAAGCTTCTTCTGCACCCAACGCCTTCACGAGGGGGAAATTCCTCTCGCTACACACCGAAACCACCTTGGCACCTGAGAGGACAGCATACTGGATCGCCAGCGTCCCCGTGGCAGTACTCGCTCCATAGATAAGCAAATACCCACCATACGATTGTCCAGAACCTGGCAGTGGAAGGCCAAGGGATTGATAGAGTGCTTGACCGCAAGTTATGACTCCTGCGCCGAGGGTGGCTGCCTCTTCGGAGGAGAGGTTGTCTGGAACTTTCAGGCCTAGGTCGCCCTTTGCTACGACGTATTCTGCAAAGGCACCATCTTCATGTTGAGATTCATTGCCTCCATGAACGAATGTTGCGATACGATCTCCTTTTTTCCAGTCTTTTGTTACTTTGGGGCCGACTTCTTCAATCACACCACAAAAATCAACTCCGACAGTTTCTCCACCCTTTCCAACCCGATCGATATGCTTCCTACCTATTCATCAGCACAAGAGCTCCGTCGACTGAAGTCTTGAAGTTGACTGACCAATCCGTTGGATTCAAAGCAACAGCAAGATTCTTGCAAAGCACATAATCATCCCTCAACTTCGGAAGTGGAACCTCTTGCAGCTCTGCCTTATGTCCCGGGACGATCTTGATCGCTTTCATTGTTGTGGGAAGGGCCATGTTGGTTTCGCATGTAGTAAAGGAGTAATCAGGTTTGGCGAGAAGATGGGAGTCTCTTTCTCTTGAAATGTGTAGGAGGCTGGAAAGAAGTGGAGTGATGTAGCTCTTCAGCACGAACTGTTTCAGTCGTACCAAGTCAATAATAGATATGGTGGAGCTGTCGGAGTAGACGAACATCATTAATAAACATCTTGAGCGGGGCAGAAGCATGACGTACCCTTGCGCGCTGGAATATGAAGCGCGGTGTAAACAGATGTTCCTACACCCGCGTTCGAATACCTAGGAGATAGGTGATATTGTTATTTCGGCATCACAAAGCAGAATGTACTGCAGTTTCCCGGCCGAGAAGCTGGGACTACCACGTGTGAGTCAAGGCATAGCTCGTGAGATGCAGAAGGCGATACGTTGAAGTATGAAGTAGGCGGAACCCCGCCGGTACCTGGTCACGATTCGCATGTACCCAGTCCATGAGTATCGAGATATATTTCATGCCCTGCCAGTCCCACACCCTATATCAAATCAGAACGCTCAACAGATGCTTCTTCAACTCCCGAGCTCCTTCATATTCGTGTTCATCTCTTTGCATGCAATCAAGCTCGATGCGATGGTGGTGGGCCAGCCGGTGGTTGGAACTTTCCTCCCTCGCCGCTACCGTACACCGGATGAGGCTGCTGAAGTTCTACGTCGTTGTTGTAGTATCCACTGTTCGTTCCATTCCCATAATATCCGCCATTTGGGGGAGGTGTGTACGCTGGAGGTGGGTTGTTCGAGTTGTTGTAGTAGGGCTGGGCGTTCTGGTAGTATGGCTGTTGATTGTAGGTCTGCACGTAACACATTAGCTTAGTCCACGTGGGCTATACTTCAGTCAACATACTGGTGCATTGTGTCCAGGAGGCGTTCTTCCCAAAGCCCAGCCAGTGCCACGATAAGGTGAGTGTCCCATCTTTCTTCGTCGTCGCGCGGAGACGCAGCTATATATCGTCAGTATACAGCATGTCCGGTGTAACATGCCATGTGGTATGCATACCTGAAGGCGAAGAACAGCAGAAATGCGGCGATGATAATGAGGGCGAGGACTAGCCAGCGTGCCCAGCTATCCCATGCGCTATTGTAGCATCGTACGCTTCCGTTGGCGTATTCGTAGCACCTTGCCATAGTGTAAGCTTGGGGCTCTGAAGTTGTTGTGAGGATTGAAGACAAGAGAATAGTATGCGACAGGATCTAGAAATGAGTAAAGACAGGGAAACAGCCGCGCAATACGCACAGGCGTCGGGAGGCAAACGTGAAGAGGGCGGATCGCAGAGAGGCGAACGGAAAGTTTGTATGTATGCGATGCGATGCGATGCGGCGAATACTGGGTGGAAAACCAGGGAAGGCGCAGCGTAGAAAGTAGCAAAGGCAAAAACTCACTCGTAACGTTTGAAGAGGCTCGCCATGATTTGATGTCAAGATCCGATCCGTAGTCCAAGTAACAAAGGGTACCCAAGCTGTCAAAGGGTAGAACAGGGCAGTGGGAAAGGGAAGTTGATTCTTGATGAAAGAGAGGTGGTGTTTGTCTCAGTCGCCCGACTGCTGCTCAGCCACCCAAGTCCTGGACCTCACTCACCTTAATAAAGGCAGGCTCATCAATCAAGCTTGGCCATCCGGCTTTTGGCTGCTTGCTCGGCATGTCGAAAATGCCGTGGACTCGCCGCGGACCAGGTGCTTGTGACTCCGACATGCGCATGCTGTGGCACTGTCGCCAGCAATGCATCTTTCAGAACGGCCGCCATGCTCTACATTCTTCTCGTACATCGATGCCCGAGCAAGCCTCGACCTGCAAACAGAAATCCGTCGGCGCTCTGCACAGGTCGTCGGCTGGTCGGGTCGGGTGATGAGTGCGGAAGCGCGGGAGTGCTATTCCTCTTAATGATCGGCTAACACTGCGTCTCATCCCGGCCATGTATGCGTTGTCAAATGTCAAGGCTAGCAGAAGTATTATTTCACAACAACGCACCGCGCCTTCCCACTTCCTCAACAAGAAAATCCTCCCAGCGCACGACACTGAAGCTTATAAGACGCGTCCATACTGACTCCGGCGAGCTCTCTGCGACTCCAGACCGCGAATTCAGGGGTGCCATGGCCTCAATGCCTCTCTCTGCACGTTCGCACGTGTCACAAGCTACCGAACAGGGTACATCGAAGTTGGGAAAACAGCGACTCGGCGCAGTAAAAGAAAAATCCTGAGCATCGAAATTCGCGCGCGCCTGTATGCCCTTCACTACCTTGCGAACTCGTCATGGATATCACAACAGCCGTCTCTCATACCCTCGTCGCATTGAGTCAAAACTCCTTCAAATGGGACTCGCCTGCTGAATAAATGCTGCAATTTCTCCCTTGCCGCGGTCGAAGAGAGAATCGAAAAGAAGCCGAGGCCATCCATCCACCACCGTTACACAAAAGAGATATCCTTGGGAGAATTTTGTCAAAGAAAAGCCATTGCTAGCGTGCGGCTCCGCGCCGCGACCCTATGCCTTCTATGCCAACAAAACGCAAAACGGAAAACTGACGTGACAGATTGTTTCCTTCATCACCGTGGGCCATGGCCTTCGTATGGGTTTCGTTCGATCGCGGCCGTATCATGTCGTGGACAACGTAATGTGCGAGTCTCGAGGCTATTTGTTCGCTCGCGCGATCAGCCAGTTTAGGACCGCGTCAAGGTTGGTCTCTTCTTTTGCACTGATGCCGTAACAGCTCACTTCTCTGTGTGTGACCGACTTCAGGTTGAGCGCTGCGATCAACTCGTCGACGCTGGCATGATTGGCAAGATCGGACTTGTTTCCAAGAACCAGGAGGGGGATGCCTTCCATGGCTGGCTTTTCTAGAAGAATGTGAAGCTCCTCCTTGGCTACCGGGAGCGCCTCCTTATCGGCAGAGTCGACGATGAATCTGCACAACGCCGTCAACAATTCGCCACGACATCACCGATGCCGACGACGACTTACACGATGGCATTCACCCCGCGACAGTAGCGCTCCCACATCGATCGAAACCTCGGCTGCCCTCCCAGGTCCCAACTGCTACGCGTCAGTCGCATCCATCTGATTTCAACTATTACTCGGCACCGTCGCTGCCGAATCCTACAAGACCAGCAAAAGTCAATTGCGAAGAACACATACCATTTCAGGGTGACGTGGCCGCTCTTCACCCGCTTCATGTTGAAGCCTACCGTTGGTATCGAGCTGTGTCACGGTATCAGTCCCGGAAGAATTGTCATCGACATGATGGATCTCGGCTAGACCCCTGTCGGTCGCACAAAGTACACCTACTCGATCGTGAACTCGCCGCCCTGTCGCACAGCGTCAGCCATCGATGGGACCTTCGAAACATCAGTTGCCATGGACTGCTCACCGCCAGGACTCGCAGCAACGAGGTCTTGCCAGCGTTCTGGAGCCCGATCATGGTGATGTCCATCTCGGTGGCCCTGATAGGAGAGAGTCATCAGCGTCAGCCATGATTACGATTCCGTCGTCGGGACGGCGTGGCATTGTCGGTGGTCGATATGAGACAGTAGCGGTGTGGCCTCCGCCGCGATCAGGCTCCAAGGCTCCAACACACGGCGACGGCGGTGCTAGTGCAATGGGGAGGGGCAAGCAGTCTGATGGGAGCCGATGGACATACCAGAACAGGCTCAGCAGCCAATCGTATATGCGCCTGAAGATGCCTACCATGCTGGGCAACGGCGCGATTATTGAATGTGCTGGCGTTCCTCTAGACTACCAGACCAGATGCCGCAGCCGGAGATGGCGAGTAGAGAGCAGGATGAGGCTCAGACTCAGGGCGAATTGGAACAGGGAATATGCCCCGAAGAGGTTTTAATGGCGGGGCAGCAGCCGTCGCCGGGGTGGCTCCGTTGAGTTTGTCGGCAGAGGCGGGTCTTGGACGGGTCCTAAGGCAGTTTGATAGTGTGCAATACAGTAAACAACACAATGATGTTTCTTTGCAACAGGCTCTCACATTCGGCTCAAAGTCACCTGCATGTGGCGGCGGGCGGAGCACGAGCTTGGTTGGAGTGTTTGAGAGCTAGGCCGTTCCGTCTGGTTCATATGCAGCGGGTACTGCAGTGCAACCTCTTGCTGCTGCTCACTTGAATCGGAGGTGCGGGTGGATGGGTGCGTGCGTGCAGAAGACGCTAGCCGGGCCGCTAATGCCAACGTCGATCTCGAAACTTTTGAAGAAGATGCATCCGAGTACCATTTCCACTCTTCTTCAGCACAATGCACTGAGAAGTAAGGTCTTCCGGGCGGCGTCGCTGGAGTCAATTCAATGACAACATACACGCGAATCAACCATCAGAGTCGAGACATCACGCCGCCACCATGCCGTCCACAAAAGCCGCCTCCAAATGGTCGGTCGAGTACGATACGCTGAAGCGGGAAGAGCTCTTTCGCAACCCGCCCAGCAAGAAGACCGCCTACCCATCGCTCGCCGGAGCAATAAAGCCCCACACCGAGTCATTCAACTACATCTTCCAAGAAGGCGGTCAGCTGCATCATGGTCTGAAGGACATTGGGACCAAGACCTTTCTCGATGGCCCCGGCCAGGAAGAGGGAAAGCGGAGGAACAGACTACAGCTGCGCATACGAGAGGTCTTTCTGGAAAAGAGCCAGCTGCCGCCCACAAACAAAGTCGAGACAGTCAACCGACAAATTCTACCCGTCGAGTGCAGAGAGCGACATGCGACATACCGAGGGCGCTTCAGAGGGCGGCTGGAATACAGAGTCAACGATGGCGAGTGGAAGGAGACGGTCCGCGACTTTGGGACTTTGCCCATCATGCTGCGGTCAAACAGATGTCACCTGGAGGGGCTATCACCAAAAGAGCTGGTCAAATGCAGAGAAGAGACGGAAGAGCTAGGAGGATACTTTATCGTGAATGGTATTGAGAAGCTGATACGGATGTTGATTGTCAACAGGAGGAACTTCCCAATGGCCATCATACGACCATCTTTCACAAATCGAGGGCACGCATACACCAAGTATGGTATTCAAATACGGTCCGTGCGGCCTGATCAGACATCACAGACTAACGTGCTGCACTATTTGGACGACGGAAATGTTATGTTCAGGTTCTCGTGGAGGAAGAATGAGTACCTTGTCCCGGCTGTCATGATCGTCAAGGCGCTCTCCGAGACCAACGATCGCGAAATCTTCGAAGGCATTGTTGGGCCGGCAGGTGGCAAGGGTCTCGAAAGCCGGCAGTTCGTCACTGATCGAGTTGAGCTGTTACTCCGAACTTACAAGCCTTACAATATGACCACGAGATCGAAGACGCGCGCAT
Organism: Nothophaeocryptopus gaeumannii; assembly: GCA_031771865.1. Lineage (NCBI taxonomy): Eukaryota > Fungi > Ascomycota > Dothideomycetes > Mycosphaerellales > Mycosphaerellaceae > Nothophaeocryptopus > Nothophaeocryptopus gaeumannii. The sequence goes on from JASISA010000002.1 coordinate 577,019, forward strand.
ATCTCGGATCAAAATTCAGGATAGTTCTCGGCGTGCCAGAAGACATCAGCGATGAAGCTGCGGGAACCGAGTTCCTGCGGAAGATCGTGCTGCCACATCTGGGTTGCTCCGATGCGACTGAGGCGCAGGACACTGATAAGTTCAGAATGATGCTGTTCATGATCCGAAAACTCTACTCTCTGGTCGAAGGCGAGTGCACCACCGACAACCCCGACGCGGTGCAGAACCAAGAAATCCTCCTTCCGGGCTTTCTTTACGGCATGATTGTGAAGGAGAAGCTCGAAGAATGGTTGGCTTCTATTGGGATGAGCCTACGAGAATGGGGGAGGAACAACCATTGGCCACAATTCACGAGCAAAGAATTTGACCGAGACTTCATGCCCAAAGTCATCCGGAAGACAAACGAGAATTTGGGCCAGGCACTGGAGTACTTCATGTCAACAGGCAACCTCATAAGTATATCTGGCCTGGACTTGCAGCAAGTATCCGGTTTCACGGTCGTGGCAGAGAAAATCAACTTCTACCGATATATCAGTCACTTCCGTATGGTGCATAGAGGTAGCTTTTTCGCACAGCTGAAGACTACAACCGTGCGTAAGCTGCTTCCGGAGAGCTGGGGCTTTCTGTGTCCTGTTCACACTCCTGATGGATCTCCTTGTGGACTGCTCAACCATCTGGCCCATAAATGTCGAATTGCGACCTCGAACACAGAGGTCTCGCACGTGCCAGGCCTGATCGCTCAGCTTGGTATCTCTCAAGCCTCTAACGCGACACTCGCCGACAGTGTAGTCGTTCAGCTCGATGGCCGTATCCTCGGTTTTTGCTCACCTAAGCAAGCAAAGGTAATCTCAGACACATTACGATACTGGAAGGTCGAAGGGACTCATAACGTGCCACTTGACCTCGAAGTCGGCTATATTCCTGGATCCAACGAAGGGCAATATCCCGGTCTCTACATGTTCTCGCAGGCAGCACGAATGATGCGGCCTGTCAAGTATCTTCCTCTGGAGAAGACCGACACCGTGGGTCCCTTTGAGCAGCCATACATGTCAATTGCCTGCACAGAACCGGAGATCACTTCCGGAGACTCAACGCACGTGGAAATCGACATCACCAACATCCTCTCGATCGTCGCGAACCAGACCCCGTTCTCAAACTTCAACCAGTCACCGCGAAATATGTACCAGTAAGTGTTAAGAGCTTTTCGCATCTCGCAAACATCTAAACTGACCCGTACCGCGCAGATGTCAAATGGGTAAGCAAACGATGGGTACACCTGGAACAGCCCTCAAGTACAGGACGGACAACAAGAGCTACCGGTTACAAACAGGTCAGACGCCCGTTGTCCGAACGCCAAAACACAACGACTACGGGCTTGACAACTTCCCGAATGGCACGAACGCCGTAGTAGCAGTCATTTCATACACCGGATACGACATGGACGACGCTATGATTCTGAACAAATCAGCACACGAACGAGGGTTTGGTCATGGTACGATCTACAAAGCGAAGAAGATCGATCTCACAGACGAGAGCAAAGGAAAAAGACGAGGCGCGCAGGTGTCGCACATGTTTGGCTTTGCTCCGAACGGTCTCCGGAAAGCGCAGTGGCTGGCGACCCTGGACGACGACGGGCTTGGCGCAGTCGGCACGAAAGTCAAAGAAGGCGATGCGATAGCCGCATCATACACGGTGGTCAAGAACCCACTCACCGGCGAATACGAGAACAAGGACGGCATTACACATATTCACAGATACAAGGACGCTGAAGAAGCGTACATCGAGGAGATCAAGCTCATCGGCAACGAGAGCGGGAACAGCGAGCCTTGCCAAGCAATCAGCATCCGCTTCAGGATACCTCGATCGCCTGTCATTGGTGACAAGTTCTCTTCACGACACGGACAGAAAGGTGTCTGCTCACAGAAATGGCCTACAATCGACATGCCCTTCACTGAGAGTGGCATGCAACCGGATGTCATCATCAACCCTCACGCTTTCCCGTCTCGTATGACAATCGGTATGTTCGTCGAGTCTCTCGCAGGCAAGTCGGGAGCGCTGCACGGACTTGCACAAGACTCTACGCCGTTCAAGTTCAAAGACAAGGAGGGCGAGACAGCCATCGAGTACTTCGGCCACCAGCTGAAGCGTGCCGGATACAATTACTACGGAAACGAACCAATGTACTCTGGCGTGACCGGAGAGGAGCTCGCAGCAGACATCTACATCGGCGTAGTCTACTACCAGCGTCTGAGACACATGGTGAACGACAAGTTCCAGGTTCGAACAACAGGTCCCGTCACACCCCTCACCGGCCAACCAATCAAGGGTCGCGCGAAGGGTGGTGGTATTCGTGTCGGAGAGATGGAGCGCGACGCTCTGATCGCCCACGGAACGTCTTTCTTGCTCCAAGACCGTCTCATGAACTGCAGTGATTACACCAAAGCACATATCTGCAAAGCTTGCGGCAGCTTCTTATCTGTGCAGCCAAGCCATGGACAATACACGCGGAGAAGAGAGGGTGGCAGGGTGAGGTGTAGGAGGTGTAGTCGGAAAGCAAAGGACACAGATCCAAAGAGCGAGTGCTGGGAGGATCGTAAGGGAGAGAAGTGGCATGGTGGTGATGATGTCACTGTTGTTGCTGTGCCTGGTGTTTTGAAATACCTGGATGTCGAATTGGCGGCTATGGGGATTAAGATGAAGTTCAATGTTGGGCCTTAGTGCGGTGGTGGGTACAAGCGGATGCATGGAGTCACGGCGTTTGACAGGTACGAGAGGTGTTAGGGCTCGGAATGGTAAGGAGGTATGCATAGCGGTGGTGTCTGCATTTGAAGCTGGCTGGAGCTGATTGTGGCAACCGCATTACTGTATTATGACATATTTACTGAATCTGCATGTAGTGTACACTGTTGCATAAATAGTGAGCACCTCGAAGTCTTCATCAAACTCACAATATCAGACATTAGCTTTCCTGGGGCGAACATCATGCGGGTCAGAGTGCACGTGGCGCTTCACATGCGTTAACTGTTGTTCGTGCACGGGCCATGAACCGCAGCGCAGGCCCTGCTCCGGACTATTTGAGCCATCTTCTGCAATTCATCTGAGCCTTCCAACTCTCACACAAACACCTACCTCGTTTCTGGCCTACCTCGACCACCACACCCACAACGAAAACACAATACCAACAACACAACAACACAGCATCATGCTACCTCGAAGATGAAGACCACTACCATCACCACCCTCATCGGCGGCTTCGTCGCCACATTCGCACCTGCTTCTCTCGCTATGCCAATTGCGAACACCACCACCTCGACTCCTCACGTCAAGACCTTCAACTCGACCTCCCTCCTTACCGTCAACACCACGCTCACCTCCTCGAAAGCCTGAAACGGCTGCGACAGCGCGGGCGACGATATGGGCGATGTCGAGATGTGCAGCTGTTATAGAGATACAGGGAAGGGAGTCAAGCGTATACGTATCCCTCCTCAGAACCTGGCTCTTCCACTAACTACCCTCGACTTCCTCCTGACTGACTGAATGACTGGTTGGTTTGCAGTACTACCTCCGTCTCGCCATCTCCGACATCTGCGCTGCGATTAGTGAGGGAACGACTTTCGGTCCCGGCGCAGACCAGACTAAATCCGTCGGTCGAGTCTACACTTACGACACCACCCCTTCCTCCGGCTCCGAAGGCGTCGTCTTCACTATGATCCAATACGTCGCCTCCGAACTCGATACCACCGACGCTTGTCTCGCAAAGCTAGGCGATGCGTACACGATGCCATACGATGTCTGCTTCCAGGTCGGATCTACCTTCCACGCCCCCATCGACGAGTGTAACAAGGGAGGAGAGAATGGGAAGCATGGCGGGTATGGGGTCGATGAGTGTTTTGAGTATTTGGTTGATCCGAATCCTTTGGTAAGTTGTATTCACATGTGTGGGAGAGTGAGGGGAGAGATGCTAATGATGTAATAGATCAACAACCCAGGACTCGTCAATCAATTCGCCTGAATCGAGAGGGAGTCTGGAAAAGGCCGGAAGGCTGTCCAGCCTGAGTTGAATGAAGACCTCGATCTCTGTTCTGATCGGACCAGACCTGCAGAAGGAAGTCAGCAAAAGCGCGAGGGACTTGCTTCGAGCAATGGGGTCACTGAACACGAGCATAATTGCGGCGTAACAAGAAGATGAACGTTTCAGATAGCTTCATTCGTGCCCGTACTGACTAGCACATTGACTCTTCCGCAACGATCCATTTTGCATCTACACTTCTTGACAGGAATGCCCGACTACACACAGCAGCTCCTGCACATGCAAGTTCTTCCAGTCATGCCCACTCACGCCAGAACGCCCAACACATTTGCGAGCAAGCGCGTCCTGACTAGACAAACAAAGTATCCTCGTTGATGTTGTACTTCTTAATCATATCCGCAAGCTTCTTCGACTCCTGAACAAAGTCGATATTGCGAGCGATCTGTACTTGATAGCGGACCCTGCGAACATGTTAGCGACCCAACCGTCTCTTGCTGACATGCAACGACATACCTCTGCTGATCCTGGAAATTATCCATCTTCGCACGACACCTAAAGATGAAAGACTTGCAATTCGCCTCAGCAAACAAATCGGTCACTCTCTTGTCGTCACCCTCCTCCTTCATGGCCATGAGGTCATTAGCCGACACGCCCATGATCTGCTGTCCCACATCATCAAAGCAACTCAACCAGATCTGTCCGGTGTGGTCGCTCACGTTCACAGACATGATATATCTGTACTTCGGCGCCGGCCAGGACTTGTCGCACTTCTCGCATCGCCACTCGCCATCACCGACCTCAACGACTTTCTTGTTGCAAGGCGCTGGGTCGGTCGTTTGGCAGGCTGGGTAGCTGACGTTGTCTTGTTTCACGTAGATGATGGTAGCTTTGATGCTGAACCAGTCGGTATCGTTGCTCATGCCGAGGTTCTCGTCACGGACTTGCGCGATGGTCTTCGTGTCATTCTTCTGGCCACCGCTTGTAGCTCCCACAGTCGACATCGTATTGGCGTGCGATGAGAACTGCTCGGTGCGGCCAGCGGCGTTGTACCATCCCTTGAGCTTGTATGCCTCCTCGATGTCAGGGTCGATGTTCATGCTTCCAGATGAGAGAAGGGAGAGGGAGCGGCCACCAAAGTCGGATACCTTGACACCCTTGAAAGCGACTACTGACTCCGGCTGCGCATCGAAGGACTCTGCGGTCTTGCCCCAGATCGTAAGGCGCACGTTGAAGCTGCTGTCGTCGACAAGAGTCAACTCGCGCTTGCTGTATGGCTTTGAAGTCGTCTTGGAAACGATCTCGCTGACTTCGCCGATATCTGACAGTACACCGATGACATCGATAGTCATGTCTTTCTCGACGTTCTGAAGAGCAGCAATGTTCGTGAAGTTATAACGGACTTGCGGCACTCCATCGTTGTCTTCGGCCTTCTCGACAAGCGTATCTTTCTCGAATGTGAGCTCATAATCGTTGTTCAGATTTGAGAACTGCTTCTTCGCCAAGTTGACTCTGCAAGGACTGGAGATGTAATAGACGCTGCCCTCGTGCAAAACGTCATACCACTGGTCGACTGCTTCGTTGAACATGGTAGCGCGGATCTCGCCAGAGTCGTCCAAGAAGTTGGCGCTGAACAGCTTGCCCTCACCATTCTTGTTGTGCCATGTCTTGATGTCGCCCTTGTTTGTGCAGCGCGCCTTGATTGTCCACTTGTGCGTGTACGGAGAAATGGCTTCGATGGGTGTGATGTTGGCGTGCGAGCCTCCGTTAGATGCGCCATTTGTTCGCGAGGGAAGAGAACGCTGGGGTGTTTGCTGTTGCTGTTGCGGCTTTTGTCCGTAGAAGTTGTTGCCCGTGATGTTTCCAGGCTGCGGCTTAACATCCTCTTGTGCTTCTTGCTTCACGGCTTCCAACGCCACAGGCTGTCCCAGCTTTTCCGGCTCTCCATACTCTTCTAATACGTCCAGACCGATGATGATGAGGATGTGCTTGTCTTTGACGAAGTTCGATTGGAAGGATTTGAGACGGCAGATGCTGCCCTTCTTGAGCTTCTCATCGTTGATCAGCCAGTTCGATTCTGCATTCCCAAGTTAGCTTCTGACTACTACGTGGACTCTAACAATCACATACGCATGGACAGCATGCCCTGAATGAAGTTTATCGTGTCGTTGAAGACCACTCGCCACCGTTCTTGCCCGTTCGATCCTTGAGCCATCGGCTTGATTTGAACACACTGCAATATCGGATTGTCGACATTTTGGCCTTCGACGATGTTGCGCAGAGCGCCGACGCTGATAGCGCTCGCAGCGTCCGCCATGGTGAGCTTGGAGTGGGTGCGGTGTGAGAAGTTAGGCGGAAGTTGTTTGTGATGAGATGGAAGTGTTTCCTCTGTGCACTTTAGGTACGCGACGCGACCCCGCGACGCGTCTTAGGCAGATACATCACGTGATATGGTTTGCCCTGATGCCTGTCGGTTGTGACAGTCTCTGGCAAGCTTACATCTGTGATGCATTCATCGATGTAGGTGAAAGAGGAGGTTCTAGGAAGGTAGGTGATCCTCAGAGATCAAATCTCCATCATAGCTGATATTTGCTCTACATGCTGATAGTCCCCTGTTTACCGAGCTCATAGCAGTCCGTTTCTGCGTCTACTCGTCCATCATGATCATCTTACAAGGAGCGAGCTATTCAAAGTCAGCGATTTGACTTCCATTAAATCATTTGAAGGTACTCGAGACTTACCCTGCGAAACCTCACTCTGGCTAATGTGCCTCAACTTATTAATCGCCGGAGTCTCACCCGTAACAACCCCCTTCGCAACCTCAATCGTGCTGGAGATGATGTTCTTTCGGCTAACGGCATAAGAGATAGTGCTGGCCTTCACTTTGATCAAGGCGATACGCGGGTCCTCCGGTCCACCATCATGCTTGCCATCACCGAGATCACCCAACCAGGCCTTGAGGGCTGGCGAGTAGAACTCCCGGACCTTTGCGCGGTCAGTCTCGACGGTTGCGGTGCCGGAAATGGATGCCCACTCGCCAGTGGAGTTGAGGAATCCTATGTTGACCTCTGGGTGGGCTTCGAGGTCGTCGGTCTTGCCGGATTCAGTGTTGGTGTGGAAGATGAAGTCAACAGGGGTTTCCTTTCCAGCCAACGCCATGCATCTCGAAACCAACAATCCGTCACCAGTTCGGGTAGTCAAGAGGCAGAACTTTGTTCGGTCGACGAAGTGTGCCAGGTCATCGACTTTCTCCTTCAATCCTGGCTCCTGCTCGTTCTTCTGAGTGTATGGGTCGGCTGGCTTGGCGCCGGTGTCGGTGTTGCTGTAAGACATGTTGGCGGTGGTTTGATGGAACGGTCTTATGGTGGTTCTGTTCTTGATTGTCAGGACGTTTGGTGTTTGAGGTATTGATGATGGTCGAATCGCGCAAGATCCCGCAAGGCCAATTGACAGTGGTCGTTGCCAATGGCTTGCCCCTTGGATCAATCGTTTTGACATCATCACAAGGTCTGATGCATCGATGGGAATCGGGAAGAAGGGGACGACGACTCACCAGTTGAAGATTTCTTTGCTGTTAAATCTATCAAGTTGTCATGGAAGTGTAAGATGAGACGGGATCACTCCTCAATTTTGTTTACCGAGCGACGTGAATGCCCCACGATGGTCTTGATGACGTCGCCAATTCATCATGCCCCTCACCCGTCCAAGAGTTCACCTCACACAACACATGGCTCCTCCTGCAGGAGATCGGAAACTCAAGCGTCAGCCGCATCTAATCTGAGATCTCTCGCTCGCGGTTGTCTCCGGAGCTTCTTGCTTTCAAACGAAATTCCTTGAATCACTCGACGATTTCGAGCAAAGCTGCTCGCTCACTTTGAGCGTATCTTTCTCTCATACTCGCAACATGTTGTTGCAAGCTTCGAGAAATCCCAAAAGTCGCAAAAGTTGTAATGTCGATCGATCACGCCATGGCTCAAGGTCGGGTATAACTGTCGTCAGATTGTTGCTTCGTAGACTCATTCTTTCTTGCTTTCTATGACACAGTAAGTATACTACATTGAAGCATCTCGACGCAATCTCAGAGTTCACCTAGTCGATCTTGAGCGAACCGTAGATCCTGTGTACGAATACCCAACAGGCAAAGAAACCAATGGATCCTAAAATTCAAAGTCAGCTCACATTCACCAACCCCGACAGGCTAGGTCCAGACTTACCACTCAGCAAGAACCACAGAAAACTCAATAGCAGCGAGTATCCAAAGTACAGCAACCCTCCCGTAAAGCTGCTAAAGCTCAACATCCTCGACCAGTACAACAGACTGTACGCAAATACATATCCGGCACTCGCTCCGCTACTAGCGAAAGCTCTCCATTGCCAATGATAATTCTCTGCGCAGAGCAGGAAGTAAATCATCAAGATCGTCACAGCCGCGGACGTTACAATGAGTAGCCCAAAGCTGAGGAAGAGGAAGCCGAACATGTAGTATATCCGATTACTCCAGAGCGAGTTCATGATGAAGTACAGCTCCACGAAGATCGCGCCAAAAGGCAGGACGCCAACAAGGAGCATGCTTGGGACAAGGCGGAGGTAGCCTTGTGAAGGTGGGATCTGTCGAGGGATTTGGTTCGTTCGAACAGGTGCGTCTTGCACAGGTTGGCGGAAACCGACCCAGGAGCCTGCGACGGAGAGCGGCACAGAGATGACGAACCAGATGCCAACAATGACGAGCATGGTCGTGAAGGGTACTGCTCCGGATGATTGCCGCGCCCAGACGAACAGGTTTAAGAGAAAGAAGACACCGAAGACGAAGGCCGGTACAGCTACTGGCGTGTAAACGAAGAGCTGCTTCGATTTCGTTCCCTGGAAAGACTTGTAGACTCGCGAGCTGACGTATCCACCGACGAAGCCGAATGCAGTGTAAAGGAGTATCATGACTGTCGCAAGACTGCCACGGTTGCTTGGCGAGAGAAATCCGACAACTGCGAAGGCGATCGTGAATCCTGCCATCATGAACAGCTGGGCGCCGTTTCCAACAAGAATCGAGAGTCCAAGGGAGTGCTTTGGCGGCCGGAAGACATCTCCATGGACCAGCTTCCAACCGCTGTCCTCCTGAATGCCATCTTCGACGCTGTTCCCATTCAAGTCGTCCAGTCCGAGCTGGTCCAAGCGGTTATAGCGCGCAATGTCCTTCCTAAGCGTCCTGACCAGAATCGTGCTAACCATACCTATCAAGAACATGACGATTACCGCGCTGTTGATCAGGGAGAACCAGTGGATCTTCGGATCGAAGACATGAAGGTATTTGTCCCACCTGGTCGCAAAGGAAGTCGCAGATGGCCTCCAGTAGATACTGTACGTCCAGAGCATCCTGGTCCGATCCTTCTCAGAGAGCTTCAAAGGTGCACCTCCCTCTGAGCAGTCTGCAGCCATATCGTCTCCCTGTCCGACTCTTTTCGAATCTCTTCGGGATGAAGGCTCCACTAATATCCCAACGACCCTGTATTCATTCTTTCGCACTTGATGATAATCAATGAAGATATCATAGTGGTTGTTCAAATGTGGCTTCTCATTCTCTACCTTCCCCAGCGCAAACCCAGGCTGGTAGAACTCGGTGTTCGTATTCGGGTCGAGGTAGTTCTGTGCCGCGGGTAGACCATCCACCAGCCAGTTCACGATATAGTTCTGGTATATCCTTCTATTGACAAACTTGGCGTCTCGCGCCTCAAACCATGTCTCATCGCATACCGCCCTGCACGTCTCATTCACTTCCATCCGCAGCTCAAAAGGTGAAGTGAGGATGCGATCGCCGAAGAGTATGCTCCCGAGAGACTCTGAGATGTGTCTCGGCCCATCCTTAGGTTGGCAGAAGTGGAAGTTGGGATGGTAGTAGTCGAAGGAGAATGCCGACCGCACTTGGGTGTCGCGCTGCGATTGTGAGGGCGTGAGGTGATTGACATTGAGCGGCACGAGATCGCCATGCTTGTAATTCGTAGGTGTAATGCCTGGCAGGTAGAAGGCACTTAGAAGGGGCGCTGTCGAGACCAGCAGCAGCAGGCTTGCCGGCAGCGGATCGAGCCGCATGGCTGTTGTTCAGTCAGTCTCCAGTGGCCTCAGTGTGTTGTCGCGATGAGCGCAAATCGTGATGCTCCTCGATGCCGTTCTAAGCTGACTTTCGGTGGTCGAAATATTGATACAGGCCAGCTAGTGGTAAACTTGGAGCCTGCCACCGACCATCCGGCGGAAGCAGTCAAAGCTCCTCGAAGCGTGTAGAGTGGGCGTCGTCACCAACGGACCGCAGTCTCCCGTGATTGGTTCCTGAGCGCGATGCGTGTTCTTTCTCCCAGACTCGCAACTCCTTCGGGTTCAATGGTAGGGTCGGATTATTGAGTTCTGGTACAGCAACACAGGAGCACCCGTAAATGTTGTATTACCAGCGAAGTGAAGGTGTTGGACTTGGACAGCTTGCCATAAAGTCGGCCCGCGGCAGTCACCAGCCACACTGCCAAGTCAAGTCTGCCAGGGTGATGGAATGGCCAAGAAGAGGCTGTGACCGTTTAGGCAAGCAGCACGTGAAGGACATTCGACAACACTTCTCGCAAAGATCACAGCAAGCATGTGTAAATTGCTTGCGCTCATCACTATTGGATCGCTTGATAGCCTGAGTTGATCACTTTGGTATTCCCTACCCCGGACTACCATTCTAAAAGCATACGCGGCCTCAATCTTACAGAAGCGCTAAGGAAACGAAGCGCAGTGCTAATTGATGCAAAGTCGTATCTCATTGAAGCCTGTGCGCCGGGCCATGTCTTCATATCTGCAGAGGGCTTTGATGATCTATGTAGTCCATTGGCATCCATCCTCCAGCGCCGTGCCGTGCCAATGCCTCAGCGCGTACGCGAGCAGTAACCCAAATACAATCCCCGTACTTGAGGTAAAAGTAGATGTACAGAAGAAGCTGAGCCCATCTCATCACACCGTGTCCGTTGGCTTCCGGTGATTCCTTTTCGCAATGCCTGCGGACGCCACATCCACAATCTACATCTCACTAAACCGAAAGCTTCGCTTAAGAGGTGTATGACATGTAGGTGCTACCGTAGGTCGATGGCTCAGAGCCAGTGACAAGGAGACCATCACTGACCATGTAGTAAGCGTAGCCGGCGACGTTGTCGTTGCTGTCCATCCAGGGCATGACCTCTTCAAGGAAGGACTTGATCTGGTCGTCGGAGCCCGTAGCACCGAACTCAGAAACGTAAACCGGCTTGCCGTTGGCCATGTCGATAGCCTGCTGGACGTGCGACTTGAAGTATTCAGTGTTCTCCGCGGAGTCGTACCAGTGAATGCTCAAGCAGTCAATCTGGCAGTCAGTGCAGGAGTCAAGGAAGCTCTGTAGCCAAGTGAGACCCATCGATCCGCCACCGTTGGTGACAGACGGTGCGCAGAGCTTGGCCTGGCCCTTGAATGGATTCATGTAAGTGCTGTAAGCAGAAGCGGCAGCAGCTGCGCCAAGGTTGGCCTGAGTGCTGAGATCCGGCTCGTTGAAAGAGAAAAGGTGAGTGGCGCCAGAGCTGATGGCAGATTTGGCGTTGTCACTCCAGGAGCCGGTGAACTCATCGGAGGTACCCCAGAGGGTAGGAATGAACTTGTAGTTGCCCTCGAGTCCGTTGCTGGACGAGCCCCAGTTGTAGGCCCAGGAGACTTCTTTGGAGCCGCTGAAGCAGGAAATGAGGCTCGCATCATTGTAAGCGAGACCGCGCTTGCCCGAGGAAGATGAGGAGCTTGAGTAAGAAGCCGGGGCGGACGAAGTCTTAGAGCCCTGGTTCACACCCTTGTCCGGAATCGAGATAGAGGCAGAGAGGATGGCAGCTGCCGTAGTCGAAGAGACCATGCTGCTGTAGGAAGGAGCAGCCTCGGATTTGGTCACAGGAGCAGCTTCGGTGCTCGAGCTGGAGGAGTATGCTGGTGCCGAGTATGAGCTGGAGACTGGGGCGGCCTCGCTGCTGCTAGAGCTGCTGGAGTAGGAAGGAGCAGAGTAACCTGGAGCAGAGGCGGCAGAGCTGGACTCAACTGGAGAGGCCTCAGTGCTGCTGGATGAAGAATACGATGGCGCAGAGTATATTGGAGCAGTGCCGGCGGATGAAACTGGAGCAGCCTGTGAAGAAGAAGGCGCGGAGCCCTCAGTGACATACTGCGTGACCTTCTCGGTCTGAGTGACAGTCACAGCTGCGCACTCGTCACCTGCGGCACTTGTCTCATGACCGGCGGCAGCCGCGCTGGCAGACGAGGCGAAGTTGACGTTGACAGTGCGGTAGACTGTCTGGGTGCTATACTCCGTGGCCGTGTTGATAGAAGTCTGGGTGGTCGGGACACCAGTGGATCCGTAACCTTCAGTTGCGTTGGCAGATGGGTATGGGTATGGCACGCCGGTACTGCCAGTGGCGTGCAAATGGTGATGACCATGACCGTGCTTGTGGCCGACGTAAGGAGAGGCCAACGCCGTCGAGGCCAATGCCAAGACGGACAAGTGAGTGACTGGCGACATGATGAAGATGCTCGTGTCGTAAAATGCTAGCTTCTGATGCTGGTCGTGGGATATGCTGTCGTGACTGTGTGCTGTTCTATCGCGCGCGAGATCAGAAAGCTGCTGCTAGAGCGCTGGACTGTCGTGATGCAAGCCGACCAGGACAATTGCTGTGATGCTGTGGGTAAAATGAAGGTGGTGTCCGGGTGAGTGGACGTGGTCGAGCAGGAGCTCAAAAGAGAGTGGCAGCAATTGCAACAGGTGAACGAGGGCTATCAATGCACGTACAATGGAGGGTTGAAGTGCGACAAAAGAAGAAGAGAAGTTCTCACAGCTGCAGCAGCAGCACCAAGAGGGAGGCGCACATGTGCTTCGGCAACAACCAAACAGGGGCCGTTATGGCGGCCGTTCGTCGTTTCAGTGGACGCGCAATCGGAGCAACGTCTGTAGGACCCACACGCAACGCTCTTGTGCCACTGACGGCGCTTGAACGACTGGGTCTCTGCTCATCATGACTGGTTCCTGGCCACTCTGCTCGCTGTCTTTCTGAAAAGGAGCCGAAAGGTTCGCTGCCGCAACCCCAGAGGCCAGTGCACACGGAACACAGCGCGTCGCGGCGACTGTGAACGTGTGGGCGGCACTAGAGACTGGGCAGACCAGCCGTGCTCGTCTCGCCCATTTCCAGCCGTCAGCCTGCGACGGCGGTGTTCGAGTCGCTTCGAGCTCTGGGAGGTGCGGTCAACAGGAGAAGGGAGTAAGAGTCATGACGATTGGCTCGACGGGAGAAAAGATCTGGGCTGCAAGGTACCCGGACGGTACCGCAGCGCCTCTCGGCTCGGGTGCGTTTCATGATCCTCTCCGCCCTCCAATCGGGTCCAGAGTCCAGACCGTGAAAAAGAACCCTTCGGTTGCAGATGACCGTGACAACAACCCAACACCGTCTCGCAGAAAATTCGTGCCCAGCTCATCATTTCCCGCAGGTATCGACATGGGCTGTTTGCTGGACTGCGGGGCCGAAGAAGGCGTAAAAAGAAAATTCAATACTTCACTCGGGTTCACTACCATCTGGTTGCTCTTGTAAGTCTCGACAAGAATATTATTTGCAAAGAAGACCGTGTTTCGGGAGGACGCCTCCAGGACTAGGAACTCTCGGCGCTTTGGCTCCCTCTTCGTGGAGTGCAACCGCCCATAACGGGAAGCTTCGCCGCAGGATACGAGTGTTCTTGTTTGACAAAGCGCTTGTTGACCCGCCTTGCATAGCGATGACAGCAACGACAGTCTCGGTGGACTGGCTGTACAGGAAGGGGCTCTGGCATCCACGCTAGCTCTTGGTGCGAAGAGAGACTGGCATCTGATGTTAGCAAAGTTTTGATCACCACCAGAGACACTGCATGCATGCAGCCGCCCTGCTCGGCTCCGCAAAGAATTGATAGAGGATCTTCAAGACACTGTGGTCGATGGACACTGCATGCTGCCTGGCTGAGACAGCGCACGATAAAGTAGCACTCTGCAGGTATGGCGGAGGATCTGCCAATGTCCCTGGTTCATGGCTGAGCACGGCAGAGAAAGCATGTTGCTGTACCGCCCTCTGGATTTTCATGACGGAGTATAGGCGTTGAACTCGGTACAATAACTGCGAGAACATGTATAGGTGTACAATGATGCCGGCCTGGAAAGTTTGTAAGTGAAATTCTGGGCAGTGGGCACGTCTCGTTCCTGCGGCCGTGGACCTGGGAGCCTCTCCGCCCTCGTCGGCAAGGACGATACTCTGCAATGTACAGGCGCTACGACCTAAGCTTGCTTGCTGACCGTTCTGACTGACCAGGAACCACCGACCAGACATACTTGAAGCTCTGTAGCCTTGCGTTCGGTAAAGCCATGCGAGATCACGCAAGGTGCAACTAGAGCAACATGACATTATGCGACAACTGACAAGGCAAAGCGGTGTCACGGCGTGTGTCTGTGGCATCAATGGTGTTGTATCTGCTGGTCAAGTGCAGTTTTGTACGTTTTGCGGATCGTGGGATGACAAGAGCTAATGAACAGGCTCCTGCAGAAGCACACTGCGACAACTCGAAGCATTCTTGCCGTGGATATCAAGGGCATTGGAGCACTGACGAAATGACCTACTCTCCATCAATCATCGCCGCAGTTCGATGGCTGACTCTGATCGTCAGCAGTTGTGGGTGGCCTCCTATGGCCTTCGAATCACAAGCCTTGCTCTTGGCTTGAAATATGGTGCAATCTCATAAATGCCCATGGATCAATCAAAGATGGCAACTCGAGTGGCGTTCCACGCCGTAAGCAAGCTCGTTGGAGGCCTGGCCTGGTTTAAAGACTGCCAGTCATTGCCTTGCAGAATTATCATGTTTTCGCAGAATCATCATGCTTTCTTTGCTGTAGGATGAAAGCTGCTGAGACTTCACAGGCCTTTTTGAGACATCAACGCACACTTCACTTGCTTCGAGCGAGACAAGCCGCGACACGTGGCCCGTGCGTACCCTGATTGCCGCATTCAAACAGTTCACCGAGACCGACTCAAACAGGCGAATTGACACCGAACTTGCTCACAGTCATGTACACATTGAACGATCACATACGAGCCGCTGAGGAGCCACATCCTTCAACCAACGATCAACAACCGATTTCGCCAGTACGAATAGATGCTTCCCGCAGTCAAGACAGCCTTTGAGACCGCTGAGCTTCTCCAGCAGGTCTTCTTGGAGCTGCCACAGCGTGGTCTTTTGCTTTCCTAACGAGTGTGCAAGGCTTTCAAGAACGCCATCGCCGACACCAAGTTGTAGCAGCGGCTGTTCTTCGAGCCGGTCCAGTCACTGCAGGTGGTTTATGGCATCAGAGCAAGTGAGTAGCTGCAACGTACGCAAGCAGAATACAACACTGAAAAATCTCAGCCCGCGATCAGCGTATCTGGTGTACAAGTGTGCGGTTGGGGTAGCTGATGTCGAAAGAGATGACGAGGCATGTTACATTCTCCAAAGACTCAGAGGTCCCAAGGGCGACGACAGCGGAGGAACAGAAGCCCAGCTCAAGAATATTCGAGAGGTAGTCAGTCTGAAGAAGGAGACCACTCATCGAGCTTCCTGTCTGAATATGCCTTTTCGCATTGGATCTGGCAAGCTCCGCACATAGCCCCGTCTGGTCAGCCATCGACGCTGGATGCTTCGATCCAATCCAAGGTCCATTGCTCTCGGTGCGTGTCTGTCAGAAGGTCCAGAATATCCAGATATGCATGGACCCGTCAGCACCTCTCCCCAAAAATGCATTTTCCATTTCAGCCACGCGGCACAAGCATCTCTGACGTCACATCTGGCGCACGGTCCAAGTTCACATGAAGTCAACGTTTGTTTCGTTATTGGGGCTACGAGTACAAGCTACTGGTAGGTTGTCAAAAGCATTCACAGAGAATGCGAAAATCCCTCAGCTCTGGCCTTTTTGGTATCCTGTACCAATGCAAGTTTGAGCTGCCTCCCTGATGACTCACAATTTTTCGAATCTCTGCTCGTCGCCCGTCTTTTCCTGGGAATCGTTCGCATCTGCGCCGGCATCTTCTCATACCAATCCGTCGTAAAGTGAGAGCGCTGACACGATCGTCTCGTCGCGCTTGCTTCCCTCCTGGATGCTCGTCAGCTTCTTGTCCTCGGCCATGCAAAGTACTGTTCCGACTCACCTTGAACTCCGCCATATCTAGACTGCCATTCTCGTCCTTGTCCATCATCCTGAAGATCTTCTTCACTCTCTTCTCCGGTGTGTCCTCGTCTTCAGGCAGCTTCACCATGCTTCCGACCATCTTGTATATCGCTTCCACAATCGCCAGCATCTCGTCGTAGCTGATCTTACCATCACCGTCGATATCGTATAATTGGAAAGCCCAGTCCAACTTGTCCTCCATCTTCCCTCTACTAGTAACGGAGAGTGCGCAGATGAACTCCTTGAAGTCTATGCTTCCTGACTTGTCGGCATCGAAGACATTAAACACGTAATCGGCGAATGAGGACGGATCTCCGAACGGGAAGAACTGCTTATAGATCTTCTGGAACTCGGCCTTGGTGAGCATGCCGCTGGGGCAGTCCTTCAGGAAGCCTTAAGATACGATCAGCACGCGTCTTCCTGTTGGAGGTATGTAGCACATGACGTACCCTTATACCATTGTTGCAGCTCCTTCTTGTCGAAATGTGTGGCTTTTTGCAAGTCGGCCAGTTCTTGCTGGCTCAGCTTGCTCTGACTGTTGGAGCGATGCACTGTCAGCTTGTCCTTGAACATCTCCAGGTGTGAAACACCTGTGCTGTGTCGCATCTCTGTTTCGAGGTCTTGCATGCCAATCTTCAAGGCGCATTCCTGCTTGGCTTTAAAGGCCGGGTAGCTGTGGGAAATGTTCCGAGGTATACGAAAGGGGCGAGGGCGAGCATAGTGACCAGTATCAGCGATGCTGGTCCTTCGCTCTCGGAGCGGTTGTTGTTCGGAGGGAGCTATGTCGGGGATGATATCGTGAACCGGCTTCTTGACCTTGGGGGTGTCGGCCATGTCGAAGGTTGTCGCAGTTCCTGTCCCACTGTATCCAAAGCGCTTGTACTGCAGACAGCACGTGTTTGCGTTCGTTTGTGACGTTTTCCGAAGAACTCGTGCCAGCGCACCCCAAGCAGCCTAAACCAGGATCTCTCCACTTTCGCCCAAGAAAGCGGTTGCGACTGACAAACGTCATGTGTCTCGGGCAATACAAGGCCACGTGAGAAGAACAAGTGAAGGAAAGACTGTGTACTGACCTCTTGCCCATGGCGGGCGACTGGTTCCCGTATGTTGGAACACCGCAGTGGTGAGAGTGATATCGAACAGCAGGCGGGACCGAGTCAGGTTGGGTGGACAGAAGAGTGGGACGTGGGACAAGGACTTGTTCGGCGCAGAGTCGTTCGCGGGTCGAGGGCGTTGGCAGAGGCTTGGGGTGCTTGTCAGAATTGACCGGGGCGCGGCGGACGGGTCTTGTAGGCGTGGAAGTGGTGAATAGTGAGAAAGGTAGGTAGTTGTGGTCTAGAATGAGGCAAGCATGTTGGCATCGCGCTTGGGTGTATCGCGGGGCGGTTTGATCGATGCAGCAGCCAGCATAGCCACAATCGATCATCACGGCACCGGATTGGCGGCACCCACGCTGCCGTGCATTTGACACATGGCCGGTGCTGAGGGTTCTCCTGGAAACACATCCAGACAGACCTCCCGTTCTAGATCCATACATGTACCATCGGCAGCTGGTGAAAGCAGGACTCCAGGAGGTGGCAGATGCGACGTCGTCTTTGGCTTCACGCTGCGAGAGCAAAGTCCCGCCACGTTTCATTGGAGCCGAAGCCGCATCGGCCCTGGAGCCTCCGACGACGAACTCCTGCAAAGAACATCCTCCAGGCTCATACGGAGTACGACATTCATTGAATTGCAACTCGAGGCAATCAACTCACTATCCATCGCTACCAGCACACAGACTTCACTGTCGTATGCGTGGAGGATACGTACCAGATGCTGCCCTGAGCCGGATCACTGCTCCCCTGCCGCCGACGCGCGGAACAGAAGTCAAAATCTGTCAGACAAGTGATCTAATACATCTCCTTGGGCAGATGTCAGCGGGCTAGGGGTGCGAATACGGCCATGGCAAACTCATACTTCGACAGAGTATCATCGCCGGCGACTGAGAATGGTGGCTCAATTCTCTCACCAACAATGCCAAGCGTGGGCGGGACCAAATCTAATGCTCTACAAAACAGGATTACAAGCGTCCTTTCCGCGTCGTACGCCGATCTGGAGATCAGAGATGCGCTGTCTATCCTGGATGAAAGAGGTCTGCACAACACCGCAAATGCTCGGCGCAACTTGAGGCTGGACGTACAGGGAGAGCTCATCCAATGCAATGGCAAGATCGTGCAAGACTTCGGCAAGGTGGCCGAACAGCTCAAACGCATTGGCAGTGCGATCACCAATCTCAACAACAGTTGTGCGGAGATGCGCAAGCACATCGCTGCTTCAATTCGCGATACAGGACCAATGCTCGATGAGGCGAAATCAATTCTTGCAGACCGGCGACAAGTTGAAACCAAACGGCAGCTTTTGGAGGCTTTCAAAAAACACTTTGTTGTGTCAGATGCTGATCTGGCTACTTTGACATCGACTGCCGAGCCTGTGAATGACGATTTCTTCAAAGTACTTACCCGAGTCAAGAAGATACACGAAGACAGTCAGGTCTTGCTTGGGTCCGAGAACCAACGACTGGGTCTGGAGATCCTGGAGCAGAGCTCGCGTCATCTCAATGCTGCTTTCCAAAAGCTATACAGATGGATTCAAAAAGAGTTCAAATCTTTGGATCTGGAGAATCCACAGATCAGCGCTGCCATCCGACGAGCTCTTCGTGTGCTCGCAGAGAGACCGACACTGTTCCAGAACTGCCTGGACTTCTTCGCTGAAGCTAGAGAGCACATACTATCGAACAACTTCTATGCGGCTCTGACAGGATCGCCAGTATACCCCGACCATCCAGTCATGGGTAAAGCAATTGAACTGTCTGCTCACGACCCGCTGAGATATCTCAGTGACATGTTAGCATGGGCACACTCTGCCACTGTTTCCGAGCGAGAAGCGCTTGAAGTTCTATTCATCGCAGAAGGCGACGAGATCGCCAAGAGCATCCAAGCGGGCATCGAGAGCGAGCCGTGGTCAAGATCAGAAGACAGTGACGTGCAGCCCTTCGATGGCCGCAAAGCCTTGAATGAGCTTGTCGATCGAGACCTAGCTGGTGTTTTCAGACTTCTGAGGCAACGGACAGAGCAGGTCATTCAGAGTCATGAGGATGCTACACTGGCATACAAGATATTGAACCTGGTCAACTTCTATAGCAACATCTTCGCAAACCTCGTGGGGCAGGAGTCGGCCCTCATCGCATCTCTCAGCCCACTCTCGAATACAGCCATGCGCGCGTTCAGGTCAACGACGCGAGACCATGTCACGAATCTCCAGACTGATTTCGCCATATCAACAGACGATCTCGCTCCTCCCGAGTTCCTTGTAGACGCGCTGCAGACGTTGAAAGTACTGATGAAGAGTTACGACACTTCTAATGTCCACGCGAGCCGCGCGCAACGCATCGAGGGCTTTCAACCGATTCTGCAAGAAGCACTGGATCCTTTCTTGGCAGGATGCGAGAACATCACGAGAAGACTACGTGCGCCGAATAGTCACATTTTTGCCCTGAACTGCTTGTTCGCTACCAAAGACGTACTCGGGTCGTATTCGTTCGCCGACCGAAGCGAGGAATTACAGCCCAGAATCGAATCACACGGAGCCGAATTGACAGCATCAGTGCACGCCTGGTTCCTGAAAGAATCGGGGCTCAAGACTCTCGTCGATACCGTCGCCACCACCGAGAACTTGGCATCATCGTATAAAGATCCTGGTCAGCTGCTGTCAATAGCGCAACAGCTCGATGCGTTCTTGCCGGCCGCGACTGAGGATGCGAGAGCTTTCCTGAGCCAGCTTGAGAATAAGACTGCAGCCAGGAGAGTGATCGAGCAGGCTGCTGAGCGCTTCTGTGAAGACTTTCAAGAGATCGAGAATCTTGTCATTCAGGCGGATGAGATTAGGGCCAAGCAGGTCAATGGTGATGTTGAAGACGAGGTGTGGTTGAGGGAATGCTTCCCGCGAACGGAGGACGAGCTTCGCGTTTTGTTGAGCTGAGCATAGTCGCAGGTCGTGAAACTCTATCAGGGTGGCTTTGCAAACACCGGCCATTAAAATGCACAACGGCCAGAACAGCTATCCTTGTGCGACAGCTCAGCCGCAATTGCGCAACACTATCCGTCCTGATCTCTTATACCCGCATCTTGACTTCTCATACAGCACAACTCAAGCATGGCACACGACGACAGTTTGTCCGCAAGGTCGGAATGTTCGCGTGATGAGGACTCGCTTTTGTCAGCCGACGACAATGTGTCTTCTTTGGCCTCAGTTTCGGGGCGTGCACACAGCGACGAGACCGAACATTCATCTCGATCGCAAAGCCTTCAACAAGTGGTTGATGAGACTGACACGGAAGTGGAAGAGTTTCAAGCACCCAGACAGCAAACCTCCATCTTGTCCCAATCAGATCGGAACGCCGCGTTGCTGGAGACGACCAAAATAGCCAGGACCATATCAATTGAGCCCCGACATCGCAAAGTACTAGTGTCTGGCACGAGCACATCTGCGGTATTACTGATTGGACTCATCCCGCTCATTGCCATTGGCGTATCGAGCAGATGGATCTATTCCGACCTGGACCTGTCTTCCAGATGGACGAATAACATACCCATGGGACAACACCGATTTCTCAGGCCAGATATGGAAGACGATTTCATTCGTCAGTATTACATTGGAATTCGTACATTCATCGTTCAGCGCCGCGAAGGCCATTGATATATTCTGGGACATTGTCGTCGGTGGTGGAGGGCAAGTCCTTATCTCTTACTGCATTAGGCCGCTCATTGGAAAGGCATTGATCCAGTCGATGGTTATCAGACCGGCGACGTTCGACCTGTTCGCGACACTTGCCTTGAAGACGACTACGCTCGAATCCATGCACATGAGTGCAAAGGCAGCTTGGCCGTTTTCAGCACGTAATATGCAGCAGAAACACACTGCGGCTGTCGTCAGCTACTATACATCATCGCGGCACTCGCCTACGTTTCGGTGTTTCCGATTATTTTCTCTGCAGTGACTGGATATCAGACTATAGATACCGCATATGTTGCTCGATCAGAAACCGGCGATCTCGTCGGAGCTTCGCAACTACAGCTCGTGCGTGCTGTCGATGAAGATGGTGCTCGCGTTGGCCTGACTAGCCCGTTCCCGATAGGCAATGACACACTAGATGCAACGGGTGTAATCGAAGGCTGTGAGTTAGTCGATACCTGCAACTCTCATGACATAACATGGCTGACAATTTGATTTGACAGACTGGAAAAGCTATTCGGCCTTTGCTTCAGGTCCCGCCAACTCGAGCGTCAAAAGTACGATCTATCCATGGAATGGCGAGGTTCACAACATTGGCCCGCCCTAACTGTCGATACAATTCTTCAGCCCGCAATACGACCTTGGCACTGGTGCTTTGATTGTTAGGAACGACACTCAAAACGTGGGCGTTTCATACCCCGCCGGAAATGCCACGTTTCTGCCCTGGTGGATTGAAGAAAACGCCGTGTGCCAGCCTTCAAAGCAGTACCGTTGAGGCTTTTCGTTCCTCTTCCTCTTCGTCTTCTGCGTTCTGATCGCAGCCTTCACCACGGTTCTATCTGCCATGTGGACAGACATCTACTGGGACAGTCGCTACGATCGGCTGGGATACGGAAGGAACATCTACGGCGCCGTGATGGACCTAGCCCAAGCAATAGCCGCAGAATTGGGATGTGAGGGTGCCGATTATACACCCATCGAGCTGAAGGCTGCAGTCGAAAAAGCAAAAGGCTCAATGATGCCGCTGATGCCGGACAAAGTGCTCTCAAGGAGGCAACAAGCACAAGTCATCAACCACGGGTCGGTCGACTCTAAGCTTCTTCCTGGAAGTCGTGGCTTTCTTGGATACGTCTTCACTGTGCAAGACATTGAGAGATTGAAAGAATTGCTCTTCTTTTGGAAGTCGCCATCACAAACGAGGGACAATCTCTCGTTACATTGTGGTGTCGAAAACCTAGCATCCGAAGCATTGACTCCGAACCAGGAGCAGCCTCGAGCTCGCTGGCTTCGGCGGAGTAGGAGGCGAGGCACAGTCCTCTCAGAATCATATGATGCAGCAGCTCGGCTTTAACCTGCACTACTGTAGCGTTTGGAGAACGACGAATATACATCCTCATTCTCTGCGTCTCTTCTCCGCAGCTTGGCTGATATGGAGTAAGATCCGCAAAGCTCCCGTTTAACAATGGCTGATGACGTCGGTCGACGTTCAACAACAATATGACTGACATTTCCATGGGCTTCAGTCTTCCAAACATCAATAGCACTTCGCTCGTATCATTAGTTGAAAAGAGCCAAGACTTAATCGAGGATGGCCCAAAAAACAAGCATTGAATTGCATGTCCCATTCAACGAACCCACAAGCATAGTCCACTGACTCCAACCGCAGATATACGGCCGGCACGCCCAATGGCCAAAAGATCAACATTACCCTCGAAGAACTCGGATTGAACTACACCGTCCACAAAATCGACATCGCAAAGAATGTTCAGAAAGAAGACTGGTTCCTCAAAATCAACCGTACGCTTCCATCCTCCAACAACAACCCATCCACACGCTTCTTCGCCACCCATCCCTAAACCTCCAACTAACCCTCCCTCCAGCAAACGGCCGCATCCCCGCCATAGTCGACAAAACCTCCTCCCCCCAAGGCCAACGGATCTTCGAAGGCGCCTCCATCCAACTCTACCTCACCGCAAAATACGACCCTTCCCACAAAATCTCTTTCCCCTACGATACCTCCGAATACTGGGAAATGGTCGAATGGCTCGTTTGGATGCAGTGAGTAGTCCTCAAGTATGGAAAGGTCATTTGGACGTTCGCTGAGCCTCTAACTCTTCGTTCGTCTCAGGTCCGGAATAGGACCCATGCAGGGCCAAGCAAACCATTTCTACCGCTACGCACCGACCAAGATAGATTATGCGATCCAGCGGTATCAGACGGAGACGAAACGATTATATCAAGTCCTAAACGACCGCCTCGTATCCCAAGAGAAAGCCGGCCATGGACTCTGGCTCGTCGGTGGGAAATACACGATCGCGGATCTGTGCTGTTTCTCATGGGTGAATTGGGCTGAGTGGGCTGGTATTGAGACGAAGACGTTTGAGGGATTGCAGAGGTGGTTGGAGACGATTCAGAAGAGGCCGGCGGTGGTGAGTTTCGCGAATTGAAAACACGACTGAGCTTGCAAGTGAATAGATGGCATGCTGACTTTTGGGCAGAAGAAAGGAAATAACATCCCTGACAAGTTTGAGATGAAGGAGGCGATGAAGACGAAGGAGGGAGAAGAGGAGTATGCGAAGCATCATTCGAATTGGGTAATGCAGGGGATGAAGGAGGATCAGGAGAAACATTCGTAGAAGCGATCATCTTATCGGTCGAGATCCTCATGTCATACACTTGTAGTTCCATTTCACATCTACATCTTCAACGCCCTCGTCGTCCTCTCATAAAACTCCAACGTACAAGCCGCCAGAAAACAGGGTATCTCTTTCCTCCCCTCTACCCAGAACTCAATCAACCCACGGATCTCATTCGCGAAAGCACTTTGCGGTCCACCAGACACTTTCATCGTTCCATTCTCTCCATCAAATACGATGCTATTCTCCACCTCCTCGTCGTCTGAAAACTGGGTAGGATACAGGATACTCGTAGCTTTGACACGGCCGTTGGGCATGAAATCCAGTTTCCAGCCGAGGATTGAGCAGACTGCTTCCCGGAACTCGAGGGATTTGGCGCCCCAGATCTGTTTGAGGCGAAGGTCTTTCCTCTCCATTTTCCTGGTCTGGGCTTGCAGTTCTTCAAGTTGGAGTCGGACGCTGTCCAGGGTGCTGATGGGAACGACCATGGTTCCGTTCGGCTTGCCTTCGAGTTGAGCGAGAAGGGCCGCATTCTCTTCTCGTAGGGTCTTGAGAGCAGACATTTTGATCGCTTCGACTTCGGCGGTCGGGTTGTTGCGTAGCTCGAGGACTCGTGTTCGGGAGGACTCTTTGAGTGATGTGACTTGAGATACACTGGCTTTGAGTTCAGCCTCAAGTAGCTGATTGCGCTTTTGCAGCTTCTCGAGATCGTCTTGGAGGGTCTTCGCTTTGCGTTGGAGCTGGCCAAGTCGTTCGTCAGAAGCAGCATCTTCTTCACGTGCACGCTTTTTAGGTGACGTGACTATAGCAGGCTGGGCTTCCAATTTGGAGATGTCTGTCTGCAGCGACTGCACTTCTGCACGGTATTGGTCAACTGTCTCTTCGAGCTCCTGTATCCGCTTTGAACGGGCTTCATCGACCTGCTCGGGCGAGAATTCGGCTTCCTCGGCTTCAAAAGTCTTCATCTGGGCACGGAGATACTCCACTTCCTTGGCAAGCAGGTTCTTCTGTCGTTCAAGACGGGCCTTCGCTCTGGCGTCCCCGACGGGCGCAGTGGCACCACTAGCGGCTGAGCTGCGAGCATGTTCGAGCTCAGACTGTAGCCGTGTCTTTTCCTCCTGCAAAGAGTGTATGTTCTCCTCCTTCACTGTGAGCTCAGGCTGAATGGTGCCGATCTTATCCATGAGATCCAGTCTCTCCAACCTCTCTTGGAGCAGTGCCTTAGCCATTTGCTCTGGAGTGTCATACCGCAGATCCTCCTCGCCTGCAGCCTCGGTCTCCAGATAACTCGTCCAGCTCTTCCTCTCATCCTCTAATATCCGTTTTTGCAGTTGCGCTTCTGCCAGCTCTCGCCGCAAATCGTCCATCATGCGCACCTTCGCCTCTAATGCTCTCTTCTCCTCTTCAACAACCTCAATGCCCTTCTGCATCTTGCGGGTCTGTTTCAACTCAGCCAGCTGCTCTCGATTCGAGCTCTCCAGCTTCTTGATGTATGCCACCTGCTCAGACAGCTCTTTCTTGATCACAGCCAGCGTATCTGAATCGCCAGTCTGCGCCTTCAATCGCAACACCTCATTCTCCAACTCGCCGACCTCCGTCTCTTTCCACGCCAGCTTCTGTTGCGCAGTCTGCAATGCCACAACTTTCCCACTCAAGTCCTGTTGTATGTCTTCCACGCTTGCCGAAAGTGCAACATGTTTCTGTTCCAGCTCACTGTATGCATGGTGATTCTGTCGTCCGGTGAATTCCAAGTCTGCTTTCGCTTCTTCGAGATCATCTCTGAGCGAACGATTATCGTCTTGAAGGCTTCGAACTTTCTTCTCTAACTGCAACTTCTCGTTCGCGGCACGGTCTTGCGTTTCCTGGAAGTCTCGCGACAGCGCTTCAGCCTTCTTAGTTGCCCCATTGCTTGTTGTCTCCGCTGCTTGGGCGCGCTTGAAGTCGGCCTCGGCACGATTCTGCACCTCACGCAACTCCTGTTGATGTCGCAGGTCGTTCAGATCACGTTCCTGTTTCAGCGAGTCGAGTTCATACTGGGCTGTTCGCAGTTGTGCGCGGATGTCTTCGTTGTTTATGTCGGCCCGTGAGACTGTCGACTGCTTCATCGTTTCTCGTAGTGGCTGTCGAGCTGTAGGTGGCTCTTGATCGATGGCGAGGAAGTCGTACGTGGGTTGCGCTGCTCATGCCATGATGGCGACGAGTGAGTGTGTTGTTGACAAACTGAAGTCAACTCAGGTCGCGGTTGCCGTGCGAAGATCGCCGGACGCGGAAGCAGCACACGGACCACCTCCTCCGAGCACCCCTGTCGCTCACGTTCGCACGTGTGCTTGGCACTGGCTTCAGACAACCACTTATTTCGAAGAGATGTTGTTTGCTGACAATGCTGACAATGGACAATGTGTGCCAGCACCTAAATTGTGGCACGAGGCCAAACATACATGTACACTGCAGCAGCGCGACAAGCCACAACAGTCGTGACAACATGTGAAGGGAGGGAAGTATGTACTTTCGTCTAGTCGTCCATTCAACATTGGCTAAATACAGCTATTTCTATCTGGCTTCATGTTCCCAAGGAGGAGTGTATCTCCATGAACTTTCGGGGTTATCCGTGCTCCTGCCTACGAACGCTCCTGCACACTGGCCCGGCCTGGGCTAGATGTAGGCATCATGCAGCGGCGTTACTGCTGTTCGAAAAATGCTCGCAGAGGCGCATAACTTAAGCAGTGTAGGTCGAGGCGGAGATGTTACCACCACGGCCGGTCCAGTTAACGTGGATGTCCTTGCCCTCTGGGTACTTCTCGCTGGCGAACTTGGGCTTGATGCGGAAAGTGTGCGCACCGAAGTAATCACGCTGTGCCTGGAGGAGGTTGGCTGGGAGGTCTTCTGTTCGGAAACCGTCGAAGAATGAGAGAGCAGTCGAGAAAGCAGGAGTTGGAATACCCCAGAGAGCACCCTTGGAGACAACGTTACGCCAGCCCTCCTGTGCGGAGTGGATGGCCTTGTTGAAGAAGTCGTCGAAGAGCAGGTTCTCGAGGTCTGGGTTGGAGCGGTACGCCTTGGTGATATCCTTCAAGAAAACGGAGCGGATAATGCAGCCACCACGCCACATGAGGGCGATCTCTGGCTTCTGGAGCTTCCAGTTGTACTCCTTGGCGGCCTACAAATGCTGTCAGTACGCTTTGAATGAAATGCGAAGGAACCAACTGGGACTCACAGCTTGCATGAGCATGAAGCCCTGTGCGTAGGAGATGATCTTGGAGGCGTAAAGAGCCTGCTCAAGATCCTTAAGGAAGGCCTTCTTGTCACCCTCGAACTTGGGGGTTGGGCCAGTGAGCTTCTGGCTGGCACGAGTACGTTCGCCCTTGAGCGAAGACAAGCATCGTGCAAACACAGCCTCACCGATGAGAGTCACGGGCTGGCCCATGTCGAGAGCGTTGATCGCGGTCCACTTTCCAGTACCCTTCTGACCAGCGGCATCGAGGATCTTCTCAAGGAGTGGGGATCCATCGTCGTCGTTGAAGTACATAATGTCGCGGGTGATCTCAATGAGGAAAGAGTCAAGAACACCCTTGTTCCACTCCGCGAGAACATCACCCATCTCCTTGCCGGTCATACCAAGACCACGCTTCATGATGTCGTAGGCCTGAGATTGTCAGCTCTGCTTTCTTCCAACTCGTGGACTATCTTATTTATCTCACCTCAGAAATGAGCTGCATGTCACCGTACTCAATACCGTTGTGGACCATCTTGACGTAGTGACCAGCACCCTCGTCACCGACCCATTGACAGCAAGGCTCGCCATCAGACTTAGCCGAGATGCTCTGGAGGACGTCCTTGATGTATGGCCATGCCTCCTCGTTACCACCTGGCATGATAGATGGGCCGTAACGGGCACCCTCCTCACCACCAGAGACACCGGAGCCGACAAAGCGGATGCCCTTGGAGGCAAGGTACTTGGTGCGGCGGTTGGTGTCTGGGAAGTGGGAGTTACCACCGTCAATGATGATGTCGCCTGGCTCAACACCACCCTCAGTGAGGAGGGTCTCGATGAAGTCGTCGACTGGCTTTCCAGCCATGACTAGCAGCATCATGCGGCGTGGCTTCTTGAGCTTCTGGACGAACTCCCGGATGCTGTGTGCTCCAACAATGCTCTTGCCCTTGGCCTCATCGTTCAAAAAGCGGTCAACCTTGGCCACGGTACGGTTGAAGGCAACGACGGTGAACCCGTGGTCGGCGGCGTTGAGGATCAGGTTTTGGCCCATGACAGCCAGGCCAATGAGGCCAAAGTCACCGCTGAAGAGGCATTGTCAGCTGTTGTACGGTGTGCATCAAGCCCGGAGATTGTGTGTCTGTTGATGACTCTTCTCAGGATATTTGACCAGACAAAAGTCATTGCATCCCAGCTTCTGTGCGAATTATCGCATAGATCTAGCTCATCGCAGTCTCTCATGCTTGGTACGCTGATGTCTGCTCTTCCTTGTTTGGCCGCAGAGCCGCAGTAGAGTTCTTCCGCTAACAAAATCTTTCATGGCGGGGCTGAGGTGGGGTGTTGGGAGGGTATGTTGATGAGGAGGGTGATAGACTTACACAGCCTCTGGAGCAGACATGATTGCGGTGTTCGAGTTGTTCAGATGTTTGGAGATAGAGTCAACTCGCTGTTGCAATGAGGAAGCAGAATTGTGAGGAAAGTTTGACATGAAGGGTTGAGTAGAACTGCTCAGCGCCGGAGGTTACGTCGTTGCGAAGGTGGGGCTCCAGCGTCGGAAAGCTGCGGCCAGTTTCACGGCTTCACGCTTTCTCAGTAAGCGATGACAGTTCCGCTTTGTTGAGCGAAACAGACTCTTGAGGCTCTTGACCACGGTCTCTTCGTTGTATCCTTGAACGTAACTATGTTTGAAGACTCAGCGGCGGTTGAAAACATCTCGAATCACTTGGTCTCAAAACCTTCTCGTCATCAATAGCCGACATTCTCTCTCGTAAGACACTCGGCATCGACCGCAGGATTCTCGGCATCTACGACAAAGCAAACAATGTCGTCAGGCTGCTATATCGGCCAGTTTTTACGATTTACGGGCCTCCTTGCGGTCTGATAGAAGGCGTCTAGCAAGAATGCTGCACAAC
This sequence comes from Nothophaeocryptopus gaeumannii, assembly GCA_031771865.1. Classification (NCBI taxonomy): domain Eukaryota; kingdom Fungi; phylum Ascomycota; class Dothideomycetes; order Mycosphaerellales; family Mycosphaerellaceae; genus Nothophaeocryptopus; species Nothophaeocryptopus gaeumannii. The sequence continues at coordinate 605,799 of JASISA010000002.1, forward strand.
TCCAGATCCGATGCCATCACCTCCTCGAACAATGCAATTGCTCGCTCTTTCGCTCTCGGAGGAGAGAGGACGCTATCTTTGCAAGCTCGCCCAACGACGGGATGCATCCCATATCCCGGTTAACCCGTGACCTCATGAGATTATGGAACACCCCCAACCAAGATACGAGATGGCAGTCTCTGATGTTTGCATGCGACGGAGAAACTGCATGCAGCTCTGCACGTTGTTTTCCAGCCGAATTCGACAAATCCGCGGGATGGATTGAAGTGCCAACTGGACCCCTGGCTAGTGCACAACGGCCAGCCCCTCCAAGATTCTCCCTCACTTCCAGGCTCCTTCCTTCGCGGAAACAATGACCTCTTGCCATCCAGCTCAGGAAGTCCTGCGCAGGCAAAGGAAGCCTCCTCGGCATACAGAGCGCGATCATGCACGTCGGACGTGTAGACATACTAGGGCTGCAGCCGTTAGAGCCGAACGAATTCCAGTGCGTCTGGTATGAAACTGGTAGCAATATCCGCACTGTGATGGCGGAAAAGTGAAGGGGCGAAGGCGTCGTCGTTGGCCTACTTCATATCGAATCGAAACCTTTCACGCGGATAATCCGTGATTGTCGCGGACAGCCTTGTGTGACACGGCTCGACGCCTCAATTGCGTACATATCCACGAGTTCACGAAGAGAAACAGCGATCACACTCTCTGCATCCACGGTCGATGTGATCCATTCTTTTACCTATCCCACGGATCTCCATATGACCTGCATTTTGTTGATCGATTTGTACCACCATGCGTGTCACCTAAAACAGATTGCTAGCTTCAACGGGGCGGGCAATCAGCGTTTCTGGAATTGCACATTACTACGCGGCACCTCTCCTCCGTCGTGCTACAAGTCTGAAGAACTGCAAGGCAAGGCACTGAACGTACCAGCAGACGTCGCTTGCCGAAAAATGTGAGATGTAGGACAATGCAACAGTGCCGAGTCTCAGCCCTGCCATTTATCATGGAAAGTTTAATGGACAGGTAAGTAACGGCGCACAAGAAGATCTGTTCATTAGCCGCCTCACTTCGATGGACCCTTCCAGCCACGCTCCTTGATATCTATTCGGAAAGAACGCATAATGTATCTCCTTTAGACGTTATTCATGCTTTGCAAACTTGCATGAGAGATTGACCGACCATCCCCGAAATACCTATAATAAGCACATCCACGCCCAACTAAGAGAGCTCTACCCCTTATAGGGCGCTCAAGTGGCCCGCGCCACTGAACGACACCTACCTTACACACGCGGCATACCTATGGCATCAAAGCCAATTTTGGAACAAGTGAATGTGATTTTTGATGGCTGCTGTCGACGGCCTCGTGGCTGCCATATTATTGCGACGACGATCCACACCTGCCTAAGCCCGCGACACACACGTGAAGAAGACACGCGCACTCGTCATCTCCCTTCCAATCAGAAGAACTGCAAAGCGAAAGAGGCGTCAAGCTCTCTATTCACCGGTGGCCAGCGACAACAGCTTCAGCCTCTCATATAAACTTGAGCGTCGCACCCAAACAGCCTACCGCACGCTGTGCGGCCAACTTGGAACCCCTCCGACAATCGACTCTTGCCTGCCGACAATACACATCATGGAGAAGGTCAAGTCAGTTCTTCGGAAGTTCAACTGCTTCACGGGCCCGAAACCGATCAGAGTCGATCCTGATAGGAAGATCAAATCGCCTTCACCAGCGACATCACACGCAAATGGCAGCGGCAGCATCACGAAAGACCAAGCCGTCGCCTACATCAAACGCGCAGATAATGCCGGCATTTCTGTCGTGATCGCTCATGGCGCGTTCCAAACACAATACCACTACCAACTTTTCGTCGACGCCCTCCGAAAGCATACCGACATCGACCGGATCCTGGTACCGCAGCAGTCATCATCCGGGCCTTCTCCGCCGGTAGACTCATTCGCCAGGGACGTCAAACTACTTCACCAGACAGTCGCCGACGAGATCCTGCAAGGACAGGATGTGCTCCTCATATGCCACAGCTACGGCAGTATACCCGGCTGCGAAGCCTTATTCAACCTCCCACAACAACACGCCGGCACCGAAACCAAAATTGGCAGAATCCTTGGTATAGTCTTCTTATCCGCCTTCGTCGCTGAAGCAGGCCAATCCCTCGTAACCTCCAAAATGGCAGGCCGAGCCTCCTGGGTACGAACTGAAGGGCCTCTATCCTACGTCAACAACCCAGCACTGACGCTCTTCAATTGCGTATCCTCACCCGCGCTCGTGCAGGAACAGGTATCCCGACTTGTTCCACAATCTTCGACTTCTTTCATAACACCCACAACGACGCAGACATGGACCGAACACCCTTGCGTGTATGTGAGATGTCTGCACGACCAGGCCATGTTCCCCGAAGAACAGGATTACTTCATCTCCCGCCTTCGCCGTCTCAACCCGGACTCAAAAGTGCAGGACCTCGAAGCGGATCATGTTTCCTTTGCAAGCTGCCCGGAGAACTTGGCCCAGCTAACGGCGAACGTGGTATCTGATCTGAAGAAGGGACGGGATAAGGGAGGAGAGGGAGAAAAGCTCCGGCTAGGAGGCGTCTAGAGAGCCCCAACTAGCACGAGCGTTGTTTCCGCGAAAAGCGCGACGAGTGCCAGGTCAGTAGGGAGTGCGAGGTCAGCGGGAAGTTTGAGGAGCGGCGGAGCGAGGAGTCAGTTTTCGGTCATTGTGTGAGCAGCATCAAGCTCATTCTTTTTCTGATGTGATTGCGGCACTGGTCTGCTGCTTTCATCGTTGCTGGGTTGCCTCACGGCGGGGCATTGAAGGGAGTGCATAGGGTTTGAGCTGCTGCATTTGTTCTTTAAGGTACATGCTGCAGTATGTGTGTTTGAACAAGCGAGCGAGCGAGCATCGTGCGAGAGCATATGAGTCTAAACGAGAGACGAGGCGAAGCGTGTACGTTATATCGACAGAGCATAATTATATTGTATCGTTGCCTCTTGCTTCTTGTGTGTATAGATTTTCGGTAATGAGGATGTGTGGTATTCAGTTTTCTTTTTCCTGGGTCGGAGATCTCGCTCTCCGTTCGCAAAGCCCGATTGCATGGGCCTTCTCCGAAGAAGTCGGCTCTGCTTCTCCGGTGCTCTGTCGGCTAGTCAGCAATCCCATGCAACGTAAGTGCAGCGTGAAGCGAATTGAATCCCAGAAATCATTGTGTCTCCATTCATTCCTATCGAGCGCGATGTTCATTTTCGTCACGCCTCCGAGATGAACGTTGAAGCCATCTCCAGAACGCCGACGCTAATGTCAGATTCCACCAAGTTCAAGTTAATGCTGCCAGTTGCGGGCAGATGTAATGCCTGCGCCGCGGTCTATGTTGAATACAAAACGTCCATGCCGCGAGCAGGGCTGTATCGGGTATCATGCGCTCTCCATCAAACAAACTTTTTGGTACATCTCGTTCATCGTCTATTCCCCTTCCTGAAATGGTGATTTGGTTCCCTTGTAACGCCGTGTCTGCGAGTCGTGGGTGGAGCCTTCGACTCGGCTATGCCAACGCTACCGTGAGGTAGGGCGAATTAGGTAGTATGTTGAAAAGTGGTCGGGCGAGAAGCTTAGAACTTGAGGGTCTTGGGCTGCTCCCAAGTGAAACTCTGGTTGGTGAAGTGACCGTTCTTGGCGGTCTCGCGGTAGACTGGCTTGGCAAGGTCGAGCTCCTTGACAATGACACCCGGCCTCATGTTGAAGTTGTTGCGGATGATCTCGACGAGCTCCTCGGAGGTCTTCTTGGAGGTGCCGTAGGTTTCGACGAAGATCGAAAGTGGCTCGGCAACACCAATGGCGTAGGAGAACTGGACGAGGGCACGGCGGGCGAGGCCGGAGTGGACGATCGACTTAGCGACCCATCGGGCGAGGTATGCGGCCGATCGGTCGACCTTGCTGTAGTCCTTTCCGGAGAAAGCACCACCACCGTGGGCACCCCAACCACCGTATGTGTCAACAATGATCTTACGGCCAGTAAGACCGGCGTCACCCTGTGGGCCACCGATGATGAAAAGTCCAGATGGTTGGATCTGACAGATGTTAGCTCTTCGTATAATCAAACCAAGCGAATTTTTGATCTTACGTGGTAGACGGTCTTGTCGTCGAGGAGGTTTGCTGGGATGACCTTCTTGATGATCTTCTCAAGGACCTCCTTTCGGAGCTGCTCGGTGGTGATTTCTGGGGCGTGCTGGGCGGAAACGACGACAGTGTCTACTCGCTTTGGCACAACAGCGCCATTGTCGTGCTCGTACTCAACAGTGACTTGAGTCTTGGTGTCAGGGCGGACCCATGGGCAGGTACCGTCAAGGCGGGACTGCTCAAGGGCAGCGTTGAGCTTGTGTGCGAGGAGAATGGTCAATGGCAACATTTCTGGGGTCTCGTCGGTGGCATAACCGAACATGATACCCTGGTCACCGGCACCGAGGTTCTCGAGGCGCTCCTCGTAGTGGAGACCTTGTGCAATATCTGGGCTCTGCTCCTCAATGGCGACAAGCACGTTGCAGGTCTTGTAGTCAAATCCCTTGCTCGAGTCATCGTACCCAATGTCCTTGATGGCATCACGGATGACTTTCTGGTAGTCAACACGGGTCTTGGTGGTAATTTCACCGAAGATCATGACCATGCCAGTCTTGGTGGCAGTCTCGCAGGCAACCTTGGACGCGGGGTCCTCGGCCAAGCAGGCGTCGAGCACGGCATCGGAGACCTGGTCAGCCAACTTGTCCGGGTGGCCACGACCGACGGACTCGGAAGTGAAGAGGAAAGTGCCCTTTCTGAAGAGAAAAGTGAGTTAGCGAGCTTCTTTCGAACGGTATTGCTCAACTCAATGGTTTGAAGTCAGGAAAAGTACTTACGGGCCTGCGTGAGGAGCGGTGCCGTTTGTCTGGGCCATTTTGTCGAATGTGTCTGGAGGAGTGATATGGAAGGGTGAGGATTAGAACGAAACGAGTAGTGTGATGTAAGGTAGGTAGTAGGTTTGGAGGGCGAGGTGGTGAGAAACAATTTAAACTCGTCCCGCTTCTGAGAACTGGAACTGCCGTGCTGCCCCGCGTTCGAGCTGAAGTCGTGGCCTGTCACGGGTTGATGTCGGAATGGAGATTTGGCGGGCCTGGACGAAAACAATATCAGCGTCTCCGGCAAGCGGTCGACTGAACGGAATATATACTGGCTGCTCTAATCACCGATACCACGTGCGTCGTGCCTTCTGTCCCCATGCGGTCGACCGGCAACCGAATCATCCTCACCATCCAGGCCAGGACTTTTTGGTGCTCGACTCGGTTGCCCCAGCCGAAGTCGCGATGGTGTCATTTTTCGAGACGATCATCAACAAGTGCGCTCCGCTCCCAGCAGAATGCTCTGCAGGTGCCTTCTTCCGCTGTCGGGGTCAGACACCGTCGTTGCTGCGCGAACCTGGCGTTCAACAAACAGGAGCGAGACATTTCTTGCTGCAGGGAAGCAAGCACGTCTGACCGCGTGAGAAGCCGATGAAGTTCCAAATACTCCGCGGTCTCCTCGAAGGGCGGGCAAGATATTCACTGTGCAAACAGAACTGCCCGACGGAATGCGAAGCTGTCTGCCAGCCGGACAATCCTCCAGCAAGCAGCAAAGGAGGGCCGAGCCTCCGCGTGAGTGTTGAAGTGGATTCTGCCTCTTCGCTAGTGTTCGGTGAGGAGGAGGAGTGTTCTCCGGTCTCCAGTCGGGGATGCTGCAACTCCTTCGGCGCTGATGGCCGTTCTGATATCGGCCTTGTTAGATATTTCACGAGATGAAGTACACACAGAGAGGGTGTAGAAGTCATTGAGCTACTACGACGGCTTCCATACCGATGGAAAGAATGACCTGTTCGAGTGGTCGGTATTCTTGCCGTCAAGTGAAGGCATCTGTGACCGTTTGAGGCATGAGATCCCCGCCCGCACTACCCGCCGAGCTTGGGTAGGTCTGATATTACTACTAGCCACTGCAATCGCATTGCTCATACGACTTTCGTTTCTATTCGCCATTTGGCTTCTGCTCCATAGCATCATGGCGTCCATGAAGGCGACGGCGAGGTCGTCTGGACTGCTGTGCAGGGCGTGCAAGAGGCCGGTTCAGACACAGTCATTCGGCTCGCAGACATGGCGGCGAGCAATGTCTACAGAGGGACAGCAGAAGGTATTTGATCCGAAGGATACGACTCGAACAGTACTAATTTTGAGTGCAGCTGCTCTCCGAACATCTCGAGCAAGGTGACCCCACCGTCTTCGATATTATCCGCAAGGTTCGCCCATTACCACCGCCACCGTACGAATGCACCTGCGCACGAATTGATGTATCGTAGGAGAAAAGAAGGCAGAAACATTTTATTAACCTCATCCCGTCCGAAAACTTCACAAGTCAGGCAGTGTTGGATGCACTTGGGAGTGTGATGCAAAGTAGGATGCGCAAAGCCAACGAAGGCATTGAAACAGGTGGACTGACACGCAGACGATAGACAAATACTCCGAGGGATACCCAGGAGCACGATACTACGGCGGCAATGAGCACATCGACGAGGCCGAACGGCTATGTCAAGAGCGAGCATTGCAGACCTTCGGGTTGAAGAACGACAGCTGGGGTGTCAACGTACAGCGTCTGCAATACCTCTTCCCTATCCCACCGACTTCATGGCGCTGACACTGTCTAGCTCTCTCCGGATCGCCAGCGAACCTTTACGCATACTCCGCGCTCTGCAATACGCACGACCGAATCATGGGCCTCGATCTCCCGCACGGCGGCCATCTGTCCCATGGCTACCAAATACCAACGAAGAAGATCTCCATGATCTCCAAATACTTTGAGACATTCCCTTACCGATTAGACGAGAAGACCGGACTGATCGACTACGATAAGCTTGAAGAGATGGCACTGCTCTACAGACCGAAGATCATTATTGCAGGAACGAGCGCGTACAGCAGATTGATCAACTACGAGAGATTCCGAGATATCGCAGATAAAGTGGGCAATTGCTACCTGCTGGCAGACATGGCACATATATCTGGTCTTGTCGCTGGAGGCGTGGTCCCACCTCCGTTCGAATACGCTGATGTGGTTACCACCACGACACATAAGAGCTTGAGAGGGCCAAGAGGAGCTATGATTTTCTTCCGAAAGGGCGTGAGGAGTGTGGACAAGAAGGGTAAGGAAGAGTTGTTCGACTTGGAGAACCCGATCAACGCGTCCGTATTCCCAGGGCACCAAGGAGGACCGCATAACCACACAATTACTGCTCTGGCAGTAGCACTGCACCAAGCGCAGCAGCCTGAGTTCAAGGAGTACCAGAAGACCGTACTTGAGAACGCCAAGGCTCTGGCTTCAAGACTGGGCAACGGCAAGGAGTCTGGTGGTCTGGGATACAACATCGTCAGCGGTGGCACAGACAACCACCTCGTACTCGTCGATTTGAAGGATAAGGGCATCGACGGCGCTCGCGTCGAGCGCATCCTGGAACTCGTTGGTGTTGCAGCCAACAAGAATACCGTTCCCGGCGACCGATCGGCTCTCAAGCCAGGAGGTCTCCGCATGGGTACTCCAGCCATGACTACTCGAGGATTCCAGGGTGAGGACTTCAAGCGTGTGGCGGATATTGTCCACCGAGCTGTGAATATCACCAAGACGCTCGACGTAAGAGCGAAGGAAGCTGCAGAGAAGAGTGGGCGGAAGAACCCAGGCAGCGTGGCTGCTTTCAGAGAGTACGTGAAGGAAGGAGAAGAGGTTGTTGAGATTGTGGAGCTCAGGAGGGAGGTTGAGGATTGGACCGGCACCTTCTCGCTGCCATGGACGGAGTAAAGCTGTAATGGAGGTCAGGACAAAGCTATGTGAATTGAGGCATCTGGGTGGCGTTTAGCATTTGGGTGGACTGCTGCAGCGAGTGAATGAAACGGTTTGTATGCATTCAACGTTTGGAAACTCGAGTCAACGGCGAAGTTGATTCCGAGCTTCACTTGACTTCACTCGCTCCTCCCTCTTCTGGAAAACGTGGAGACACTGACGCGGCCGAACGCACTTTACTCCGGATAAACATTGTCTTCGGAAGGCGCAATGGACGCACCAATCGCTAATCTGGGCTTCACTAAATCCACCGCCTCTTTTAAAACAGACAACACCTACTTCGAGGTCAGCAACATCGCAACACCGCTATCGTCCTTGACCTACTCAACGCTCGCACCTAGCGCGGCCGGCGAACTCGATAACGTGCCCCTCACCAACCCAACTCACCAGCACCACAACAACACTATGGTCACAGACTCGGAGAAACTGTCCTGGCAATACCAGCCATGGGTCCAGCCGGCGGCCGTCATACTACTGATCTACTCCTTCGGTAGCATGCTGCTTATAATGTTGATGTGCGCGGGTGGATATCTGGACTGGGGACTCAATGTAAGTTCACTCCTCGAGGCGTTTACCAGCCAAACGAAGAGACAACACTGACTGCCTTCTCAGCTCGACATGGACGGCGGCCACCACTTCCGCCGCGCCCACCGCCGAGAACAAGAAGCCCGTTGGCGGGCAGAGCGCTTCGTCGACGAGACGCCCAGCCCGAATGAGCTTCTCAACCGAATCCGCCAATCACGAGAACAGCCCCTCTCCCACGCTCGTACCATCTCTATCCTCACGGAAATGGGCAACGGCGACGAAGAACACATCGCCGCTCTCCGCCTCTCACACTCCAATCAAGGAATCATCATCGACGAAGCACAGCTCCGCGAACAGCTGAATTGGTTCAGCTACGTCGCCCATCCACCCCGACATGATTCGCTTTCAGGCCTTCCAGCTGTGCGCGAGGCGCAAACTACGCCTTGGCTATCTCCTGGACGGGATCAGGCGACACCGTGGCCAACGGTTGTTGCGCAAGTTGAGTCGGATGGAGAGTTGTCGGCAAATGAGACGATGGTTGACAGACATATTGATCGGAGATTGAGGCGGCAGAGGTCGAGGGATCAGGATGTTGGATTTTTGGATATGGGGGAGGAGAGGAGAAGGGCAGCGAGAGCGAGAAGGGATGCGCAAGTCTTGGCGAATTTGAGGGCGATGGGGATGATGTGAAGGCAAGGACCATAGAGGCAGCTTCAGAAGCAGGTTCGGCCGGGCGCCACGAGCAGTGGACGGACATACTGAGGACGAGGTTGAGGACAGCTCTGCGCATATGGACCGGCTTTGATCAGAAAAGACTTCTAATACAAGCGTCGTGGTTGGCCACGCCAGCGAAACAGATGAAGGTATATTGAGGACAACACGAAATCATCGCCTTTCATACATAAGATTCTGCACCTCTTTCCGCTGTCTCAATCGAAATTTCAACTACAGCATAAGATCAAGAGCCTCTCTCTTCACGACGTCCATCCATCCAAGACGGACCACGCCCCAACCAAACGCAACCGCGCAAAGTCTAGTCACAAGAACATAATTTCCAAATTCACCATGGACCTTTCAGCAAAAATGGCCATTTGCTCAACCATTCTGCTTGTTACATTCATCTTGGCTATCCCAGCGGGGTTTCTGCTCTTCGCACTGCTATATGTGGCGGTCGTCCATTTCCTTGGAACGAATTGCGATTGTGTTTTTTGTGAGGAGAGAAAGGAGAGAAAGGAGAGAAAGGAGAGGGAGAGGGAGAGGGGGCGGGCAGACAGGGAAAAGGGGACAATAAGCGTGGAAAGGGAAGGGGAAAGAGGCCGAAATCAGACGCAGGAGGGAATGGGGAGTTTAGAGGAGGGAGTTGGGCTTATGGCGCCGCATATTGAGGTAGAATAGGGGTCTATTTGTGAGAGTGGGAAGTTGGGGCTTGTTTGATTGGAGGAGAGAGGGGGAATGTGTGCACGGACCATTTCACAGGCTTGAAGCTGGTTTTGGTGGACACGTGAATCTATATAGTGGCTGACCTCGGTGTGTAGCGAAATTTGGACGTAATGATTGATCATAAGGAATGTAGGGAATGATCGTGGCCTTCATCACAACCCTGCAAGCTTCTCCCGGAGGCCAGCTGACAGGATGTACGGACGGATTTGGGGAAAGTCGACCTAGACGGTTAGTGCAGCCTGTTCGAGTCTTCATGCGTAATTCGGATGCACGCTTACAAAATGCTGTCGTGAGTAGGGGACGTGGCTCCCACGAAGAAACCTGAAAAAGATTAGACGGCATGAAAGATCAATTTTGACCTACGTACCTTTTCACCCTTCTGCTCGCGGGAGCAACTCATCGCCTCCTCTTAAAGTACAGATTCCAAGAAGGCATGTCTGGAAAGGTCTCCCACCCCTTTTTTAGACAATCATGGAACTTTTCATGCCACCAATGCTCCCGCTCCCTCTCTTGACCACCCTTCCCTTCTTCCTCTCCCGCCGTCTAAACCAGGACGTGCGAGGGGGCTCGAACGATCATCCCAAAATCTACAGCCTGATCGATATCATCGTTCAGCAATGAATTCTCATCCACAAGACGAGCATTAGCACCGGTCAGGTTCCTCAGATCAGATCGATACAGAGCGAACTGAAGCTGGCAGCGCTCTTTGAGGCGTGTGACTTCGCTCTCAAGTAGGCTGCAGCGCTGATCAGGTGTAGAGCTTACTGGTGTTGCTTGGGATCGAGGCTGAAGTTCAGGCTGAGCAGAGGCATGCAGAGGGTTTGGAGGTTGTTGGCTTACTGATGATTCTGGTCTGACGGTTGGTTCTGGTTGGCATGGCTTGATCGCTGGTTCTGATGCAGGGTCGGCCTGGGCTGCAGGACTGGCGCTTCGAAGCGGAGTATCCTGTCGTTGATTATTCGTTGGTCTTGGTTGCGCGTCCGTAGTTTGAGTTGACTTAGGAGCAGGATGATCGATCGCTGGCACCGAGAGATATTCATTCGAGCTTTGTAGTCTCTCAGGTCTGCTTGCGTCTGTTGTCTTTTCTACTTCTGATCCTTTGATATATCTTTGAACAGTGTCGCGGTTTTGAGCATCCATAAGTTCGCACAACCGCCGCCAATGTTCCGCAGGCGTCGTTCCATCGTCGCTAGAGTGCAGCCGTACCTCATGTAAGTCCCGACCAGATGCCCACTCAAGTAGTCTCATTAGCGGCATCGGCTCCTTTCCTTGACACACTTGATACACTGAGTAACATACCCATATCGTGGGCGTTATGGCAACAGTGATTAAGACAGGCAGAGGCAGAAGATCGGTTGCGGTTTGGCAGATCGCAAAGAAGGCGTCGTAAGTCTTCAGTAGTGCAGGCGAGATGTGTTCTGAGAGGAATCCGATCAAAAGAACCAGGAGGAGGAAAGCACAGCCGGTGCCGAGGAGGAGAGCAAGCTCCAGAAAGATTTCGGTGCCAGGAATCATGTTGACGAATATCCGGATGTATGTGATGTTGCTTTGTCGAGCTGGTTGGTATGGCTCTTCTTCCTGGTTGAAAAGGTGCTTCAGAGTACCGACTCTTTCAGACAAGGCTTTGGCTTGTGCAGATGTAACTTGATGTGGTAATGACTGTAGGGAGAAGAAGATGAAGGATGGAGTACGAAAAAAAGCTATATAACGTAAACTTTTTCTCGCTCCTAAAGTGCTCGCAAAGGCTGTCAGCTGATAAGGAGGAGTAGCTGTCTATGAGTGGTTAGTTGTACTTACCAGATAGCTGAGAAGCAAAGCCCCCAGTTGCTGCTGACATGTGCCCAGACGATAGTCCATAGTGCTGCACATGTTCCTACGTCGATGGAACTCCTATGAGTCGATACATAGCGCCAAGACTTGACGTGGACAGGTTTTCTCGACCGCTGAGGAGTATGTGGACATAGATGAGGAGCTGTAGACACTGCGCCGTGGGTCAAATCGAGAAGATCGTATTCTGATTGAGGATAGCACATGGAAATGTGGATCTTGTACCATTTTCCGACGTTTTCCTCAAGTCTGAGCCACATCGCAATGTCGTGCCCTGGAAAGCAATCGCAATTCCTGAGAGAGGAGCTACTAAGCCAGTCGATATATGCTTACAAGCGCAGCGTTATTTCGCGGACTGTTTCTCAGGCCTTTCAAGAGATACACGCACGTGGTGCTCGCATGTCGATCTTGTATCGGAACCAAAGGGAGAACTAGAGGTAGTCACAATGGAGAGAGTGAAGGGTAGACATGTGGCCTACACAGATCTCATCTTGGCGTGCCATGCATTGATCTTTCACAGGCAGGAACGAGAGGCCTCACCACCCATATACACACCTAAGAATCCACGGCAGAGCCGGGCTGCAGTCATAACAGTCATAATACAAGAAGCTATCACCAAACTAACAAACTACCCTGGGTATCACACCATGAACCGCATAACCACACAATTTGCCGTTTTCGTGAACGCATTTACTCTCATTGACCAATCAATCCCTCACCATCACCGTCTCTTACATGTTCTCAACAACCCTAGCGTTCACAGCATTCTGAAAGCCCTGCGTGTTGCCCGAGAACTCAGAAGTGTTCGGGTTGCTAGTGGTGCCGTAGTCCCGATAGCTGCTTGGTCCCTCCCCATGCTGCTCCGCGATCGCCAGCTGGCTTTGAACTGTCTGGTTCTGCGCAGGCAAAAAGATGACTTTGCTGTTCGCCGTCTTGGCCATCGACTGCATAGCCTCCAAGTATCGGATTTGCATGGCAGGAGCAGAAGACAAGATATCGGCGGCTTGGCGCATGAGCTTGGCGGATTCAACTTCGGCGCGGGCGCTGATGACCTTGGCTTCTCCGGTACGCTTGCTCTGAGCGGCCATGGAGAGGGAGTCTTGAAGTTCTTGGGTGAAGATGATGTCCTTGATAAGCATGCTCTCGACTTCGACACCCCAACCGGTCGCTAGAGGAATGGTCAGTATTCATAACAGATAGTCTCATCGGGGTCACGGACCTGTCTCCTCAATGATCTCACGAATCGATTGAGCAATCTCCTCACGACGTTCAATCACGTCTTGCAAGACCCTCGCACCGATAACATGGCGCAGCGTAGTCTGTGTCCTCTCCACGAGCGCAGTCCTCAAATTCGAAATCCCGAAAGCCGCCTTGTGCGGGCTCGTAATGCGATAATAGATAACCGACGTCAACGTCAAGTTGACATTGTCCTTGGTCATACAGATCTGCTTTGGGACCTCCACGATCTGAATCTTGACATCCACTTGGATCAGATTCTCAGACAGAGGGTTGATCTTCACAAGACCCGGGTCCACCGCTCTTGCGAATCTTCCAAATCTTGTAACGAGGCCGACGTTGCCCTGAGCCACAGGCTTGTATGGATTGGGGCACACTATGCAGCAAGGAATGGCGCCGAGGGTTCCGATGCAGCTGCCGAGGCCGTTGATCATGGATCCGTACCAACCTGTGGATGATTGTCAGTAGCTGCGCATGTGAATCTTCGCTCCTTGTATTTCGAACCATGCTGGCTTGCATCCTCCGTATCTGGCTTGATGACCTGCGCGTATGAAGGCTGCAGATCCTCGCGGCGTGGCGGCTGGACCTTGACGATGGGATCGTTGGCACGCTCGTTCAGCGGCGCCTTGCTGGTGCTGCTGTCTGTATTGCCGTTCATGGTGGCGTGTATATCGGGAAAGCGATGTTGATGTGGTTGGTATGAAGCTGATATCAACGACTGGGATACTGTGGGGAGAGCTATCGATGCGCGTCGTCGAAGAAAATCTGCAGCGTGTCGGATGACTGAACTTCCGAATGGCAAAGAGACAAAGGCCGTGGTGGACTCAGAGGCGAAGGCGACGATATATAACACGTCACGAGTGACTGGAAGGAAGCTGCGAGTGGTGGTGGTGATCTCAAGAGAAGAGAGGAGCTGCAGTTGTTGCCACACACCCTTGAATCTTGACGGCCGATGCTGTGGATAGAAGGACACTGCCTTCGATGCACTAAACTACTTTCGTGTAGCTAAGCATTTCGGCACAACGCCCACATGGAGACGGTTGAACTCTATTGAACCATCAGAGGCGGAGACAGTCCACACCACACCACACCACACCACTTCCCATCGTGCATCTCTCTCTCGCATCCGCAGAAGGCGTTGGCAAACACCTCATCTCCTCGTTCCATTACACCAAGACGGGAATGCATCGCCGAAGTAACGGGACAACAATGTCTTGGTATTTGCGCCGGTGGGAAGGTCTCAAATTGCGCTCTCGTGTTTGCGGCTGGAATGTGAGGAAGAGGCGCTGCACGACCACCACCGTTGTTCGGATTCGCGCTGCGCAGTGCTGAGCATGAGGCACTTTTGGGATTGGTCCTCCTCCTGCCGTGCTCTCTCGTCGTTTAGCTCGTCCCGCAGCGTGGATCTCAGATGAAAGCTTGCGACGACTACGATCATCTCTCTGTTGCAGTTGACATTTCTTCAATTCCACTCGGCAAGATCGGCACAACTCGGCCTTCAGTGCCGAGTCCGTGCGCCCGCGGAGCATGCATCTCAAGTCTGATGACATCGCGGTGATTGCTTCGTGCACCTCACCCTCAGGCACAGCACGACAAAGAATGGAACTATCTCGTCGGCGTGGAGGCGCAGCGCACTCACGTGAGCAGGTTGAGGCCACGATGCAAGGCGCATATGGTTGTTGAACTGGCATTCAGGGCCTTGACACATCGTATTTCTCCTTGCTATTTTGGAATCGAGGCCTTACCGTCTCATTGATGGATTTCACACGGCTTGCAGTGCCGTGACCCGTCTGATTGACTTCATCCTTGTGTATAACCCCAGGTGCTTAAGACCACTGTTAGCATCGCAGGGCTGAAGGGGCACGAGACCTGAAAGCCTCCTTGGCTGATACCTGCGCCCTGATTGATCGTTTGGGAAGCCTTTTACAGATGTTTTCGGACCTCTATGTCCTACGCAACTTGCAAAGACGACCCCGGGAGTCTCGACAGTGCCGCAGCAAGCTCAAACCGCCGAACGGCAACCAGGTCGCCACCGCTGTGTGAAATGGGCATGGGCTTGTCGATACCGAGGTAATCTTCTAGACGTAGGCAAAGCTCAGCAAGGCTCAGTGCGTCTTGCTTGGTCGTTGCTGCAATGCGCTCCAGCGCTCGAGCAATGGTGCGGCTCTGTCCAATCTCGACAATCTGATCCAGTCCACTTAGATCCACACCACTTTCGGCTTTCGACGGGTCGTCCACTGCGTCTTTGATCTCGGATCTCATGCTGATGAATTTCTTCCGCGACGCCATTGGCGATCGCAAGCCATCCAGGTTGACACGGAACCTACGAGAAGGAGTTGTGCCGTAATTCTCATCCTGCTTTACTGATGTTGAATACTGTTGGAGGACTTCGTGTGCTTGTTGGGTGATGGATCGTGGGACGTATGAGTCCATGGCTACAATTTTATCTGCAATAGACAGCCAGTCACCAAGACCGCCGATGACGATGACCGTGCTCACCCCATACTGTTGATAAAGCGCACGAGCCTTGCTGATGAGAGGTGTGATGGGCTCGTTCCGGATCAATGCCTCCATGCGGCGGTCGCGGACTAGTAGGTTGGTGGCCGAAGAGTCTTCGTCGATCAGGATAGCCTTGCATCCTGCTTCCAATGCTTCTTGAATATTCGCAGACATGGATGTCGACCCAGATGCATCCTCGGTAGAGAATGTTTTGGTATTCTTGCCGCCAGGAAGCTGCGAGATGAATGGGCTGATGTCGGTGTTGACGACGCTGCGTCCGTCTTCTGCCCGAATCTTGATGCTTTGCTCATCGGTCACAACCTGCTCACGTCCATCGCCCTGGATGTGATCATAGACGCCAAGTTCCAGAGCCTCCAGCAAAGTCGACTTGCCATGGAACCCACCGCCTGTCAACATGGTAATTCCACGTGGTATACCCATTCCCGTGAATGTCTCGCCGGTGGACGACGTCAGAGAGACCTCCAGCTCCTTGGGTGACTGGAATCGTACCAGAGAGGAGCTGTTAAGCGGAGCCTGCGAGCCGCCCGAGGCTCGAGGTAGTACAGAGCCATTGGCCACAAAAGCCAACAGTCCTCGCTCTGCCAACTGGCCGCGAAGAGATTGCTGAGCTTCGGCCGACTGAATATGATGCTCGAGTCGGCGTTGGTCAAGATTCCGGTGCAATAGCGATTGTCTCACAACTTCCACCAGATTCACCCCAAGAATTTGCCAGGCCTGTGCTCCGAGCACCGTTCGCCCAGCCGCTGGCAGTGACACTGTAAAGCGCAGTTCTATCGAATCCTTGCCTGAGATGATCGCAGATGTGCGCGGAAGGATTTCTTGACCGGGCATGCAGATGGAGAATGCTCCGCCCTTGGGACCCGACCATCCCCCATTCGCACTACCAACGTTCTGATCCAAATGTTTTGCCTGAATGATAGATCCCGCAGCGCGACTGACATAGTCGCAGAGGGCAATCCTCCTGATATTGGATTCGAGGTACTTTTCCGGAAAGCCGGTCTCAGACCACGGGAAAATGGAGCGAACTCGAGAGGGTGCAGCGTAAGCATCTCCCTGTACGTGGTCCACACTCAAAGTGAAACTTGGGTTTGCATGGTTGTACTCTCCGTACAGTTGTTTATAAGCACCTGTAAAAAGTCAGAGGAAAAGGAGAAATACTTGCCGTGAAAAGCAAAAGCGATAAGTTACTCTTAGGACCCCTCAAATGGAATCATGACTCCAAAATCAAGCTTCTTAGAAATAACGATGGATGGAGCTGTAGGTGCAGGCAGACGAGGTCCAAGGGATACGAGAAGCAGCGTTGAGCAATCTCCATTACTGACTCGCCGACCATGGTGATCGTGGCGTTTCTTTGCTCGATCCATGTTGTGGGATGGTTGATAGAAGGTGCGAATTCAACGAAAGATCAGGACCCGATCTGTACTCACCGTACTGTTGCCCATCTATTCTTTCAAGGTCGGACTGAAGCTGTCGCCAGTCCGTCGGTGCTTGGGACGTACTGTGCTCATACTGAGACGCTTCATGATGGCCGGACTGATGCTCAGAGCCACGATTGAAGTCGCCGTTCCGGCTCTGTTTACCTCCTCGACCGCCACGACCACCGCCGCCGTAAAGGGCTTTGTAGTACGCGCCCCGTCCGCCTCGTCCTCGTCCTGCTTTGACAAGTGTCAGCGTATGGTCACAAGGACGGCAGCGCTTGCAGGAAATGGCATGCTAGTCTTACCTGACATGCCGCAGTGTGGATGGCTTTGGCGGTGTTGCGGGTACAGGCGACAGATTCTGTCTTGTTAGCTGCAAGGATCAGCGCTAGCGTGGAAATTCTAGTGGCCCGAGTGGACTCATCGCAGCTTCTCACAGCAGGCAGGCAAGCAGTTTGGAACATCTAGAAGCCCCTCGAGCGTTTATCGTGGTCTACCTTACCTTATTCTGCGCGGATTCGATTGGATGGCGCAAGCTCTCTATTCTGGCGGCCAAACACAGGTTGGCGGCTTCCCAGGCTACCCGACCTACGGGAACCCAGGCCCAGCAGCAGCGGCCTCCGTCTCTGTGCAGCAGAATCAACTGAGTTTCCAGGGTCAGCAGCACGCGAACCATGGCGTGCATGGCTTTAATAACGGCAGTGGGATGGGGTTGGCGGGACGAGACATGAACCCAAGTGCTGGTGGTGAGTTGTCCTTCCTGCCATGTGCTGTCTGCCACTGCTCGGCGTCATGCATGGCTTCCGACGAAACAGCGCACTCGACCAACTCCCTGCGCCCGCCAAAGCTGCTCTGGCGACTGCGAGTGCGACGGGAGCACCGTCTGAGACAAACACTGATGACCGACACTGACCGCGAGTGATGCAGCAGCACCCTACCACCACTTCACGTCGGCTCCCTACTCCCAGTCGGTACCTGCACAAGCGCCCTTCACCCTCCAGCAGCCTCCCATCAGACACCACGACAGCCAGTCCCCGCAGCAGCGTCAGTCGCCGCATGCCGCCAGCCCAGCAGCACCTCAGCGGGATCAGCCCACGCCGCCCGTGAAATATCCCATGGCCGCACCGCCGCTTCCTCAGACTCCTGCCAGCGCGCAGCCGCAGGGAGCTGCCGGCAATGCCGTCCCCTCGCCGAGCTCTCCGCAGTCACCCGGCGCGCAGGGCAGAGAACAACAGCGAATAGGCTTGCTCTTCGAGATCAACATCGAGCTATTGCAAGAGGTCAACAGGCTACAGAATGAGGGCAAGGGCGGTGCTATCAGCCCGCAGCAGGTCATGCAGCTGAGACAAGAAGGCCGGCCAGACACAATGGCGTCAGACGAATACATCCAGTGTCTTAGAAGGGTGCAGGCGAATCTGGCCTATCTCATGCCGAAGGCCCAAGACAATCCCTCGCAACAGGTGAAAGCGCCGCCTGGACCCGCGCATATGACCCCTCCACCGCATATGCCTCAGCTGCAGGACAAGTACGAGCGGTTGAAGGAGATCTTCCCTGGCTGGCAGGGTCTTGACCATCGGTTATCGCAATCAGGCGCATCATCTTCTCCTCGACCCAGTGGTGCTAATGGAATGATGGCGCCAAACACAGCTTCTCCGGCGCAAGCCTAGGCACGAAACACTGTACCTTGAGATTCACGAATCAAGGTTCCAGCTAATGACCCACGACCGCATACAGCACTGGCGTTTTTCACATGCATATCGGGAAGGACGTCCAGAAACATCTTCTCTTTGGAGTACCAGAAATCGGGTGAAACAGCCGAGCGTTTTCCATTGGTGGCTTGATGCTTGCTTCTTTATCTATTGTATCATATACCCGAGGCCTCACAGTAAAGAGCCTCTCTGCATAGAATGTATACCGTCGCGAGACGACGGCGTCGATGGTTTGAGAGCTGTCGGTGCAAAAGCAAGTTTACTCCGCGAAGAGATCTACACCGGCTCAAAGTCTTGGACCACATCCATAATCACATGAAGTCTTGGCATCGTGATAGGAAGGTACGACTCATGTAGATACCGGGACTACTCACAGCCACACCTTCCTTTCCCATGATGCTTATGCTCATGCAAAACGGTCTCCACAATGTCCTCCAGTTTCTCCTCTTCCAGGCCCAACTGCGCTTGCGCATCTTCCTTCACAAAAGGCTTCACCCCTTCCAAACCCTCATCGAAAAGCACGATCCTCTCCATGAGAAACATCGCAGCATCCGGGAAGCCCCTCTCCATCCTCCTCTCCAATTCACGCAGGGTGTCCTCCACATCAACCTTGCCAGAAGTCCACTCCTTTCCCGTGGCAGTTTCGAGGGTCGAAAGGAGGGCGTTGGCGGAGGTGATCAATCCTGGGATGTAGAGATATTGATTCTTGATTGTTTCCCAGTGCGTAACAAGAGCCAGCGCTACACGCCCTTGCCAAGAGGCAGAAGATGCAGCGAACCGCTCATTGCCGGCGCCGTGGATCGTAGCGGATTGCCAGTCGATATGGAAACCCAGATTTCCCGATAGGAGGGCTTGATCGAGGAGATGGCCTGTCGCTGCTGCTGCCCATTCGATTTTGCCAGAGGAAGATTGGTGGCAGAGGTGGGCGATTACGCGCGCTTTTTCTGCAGCTGGAGGGAGGCGGGATTGGATTTTGGGGTTTAGGCTATCGAGGCCGAATTCTGCGGGGACGAAACGTGGAATGCCGGTTGAGATGGCGGTGTCGATGATGGCCTTTTGGAAGGAGAGGGATCCAGAGGAGTGGGTGCTGAAGAGGATGTCTGGTCTGATAGTTTGGAAGAGGGAGTTCAGGGAGGCGTGGGAGAAGTCGGATTTGTGAACTGTTATCTTCGAGGACGATGTAGAAGGGGATTGTGTAGGGACTGCGTTATAGACTTCGAAGTCCTGATCGCGTGAGGTTATGCTGGAGAGGATACTGTCTGATAGGCGGTTTTCCTACAAGTCTCATCAGTCTAAGCACGTGACAGAACTCGAACAGTGATCTTACGCCTAGCACCAGAACCTTGTGAATGAGTCTATGCTTGTCGTCTGTGATAGATCCCATGTCTCTTCTTGCGAATATGTCTGTACATGATGTTGTCCAAGTTGATGCTTTTAGGTGCAGTCTCGGCCGAGCGGAGTCTCCTCACTTCGAAGCTCTCTGTGCGTGCTGTGGTCATCTGTAGTCTTCCATTTCAAAGGAATCCTTTCCGTGCGCGTCTCTGGGTTCAAGAGGCAATCTGCAAGATCTCTCGAATGTCCTCCGACTCCTTTGGATTGCCTTCAGAGCATCCCTCTGCAATGTCCGTGGACCACTTCAAGGTCTCCTGCCACGCTGGCGGCACCTGAGCTTGAATCTTGGGAATCTGCCGCTCTGCAATACCGCGAAACCAGGGTACTTTGTCAGCAATAAGTTTCATCGTAGCAAAAGCATACGCCAGAATCACCAATGCTCGAGGCGCCTTTTCTTCTACGAGCTCCCCAAATCGTCGTGGAAGCTGAGATGGCATAGCAACGAGTCGTCGGCAATTCGCCAGAGGCGTTTCTGTGCCTTCCGTTATGCTGTTGTAGATGAGCGCTAGGAAAGCGACGCTCTGGCGATAAACTTCTTTGTCTTCTGGTGAAGTGGTCTCAAGGTCGTCAGCAAACGAGAGCAATGGGCCGAACGGCTTGCCCTCTTCGCGCTTGAACAGTTCCTCGACCTCTTCCACCCTCGGCCTTCCAAAGTAAACTCCTGTCTTATCCAGCCATTCTTCGCCAACCATTTGCCTCCAGACGTCGCAAAGATAGCGCGTGCCGTCAGCCAGGCGGAGCCAGATCACTGGATCAAGTGCCGGTAGTGTAGCATCGTCTTCAGGCTCATTCAACGAGAATAATGCTTGAAAGGAGACGAGGATGGAAGTGATGTAGACGGCCTCGATGTTGTCCGGCATAAGAGCTGATACGCCTACACGGTGGCCCTCAATAGCGCGATCGAAGTACTTGCGTGCGTTCATAAGCATCTCACGGCTCCGCTTATCTTCCATGAATTCTGGGTGGTTGGCGTTGCGGACAGCGTTGGCAAGCTCGACACCATTCTCTGGTTGCTTCCAATTATCACTGAGATCTCTGGTAGCACCTTCTGGCTTGTAGATTGGATCTCTGATGGGCACCATCCGTCCGTCCAGTGGTATCCATTGTGCTGAAGATTGCCTTGAAGCGTGTAATGCAGCCAAGCCATACATCGCATCGAGGACCATGCGGTGCTCCATTGCAAAGAGTGGTGTTTGGCAGCGCCAGAATTCAACGGCGGTGGTGAAGCTCTGTGGGTTCGTTAGTTTCGATGAACGCCGATTTATTCAACATGGCCTTACGTGGCATGTGTAGACAGTCCATTGATACATCAGCCGTATCTCAAGCTTGGGATCAAGTCCAAAGAAGTCGGTGGCCGCAGATCCTACACCGTAGACATCCTGCGATTGCTGTGGCTGGGTAAGATTGCGCTGCGCATCCGATCTTCTTGGTGCTGGCTCAACGTATTCGCAAGGCACATTGTGTCTATGACAGGCAAGACACTTCGGCCGGCCTTCATCGCACTGTGAGATGTAAGTCTTCTGGACAAGTTTTCGGAAGCGGCTGGGACAGCGCGAGTAGGTGATGCTACCACTGAACATACCTTTACTTTGCGAGCTTTACAGCGCTGACATCCAGTCCTCGCCTTCTTGTGATTCAGGCGAGGCATCGCGCTTCTCCCTGCCTGATGTGCGTCCAGTATGCTCGGTTTCTCTATCGGACTGCTTGCGGACCGAACCTTTGATATTTGGCAGTCAATCACTCCGACAAACGCCCAGCGAGGTGAAGTGCGATGGAAATCCTGCGACGACAGCCGATTTCACTTTCATGTGGATCTAGACAACATGCGCTCGTGTGTCGAATATACGTCGAGTTCAAGAAGACCAGAGAGCGTGTGGTCCTGGGTTCCGTCGCAATGAATCCGAGAATCCCGGAACAAACGGCAGGCGCCGCCCTCCCATCAGACAGTCCAATCAATGTTCGGCGCGAACTTGACGCGCTTCCCGGGCCTGGCCTCCGTCGTTGTTCCTGCGCCACCTCGGTGCCTGCACTGCAACACTGCAACCGGTGGTATGCTACATCAAGGACATCATCCACTTTACCTGAGCCGCGTCTGCGCAAAAAGAATGATGAATATACCCCTCGGGACCCGAATGGCGTCGACGAGATGGACGAGCACCATCAAACTCGACAGCATAAGCCAAAGCGGCTGAAGGCGTCCCACGAACAGCGGGAAGTCGCGAAGATGGCGGATACAGACGAGAACAATGAGGACACCGAGTTCAAGCTGGCAGTGCTAGCGTCTCTACATCCAAACAAGAGCCCGGACGTTCATCTCGATTACCTACTCGCGTATGGCGGGAGCATCGTGAAAGCCTCGGCTGCCATAGGAGTCAACTACGAGGAGGTCGTGAAGAGGAAACGAACAGCGGCGAATGGATATCAATCGTCTCTGGACTCTTTCGCCTCTCGAGATGCGACTTCGAGCTCCAGTCCTTCTACGAGCGCGTCTGTTCCAAAGCTTCTGACGAAGAAGGGCAGGACCCTGCATCTGTACACTCCGAATGAGATCGAGACGAACACGCCTTGCTCGATCGTACACAATTTCCTACCGCCCGAACAAGCGGAGGCGCTTCTCAAAGAGCTCCTCGTAGAAGCTCCAAAGTTCGAGAGAGGCACCTTCCAGCTGTTTGACCGGACCGTGCAAAGTCCGCATACGTGGAAGTTCTATGTCGATACTGTAGACGAGATCGAAGAGCAAAAGGCAGAATACCTCTACACTGGGTACCGGTATGAGAACTCAATTGAGCAGACTACTCCGGAGATGCTCAAGGTATCTTCAATCGTCAAAGAAGCCGTGAATAAGGAGGTCGAGCGACGGGTAGTGGATGTCCAGCCTTGGAGTAGGAGGCTTAAATTTCAGTCACCTGAGGAGTGGCAGCCTAACGCCTCCTTCGTCAACTGCTACGATGGCGGCAAGGAGAACGTCGGGTACCACTCGGACCAGCTAACATATCTTGGGCCGCGCGCCATCATTGGCAGCCTATCTCTTGGAGTCGCTCGAGAGTTCCGAGTTCGCCGAATTGTTCCACAGGATGGCGCTACTTCCGCAGACGCACAGGGCCAAATCGCAATTCATTTACCTCATAATTCGTTACTGGTCATGCACGCCGAGATGCAGGAAGAGTGGAAACACTCCATAGCCCCAGCACAGGCCATCGATCCCCATCCTATTGCTGGCAACAAGCGGCTGAATATCACATATCGCTGCTACAAAAACTACTTGCATCCGAAGTACACACCGCGATGCCAATGTGATGTTGCTTGCGTCCTGCGCTGTGTACAGAAGAGCAGGGTCACCAGAGGACGATACATGTGGCAGTGCTACGCAAACTATACCCCCGGAAAGAAAGGCTGCTCGTACTTCGTCTGGGCAGAGTTTGACGAGGATGGGAAGCCTCCCTGGGCTGGAGGGTACAAAGGCAACGCCAACATACCCACAGGTGAGAAGTGGGACACTGAGGTACCACCATGCTTGTGAGAGAAGAACGTATGTACATACCATACTGATGCGTCCATTACCTTCAACCCTCTCTCAAGCTCGCTGATCATCCTCAACTCCCATACCCAATCATGCCTGCCCTCTGCGGTCCCATCTGTTCCCACAACGCAAACCCTTTTCCCGTCTTCCCATTCCACCCTCCTTCGATACTCCCAATCCACCTCCTCTAAGCCCTATTCTCACTAGTTTTCATCGACTGTCTCGTCGTGAAATCGAACATCTCAAGCTCTCCAGCGTCAATCTCAATCCTCACGCCCTCGATCTCGCTTGTCCAATTCACCGGTACCAGGTACGGTATGCCATTCCCATACGGTCGGACTTTAACTGAGTCGTCTTCTGCCAACCCGACGAATACGATCTCCTCATCTTTCGCTATGTACACAGAAGCTCGTGGCTTATTGTCTGAGTGGATACTGTACAGCCAAACAACGGAATACTCGCCTACCCGGCCGTGGCACCAATACCATTGATTCAACCCCACGAAGAAATTACATCCTCCCTAGTTTTTATCGTGATATCCAGACCCAGTAAACGCTATGACGGAGTCGTTGAACTCGACGTCTAGGACGGCTACGGAGTCGGGGGTTATGTTCACCCAGCCGAAATTTGGTCGAAGAACATTCCATCGTGTCGATCATACCATACATCATCTTGTAGACCGACATTGTCTTCCGAGTCCGTCCATAGCTCTTGGCCCTCCATCACAAAGTTCGTGGTTTTGAGACCTGCAGGCCAGCCGTTGTATGGCGACGTGTGCGTTTTGACCTCCTGATACACATTCCACTTCAAGTTTTGGAAGAGCATCTCTACCAACGTTCCCAATGGCCATCGCGAAGAGTCGTGGATCATCAGATGCAGCGGAAATATGTGCCACGGATGATAGACCTCTAATTTGAAGTCACCGGAGACGGATCGATCGGTGAACAGCATGCGCCGCCAGGAAGCCTCAGGGCGATCCCATGCCAGTGGCAAGCATGATGCGATTGAGTTAAGAACAAAGTGTGCAGTTTCAAGACCGTTGAAGCAGTCGTGAAGGACTTCCTCTAGAGTCTCCAGAACCGGACTCTGCTGGATCTCCACTGGACTGTCGAAATCACTGGTGGTCCAGATGCAGTCCCAAGCTGCAGTTTCCGCAAGTGGAGTCGTGTCGAGGTGCCGATAAGTGTTGATTTTGTAGCGTATCAGAGCCTTGCTGGTGTGCGGACCAGCTAAAGGGCTCCTCCAGGAAAAGAAGTGTACAGTGCGGACCTCTGGCTTGAAGAAGAGCTTGCGCTGACAGTTGATCGACAATGCGATAGCGTCGGGAATAACGCACTCGCCCGCTGGGAGATGAGTAGGTCGCGCATCGGCAGCTGAAGGGGAACATTCTCGAGGAGCTCGGCGGTGTCGAAGACGCGGTCTTTCGCCGACATGGTGCTGGCTGAAACAGGCGCTTCGTGTTTGTCTGGACCCGCGCCAGCCGTGATCGCGGCAAGTGAGTGCGTTGTTTGTTGTGTCGATTGAATGTTTCAGTGAAGTTGCCGCGAGCGGCCACCATCGAATTTGAAACTAGTGAAGTTCAAATACGCCAAGCCCTTCACATGAACTTTGGGCTATCTCTCAGAACCCTTCCTCTCTCAGCTCTAGCCACAGATGCTGCGCTGAGTGTTTTAAACTCCCGACTCATCTGAAGCTGCGGCCCAGATGAGAGTAACTCGCCGATTTGATGCCTCCATGGCGAAGATAAAGTCCACTATCTCAACTGCAAAACGTCACCACAATAGCGGCAGCCACGACTATGCGACACAGCCTGACTGTCGCCTACTCATGCTCCCCGCCGAGCTGCGTAACAAGATCTATCGCCTCGTAGTCGTCTCCACTGATAGCTTAAACCCTCTCTCTTTGCGGATCTTGCGCAACCCGACCATCGCGAACACATGCCGCCAGATCGAAGCCGAGGCACTGTACATTTTCTTCACCGAGAACTGGTTCAATGTATCGATCACCTTCGACGCCAGATGGCATCTCATGCCGATGGTCTCGTCTGCATTCACCAAGCGCTGGGCGAACAGAGCAGGAAACCTCGCGGGTCCGGTGAGAAACGTCAGCTTCGACACCGGTCATCGTTGGAATCTCTCACGGGACTCTGCCCGCATAATGACTCCGGGCAGCGAGAATCCAAGCGGGATGGGGCTATTGTCGGTTGACGAGCTATGGCGCTTTCAAATCGCTTGGCGTCCCGAGGTCTTCTCTACCTCACAGACCGGAATTGTGTTCGTTCAGGACTATCTTTTCAAGGCCAGACGCCGCGATCCTGAGGCAACGGAGCTCTCTCTCGTGGGGGTAATGAGCATCCAAAAGGCTATGGGTAACGAATTCTGCACGCCGCTTGTTCAATGGCTGATTAGGCACATCATCGTTCGACTGTCGGACAAGAACCGCGAAAGGATTGCAGATTGCTTGCAGCGCATCGGGAAGTGGCTGGATGAGAAGTGCCAGGGGTCTGGCGATGGTTCCTGAGAGCCTTGGACGGGCGAGGCGGGCACAATCACGGCAGCGGGATTCTGCAGTTCTTCTTCTTCTCAAATCTTGAAGCACTTCGTACTTGCCAAGAGTTTCTGCAGATGTTTGTGCCAGCTTCATTGCACATGAATCTGTCCGACCTCCAGGACCTGTCGCATTTCGGCTACAAATGTGCAATGTCGCCCGTCGTCTTCCCGTCTCTTCCATTCTGGTATCGTCCATTGGGCAATCGGAGAATCCTCCGCATGCACGTGCCAGCCTACTCGTCATTGAGATCACCAACCCGCGACGCCAAGATTGATGCTCTGAAGAGTCAAGAAGGCTCCAATGGCTGCGTTGAAAACGAGTTTTGCAAACTTTCTGGTGCTATCGAAGAACTCATCACTATCCGGAACGCCCTGCGTGTGCGTATTATACAGTATTGTTGGTCATGATCGATCTCATCAAGAAGTATCCCAGCACGCCGGCAAAGCAATCAAAATACGCGTCAAACACATCTCTTGCCTACTACGCTCCTTGTCTGGCCTTCTCGGCACAAATGAGAGCAATGATCCTGCTCAATTCGGCGCTCTGTGCAGCGTGCTCTTTCACAATCTTCTCGTCGACCCCCTCGCTCTTCGAAAGCTCGGCGCTGGACTTCAGCATTCGGTTCTGCAGTTGAAGCATCTTCTGGAGGGTGTTGTCGAGGAACGGCGCTGAAAAGGCGACGGAATCGCCGGTGTTGTTGAGTCTCATCTCCAACTTGCGAGGCTTCTTCTTCTCCTCCACTGCCGAGACCTCAGCCTCGTGCGGCTTCTGCCTGAATATAATGGTTAGCTAATCAAACCTTAAATGACACGCTAACAATTCGATTCCAAGACACACCTTTCGACGAACGTGATGCTCTCCGCCATCTCAGCAACACGGTTTGCTATACGATTCGCCATGATAGCATATGCGGAAGTTACACCTCCACTGCTCGGGCTGTCTCCTGCCACTGACGAAGCCTTGTTCTGGACTGGAGCTGCTGCCTTTTGAGGTGCCTTTGCTACGCCATTCGGCACGGACTTCTTGACGGCTGGAGTGGTCCTCTTGATGGGTGCTCGCGGCGCCGCTGGCTTCCTCGGGAAACCATTAACGTGTGGTGCCGAGTGCACTGCTGTCGCCATATCGCTCGTCTGCTGTTGTGCTGGAGGGATTCTTCGCGTGCGACTGGGTTGATCGTGGCTCCTTCGAAGAAAATCTGTGGCGTTTCGATGCAGGAACGAAGAGAGGCGTCTCAAGAAACTGGGTCGAGAAACGTGACGTTCACGCAAATATGATGCAGCAAAAGAGTCAGTAAGTACGATTAATCTCCTTTTCGTGGCCAGAACTGTGTTCGCTGAATGCCAGGAGTCGCCTCACGGAGCTACGTCAGAGCGGACCGCCTGGACGTCGAATCCGGGACGTAAAACAGGGATGTCTGCCCACCACATGCTCCAGCTGATCACAACGATCATGCCGTGTGGCTGAACGCTTTGGTTCTGCATGGCTCCTACGTGGCAGGGATATTGATGTCGGTGGCAAGGCGTGGCGTAGACATCTCTTGTTGTCGAGCCTCATCGTCGTACATGAGGCAATCAGAAACTAACAGCAACTATGTCGGTCTCGTGAGAGCCGTGAGACGAGAGCCGTTGTTTTTCGCCTATCACCATGGCTATGACTGCGAAACCGCCGACGAAAGGCGTCACCCAGGCCGGAGTGAGCCTGAAGTCTGGAATTGACAATCCTAATCCGATTCAACATGGCGGAATGGGACAAGCTGAACGAGCCTTCTCAGCGGGTTCGACGTTTCTGTCGGGAATCATGGCAATATCAGCATCACAATTTATTGGTGCACCTCTCAAACTCATCGATGCCAAATTCTACGAAGCGTACATGGCCTGGACGAAAGAGTCTTTCGCAGTACTCGTGACGACCATCACTCAGTGGTGGGCACCTACAGTCGTGCGGGTCAGCGGCGATGAGAGCATGAAGGGCCAGCTTTTTCAAATGGATGACGGAAGTCTTAGATGCAATTTCCCGCATCGACTTATATTGATGGGCAATCATCAGCTCTACACAGACTGGCTATATCTGTGGTGGATAGCTTACACGAACAAGATGCATGGCCGGATCTACATCATCTTGAAGGAAAGCTTGAAGCAGCTTCCCATCATCGGCTGGGGAATGCAGTTCTACAACTTCATCTTCTTGAGTCGGAAATGGGAGCAGGATCGATACAAGTTCAAGAAGCATCTCGATCATCTGAAGAACCCAAAGGACCCCATGTGGCTATTGATCTTTCCTGAAGGCACGAACTTGTCGCAAGTCACAAGAGAGAAGTCGGCGAGTTGGTCGAAGAAGACAGGAATCCCGGACATGAAGCATCAGCTTTTACCGCGATCGACCGGACTTCAATTCTGCCTGCAAGAGATGAGGCCGACAACGAATTGGCTCTACGACTGTACGATAGCCTATGAAGGTGTACCCAAGGGTCTATATGGACAAGACGTGTTCACGTTGAAGTCTTCGCTGTTTGAAGGAAGACCGCCGAAGTCTGTCAACATGTATTTCCGGCGTTTTAAAATATCTGAGATCCCTTACCAAGATGGTGATCAGTTCTCGCGATGGCTTGTGAATCGCTGGCGAGAGAAAGACTACTTGCTGGAATACTACTACAAATTTGGCAACTTTCCAGCAGAAGATCCCGCGAAGGCTATGCTTGCTGCTGAGGGCAAGAGAGAGCCAAATTCCGCCAAGGCAATATCGACATCGATGAAAGGTGGCGGATGGGACGAATTCTTGAGCATCTTCGGGCCTATCACTACCGCCGCTGGAGCTATGTCAAGCGTGGATCTGACAGAGCCGCTCAACTTTGACGAAATGATGAGAAAGGTGGCTCAATCACAGCAGTTCAATCTGCTGAGTATTGGCAAAGCACCGAAGGCACCCGTCAGCGAGGAAGCGATACGCCGAGCGCTCCTAGCTGCGAATAAGAAGAATCCTTTGCCTAACAAAGTCCTCGATCGCTTGCTGAAAGCACCACCGAAAACACAAGCGGAAATGAAGCAGACCCTCCAGAACTCAGGGAACCCGACAATCGCGAAGAAAGCCGCAGAAGCGCCGGCTGCCGACAAAGCACTGCCAAATGATGCCCAAAAGGCTGCGATGCAAGTTGCTAGACAGACCGTGACAGCGGAACCCGCGGCATCGACACCGGCCGAGAACGTGCAGAAGGGAATGCCACTGGCAAACATGGAGAGTATGATCACTCGACCTTTGACGACAATGGCTGTGCACACTGCAGGAGCTCAACTCAAGAATCTGGCATCCCAAAGAGCAAAGGCAAAGGGCACAGCGTTGCCAGGTCAAGCCGCCACGACTGCTCAAAAGCCAGCAGTCACGAATGCAGCTACGAAGCAAGCAAATATGCCTTCGAAGCTACCTAATGGCTTTGTGAATAGAAAGTCTTCTTCGGCAAAAGCAGCTTCTGCCAGTGGCGGTCCAACGAAGCTGTCACTCGCGAAAGCCGCTCCGCCGAAAAAAGCAGCTTCAGTCCAGACCGCTCCAACACCGGCAGCCAAACGACCTGTATCCGCGAAACTGCCACCCACTTCAAACGCTGCCATCAGAGCAGCCACGAAGGCGAAACGAACAGCCAACTCCAAACCACTCGGCACACCGAAGTACGCGAACGGGAGGCTCCCAGGATGAAGCCTGATGACTCTGTACTCTTTTGGCATGACAATGCATTCTTGTAGCGTTTACGCATTGAGATGACACTACTTCTGCACGATATCAGGGCAAAGGAACACAGAGCTTGCGACTTTACGACTTGTGTGGTCGATATATCCCTGTCACACTTGGCAGCTGACGTTGGCATTCGCACAATTTGAGTTAGCGCCACGGAAAGTCAAATCAGTGAAGAAAGGTTACGAGCGCGTGGCTGCTGCCATACAAATTACAAGCTCGAGGAGATGTTTCGCGTGTCACAGGATGATTCCTTTGTAGAGTGTAATTGCTCGGTGGCGAATGATGGAGTGAGGGGGGCGTATGCAGGAGATGCAGGGATCTGCCTTGGTCAAGTGAGTGGAAGTGTGGCTCAGATTCCAGGTTTCACGCAACGACTCGCGTGGAATGACGTCGGTTGGGGAATCAGTGGAACGGGATACAGGACCACAGAATGCATTCGATCGAAGGGTCTTTGGATGACAGGATTGCAGCTTGGCCAGGGTGATCGAGACGTGCTTCTGTGGAATTGTCTGCCGAGTGATTCAACTTTGAGTAAGTTGTGCTCATGGTTTGTTGACTCTGACATCTTCAACTATCTCCTATACATTACATATCCCAAAGACTAAGCAAGGCAACGAGTAATATTCAGAACAACGTAATCAATCACCATGCTGCAGTGGGCAAAGGACTGGGCAGAAGACAAAATCGCCGGCTATGCGAAAACCGGCATCCAAGCCGGCGGCAGTCTCGCGGGCAACGCAGTAGGGGGCGCAGGCTCCTTCATCGAGACCTCAGGGAAAGCCGTAGGAACCGGTGCGAGTGGTATGCTATCTTCAAGTCGAAACATGTATCACTGATAGTATCTGAGTCTAGGAATTGCAGGCGCGATCGGCGGTGTTGGGAACTATGTCAACGGATATGGAGACTGGGTCAAGAACTCGATGGCGGCGGATGGGCCTGTCAGTGGATCGGCGGAGAAGAAGACGGCTGTCAAGCCCACGAATGCTGTGAAGAAGGCTGGCCCTGTTGGAGCGCAGAGTGCGAAGGCGTTGTCTGCTCCAGGAACACGATCTAGTTCGACTTCGAGCTTGCCGAAGACGTCGATGCCTTCGAAACCTCCTCCGTCGACAAACCGTAATCTTCCTGCGAAGAAGCCTGCTTCTACTTCTGCTTCTACAGCACCACCTACATCGAAACGTCCTGCCATCTCTACCAGTCAAAGCCAGAAGACAGCGGATGGGAAGGTCAGAGTCAGCTCTGCTTCTCGCCCGACACCTGTCAAGCCGGGCAATTCGACCACGCCGTCGAAGCCATCGACAAATGGTGTCACGAAGCCCACAACGGGTTCGACCGGAATGACGAGGCCGACGCCTGTGAGGGCGCCTGTTTCGACACGACAGAGCCCAACCAGGGCAGATGGCAAGGTCAAGATCTCGGCGGAGAGTCGACCACGGCCCGTAAAGGCAAACTGAGCAAAATTGTCTTTTTGATTTGGTGAGAAGCATCGGAGTTTGGGTTGGATGCCAGGCCAAAACGAACGTTGTATGAGTATATCATGATGGCGCAGCTAGCTAAAGCGTTCCAGCAGGATACAGTCGCTGTATGCATGATCTTTGAACGTTTGGAGCATGACTGGACGACAGCTTGTGAGTGTTTCTGTCGCCTTCTGGTTCTGGGTCAGCATTGTGAAAGCTTGTTCTACTGGCTGAGGACTGGTGACATCGAGGTATTCTCAGAGAACTTAACAACAGACAGTCTTGTTAAAGTGACGAACATCTATGCCATCAACTCTTCAAGACACCCAAAAAAGCTTCACACGCTACCACACCCACCCAAATCTGGAGATCGTAGATTCTGATACCAATACCTCAAGATGCCACACGCAACACCATCCAGCCAAATCAACGACCTCGACCTCGGCGGGACCATTACCTCACTAGCCGCTCTCCTCACGATGACAGTCGTACTCTGCTACCCACGCTACTGCCAATATGGCGAAAATCCAGCTCGCCTCGCGAATGAGAACGCCGAAAAAGCACGCCGGCACGAGGCTAAGATGAGAAAGGCGGAGCAGGAACACGAGGAGATGCTCATCATACATGCGAATCGAGATGTGGAGAAAGCGAGGCAGCATGAGGAGGAGATGTATGAGGCGGAGAAGCGGAATGAGAGGAGGATGGCACAGGTGAAGACTTTTGGGAGGGTCAATGAGTAGATGGAACGATGAGGGCTTCGAAGGAAGATGGAGGAGCATGGCGGAAGGAGATGAATGGGAAATGGGCTTTCCTGTTAGAGAATTTGACAGTATACCTCCGGAGGTTCCTTCCTTGCTCTACTTCTCCGACCGAATGAGCGAGCGATCTCCTAGAGCAACCTAAAGGGTCATCATCGCGAAGATTCGTACTGGTCAACAGATAAGGGCGTACTCAGTCCCGTCTTCAAGCACACTCAA
The DNA here is from genome assembly GCA_031771865.1 of Nothophaeocryptopus gaeumannii. NCBI lineage: Eukaryota > Fungi > Ascomycota > Dothideomycetes > Mycosphaerellales > Mycosphaerellaceae > Nothophaeocryptopus > Nothophaeocryptopus gaeumannii. The sequence goes on from JASISA010000002.1 coordinate 637,981, forward strand.
CCGAAATCTGACATTCTAAACTCACGACGTTCTTCATATACGCCCCTACCTCCACGACAAAGCCATCGAAAGCACCACACTTCCACAAGGCTTCCACACCTCACAGATGCTGTCACGTCCCGTAAAAATCTTCGTATGGGGTAAGTTAGGACGTCCTACGTTCCAGCCGCGCAGGCCCAGGTTAATCAATCAACCAGTGCTCACTGCCAACGCCACCGGACAAATTGTATACAATCGATAGCACCTCAAACCATCTATATTACGAAGCCGTGAGGAGATAGCAAGGAACAAGGCGGAGTGGGATCGTGGGATTCAGGAATTGAAGGAGCAGCTGGGGGTGAAGGTGGATGACGGGAAGGGGAAGAAGAAGTGAGGGAGGATGATAATGGGCAGGAGAGGTGCGATAAATGGAAGGCAGATCTAACAGGGTATCTGGGACAAAACATGAACATTCTTCACTCCTCTATATCTTACCCTCACGCTCGAGGAGACCCCCTGCAAGTAGGCCTTCCTTCTATCGTCGAAAGCTCTTCCTCTTCTCTCCATCTCGAATCAAACAGCCAACCTCCATCACCAACGTGAAAGCTCGGCAACACAAAGACTTCTACTGGACCGCAAGAAAGGCTAAGAAGCGGACCCAACACACATGTGATAACTCATGGACTTCTTCTTCGCATATGCTTTAACCCACCCACACAACAAACATACCTACCTGTAGAATAACACCGCACCTCCCTTCTCTGCAGCATGTTTCTTCTGATGTCACGTCCACTTCGGCTCCTCGTATCTGGACCGTCACCCTTCTCTAGCCTTACCCTTCTCAAAATCCTAATCACTCCTCCCCGTCTTCATCGGAAACCTCATTGGCCAAGTGATATTCTACAAATATTTCGAGAAACCGGACCCTTTTTACGACTATCTGGTGAGCGAGCAGGAGATGTCACGAGTGTTCCTGGAGGCACAAGCGGAACGGAATAAGGAGATGGCTAAGATGATTAGAAGTTTGGAGAAGCATTTCGGGATCGATGGGGATGAGGGGAAGGGGAAGAGGCAGGTGAAAAGGGGTCAGGAAACGATGTGGTCAGTAGTCGATGAGACGATCCTGTAGGATACAATCTACATACTCCCTCCGCTCTCTACATCCCATGCACATGCGCCAAGTCCATGAACAACGTATCAGCCGTAAACACCATGCACGCAAAGCCTTGAACACTTAGTCTTCCATCTGAACATCCTCATTCCCCTCCTTCTCAGCCTCCTCCTCTTCCTCCTCATCCTGCTCCCCGTTCTCCTTGACAGGCATGAGGACATCAATACCACCGGTTCCCATCCTCCCGATACCTCCAACTACGATCCTCGCGCTGGGACCGTTCAAATCGTCGTCATCTCCGGAGAGGATAGCATCCCTAAGGAAGCCCAACGTGGTTTCGAAAGACATTTTCATGAACGGACTCACGTTCCCTCTATACCCCATACGGCTGAAAGCCTGATACACACCATCGCGGGTCATATAGTCGGCGATGAGGGTCAAGTGGCGCACGTCGACATCGATTCCGTGACCGCCGAAAACACCCTGTAATTCTCGCACGATGGCTCCACGCGCGGCTTCAACGCCGTAGTGGATCAGGATGTGGTGGATGGAGTTTGTGTAGATGTGATGTGGGTGGACGACGTGTTGATATTCCCAAAGAGCGGGGATGTTTACGCCCGAAGTAACAAGTATCGGCTTACTGTCGTTGTTCTTGGTGGTTTCCTCGTCCAGCATACATGAGTCAATACCAGGCACGGATTGGATGTATGCTTGTCGGAGGGATTGTTCGACGAGATGAAGCATGAGAATCTTAGCAGTTCCGGAATCGTATTCCATTGTAAAGGAACAGTGAGCGCCGTTCTTGTCGTCGAAGGAGAACGAGGCGATATCGTTGGTTTTGGTGTCGCCTTTGATCCGTGCTTCGCGGTCTTTGGCGGCGGTTTTACGGTCGCTCTTCGATACGCCCTCCTCTGGGCCAGGAGAGCCGCGATTTGAGCCGTACGTTTCGTCTTCGGATTCGCTGTCCTCGGGTTCGGGCGTGGCTTCTCGCTTCTTCATGTTCTCCTCTTCATCGTCCTCGTACGCTTCATAGCCGGCCTGCTGCTTGTTGCTCTTAGCTTTGTCGCGAGTGGCATCATCGTCACCTTCAGCGTCTGAGTCGTCATCGCCTCCTTCACGATCTGCTTGAGGCTGGGCGCGCTCTTGCTCGATCTGCCCTGCCGATTCGCCGATCTCTCCGAAGGCCTTCTCGACGCCCTTGAGTGTCTTGGCTTCACTGCGCTTCTTAAGCTCTTTTCTCGTGGCAGCTTGCAGTCGCGGTAGCATTCGCTTCTCGACAGTTTCAACGACATCCTGGATGGTGATGGCATATTCTTTCCTGTACTCTGCGCTTGGGAAGAATTCGAGTCGAATCTGATACTTCTTTGCTTCCGCGTAACCAATGCCCGCACCTGTCGTCTCGGTAACCGTCACCTTATCCACAATCTCTGCAAGTCTGAGCCTGGAGATACCCTTGGCAAACTTCTTCGCATCGTCCACGGAGATGCCTGGGTTCATGATCAGAGTCATCTGTGGAGTGGAAATGTCGGTTGCAGCTGTCATGACGATTTCTCGAAGACGAGGAATACCAAGCGTGACGTTCTTCGCAGCGTGACCAGCCAAGTGGAAGGTGTTCAGCGTCATTTGCGTACTGGGTTCTCCAACAGACTGTCCGGCAACAACACCAACAGCTTCGCCCGCTTCAACGACAGACTTCATGTATCGGACGTCAAGGATGTGGCCGTAGTTTCGTTTCGAGACCGTGTTGCCACCATCGATGCCCTTCTTCCTGTCTTTGATGAGCCTGAGCTCATTCTTGTCAATCCAGGCCTTTGAATCGCTGTAGAGCTTCTCGCTGATACTTCCAACGTTCCTGGTAGGTGGATAGCGTGCCAATGCAGGATCGGAAGCTCCGAGATCGCCAGTCTTGCGGTATTTCTTCTCGGCAGTCTTGAGGTATTCCTTGGCGTCGTCACTCACGAGATTGCCGAACGCCTCGCCCATGTTCATGCTGTGGAAGAGGGATAGATAGTTCTCCGCCAGGAACTTGTAGTTGCTCATATAACGGGCTTTGCCGACGTCTAGACCATCCTCTCCGTACAAGAATTGTACCACGCTGCCGTCTTCGGTATTCCGTACGGACGTATCATACTCGACTCGTAGACCCTCCATGCCTTTGATCAAGCAACGTTGGAGATACCCAGATCGAGAAGTCTTGACGGCGGTATCGATGAGACCTTCTCTACCAGCCATAGCGTGGAAGAAGTACTCTTGCGGTCGAATACCAGTCAAGAAGCGATCTACGATAAATCCGCCAGCCCGGACACTTGACTCAAATGGCTTGAAGCAGGGCAGAGTCTTTCCGCTCACCATAACGGGGACCCTGCGGCCTTCCAGAACTTGTTGTCCAAGGTTGCAAGAAATGAGATTCGTATTGACCTTCGAACCCTTCGCACCAGACGTTGTCATGGTCTGCATTTGATTTTTCGGGAATGGCTTGACGAGACCGGCAGGCATAGTTTGTTTCGACACTCCGCCAGAAAGCTTCGCAGTGGCTGCGTTGGAGAGGAGATCCAGTCCATGAAGCTTGGTATCGTCACGTAGGACACCTTCAAGCCTCCGCCGAAGTTCCATGTCGTCGCTTTTCGGTTTGTGCTCTGCCAGGGAAACATATTTTGAGGCCACTTCCAGACCCACCGTTTCAGCATCAGCCAACACCTTAGCCCTGTCTTCCTCGCCCTTGCGTGTAAAGATCAGGTCCTCCACACCACAAGAGAAAGCGCGCATATTCTCTAGCTTCGTAAGCAGTCTGCCTAGCACACTCAAAAGCTTCCCGGCGATTGTGTGCCCATAAGCTTCGTAGACTGCGTTCACGAAGCCTCCATGAGCCGGACCTATTTGCTTCTTGTCCAGCACGCCCTGCAGGAAGTTACCATCTTGCACGATGACTTCGCCTTCTTCCTTGAAGTGCTCTCCCCACATGTCGCCACTCGTAGTACTCTTACCGGACACTGTCAGGCCTTGAGCGCCGTGTGGCTGCAAGTTCTTCAGGACTGAGCTGATGACCTGCTTTCCGGTCCAGAGCGGTTTGGGCTTGAAGATAGCTGGCGGCACAGTCTCGACTCTGCCACTTGAGCAATGCCCGCTTTCTGGACGCAATGCTGCGTAAAGCAAATTCATGTAGTCACCACGTTCAAAGAACGTGTCTCGATTTGAAAGCCAGACGCTCATGGAGATATGATCTTGAATTAGACCTCTGAGTGGATTACCGTATGTGCCTGACAAGTACTGATGATCCGTATCGGCGATTGACAGAGCCTCTGCTCGCGCGAGTTCATTTTGCGGGAAGTGCATGTTCATCTCGTCACCGTCGAAATCTGCGTTGTAAGTATTACAGTTTGCGTAGTGCATACGCAGTGTCTTCTCGCCTGGCAGAACGCGTGCTCTATGACACATCATCGAAGGTTTGTGAAGTGTGGGCTGACGATTCATAATGACAATGTCGCCGTTGTTCAGATGTCGATGCACTTTCTTTGGCCGTGCTCCGCGCATGTGGCCAGACGCAGATGGCGCGAGTAGCGAGTTGGCCAGCGCTGTTCTCTCCTCTGGGTTCTTTCGCTCAAGATTGACAACCTGTCCATTTTCGCCCTCAATCGCTACAGCACCTGGCCATATATGCGGTCCATTCCGTACAGCTTCTTGCAACTCCTCCACGTTCCATTGCGTGACAGGCTCCGGGTACGTGAGTTTGACAGCGAAGACCGGCGGCACACCGATCTCGTTTGTTTCGATGTTTGGGTCAGGTGAAATGACAGTTCGCGCAGCGAAATTAACACGCTTGCCCATCATGTACTTTCGGAACATACCCTCCTTCTTCTCCAGCTTTTGCTTAACACCGTCCGCAAGTCTTGCAGCCGCGCGACCGGACACGGGAGCTAGACCCTTGTCGACCACTTGGTTTACATTCTCTTGAAGTTGCAACCACGTGTTCTCAAGATCGGCATAGGTTCGCTCTCGATATCGTTGCTCGGAAGGCTTCTGCCCGCTTAGCTCGCGCTGTATCTCGGCCATCGTGTCGCAATTTTGGAGAATGTTCTTGTAAGTGGTGTTCTCTTGCGCTTCCGCGATCTCATTATTGCCAGTCTTGGCCTCTGGACGGTATCGGTTTGGTGGTACGAGGATAGCTTGCAGAAAGAACATGTCTGCTGACAGTCCGCCCCTTCCTTGGTTTTGACCGTAGACGAGGCCCAAGATCTCTCCATCGCCTTCGAAAAGCTGTCGAAGTTGTGCGTGTACGCGACTGGGATTCATGTACTCCTCCTTTGCCGCAGCTTTGGGCTTAGCCATTGTCTGCTCCGCAACACCATCCAGAACAGCACCGCCCGCAATTTCTGGCTCTTCCTCAGAAAGCTCTGTCTCGTCGACCTCTTCCTCGGATGATCTTTCAAGATCTGCGACTGCTTCGTCTTCATCTCTCTTCCGTTTCCGGCTCTTTTCCAGCCTGATCTTGCGCCTAAGCTCGACCATCGGATCCTTGATCTTCTTCCCTGCCTGCACCATCGCAACGTGCTCTTTCTCGGTAAGCGCCTTTCTGAAAATCTTCACGAATCGATCTTTACGGTATCCGTGATTGATTCCTGCACAATTGCCGCATTTCTTACTCTTGTTGCTGTCCAGCATAAAATCCTGTATGATCGCTCTTCGCACGTTGTTCGATGCTTCAGTCTTTTGCATTGAGAGAGTCCCGTTTCTCCTCGCCGTCTTGATCGCGTTGTTTGTGAACTTCTCTAGCTGTTGCTGTAAGGCTTTCGTGTCGGCGTCCCCTTCGGATTCGTCGCTCTCCTCAGCGGTGACCGTCTTGTTCTCAGCCATCTGGTGTTCCACATCGTCCAACTCGTTTACCTCCTTCAGCAGTCCGTATCTTACCAGCCGTAACTTGCAGATATATCTCGTCACCGCGATCCTCCTCATCTTGAGCTTCCCGCAATATATACATCCCGCTCGAAGCAGGCGCAGGACTTGGTCCATAAACGTCGGGTGGTAGCATGGCACTGGCAACTCGATATGACCTGGGTGACCCGGACATTGCGGGTTCTTGAGACCGCAAGTCGCGCAGGCATTGTCGCCAAATTGGCCCAGCTCGGGACTGTACAGACCTCCAGGAATCGGGTTCAATAGCGTATCGAATGTCGTCGGGTTCGTTATTCGTTTCGCGGACAGAGCCCGTACATCGTGTTTGGACAAGTAGCCGAAGCTGACGCCGTTCAACTGCGATGCCACCGCCTGCGAGGGATTCATTTCGGCCAAATAATCGCAGAACGGCGCATACACAGAAGCAACAGAGACACCAGATCGTCGGCAACATTTTTCTCTTGCCTCGACGAACTCTTGGCGACGCGCTTGGGGAGCACGGCCCGCTGCGGCCAGAACTCTGATCTGATGCCTGCCTGCCTGACTCGCGTGATCGTCCACTTCAGATTTGTTCTTGAGGCGTATCACCACTTCCGGAGACACGACTCAGCACCGACACCATGACCGGCAAGCGGCCATACGAGAATGGCGACGACAGCGCTACTAAGAGACAACGCGGCGGAGATGGGTCGCCGGTACCTGTCAAGACTGGTGGAGGGGTGGGAGAGACGGAGTTGGAGCGCAAGAAGAGGGAGACGGCGGAGCGCATGGCTGCGTTGAAGGCGAAGATTGCAGCAAACAAGCCAAATGGAGGAGCGGCGGCGGCACTACATGCAGCTCCGTCGCCGGTGGGAGGCAGTATGGCACAAGTTCCGCCCTCATCGGGAGGGAACGACGTGGCTGTGAAGAGGGCAGAAGTCGCTGCGAAAATTGCTGCGATGAAGGCCAAGATGGCAGGACAGAAGCCATCGCCTGTAAATGGAGCCGCCGCGGCACCTCCTCCAGCCGCCCAGCAAACCGAGCAGCAGCGGCAAATGGCTGAGGCCAGACAGCGAGCCGCCGAGATCGCCCGGAGACGAGACACCCAGGCTGTGCTGACACCACCCCCTAGGCAGGATAGTCGTGGAGCGCGTGGTGGTCTTGGAATCGGTTTACACCCTTCATTGTTGGGAGACGCTGGTGCAGACAGAGCGAGAGCAGGGCAGCAAGGACCCAAGTTCAGTACCACGAAAGGAAACAAGCAGCCTGAACAGCCCAAGATTAACCCCTACCTTGCTGCGCAGCCTGACGAGACACAAGACGATGCCGACCCCAACTTTGCACCTGCAGCCAGGAAGTATGCCGAGAGGAAGAGCAAGCAGCTGGTCTTTAGCGAGAAGGGCAAGTACATGGCTCAAGCGAATGCACTACGGCAGCAAGCGAAGTTGGAAGAGATGAAGCGTCGTATTGCAGCAGACGCACGAAAGACGGAGATTGAAGAGGCTTCTGACAAAGCTTTTCTTGTGCCAGCGCCTCCCGATGTGGAGTGGTGGGACGAAGGCATACTTCCCGAAGGACAGAATACATACGAAGATTGGGAAAAGCCCGGCCGGAGCAGGATTGAGACTGAGGATAGCATCATCACTGCTCTAATCCAGCGGCCGGTCTTACTCCAAGCACCTCAAGATAAGTTCTTGCCAGGGCCCAAACCTTTAATGCTCACTCAGAAAGAGCAAAAGAAGCTGCGTCGACAACGGCGTATGGCCGACATGAAGGAAGAGCAGGCCAAGATTCGTCTCGGTCTTATTGAGCCACCACCTCCCAAGGTGAAGAAATCGAACATGATGCGTGTTCTTGGTGAGCAGGCTGTCAAGGATCCGACGGCTGTTGAAGCGCGTGTCAATCGCGAAATCGCTCAACGTGCACACGACCACGAGCAAGGAAACCAGGATCGCGCATTGACAGCAGAACAACGAGCAGAGAAGTTGAAGCAGCAGCAAGCGGGCGACGAGGCCAAGGGTGTCAAGATCGCTATCTTCCGCGTTGATGACTTCAGCTCTGGCAAGCACCGATACCAGGTCGATGTCAACGCAAAGCAAAACGCCTTGACCGGAATGGTCATCTTGAATCCGAGCCTCAATCTGGTCGTTGTTGAAGGTGGCGCGCATAGTATGAAGGCCTTCAAAAAGCTTATGCTCAACCGCATCAAGTGGGTTGAGAACACTGCACCTCCGCCAGACTCAACACCAACGACTTTTACTGGCTACACGGATGGCAGCAATATGGACGTCGAACGCGGCACGCGAGGCACCGGCAGCAAAGCCGCCGCTTGGTGCAACCCACTGGACGACAACGGTAACCTCAAGGATTTGAGCAACAACGAGTGCGAACTGATTTGGGAAGGCGAATTGGCGACTCGCAACTTCAAGCGATGGGGCAGCCGAGCATGCGAGACCGATGGTGAAGCGAAGGATATCTTGAGCAAGACTAAGATGGAGAATATGTGGACCTTGGCACGGAGCAAGCAGCAGCAACAGGCGTACTAGCAGTGGGCGTCGGCGCATATTTCGACTTGGTGCATCAGCAAGGTACGTAGGCTGTTGTACAGACTCATTGAGCTTGATGCTATCATGCTTACGCGAATCTCTACCATTCTCTCGCTCTCACGCTTCGACAACCACCTTGTGCATTGCACCTGAGCGTCTCGGTCGTTTAGATTTTGCCGGAGCAGCTCTTGCCCTCATGGGCAGCGCCTCGTCACCGCCCGTCTCTTCGTCGTCCGGATCGTCCGAATCGTCGCTTCCCATGAACTCTGTCAATCCCGCATCCATACTGTCCCATGCATACATTTACTCCTCCATTTCCTTGTACGACCGCTTGCTTCCCGTGAAGGCACTGTCGCGCGCTCCGTCCACCCTCCAATATGCCTGGCCAATATCATGATCGCATCCGCGCTCGGGTACCTCGCGAATAAACTTGTGCCAAAGTTCCATTCCCTCCATGTGCATCACAATTTTCCTGTCACCCGGGCCAGTACCTCCTTTGGCTTCAGCAGCGTTCTCGAATTGCGCCCACAGACCGTCAATGAGCGGTCCGAGTCTGGCGCATGCGGGAGAAGAGTCTGCCACCTCGACTTTTATGGTGCCAATGAAGTATTTGCTTTGGGCGGTGACCTCGCCACAAACAGCGTGTGACGCCAACAACATGCGCTTCCACGAGGCCCCAGAGCGTAACCATAACTCCGGCATAAGCATTCGCATACCCTTGAAGTTCGCGATCACAGCCTTCATGATGATGAAAATTAGGTTGAGGTATACTGAAGCCGTTCAGACGTAACTCCACTCAGCCGCGATTGCCGGATCAGTGGATTCGGGGAGCTGATAGGTATCCTCGAAGTATTGTGAGAGAGTGGTCGGACTGGCGCTGAATCCTTCGAGCTCCCGCAGGAAGTCATCGTCGCTGTCCTCGTCATCATGGCTTCTCTCGCGATCTACTTGTGCGAGAAGACGAGCGGGCCATCTGGCGTCGGGTCTGGGGCGAAAAAGAGCTTGCGCTGACAGGAGATGGAGCTGTCGATGGTGGCTTTCCAACCTTTCGAGACGCGCTGGCTGAATAGCAAATCCCGCATCGGCATCTTCAAGAGAATGTTCTCCAGCAGTTCGCCAGTGCCGAACACTCTATCGCGAGCAGAAATGTTGGACAGTGTGGTTGTGTCGAGGATTTCAGGATGTGTTACTACTTTCTCGAGAAGAAGAAGGGGCGGGAGTTGACTGCGCATCAGCGCTAGGGCGGTCCGAAGCCTCGGGTGTTGTGCCAAGCCTTGGTCGTGAGTGAATGTTGGGAAATACGTCGGCTTCACTGAAACTCGAAGCAATCTGCTAAACGACGAGCCAAGGGCTTTTGATTACTCTTGCTGCGGGCTACTTCTCTTCTACATCAAGCTAATTTCGATACACCGTGCTTGATTACAAGATTGTAGACTATGAGATCTGTTCTGAGAGACCCGATACCTCTTCACTCTTTAGGAGGAACGGCAACTACCCTGTAAAAGCACATTCACGCTGTTGACTTCGCATCGAAGGCTGTGAGAAATGGCAACGAGTTTGTCACCTTCCATTGAACTATAGGAACTACCGTCCATGAGGCGATACTGATCTGATGCAGCAATCGTACTAGACTGCTTGCCTGCAATGACGCATACCTCAATGGCAAACACTGTACACCTTCATGAAGACGGTCGTGGCGCTTCACCGTTTTCTTCGTGGCAACAGCCCTCACAACATCATGGACTGTTGCTCTTTGAACAGCCTCGCTAGGCATATATAAGAGAAAGCAATAGCGTTCTATACATCAAATCACCAACAACTCACCGCGAAACACAATCGACCTTCCAAACTCATCACGTCACACAGCACGAGACCAACCGATCAACACAATCTCGAAAACAACTTTACCCAACCAACAAGATGTCAAGCATGGGTGGCGCCTCAGGCAGAGCCTCTATTCTGCAGCCTAGGCCCAACTCACCAGCCCGCCCTCCCGAGGAGGATGTATGGTTTCGAGTGGACGACGCAACCAGCGGTGCGACAAGTCCAAACAATGAACCTTCCCAGCCCTGCACCCACGGGCACATGATACCCGAAAAACGCTACGCCAATTTAACTCGCGAAGAGCTAGAAGAAAGACTGGCTCTGGCGGAGGACCAGCTAGCCCGAAGAGAACGAAGGGATCTCTTTGCGCCGATGAACAGGTACATTCGGCGGCTCGCACTTGGTGAGGAGCTCGAGGTAGACCAAGTTGCTCGTGAGGAGGCGGAGAGAATAGAGGAAGATGAAGAATGGGTGACTGTGCGGACAACCATTGGGGAAGGAGGAACAAGCACTGGGCAAGGATGGACAGGCCACTATTGAGGGGCGAATGGAGTGGCTCTGGCGTCACAATGATGGATTACAAGATACTGGCTGCGATTTGAGATGATGGATTGGTTGGAAAATGATTGTAGATAGGTAGCTTTAGCAATGAGAAAAGCAATGGGCGTTCATGATCTGAAGGCTATGCTGAATTATGCTCTATGAACAGCCGAACGCATTCGTTCTGTAACAAGGAAAGCAGATCTGCAAATGCAGTGAGCTATGTATTATTACCTATGAACAAGGCATTACCTCCCGACACCGCAACTGAATCCCCTCGAGTCCTGAAAAGCACATCTCATCGATGTCCTTCTCGCACAGTCACCGTCTCCCATGCGACAGTGACAGTCATTATCTCCGTCTCCGTCTTTCCCGCATCCGTGACTGTGACCGTCACTGTACTCGCATTAGGGTCAACGGGCACAATCGTGATGCCTGCTACTGCGCTATAGGATGAGGATGCTAATTCCGAGCCAGCGCTGCTGCTGCTTGAGGAGTAGCTGTCCGGGCTTTGGGTCACAATCGCCGGAAGACCGCCTTGACTGGACGAGGGAGATCCTGAGGATGTTGACGTGGTGTATGCAGGTGCCGAGGACTCTAAAATCGGAGAGCTTGGAGTGGCCGGGGCTGAAGATGGCTGTTCGGGAGCGTATGAGTAGACTGCTGCAGTCTGGGAGTGAGATGCTGTTGTCTTTGAGGAGGCTGATTGCGTGGTCTCCGGGTAAGGATACGGAGAGTCGCCATTCGATTTGCTCGTTGCTGTAGATGTGGGAGTCCCGATCACGGATCTCGAAGTCTGGTAGATCGATGCAGGCACAGTTGAAGAAGCTTCCTGTGATGCGCTCATGCTCCCGTACGTTCCTACTGAGCTTCCCTCGCTAGTCTCCAAGGGTGCTTTCGTACCTTTGCTGCTTCCCGGCCGAACAGTTGTATACAAAGTCAATGTGGTACTGCTCGTGCCGCTGTGCTGAGCTCCGGCGTATCCTGCAGCAGAAGTGGACGCAGACTCGGTACTAGCTGTGTTTGCGTCAAGGCCATTCGGCTGTACAGTCGTGTACAACGTCAGGACAGTCGTACTATGCAATCTTGTGCTATTTGCGTGAGATGTTGTCGTTGCCGCGGTTGCGCTACTTGGTTCTGCAGATGTGGATTGTGCTGGTGCATAGCTGTATGCTACTGTCCCAGAGGCTGTGGTGTTCGATGAAGACGTAGCTTGCGTGCTGGTTGCTGAAGTCGCGGAGGATGTAGATGGCGCATAACTAAATGCAACAGCTCCTGAGCTCGATACAACCTGCTGCGAAGTCGTTTGTGTACTGGTTGTCGAGCTTACAGAAGATGTTGACCGTTCTGGCACGTAGTTGAAGGATACAGATGTCGATTGCGAGCCTGCCTGGGACGCAGCAACATAGCCAGTCTGCAATATGTTCGAGCTCGAAGGTGACTTGACTTCTTGAGCTGAAGCAGCGGCTGTGCTATCCGTCTGATCTGCCGATGTATCGCTGCTTCCATAATATGCAAAAGCAGTAGTCGCCGAAGTGGTGCTCAAAGTCGTGTTCGCGTACCGATGTAGCAGTGGTCCAGCGCTTGCCGTAGATGCCGCGCAGAATACTGACAGAAGTATGTCGCGTACTGTGAGCATCTTGACGTCTCCAGAAGTTCTCCTCTTCCAACGAATGTATTAATGATTAGATAGACGTGCTCCGAAGACCAGCTTCAGCGGCAACAGAGACGGAAGGAATTTCAAAGAAAGAGTGACACAAGCAGAAAGAAAGATGCTGATCGGAACAGGAAGGCGAAAGACAAGGGAAGGGTAGGAACATATCCTCGTCGTACAGTGTTCTGCATCAAGGCGTCTAAGGACAGTCTCCATAACGATGTTCGACGCGTAGGCTAGCATTGGAATATTCGACTTCGGTCGTGGACAGGATCTGCTTCTGGACTGTGCGAGGTCTATGAATACAGAGCGCGTCGAGAGGTTGTTTGGCGCTCGCGAAAGAAGAAGTGAGGTCCAGAGTTCGCTGTAGATGTTTCTTGATATCGTGGTTGACTTCCTTTGCCGCCGTCTCATTGGAGGGCGCTTCCCGCTTGGACGAACGCTCGGATGTCTCGTTTCAACCAGAACGGCGGGCCAAGAACAGCTCTTCCGACCGTCATATGATCGTAGATATGTCGAAGAAGGTTCTGTAACGGGACGGTGAATATTTGCAAGGTATGCTCGTCATGTGAAGATTGCGATGAGAAGTGAAGGAAGATGTCATTGGTTGAAGGAGGTCTCGAAAGTGAAGGAGTGACGTGCCAAGAGATTGGTCGTTGCTCCTGTCAATCAATCCGGTCAACAGACGCGAACTGCTTGGCAAGGGTGTCACGGGCTGCTGAAACGAAGCATTGGACTCTCATTCGAACTCATTTGCAGATGACAATCTAGAGGAAGATAGTCCGCGCGCAGCAGTCTTTGGTGAGAAAGAGGCGCTGCTTCAGGGGCATCTGCAGACCGACATCATACACCCAGCGACCATACGACGGATACGACAATGAGCGTTCGAGTCGTCGCGCGCGTGCGGCCGCTGCTCAAAAACGAGATCGAGAAGGATGTCATTGTCGACACTGCGAAGGCTCCCGGCGAGCGCGGCGATGCTCGGACGATAATCAAAATACCCAATCCGAAGAACGAGGCCGAGCTGTACTCCTATGGCTTCAACAGCGTCTACGACCAGACCGCTACACAATCAGACATATTCGAGAATGAAGGTTGGTCAAACCGCGCCGAGGTGGGTATACACGCGATACTGATAGAGGAACAGTGTCGCCGACTATCAAGCACCTCTTCAAGGGATTTGATGTCACACTATTCGCGTATGGAGTCACCGGCACTGGCAAGACACATACCATGAGAGGAGGAAAGAGCTTGACAGACCGAGGCGTCATCCCGCGACTACTATCGAGCATATACCGGCGTGCACGGAAGATCGAGAAGGACACCGCTGGCGAGACCCAGGTGGAGGTCTGCATGAGCTATTACGAAATCTATAACGACCGAGTCTTCGATCTCTTCGAAGCACCCGAGAAGCGAACACCGGCCGGACTCCCAATTCGAGACAACCAAAATGGCAAAGCAGTTGTAGTGGGCTTGACTGAGCGTCCGTGTACTACATTGAAAGAATTTGAGCAGCTTTACGACGAGGCCAATGTGAACCGGTCAACATCTGCGACCAAACTCAACGCACACTCCTCTCGATCACACGCCATTCTTTGCGTCAAAGTCATGCAAACCACCGGAGACGAGGTGCGAGTGAGCACAGCTTCTGCGATCGATCTTGCAGGGTCAGAAGACAACAGGCGAACAGACAACAATAAGGAGAGGTTGGTTGAGAGCTCTGCAATCAACAAGTCGCTCTTCGTGTTGGCTTCGTGTGTCGAGGCAATTTCTAAGAAGCAGACGCGGATACCGTACCGAGAATCAAAGATGACGCGTATCCTGGCTCTTGGACAGAACAATGGCCTCACGGTCATGATTCTGAACCTCGCGCCGGTCAAGAGCTATCATTTGGATACAATAAGCAGTCTTGCCTTTGCTTCGCGGGCAAAGAAGATCGAAGTCAACGAGATCGAGAATCAGCCCTTCTTCCGGGACGGAGCTGGCAAGAGCAAGCTGGACGGGAAGCCTGACGCGGCGGCACCCTCGATGAACCGACAACCTCTACGTCCCAAGCTCCTGTCCCAGAACAGCCACCTGAGAGACGTGACAAACGTAGCGAAGCCCGCCAAGACCTTTGCAGTGTACTCAGATAAGCCCAAGGCCGTACCAAAGCCTACCAACTTGGCCAACACAGGACATACCAGGACCGCTACTGCAGCGATCAAGTCGCCAAAGAGAACTAGTAGTATGGCGTCGATGCACTCGCTCAGCCGGCCGTCCAAGTTTTCTCGCACTAACGATGCATCGAACGTGCTCGAAGCTGCCATGTCCAAGGGTGCAATCGAGGCTTTGATCGAGCGCAAGGTCACTGAAGCTTTGGCTGGACGAGTCGATCAGACTACGGTCTCAGCCCAGGATCCGATCTCAGGTGAAGTCCAGAAACGTCTTGATGCACTGGAGAAGCGCGTTGAGGGCCAGGAGACCGAGCGCGCTGAAGGTCTGCAGTACTTGCTCATGGCGAAGCAGCATCAAGTACGTGGTGAGGACGTCAGTGCTCTCAAGATGTACCAGCTTGCGCTGCCGCACTTCCCTGGCAACCAGAAACTGGTCAACAAGATGTCTGCACTTCAAGACAGAATATATGCCAAGAAAGCCGAGAAGCGATCTCAACGGAACAGCGATCCTATCGAAGAACGAGTCGAGAGACCAGCAGCAAGCCGACGAGCAGACCAGGACGAGGACGAGGACGAGAGCTACCATGAAGCGCAAGATGACGCCGACGCCTACGAGGAAGACGATAGCTTCGTCTACAAGCCCCGAACAAAGCTCCGACGACCAAAGCTCACGTCGATGAAATTCGGCCAGCCGCAACTGATGGAGCATAGTATCTCCACGCCACCGGCTGAAGGAGAAGATTCCGAAGACGAACTCGCTGCCGCCTTGACCGCGCAGACTCCTCGAACTAAGCAATTATTGAACATCATTAACACGAAGGACGTCAGCCAGATCAAACTCTTGAAGGGCGTCGGAGCGAAGAAGGCCGAGGCGATTGTGAATTGTCTTTGTGATTTGGATGACGGTGTTACCACGCTGGGACAACTTGGGAAGTTGAGGGGTGTAGGGGCTAAGACTGTGGAGAACATGAGGAGTGGGTTGGTTGCATAGAAAGAAAGAGCAAGTGAGGTTCCTGGATAGACTGAAGGGCTTGGGTAGGGGATAGGGGTTGGATGGGAATGGGGTTCTGGTTTTCTGAGAAGCTTTATTCTCTCTCTCGTACTATCAGCGCGGCGTCGGGGAAACAGTGCACTGTCTATGTGCATAGGGTCTGAAAGGAGCGTTTTGATTGTAGTGGACTGTAAAGGTCTGCTTTATTGGTATTGATTGAACGACAGCATCGACTCCGAAAGCTCTCGCTTCATGCCTTTCGTCTTCTTCACCCACGGCCTGGACACAGAACGCCTTTGGGAGGGTGGCGTCAAACTTGTGGACTTCGAATGTGAAGTGGTTGTCGAGGTAGTAGATTGGAGTCGCTTCGGAATGGATCCGACGACAAGTACGCAAGAGCGCGGGCTGAGCAAAGTTGGTTCTGGTGATCGATATAGACGCTTCTTTCTTTTCCTTCCCCTTATCGTCTTCCTCATCATCGTCTTCCTCATCATCGTCTTCCTCCTCGTCGTCAATCTCGTCGCCAGGGATGATGAGAGCGTATTCGTAAGTGCGGTGTCGCAGCTCTGCTGGAAGCTCGAGGAGAGAACATGCGCTACTCGCGGTGGTGCTAGTCGCGGCCATCGCGATGATGGTGTTGAGTCTGTTTCTGCTTGCGTTAGGTTCACGGTCGAGTTTGTGCGCGTCTAGAACTTACCAGAAGAGTGGCTGCACACAAGACGCGACTAGTTTGTGTGCGCCTGAGACTTTTCTGAAGATTCAAGTGGTGTTGGAAGGAGAGTTGTTGTGCAGAGCGCAAACGAAGTGTTAAGCCAATGTTGCGATGTTTTCGCACTTGCCCCGTTGACGTTGATGCAACGCCTGCAACATGTGAACGCCAAGGACTTCTCGTTCCTTCCTTTCCGGGACTGAGGCAACGACTTTCCTCGTACAGCCTGAGACGTCATTTCCAAGATTTTGTCTTCAACTTGACATCCTTTTGCGTCTTCTCACATACACGCCCTTCCACTCCGCATACACGGCTTGGACGTTCCGATCATGGCCACCGAAGTCTCGACCGACAAATGTCATCTGCTCGATCTACCCGGCGAGCTACGAAACCAGATTTGGAGGTTCTGCGTCGTGACAAGCGATCCCATCTCGATACGTGCCGTCCCTCAAGTTGCCGAAACCCTCTGGCCAATGGAGACTCCTTGGGTCTTGACGCGGAGCTCGGGTCCTCCGACACTTATTATGACTTGTGGTGCCATACATGACGAGGTGGTTGCCATATTCTACGGAGAGAACACTTTCGAAGTATCCTGGAAGGAGAGCCAGCACAGGTCCATGTACTACAGCTTCTGCTCAACGAAGGCTCTCTCAGTCTTACCGCAGCTACGGAAAGGGCTTGGTTTCTTCCAGCGCAACCATCTGCGATGCATCAAGATATCAACATACAAAGCCAAGTCCAACGACCTCAGTCCAGAGCGATTTGACCACATACCTTTGTGGATATCAGCGAGGCTCAGCGATGATGGCCTGATCGAAGTGGAGATCAAAACAACAGACAGCACCGAAACAGACGTGCAGACCAACATCAAAAAGCGTTACTGCCCATGCCACCTCGAAGCCACGTTCAACAAAGCGAAGCATAGAAAGACCAAGAAAGATGGTGGTAGATTGCTTGAAGTCTTGCGTATCTTCCTTGACAGATACATCATGTCTTCGGGTGCAGGACCAAAGTGCGAGATCTGTTCTCTGCCAATGATGCATCGAATGCTTGACTGAGTGCTTGCTCCGTGAACGAGACAGCATGACGTCGTCGGGAGAATGGAACTACGTTAGGCCAAAGTCAAACATATTGGCTATATCTGTGGGCTAATGTATCCAGTGGAACGTCAAACAATTTACGTCTCCATTCGCGAGCAACTGGCAAGGCAGCCGGGCAACTGGCATCCTCCACTAGACAATTGTCGCTTCTAATTCGCTTGCTCTTCTCTGCATGGAACCTATGCTGGGGGCATCTGCCGTGGTATTTCGGCAGAGCAATCAGTTCTGTTGCGCTGTGAAGGTGGCTGCTAGGTGGTTGATCGAATTTGCTGCTCTTGGTCTGTAGCATGGCACCATTCCGAGTGTCAATCTGATGGTCACCGCTGGTATAACACAAATTCCTGACGTGGTATTGTTCTTCATAGTAATCAGTTGCAGTAGAAGATTTCAAGCACGGGCCAGTTGATCTGCACCTTACCTGCATGTGAGCGCCAAGCCCGCTAGCGTCTGTGGCTTCCTGACACCTCAATTCTTCAACATCTACATAACAGACAACACACCTGAGAGATTCGAAAATCATTTCATGATCCTGAAGATGGCATCAATAGATCTAGGCCATACATGTCACTTGCTCCAATTGCCAGCCGAACTCCGCAACTCCATTTGGCGTTACTGCATCGTATCTGAGAAAGCCATCGAAATCATCACATCCAGAGATCAGACGAAGAAGGGAGTCCCATATGACTACATGGTCACTCGAAGCCCGGAGCTCCCAAGGATTCTGTTGACTTGCGCGGCTATTCACGACGAAGCGCTCAGCATCCTCTACGGCGAGAACACCTATCAGCTGCGACCAGAAAAAATTGGCGATGACCCATGGTTCGCTCCGAATGTTTTCGCTCCGAATGTTTTCGCTGCACTGAAACTCATACGAAACTTGCGCCAAAATCTGGGCCCTCTACAGGTCAAGTCCCTGCGTTCACTCCAAATGCGCACCGGCGGTGGTTTCTGGATGTCGGTAATGATGGACAGTCGTGGACACATATCTGCGAAGCTCGAGAGCGGCACCAAAGTCGAACACGATATAGTCGAAAGCGTCACTCGCTCCTTTTGCGCCTGCCATCTTGACAGTGTCGCGAACAAGTCCAATCGCAAGCGGAACGAGGGCGGCCGCTTGCTCGAAGTCATGCGATACTTCTACGACAACTACTCAGATGAGAGCACTGGCATTTGTTGTGCATCGTGCTCTCTGGACATGCTTGTACGCCGTCTGGACTGAGTGGAAATTCGAGTATGGGTTAAGCGCGGTCGACCTAAAAGCCACGAGGTCAGTTGGTAGAGGCGGTCTTCGGTGGATGAGGAAGAGTACATGAAGGAAAACGCAGCATTCGCATGAGACCATAAGTCCATTACATTCAAGAGTATGACCAATACGGAATGGCAGTGTTACAGGCTGCAAGGATCTTCTTTACTGCCCTCGGTCCCCAAAACCTACATCATGCGTTACCTCAAGTGACTCCCTTGAGCATCCTCGATCATGAAGAACCAATGACTTCCCTCTGCAGCTGCGTGATCCTGGTGACCTTCACATTAGCCAGCTTGTCAACCTCCGCCAGCATCTAGGTGTTGTTGACAAACGCCTCCACCGCTATCAATTCCCGTTCCAGCCTTTCATGAACAGACTGCTTCACGAATCCCCTCAACTCAAGCGCTCTCTCGATCGAAGCAGCGTATTCGGTCATTCGCGAGTCTTCGACGCAGCCGATCTCGGCCATCAGCTCTTGCACCTTGCGGACCTTACCCACCAAGGCGTTGGCATCTTTGAGGAGGCTTGTCTTTGGGCTCGATGCCTTCGAGATCTTTGACTTGATGTTGTCTTGGACCTCGGCTGATACGCCTTCGAGCCCGATGTTGGTGCGAAGTAAAGCCATAGGCCAAAGCATTCTCTTCAATTCATCGTCATCGACGGAAACTTCCTCGAACTTCACATTCAGTTTGGTGTTCTTGACTTTCGAGCCGCTTGATATAAAAGAGCGAGGCTGTAGAGGGCGTTGTTTGCTGACTTCACACTGTGTCCTTGTCACGACGACTCTCGCTTGCACTTCTTGATGTGGACGTCCGACGGCCTTTGAGCTTGATCGCAACCTCGAGGTTCCGGAAGTTGCTCATAGTCATTTCGCCATCTGCACTCCACTTGATAGTACTCGTAGATTGGAGAGTTATCGGCCCGCTTCTGCCAAGTGACACGAAAGGCTCCAAGATATCTGTGTAGAGAGGTCTCAAACCCCGAGTTTGGTTCCGAACATACCGCATACTTTAGCAATGTTGGTTTACTTTGCCGATGTAGTCAGTGTACAGGATGCTTTCAGCCTCGCCATAGACTTGCTTGCTGATCGAGAGGATAGCTGGGAAGCATCCTTTGGCATGAGTGGCGCCGTCGACCTGACTGCGTCCTTTCAAGTCGAGAAGGTAGGTATAGACATTGTTGCGGAGCTCGGCGGGCAGGTCGAGGAATCTGAAGGGTCTCGCCAGCTGTTGTCTCGTGCCGCTGCTGTGCAGTTGCATGCTCATGTTCGGGTCTGGACGAGCTCGATCGGCCATTGAACCTCGTGCGCCTCGAGTCGAAAGTCGGCGGTGTTTTGAGAGTAGAGTTGGTCAGTGCCTGAAGTTGTGAATCTGTCAGAAATAAGTGCTGTATCGAAGCTTCAATTCAGTTTTAGAAATTTGTGTGCACGTGTGCTTGTCGGAGGAGTCAGCGGGAGCAGCCGCAGCAGCATGTGATAACGGCGAACGGGCAGCGGGCAGCTCTCTTCCCTCTTTCACCCTCCTCTCACCCTTCCTCCACCCAAGCCCATCCCTATCACACACCTCTCACACCCTCTTCTCCCCACACCAACTAACCCCCTCCAAATAAATCCCATAGACCTCCCGTCCCCTATACCCGCACTTCTCATAAAACGCCCTCGCCCTCTCCAACGTCCACAGAGTCTCCACGAGCAAAGCTCTCACCCCAAACTCCTCCTTCGCAACCCTCTCCAGCTCCTCCACCAACCTTCTCGCAACCGCTGTCCCTTGATACTCCGGTAGCACAACCATCCGCTTGATTTCGGCGAAAACAACTTCGTTGTCGAGACCTTCGGCTTCCGGTTGCCCAGGAGTCAAGGGTTTGAGAGTCACAGAACCCATTGCGATCGAGTGTTCGATGGCACCGGTTTCTGCGACGAAAACTATGGCGTTGTCTGGGAGAGTGGATTTTTGGCGAGGTGGGCCGGTATGGTATGGTTCAATGAGCTCCCGGAGGCGGCTGAGGAAGTATTTTGCAATGTCGCCGTTTGGATCTGTGCGGACGATGCGGATCTCTTGAATGTCTGGTGCTGCCATTGTGACGCGATCTGGGATTTGGTCTGCTCGATGTTGGTAGAAGTGTCTCATGACTTTGCCAGTCGCCTAAATGTAAGGACGAAGTCGTAGGATGCGTGATTACATAAGCCGTGATTGCTGAGGCGATCTGCGGTGCCCGTTCGGAAAATCCGCAAAATGAGGGGAGGGTATCGTGGATTTGATGATTCTGTACATATGGGTATCAGTGCAGCTAATGTAGCTCGTATACTTACAACGTCGATTCTTTGACTCACTGGGACCTTAGCAATCCATCTCGCTCTTCTGCAGCAACACTACTCTCTTCTTGAAATGCTCCCTCTAGTCAACTTGTCTGCAAGCCAACGCCAGCTGCCTTCCTGCCCTCCACAAACTCCACCGGTGCCGTATAATGCCGTCTGCCATGCAAAATGTAGAAGGCAACTGAAATGACCATGACGCCAACCCAAACCACAACCGACCAGTTCATGCTCGCAGCGTCCACAGGTAGGTTCGTCGGAAAACAGCTAAACACAATAATGAACGCGGAGTAGACGAATGCGAACAAGTTGACCGGCAGACCCCATCTTCCCAAACTCCAGCGTGCCTGCGGAAGCGGCTCGCCTTTAAGGCGCTTCAAGAGCACGCAGCCGATGGACATCATATAAGTACTGACTAGTCCCTGCAGACTCAGCGAGACGATGATGTTGAAGGCCAGTGTGCTTCCGATGTTAATCAAAGTGAGGATGACCACGCCGATTGATGTCAAGTAGACGGAGTTGAACGGTATATCCCACTTCTTGTTCATGTTGCCAACCCATCTGGAGCCGGGCAATCCTTTGTCTCGAGCAAATGCGAAGACTTCGCGGGCGCATGTTGCGAGGGCGGTGATGTTGCCGGCGAAGATCAGGAGGAAGAGGATGATGTTGAGGAAGAGCGAGACGCCGGAAGATCCTGTGTTGTTGAATAAGAGCAAGTAGGGTATGCTTGCGTTGAGCTGGACTCGTCAGCAAGGCCGAGGCCAGATTGAGGTGGTAGTATACCCACCGTGCCATCAAGCGGACCCAAGCAGAACAACATTGTGATGAGCGTTGCAATGCCAAGGATGACATTGCCCACGTAGCTCCACCACATGGACTTGGGCACGATGAGTGCTGCGTCCTCAACCTCTTCGGAGATGTGAACAACGCTGTCCGATCCTAGGTCTGGAGGGTTGGTGTGATGTCAGCATCATCAAACTCCCTGTCATTGCGCCTTGAATTACTCACTGCAGTACATAACATAGACCTGCGATATGAGGTACGCGGTACCCATATTCGAATAGCCACTGCTGTTCTGAAAGTCGACAAAGACCGCGTGGGCGCTGTTTTTCGGACAAAGTATCACGAGTGGAATCATGACGACGAAAAACCCGAGTAAGTGTCCCACCAAGCAGAAGATCTCCAGGGTCGGGAGGACTTTTGCTCCCCAAGTGTTGAAAACGATTGTGATTGCGGTGAATCCGATCATGACCAGAGTGCCCTCCCAACCTGTGAATGCAAAGTCTGGTCGGGTTACGATGACCATAGCCTCGACCTGTGTGTTGAGGACGAAGACGCTGCTGGCAACGCTGGCAAGCCATCCGAGGGTGCTCATCCAGCCGGATGCATACGACAGAACTGCAGAATTCGTCAGCCCAAGCACTATCAGACCAGCTTGGTCCCTCTCACTTACATCTTTGATACTTAGGCGGCGCAAATTCCGACCTGTTGTTTTCATCAGCACAGTCCGTTTCGGGTCATTCCGACTTCATTACACCCAATGATACTGCCCTCCAGCAGTAGGAGCCATACTTGCCATCTCCGCCAGACTCGCCACAATAGTCGCGTAGCAACAAACAGTCGTTATGAAGCACCAGAATAAACCCGCGTAGCCTCCATTGGAGAAGCCTGCAACCCAAAATCAGTATATCCACTCCCTTCCACTCCCTTGCAACGAACGTACCAACACTCAAACTAACAAGTACAAACTCCCAAGTCGCCATATAAACCGATACAAACCCCAAACAACTCCAAAATCCGAAGTTGCGTTGGAATTCCTGCTTCTTTCCCATTCGGAGCATGTCGCGTTGGTCTCGCGAAATGTCGGCGAGATCATCGTCAAACTCGATGTCGGCGTGCCTCTTCGGGCCATCAAAGTCTTCTGGTACCTCATCTCGGTACGCAGTGCTTGTAGGCCGCTTCAACTCGTAGTTCTCACGGTATGCTGGCTCTGCCGAACGGCGGCGGATGGAGTTGGAGGAGCTTTCGCCGAGCATGCTGCGCGTCGGCCCTGGGAGTGAAGTCGGGTTTGCTCATGGGATAGAATAGCTGCCGAATTAGTGGCGGGAGACGATAGCAGGAGATGATCTACGAGACAACTTCCAATGAGTCTTTGATGAAGAGACACCTTACTTCGCGTCATTTCGTGCGAGAAGATTACCGAGAAACCTCATGTTGAGATGGGCAAGACCAGCGACCAGCGCCCAGACGCCTCGCGTGGCCGACATGCGGTCCAGACGGCAGACTGCCGAAGGATTCTAAGTCAGCCATTGAGAGACCCAACTGCCGTCTTGGTCAAAGGTAAAGAAGGACAGAAGCAGGGGCTAATGTACGCGATGCTGCAGGCTTGGCGAGAGATCTGAAGAGATGCGCTGTGATTGGCCGGACAAAACGGTAGACCCACCTGTACACATGTACGAGCGGCCCTCGACTACTTGCTTGTAGATTAGCGATATCGATACAAGAGACCACTGATGGAGAGTTGAAACAGGTAAACAATATCAGTACGAGTTGCTAATTCGATTATAGGGTTTACTATTGCCGCTTTCGTTGCCTTGTTTAATCTTCTTCTTCTTCATCTTTTTCAAACCAGTATCACTTTCACTACGCTGGAGTTGACTACTCCACGTCCTTCTTAATACCCCCAGCACCATTCTTCAGAAAAACAGGCAACCCCGGAAACTTCGCCGTGCCTCTCTTGTCAAACGCATCAACCACCTTCCTCAGCCTCGGATGCTCCTCCACAAGATCAACCTGATAGACCTGCTCCGCGAATTGCACAGTAGCAACCAAGACACAATCCGCAATAGAAGGCTGCTCGCTCGCAACGAAAGTCGTCTTCGGATCCGCAAGTGTCTCCAGCAAAGTGAGAGCCTTGTGTAAACGCTCCAGACCTTCCTTGGCGCCATCCTCTTTCTGATCGTAGAGAGTGCTGTATAGTTTCGATGCATTTTGAACATAGAGGCCCAGCCAGTTGGTAGCCAAGTTTGTGGGATCCAAGCAGTCACGGACTCGGGCTCGCGCTTCTGGTGTGGATCCTCTCATATCTGGGCCTTCTGCACCGTATGCGTCCTCAAGATACTCCAGAATGGCCACGCTTTGAGAAATGTACCGACCAGGCTTGCCGTCTTTGGGTTTTTCGAATTCGAGGACAGGAAGCGTGCCTGGAGGTTTGCCTGGAGAGTCTTCCATCCCGGCTGGTGTGATTTCAACCGGAACAATATCGAATCGATCTACGATCCCTTTCTCTTCCAGATAGATCGTTACTCGTCGTGGGAACAGGCCCCAGGGAAGGACCCATAGACGAAGCTTCTGGTCTTCTACGGTGGGAGTGGTCATCGTATCGCTTCCTGTGGTCCAGAGACGATTCCTTGTTGCAGCTGTCCGGATGCTAGATATCAAGTGAGTAGCCCTTTGTCCATTTGGTTTACCTGTCGGAAGACCTCTTTATAATCACATCTGAAGAACGTGACATGTTCTCCATCAGGGTGGTACTTCGCAGCAATGGGGCTGACGTCGAGCTGTGGCGAGTGATATGCGAGCGGCCAAGTCTCCGGTCAACTCTATCGCTCGATGCGATGCCAGTGATATGAGAAATGTCTCCGCCTTGATTCCATGAAAATGTAACGGGGAGATATCACTCATGCCCCAAAGACTTCATTCGGAGCAGCACCGCCATACATACCCGCACTGAAAAGTCTCCGAGCAGGGGCTTGGCACACCAAGCCGCGTGGATGGCCGTCAACAAAGCCATGTTGGTCTGATGTAGAGTCTGAAGACTTCTTTGCCGGAGGTGCAAAGAAGATAGCCAGGAGCGCGCTGACCGAATTCCGAATTCCGGTCCGAGGTGGATGTTTCTCGACTATCGCATCAAGACATGGCAGCCTCAGGCCAGGACGGTATCACGTGATCAGACAACACTCCCTTCAGGCTTCCGCGAGCATGTCTTGCAGGGAGATAGCAAAGGCGTATCGGATTCTCGGACAATTAATGTGCCTGAATAGAGAGCTACTAGTCGTAGGCGGCGGTAAAGAGAAGTCGCTGCGTGGTTCTAGCGCCGATCGAGGGTAGTAAGCATGATCCATTCCTGTATCTCGGCACTCAAATTGGGCCAGTGGATCGGGACGGTTCAGTACTCTTTACCCGGGTCGCGTGTGTTTCGTCGGCGCGTTGATGTCGGAGCGAGATGGCTGTCCATGCAGATTGTCGAGTGTGTAGATGTTGTTGAAGTGATGTGTGAATGTGAGTGTGGTAAGTCTAGGCCGAAGGAACACTGCTGCCGAGCGGGTGTCCAGGGCTTCTGCTCCCTGCTGAGCATGTCCGCCTCTGGACCAACATCACAGCAACCGCAACCGCAATCGCGTCGTCACGTCAAACTCCGGACGCGCTGTGCCTTGCCAAACGCGCCTGAGTGACTTGGATACTACTCACTGCTGCATGAGGTATGTGCCCACTACGCCCATCCGCTCTATTGCTTGTCTATTGGGGCGCGCTTTCCCTCCGCCCTCCATCGCGCTTGCTCTTCTACGCGGCCACCAGACCGCGGTTACACCTGATGCTCATTCACCTACCATGGCCGAAGCATGTGATTGTCTTTTCACGAGTCTAGCTAATGGCCAGCATAGTATATCGCGCAGATTTGATGACCATCGAATAACCCACCTCCTCCGCCCTTCCCACCCTCCTTCTCCACCTCCACCCTATCGAACTACCCAACCATACATCTCCCATGGCTTCCACTCCTGCGAATGCCCCAGGCACCACCCAGAATACCGAAACCGATGCGACAACCGATGGACAAGATGCGATTCGGGAAGGCAAGCAGAAGGCCAAGGAGGCCATGGCTGCCATGAACTCCAACAACAATTCTCCCGCGCCCGGCCAAGATTCGTCCAGCAACGCGCCAAATGGCTCAGCGCAAGCGAATGGCATCCCTCAATTGAGCAGGAAGCGATCGCGAGATGGAACCCAGCTTCCTGTCACCCAGAACGCTACTGGCGGTGATGGCGCGAATGAGCCTCAGCCTGCGCATGACGAAGTGCTCTTGGATCGGTATATTCAGCGCGATCTCTTGCACGGCGCAGCAATGAACGACCAATCCGATCGATCGCGCGACCTCATATTGGCCAAGGAGAGGGAGAAGGAGTTCTATACCCATGTGGTCGCGGCACTGAGGAGGTCCAATCCGGGCGCAATCTATGGGATTGGCTTTGCGGGATATGGAAACGGCACGACCAATGCTAAGAGCCAGATCGTTTATAGTATAAATCGCGGGCCACCCAAAGGTCGAAGGTCGAAGGAAGTGCATATCCCGCGGAAAGACAACCAGCAGCAAGCGGAACAACATGAGGAGCTTGTGCCGATACGCTTAGATCTCGAATTGGATAAGCTCAGGTTACGCGATACATTCACCTGGAATCTGCACGAAAAATGTATATCGCAAGACTTGTTTACCGACTACCTACTGGAAGATTTGAAGATACCTCCCGAAAACGTGCCAGAGGTTTCGCGCCAGGTCAAGGTGGAGATACAGGAGCAGATTCAGAACTTCTATCCTCACATCATTGTGGAAGATGGACCGCTGGAAGCTGGTAGACCGTATCATGATCACAAGGACGACGAGATGCGGATACAAATCAAACTCAACATCACCATTGGCCGAATAACGCTGGTAGATCAATTTGAGTGGGACATCAACAATCCTCTGAATTCACCGGAAGAGTTCGCACGGCAAATGGCGTGGGAGAACGCGCTTTCTGGAGAATTTACTACTGCCATTGCGCATTCGATCCGGGAGCAGAGTCAACAGTATACGAAAGCGCTATATTTGACGAACCACGCCTTTGACGGCAGACCAATTGAAGACGTGGAAGTGAAGGACAGCTTCTTGCCCGCACCTATCCACAGCGCATTCCGGCCGCCACAGACGCAGAAGGACTTTACGCCGTACATGTACGAAATGAGCGAGGCTGAGCTTGAACGAACCGAGACCAGTATGATGCGTGAACATAGAGCTCAAAAACGACAACTGAACCGAAGAGGCGGGCCTGCATTGCCGGATCTTAGGGAGAGACCGCGTACTGTGCGCTCACTCATCGTTCATTCAGTCATCCCAGGTGCTGTTGAGACTTTCGAGACGACCGGTATTCTCAAAACGCGTCGTGGCGGGCGAGGCGGTCGCCGTGGTGGTCGTGCAGCCGACGGCGACATCGATTCCGAGGATTTGGATAGCGAGGAATCGGGCGCCGAGTCACCTGCCCCTACTGCCGCGGCCGCTGCAGCAGCAGCGCCACCAATCACTGGTGGCACTGCACGGACTCGTGGTATGCGAGGTGCCGCAGCTGCAGCTCAAGCAAACATGCGCGCTGGATACGGGCGATCTCAGACTCCAGACTCTCAGATCATGTCCGCTCCACAAACAGAAACTCGCGGATCTGCACGTCCGAGCAGATTGCGGGAAGAAAGTATGGCGCTCGAAGAGGACGAGAAGCTCATAATCAAGCTCAAAATCAGCAAAGCCAAATACAAGGCTTGGATGGACAATTACAACGCGAAGAAGCGTGCCAAAGACTTTCCTCTCTCCGGGTACGCTTCTGGACCACCTGTGGGCCTGCAACCCGGTACTCCGGGCAGAGCGGGGACATCTACCCCTTCAATGACTCCCGGACGGTTACCACAACGAGGGACGCCACAACCAAATGGAAGTCATTCAAGAGCGACATCCACTGCCCGACAAGCATCCAACGTCTCCTACGACTCCCGCGGCGCGGTCGATACCGACCATTGGCCCGCCGCAGACGAAGCACCTGTAAGATAGTCTATCCGTCCTGTACTACTAGCTCTCCTACTAATACTCCCTCCTCACAGCCCGCTCCTCCCCCATGGCTTCAAGAAGCAATCCAAACCCTCAAATCCCGGCACCCGGAAGATAACTTCAATCCCCTCATGAGACCTTACTGTATCAACAGCGAAACGGGCGAAATCACCAAGGGCGGTCTACAGCCCGGAGATCCGGCACCCGCTGGACTGAAATTGCAGTACTTGCCTAGAATAAGATGTAATGATTGTCCCGGGAAGTTATATACGGCGGTGCCGGATAAGGTCGTGCAGGATTTCGAGGTGCATTTGAGGAATCGGATTCATCGGGAGACGGTGCAGAGGAGGCGGGGTGGTTGAAGGTAGATGTGGCTCAGAGGTCAAGTGCATCGTTCTTGATGCTCACGAAGAGATCTCGATACCTCCTACTAGTAGTCTGGGCTTGGTTACTCCACGAGGAAGATTGAGCGTTCCCCCTGTGTCTGACATTCGGCAATGGGCAAGAAGCAGTCCATTGATGGTCACAACGTAAGCAGAGCAGCAGCAAACAAGCGATCCTCCCTCACGAACTTGAAACAGTCTCTCCTCAGAGAAGCGCAATTGTCATTCTCTGCCTGCTTAGAAGCACGCGCAGTGTTTGGCACATCAGAAAAGGTAGTCACAATGCTCGAGTCTCTTTCATGCCTCGCTACCTGCTGCTGATAGCTACCTTAACCAAAGTACAATGCTCCATGCTTCTCTCTTCCATGCAACAATCTCTGGACATTCCTCGCCTTTCTTCTGCCAGAGCTCGTTCAATATGATAGTACAGTAATAGTGTAGGTAGTCAATGCTTTCATTTTCGTGTCCCCTGTTCTGCTGATCCGCACGCGCTGCCAGTATGTGGTGAGTACTCTTCATTGGTGGATGAAGAGATGGCGTGCAGTGTCGAGATTCGGCCCCTGCGCTACGGCCGTGTGTGGACAGATGTCGCGTCGGCCGATTGCCGCGCTCCTGCCGCAAAAGCCTGAAACCAGGCGCCACGGACCCAGGTCGTAAGACACGCCGTACGAACTCGGATTAGGAGGTATCGAATAATACATCGGACACGATCGTATTCGTTTCACGGGATTTGAAACTCGAGTTGGTGTGCCCTGTTCATGTGGCCGATCAGGTCTTGCTGCTTTCGAGCCTGCGCCGGATAAGTTCCTGCAGCATCTGAAGTTCCTTCCGCTGCTCCGCAGACAACTCTGCAGTCTGCTCGGATGCCGGCGGTGACGGCGGGACAGCAGATGAGGCCGACTTGGCTTTCTCAGCATCTTCGGCAGCCATCATCTCGTCGACGACTTCGGTCGGTGCTTCGGCCTGTTGGAATGATGAGATTAGTATCACTGCTGACGTCATGTTGCAAGGCTAAAGAGTAAGGGGTTGCAAATGCTTACGATCAACGTGCCGACCAAGTTCTCCACTTGGGAACTGCCCAGGTCGAGATCGCTGTTGTCGCTTGCGAACTGTGCGAGTTGAAGTGCCAGCTGCTTTTCGTTGAACGGACGTTTGGCGAAGTTAGCCTGCTCAAGAGCGCTGGGCACAGCCTCAGAAATTCGAGGACGCTTGTAGGCGGCCTCATCGCGCAGCTGCTGGATACGTGTACTGTGGACATGTCAGTCATCTGTTGTATAAGAGCCAGGCAAGTAATAATGACATACTTCTTGACCTTATCGATGAAGTCCAGCTTGATGCCTTTCTCCGGCAACTTGTAAATAGTGCCGGCCGCGTCGCTTTCGTGCTCGTAGAATTCTGAGTCTGATGCTTCGGTCTCATCTTCTAGTATTTCAATGATGCCGTTGTTGCGATGGCCGCGACTGAGAGCAGTCTCCATGACGGGCGCATGTCTCGGTCTCCGAACGTGGATCGCGCGACGGCTCAGTAATGAAGTGTCGACTCTACGCAATTCTTGATCGACGTGGAGTGGGCACATCCAGTCGTGAACCTTTTTGCCGTTCGTGTTGAGAGCTGGTGGGTTCGCAAGCGGAGGATCGAGGCAGTCCAGATGCCAGTGCTCGCTACAGTGGTCGCAGGTGACGATGATGCGCTTTGCATTCCCGCTGGTGGGTTGCGAAGATCGGTGGCAGTGATAGCAGAGGACTGGATTGCCTTTGCCATCCTTCAGCCTGTAATAATCTGGCTCTTCACCTGAGTACACAGGCTTGCCTCTGCCGAAATTGTTAGCCGTGCGGCAGACGAGCTCACAGAATAGCACAACTTACCGGGTGGGTTTGCTGAGGGATTCGACGAAGTGGCCATTCTTGTCTGTGGACACGCCCTCGAAGTAGTCTCTGATGTCCTGTGGAAGAGAGAAGTTTGATGGATTGCGCTTCTTGAGTCCGCCGAGCAGCGGCCCAAATAGCCCGCTGGTTGCCTTCTGTGGCGAGCCGGTGGTGAGCGGTTTCTTCGCCACACAAATGTAGCAATACCACGGCTCGTCCAGCTCCTTCGCATCTTCGTTCAACGGAGGATCCAGACATGTGAAATGGAATGATCTGTCGCACCCATCGCAACAGAGCAGATAGCCGCTGCCTCCACAGGCCGAGCAGAAATCGTTATTTTCAGATCGCTGCAAATCATACGTTAGATCATGCTGTTTCACCTCCGGTAGCATGTAAAGCAGGTGAGGAGATGAGACACGACGTTGAGGGAGATGCATGGGGGTGGTGTCGTGGATGTTGTGGGAGAAAGGTGTGTGCAAGCGAGAGACAAGATTTAGCGCGCAGCCTGAGCGTTGTCTTACCACTTCATTGTCATCGTCCCCGATTGGGCTTTCCCTTCCTGCGCCACCCAAGCCTGACACACCCCCATGGGCTATCAGATGTCTCTTTTCGGGTCTGATGATAAGAAATAATGTTAGTCTCTATTCTTCATGTGTGTAGTGGTGATGCTTCATTCGTGTTCGACAGCCCCGCACCCAGCAAACGCTGGCGAAATGGTCGAATATTGCGCACATTCCAGGAACGCAAACCAGTCGACACCTGTCACGCGTGCCGGCTTTGTTCATTTCATCTTGCGGATGTCTCCTGGATGCCGTTGCTTTTGCTATGATGATTATGAATAAGGAAAGGGAGAAACTTACGATTGCTTGGTCTTCGCCCGCTTGGCCGCGGGCTTTGGAGGAGCCTTCCACGGCTTCGGTGTGCTCTGTCGTGAAGTTGCAGGTGACATGTCGGTGAGCGGTGAGTCCATGTCCATGGATGCTGCTCGACTGCCTCTCATGCTCGCTGCCCGGCTGCCATTTGCTTCGAGCTTCAGTGGCGGTAGGCCTGCGTCTTCTTTGACACGCTGCACGCGAGTACGTGGCGGTGGTCGGATGTTGCTTTCCTGGTAGGAATACTCGCGGGCCACGCCCTCACTGAGTTTCTGCTTCTTCGCGGCATACCTCCGATCTTGCTCAGTTTCGAGTTCTGCGTCTGCCGAAGACCGCTTCACGGACACACTCGGTACCGCCAGATTCACGTGCTCTGCCGCCTGAGTCTTACCTCTGATGCCGTTGGAAGTAGATGGTCCCGAGGAGTTGGTGGTAGGCGCTTCGACCTCCAATTCGTCTTCATCATTCGAGGTCATATCGGTGAGGGAGGAGTCGCTGCCCACGCTGTTCCCTCGCTCGTGCTTTCGTGGTGAGATTGATGACATCTTGTTGTTACCGGACCGTCGTCTGTTGGGGTCTTTGGAAGGTGATTTGACTTTGAGTGAGATCTTGTGTTTGGTAGGTTCGAGGTGTTCAGTAGATGGAATGGCCGAAGATGTTTCGGGTGCAATGTGTGAAGGAGGCTGGGACGTGAGTTTCGTTGCTATTGTCGGCGGGTCAATGGGCTTCGATTGTGTTCCGTTCGTTCTCGCAGCCGGCTGCTGCCGAGCTTTGTGTTTGGCCTCCTTGAGTCTTTTCTTGGCAGCTCTCACGTAGTCTTGAAAATCGCTGTTCTGCTGCGGTGTCGCGTTCTGCGTCAAGATAGCCTCGAGTAAGACACGCAATCTAGAGTCATTCTTACTCTGTTCGTAAATCTCGTGCACAGCGGCAGCCAGGTCTGGTTTGTTGACCTCGATTGCACGTGCTTTAGCGGCCTCAACAACCCGTCTCAGCTTCTCGTCATCGTACTCAAATACCGGCGGAGGCCTCCTGGGTGGAACAGAAGCGGGTGGCTCTCTGTGTGGAAGAGGAGCAGGAGTGGCAGATGCAGACGGTTCGCTTTTCCGCTTCACTGCGCGGGCACGCGTGGCACGTTCTTTCTTCTTCCCATTCAACTTGGGCGCGTAGTCTCCGTCCTTCTCATCATCGATCATGATCGGCTGATGAGGTGGCAAGTCTGCAGGCTGTGGTGTAGCTGTCGCGGGTGCTGGAGAGCCCTCGGGCGTGTCGCGAGCATCCAGTCCCATAGCGGCAGAGGTTCGCCCCAGCACTGATTTCCGTGACCCATCGCCTTTCACTCTTTGCTTCACCTTCGCGCTGGGAGCCTCTCCAAGCGGCTGCATGTGTTCCAACACGCCATAAGGAGCGGCGCCGTGGTCCTCATAACTCGCCTTGGGCTGCGCGAGCGCAGGCTCCACCCAGCGGTCCATGAACGTCTTCTCCTTGACCATGCCCTTACTACGCTGGCTTCCTTGCACGGGTCCTCGTGAGCTGGGTCGCCTCTCGTTCGCGTGGATGGTCGTGGTCGGAGCCGGCATGTTACGTATAGACTCGGGCTTGACGGGTACTTCGCGCGGCGTCGCTGCAGGCTGCGTTAGCACAGTTCAACTCCAATTTCACATGTGAAAGATTTCTTACCCAGCGACGATACGTGCTCTGCTTTCGCAGGCGTGTTTCTGGACGCAAACGAACGCGACGCAGATAGTGTCGAGGTAAGAGAATAGAAAGGAGCGGCAACGCGATCCCGCGCTGCCGCGAGCGAGCGCCGAGTCTCCGGTATCAAAGACCACCAACACGGAGTCTAGAAGTCAAGCAGCACACTTTGTTATTTTCGGCACGAAACACACGAGAGCATGGAGTGGTCGCTGTGTGATCGCTGACAGCTGGCAGAGAGTTATAAAATTGGGTTTGACAGACACTCTGTTCCACTGTTTGCCACGACTTTGCAGACCAGGCACCTGGCTCCTGACCTGGGACCGCACGACATGGCAGTAGAGACAGTGACAGTAGGAAGCATGACACATCAACACGTGGAGGAAGACGATGGGCACTTGAATGACACTCTGCCATTTTCATCTGAGCTACGTACTTTTCATCTCTTTTTAGTGATGCCTCTTGACCTCAGCTCTGTTGGACTGTGCACGCGACTTCATCCCCTGCCACAGGCAGAACAGCCAGTCGCCGCTTTCCGGTCTCGTTGCTGGGTCGTGAGGCCTCCTTTCGAGGCCGACAGTCTGCATGAAAGAAACGTTCATGCTTCATACTGCCAAGAGCGGCGATTCCAGAGACAATGCTCAGTCGTCATCGCTGTCTTCCTCATCTGAGTCGTCATCATCCTCCTCAGGCTTGGCAGCGGCAGCCTTCTTTACCGGCTTCTTCTTCTTCTTGTTCTTCTTGGCCTTGGTGCTAGCCTTGTTAAGTGGCTGTTCGAGGATTTTCAAGATCTCCTCGTCAGTAATCTTCTTGTCAGACTTCCACTGCGAAAGTTCCGGAGCCGGTGGCGCGGACAGTCGCTGGACACCATTCTTGGTCACAGCTGTTCAAAAGTCAGCAATCTGCATCTTCATACCAAGCCAACCCGGTGCCCAGGCTTCACTCACCAACAGTGGTAAACAGACGGCTGACTGGCTCGCCGTCGGTAGAACCGATAACCTCATACTGGCGCACGACACCACCGCGCACGCACTCGATCACACCAACCTTTCCAGCCTTCTCGTCGTCCAGTTGTCGCAAGCTGAAGGGAAAAGTACCGAACTTCTTTTGGATCTCCGAAAGTGTGGCCCTTGAGCTTGGGCGTTTGAGACCGTACGTGGTGGCGGTCCTGCGGTGGAGAGTTGGCCTGTTTGGAAGAGTCTTGACCTTTCCGTTGCCGATGCTAACGCCCATCTCCACACCCCAGACCTCGCCAATCTCGGGCAGACCCTCACCCTTCACGCCATCGCCGGGTGCGAAGATGATCTTCTTCTTGCTCTCGATCTCATTCCTGTCGAACTGCCAACAGGTTGTGTTCTCCACAAGGTTGCAGTCGTAGCTTTTGACCAGCTTCTCGAGCAGTTGTGTGATCTTCGTCTGGCTGTACGGCTTCTGTGCCTGTGCCTTCTTCTTCTCGTCCTCGGTGCCTTGTGCCAACAGTCCGGGGGGCAACATCATGCGGAGAAGAAGCTCGTTGGCCCAGTAGGTTGCGAGCAAAAGATCTGCCGGCCTTCCGGACAAGGTCTTCTCGCTATCACCCTTAGGACGAACAACGACCGTATCACAGACAATCGCGCCAAATCCATCGATCTGAGCACCCAATTGGATCTTTACAGGCTCGCCAGGCTTGAGCGTGGTTTCGGCCTCTTCGGCGTCGGACACGAGCGGAGTGTAGGGAGTGACATAGGAGGCCGGCGAGACGGTGCACGGGTGCGAGATGCCCTTGGTGATCTTCTTTCCCTTGTAGACCTTTGCGATCTCATCGTCGAGGAGTTTATCGCCGCGCTGGCAGATCTCGAGGATCTTGGTGCCTTCGGCGCACCATCCTGGGGTCTGTCAGCTTGTGAGACGGGGCGTGGGGTGTTCTCGAAAATGATTTGACGGACCTGAGACAGTCTCGAGCACCTTCTGGCCAATCTGAGCCGCAGTCTTGTACTTGGTCAAGACATCGGGGTTGTTGAGGCTGTGGTCTGGAAGGAATCAGTCACGGACACTCGGGAAGTGTCTGGAGGTAGATTGAGCGTACCGACGACCTCCTCGGTGGCGGCCATGGCTGTCGACTGTAGTGTTGACCTGGTCAGAGGCGGGGACGAGTGTATGGTAGAAACGGGAGCTGTTGTGTGTCGAAGCTTTCAAAATTGAGTGTGCTGGCGGGACACGCGGGGTCTTCGTCTCTGCTGTTCCTGCCCCACGATGCCTGGCAACAAAGCGCTTCTCGGCCTTTCGCAGGAGAGGGCCAACCAGCAGCGTCACAGGCCGAGACGGCAGAGTGGATGCTAACGGCGGTCACGGACAGTGGGTAGGCTCAATTGCGGCAGACGATTGCCCAGATGGATGTGATCAGGTGCCATCTGGTGGATTGACGTGTCTCGCGAGTTGTTTGCATGTCTTGGCAGTCGCAGTCCGTGTTTACTCTTGACCGCACCTGGTCTACGGCTTGCGGGCGGAGGAGGAAGTCCCGTCTACATGGACAGAGATTTTGGCGTCTAGAAACTCTCACAGGCCTCCCGATATGCCAGATAGGCTGCAATCTGCGACAGCTGCTGAGCGAGAAGGGCAGAAGCTCGAAACACGTAGCGTGGGATATGTGATTGGCATCCCGGTGTCGTGTGCCATCGGCACCGCCTGAATCGATCCGCCTCACGCTTCCAGCCCGTGAAGGGTGCAAAGAGTTCAATACGGCCCGGCGACGACCACATGGCATGGATGCGATATGGACTGTACATTGTGTCTCCGTAGAAGATACAAGCACGTGTGAGTCGCATGAGCGAGACCGACACCGTCAAACCGTCCTCTGGAGGCTCCCCGGCGGCCCTTTCCGTCTCGGCTTTGACTTTGCTAGCGTGGGTTGCAGACGAGACGTCAATTCGATGCAACTTTCGCCAGCAAGAATACCTAATACCTGCGACAACGACCACTACGCTCGACCGCCGTCTGTCTGCCCGCAAACAATATCCCTTCTCTGGTCTTTGTCGCCGTCCATCTACCTTTCCTTCCTACCGATTTGGCAGCTGCGGCTCCGCTGTAAGCGTGTCGTTTGCAGCTGCAGGCGAGGATTGAATTCCGTACGCTTCCTGGCCGATATTGCCTTCATTCGAACGGGTTGACCTTGCTGAACAGGACCAACTGTGAGTCCGCCCTCGATTGTTTGCTGGCATCTCCGAAAACGCCACCTTGCTTGCCACGAGGCTGTTTCTGGAGCCAATTGCTGCAGCCGTGAATGCCCGGGTCCGCTAATATGCTCGACGCCGATCGCTCCTGACTTGTAGAACCTGCTCTTCGACAGTACAACTCAGCTAACGATTGGTGATGCAGTGGGAAGCTGTCGAGAAAGGCCTCACCCGTCGAGGTTGGCAGATGCCGGGCAGCGATCGGCCTACCGCCGAGAGGCTGGACACCGTCCACTCAGCCTTGACCGAGGAGAAAATCAACATCCCCGTGACCCCGACTGTCAGCAATGAGTCCTATGTGCCGCCAAGCTCCGGCTCGTATGTGACCAGAAACCCCCCTCCGCATGTCCTAGAATCTGTCGGTGCCAACGGAGCTCCTGAGTATGCAGGATCACGGACCTCTCACGGGCGGAAGCCGAGCTCTGCTCAGGAAGCTGCTTCTGGAGCCAAGTCTCCCGAAGAGCTTCTTCGACGTCTTAGTCTGACCAACTCGCGCCCAAAGCCCGATCTGGAGGGTGTTGATCCACGCACGGCACATCCTGGACTTGGTCTTAGCGGCAACGTGATCAGCGCCGCTTTTTGTGTGCCATACAAAGTCGGCTACACAAATTCTGGAGAATGGGTGAGCCGTCATCTCAAAGCTTCAAATTCAAATCGAATACTAATAATATTGTATCAGGAGCTCACACCGCGCAGAGGCACATCCGCCTTGTTCGACTCGTTCTCGTACCTTGCGTCTCCGCAATCTCCTTGGAAGCACACCTTGGTCGGCTGGACTGGTGAGATTGATCGAGTCTTTCGACGGCAGAATCAGCCGGCGAGAAACGGCTCCAACGGCATGACTACAATGGACGCTGTCCCAATCAACAAGGCATCGGCTCCTATTCCGGTCAACAAGGGCGAGAAACCCGTGCAGCCTAGTGAGCAAGCGGAACTTCACGTACCTCTGGCTGATCGCCGGAAACTGGAGAAGCAGCTGGAAAGCCAAGCCGGTGGTCACGTTGCGCCTGTCTGGTTATGGGATGACCTTGACGAGAACGAAGTGGCAACTTTCCGCCACCAGCAGAGATGGAGACGCTATGGCGAGCATGAATTGTTCACCCTATTTCACTACAAGCAGAATGAGCCAAGCGACGGTCGCGCACTCCGAAAAACCTGGGCCGACTACTATTGCATGAACAAGGCATTCGCTGACGCCATCATCAACATCTACAAGCCCGGCGATGTCATCCTCATTCACGACTACCAGCTATTACTACTGCCAAGCCTTCTGCGACAACGCTTACCCAACATCTACATTGGTTTCTTCCTGCACGTGCCCTTCCCGAGTAGCGAGTACTATCGCTGCCTCACTCGGCGGAAGGAGATCTTGGAAGGCGTCTTAGGATCGAACATGATTGGCTTCCAAGCTTACAGCTACGCCCGCCACTTCTCGTCTTGTTGCACCCGAATTCTCGGATTCGATTCTTCCTCTGCTGGAGTCGATGCTTACGGCGCGCATGTTCCTGTTGACGTATTTCCGATCGGCATCAACGCAGAGGCCACCATACAGTCCGCATTCGACTCACCCGAGGTTGATCGTAAGATGCAAAGCCTCCGTGAACTCTACGCAGGCAAGAAAGTCATCGTTGGCCGCGATCGCCTAGACACTGTCAGAGGTGTGGCGCAGAAGCTGCAAGCATTTGAGATCTTCCTGGAGAGGCACCCAGAGTGGCACGATAAAGTCGTTCTGATCCAAGTCACAAGTCCAACGAGCATCGAGGAGCGGGACGATAAGGGCGGCAAGACCGCAAACAAGATCTCGGAGCTGGTGGCTAGAATCAACGGCTCTTTCGGCTCCCTCAGTTACACGCCAGTGCAACACTATCCTCAATATCTGTCACAGGAAGAATACTTCGCACTGCTGCGGATCGCAGATCTCGGCCTGATCACGAGTGTACGCGATGGTATGAACACTACCGCGCTGGAATACGTGATCTGCCAGAGAGACAACCATGGCCCGCTCATCATTTCCGAGTTCTCCGGAACAGCCGGAAGCTTGGGTGATGCTATGCACATCAACCCATGGGATTTGGGCGGGACTGCTGAGGAGATCCACACAGCGCTGACCTTGACCAAGGCCGAGAAGCAGCAGAAGCATGAGCTGTTGTACAGACATGTGACGACCAACACTGTTCAAGCATGGACCAGCAACTATATACGGCGCCTACTCACCAACCTTGCCTCCTACGACCAATCCATCGCCACACCGGCTCTTGACCGCGCCAAGCTCCTCCAGCAGTACCGCAATTCCACACGCCGACTTTTCATGTTCGACTACGATGGCACACTCACACCGATCGTCAAAGACCCGCAGTCAGCAATCCCATCTGATAGAGTCATCAGGACGCTGAAGACTCTGGCCTCCGACCCGCAAAACCAAGTCTGGATTATCAGCGGCCGTGACCAAGCGTTCCTTGAAGAATGGATGGGTCACATCTCAGAACTTGGCCTTTCTGCCGAGCATGGATCATTCATGCGATTGCCGCACTCCAGCGACTGGACGAACTTGACGGAAACCTTGGATATGTCGTGGCAGGCTGAAGTCATGAAGGTCTTCAACCACTACTCCGAGCGCACACAGGGAAGCTTCATCGAGAGGAAGAAGATCGCACTGACCTGGCACTACCGTCGCGCCGATCCCGAATATGGCGCCTTCATGGCTCGTGAGTGCCAGAAGCAGCTCGAGGCTACAGTCGCGAAGAGCTGGGATGTCGAAGTCATGACTGGCAAGGCAAACCTGGAAGTCCGTCCTCGGTTCGTCAACAAGGGCGAGATTGCTCGGCGGTTGGTAGCGGAGTACGGTGACGGACCAGATCAGGCACCTGACTTTGTCCTGTGTCTGGGCGACGACTTCACTGACGAAGGTGAGTACCTGCGTGACCCAACTCAAACTTCGTACACATACTGACCTTTCTGACCAGACATGTTCCGCACCCTCTGCAAATCCAAGCTCCCCGAAGAGCACCGCTTCGCCGTCACCGTCGGTGCTAAGCACAAACAGACGCTCGCGACGTGGCATTTGCTCGAACCTTCGGATGTCATCTCCTGCATCGCCTTGCTGAACGGTAGTGCCGACGCGGGCAATGTTGGAGCTGTGGCTGTTGTTGATGGCTCTGTTCCGGATTCGAGAGGTTAGGTTGGAAGTGAAGCAGAGAATGAGAACTCGCGAACAATAGTTTGCGTCAAATTGTTAATCATACCTATGCATCAGCAACGGCGTAGCTTTGCCTGCTTTGGATGGAGGAAGAATGGAGTTTGCCGCGATGCGAAAGCTTGCTTGGAGGCGTTAGAGACAGAAGCAACTACCGTGCTGCGCTACGCTTGCGCCTAGATAGAATTCTTCCTGAGAGGGAAAAAATAGGGCAGCCCTACAATTGGAACAAATCATCATCTGAAAGACTTTCATTTGCTTTGACATCCATCATACAGATCATATCGATCGTCCATCGCCTGCCGAAACTCATCCTCACACAGCCGCACTCACCGAAAGATCTCATCCACATCTCTTCTCCCCATTTCCCTCTCTTCACTCCCCAGTCTCCTCTCCTCACTCCCAGAAACAAACTCCGAAGTGATGTCCCCCCTTCCCTTCTCCCCAATCTCCCTTCCCAACTTCCGTCCCTCCCTCCCAGAAACCATCTCCGAAGTCTCCCTCTCCCTCTCCTCCACAACCCGTGTCGAATTCTCTCCTTCCCTCCTCTTCACCACCTCCTTCCCAAACCGCGTTAGCACATCCCTTTGCCCCTGATACAGAAGATCCGGTCTCCCCAGACACGTACTGAGAAACGTGCGATTGCCCAGCCTACCTTCCTGCAGTCTCAAAGGAAACCATTTCCCAAAATTATTTAATCTTCGATGTGCATCTGCGATGGTGGTTTGGATATGTTTGATTGCATGGCTTTTGACACCGAGATCGTTGTAGGGGTTTGCGGGGTCTTGTAGGGTGAGGAGATAGGGTTGAA
The DNA here is from genome assembly GCA_031771865.1 of Nothophaeocryptopus gaeumannii. NCBI lineage: Eukaryota > Fungi > Ascomycota > Dothideomycetes > Mycosphaerellales > Mycosphaerellaceae > Nothophaeocryptopus > Nothophaeocryptopus gaeumannii. The sequence goes on from JASISA010000002.1 coordinate 677,895, forward strand.
AAGGGGGACGTTGGCAGAGATGCCACTTTCCGGAGCGGACGAGGTCGCCTCGCTTAGCGGCGAGGGTGGAGTAGGTGCTGTATTTCTCTGGGTCAGGGTCGTGTTTGAGGAATTTGACGCGTGAGGGTCGGTAGGAGGGGATGGCGAGACCGTACTTGCTTGTGTCGAGGGCTTTGGGGATGGCTGGGTATGCGTAGTAGGCCAGGATTTGGAAGAGGTGGGTTCCTGCTCTCATGGGATCTGTTTTCGTTGCCAACTTCATATTCTTGAGGGCTGCGGCGAGCATGATGAGGATTCCGTAGGAGCCGATTCCTCCGTGGTAGACATCGTTAAGGTTGCGGACGCTGAGGAAGGTGCGCATGAAGAGGAAGAGGGAGCGAAGGTTGGGCATTTCTTGAAGGTATTGGCGCGTGAGTGTCTCCCGTTGCGATTGGTCGTCTGCGGCTACGATTTGGATGTGAAGACCGCTGGGGATGTGGCGGGCTTCGATGATGGAGTGGGTAGCGCGGCGCAATTCGATGCGATCGAAGGTCCCTCTCGCCTCTCGCATCTTCGCGCGAAGATGTGCCAGTCGATTGTAGACAGTATCTCGAGACAGCCTTGAGGAACTACTAGGATTGGCCAGATCCCAAATACGAAAGTCGATGTCTGACCATGGAAGTGCCAGGCCAGTCCTTTCCGACCCTTGAATCTCCACGCCTGTCCATTTACCACCACACTCAAGATTGGCCTTGATGTATTCCATAACTTCATCCATGACAGCTGTGCGCGCTACTCTCTCCAATGCTGTCGGTTCCACATATCTTGCGAAGCGATCAATTTCCTTACTCAGAACGGGTTTACACTTCCACTGAGCGGCTGGTCGTACCATCCACGGAGGAGGAATTGCTTCCACCTTCTCATTCCATCCCTTTTTTGTGCTTGGCCAGTGCGGACGAACAATCAGTCCTTCATAGTCGAGATTGTCCTTCCATTCTTGGAGCCTGTGTTCGGGTATCTTATGGTTCTGCATGACTGCCCAGCGCGCACTCCGACTGAGCTCACCAATCCTCACCATTGGCTGCTTCCAATTATGTGCATTCGAAGTCTTCCGTCCGTCTCGGTCCCCTGGGCATTCCGTGTGACCGTTGCCCGATTTAGCTGAAGATTGCCTGCCGGATGGCTTGACATGTAGCTTTGTCGCGGCAGCCTGTGTATGCGAGGCTTTGACTTCATCCTCCTCTTTCTCTGCCTCTTTCTCATCTGGCGGTCCAAGTGGCTTCTCTCTCGGCGGAGCAGGGGTGAGCTGCTCCCAATCGGTCGGTTCCCATGATGATGGTATGCTCTCCTCTATGGGCTCTAGTTGCGCCTTTTGGTCACGTCGAGGGTGGTACGTGCCAAAGGCGGCCCGGAGCGCGAGGACAGGATCGTAGGCATTGCGGGCGCTGCAGACACTGCGCAGGGCCGGTCGAACGCATTGCATGGAGGTAGAGGAGGAGCTGGCAGAGTGAATGGCATGTACAAGCATGAAAGGTTGAAGCTTCAGGTAGGCGGTTAGGGCTTGGCGCTGTGGAGACATCCAGATGCAGGTACTTGATCGATACCGGAACGATACAACAGCTCTCTATGGCCTGTATGTGCAGGTTTACGACGGCTTTGGACGAATTAGACTCTGCCCAAGGAAGACACTGAAAGTAACATCGGTTCTTCACTGATAGATTTACATGGTGACTATGAACATCCATCCTCCATCCTCAGTAGCTACAACGTGCAGACAGGCACAGCACCGTCTTGATATACAATCCACAAATGAAACTGTCTCGGCTCCCGTGTCATAGAGTCCGTGTCCTGGACTTCCCTCTTCCTGGCATGTGCCTACCAATTGCTGCTTCCTGTTGACCGCTCGCGTTCTTTTCACGAAGCCATTGGCGTTGGGTCGCTTCCTAGCGTTGGTCGTTACGCATTTGCAAGTGTCATGCCATCTTGCATCGAGCTGGCTCTTCTCCGAAGATATAGTGGTAGTTGTGTGGGATCGCAAGATGGATGACCAGTATCATATCGCGTGACCCGGCCCGGCTTAATTGAGGCCGTGTCGTTGATCGCGGACTTGCCGCTCAGGCTTTTCTCGTACGTTGTGTTCTTAGATCAACTAGAAGAATCTTGACCGTCGGTTGCTGTTCTTGGATCCACTGCTGCCAAAGCTGCTGGAGGACTTCTGACTGCCGCCGGTGTTGTGGTTGTAAACATATTCTCCATCAACGTATTGTGCTCCACTGATGAATGTTGATCGCTTCTCTCGATTGGTGTATCGCTGCTCAAGGCGGTAGATTTCGTACTTTGCACGAAGCTTTTCGACGAGGCCCATGATGAATGGTCGTTCCTGGCGTAGTAAGAGCCTGGATGCACAGCAGGACTTTATATCCCTTTTGCAAGACTTGTGGTACGACTTTGTATGGTACTGTCGCGAGTCGCGTGGGGAACGATCCAGAGGGTAAGGCTGGAAACGGACGCGCAGTAGTCGGAGTGATTTACGAGGATCGTCGCTCTCAAAATTGGCTTCGAACACGATCGTTTCTTTTGTACCAAAGCTGTGTTCGAGATGGTCGCCGTTGACAGGAATCGCCGATGGACAACTCTCTGGAAGACACGGAAGGTCTTGGGCTGTACGGAGCTTCGTATGTTATATGCTTCGAGCGATATGCAGGCTTTCATATATGCCGTGCAGAGATGACCGTTTGACCGCCGTTTGGGAGCTTGGTTTTAATATATAGGACGCTGTGTTCACTTGGTCCGAGCCAAAGGAAGTCTGGATTAGTTTCCAATATATCGTTGAGGTCTGGAAGGAGGGAAAGAGGTCGTTTAAAGGGAGAGGCCGGAGAGAGATGCTGAAGATGGTGTGGACACCACGGAGCGGTGCGGGTTTGATAAATGCAAGCTCCACGCCCATGTGGCCTGGCTTCGACGCCAGTGTCGACCCCAGTAAACTCTGATGCTATCCAATCTAGATTAGCTTGGGTTGGTCGTCTACAGGCCTTTGATGTAGGGTCCAAGTAGGGATCTTTGGAGCTCTGGAAAGAATGCTTGGACGTCATCGTAAACGTGTACGTCACATTGGTTTCAGTAGCTCGAAGATGGCTATTGTGGAATATCCGTTGCAGCATCAGTTCTCGTCGCAGGAAGTTTGGAAAGACATCGGAGGATCCATCGAAGGAAGATTTACCGAGAGTCGCATGCGCGTGCAGCGTGGCACCAGGCGGTGCTGGCGGTGTGAGTTTCTAAGCTCTTTCTGGAAGGCCCTGGGAAAAGTGGCGATCTCGTGGAGAGGCATTTGCCGACGACACGCGATCTGAAGGAGGGAACGTCTCATCATCTGACGAAGACAGTGGCAAAGCCCCCGATGTTCGTTATATCAAGATGCGCGCGTCTCCGATACGCATGCGACATGCGCAGTCGTCGCAGATGCGAAGAAGTGCGCTTGCACTCCCGGTCATAGTTAAAAGCACAAGACCAAGATGCGGTGTCGCTTACACGACAGGACTATACGTTCCTTGTCGTTCGGGAGCCTATCAATGGCAGCGGGCAGATGAGCAACCATGCCTTGCGCAATCACGGCCTTCGTGCTCCCTTCAAAAAAGCAACTGCTCACGAGGACATCACTCACAGGCATCGGACCGTCTTCCTGGCTGTACGGGAGCAGCCAGAGGGGTAGGTTGGGAAAGAGACAAAGTCCGAGGCTGGAATGTATCCGGTAGGCGGCATTGAAGGAGATCCGGAAGCAAAATGTGTGGAAGAGCTCTTGATCTGCGTTGGCACGCGTTGGCACGCGTTGGCACGAGCGGCTCCTGGATGTCTTCCGGTCTGCGGCGTGAAAGAATCTTCTGGGAGCAACTCAAGGCCAGAGATGCGCAAAAGCGCTGGGTGGATGGTTTCGCTCTGGATGTGGTTGCTTTGTAGAGGAATGACCCGTAGGTGGAGGTTGGAAAGGGTATTTGGGAAGGAAAGAAAGTCGAAGTTGAGCAGAGATGGATGTCTCAATGAAACTTGGGAAAAGTCAGGGGAAGTATGTGTTGGCTTCGAACGCGACCGGTCCGCCGTAGAGGTCCGCAGTCAAGAACGTGTCGGGCGAAGCGGCAAGAGCAGCACGGTTGATAGTGTTGTGAAGACGTAAGGCGAACGCCGGCGAGAACAGTTCAGCCATGTGTTCTGTATGTCAGAGCTTGGCCACCTAGTTGTAATGACTTACCTCTCCAGAAGTCCAGAGGTGCTTCCCCTTAGCGCCTTGAGACGGTTTAGTTCATATGTACAATATTGTGAGATCTCTCCCCTCTGCCAGACTCCCGCAACCTTCGCTATCTGTATGGTGCATCCGCTCTTGCCACCGCAGCCAACTCCGGCTCCCACTTATCACCATTCGAAAGCAGCTTCTCCTTGTTGTATAGCAGCTCTTCTCTCGTCTCAGTCGCGTACTCTGCGTTCGGGCTCTCCACAATGGCATCCACGGGGCAAGACTCCTGGCAGTAGCCGCAGTAGATGCACTTGGTCATATCAATGTCGTAGCGGGTCGTTCGTCGGCTACCGTCTTCACGCTCTTCGGCTTCGATTGTGATGGCTTGGGCTGGGCAGATGGCTTCGCAGAGCTTGCAAGCGATGCAGCGCTCTTCGCCGGTCGGGTAGCGTCTCAAGGCGTGTTCGCCACGGAAGCGCGGCGAGATGGGCCCTTTCTCGAACGGGTAGTAGATTGTGTATCTAATCATTTCCAGTCAGTATACCGTCTTCAGGAAACATGTCGTGCGGCAATGGCTGATGTGGACTTACGGAGGTCGGAAGAACTGCTCCAATAGCACGTACATTCCTCTCATCATCTCAGTGAGTAGGAAGTATTTGCCCGCCTGGTCCCATACGCTCTCCTTTTGCTCGTTCCATTTCCGCGGCGGTGGTATCCTGAATCCATCTGGTGGCGGGCCCTCGGCCTTTCCTCCCAACCCTACTTGTCTCCGCGCGCCGGTCGAGAGGGCCGCGGTGGAGGTGCGCCCGACGGTGGCGGCGTGGAGGAGGGAGTAGGTGGGCCGCGAGTGCGCCAGCGCCATGAAAGCCCGCGGAGTTGACATTATGGGCTTTGTGGGTGAGGTGGTGATTGGAATCCGAAGATGTCTGATGGTTGTACATCAAAAGATGAAGCTGTCGAGTGGCGCGGGCCTATCAAGTGCGTTCAATTGATAATCGGGTGCATCCGGATGAACTCAAACTCTAAATTGGCGTCTGTCCGACGACGTGCAGACTACACGGAAAGCTCAATAGCATATGTCGATCACTCAAAAGGGCTCGACGATATTCTTGGACATATTGTAAATCATCTCTGCCATTGATGAATAACGCAGCTCCTATCTGTCTCTTCGGAGCTTTGCCGACATGTCTTCACACGCTGACCTCATGTTGTCATCGACAGTTTATGTCCATTCTCTGGCCAACAGTACACAGGGCAGGCTCATCCCGTCTGGAAGCTCCAGTCAGCATGATTGAAACGCTGCTGAATGGCTCTACCGATGAAGACAAAAGTGCATGTGGTGTGCCTGTACATTTCAGAGAGCCTGAGCCGTGCGACGAATGGTCAAAGGACCGGAATGGTTGTCAGCTTCATCGATGTGCGCATTCTGAGGCACTTCATCTCGTGTTCCGCCAGATGTGAAGCCTTTATCAAAAGACGTGACGCTGGCTGAGAAGAAACACAGCTGGTGAGCGTCGTACCAGGTGAACTGCCCCTTCAGCGGACGGTGACAGAGCCTTGCTCGCCATCGAAGCGGCGTTGCACGCCCGATGATGTTGTTAAAGGGAAGTACATGTAGCAGATGTCAAGAACAGAAGACGCGGGCGAACTTGACGCGCGGGTAAAGTTCACGCGGCGCGTCGGCCTCGAGAGTGGGGCCTGGCCCGCATCTCGACCTCGATGGCAGTGTACAACTCAGGTATTACATCTCGTCCACAATCAACTTTACCTTCGACATCTTTGACCTCCTACCCGTAACTTATCCCTAGGCTGCTGGTGATCCGCATATGCAGGCAACATGGCGCCGGCGTCGTCGTTGGTGAACAAAATCAAAGTGCAACTCAAGTTGAGCATATCCCGACTGCGCATGGTCCAACAGAAAGATGCTGCCTTAGCAAAGCAGCAACGGCGAGAGATGGCCCAGCTGTTGGAAGTCGGCAAGATCGAGAGCGCAAAGATTCGAGTCGAAAACATCATACGATCCGACCTCAATAGCGAACTGCTAGAAATCCTCGAACTATACTGCGAGCTGCTCACGGCTCGAGCTGGCCTGTTGGAAGCGAAGGAGTGTGATCCGGGCTTGGAGGAAGCAGTCAAGAGCATAATTTACTCAGCACCGAAGATCGATGGAGTGAAAGAGCTGAGCATAGTACGGCAATTGTTAGCAGAGAAGTACGGCAAGGAGTTCACTTTACAGGCTGTAGAGAACACGGACGGCAAGGTACCGGGGAGAGTCCTGAAGAAGCTGAGAGTGGAGCCACCTTCGACAGAGCTGGTAGAAGCTTACCTTGCCGCGATTGCAGAGGCGTACAACGTGGACTATCCGCCAGGTACGAAAGCAAGGCGTGCCGCTGAGCAAGCAGGCGATGACGAAGATGGAGACGATGACGAGAACCCGTCTGGAGGCCAGAAGGTGGCACTCGAAGATCCTCTAGAGACTGGAGAGCTCAGCAAAGCGATTCCGCCGCGCAATATAGGCCCGAAGAGTCCTGTATCAGTTGCGCCGCCTTCGCCAAGCACAGATAATATACGCCCTAAAGTCAACCTGCCAGGGCCGCCAGAGCTGAAGCCGTCAAAGAAGATGGCTGATGCTTCGAAAGCGAGACAATTCAACGGAGACGGACCTGGCGGAAAGATTCCTGACGTTGACGAGCTTCAAAAGCGGTTTGCTCAGCTGAAGCGATGATGTTGAGCTTAGTCTGCGCGTACGTAGATATGTCTCAAGTCATACAACGACTTTCACGGTTACAATGAGTACCAGGCCTCGATGCAGAAATCACTGTCGACAGTCGGAAGAAGGCACTCCTTCAAAAGAAGATAGGACATCAGCGGTCTGCACGTGAACGCACAGGCCCAGTAGTTTGCTGTCGCAGCAGTGTCTCGCCGACACGTGCATATGTGAGCTTTGTTCGGGCTCACTTCACTCGCAGCGCAATATTTCCCCTGTGACAAGGGCATTCATTCACTTTCAGCATGCAGCTCAATTGTGGAAAGCTCACCTTGCCTTCGACCATCTTCTCCAGACAATGAGTTCCGGACAAATCGCCAACGACAGATACATCGCCAACTCGCAAGATCCATCCACCATGCCTTTCGAAAGCTTCGAAGAGTACTCCGACAGTTACAGCTCCCTCGCAATCGGCTCCACTGAACCTCATCTATGGGATGTGACTGAGCCCACACCTCACGAACCATCGCCACTTCAAGCTGTTCAGCTGCTATACCACCTCTACCACCTCGTCGAAGTCCTCACTTCCGGACTCAACACCTACCTCTCACTCGAGGCGCTTTCATGCGACATTCCTGCTACGCACGTGGAAGCTTTCGAGACTACCCTCGGGAAGTCTTCTAAGACGCGACCAAGCAGTCCAACGGGTCTGCCGTCATCACCACTACAAGGTCAATTACGCTTCACAGCGGTTTCCATGATCGAGATGGCGGGTGTGATGGGCGCTGCGAGAAACGCCTTGCTGCGTAAAGGGGACCATCTAGTTTATCTCAGACGATATGGACAGTCGTATGATAGTCTACTTCGAGCGGTGGAGGTTTTGCGCAAAGCTACGGACGGGGTGAGTACGAACAGCCTAAGCGAGGAGGAGTGGGCGGTTCTGGGTGACAAGAGGGACGATGCGATGGTGCTTTGGGTTGGTGATGAGAGGGTGGGACTGGCGGGTTGGAGTCGGCTGAGGGAGAAGGTGGGAGAGTGGAAGAACGCTGGTGGATTTAAAGTGTGGATGACTGGTGAGGAGGAGAAGGAGGCGGCGGCGATGAGTGAGGAGGAAAAGAGGGCAGAGGCGGCACAGGCACTGATGAACCTTGCGGGTTGAGGGTGCGCATGGACGGTGAAGAGAGATGCGATTGGTGGAGAGAGATGCGAATGCTCTGCAACTACGCCAGCTACTCAGGCGAGGTACTTGACTTCCGTAGGATAAAATGCGCTCTGTAGGCAGAGAGCGCACACTGCCATTTTAGGTGACATGGGCTTAAAATCGAAATCTACCATCGTGGCACAGTTTTTTACGAGATATTTGTCTCACAGACTTGTCTCACATTCTCACTCACATGTTTAGCTAGTCGCTTCTCGCCCACGCGCGGTTTTATTCGCTAAGACAGGTGAATATGGCGTCGCAACGCACGTGCCACCCTTCACTTCACTCGTACTACGGCACGACGACTTCTTGTTTTTGTCTTTGTTTTCAAGAAACCTCTCCTACATCCGCCGCAGCTTCAACCTCGATCTCAGCTCCAATCGCTCCAAGCGCACCGCCAATAGTCGGGTTCCTGAGATTTTTCTCGAGACCGTCTGGGCGTACAAACCACCACCATTGAGAAGAACTCGAAATGACGGCAGCGTCACCTCCACTCGAGAACCTTCGCGAGCCTATTCAAGCGCTCCACCAGCACCAGCCTTCCTCGAGTGGTCCCTTAGCAATGGCCGCACCTGCTACTCACCTACCAGCGGTGTCCAACATCCAAGGGCAGCCGTCATCCTCGAAGATACTCTTAGTCCCCACAGAGATCTTCGACGACATCTGCGAGCGACTACAGATTGAGGCACTTGAGAACCTTCGGCGCACATCTAAAGAGGTCCATGCCAAAGTCGAGTCTATTTTCGTTAAGAGAGTGTTCTCCCATATCGAGATCAAGCTGGACAAGAAGAGTCTGAAATATCTGCTGAAGATCTCTGAGTCCAAGAAGTACTCCGACAAGGTGCAGGCTATCTCCATCCGTCCTCGATACTACGGGCATGGCGGCGTCACAGCAGAGGAGGTTGATGCTCAAACTGCGTTCATTCAGCGGAGCCAGGATGTGCATCTCCTAGCACAGGCACTCGTTAAATTCAAAAACGTCGAGCGGGTCGAGATTGAGACGTTAAAGGAGCCATCGGCATACGACCACTATGGCTCCATGGTGGGCCTGAGAACCTTCGTCCAGAACCAGGATCACGGTTCGGTGAACGCCATCTCACACGCATTCAACGTCGCCCTCCGCGCTGTGGCCGGCACCTCTTCCAAGATCAAGGTCTTCCGAGCAGGTCGACCACCCACTGGCGAACTCCGCCATTCCGTCAACCACCAAGTCCTCACTCTGCCAAACAACTTCATCGTGCACAGCAAGTGGCTCTCGCGCAACGCCTTTGAGAACCTGAAGGAGCTCCACCTCGTCCTCGAAGTCGCGTCCAACACCAACGGCGTTCCCTGCGAGCAACTCCTCGCCAACTTCCTCCAAGCTACACCGAGTCTCACGCTGCTCCACCTCTCTTTCTGGAAGATGAACACCGACTGGCTCTGCGACGTCCTCCCAAACGTCCACCTCCCTCACCTGGAGACCCTCCATTTCGAAGCAGCTCGCAAAATCGAAGCCTCCCAACTCAAAGACTTCATCGCCCGCCACTCCTCCACGCTCCGCACGCTGGAGCTCGTCAATATTGTCTTCAACAATGACGACCTCGTCGCCGCTTTCCCGCCTATCCTCACCGACACGAATCTGAGGTTACGCCAACTTCGACTTCAGCAGATTTGTAGTCAGCGTATGGGATTGCTTTTGTTTGGGACTGGATTGGAGTTGATCTGTGAGGAGTGTAACAAGGATGCCATTGAGACTTGGAAGTTTGAGAAGGGGCCAGGGTGTGAGCATGCGAGCGTTATGGCGAAGGGGGGAGAGGTGCAGGTTCTGCAAGAGATGAAGCGATTGAAGGGGTGTTGTTTGCTGCCGTGGCCAATTTTCCGCTGGTAGTTGAGATATAAATATGGAGAGACTCTGCTGAAGCAAGGTCGTCTACGCAGTGGGGTGGAAGGGGGCGCTGATTTTGCGTTGGTTCCGAGCAGGTTCAGTCGCGAAGACGAGAAGTCGATTGCAGAAGTTTGCATATCCTCGTGGGCAAGAGCAGATGGATGAGGGCGCCGAGAGAGCCCTGAATTGGATACTGCTTGCATTGAATGATTTTATCGAAGCTGGACATATGACCGCCTCAAAAGTTTATCGCGTAGATAGCCTGAAACTTTACTTTCCTTGCATCCCCTTTCCTTATTTCTCATGTATCTTCATTTTCGGTGATGTGTCACCCGCTTTTCGTTTGCGACTTCTGCTTTCATGTCGCCGTGTCCTCATGTGTTCGTTCTACTACAACTTCAACTTTCTTCCAACCGCTTCACCTAAACTCCAGTCACTCTCGCACCCCCGTTCTACTGCCGATGTCGAGTGCGAAGTACCTCCTCACGATCGTGGAAGAAGTACCGACCGGACGCGTAATCGTGGGATCGCACATGGCCTAGGAGCCACCAAGCTGCAGGTGGCGGATGCATTAACGCGAAGATCACAGCTGCAGTCGGCGAGATCTACCGGCAGCACTGGAGCTGGACGCTATATCCCCGATCCACATTACCTGAGAATCCTTCCCCCGTGTTGCGCGCATGGCCATGAAGACATCTAAGCTGAAAATCTCTGAACGAATGTGGTCCCCCGCTCGCCAGCCGATCATAGCGACAAGCTTGCAAGCTGCTGTTTGCTCTCTGCCACACCAAGTCTAAGGAACGCGGTCGGTGGCTCCTGTCCCTTCTCTGGTGTCTCTGGGCCCGGAAGAACTTCTCTCATAAGAGTATTAACATCATGGCCAGCATCTTTGGCATCTTGCCATTGCCGAGGATATCCGAGGCTGACTTCTTCAAACCGGACGCCGTCAATCCAGTCTGTTCGTCGCACATGGAGATGGCCAGTCACGACGACCTTGCAATTGAACCTCGTGTGCCAGTCGTGTGTCTCCTTGGTCCCACACCAGAGGCTGAATCGCGGCACCCGAGGGATAAAGACTGTATCTTCTCGCAAGGGCCAGTGATTGATAAGTACCAAAGGGAGTCCGCGATCGGCCGCTTTTTCGAGCTTCGTCTCTGTTTCACTGACCAGTCTCGTACACCAGGCATCTCGCGATTGATATGGATCCGGATGCAGAAGTTTCTCGTCAGTTGCCTGGATGCCTTCCTCCATTGCCCATTCCAAAGCTTTCTCTCTTGGCACGTCGTCGGGACGGAAGCTGTAATCATACAAGGTGAAGATGGGACATATCAGTGCCTGCTCGGTAGTCCCATCTTCTTTCTCGTAAGTCCAAGTCATATATTCGTCTTCCGGAGTTCGAACGCCATAATGTCGAGCCACCTTGATGCAGGCCCGGTACTTCGCCTCCCCTCGCAGCTTCTTTTCCTCCTCTCTCAACGAAGGCGCGCTTCCCGTGTACAGCTCGTGGTTGCCAGGCACCCAGAATACACTCTTAAACCTGCGAGTTGCTTTCCGAAAAGCCACCTGCATATGTTCCAGTGACTCGCCCACTGACATCATCAGCCCTCAACATTCGGTTTTGGACCCGCGAAACTCACCATCTCCAGCCAGTATGAGCCCATCTTCCATTCGCGGCTTCAACTTGTTCCATTCTTCCCTGTTGCTTTTGAAGGAGAGATGGATGTCCGCGATTGCCCAGAGCTTCCCATTGCCCTCCGGAGGTGTGCCTCCCATCTCACCCGGGGACACTGTCTTCGACAGCCTGAGCGGAATCACAGCAAAAGATTCGAAAGGTTCTCATGGACAACAGAGGCTGATTGCTACACTACCATTTTGCGATTTGGCCGTCCGGGTTCCCCTTCGTGAAGTCCGAACGTCAAGCTCGCTCTCCGCTGAGAAAAGTCAAGCTGTGGCCAGGCGGTGCGGTCACGTTTTTGCGGCTGGTCCGCTTGGGCGCCACCAAGCTCTGGACTAAATCGAGAGCTTGGCAGGACTGCTCTCTAATAATAAGGGCTTTGCTGAGCCTCAGGATTTCAGCGGTCGGAGAGATGCTACATTCTACTGCAACTGTTCACATCTACACAGCGGACGAGCATGACATGAAGTGCAACTCGCCGCCCGGAACTCACAGCTTCGAAACGACCAGCCCACGTGATCGAAGCGACAGCAGCACCACACTGCCTGCCCCTGGCAGTCGGAGGTCGCAACGGTTCGGGGGCTTAGCAGCGCCACAAGTGTCTCTCTTGCGCTGCCTGCGGCGGCCATCGAATCCGTCAAGAGTACTGTATCGAGTGTAACAAGCGCGTCCTGTCTGTAGCGAAGACACAAAGGCAGCAAGGCCATCTCTTGTTCAAGAGCAGTTTGCTCCACGATTACACCACAGCAACGTGGTGATGAGAAGAGCCCAAAGTCCTGTACTCAGCTGCCAGCCCAAGGACGTCGATGCTACGCAAGCCAGCAGATTCCAGACTCGCGAGGTGTAACGATTCTAAGAAAAGCATGGAACGCGCATTAAGGTGTGTTCAACGAACGCAATTGGCGAGACGGTGAACTAGCGCTGGCGTGGCACCCACCAACCGGCGACCCTCCACTACCGCTCCAAGCCTCACCCAAAACACTGTCTCGTATTTTCTCTTCGTCAGCGTTGTATTCTATCTACATACTAGCATCCGTCGTCGTTCGTATCATCTATTCCTCGTGCGCTGCTCTTTGGAGACTTTATTCGTCCATCTCACCCTCGTTGTACAGCTTATATGCACATTCTGATCGCTCTCTGAGACAAGCTGTGGATCCTCGAACAGGGGTACCTCCTTTCGCCGAGAGCACGAAACACCGGCCCACCTTCTGGAACACCTTGGGCACAGGTACCTCTTCAAGGTCGAGAGAGTCTTGGACGACCTCTGCCTGCGTATCGGCGTACTACTACGCAAACACGTCTGCACCCGTAACGTATCAAGCGGCTTTTATACCGACTCGAAGCGGAACTAAACGACGCCTCACCAAGGCGAAAGCCTTCGCACGCACGCGACATGCGGTCCTTCAACCGATTACTGCCTCTTTCTCTGCTCAGTGCGCTGCCGGCAGCGTTGGCAGGAGATGTTCTCAGCACAGAGGGTTACTCGCTCTGTTTTAATGATCCATCGATCAAGGTCCAAGCCCTTGATGTCTCATACAACAAGAATACTCGGAAGCTCACCTTCGATGTTGCGGGAAGCTCAGAGAACGTGCAAAAGGTTGAGCTAAACCTAGTTGTGAGCGCATATGGGAAGCAAATATATACCAAATCTTTCAATCCTTGCGATGAAGATAGCTCCGTCTCCCAGATGTGTCCAGGTAAGAAGCATAGGATCTTGTGGGTTGGTGTTGGTGTTCAAGGCTAACGTGGTTGGTAGTACCGGCCGGCAACTTCTCATCAAAAGGCGAACAGACGATACCCGAGAATTACGCCTCACAGATCCCTGCGATCGCTTTTTCGATACCCGACCTGGATGGCATGGTGAAATTGGAAGTCAAGAGTGCGGAAGGGGGAGAAGATTTGGCATGCATTCAGTCAACTATTACAAACGGACATACTGCCAACATTCCGGCGATCGGATATGCTGCCGCAGGCGTGGCAGCCGCGGCTCTGGCGCTGTCCGCCGTCGCGGCGCTGGGAGCTGGTGGAGCACCAGGTGCGACAACACCCTCCCCTACCTTTGGAGAGGTCATCGGTTGGTTCCAGGGTATGGCGACGAATGGTATGTTATCGGTGCAATATCCGAAGGTCTACCAGAGCTTCACCACCAACTTTGCATTTTCCACTGGATTGGTGCCTTGGGGCCAGATGCAGACAGCCATCGACAACTTCCGCGCCCGGACTGGAGGAAACCTCACAGACAATAATTACGACTATCTCAAGAACAACGCGACTCTTGTCTACGATGATGGATCAGGAGGCAACTCTACGTTGAGCAGGCGAGCCTTGGATACAGTGCTCCTGTTGGCACGCGATGGAGTCTCGACGAACATCAATGGAACATCTGTAGACACCGGCGGTGGCAGCTCGAGCAACGCTTCATCTTCTTCAACCGACAGCAAAGACCAACACTTCGTCAGCGGCATTGAGGCATACGTTGAACAGCTTTCGATTCCTTCCGCCAACACATTCATGACCGTCCTCCTCGTATGGGCGATCGTGGTCGCGGCCATTGTTGTTCTCATTCTCTTGGTCAAGGCCATTCTGGAGGCCTGGGCTATGTCCGGCAAGCTATCTCCATGGTTTGAATCATGGCGCAAGCGATACTGGTGGCGCATGGCCAAGGCCATCACTAACTTGGTTCTCCTCCTCTATGGTATCTGGACCCTCTACTGTATCTACCAATTCACGGACGGCGACTCCTGGGCAGCAAAGACCCTCGCCGGCATCACCCTGGCGCTCTTCACAGCGCTTCTGGCTGGCTTCACATGGCGCATCTATTCCAAGGCACATCAGTACAAGAAAGCAGACGGAGACGTTTCCAGGCTGTACGAGGACAAGAATGTTTGGGTAAAATACTCCCTCTTCTACGACAACTATAAGAAAAGCTACTGGTGGATCTTCCTCCCAACCATCGTCTACATGTTCGCCCGCGGCTGCGTCATCGCCGGCGCAAACGGCCACGGTCTCGTCCAGGCAGCCGGCCAACTCATCGTGGAAGCACTCATGCTAGTCCTCCTTCTCTGGTCCCGACCCTATCAACGCCGCAGTGGAAAATGGATCAACATCGGCATCCAAACCGTCCGCGTCCTCTCCGTCGTCTGCGTCCTCGTCTTCGTCGAAGAACTGGGCATTTCTCAAACCACCAAAACCGTTACTGGTGTGGTGTTGATTGTGGTCCAATCCGTCATGACTGGTATCCTGGCCATCCTGATCGCCATCAACGCAATCATCACCTGCGTGAAAGAAAACCCTCACCGCAAAAAACGAAAAGAACAAGAGAAACTCTCCCGCGACCTCGACAACCTCACTCCTCTCGACGCCCGCAACAGCCTTTTGATGTCCGATGTCAAACAACCTTTCCACGGCGATACATCCTACAAGGCTGCCCCCATCGTCGCGGCTTCTCCTTTCGCGGATAAGAGAGGTCGATACAATCCCGTTGAGCAGAGAGCGGAATCTCCTTCTGCTTCTTCGCGGTTTAGGGATGATGATCATCTGGTTTCTGGGGCTGCGGGCATGGGACAGGCGCAGTACCGTAATCACAGTCGCGGGTCGAGTATTTCGAGGGAAGAGCATCGAGAACCTAGACTACCGAATTTGGATTTTGGAGGAGCATTGTAAATTGGGTCGAACAACAGCCAAAACTCGAACTGAACTGGACTTTTTAGCGACACATCGAATTTGAATCTCGGGGAGCATATCGGGCGTTTGAAATTCATTACCCACTGGAGGATCACAGTGGAAGAAAAGCATCACAAAGTATGTGGGCTTTTTGCGTGACGGCTGTGTGTCAGTGTCCGGGATATGGGAATACCAAACCGACCGACCTGTTTCTTGTTTATCTGTTTTGTGTGTGTTTGTATAGAGAAAGGAAAATCTGTGTAATCTGAAGCCGACTCTTTGCTTGAGGCAACCTGCCTATGAAGAAGAGGTAGATAACATTCATGAAGGAATTGACAAGTGAGATACAAATCACTCCCTGATGGTCTTTGTCATGGTCTTTGTCATGGGTTTCATAATGCGGGTGAGCAAGATGAGCTCTCTTGATGTGAACACATCTCGGTCTCTGATGGGACCTGATGATAAAGGTTGTGAGGGTGAGGCGGCAAGTATGATAGGAATAATTCGTTTGATCGATCCCACCGATTGGTCCGTCATCGTCGTCGCCTTATGCAGGAACTATTGACCTCAAATGCAGCCAAGCGGTAGACTCCGATACTCTCTAAAAAAAGTTCGCTCATGCATAAATATACGAGAACGCTTGGACGCACGGTGATGATAGCAAGGCACTTCTTGGTTCGACAAAAGTATGAAATTCGTAACTGCGTAGATTCGTAATTCATTATCAACATTAGTTCGTATTAAATATGTTCGTTTCCCACATTTGCTGCTGGCTGTCCATGTCCTGTTCGCCCTTCAAGCGCCTTTGCTTATTACTGAGGGCTGGTCAGAGATGTGTCCCGGAGCTGAGGTTCAACAGAGAGCTTACAGATTACACGTCACCAAAGTCTCCGTCACTCCTCAATCGTCCAGAGATCCCCTGTATCGGCACCGAAGTAGCAGTCAATGTCGGAGTTGAGGTATTGCACCATTTGTCGTTCATAGACGGCCTGGAGTTGTTCTTCTGATTCGCGCTGCCGTATATCAAAACTCATCGAGTGGTGGTGATGTAGCTCTCGTAAAGACACTTCAGTTGGTGACTGTCTTCGACGTAGATGTCGTTGCTGTAAGTCGGACGTCGATGTGGACGCTGATACCACCCGCGCCTTGATAGTACTGGTTGAGCTTCCCGAACTCCCTGAGCTATCTGATCTCACGGAAGAGCGTGACCTCCTGGAGGAGAGAGTTTGTAATGAGGCCAGAGATGCGAGAGATGCTCTACTTTCGACAGTCCGGCATGTGTAGAATGAGCAATCCGAGAACGGCGTTGTTGATCTTAGCGTCGGTGTCGCTGATGTAGTATGTTGACAATCGCTATCCAAACCGAGGAAGGAGCAGAGCAAGCAAAGATGGCTTGCCGATATATTGTCTAAGATGAGACGTGGACAAAGTGCCTTTGACTGTTCCATGGTAATCGTAGCTATTGCACGAGGTGCGGAAGTGCAGAAAGCGATGGGTACCTGAGCACAAAGCCTCGGTAGTTCTTCAACGATAGACAAGAAAAGGATGGTAGAAGTAAAAAGGTGGTTGGGACTTGCCACAAAGTATACGAAGGTGTGGTGGGAGGCTGGCCGGTATATCAACAGGTGTGATGGCAAGCTGAGGCGCAGGCCCGCGACCGGCATGCGAGCGAGCAGGTGACGTCAAGGCTAGCGGTCGTACCTGATTTCGTAGACTGGAATTGTCGCAAAGCAGGAAATACTCCTAAGGCTGCACGCGACCAGGTCAAAGCCTTCGGCGTCTGTCGGTCATGTTCTTCACACCGAACCCGTAATTCGGCTCCACCAGTTCTGCCAGACGGGACTTGATGAGCTTGACGGTGAGGAAGCTGCAGTGCAGTCTGGATATCCTGGTCCTCGTGCTCAAGTCAGGTCAGATACACCGCATCGTGTTTAGGACACGATGTGGCTGCGCAAGCTGACCACCCGGCAACTGAAAGACTCTCGCCACTCGGATAACGCCATCATCGGTTGCGAAGGTAAATATGCGAACGCTCAAAGTAGATGGCAGGTCGTCTGAATTCGGTAGCAGAGCAAGGGGAAGAAAGTGTATGGTGCAGGAAGCTTGAATGGCGTCTCGAATGAGAGGGGCTGGTGTGTGTGGTTGGGTGACGCACGGGCCCCGATTTGCCAGCCCATGTCAAACTGAACTCCATTTTCCGAGCTCATAGTCGACAGACGTCTTCTGCTCCTTACGTCCTCTCTATCTTACAACTCAATCACACAATCGTCACTTTGAGGCCAGATAGCACCCGAGAAGTCATCGTCCTTCTACATCAAGCCGCGATCATAGACTCACTCCATCCCG
Source organism: Nothophaeocryptopus gaeumannii (assembly GCA_031771865.1). NCBI lineage: Eukaryota > Fungi > Ascomycota > Dothideomycetes > Mycosphaerellales > Mycosphaerellaceae > Nothophaeocryptopus > Nothophaeocryptopus gaeumannii. Next base: position 695,555 of record JASISA010000002.1, read on the forward strand.
ATAGCTCACGTTCAGACGTTTCCACATTCCCTCGGCTCCTAAGTCGTCTTGCCCACTAATCGACGGTATTAGCACACTCTGGTCAAGAGGCGAAATGGTTCAGATTTTACTCACTCAAACTTCTCAATCACCGTCGGCCCGGTCTGCCCCTCCTTGACCTTCGGGTTGCGGAAGATCACATTTCGTTTCTGAGAAGAAGTCAGTTTCTTCATGCGTGATGTCCTCACGCTGCAGTGCCGGAGGTTTTCCACATACCAGTCCAAGAGACAGATGAATTCCGGCCGGATCCGGCTCATATTCCTCCAGATTAAGTGCTTGCTGGTCTCCGATCAACGCTACAATATTCCTTGCCACCACGCCCGCCTGTTGCGACCCAGGCCGAGCGGCTTTATGACTTCCAGTATCAGCTATATCACCCACGCCGAAGATATGTGGGAACTTCTCGTCCTGGAATTGGAGTGTATTCTTGACGCGAACGAAGCCATTGGCTGGATTGATCAGACCTTCCGGACTCGAGCTGCGGAGGCTCTTCAAGATGCCGGTGTTCGGAGATTGACCAGTAGCGGGTATAACGAACTCGGTGACAATCGTGTCGCCATTCGTCAGCGAAACTGTGAATGGTGTGCCATTGTTCGGCCAGCCTGAAGCCGGTACGTTGGCGCGGGCTCCGGTGATCAATCTGATGTTCTGCTCCGCGAAGGTCTTCTTGATCATGTCATGCAGACCGTGATGATAAAACGGCATCACGCGATCTCGCGACTGGACTAGAGTGATCTCTTTCTCTGGATAAAGCTCTCTCAGGTCAATCGCCATCTGAACGCCCACGGCCCCGCCTCCGACTAAGGTGACTGACTTCGCCTGTCTGAGAGCATCCTGGTAGTCTCGCAGGTACTTCGTCGAGGAATCTTTGTCATTGGTCGTCATCATTGAAGGGGCTGCGAGCCGTGTTCCAGTGGCCAGCACAAGATACTCGAAAGGAATGCTCTTGGCTCCCTCCCATTCTGTGTCAATGTCGACTGAATTGGCATGGACATTGGTAACGCGGGCTGTCACCAGGTGGTGTCGATGTGAGTCGTTGAAGACGCCAGTGTAAGGCACGAAAGCTTTTTGCTCATGCCCGGGTAGGATGGCGAATCTCGGCTTTTACCAATTGTCAGTGGGCTTTCAGTGCAAAGCAGTCCTTCGCGATCAGACTTACGAATGTGAATATGTGATGAAAGTCCCGGTGAGGCTCAATTAGCAGAACGCGGTAGTTCGCAGGCGCGATCTCCATCAATTGGCGGGCAGTTCCCTGCATGTGACAATCAATACATGCTCCGAGGCTCTCCATCTTCCACACTCACCAAACCGACGTATGATCCTCCTGCCACGATGACATTTCGTACTGCTGGTGGTGTCATGGTGTGGCTGTATAAAACGACGGAGACTATCAGCAATAAAAGAGACCACAGCGACCTGGAAGAGAGCATCAAAGACACTCTTCGTCCATCCTCACTTTTTGTTGTACGATCCTCCACTCATGTATTCCATGTCCGGACCGGGTCGGTGTTTCGGCAGCGAGACCGGACATTATCTTCAGATCAGATTATGCATCTCGTACGAGGCGGCAAGGGAGGGCGGCAGTCTTCCGCGAGTAACTTCACCCTTGGCCACGGACATAGAGGACCGATGCTCCGGGAGGACGAGCAGAACAAGGCATTGCCGCTCTTTACTGCCTGCTGTTTGAGTCATAAGGATGCTCGATGAGAGAACGTGCGAAGCTGAGACCCCTTCGTCAAAGCAGGAAGGAAGACGGAGGCCAGCAGAGTTCGACGGAGATTGAGGTCGAGGTCTGTGCTGTTCTCGGCATCCTTGTGGGCGCTCACTCAACTCTGGAGGAACATCTTGACCCTCCACTTCGACCTTCTTCACATTGCATCTCAGTTTTTGTCACCACAAAGAATGCAACTAAGACATCCCAATAGTCACATCATTGACGTTCAAAGGCAGCAATATAATGAGCTTGCTAAGTTGCTCAGAACGGCCTATCAGCATCGCCATGCATCCTACCATGCAGCGTGACAATAAATATCGCTCATCGAACCTTCCTGCGAACGCCGCAGCCAAGTCGGGCTACGCAACAGCCATCCAATCCTGAGGCAGTCTGTTATGGAGCCAAACTATGATCAGAGGTTGGCATCATTTGATAGCTACCAAAGAACGACCTGCAAGTAAGAGAAACAGAATGGCATTGGACATTGGATGCGCCTTGGGATCCAGCATCACAAATTTTGGAAGGCACCGTGCAACACCACAGACTCTCTGGAACGGAATGGGTGAATGCTGCGAGCTATGCAAGACTGGATGCAGCTCCTCACACCACCATTCTCCACTTGAGTTTATCCTTCTCTACGATCTCGTCCTTCTTGGCCTGCAATTCATCGACGTCCCAAGCAGCTGCAATGTACCGACCGGAAAGCCAGGTCGAGTCACGGCTGGCAACCCAAACACACATAGCCCCGCATAGCCCGATGTCATCCTTCAATACTGCGATCAAATCAGCTTCGGACCTAAACGAATGAGTATCGCTTTGTATACGTACGATCTTTCAACCACGGTTGAGCCGCTACGGACTCAGCCACACCAGGCGTCACAACTCCTCCCGGATGGATCGAAATACCAGTTAAACCTTCCTCTGCGTAATTGCTCGAAAGACCCTCCGTCAGCCTGTTCAGAGCGAGTTTGGCTATGTTGTATAGCAACGGCTTGGTCGTCGTGAAATGCGAGGCCGCGCTGGTGATGTTGATGAGCAACTTCCCCGTGCCCTTTCCATTCAATAGGATTGGAACAAGGTACTTGGCTGCGTAGAAGGCAGCTAGGAAGTTCAACTCTACGCCGCCCGTAATGTCCTCGACGGAGTGGTCAGCGAGCTTGTCCGCCCAGAGCGTCTTAAGATGCGTCCCGCCTCCAGCATTGCACACGAGACAATCGAGACGACCGCCGTACTTGGTGTTGATGACTTCCGCTATCTTGGCATAATCATCAGGCTTGGTAGCATCCGCTGTCACTGCAGAAACATTGACAGAACGGCCCTGCTTGGAAGCAATCTTCTCGATCTCTTGCTTCACCTTCTCGAGGTCTGATGTGGTCCGGGCTGAGATGATAATATTGGAAGCTTTTGCGTCGGCAAACGATCTGGCGATGTACTCCCCGATGCCATGGCCGGCACCAGTCACGAGCACGGTATATCCATCCGGCAACGTGGCCTTCGTTGGGTCGATGGAAGGGTAGAGATCGTTGTGTATCGTCTTGGTGAAGAACCAGCCAACATGATCCGGTAAAGTACCGTCCCTGAGTGCGTCCATGTCTTCTTTGGCCATTTTGAGTCTAATCAATGCAATCAATTAGCTGGACGTGCATTGCGAATGTGGGAATGTGATCTGATCAGTAAGTTGAATGTAGGTGAAGTGGTTTTATATCAGTTGTGTCGAGCTGTGTGTTCAAGCAAGCGAAGGATTAACTTCACCTCAAAGCATTGGAGTTGGCTAAACTGCTGACGGAGCTTGCATCCTACAGTACCACGGAAACCTTACCTACTTAGTCCTACAATTTGTGAACGCTCGAGAGCCACTGCTCATGAGCTTAAATCCGTCTAAATTTCGGTTTCACTTTGCCTGTTACAGGTCTTGCTGCAGCAGACCGTTTCAGTGAAACACCGTCGGAATCGGCGACGAAAGCGAATATCTCTCTCCGTTGCACCATAACGGCCGTGTACAAGCAGATCATATTGCTGAAGAGTTGGGTTGTAGGCATGGACGCCTTGGGGCATGAACGCCGCACACAACAAAGCTTGGCAAACTTGGGTCTGGCGATGCTAACCAAGTACGTACCAATGTGCGATGAACGAACGAGGACCCATACGACATTGCCTAGCCAAGACAAGAATACGAATTCACAGCTTTGCATCACTTCGCTTAGCTTTGCTCCCAGTATCAACTTCGGACCACCAAGGCCAGAACGGAGGCGCATCTTGCTGAAGAGTCGCCTTGAACTCTGGCTTTCGCTTTTCGAAGAACGACTTGACGCCTTCAGCACAATCACTGCAGTACTAAAATCAGTATCCATACGCCTCGCGCCGGCGATGACAACATGCCGTTGAGGAAACACACGATAAAGCACAGCCGAATCCAACAAATGGGTCTCTTCAATCCTCCCTGGATTCCTCCACATGAGCTGCTTATTCATCTCCGCAGCCATACCGCTTACATTCTCTGCTATGTTCGTGGCGAGTTGTAGCGCTCTAGGGAGGATATCTTGTTTATTTTCGAGGACTTCTTGGAAGAGTTGCGAGAAGTATTCGGAGTCGCCGCGGAAGACGTCGCCGGTGGAGAGGAGGTACATGGCGTTGGAGTAGCCGATGAGACGGGGAAAGAGGTAGGAGGAGCTGGATTTCCATTGTTATGCCGCGGCGGGCGAAGACGAAGCCGTATTTGGAGGATGCTGATAATTATCAGTGTTCACTCGCGTTCTTGAGAATGGCCAGATGGTAGATGCAAACTCACCATGAGCGATCCTAACTGCAGCCGCTAACGGCATCGTCATCATTTTCCCCTTCCTCTCAACCTTTCGCTTGAGTTGTCTCAATCATGGCTTCTGCAAAGTCTCCACTGATCATCGATCGCAACGAGACGAAAGATGACGACTCTAGCAGCTTTAACGAGACAGCATTCGACCGAGACGAAATGAAGAGATTCGGCGACCTGCGAGGACTGCGAAGAAGCCTGAACTCGGCCACAGTTGCCTTCTTCATGATCATTGCCATGTAATCATGGGCATACGTATTGAACGGAGCTTCGCTAGGCCTGTTGGCAGCTGGAACTGACGGGAATACCACGATATACATATGCGTGTCCTTCTGCTATACTTCCGTCGTCATTTCGATGGCGGAGCTGGCGTCGATGATACCCCCCGGCTGGTGGACCTTACCATTGGGTCTCTGTTCTGGCGAGTCAAAGGTACGCAGCACGAAGGATGAGCCCGTAATGGATTGCTGAGGATGGCTATCTAGATGGAGAAAGCTGCTCAGCTACGCTGCGGGTTGGCTTTCAACTCTCAGCTGGATGTGTGGAGTAGCTTCTGGGCTGTTCATTGAGGTACGGTGGAACGAATTAGTACATCTCTGGACTGAGAACTGATTGATACAATATCATGCAGGCCCAAATGATACGAACAGCAGCCACTATTGGTGTCAGCAACCCAGATTCAAGACCCTGGCAGACGTGTCTCATTGTCCTGGCCGTATCAGCTGCATGCTTCTTCTTGAACACCGTGGGTGTTCAATTCCTGCCACTTCTGGAGATCTTGGCTTGTATCGTCTTCGTGGTCGGCTTCATAGTGACAGTCGCAGTGTACTCCGCAATGGGCACGAAGGTCGATGTCTCTACGGTCTTCACAACCTTCACCAACGGCGGCGGCTGGTCGAGCAAAAGTCTTCGCCATCCTCACTGCTCAAGCTTGCTCCCTGTACTGCCTGTTCGGCAGCGATGGAGCAGCGCCCATGGCTGAGGAGACACGATACGCTTCTCTGAATGTCCCTCGCGGGATGGTGGCTTCTTACGCTTCCGGCGCAATCACCGGACTGGGCATGCTCATTTCTCTTCTGCTTCTGCTACACGGTAATCCCAACGCCGGCGACGAGGGCTTCTTGTCAATCGAGGGGTGCAGGCTGAAGGACATCGGCTGGATGAAGTGCTCGGCCAGGCATCTAGTCCCGCGAACATGCGCTCGCTTGATGGAGAACGGATGGTACCACCACTACGTCCGACCCCCGGGTCTTAGACTCGTAGTACGCGAGAGAAGATGGATTCCGAATATGCTAGCGTTTACATCATCACATGATCCAAACGAGCGACTTTCACATGCCACCTGAGCAAAGCACAGACCTCCCCAACCCCAAACTTGTACTTCTCGTTTTGATCACGTTTTTAGTTCCATTAACCACCGCAAGTAGCATTTACCAAGCTTGCCACATCTCAAGATGCCATACGTACGGGATGCGGATTACATCCGCCAGATACTGCCTCAGCACCATGACGGCAGATTCGGCTACGTCGTCTAACGAGTTGGCTACAGCGACGATGAGCGATAGTCAGCTTGCTTATAGTAACTGCAAGAACACGCAGATGCCGAAAGGAATCGGAACACTAGCGGAGACAAGCTGAAAGCTTACCTAGTCTGGGACGGATACGACAACTAGGAGGAGCTCGAGGGGAAGTTATAAGATAAGGTACGACGGCATATATTGCTTTCTTACAAGCCTCGCCTATTGTCAACGGGATCGATAGTAGCTATCTAGCCCCTTTAGTCGCTGGTCGCTCGTCGCTCTTCGATAAATGTCGCCGGTCGCCGTGTACTGGGTCGCCTCCGTCTGCGGGAAGATGTGGGCTGGATGAAGGCTTCGGTGGCGGATTTAGTTCTGAATACGTATCGGTTGCTGATGGATAATGGGTGGCATGATGAGTACGTGAGGCCACCGGGCATCCAGAGGTCGTAGTGCCTACGGCCGTCTCGTTTGGTCAGCGCAAGTCGGCAAGCAACAGCTCAGCTCGAAGGCTCTGAGATTGCGAACGGACGAAGAGATCGAGTAAGGAAATGCTGTGCATAGCTTCGGCAGTTTCTTTCTGTTCACATCTGTCGTTGATCAATGCCACTCGCAAGCAATTCTCTTATCTCCTTCTGCCAAATTTCCTTCCTCCTGCTTTCGAATTCTTGTTCTTGATCTTCAGTGCTCTGAAGTTCGCATGTGCGTTTGGATCCACTTTTTTGGGTTTCTTCTTAGAGTCATCCTTATCATCCGCTTTCTTGCCCTTTCCTGCAGTTTTCTTGGTCTTCTTCGACGTAGTCGCCTCCGACTGTAGCTCGTCGACGTCAAATTCATCTCCGTTGCCTTCAACCTGTGTCTCTGCGACAACCGAATCCTCCTCGTCACCTTGACTGAGATCATCCAGCTCATCGGCCTTCTTCGCTTTGTGCATTACAGGCTTCATCTTCACCCGTCTCGTCGTTCGCTTCTGGCCCTTCTTCTTCCACGGCTTTCGCCCTGTCTCTTGCGTTTCCGAAGCCGATTCTTCATCTGACTCAGGGCCCTGATCTGGGCCAAGAGGCATATCAACCGCCTGGCTGTCCTCCACCAGAACTTTCGGCGCGTCTTTCTTCGGCAAAGGTCCCCCGACATTGGCTTCCTCCTCTTCAATCTCGTTCATGACTTCCCACTCATCATCCATGCGCTTTTCTTCATTCTTTCTCAGACACTGGATCATACTGCTCAAGCTCCTAACCAGCCCACCGCGCTTCCTGAATGGTGGTGCTCTGGAAGGCATTTCTGCAGTATCTTCCTGAATTGATGCGAGCGGGAAAGTACTCCGCCGAAGGAACGATGGAGTCGCAAATTTGCGCTTCGACGAGCTTGTCGTTCCGATGTCATTATCATCCCGTTTCCTCTTCAAAGGTGTGCCAGCGAATGCGTCCAAAAACAGGCGCTTGCTGGAGGACTGTGGTGATTTGAAGTGTAAAGGATCGGAGGAAGCACTCGCCGGCTTGCTGGGCGTTCCTGCTACTAGGCCGTTCTTGCTCGGTGAGGCGGCGACTCGATCGCATGAGGGCGTCTCTTCGATCGCGATGTCGAATATACCAAGCACTTGTCCATCTTTCTGTGGTGTAGGTCCTAGGGCGTTTCGGATGAAGGCTGGAGTGGGATCGACTTCTTGAACAGGAGAAAGGATCGGTTGCTGCGGCGCCGCGTGCTTCAATCGTATCGGCGTCTTCTTGGGCGTGACTGATGCGACTTTACTCGGGTGCTCTGCTCGAGGATGTCTAGGCGCGTCTGATCGCGTGCTCTTTCGGGGTGTGGTCGCGGATTGTATGGGATTGACTTTCGGTTCTCGTAGGGAGTTGTATAGCTTGTACTTTGCATCTTGTGAAACATATCAGCACACACACATGCGTCTCTCGTGTCCGAATCGTTGAACGAATCGTTGACGTACCTATCGCGTCCTGCTTGATCTCGTCGCGTGTGGGTTTCCGGCCATGTTTCTCTTTGAAAGCAGATTCCCATTGCTTCAGCTCCGCGCGCAATACCACCGGGTCAACGCTGTTCTCCTTCTCTTCGACGGACATATTGTCGACATGGATTATTTGGCGAAATGTTCAGATGTTTTGGCCAAATGGAAAGTCATTTGCTCAAAGCCAGGATGGCGGGAGACGCGCCGGTGGGGCAGCGGCTACTACTTTCCGCGCCGAAGAGCATGATCAGTCAGCAGCTCCGACCTCCTCCAATCTTTCATCCATTCGAGCGAGGAGGTTACCTCTTTGTCGGCATCATCGGCGCCGGATGTCTGACAAACGGTATGCAACTTCGCCGAGCATCTCTCGGTCATGTCAAGCTACTCTTCACCCTGTAGTAACGTTTCAGATGAGCAAGCAGAGCAACATATCGAAGCAAGCATCGGCACAGCTTGTGGTCAGGCGCTGACGCGATCCGGAATTGCACCGTCGTGATGACAATACGCCTCCACCTGGTGAACTGAAAGGAATATGTATTCTTATCAGATCTCGTTCCTTGCCCAGTCATCTCCCTTGTTAAGCATCATATCTGAGACTCTCCCTTGAAGGAAAAGAGCAGCAAGCCAACTATACGTTATGGATCCAACCCTCTACGAGTATCCCTCGCCTCTCGAAGGCTGGGAGGGAGGCGAACCACTTTCTGAGTACGCAGATCAACCAGAAGAACTCCACAACGCCTACTCTTGCTAACACCTCCCAAGCGAACGCAACGACGACGGCAAATCGCTCAAGAACCCAACTCCCACAAAACCCTCCTCAGCCTACACCGAATTCCCCGACCCCCTCGACAAAGGCCGTCGCGGCGGTTTCGACATCCACATCTACTTTCTCCAATCCAACCCAACCCAACTAGAATTCGCCAAAGCTCTTCACGAACGTATAAGGCGCGAGTTTCCTGAACTACGAGTCTACCAACTGTTCGACCGGTAAGCTGTTTCCAAAATCTTCAACATTGTGTAGGCAAAACAACCCATTGACGTCGCTTTTCCCCCTCCAGCCCAATCGGGCCCCACCCCGTCGGTATGTTCGAAGTAAATCTCTTCACCCCAGTCCAATTCGGCGCCTTCATTCCCTGGCTCGTAATCAACCGCGGTCCGTTATCCGCGTTGTTGCATCCGAATACGGGGAATGATGAGAGGGATCATACGCAGAGGGCTACTTGGATGGGGGAGAGATATCCTCTGCAGACAGGCATCTTAAGGGATGTTGAGAGGCTGAATGCGATTCGGGAGGAGAAGAGGAAGACTGAGGAGGAAGCGAAGGCGAAGAAAGCTAAAGAGGAGGCGAATGGAAGTAGCCAGCTTTGAAGTAGTCAAACGTGGATGATTGTGTCTCTTAGGAAATTGACATTTGAAGCACATTGCAGCATGAACGATTATGTTTACATTTACATAGATATGCTCTGCATTATCTATACTCTCAACAAGACTGTTCTTCCACGGGGTATCTTCCTCAGGGTATAGGGTATTACTTCATCTTCTTCTCGCATCTACCACCTCTTTCTAGAAACGTCAATGTCGTAACGCCGTCGCTCCATTGAAAATCATAAAATATTACGCCTCTGGCACCTTACGTAGCATGTTGCGGAATAACCCCAGCAATAGCAGCCATGATCAATACATAAGCTGCTCCACAGACCACCCACTCGTTTGCGGGCATCAGATCTCTGACTCGAGTCGTAGCAGCCACCAGGACCGCACCGACGGTAATCAGGAGAGTGACGACGAGTCTCCCTGCAAGAGTTGGAATGATGGCGAAGAGGAGAAGAGGCAGCATGAGTGCAACGGGAAGACACGTCAAAGCAGCGTGTTTCGTGGGACGGTAAGATGCGTCTGCAGGTGATGCGGTAGGAGACGGTGCATTGTACCCGGGCCTGATCAAGTCCCGTTCGTTCTCGTTGGCCAAGAAGCGCGTCTCCAATTCATGGACAGGCGCTTTCCTCTCAAGCCATTCGCGGTACGCGTCGATCTGTTGTCTCTCTGCGGGAGCGGAATCCTTGGTCATGGCAGCAAAGCTCGACATAGCCTTGTTATATTGCTCCGTCTTCAGAAAGATGCGTCCAAGAAGCGCGGTGCGTCGATGATGGATCTCGTGGCCATTGAACAGATCGCCACGTCTCGAAGCCGGAGGATGTTGTTGGCCTTCAGGGATATGTTCCATCTGTGCAACGATCTCATCAATGGTCCGCAGCTGTTCTTCCATCTCCTGCAGCTCGTCTTGTAGATGTAGCAGTAGACGATGGTTCAGGTACTCGAACTTGCGGTACAGCGGCTTGACGGGACTTTGTTCGTTCGAAAGCTCACGAGCTAGCATCTCATAGCCCGCGACGGTGCGCTGGCTGAAGTCGGCTGGAGCATCAGGTACTGCCGGTGGAGCTGTATGACCATTCATGCTTTGCGGAGGCGTTGGATACGCCACTGGAGCTGGTGGCGAGGAATGCTGATAGTGCTGCATGGCCATCTCTCGCATGTACTGAGCATAAGCTCGCTGTGAAGCAGAAGACCCATTCGACGATGGTGATGGAGAGCGATGCTGGCCATACACAGGGTCGACTAGATGCTGCCCATGTTGCGACTGCGCCATGTGCTGTCGAAGAGCGTCCTGGTGCGTCTTCAACCTCTCCTCCGGTGAGGGGTGTCTTTGCGCAGGTCGCGAAGCCCGAGATTCGGATCGTTTGCGCGCATCATAAACAACCTCTGAGAAGGGTGGTGGTGACTGGGTACGGCTTTCATCGTCCTCCTCGGCCACATCTCGGACTCTGGGGAGCTTCTTCGACTGTGTCCTGGTCGGTGCTTCTGGACTGTGGCTATCCCTTCGCATGGATTCCGCCGTGGAGGTGTAGTGAGGATCATACTTGCGACGAAGCTCCGCGACACTTCCTGAACTGCAGCTACCACTTCGCGTCGTTGTGGGTGAGGGAACTGTAGAGTGGCTGGAAGGACTTCCGGGCAAGTCGCGCTCACTCGATCCATCATCCGAAGGCTCATAGTGAGAAGACGATGAAGACGATGAGTATATAGACGCGCCATCATGGCTGTCGTTCAAAGAGGCGCAATCCATGTAGTCGAAAATGTGAGGCTCCTTGGACGTTTTGGTACTCTCTGACCCGGTCTCCGAGTGGTATGGTAGAATTCCCCGGTTTCCACTTTGAGCCCTCCGGCGGTCGTAAGAATCCTGCGTGATAGTAGTATTGCTACTTGAACTCCGATCAGATGAACCCGTCAAGCTCGAGAGTACAGACAGCAGGGATGGATTGAACCTGGGTAGCTGTTCGGTCGTCCGTCTCGAGACACCAGCTCCTGGTCGTTTCACAGCTCTCCTGTAACCGACACTTCCGTCGTCTATTTTCTTGCTAATACTCCGCCGTGAAACACTTCGATCCCGCTGTCGCCGAGCCTCAGCGCCCGTGGCTACCTTCGTTCCAAACTTGCCGATAAGGCTGGATTCCCCAGATTCAAGTATCCTGGCGAGCTTCGGAGAGAATCGACCAACCTCACTCTCGGTGCTGCGCCGGCTTCTTTGTCCGCCTGACGTTGACCCTGTCTTGCTATTCGTGGAACGTTTCCTCCTACGTGGCGGTGGTGAGTCGTCGGTGTCGACCCACTCGACAGGAGCAGGCCGCCGACAGGTTTCTCTGGCTGCGCTCTCAGTCTTGCTACGTCTCCGCGCCTGAGTAGGCCTTCCAGTGTCTTCGTCCGGTCTCGACAGTACGAATTTGGGTGTAGTTGGCAGCCCGGCTTGTGCTGTGGTTTCCACCTGCTCTGTCTATTTCAAAGCGCATGAGCTGTCAGTCGCGGACATGAACGTATGAAGACGTGCGGAGAGTGGAGCCATGACACGTCTTGTATACATACCATCGTCTGCTTGGCTGTCCAGGATGGCGCTGAAGACTGACTCAGGGTATCTGTAAGGGTAGATTGCGAGTAAGAGGGCACATTGTAATGATGCAACTTCCCAGAAACGGGGAATCAAAAGCAGCTGGCGAGACGTGTACAGTAGCGATTGCGCGCAGCAGCACCAGCATCGTCCGAGCAAACGACAAATAAAAGCTCAGAAATAGGAGAGATGGGTGTCTCACTGCAGCCAGGAGGGCTTGAGCAACGTCTGTGCTGTAGTAGATAGGCTCACGTTCAGGGGCTATAAGAGAGCAGGGAAGCGCCAGTTGCGCTCTCGAGCGTTGGAAGAGTCGGCAGGATGCGTTGGCTGTTGGCGGACCGGCGTGTCGCGCTGCAGGTTCGAAGTGCAAATTGCATGCGCGCATGGCAAACAATCTGGTCGTCGTTGGCTGGGCTGGCCGAGGGGTGGTGTATGGTATCCACGCTGATACTCATCGCTTGGAGCGAGAGTGTACAGAAGTAGGACGGCTGCGATGCATGCCACATTCCAAAGAAGCTCGAGCTACAATGGAGGGTAGGGTGGGAGGCATTCCAACCAATCTGATTCGCGCAAGTTGATCATCGTGCAACGCGCTCACGTGCAGAGGTGTCTCATCTCGCTTCCTTGCACCTCTTTGCCGCAAGCCGCGAGCCAAGTGATGGTCCGGCTTCGCGGAGTTGGCTGTCCCGAATGAAGCCATCATCGGCCATCGTAGCCATCATCAGGTATGGAATTGCTGGAATGATCATTGTGACGTTGAGGGAGTGCCCGAAGAGGTCAATTAGAATGTGTGTGAGGAGAATGAATGTTGTAGGAAGAACGAAGACTGTGTTTCACTGTTTCGGAGGTCGTCCATCTCGTACCCCACTTTAATCGCTAAATTTGGTCAAGTGCTTTCCGTCGGGACATGGAAACTTGACTTCGAGATCTTGAACAGCACCTATTGAGTGCATTCCCATTGCGCTCTTTCTTCAACATGGCGAAACGAATGGCCCAAAGCGACGTAATCGTTAAACTCATAGTAGGCGCCGGTCAAGCTTCACCCTCCCCTCCAGTCGGTCCAGCGCTCGGTTCCAAAGGTGTCAAAAGCATGGATTTCTGTAAAGTAGATCTCCCTTCCACACCCTCTAGCCCTTCACCCTTCTTCCCACGCCCTCCTCTTGCTAACCGTCTCTTCTTCTAGGAATTCAACGCCCGCACAGCGAACTATGCCCCCGGAACCCCCATCCCCGCCCGCGTAACAGTCCGCCCCGATCGCTCCTTCCACTTCGAACTTCGCACACCACCCACCGCCTCCCTCCTCCTCAGCGCAGCAGGCGTACAACCCATCAAAAACAAACTCCGCGGAGCAGGCAACACCCCCGGTCCCAAATCCCGCTCAGGAGGTCTCGGCACAGGAAAAGCATCATTCCATGGAGGCAATGCCCCCGGCAACGCAGGTCTGGGAGCAGTAGGGAAAGCGGTATCATTGAAACATGTATTTGAGATTGCGAAGATTAAGCAGGGCGAGACGAGGCTGAGTGGAGTGAGTTTGGAGAGTTTGGCGAAGAGTGTTATTGCGCAGGCGGGGAGTATGGGCATTGTGATTGTGCCTTGAAAGACGAGAAGAATGTGGCATGGAAAATCTGCATTGATGCATAGCGAAGAAGTAGAGCGCTGTAAAACAGGAGGAATGGCGTTCGGGATGTTTAGATACCCAGTGCGGGAGATCATTGTACAGATATATAATGAGATGGAGTGAAGTCGGAAGAGACCTCTCCACATGCAAGTTGCAGCGCGGTGCTGCGAAGGGCGAGCCCGTGGAGCGCAGAGCTTGGATGAAAATCTACTTCGACGATTTGAAGGGCAAAGAGCGGGAATAGCAAAGACGAGGTGATATCGGGTCACGCAACTTCACATGCAAAGTTTGGCATGAGGCTGAGGCTGAACAGGCGCGAGCTGCCACCGCACTGACCTCAACTTCACATGAGCAGGAGCGAAAAGGAAGCTTAAATCGACTTCATCTTTCAACGTGTCAATTGCACGCTGATTATGCATTACAAGTGTTTACAAACATTCCCCCACGCCTCAGAGGGAATACTACGCAGCGTGAGGTCGTAACCCATATCACGCCGCATCTCACGACCAGCCGTCATATAAAAAGGCCACTCAGAGATAAGATCTGCGCCGCCTTTCCCATTCCCTCTCTTGCCTTCCCATTCATCTCCCCTATACCAGGTTTGTATGCATCCAAATATGCACATGCTTGCCACCGACTCCATCGCTACTACTTGGTGCAAACACTCCCATAAGCGAATGTCGCTGTACAAATACACAAAAAGCGAATGTAGGGTATCTTTGAGAAACACTCCAACGATTCAAAAGCCACGCTCACCTGCTGGAACAGACGGAGCTTGCTTGCAGTAACACTTTACGCCTTTGGCCTTCGATTCTTTCTCAGGTGTGTGTGGATTTTAAAAAAGATCGTTGCCGGTGTGAATGAAGCGCTGAAATGCTCGTCAAAATGATTAAATCACAGCGCCATGCAATGCAGTGATCATCAAATCATAATCGCCAGTCTGGGTGGCGAATGCGGAGGATCACTTCGGTCGGGGATTTTCGCAGAAACGCGCCTATGCTTTCTGATACTCGTTATCGGAGGAAGAGGCTAGAGTCTCACCCTCCCAGGAGTCGCTGTCGCCAATGGGTGAGCGCATGCCTGTGGATGGCTCGCGGCTGCTGCTGGAGAAGCTCGAGGATGAGCCAATGGTCCACTCATCACTGTCGCCGTGAAGAGCCAGCTCGTACTCGTCCATGTCGGCCAGGCCATACGCGTATGCCTCCTGCTCCTCTCCACGCTCTACGTAGTCGTAATCCCATCGGAACATCTTGCCAGGCTGCAGACGAGGCAAGAAGCTTCCCTTGGCGACGAAGTATGCAATGGAAGCTATGATGCTGCCACCAACGAGATCCACGGCGTAGTGGTGGCTCAAGTACATGGTTGCGTACCACATCCAGAGCAGGTAGAGGACGAACAGAGGTCGCAGCTTTGGAAAGGTGTGAGACATGAACAGAACCTCAATGGTGGCGTTTCCAGAGTGCAGGGATGGGAACGCACCAAATACCAGGGGCGAAGCTGTGAATGTCGATGTATAGAGGTCAATGCCGAACAGCTTGTCGATCGCGGCGAGGCCTGCGGGAGAGCCAGGTATCGAGTAGTTTGCGGGAGCAAGGCCGTACATGTTCTCATACCAAGGCGCTGCGCATGGAAACAGGATCTGAATAATCACACCTGTGATATTCATGTAGCCAAATGCCCTCGCGAAGGTGGGAGTTGTGCCAGGTGGCCCGAAGATGAACATCAGTCCTGAGCACACGAACGGCGCACCGAAGTGGGTGATGCCGTAGGGTAGCCATGCCAGCACGTCCAGAACTGCGTTCTTGTGTGCAGATAGGATATTGCTTAGATTCGCGCCGTATAGTATATTCTCCATAGCCGGGAGTACTCGCACCCAAATGCCTGGTCTATACTCTCCTGGGATGAATTGGCAAGCGTAGAAAAGGATAAGCCAGCCTGCTATGGGGAGGAATGGCAGGAGGAATTGTCTCGTAATGGGTATCACCAAGCCTGTCATGAGAGCGGTGGCAACCACTGTCTTCATGAACGGGCCTGGGTTCTCGATCATGCATAAGCTGAAGATGCCGAGTACAGCCAAGAACAGGTATTGTGCATCATAATAGCTCCAATGGTGGGTTCGAAGGGCTCGTATCGTGTCGGCGGGGTTTATTGAGGTCTCGAGCGATGCTATTGAGGATGTGGGTGTTTGTCGAGATCGAATCTTTGATCGCGTGCTTCGGAATTTGCGTCGTATGCGGTGCGGTATGTAGATGGGTAGCGCTGGTAGGGAGAAGTGTATTTTCGGTAGGGTGAGGAAGCGCGTCGATGAGCCGTCGCCGGCGAGGGAGAAGTATTGGGCCGGCATTGCGCGTGGTGGTGGTGGTGCTGTCGTCGAGGAGCTGGTCGTCGTTTTCGGCGTCGTGCTTGACTGGGGGCGTGGCAGCTTTAATGCAGCAGGATTGGGTGGCCCAGCTGCACAGCCGACTGCGGTTGGACGTCGTACAACGTACAGAGCCTGTTGTCGCGGTGACTCGACGAACTCGACCGACTTGGTTGTGAGCACACGACAAGCTGCCAGATGCGCAGTGTGAGATGGTGTTTTGGCTAATAAGTTGTGCTGGGAGACAGGCTCTCGTCGTGTTCGGATGGGCGATCGCGTGTGGTGAAAAGGGCCCGCTGCTGATCAAAGCCGTTGCCGCCAACTGAGATTGCTGGCGCTTGGGCCAAGAGGAATGGAGCGCGGTGTCTTCGTGCCGACCAGCCCCGCGTGCGGAAGGGCAGGGAAGGATGTTTGTGCACTCTCAAGTTCTCACATTCGGTGCAATGCCATGTATCAGAAACGGGAGCAATAACACTGGTGATAGTGGCAGTGAAGATGGTCGCACACGGAAAATGAAGGGAACAGCTGTGTGACAGCATCAGACAGGAAACGGGCGGCGTCTTATTCATCATCATCGCACTCTCTCACTCACACTCTCACACTCACACTCACGCCTAGCCTACCCGTGCACATGCGCTGCGGTCGGCACGGCTTCTTGGGATGGCCTCTTGATTGGCCTTCCGCGGAAGCAGCACAACCCTAAACATCCAGTGCTGTTCTGCGAGAGCTGCTGGGACGCCTCCTGCACATGCTAACCATGCTGCATTACATCAGTGTAACCGCTTGTCGTGTGCTCACCAACGCTGTGTCATCGATTGCTTTGCGTGCACTTTTTGCATGAATTTCTCAATCAATCTGGCCATGCTGTGCAGTCCTCGTGTCTGCGTGTTGGGAATACCATGTTCCCGGCCTGTCTGTTGCTATAGGCATACCCCGGCCACACATGACTGAGATTTCTTGTTGGCTAGTTCTAGCCCGACCTTTTGCCCCGGAGGTTGCGGAGAGCGAATATCCCGAGGAGCAGTGGACGCAGGAAGCTCTTTGTGCTCCACTGGAGTTCACACCCGCTGACAGCTGAGAGAGACCACGCGGGCAGACCGGAACCTGCTTCGAAGCGGTCGAAGCGGAAGCGCATCTCACGCATCTCACCACACCCGTTGTTCGTTGTCAGCGCTTGGCTTTGCTCTGTCATGCATGAGAATTCCTTCCCCAGGCTTCCGCTTTCCAGCTCGCCTTCAATACGACCTGTGCAAGCGAGTGCGAATCCTTCTACTCTATTGAAGCCATGGAGCGCTACCACATGCTCGGCCGAGATCGTGATGAGTATTCGTCTTTCTTCATGAGGCCTGTTCTAGCTTCGCAGGCGCAGTCTTGAAACACCACCGTGACAGAGCTCCGTCTAGCAGCAATGCCACAATGCCGAGCACCCTGAAGATCTCAGGAACAATGCCGGGGATGCTGCGAGAGTGTGAGCTGCGTTGGACGTGGATAGCCAATAGTCAATATTCCGGAGCTGAGAGCATGCAGGTTTGCGCTTGACCAAGACTGAGGTCACTTCAACTACTGACGGCCTTCTCGCCGTCGGCATATCCAAAGAGATCAATGCCGCGAAGGTTTGTCGATGCAAGTGAATGAAACGCAGACTGTGACGATGGGAGTCCGAGTGGAGTTTCACTCTGAGGTCTCGACTTCGCGCACTTCCTCGGACGGGTGCGGGGAAATGCTCTGTGCAAGAAAGAACGATTGAAGAATGGAAGAAAGTCCGAGTGATTTGACTGCACGCTGAACGACCAGATCGAAGAGCAACGTCGATGCTTGCGAATTGGTGCTCACAGCGAACTGACTCTCTGAACGCGTTGGAGCGACTGCCACAACCGAACTCTCTCATCATCTGGCGGGGTCCAAAGCTGATGCCCAAGCTGAGCTCAGTGACATGTCAGGCCTGGTCTGCGGGTTGCTGCGAAGAACAATCCGGGTTGTCAGACCCATTGAAACCAGGTCGCCGCTGCGAACGAACATGTCCAAGGTGATTCAGGTGTTCAGACGACCTCTGTTGTTGACAGCTTCTCAAAGCTACCAGAAAATCAATTAGAGGTACTTCGGCTCTCGAGAACTCCATATTGAATACGGTCAAAGAGCACGCGCGAGCAAACAGATGTCCCAAAATGGCTCAAAACGACGCACTCAATCCAAACAATCAACGCTCTCCTTCCCACAGCCGGCACACGAGTGGATCTTCTCTTGAAGGAAATTACAGCACAACCAACGGCAACCGAAATCCAGACTTGCGCATGATGAGCATCAGCTCGATAGTGGCTCAGCCACGGACACCAAGTAGTACTGCTCCCAGGCTCAGAGTGGCATTCGGACGTGAAGTCAACTTCGACCTCCCAACTCAGGAGCACCCGCGCGAAATGTCCGGCGTAGAATACGACAGACCACCCACTTCGCAACAACACACACCGCAGAACAACGGCGAAGACTGCTCCATGGCCTCCCCATCAGCCTCAGAGCAATATAGTACGCCTGACATATCCACCCAATATCAACATCCATCTCTCCAACGCAATGGCTTCCCCATCGACGCCACCCCATCCCCCAAAACATCACCGGACATGAACCTCTGGTACCAAAAATCCGGCTTCCATCGCGATCACTCAGCAGCATCTTCTCAATTCGAAGAGGACACCGCGCGAGCCAGACGCGTGTCAAGACAGAATTCCTATCATGAGCATGAAGACGAGCCGGAACTGAGGAGACGCACGCCTGTGAGGGGACGCGATGTTCAGCCTTGTCAGCAGGAACAACGGCAGAGGGAGCTTGCTCAGGGACTGGCACCGGCTTTGGGCTTAGCTGGACATGAGTATGATAGTGCGAACCATCACGAGAGGAGAGGCAGGCCGAGGAGAAGACATGCAAGTAGACAGGATCAGGATGGAGATATGGATACGGAGATGGGAGAGAGTAGTGAGGCGATTATCTGAAGAGAAAAAAGACCATGGTGTGAGTGTATGTGTCGTCTGTGCCTCTAAGGTCGGTTCTCGTTCTGATCTGTTCTCGTTCTGATCCGTTGATAGAGAGTAGTTCACGGCGATGTGTCCAGTCTACAAGAGCTAAATTGTTCAATTGGGAAATGCGAATTCAATCATAGGAGATCCATGCTCGGCTCCAACACTTCCGCCCTCGAAAAGCATCGACAAAAGATGCATATCTAGACAGCAGAGCACAGAACAGAGCACAGACTTGGACGATTAATGCTGGACGGGAGTCATCGATAAGTAGTCCGCGGAATGATTGATATGTCAAAGTCTCCTGGTTCCCGAAGATTATATAACAATTCAGGAAGAGGCTACTGAGGATCAGAGAGGCGAACTCAAGAGGCATGAACAGCTGAGATGCTGAGGTTATCAATCTCCGTGGCGACGGAGCAGTATATCACAGCAAGTATCGATTTTTATGATGGTTGACTTGTCTACGCCCCAGTACGGGCCTGTTTGGCTTTTAGGGCAGACTTCTGATCCATTCTTCACGCGCTATTAACCCCATGCAAGGCACGGCTGCCCACTAACTCCAAGGTGTTGGACTCAGCTCTTGTGCGGCACACTCTTCGAATTCCCATAACACATACTTTCGTCAATTCGTACCCATGTATTGCACGCCGACGATGCCAGAGGGGCCGCGGCGCAATCCTCCACGAGATTACTCCATCAGCAGCTGGTCTTGACCAACAGATCGCAGCTTACTGGCGCTGGTACCGAGCTTGATGGCAAAGTACTGCTGGGCATGAGCAACCATTTCTGCGGCGATGAAGAAGAATCGATTGAAGATTGCGAAAAACCGCAACTCCGATCGAGACCACACGTCGGAGACTTGCTAAGCGTGGAAGGTCTGGTCCCCGGAGCCCATCAAGTAGATCGTGGAGTCATGGCTCGTATGGACCGCGAAGACGGTGCCGCAAGGCGTGCGAGTTCCGATTCCTGCTTTGAGCGAGGGACCTTGGAGCAGGGCCTGTCGGTTGGTCTGCTCGTCCTCAGGAATGCAAAATGGTTCGTCCACGGGTTGAAATTGCCGGATGATCGAGCCGTGGGGCGACTGGATTTTCTCAGGGATCTACACACCACCATCAGTGTCGTCGGCAGAGTCCAGTGCTCCATCGTCTCACCGATCTCAATCTTTCCCTCAATTGCATCTGGAAGCCAGTCATGTCTCCGTGTTCGATGTCTCCGTGTTCGATGTCTCATCGTTCACGGAGTGGGCTGAGCACCAGACGGCTGGGTTGCGAGGTGCTGGTGTGAGAAAGTACCAGTTTTAGAAGGTACATTCGTACAATACAATCGATGCCTGCTACCGGCCTGTTCGATATCTACTGTGATTTATACCGGCCGATGGTCAGTCATTGGGCGATCCTACTGCCCCCCATCCATGAGTGTCCTGAAGCCATCAATCCTGACCACAGAAACCCCGAGGTATGCATCCTCACATGTCCAGCAACTCCTCCGCAAAGTCATCCAAATAGATGATCCTGAAACGACCATCCCAAGCCTGCGTCCACATGCTCTTCGAGTAGCTCTTGCTGATGTTCTTGCTCCAACTGACAAGCTCAACAGCCCAACCCTTCTTGAGCGCGCGCTCGACCATCGCCATGAATCCTTCCGAGTACTCCGCCTGAGCGGCATCCCCTGTCGCCAATACTATCGTCGACGGTGGCTCATAATCGATAATCGATTGCGCCATCTTCAAGTGTAAGATCTCATCCACACCCTGCTCGACATTCTTAGGCTTGTCGTATTTCGGCGTGTACGTTTCCGTGCCACTGCCGCTTCCAAAACCACCAAGAACCGAGAACACAGGTGGCGAAGAGGATGTCTGCTGCACATCTTTGGCAGGGGGCGCTTTCGCGCGGCTGCCAAAACGACGTGCATCCATCTCCTTGAAGTAGATCTGGCGTTCAGTGAGTTCACGAGCCTTATATACCTTTTCCAAGATATTCATCTCGTAACCAACGGCCTGTGCCTTATCAAAAGCAGGGAGCCAAGGGTAAGAACCAGCCAGAACGCGCTTGGCGACTGGTCGGCCGCGTTCCATCAGAAGGGCCAAGCCATCAAAAGAAAGAGCGGCTGGTGGTAGATGGTGCAGGGGGTGTATGCCTCGCGACTGCTTCAATTGGTCCATGAAACCGATGAAGATGTTGCTGGCGTCGACAAAAACGTGAATTCCGTTGGAATCGTTGCTGTGATTAAGTGTCCGCGCAGGTGAGAGGATGTGCGCGCGGTTGGCTGGGAATGTGTTGAGAAGTTTCATAAGCAGAGCGTAATGCCGATCCTCGCCTTTGCGAATGATCATGGGCTCAATAGTCTGAGGAGGGAGAGTTTTCTTCTTTGGAGTTTGCATCGGTACGAACTGGGCAGCGGTTGCCGCGAAAGGCGACGGAGTACCCGGGACCATCCTCTGTGATGCCGAGTGGTAGTTTTGAATTTGCTGCTTGCCGTTGAGCATAGGCTGGACCGAAGACGGGATGAGGTTCAAGCTGTTGTACCGCTGTGGGGTCGAGAAATTCTGTTTCTTCTGGGCCGGCTGCGTCTGCGCTGCTAGCTGCTTCTTTGGCTGAGTAGGCGTCGCAGGAGCATTTGCAGACTTGGTGTGAGGCGCAGAGTTGTTTGGTGTGACCGTCAAAGGGTCGATGCCGTTCTTGATGGTAGCACAAGCGGCGGCCACAGCATTTACGGCTTGATTGGTCTTGTCCTCATCTTCAGATGTTGGTGTATCTCGTGCCATATCCTCGGGGATGGCATCTGTGATGCTCTTTCCTTTCTTCTTCTGTGGGCTGTGCGAAGAGACAGCCTTAGAGCCAGAAGCATCGTGAACGGTACACTCGGTAGAAGCGTACTTCCGTGGTCCACCGATCGGGCCTTGAGTGGGAGTCGTCTTCTTAAACGTTTCCTTGAACTTGTGCTCCACCGGTGGCGCAGGCTTATCAGCATTCTGCTTCCTCTTCTGTGCCGCAGCTGCTATGCCAGACACGTATTTCTGAGGCAAGGTGCGCGTGACACTTTGCCAAGCAGAGATCGAGCCCAGATTTGCTGCGCTGCTCTTAATATGCGCTGAAGCCTTCCGTGCTGGAGTGTTCTTGACGGATGTACGGTCTGCCTCCGTTTCTGACACGCCTCCAGGCCGTTCACCAAGTGACATCTTCTTTAACGCCTCCTGTGCTTTGCGTTCCTTTCTTCTCATCTTTTTTCGCTGAGTCTTCGTCAACGCCTTGTCCTGAGTCTTTGCTGACGAGCCCAGCGCCGAGAGCGTTTCGCCATCTGTCGTGTCGGATATCGAGTGCTGCTGCTCGCGGAAAGGCCGACCTTGACTGACAATGTACGTGGCGCCATCGGACGCGTACTCGTCCTTGGTGATGAAGGCGCTAGAAGCGGGCTCGTTGCCAGTGCGCGGCACATCGTCGCTTTTCGAGAGGTGTGCGGTGCCTAAGAAGTCAAAGACTTTGGAGAAGTCACCTAGATCACCTAGCGCCGCATTAGTGGCATGGTCCTTAGCATCGACACCAGCATTCCGCTGGTGCGACTCCAGCTTCGTTCCAGGACCATTGGCGAGGGCGGCGGCAGTGGCAAAGGCAGCAGCGTCCGGCTTTGGCTCACTGGTGGCAACAGTGGAGGCCAGGAAGTCCAGGCAATGCGACAGGTCCCATGGCTTGGTTTGAGTGGTCGTCCCCATGTACTGAGTCCGGAAACGTGCTGGACCGCAGCACGCAGGCGATAAGTGAGCTGGTGTTTGTTCTTCCAATCCAAGTGATGGCGGCGCTGTGGATAGCGGGGTGTTGTTGTGGTCAAAGATGGTCCGAAAGCGTGGTGTCGGTGAACAATGGGAAGCAGATGAGCTTCAAACGTATTCGCATGACTTAACAAATGGTCTTAACGATTGGGCGGCAATTCGTAGAAGAGTGGTCGTGGGATGGTCGAGGTCGTTCAATGCAGTCATCGAGGTGAGACATCAGGGTCTAAGCTCCGCCTTGGTGGCAATTGCCGGGCTCCACCATTCACCGACATTGGAGGAGCCACACAGACCTCTCCTCAATTGGGAAGTTACCACTTTCACAAGACAATCCGGAAGATGCTTCGATAGCACAAGCTTATTGTTCGTTAGATAGCTCGTATGGAGACCCCGTCGGCTCCTCTCACATTCTCGTCCTTTCATTAACATCTCCTGCCTTCCGAGGCACGGCAGTACAGATCATGTCTGCTGATTTCTGGGCCGGATATGTCTCTGGAGCAATAGGTAGACTTCACGTCCTTGCATATGCTTCGCCATGTACCAATGCTAACATTCCACAAGGCATTCTCGTTGGCAACCCTCTCGACATAATCAAGACCAAACTCCAAGCTGGCCCAGCCAAATCAGCTCCATCTCCCACTGCAGGTGTCTCGTCCAACTTAAGCCCAAACCCTACACCTCAGACTGGGCCTTCCCCCAACCGCTATACCTCCTTCGCCCGCGGTTCCGCCGCCCCAATTCTAGGCTACGGCGCCCTCAACGCCCTTCTCTTCGTAACCTACAACCGCTCACTCTCCCTCCTCCAGACAGGCTCCCTCACCACACTTCCCGGTGACCTCCAAGACCCTTCTACCTCTCTCAACCTGTTCACGGCTGGAGCTCTCGGCGGTCTAGCTACCTTCTTCGTCTCAACACCCACGGAGCTGGTCAAGTGTCGAGCGCAGGTTGCTTCCCCTCCACTTTCTTCTTGGACCGTCACGCGGGAGATTTGGAAAGCTGCTGGTGTGAGGGGGTTGTATATGGGAGGTAGCGTTACTGCGGTGAGAGATACTGTGGGATATGGCTTCTACTTTTGGAGTTATGAATTGAGTAAACGGAGCTTAGCGAACCCTGATGACTCGCAAACCCAGGAAGCCTTGAAAGTTTTACTTTGTGGAGGTCTGGCGGGCGTAGTGACTTGGGCGTCGATTTTCCCGTTGGATGTGGTGAAGACGAGGGTGCAGACTTGGGATCTGATGGGTGCGAGAGCGAAGGTGGGAGGTACGGTAACGGTTGCTGGTGCAGCGACTGAGCCTTTGCTTCCATCATCTCCTGCTGTGACGAATGATGTAGAGCTGAAGCGGCCGAGCACATTTGCTATTGCTCGAGAAGCGTATCGATCGGAAGGCGCTGGCGTCTTCTTTCGCGGTCTGGGGATCTGTAGCACGAGAGCGTTCATCGTCAATGCTGTCCAATGGGCGGTCTACGAATGGATGATGAGGGTATTAGCAAGCTCATGACGACGAGACGATCAAAGCAGACTCAACATCTGCCCAAGACCATAGACAAGACACAACACAATAGAGACAGCCCAGAAGTCTCTCATCAATCAGCCATGAAGAAAGTGCTACCTAGTCTGCTGCTACCTATCAAAGGCACGCAATCCAAGCCTGCCCAATCCGCAAGTCTAGCCAGTCAAACGAGATAAGCATTTCTTCAGTTGAATCTCCAATCCATTTCAAGACCCGTGAAAAGATCCATCTGCAGTCGATGTGCTGTTGCTCGCCCATTAGTTCCCGAGAGTCGCTTGCCCGAAAGAAGCAGCTATGGTACAATGAGCTTAAGCAAGAGCAGTGTGAAGCTTTTGGTCTGACGACGATATGTCCGGTCGTCCAATGCAAGAGTTCGTCGCATGAGTAGTGTACAGATCCAAGGGCCGGTTAGCCTGGTGTAGCAATCCAGCCCGAGGTTGTAGTCGCGAGTCGTAGTGTAATCGTAGAGTTGTGCAAGGAAAAGGGTCGGTGTAGTTGCTGATGTGGTCGTCGGATTGGTGAGTTGGTCGCTTGGGTTGCTGACGATTTTTACATCATCTGCTCCTGGAGGCTGCCAGTTGGCTCTTGACCCTCCATGGCTCCACCGCCGCCAGGAAGCTTGGCGTAGTCGAGGCCGAGGTTGCGTTGACCGTACAGGTAGCCCTGGAACTTCTCGATCGAAGTTGCGGCGTCGCTCTGCTGGACGAACTGGACGACGCCTGAACCGCGCGAACGCCCGTTAGGCTCGTACTGGACCTCAGCGCGCTCGACTGGACCGATGGTCTGGAAGAGCTCAATGAGGTCGTCGTTGGACGTGCTCCAAGGCAGCTGAGATATTTTAGCAATTGATTCGAAAGTGCATGGCTTGCGGATGTACTCACGTTCTTGACGTGGATCGTCACGCCGGGCTCGCCACCAGAGACCACGCCATCGGTGAAATCGTTCGGTGGGACGATTGGGGCATAGTTGCCGCCGCCGCCGCCGCCACCACCACCACCATATCCACCACCCCCTCCGCCGTAGCCGCCACCTCCGTAGCCACCTCCACCACCACCGAATCCACCGCGGCCACCTCCAAAGCCTCCGCGCCCACCGAAGCTGCCGCCATAGCCGCCACCGAAACCTCCACGTCCGAAACCGCCACGACCTCCAAAGCCGCCGCGGCCGAAACCTGGGCCTGAGTTGGCGTAGCGGTCTTCACGGACTTCGAGCAAGCGGCCTTGCCAGTCGTAGCCGTTGAAGTTCTGGATGGCGTTATGTGCATCCTCGGGAGTCTCGAATGCGACGATACCGGAGCCCTTTGGGTGACCGTCTGGCTGCAAGTGCACGTCTGCGCGGATAACGTTGCCTGTGGAGATGTTAGCTGCTATCATCGTGCCTTCATCACATGCTTGACTTACCAGCTTGGCGAAAGAGATCCTTGAGGTCCTGCCAACCGACCTGGAATGGCAAGTTGGAGACGAAGATCTGGCGGGCACCAGCGCCCTGGGCGCCCTGTGCGCCGCCAGCGAACCCACCGCCACCATAGCCTGCACCTCCACCTCCACCAGCATAACCGCCGCCGCGGAAGCCACCGCCTTGAGCGCCGCCACGCTGAGGGTTGGAAAAGCGCGGCTCAGTCTCACGGTCCTGGTTGATGTTAGCGGTGCATCGAAGCTGTGGTTTGGAAGCTAGCAGCTTACCTCGCGGACGTAGACAAGACGGCCCATGAGCGGGGTGTTGCTCAGCGTGTTGATAGCAGTCTGGGCCTGCTCACGCGACTCGTATTCGACGATGCTAGGAGATGGCTTCAGCACAGTCAACTAGAGTTGCCTGTCAATTGACTTACCCGCATCCCTTGCTCATTCCGTTGGGGAGGAGTAGCACGTCGGCAAACAGGACGTTGAGGCTGCCGTCTATGACATGTTAGCGCTTGAGTAACGTGATGAGGCATCTTAGTAGCTTACCTTTGCGCATGTGATCTTTGAGGTGGTGCCACTTGACGTCGTATGAGAGGTTGCCGACATAGACGCGGCGGTCCTGCTGAGAGGACTCGTTCACCTGCTTCATCATGTCGGTTTTGGCCTGCTGGCGCTCCTCGAAGCTTCGTGGTGGTTGGCGGTCGTCGTCGTAGTGGCCGTTAGAGCGGCGTGGGGAGCGATCGCGACGGTCGCGGCGGTCGTAGTCACGGTCGCGGGAAGGAGATTGCGAGCGAGTACGGTCGCGGCGCTCTCGACGGTCGTAGTCGCGGTCGCGGTCTCGGCGTGCTGAGCGAGAGCGCGGGCGCTCCTGTGATATGAGAGTCAGTGCAAGCCAAAAATGATGTGTTAGTAGCCCTCCTGCGTACTTTCGGAACCGGGCGGTATGGAAGTGTGGGCGCCTCGCGCGCTCGCGCTTCACGAATCTCCTTGACCCAAGGGCCCACCGGGAACGAGCCCGGTTCCATGGTTATTGTCGATGGTATGATGATGGAAAGCTAGTGAGGCAGCCGTGCTGTGGTGTTTTGAAGACATGCCAAGCTTTGCTGGTCCGTGCCAATTCGCAGCACAACCACCTCACTTCCCTCCATACAACGGCGAGAGAGGTCCAGACCCAGATCCAGCTAGTCTAGAACGCTGAGATGAGGTATTGAACCACGCGCAGAATGGGGTTCCTCCGAATCGCATCGAAGAAGGCTCGCAGCAGCGGCTGCTGGCTAGGGAGGCGAAGGCAGCCTAAGGTCATGAGCGCTGGTCGACATTGGAGCGAATAGCCACCAGGTGGCATTGACAATCCTCTTCTCAGACAAGCAGTCTCCGCCGTCGTTAACACATCCACGCTTGCGACATTTCAGACCGTCCTTTCAGACATTGCCGGACCAGACGAGAGGAGTCTCCAAAGTTCAAGGATACCAGGGCCTTTACGGGGTTTCTCCGCGGGCGAGCAAGCAGATGGGCTTGCTTATGTGATTGCTCACCAGCACAAAGGAGCGCGAAGCGGAAGGAACCCCCTGCAGTCCTGGAAGCTTCCTAGCTCACTCTTTGGAACGACCAGCAAAAGTCGGCGGAAGAGCAGGAAGAGCCGCTTGAGCAGCCGCGGAGAAGCAGAATCCCTGAATGAGTCCAGCGGACAGCGTGGAACAGCAGCAATGCACCACGGGCGTATGGCCCAGTGCGCACAGGAGAAGACGCATAAGTGCAGCCCGTCTCTCGAGAGGAGCTCGATCCAAGACCCCAGCGAGTGACAATGTCATGGACACTTGTTGTTGTGGCGAAGAATGCGGCAGATATTCAGCCAGCAAGCCATGGTCGACCTCTGCTACAGATCTTCACGAGCCGACCTCTGTTGACGATGACGGAGGCGGCCTGGTTGAGCAAGCCTGGAAGGATTTGGCCCTTGGGAAAACAGTCCTGACAGATGCGGTAAGAACGCGGATTTCTGCCTGCGCATCGCCATTGTAGGATGTCTCGATCTCTGGCCAGCGGCGAAACACGATTGTGAAAGCGGAACGCACCAGTGCAAAAGCTGCTTGGGTGCAGTCGACACTGAGTTGAGACACTGTGAGCCAGACACCAAATTGAGGCAGGATTGAGTCTCGTCACCAGTATCGCATCTCGGCAAAATCGGAGAGTACCGAGCTCATCGTTACGATTCTGGCCCGCGCGACTTTGCTGCTTGCATGCCGCATTTCCTGACAACGATGACGAGCCGACCGTGTGAACGGCTCTAGACAAGCTGGGAGTCCGACAGTCAGGTAAGAGGAGTCCCCAAGCCTGACAGCCTTTACAGCTTTATTGAGCATCCTTTGTGCCAGGGACGAAGCCTCTGTGTGGTGTTCACCCGGCTATGGTATCGCAGGATCACCCGTGTCGCTTTGGCGAAGCTAGAAGACAGAGCAACCGCATGGTTTCATGGAAGGTAGGCATGATCCGGCTTGCGAGATGAGGATTCTTGAGAGCACCAATCAATGGACCGGTGTTTGGAGCGCATACGGATATGAGACACCAAAAGTATCCAAGTTCTCGTCCCAAGGACGCCGGCGGCACGCTCACGAGATGCCTTGTCAAAAGCTGGGCCGAGTATCGATATATTCCGGGACAGACTTGTTGCTGGCCACCTCATCTGCCTGGTCTTGGGTGCCAGGCTGGTCTTGGTTCGGAGGATCCAAAATTGTCGGCATGCCAAGGCAAGCCGGGCGATGTCTTCGGTACAGCAGGGCGCACAACTGGTTTGACGTGCTGGTGTCCCTCGTGTAGCGATTCGAGCTACTCTGAGGACGGTATAAGAAATGGAGTCCGTGAACAAAGATCGACGGCGCACAGTCTGGCCTTGGCTTCGGGCGCGTTGAGGATGCGATCGACATCAGCTTCAGCGCTGACAGCCTGAGTGGAGAGTAATCTGCGATCCGGTGTTTGCCAGGATACTGACAAGTCGGAAAAGTGAGCGTCGCAAAATGAGAATTCCGCCGCTGACATGCCTCACAGATAGTCGTGCTTGAGGGAGTACACTCCGAGAGCAGAGTCTGGCCTCAGGACATATGTTCAATGCGTGCTCATGACATGCGAACTGGTGCAATTCGCACACGAGTCGCAGCCGCTGGCCGCCGATTTTGCATCAAAAGACGCAGATGGCTCACATCACGGGGATGTCTTCTTGGACAATTATAAAAGGAGCTGGCAGGACTCCTGGATATATTGATGGCAGCTTGCTGTTATCGAATCATACATGATCCGCCGCTCCCTCGGTCGCGAATGCTGTATGATACCGTGTCCTGCCGTCCAGCGCTGTCTCATATCCGATCTCCAGTCATGTCCGCTCAAGCATACGCAAATATCCGTCTGCGCCTCATGTGGTGTTACTTCTTTCTTGTTGACCGTCCAGCTGCATATTGTCGCCGCTTCTCCGCATTTTGATCTTCTTGTCTTCCTGTATCTTCGTCCATCGAGTCCATCGCGGTCCAGATCCAGGCCGCTGACAAGGGAGCTCATCGTCTCCGACGCGATACGCAGGAGGACTATGAGTGGTATCAAGAAGATACAAAGTCAGTACTTACCGAATCACGATAATCACGGTCGCCTGAGAGGTGAGTGTCAGCGTCAAGGTGGCCCAAGTGAGAGTCGACGTGTCGTGGATGCAGCACCGAAGTCAAACGAAGAGTCAGACTCAGCGAGGCCCAGGGTGTGGAGCAAGGCAGAAGTGAGGTGAGTGAGAGAAGAGAGAGAAGATCAGACTTACCCATTGTTGAAGAAGTTGTCGAGGAGTGAGGACTTCCTGTGTCTCAAGCCTGCTGGGTGAACTAGCGCAATGCAAAGACCTGGTCTGAAATCAGCTTGGTCGTGGCCAGTGAGCGCGCAGGGCGACGAGGCGACGTGGGAGACGCCACTCTGCCAGGGTGTGATAGCCGGGAAGCAGACCAGCAGCTTGCTGACAGCATGCTGGAGACTGTTGCTCTCTGTGTTGCTGCCGCTGGCGCCGCCGGAGCTGCTGCATATTGCGCTGCCCAGCTCCGCCCATGCTTCCGTGGACGGCATCGGTAGGACGGGCCTTGCGCTCTACGCATCGGGAGAAACATACCTGAGCAGCACGTGGTGCCTGTGAGATCACAGGAGGCCGTCGAGGTGATTGGACTGATGCGTATTGGCCGCGCGTGAGCGTGCGTGGGTGATGGCAGCACTCGATGAAGCTCGTTCCGATGCCCTCGGCCGCGCTGCTGGCCAGTGGGCGTCTTTGGCTGGTAAGGAAATTCGCGTATGGTTCAACGATCGCGTTTGAACAAGGTTTTCAATGTCACAGTTGTTGTGGTGAACATCACAGAGCTGGACGGATGCTGAAGCTTTCGAGGGAGAGGAAGTCCGGACCCACACCTTGGCGTCTCCGTGCTTGCCTCTCGATGCTCACTCGTGCCTCGATTGGTCCGAGACGACATTGCTTTCTACGACTCACAGCGAGCTGGTTCTCCTTCGCTCCTGCCCACCAACAGACTGACCTGCGGAAGGCACACCACTGTGTATTATGCCCGGCAAGAGCCACCCTGGACTCAACCCTCCGCGGCAGAAGGAACAGACAGCTTATGCTAGTGCTCGTACGCAGAGTGCTGCAAAGTCCACTTGCGACCACTTACACAATAATCGCCTGGGAATTTGCAGCGATGCAGTAGCTCTCATGCGAGCATTTCCCGCGCAGTCTCCTCAGGCCGGCGGCCATACAAAAGGTTACTATTTGGCCCCAGCGCCGGGCGATCTGCGAAGCACCTCCAAACTTACCCCTGGTTTGTACGATAGTTCAAGGTCGCGTCTGGAACATACTCCGCTTAGAGCTCCAGCTTCATCTATGTACCGCGTACGTATACGTTGTGCTGCCTGTGCGTCGGCCTTCAGTCTTTCGCATTTCAGATCAGGAGACCTACTAGAGGCCCATCGGGCAACGATAATTGCCAGCCAGAAGCCAACCCACGGTGGTACATCACGCCACCTGCGAGGCTCATGAGGCCGGCTTGCTAGAGCATCGCGAAATGTTCATCACGGTGACCAGACGCGAAAAGCCTGATAAACCGCCGTGGACCCCGAGGATGCACGGCAATATGCGATACGACCATGGTCACGGCGTAGTGGCGCAGTCACTGGCTTGTGGAGTATCTCGTGATGATGCCGATACTTTTGCTAACACACAAGTGGAGCATATAGTGCTCAACATCTTCCAACCTGGTGTAGTTTTCTGCAGCTTGCCTTCCCTCTGCGCTTTTGCAGCAGTGCATGCGACCATGCCAGCACCCCACAGCGGCAGCTAGTCGTATCCTTCTCGCCCCGGTGCGTGGTTGTTGTACCAATGTCACCACTGGCTGCGCACACACATAAGTGCTGCATTGCTGCATTCATCCTAAACTGTCTCTATTGGCAGCATTGGATCGCTGATCCATAGCATGCAGCAGTGACATTGCCCGAGAACTCGACCTTTGCTTCATACCATGGCCGCCGGTAGCGAGAACGCCTATTCAAGGCCGCAACATATCAAATCCCAAAAGAGGGGCCCTCAGCTCTTCTGCGTCGGACAGAAACTCACTGGTTCGCATTGAACATCTCACGCCTATGTGCGACGTCCCGCTCGCACTGCAAAGCTGCGTTCATATCGCACGCGTCACTACGGTATTTCTGGACGAGTTATCGCTTCATCTTGAAATATTGAAGCTGTTGGGCCGCACTCACTTCTTGCTGTTACCGCGACCGCTTCGCGTTCGGTGCCCTATGATGAAGTACACATATCACGGCGCGGGTATCTGGCGCAGGCAGATTACTGAAGTCGAGGCCCAACTCGGGGTTGAGTGTGATGCTTTTCATCCTTGCACATTGACCAAGGATCTGCCGTGTCTGACAGCGTTCCACGTCCGAGCGAGCGATCGATCGAGAGGAGAGGATAATCATGCAGCAGAAGCAATCCTGTGCATTCGCCTGGAACGGCAAGCCCGCGAAATTGACGTGCAATGACCCTCGGCTTTGAACTCTTAAGGCTGTCCTGACAGATAAGCAGAGGTGCCCACTTCGTCCGCGTATTACCATTTTCTACTAGACGTGGCTGCCAGGGCCAGTCTATGAACGGAAGTGGGTGACCGACATCCTTTTACGGCATACTTGCGACCTCCTTTCTGATTTCGACGCA
The DNA here is from genome assembly GCA_031771865.1 of Nothophaeocryptopus gaeumannii. NCBI lineage: Eukaryota > Fungi > Ascomycota > Dothideomycetes > Mycosphaerellales > Mycosphaerellaceae > Nothophaeocryptopus > Nothophaeocryptopus gaeumannii. The sequence goes on from JASISA010000002.1 coordinate 727,407, forward strand.
CAGCTGGCACCGCTCAGGCGTTCAGGCACGACCGAGCATCTCCGTGCCAAACGATCCTGACTACATCAGCTCTTTCCACGTCTTCCATGCCCTCTCGAGACGCTCGGAAAGCCAACGACGACCCCTTCATACCTTCTGTTGGGCGAGGAGACTTCGGCGTCCGGGCGGCAATGGCTGAAGATCGCGACGTCGACTTCGAGCTGCAAAAGACGCAGACGCCCTGCTGGGGTCTTGGACTGACCACGGTAGGTCTACCACACGTATAGGGCCCTGAACCCTAGCGACAAAAGAACTTGGGCAGAAGAGCGGTATGGAAAACTCACTGAGAATATGGATGCTGCGTATTGATACCTCAGGCGTCAGCTTGCCTGCGCAGAGACCTTGAAACAGGGAGCGAATGCTTCACTGCAAATATTCGTGCCATCCTCTGCCATGCCTATTGTGACATATGGAGATGCTACGGCGCTGCACCCTTACCGCAGACTATGGCCTGAAGAGTCTGAGCTTGATTCTATATTTCCTGAGCTTTCTTCTCATGTGGAAGCATTCGTTCTTGGGACCATTTTCGTCTCGACTGCTGCCCTGGCTTGCGACCGAGTACACACCCACGGAGCACGACTGTCTTGACGAAATTCTTGTAACGGGCTTCTTCCAGATCTGAACCTCGTGCGTAGAGCAGATGCGAGACTTTGCTATAACCAAACTATTATCTGCATCATGTTAGGCGCTCGTGTTGAACATGCGAAAACTGCTTGCACGTGCTCAATCGTTGACCATGGAGATTTGTATTAATGTTTACTGAACTCTGATGTTGATGCTGGTGGATTTTCTGATTCACAAGATCTCTGCTCGTAGAATGAACGTCTCGCCATGCGGCGCACATGCTCCTAGTCCAATATTAATGTTGGCACAGGTGCACACACAGCACATGCATCAACGATTACTAAGGGCTGTAGCATGTCCGAGTACCTGTCTCCCCCGGGCAGGCATATCAAGGGACACTGGTCCCGTATGTTCGGTAGCTACCATACCAACTGCATTTTCTGTATTGAAAATCTGCATCGATCGCGCACGTTTTCCAATACAACTTCAACAGTTCTCGTCGTGTGCAGTTCAACGTGAAGTGTGTAACAAATGGCCTAAGGCTCGCGGCGCAGAAGCCGCGACCCAGAGCCGGAGCGGCCCGTTGCCGTAATCAGGCGTCATTGCCTGCAGGCCGCTTGAGCCTCACGGCCGATCACCACTGTCGCATGTGAACATTAAACACTCTACTTGCACCTCTGCCCAAACATCAACAACCACCTGCACATCATCCGGCCCGCATCACCTCGATACCGACGCTTTGATCCTCCACGCCACTTGGTACGATCCAACCAAAATGGCCGAAAACGAGCTGAAACAGCTCATTCAACACCTCACCTCCCTCAAGTCCGAACACGAATACAAACAAGCCCCCCAACTCCTCTCACGCGCCAAACTCGGCCTCCTCAAACTCAACGCCCTCGTTCCCTCCGACGAAACCTCCCCAGCACACTTCCAACTCGCCGTCTCCGTCCTCGAAGCCGGCGCGCTCGTCAGCATCAAGCTCAAGGACACCGACGCCTTCACACGCTACTTCCAACAACTGCAGCCCTTCTACGCCATCCCGAAGGAGAGGCGGTCAGCGGCTGGTGTGAGGGGGAACGAGAGCAAGGTGACCGGATTGTACCTGTTGTTGCTGTTGAGTACGGGGGATTACGCGGGTTTCCATACGACGCTTGAGGGGCTGGAGGTGAATAGTGGGAAGCAGGCGGTGGAGAAGGATGAGTTTATTCAGTATCCGGTGCGGCTGGAGCAGGCGTTGATGGAGGGGAGCTATGATAAGGTTTGGGGCGAGACGAAGGGGGAGAGGGTGCCGAGTGAGGAGTTTGGAGTGTTTTCAGAGGTAAGGAAACATTCATCAACTAGCTGTAAGGTGTTTGAAGTTATGTGACTGACATTTTGCAGGTCCTCATCGACACTATCCGCTCCGAGATCGCATCCTGCTCAGAGCGCGCCTACCCATCTCTCCCAATCTCGAACGCGAAGAACCTCCTCTTCCTCCCATCCGAAGGCGCCGTCATCCAGTTCGCACAGGCGAGAGGCTGGGCTGCCAAAGACGGGCGGATATACTTCCCGCAGCAAGAGGCGGAAGCATTGCAGGCGGAGAAGGATGTGATGAGCAACAGCGATGTGGTCATCGAGAACACACTGGGCTACGCGCGCAAGCTAGAGACGATTGTGTAAGGGTATGCGGATAACATGGCAATGGTGGAGAATGTGCGCTGCTTGCACGAAGGCCCGCGACCATACTGCATAGGCGGCACTCGGCTTTGAGAGAAGAGCTAGGTAGCCCGCACAGCACTGTATCAAATACGAAGACATGTTTACATGTATGAAGGCTGGCTGTGTCATCATCAAGCCATACGAAATACAACATGATCAACATATCCGACATTCTGCGATTGAGACGCCCATCACTGAACTTGCTGACACCTCAGGGTTCGCTACCACCTACACATCGCTCGAGGTTGGGAGTAATACCCCAAGCGGCTCCTCGTTTCCGCTACCTGTCCTCTGCTGAGAGAGCTTCAGAACCATGAAATGAGTAGGAGTTGACGTATCACGCGCATTCATTTGATCGCATGATCACGAGGAATGCTACATTGCGAAGGAATTAAAGCTCGTAAACTCGGATCATGGGGAACGATCGCCGTTGGGCTGCAGCTCTCATTATTGTTATTGTCGATGTCCGAGTGCTGGTATGGAAGGGGTAAGATGATGGGTGCGATGAGGCCGTTGTTGTCACTTGGTTCCCGAGAAGACGCTCAGGTGAAAATTTCACGAAGAGTGAGGAAAGGCTGTCGTAGAGTGAGAGAAGCTGAGTTGATGGGCTACTGACCTTCAGATGAGCTCTACGGCGCTCTCCGGATGCACAAGCGGAGAAGAGGAGTCAATTTTCATGTGAGGAGCAGGATGCAGTGAGAAGAAAATTCGTATAGTGAATGATCAGCGGCTTTGGTTTCTGCTCGCTGTATCTGTTTGTGTACAAACATGGTACGTCTCATATGCTTCGGGTCTCTTCTTGCCGCTGGTATCAGGAGACATGTGCTAGAGAGGTCAGGCTTGTCTTTCTTCCTCCTTCTCTTTCAACTTTGAGACGATGTTCAAGTTGAAGCTGAGAGGTATAAACACGTGAGGTAGAGCCAGTATCTTGACGCTCTTCCCAAGATCTAGAGCAACTACCAGCACATCGCCTTTGAGGCCCATCACCGCCTTGACTTCTTGAACGCCGCTTCTCGAAATACTATGTCCACGGGACCCAGGAGACCACATCCCCAGTCAGTCCCTCATACTGGGGCCAAGAATTCAGCTTGCTATCCGTTTCGTCTTCTGACAACTGGAATTCTTCGACTTGAGTAGGTAGACTGCTGGCCGTCACAGCTTCCTCACGTGGTCGCCACCAGGTGTAGATGTCGGTGAGGACTAAGCGAATCTCGGTGTCTGGAAAGACTGCGCTCTTGGACCCGTCGACCACGGTGCAGTCACATAAGCGCGTTATATCGTCCATCGTCAAGCCCCGAACGTTTCCCCTCTTCGTTCCCCTGGGTAGGCCGTCCTCATTGTTGTAGAAAGTGAGCGCGGTAGGTCGCACCTGACCACATTGAAGAGTCGATTCATGGCTGATTTTGAGCTCTTCACCGAAGAGACTATTGGTTTGATAAATAGTGGTGACTGGTGGCTGAGAAATGAACATCTTCCGCCAGGAGACTTCCTCGTAGTTGATGGCCTGGACCTGTTCTGAACTTGTTTTCCTATACTTCTCGACGCATCGGTATGGGCTGATGACGGGGAAGATGCGCGCCATCATCGGATTCTGGATAACAGTGAAGGCGATGTCGGTCGAGCTTTGAGTCGACCAGTGGCCTAACAGATCTTAGCATGATATTCGGGTCTCTGATTCATGGTTCGCTGCTCACCTTCCACTCGCCGCAGGAGTGGCCCAGCCGGCTCGAGGAACAGCGCCTTCTTCAGCCTTGAGGAGCCCTGAATCGTAGCGCGCCATTGACGGTCGACGCGCTGAGCTAGTAGGAGGTCGCGACAGGGTACGTCGAGCAGGATATGCTCCAGGAGCTCGGTTGTATTGAACACCCTGGAAGCTGCCATGATGTTGCGTGGTGTTGCTCAGTGTTTGGGTGAGTGCTGAAGTTCAAACCTCGACAAAGGTCTCAGCAGGTTCTACCGAGGCGGCCCGCGCATGTGAAAGGGAGCGAATGTCCTGAGGCAGGCATGAGACACTGTGTTTTCGAAATGCGCTGTCATATGATGTTTTCTCGATGATCGGGCCCTAATATGTCGCAGCCTACAGGGTAGCAGAGCTGCCCAACGCAAGACGAGAGAGAGAGAAGGTAAGAGGTAAGGATTGTCCGACACAGTATGGAGTTGCAGCAGACTACGGCGCCATCTGACATTCTCTATCTAATGCCCGGCAACCTGTGAGCCTCCAATGTGTCCTCCGATCCATGCAGCATTTATTTCGGGTCGTCGAAGACGTAGGTGAGGTGGCACTTGCCGCAGTACTGGCGGTTGTGCATGGCGGCCATGAAGATACCGGCACCGCACTGTGTCCAAAGTCAGCATGAAATCCAAAGCTTATTTGTATGGAGTCGCATCTTACAGTCTCAGCTGGGCACTCTCTCCTCAGACGCTCAATCTTGCCATCACCGTCGACCTTGTAGTACTTGAGCACAGCCAACTTGGTCTTCTTGCGCTTGTGCTTGATCTTCTTTGGGGTGGTGTACACCTTCTTCTTGCGCTTCTTGGCCATACCACCACGCAGGCGGAGGACCAAGTGGAGGGTGGACTCCTTCTGGATATTGTAGTCGGAAAGAGTGCGGCCATCCTCGAGCTGCTTGCCGGCGAAGATCAAGCGCTGCTGGTCTGGTGGGATACCCTCCTTGTCTGCAGAAATGTCAGATTGTGCGATTTCGCGGTGGAGGTGGATGCGGTCGGCGTACCCTGGATCTTGGACTTGACGTTGTCGATGGTGTCGGACGACTCCACCTCAAGGGTGATAGTCTTGCCCGTGAGGGTCTTGACGAAGATCTGCATGATGCCTATGCCTGGGAAGAAAAGGTCAGCTCATGTTCTTCTGTTCCTGGTGGCGCCGCTGCATCGCCGTCGCCCTGATCACGCGCGTGCGCGTGTTGGAAGACAGCAATCGGAGGCCCAGTGGTAGATGTAAATGCTGCTCAAGCGTAGTGGGCGTCGGAGTACTCACAATAATGCAATCCTTGACGGAGCAGATACAGGCAGAAGAAAGATGTGCTCTGCGCTCTGGCTTTCAGAAGTTCTAAGTGCGCCAAGACATCAAAAAGCTAGTGCTGATGCGGCTTAGCAGATTGAAGCCTGAGGCATGTCAGACCCCGCGCCCTTCACATTCACCTTTCACGACGAAGTGCAGGCCTTCACTTCTCAACAACCGTAAAACTTCATCTCCGACTGCACTGACAGAAGCTGCATTTGGTGGCGGAGCACGAGCCTGATAAGCACAGTGTTTGCTCAGTGTTCGCTTGTGATTTGTCCGCACAGGCGCTCCAGATGTTGCCGCCGCTCTGGCCAGCGCTCGGTCGCGATCCTCTCCGCGTAGAGTCGTCGCGATGGAACGGCTTTGCACCACGACGCATCTCTCGAGCAACAAGATGAAGAACAGGTTCGATGCTATGGCAATTCATCCAGAGCGTGGCTCATTCAGACGTTTTGCACTGAATACGGAGAATTGATGTCGCCATCCTTGGGACTCGCCCTATGAACGATGGCCTTGTTTCACGCGGAGCCGCACGGTGACGGGTCCGGGATGGCGCCGCTCTGGTTGTCCCATGCAACCGCATCAGTTTGCGGCAACAACACCCACGTCTCACCACCTCAGCCCGAAGTGCCTGCAGCTCTTATACCTTTCCCATCTCCATCTTCCGAATTCGCACCTTACACTTAGCCTAGCTCTGCATCACTGCACATAGCTAGCAGCAGAGGCGAGTCTTTGACAGCTTCTCAGGCTCTTCTCCAAACCACACCGGCCTAGACAGGCCATCAACAACACCTCCTCAGTTGTGTTGGGATCACATCTGAGGGAGGGGATTTTCTAAAGGAAGTCAATTGCCCGGCGGCTGCGGCTTGCACTGCGTGAGGTACGTTTGGGAAAGGTGCTGCAGGAGTGTGCGCTTCAAGATGAAGTGCCACCCACGCGAGGTGCGAAGTGAAGGTGAAGGCCAACTGCTAACGTTGAATGCTTGCAGTACCAGAACCCAAGGAGCGCACCTCGAATTGGTGCACTTCGGCCACACCGGACCCCACTACTGGATCACTACTCTGGACTCAATCTTGCGACACCCCGAACATGCTGCCTCTCAACCCTGCCTCGAGCAGCATACAGAAAAGGCGACAAACGCATCGTCGACAACAATCGCTCGAGGTACCGATCATTGCGTCGCCCATACCGCAACGTCGGCCCAATTCGGCACGCCCTGGACATCACAGGCGAGGAATCAGCGTCGATCAAGCACTGACCATGATGAACTCGCCACACGGATTTCGACCACTTCTGCCCCAGGACGCACACGGACTCCCTTCTGGACCTCCCCTCCTCGCCCGGACTCAACAACAACAACCACCGGATACTAACCAAGGACAACACAACCTCCAGGACCTCCCACAGCATTTCATCAAGACCGAATCGCAAGAAACGCAGTCGCACAGCCAAATAGCACAGCCGGGCTTCAGCGCGCCGCCGCACGCGCAACAGCAAAATCCCCAAGACTTCCAATCCCACCTTCACCAGCAGCTGAACGGCATGTTCAATCCCTCCACCAGCTCTGGTCCTCCCAACCAACAAGCCGCCGCCATGCAGGAACTGCAGCACCACATCATGTGGTACGAGCAGAACTTCGGCGGCAACTCACCCAACCCCCAAGCGCAGACCCAGAGCCAGCCGCTCCTCCACCTCGGGCATTCCGTCGGTGGTGAGATGGGCACGCCTGTGTTCCTGTCGCAACCATCAATGCCAGCCATGCCTGGTACGCCAATCTCCCACGGCCAGTCTCAGACTGTGCCCAACACTCCCCAAAACCACGCTCAGAGCTGGCCGAGTCCGCCGCCATCGCATGTGAAGCACCAGCGCAGCCAGAGCTACCAACTCGACGTCGCTCCAATGCCTCACCAGCTCGACGGCACTCAATTCGGCCAGCAGAGCGCCATGTTTAACAACGCCGGCGCCTCTTTCGGCTTCCCTGGCGAGCAGGACTACGCCGCCTCCGCCTACTCGTCATCAATCGCCGACCCATCGTCGCCACCTCACCAACACAGCACGCCAATGCCGACTCTGTACGAAGAGCCTTCCGCCGACCTCCTCCTCCAGGCCACTGCAGGTGCCGAGCACGACTTCAACAGCCCACACTTCATGATCGGCGGCGCTGTCTGCCCCGAGCAGGCTGCACTCGACGCTGCTGGTATCGACGCCACCTACATCGACACCGGCATCAGCGAGGAACAGATTAACTCCTGGCTCGTCGCACCTCAGAACAAGGGTGAGTCGTATCGATGCAAGTGGGAAGGCTGCGACACCGAGATCAACCGAAAGGAGAACGCTCGCTCGCACGTCCAGAACCACCTCGACGACCGCCGCTTCCGCTGCAACCCGTGCGGCAAGCGCTTCAACCGCCTCCACGACACCAAGCGCCATCACCTCACGCACACCAACGAGAGACCGGCAATTTGCCCATGCGGTAAGACCTTTGCTCGTGCTGATGCACTGACCCGTCACCGACAGCGTGACATGTGTGAAGGTGTCCTTCCTGGCTTTGAGAAAGCAGAAGAAGCGAAACCCAAGCGTGGTCGGCCAAAGAAGGATCGATCCGGTGAAGACAAATCGAAGAGATCGTCTCGACCAGACATGGACGACCGTACGCGAAAAGCAGCAATGGCACGTGCCATCGACTCGGCCAACGAGCGAATGGACGGCAGCATGAGTTCGCCCGCAAGCGACGGCAGCATGCCTGACACGCCACCACAGGACGCCGACCCAATGGATGCAGACGACTTTCTCGACATGGACAACTCGAATTCGCAGTACACCGCCGCCCCATCCTCCTGGATGGACACGCCGCCCACGTCGCCACCATCAGCTCCTCATACCGAGCTTGCCAAGTCCAGGATCCACATCGACTTGAGCATTCCAGAAGAGCCGACCGAAGTCGTCTCACCATCCAAGTTGTCAACACGCTCATCGCCACCCGCCAACACGAAGAACTATCTTCCGGAGCCAAGCCCTTGTGCAGCCCGCAGCAACGTCTTCACCGACTACTCATCTCCCATCGCCTATGATGGCTTTCACGGTGACTCCAGCCCATTCGATGGCGGCGTTGACATCTTCAGCGACGCCGTCAACTTCGATGTGCTCGACTCGCATCCAGATGTTGGTCACGACGTCTTCTCCCCGCCTGGCGAGTCTTGCAGCGGCTCCAGCGTCTACAATTCCGACTACGACACCGTCCACGTCAGTGCCACTGTGAAGCGACCGCACACCGGCATGTCTACGATCCCAGAATATAGCCAAGCCATCACCACACGCAGCAACGCCTTCAACCTCGACGACTTCATGGGCTCTCCAGATGAAGACCAGTACGGCGAGGTGCGCGATATGCTGGATTCTTGGATCTCGGCAAACTAGACTCTTCTGCAATTCCTGCAAGCGACGTGTATGATACAGTGACGACTGACGAGACTGACGATGGGACGACCACCGACGCCCAAGAGTTGGAGTCGACGAAACGAATGAGCGTGTAACGATAAGACGGAGGAGCTAATAACGACGTACATGACTTGCATATGGACGACGAAAACGACATGGCATATGGGGACTGAGCGATTTGGGGTGCGGACAAAAAAGAACGTACATGCACGGTGTTTTGAGGCGTTCAATTCGGAAGAGACGGGACATTGTTTCGTTCTGCTTGCTAGTCAGGCTCTCGACGCTCGCAGTCTCACGACGGTGGCGTTGAGGAGCTTGACATGTTCCTTGCCTGCGTTTTATAATGACTTGACGCGTTGCTTGCCTTCGGGAGTGTGCAGATGTGGAGGACGCTGTCGTTACGGAGGACACGCAGAGCATGGCTGTTGTACACTAATCAGCGTTCCCGTTACATAGATAGTCTTGGGTTGCAGTCCCTGGTCGTCGGTGGGTTGAGTTGGTCTTTGGATCTTGCAAGAGATTGGAGACTTTGACTCCCAGCTTGGCGATTGGGTTGTACTCCTCTTGACGGAATTCAACATCTTATCCTCCGCAGTCGACAATTCCATTTTCTTTTTGACAGTAGCATCAGATTCGTCGGACGGTCAAAGCGCCGAAGAGCGAGCCGTCGAAGAGAAGGATTCGTACCTTCGTTACGAGGCAGCCAAGAGAATCCTTCTGGACAACTTCAGCCTCGACTTGGCGAAGGGCATCATACCTACAACAACGTCCCTCTGACTCACAAGTGCACAGGGGAAGGGACAAAAACGCTCCATGATTCCACATATATCTCATCCTCTCGTACGTAAAGATGGAGCAAATAATTCTTTGCGAGGAGGTGACCTCTAAGCGTACTACAAGTAGAAGCGCAACCCTTCTCCAAGAGAGGACAATCGGTAGGAACAGATACACTCGCTTCAAATTCTCACCATGTCGACCATAATCCCCTACAACGTCCACCTCGTCGCAAAGTCCTCCATCTCAACCCATCTCAATCTCCCTTTAAGCCTACCCAGCCTGGATAATCTCCCAGATGGTCACATCCGCGCTAGAACAAGAATCATCTCCCTCACAGCTAACAATCTCTCATACGCTAGAGGCGGCTCTATCCTCCACTGGTGGGATGCGTTTCCCGTGCCTTCCCAACTCCCTGAACCATACAATGACCAGGCTATCTACGGCATTGTCCCAGCTTGGGGATATGCTGAGGTTCTCGAAAGCAAGATTTCAGAGATTGAAGCCGGGGAGATGATATGGGGGTTCTGGCCTAGTCATGACATGCCGATTGATTTGAAGCTGGAACGAGCGGGTATTGAAGCCCACTGGATCGAAAGAAGTCCGCATCGAAACAAGCTGATGAGTTTGTATCAGCGGTATATTCAAGGACCTCCCTCAACGCCCAAGTACGTAAACCTCAGCGATAAGGATGTTGAGGAAATGGCCTGGGAATCCCTCATTCTCTTTGAAGCAGGCTGGTTCATCTCCATCTTCATCTTCAACCCACAATTCCCCATCCATCCTATCGGCATCGGCGAATGGACGGAGGAAGAGGCGGATATCTCCCAAGCCATCGTAATAAATCTCAGCGCAAGCGGCAAAACAGCTAGAGTCTTCACAGACTCCCTCTTCCACGGCCGCAAACCGGAGACGGGACCGCTGGCTTACCTCGCCGTCACATCATCCGCCGACCTTGAGCTTACTCCATCCTCCTCTTCTTTCCCAACCAAGACTATTGCATATGATCAGCTCTCGAACGCTACCACAGCCGAATTCATCACCTCCATCAACCCCAACAAGGTCGTGATAATCGATTTTGGCGCCTCCCCCACCTCCCTCACATCTCTCACTACTCTCCTAACCACTGCTCTCCCCTCTATCCCCAGCCTCATCCTAGGAGTCGGCTCAGAAGCAAAACCCTTCTCCCCATCCGAGAATGCCGCTCTCCTGGCCTCTCGCTCTCAAATTCCTAACCGTGTTCAAATGAATGCATCGGGAATCAAAGATGCTGCGCTAGAGAAGCTTGGGGAGAAGAGGTTTTGGGAGATGAGGAAGGAGGCTTGGGAGGCGTATAGAGGGCGGGGGGAACCGAAGGGGTTGAGGTTGGTCTGGGGAGAAGGGATTGGTGGCGAGAGAGGTATCGAGGGAGGATGGAAGAAGGTGTGTGAGGGAAGGGTTGGGAGGGAAGAAGGGTTGGTTTATCAGATTTGATCAGAATGGCTGCAGGGAGAAGGGTCTGTAAGAAATGAGTGAGTGAGCGAGTGAGCGAATCGGACGTTTAGTGTAGCTTTGTATAGCCAGTCACTGTTTTCCATTCCAACAGCCTCTCTCTTTTTGTCAATTCAACTTCAAATTTTCCTCATTCAACACCCCAAACAACCCCTCAATTTCCACCCCCACAGCCTCAATATCCTGCGCCAACTGCCCCGTCACAAGCACATAAGCATACAACATCTCATAATCCTGCTCAGTAGCAACCTCCCTCCCATCAACCGTCCTGCGAAACTCGGAAATCTTCGCCAAACATCGATCCCTGCTATCGTCAATATTCGGCAGAACGTCATTGAGCGGATACTCGAGCTTGATGCTGGAGGCGAGGACGGTGAAGAGATGCGATATCCTGGCGGAGAGGGCGAGTCGTTCGGGGCGAGTGTATCTGAGGAGCGCGGCTTCTCCGGGCGTGCAGGTGAGTTTTTTGGAGATAACGACGTTCATAGCATGGAAGGCATCCAACATCCTTCCCGCTCGATCCAACATCCTGCCAGTCTCTTTATCGGGAAAAGGTCCTTGAAGTTCAAACTCCGAATTTGCTGCTTTCCGCAGACTCCTCAGATTTCCCAGAAAGGCTTGCAGATCAAACTCTTCGCGAATGTCCATATATGCATTTCGAGGTTCTCCCAAGAGGAACATGGCTAAGGGGTCGCGTTTCCAGATGAGTCCCATTCTCAGCCAGAGGATGCACAGCCCCTCGCGGAGTTTGTGCCGGGCGGAGATGGGTGCTATCCAGCGACAGACGATGATGGCCCAGATTGTTCCGACTGTTACTGAGGCGACGCGATGGAGGACGATCTCCCAGATCGCGGGGTCGACGCCACCTTCATCGTCGTCGTTGTCGTTGTCGTTGATTGATAGACTGTAGGAGTAGAGAGCGCTCAGATTGTATGTTAGGATGATGAAACGTCCCATTGGCCCGTTCTCTTTGGCTACGATTACGTAGAAGCCGAAAAGAGCCATGAGCCAGCCGAAGAAGCATAGGAGGTAGGGGTTCGCAACGCCGTGGTGGTTGGAGATTAGCCATGCGACTATTGCGCAAGCTGCGCCGATCAGTGTTCCGTAAATACGATTGAAGCCTGTGGTGTTTGTTGCTCCAACTGTCATACTGCAGACGACCATATATGAGACGAGACCCCACTCGCCTCTCCAGTGTAGGAAGAATGGCCTCGAATCGGGTAAGAACGCAGGTAGAGCATAGAGCGCAGCACCCAATCCGACCTTAATCGCGAAGCGTGTATCATCGCGACGCATCCAGCGGAAAGCTTTGTACACACCATAGTACCATGGCCTGGCTTCTCGTCTCTTCTCAGGGTCAGCGAATCTATCAGCCTTTCGAACAGCGTCCGGGATTCTGTAGCCACTGTCAGGCTCCTCGTTGTGTTCGGGATAGGTATTCGCCCGGGGGCTTGCTGTCCCGGATGTCTTTTGCTTTCGTTGCCAGAACTTCAACCAGTTCCATGTTCTGCGTGGCGACTCCATTTCTGTCTTCAACTCATCTAGTATGTCAAGATAATTCAAGACATCTTCAGCAAAGTCCAGTATGGAGAATGAGAAGTGTCCGCAACATGCGGTGACTTCTTCAATGTCAGCCAGCACTTCTTCCGGCTGTCTGTTGAACAAGGTCTTCTGGTGATGAAGCTTCCTGAGCTCGGCTGGAGAGCCGTTATTGGGCGTGTGTGCTCTGGTCGAGAAGGCGCTTTTTGAGTTATTCTGGGCATTGATGGCGGCGTTGATGGCACGGTTCTGGTAAAGTGACCCGAGGGCTTCCTTTCGCGCTTGCCGGTAGAGCTCAATCGCCTGCTTCAGACTTGCGAGAAACTGCTCATTGACGGCCACTTCCAGCTCTTGTGTAGCCCAAGGATTCCAATTTTGAGACACTTCCCGGAACGGAAGCTCGTCCAAAGTCTGCTTCAATGTGTATACAAGCGACTTAGTAGGCGGCCCAAGTTGGCTGATAAACGCAATGAACATGTCTCGGGGTCCTTTTGCAAGATGACCTCCCGGTGTATGTGGCTCATTCTCTCGAGCTGAGAATGATGAGTAAGTCGAAAACGGCGTCTCGGTGCCTGTTGGCGTAGTAAAGTATCCGCTCTTTGCGGCTTGGTTCAAGCTGGTCGTTGATTTTCTCGATTCTGGAGGTAGCGCGCCATTCCCGTTCGTGAGCTCAGGTGAGCTATTAAAGCCCTCAGGCGACTCTGCAATCACATGCAGATCCCGGAACCCCTGCGGCGGGTCCAGCGCAGGCGTCAAAGTCCCAACAGGCGAAGCAATCAAGGAGTTCTCCGTGAAAGGCGAAGGCGGCGCCCCATCCTGTTGAGCGATGAAGGCAAATTGAGCCAAAGCAGCACTTCGCAAACCTCCCAAATCTTGCCAAAGCCCCGAAAGACATTGCACCACTCGAGCTTCGACCGCGTAGATGCGCTCATTGCCCAGAACATAGTGCTCCTTCTTCGCGTCACTCAAGTTCTTCTTCATCGTGTTCAAAGAACTCAAATGCTCCTTACTCAGCGTCTTGAAATACTCATCCTCCAAGTCTTGCTCTCTCCCATGCAAGAATGCCCGAGTAATGCTAATAAGCATCTCGCCCAGAAGATCCGTGTTCTTCTCCATCTGCTGTGACAACTTCTTCCTCGCCAGACTCGGGAACAGCGTAATATTGACCAGACTTGCAATAATAATACCCAATATCACCATACCCAAGACCTGCGATATCCTCTCGTAGGAGAAAGCGCCAGCCTGAATCGATCCTTCCCTGATCAGGATGGTAATGGATCCAAGAGAAGCCAACGAAATCGCCACATTGACCAGCGGATTCCCCAATTTCTGCTTCACCCACGCCATAAATCCAAATCCTCCACCCACGAACACAATCAACACGATAGCGTGTCCGAGCATGATTAAATGTTGATGAGCGAAAAATAGCGACACGCCCATACTGCTAAACGATAGGAAAGCAGCATAGCAGAAGCCCAGAAAGGCGAGGATGGTTGCTTCGTGCATACTACCCACCGTCCTCGCCGGATGGAAATAGACGGTCACGGTGGCTACCATGTGTTTGGAGTCTTGTTTGTCTCCGAAGAATTTGGCTACGGCGGGTATGAGGGTTGCCAGACTGCCGATGACATATCCGATAGAGCATTTTAGGATTCCTTGGCCGGTTGGGGAGATGGCAAAGGCGCAGAGTTGGTTCCATTTGTTTCGGGCAGAGTCGATCATTAAATCGGCGTAGGAGCGCTCACGGTGGCGATTGTAGGTGGAGTAGCCGTTGCCATCGCCCACGAGAGGTTCTTCTTCCTCGCGGTCTTGGGAGGAGGAGAGGCGGTTGGAGGCATCTCGTAATGTGAAAGATCTCTTGGATCTTTCTCCGGTTTTTGGGAGGATGAAAGATGCGCGGCGGAGCTGCGTTTCCATAATATCATTAGCCTCTCGTATCCATTATTGCTGGTGATCATCCGAGCACGAAATTCAGTTCGCAGCCCGTGTAGACATATTGCTTTTGCTTCTCTTCTGAGTTGGCATGCCTTGCAGTACCCATGGAAACCTTGTCCAGCATTTCACACGTGTGCTGCTTGCCACCCCTTCATCAGAGCAGCTGCGTGGTTGGTGTGCATCTCGTCTTACTTACCTTCCGCCCAAACCGACTCCTCCGCGACGCCTCTCGCGCTTCGCCGTCCCCCGCGCGCGCCATCACCGCAACGTATCAAGTCATTGGCAGATTTGTGAACAAAGAGAATGCGAACATATCATGGTGCGAAAAGAAGAGAGCTGATGAAGCTGTGGATGGTTTGTGGCTCGGTCGCCTGAGCATATGCAGATGGAAGTACCAAGAAGAACATGACTAGGTGGCTCAGCTTCTGGTTGGATGAGCTGGCAGGATTTCACAGTTGCACAGCATATCATGTGCATGTCTACTCCATGCTTCCTGGGCGTGACTGGTTCATAAGATAGAGATTGGTCAATCTATGGTTGCATACTGGAAGTGCGGAGTGCAGCATAAAGTGAAGGTGTTTTGGTTGCCAAGCCGCAGCTACAGATGGAGATCATGCTTGAAATGGTGAAGAGAAAAGAAAAGAGCTGGAGAGATAGGTGGGGACTACGCGAATTGATTGCGCGGAGCTTTCTACCTGACTGTGAAATTTATTGCAGCAGTCTTTTTGGTGGTGCCACTGTCTTAATCCGCATGCTTTCCCTTTGGGCATACGCGATCTGCGGCGCCTGGTCTTTCGCAAGATCATAAACTCATACTGATACATATCCTTCCCGACTCCATGCGCCGCGCTATGCCGAAATTCACTGTTGCCGCTATTTCATATAGCCCACCTGTAACTGGCATACCGACCAGCTGTTTCTGACTTCCGGATAATCTTTACGACCTGACCTCTCCGCAGTCCCAGGTACTTCGCCATCGGATCGTCGACTCTGATACGCGGAAGTTGTGTCTCCTTCAATCTGTATCTCTCCAGCAGCCCGCGCTTCTCCTCTTGACTGAGGAGGATGTGTTTCGGCACGAGCTCGTGCTTGCTGATGTTCACCAGCAGATCCTCCTCCTTGAAGATCTCCATCTGGATCGGCTGGACAGAAGGTATGATCTTCAGCGCGGCGCTCGTCGGTGGTACTTGGGAGACAAAGATGCCGGCGTAGTAGTTCTTCTCTTCGAGCAGTTGGGCGAACTGCTTCAAGTGCTTGATACCAATGTTGGGCTCGTTCGAGAACTCGACGTGGATTGTGCCAATCTCTGGCTCTTTCTCTGGCTGTCCGGGTCGTGCGATCGGCTTGTATTTCTTCAGCATGGCTTCGGAGGGTCGCGCCGTGAAGGCCATCTTCGTTCGCTGTGGGATGCCTTGCTCGTCTGCGTATTGATGGCGGAACTCATCGAGGCTGATGTTACATTCTTCATCGGTCAACTCGTAGCCCTGCTGCGATTAGAACATGTCTATGCGCGTCACCCTGTCGGGGAGTCGTACTCTGTCGGTGCACATCTGCTTGACTGTTCGCATCACGCGCCATAGTCGGGAGCTGAAGTCAGTTAGACAAACATCCTGTCGCGCAACAAGTATATACGCACAGCTCGCGCGAGGCTTCGTCCGCCATCTTGATGTGTAGGAGGGAGGAAGTTGGGTGTGTGTTTCGAGTGGTTCTTTGACGATCCGGCTGGAAATCTTTGGGCTGTTCGCGAAGCCTGGAAAGGCGGCTGGTCCGAGCGCTCCTGGCCCGATACTTTAGCTTTGTCTATCGGCCGCGCCCTAAACGTGACTAGTTATCATAACGTTACTTCGGCTTCAACCTCACATCATACATTGCACACCTATTCAGCTATATTAATCGCCTTAGGCCTCGCCTAACTACTAAACTACCTATATTATACTCGTAGCGAGCGTACGTAGCTTACTATTATTATTAGCTATAAATAGCTTAATAATAGCGAGCCGTGTACGCCTTTTTACTAATCTTTAGTAATACTATTATTATAGCTATTATAAGTATTCCTATTCTTTTTACTCGAAGGCCTACTTACTCTACTATATCTTCTTCTTTCTTCCTTTTCTTATCTTTCTTAGCTATACGAATATTAGTATTAGTATTAGTATTAGTATTAATACTATTAAAAGCGTCCTCTAGTAATCTCGCGATATCTTAGTTTATATAGCCTACTACTACTAACGCTAATAACTTCTAGTATATCGATAGTAATCTCTAGACTAGCTAGATTACTACTTCGACCTTATTAAATAGTAAAGATAATAATAATAATAATAAATGTATTCGAGCTAGCTACAGGCCGTGCCCCTTCTAGCATATCTACATATTGTAAAAGAAAACCCTATAGAAAGTGCCTATAGCGTAAAACTTCCTCCCTTCTCTATTATGCCTTATACCCTACTATATCTTAGGTACTATAGAACTAATATGTTTGCCCGTAGGTAGCTGGCTAACACGCTAGAGTTAACATTATCCTCCTTACTTGGGTTCGAGATCTCCGGCCTACTCTAGGAGATGTTTAAGGGTCTACTCGAATTGTCCTATGGGAGATCTTCTACTCTCTCGCATGTTTGTATAGTAGGCAAGGTAGTGTCGAGCTGTCCCTCTATCTCTATATTCGCAGTAGGGGCTAGTATCGGGTACCCTATGTCACGGGCGTGGCCCGGTGACACCTGAACACCTGGATGCACGTGGTTTGGATGCTTGAAGCATCCGGATGAACTTCGGCCGAGCCTCGGGGCTCGACTAGCATCATGTGACAGAGCCACGTGACTCTGCCAAGACCCGGAGAAGAGTTTCTTCTCGACGCGCAAAGATCCGGTCTTCGACTCTTTGCGCTACGTCCTGTCAATAGGATTGACCTATATGGTTAATACAGTGTCTATCCAACCTGTCCGTAGCTCCCTGTACCGTTTGTGATTAGCAACCTACTTCCCGACTCCGGCCCGTGACACTACGTAGCGCCTACCCTTAGGTGCTATTCACGATGTCCTACCTAACTCCCCTATCCTTACGGATAGTAGGGAGGAGTTCCTGCAGAGCGTAACTGCCCACCCTGAAGCCTGGGCTCTCTTCGCTCAATCTGCCGTTACCTGGATGTCTTCGGTCGCTGAGAAGCTAAGCGACCAAGAGGCTGAGAATGCTTCCTCCCAGACCCAGATTACCCGTCTTACTGCCGTTATCGATTTCCAACGCGAAGAAGCCGACCGTATTCGCGAGGCCGAGAGACGCTACCCGATTGCCTCGACCGAGAAGACTCCTTCGTCCGAACCTCCGAACCTATCGTCGAACCTTCTACGCTTACCCCTACGGTCACTGTTCCGACTACGAGATCCGAGAGACTACCTGATCCTGACAAGTTCTCCGGAGAAAGAGATGATCTTCAGCGCTTCGATACTCAGATCCGCCAGAAGATGGAAGTAAACCGCGACCGATACCCTACTGCTGTCTCTCGTCTTGCCTACGTCCAGAACCGCCTCGCCGGCCTTGCTTATAAACAAGTCGACCCGTACATGCGCTCCGATACCTCTCGACCTACCGACTTTGAAGGAATCCTACGAATATTAGACGAAGCCTTTGGCGACCCGAACCGCGCGCTTAATGCTCGAAATAAGCTCTTCGCTTACCGTCAAACTAATAAGGATTTCGGAACCTTTATCGCTGAATTCCAACGCCTGGCTCTTGAGGGAGAGACTCCCAAGGACAACCTCGCAACGCTACTCGAGCTATCTGTTAATAAGGAGCTCCACGATATGCTCAAATACCGCCCGCCGCCGGACCGTACCGACTTCAACTCTCTTCGAGCTCACCTACAGATACTCGAGAACGACTCGAAGTTTTACTCGAAAGCTACTGGCCCTACCCCGCCGAAACCTGCTACTTACCCAACGACTCCGAAGAAGGATACCTACGCTGCAGTTACTAAAGAAAAATCCGGAGGAGATCCTATGGAACTTGACTATACCCGTCGTACTCAGAAAACGGATAAGGAAACGGGCGCTTGCTTTCGCTGTCATAAACCCGGCCATCTTGTCCGCGACTGCCCGCTCCCAGATACCCGTCCAGCCGATATTCAGCAGCGCGATCAAGAGCGTCGGAAACACGTAACGACGACCGGAAGTAACTCCCGTCCGCCGTCCCCCCCTCAACAGGGGAGCCCCCGTCGAGGCCGCCGTTCGCCGTCACCGCCTACTCCTACGGCTTCTGTCTACTCTCCGCCCCGTTCTATCTCTCCCCGCCCCTCGGAAAAGGTACACGTCTAGTAACAGTCGCTACCAGACGTTAAGTACGCGCTTAGCCCGCCTACCGCTTACTACGACTCCCCGTCCCGTGATTCCTGGCTCCCGGATCCAAGCGTTAACGTCCCGTATTCTACCTACCCGCCCGTTAAAGGCTCCTGTTCGCCCGATTCCTACACTCCCACCCCGGCAAATACGAATCTCTGAAACTAATATCCGCCTGCCCGACCGATTCGACCGTACCCGATCTCCGAAGGTTAGGTTCGAAATACCGCAGAAAGGAAATAACCGCCGACATGTCCAAGGTTACCTCCTTATCGACACTGGATGTGAGAGTTACGGTGTAGCCGACATCCGTTGGGTTAAAGAACAAGGACTTCCGATATTCCGACTCCGAGACCCGATTTCTTTAGTCCCCTTCGACGACTACGAAGGAGAGCGCTCGCAGACAATCCGCTACGCTACGCGGGTAAACCTACGGATAGGCGACCATGTCGAGGAAAACGTTGTCTTACCTATCGGAGAAGTAGGGGCCTACCCTATCCTTCTAGGGATGCCGTGGCTAGAACGCCATAATCCCTCTTGGAATTTCGAAAGAGGACTACTATCCTTTACAAGCCAGTTCTGCCATTCTACGTGTAATATCCCGCAAGCCCCATGCCAAGTCCGCCTCTTTATGGAAAAGGTCCCCCGAGACTACCCAAAGGTCGATATTTCAACTATCTCTTTAATGCTCTCCGAGAATACGCCGCCCCGCGATACCGAGATAAGGGATACAAGATTCATGTTACTACTATCGAGGACCTCCAGACAATCCTCGACGCTGAAGAGGTCGCCGAAATCGACTCTCAATTACCCTCCTGTTTCTCAAAGTACCGAGAAGTGTTCTCGCCGAAGCTAGCTAATCAGTTACCGCCGCACCGTCCGTACGATCATAACATTAAGCTCTTACCGGGGAAAGAGCTACCATTTGGCCCGTTATATGCTATGTCCCGGGACGAGCTCCAGGCTCTCCGCGAGTGGCTTCACGAGAACCTACGGAAGGGGTTCATCCGGCCTAGCTCCTCGCCAGTCGCCTCCCTGTCTTGTTTGTAAAGAAACCGGGAGGAGGCCTTCGACTTTGTATAGATTTCCGGAAGATAAATGAGATAACTGTTAAGGACAGGTACCCGCTACCCTTAGTTACCGAGACCTTGAACAATCTTAACGGAATGAAGTATTTTTCGAAGATCGACATTATCTCTGCATTCAATAACGTCCGGATGAAGCCTGGACAGGAGTTCCTTACTGCCTTCCGTACCCGTTTTGGCCTTTTCGAATCCCCTTGTTATGCCGTTTGGACTTACTGGCGCTCCGGCTACCTTTCAGAGGTTTATTAATGACACGCTACGCGAGTTTCTCGATCAGTTCTGTACCGCCTACCTGGACGATATCCTGATTTATAGCAAGACCCGTGAAGAACACGAAGAACATGTAGCGAAGGTCCTCGAACGCCTTCAGAAGGCCGGACTCTACGCTAAAATGTCTAAGTGCGAGTTCTTTAAGTCTGAGACTAAATTCCTTGGCCTACTCGTAGGCGAGTCCGGTATACGAATGGATCCCGAAAAGATAGCTACGATCGAGAAGTGGCCTACACCGCAGAACGTTACAGACGTCCAGGCCTTCCTAGGGTTCGCAAACTTTTACCGTCGATTTATCCGAAGATTCTCGATCGTCGCCTTACCGCTTACGGCTCTAACGAAGAAAGATATTGAGTTTAACTGGACACGAGCTTGTCAAGACGCCTTTGATCAGTTAAAGGCAGCCTTCAGGAGGGCCCTATCCTAAGGCCCTTCGACTGGACTAAAGAAGTGATAGTTGAAACCGATGCTTCCGACTATGTCTCCGCTGGTGTATTATCCCAATACGACGACGCTGGTATCCTCCGACCTGTAGCCTTCTATTCAGCAAAGCATTCGCCAGCAGAGTGTAACTACGAGATTTACGACAAGGAATTGTTAGCGATTATCCGCGCGTTCGAAGAGTGGCGTCCCGAATTAGAGGGTTGTGAACACCCAATTCGAGTACTGTCTGATCACCGTAACCTGGAATATTTTACGACGACGAAGCAGCTAAATCGCCGCCAGGCCCGATGGGCTGAGTTCCTTTCCGCTTCCGCTTTACGATCGTTTACCGTCCGGGAAAACCAGGCCGAAAGCCGGACTCTCTGACCAGGAGGTCAGCTGACCTGCCTAAGGAGGGGGATGAACGCTCACAGCATCAGAGTCAGATAGTATTAAAGCGTACGAACTTCGAAGAACCTGAAAGGTACATTGCTAGGGCCCCCCCTGGAAGAGATATAGGAGTCCAAACCGGCGAGGAAATAGCGAAACCACGGAAGAAGGTCTCGTTCTCAGAGATTGTCCAAGTCTGCCTACTTCCTCTTGAAGAGCCTCGCCTATACGCCTTACCAGTACGAACAAGGAGTCAGAGACAAGGAAGCGAGAGAATTGAGTCCGAAGAAGTATCCCCGACGATTACGATGCCTACAGAGATTAGGAGACTTAGTCGACCGAGGCTACCAAAGGGACGAAACGTTACTTCGGATTATCGAAGCTAAACGACAGCAGAAGCCGAGATACCCTGGGATTCAGTTAGCCCAATGTGAACTACGGGTGAACCGAACCAGTACCTATTCTACCGCAACCGATTATATATTCCTGAGGACGAAGAGTTATACGACGCGATCGTACGCCTTTGTCACGATACTCCGCTGCGGGCCACCCGGGTAGAGCCCGTACCTTCCAGTTAGTATCTCAGGACTATTACTGGCCTGAATGAGTTCCTATGTCCGACGCTGGGTACGTAATTGCCATACCTGCCTCAGGACGAAACCGAGTAATCAGAGGAAGAGTGGTCCTCCAGCCGCTTCCTCAGCCAGAACGGGCGTGGTCCGATATCTCGATGGACTTTATAACGTTCTTACCGCTTTCAGAAGGGTTCGACGCTATCTTAGTTGTCGCTGATCGTCTTACCAAGCTGAGACACTACGTTCCCTGTAACTCAACCGACGGTGCGGAAGATATAGCCCGACTTTATGTCCGAAACATTATCCGACTTCACGGCAATCCCGGACTATTGTCTCTGATCGAGATGCTAAGTTCCAGTCCGACTTCTGGCAGTCGCTAAGCCAGCAGCTTCAGGTTAAACTCCATCCGTCCACTGCCTACCATCCTCAGACGGACGGCCAAACGGAAAGACTCAACGCCGTACTAGAACAACACCTCCGTGCTTATGTCTCGTACCTTCAGGATGATTGGGTAGAATGGCTACCGCTAGCCGAATTCTCCGCTAACTCTGTCTTTTCAGAAACTACTGGACTATCCCCGTTCTACGCTACCTACGGGTTCCAGCCGTTATTAGGAGTCGAGGTCTAGACAATACCGTCCAGCCTACTAGCCGCGACGCCGAATGCTTTGCTAGCGATATGAAGCAGATTATCGATTACCTAAAAGCCGAGACTAGCCTCGCGCAGGCTAGGTATGAGGATACTGCGAACCGCACCGTCAATCATCGTTTCAGTTCCGCGTAGGGCAGAAAGTCTGGCTAGACGCCCGGAATATAAAGACCCTTCGACCTAAGAAGAAGCTAGACTGGAAGAACCTCGGCCTTTCACGATCCTCGAGGCCAACCCGTATACCTGCCGCCTTGAACTACCAGACTCGATGCGAATCCACCCTGTTTTCAATAACGACCTCCTACTACCGGCCGCAGATGACCCTTACCCTTCCAACATGTTGAGCCTCCGCCGCCAGTCGAAGTAGACGGCCTCGACGAGTGGGAAGTCGAAGAGATTCTAGACTCGAAGGTCGACCGCCGAGGAGAGGCGGTAAGCCTCGACTCCGCTACGTTGTTAAGTGGAAAGGATATGACGTACCGACGACCGAACCGGCCTACACGATTACTGAAGATGTCGCATATGGTTCGTACGTTCCATCGTCGCTACCCGACCAAACCGGCTCCCCGCCAGCTGCCCTAGTCACGTGACTAGCCTTGACTACCTACCCGACCTATATGAACACCTGTTACCTGCCTAAAGGCCAAATGAATTCCGAAGAACCGCGGAGACCCACTGCTTCGGTAGTGGGGAAACTGTTGCATTTTTTTATACTACACGGTAGTATCTGATGCCCAAGGAGGATGCGCGCTGCGCAGTCCTACTGCTTTAAGCGTAGCCAGGAGGCTGACGCATAGGAGGGGCGTACTGTCACGGGCGTGGCCCGGTGACACCTGAACACCTGGATGCGTGGTTTGGATGCTTGAAGCATCCGGATGAACTTCGGCCGAGCCTCGGGGCTCGACTAGCATCATGTGACAGAGCCACGTGACTCTGCCAAGACCCGGAGAAGAGTTTCTTCTCGACGCGCAAAGATCCGGTCTTCGACTCTTTGCGCTACGTCCTGTCAATAGGATTGACCTATATGGTTAATACAGTGTCTATCCAACCTGTCCGTAGCTCCCTGTACCGTTTGTGATTAGCAACCTACTTCCCGACTCCGGCCCGTGACACCCTAACCTTGTAGAGGAAGTGAGGAAGGCTAATTGTCTCTAACCGTATCTAGAACACTATCGCGGCCTGGGCTTTACTAAGCCCTCGATAAAGCTCCCGGGTATTAGTGTTCCATAGAGTCCTGAACGCGAGTAGGAGGATTCCTTCGCGCCTAGTATTGTCCTACTTCTATAACTCGTCCCGCTTATACTAGCCCTAGAGGATAGTCTATGTTGCTTTCCGAGTCTTCTTTGGATCTACTCTATCTATATAAGAGAGCTAGGACCGTAGGATAGTAGCCTACTCGTCTATCTGCTCTAGTGGCGAGCTGTATAGTTTTCTTAGGCGTCTACTATATGCCCCAAGTTGTCCGTACTTTAGTAGGATCCTGTTACGGACCGTCTCCTCGATCACGTGGATTGGCCTAAGAAGCGTCGAACCTCGGAATGTCTCTCGGTGATCAGAGTCTTGAGAAGTGTAACCTTTACTCAGAAGAGTAGTATTGAGTTGAGCACGAAGCTCCTATCTAGCTGATAAGGAATGTTCTCTATATACTCGCCTTCCTTAGTATTGCTCTGTCTGCTCTGTCTGCTCCGTTGCTCTGCTGAGGGAGCATAGAGAGCACTGAGAGCAATCTGTAACGGGATCACCCGTTGCAGCTGTGCCTCAGATTGGTTGGCTGTCATGACTCCACGACTTGTCCGTAACAGATCCGCCCCTTTAGCTCTTGCATAGCCTAGTGTATATCCGGCCTCTACCTCTACGTAGCTATTGCAGCTATAGCAGTTCTCTTCCTATACTCGGTAATGTCTTCGATCTAGAGTTCTTTGTATAATAGTCGCGTTAGTGTAGCTTAGTAGGCCCTAAGGATTATCCGTAGGAATCTATTCTACATTACCCGTAGCTTTTATTAGAGTATTTTTGAGATTCTAGTCTCCTTTCCTACTATCCATACCTCGCTCCCGTGTATTACTACTAGCCTAATTATTGAGATATATAGCTTACGGGCTGTCTCTACCGTAGCGCCCTACGTAGTAGCAGTAATCCGTCGTAGTGCAGCTTCTAGCCGTTTTACTTTTATAAGGGTATTCTCTATCTATGCGTGCTACTTGAGTCTCTTATTAACGATTACTCCTAGGACCCTTATTGTGTCCTCTAGGCTACTCTAGAGCGACGGGATATTGGGTATTCTCTAGGATTCGGATATGCTCCTTATGCCCCTTATAAAGTACATAACTTTGTATTTCTTAGGGGCGAACTTAGCTCTATATCTTGAGGCCTATTGTAGATAGCTGTTGTAGTCCTTTTCTAGTACCTCGCATGTACCTCTTGTCGAATTTAACACTACAATAAGGTATGTATTATCTGCAAACCCAACTACTTCGGTATATTCTATTCCTTCTAGGAGGGAGGCTATAAAGAAGAGGAACAGGATAGGTGAGATAGTACTTCCTTGTAGGATTCCGCATGCTACTCGTACTACCGGTAACTCGTATCCGGGGATAGCGATTGTTGTCTCTCTATCCTTTAGGAATAACGCTACAAAAGCTGTAATCTAGTATAGAATCCTCCTATACCGTAGGTTATGGATTAACCGTTCGTAATTGACTTTGTTAAACGCTCCTGTTATATTAAGTAATAATACCGAGGCTACCTTACCTTTCTTCTACGCAGTCTAAACGCTTTGAGGGATATACCGTAGTGCGTCTCCGGTCGATCTACCCGCTTGCGCTATTTGGTTTTAAGGAAGTAACTTATATTCCCGTACAGCCTATCCTATTTTCCGTGCAACTATTGCTTCTAGTATCTTGCTAATGCACGATAGAAGGGCAATAGGCCTCTATCCCTTTAGAGTAGATAAGTCTTTACCCGCCTTCTATAGCATAATCGTCCTAGCTTTCCGAAACTAGGCTAGGTAGTAGCTAATTGAAACATACTATTAGAAGATGCGTTAGAGGATAGGGAGTAGCTAAGCTAGGCACTTCTTAATGCATCTGTTTAGTATCTCGTCGAGGCCGGGAGCCTTATCGTTCGGCAGTCTTTAGACTACTTTTCGTACCTCCTCTTCTATAATTTCGCATGCTATATTAACAGGTTCTAGGTATGTGGTGCTCTCGATATCTAATGTGTCTACGGGCTCTAGTATTGGGAAAAGGGCTGTCCGTAGGATCTCTGTTTTCGCACTATCCGTCGTGAACTAATCGTTATTGTGTATTAGTGTAGGCATCTAGGGAGGTCGAATAGGGCTATCGCTGTTCTTTGCCTACTTAGCTAGCTTCCACATTCCCTGTGGCTCGCTAGCGGTTTTGTGAACCGCGGTCCTCCACTGTTTCCTTTTCTCTATCTAGATAGTTCTCTTTTTCTCCTGGTTTCGTGCCCTCCACTCCTTCTAGTGCTCCTCGCTCCCTGTCCATTGTGCATGCCGTCTTGCCTGCCGAGCCTCCTGAATCGCATGTAGTACCACCGGCACACTCCTTGGATCTGGCGGCCGATATGTTTTACGCCGGACAACAAGGTCCCTTGTCTCCTGTAGAGCATTGCTGAGATTACTCACGGTGCTATCTATATCCTCCTTTGTTGTCATCCCTTCGGCTGTAGGTAGGAGCTTTTGGAGCGTCTCTCTGAACTCCTCCCAGTTAGTGTCCTTCCACATCCATCTTGTTCTCGTCTCCTCCTGTATCCCTATGTTAATAGTTGTCTCTATGCTAATATGATTAGAGTCAATGTCTTCCTTGCCTGGCTGACATGCTGTTATCCTCTTTGATATCTCCTCTGTTGCAAGAGTAAGGTCTATCGTCGTCCCAGTTTGGGACTGTGGTGTCTTTCTCCAGGTAGCAAGGCCTAGGGGTGTCGCTAGGTATAGCGTGTCTCGACACGCCTCTCGTAGCTCTCTTGCTCTAAGATCCTCCTGTGGTACTAACGGTCCTCCCCACTAACGGTAGTGGAGATTGAAGTCTCCAACTAGAACGTGTTCTCCCGGTTCCTCAATACCTTCTAAAAGCTCCTCTACTGTAAGCCTCGCATCCCAGTTATAGCAGGCATATGATTACGAATCCCCGGCTAACGACAGATCCACCCTACGGGGTAGATCTGAAATCACACCGGAGCTACATAAGGTAGGGTGACAAGTCCTACCCGCGCTTTCCTACACGAAGGTCTCGACTCTTGCTGCGAACAGCTCACTACACACCCTAATGTTTCGAGGGAGAGGCCCAGGCCCCGAAGCCTCTCTTCCTACGCTCCATACCCTGTTTGCTCCTTAAGCCTTGGTCACGCTCCTTCGGTTTGCGCCGCACGCATACCGTTCGCTTCTCTTCCAAGACCGACGTGCGCATCCGTCCTCTCAGGCTGGGCAGACAATGTCTCAGTCGCTGCCATTGCCCACTACGCCCCAGGAGAGCGACTCCCTTCGCGTTACTATACCGCATCTCTTTGGATATAGCCGGCCACGTCTCGCAGGTTTGCTCGGATAGTAGTTCCTCGCCGGGCAACTACCTCCTTGCGTTTCTACCTACTAACCAATACGCAATGTCCCCTCGCACGCCTCCTTCTGTCCCCTTCCTCCGCTGCCACCGCCCGCCTCTCTGTGACCCCGCCTGCCCGCTCCTCTATGTGTTGCATCCAGTGTCCCCAAGCTCTTCTGTCCAACCGCTGGACTAGGTGTCCTGTGCTAACCCAGGTAAAACCCTCCCACCCGCACTTGAGTGATCAATAGGCCTTACGGTCTTCGTGCCCATTCCATTGCCCGCCAACTGACGCTGTACTCCAAGCTCTTCAACTCCGTCTGCCCCAAGTGCATAACGCGTAAACAGCCGGCCTGAACAGACGCGCCTCGATGTAGTTTCGTCAAGTTCCTTCCGAAGACGTGTATCGATTCTCTTGTGTACCAGAGGTGTCCTGTCCGCAGCTTAGGCAATCGGGTTCCGCGGCTCCCCTGTACGCTTCGTAGGAAGAGCGGACTCGTTTCCTACACGAGTAAGCTGCTGTCGGATGGCTTTCATACCCGTTTTGATGGTAGTCCTCTGTTCGGTGTGGTCTTGGCGCCGCCGCACAGCATCAAAATGCGCCCGGAAGTCGCACTCTACTACTCCCGCTCCATCTGAGAAGATTTGGCTCTGCACAGCGAGTGCGCAGGTTCGTAGCCAGCACCACGTACAGGTACTTCTCGTCGCTGGCCTAATATAGGTACTAGCTACCGAAGGACGCGCATCTTACTATAGTAGCGGCTAATAGCGTAGTACTAGTAAGAGTATAGCGCCGAGAACATAGAATACTTAGTATTAATCCGAGTTAGCTTAGGCCTAATACGGTCGCGTATCTATCGATCCTTATATACCTCGAATTTAGTCTTCTATATCTATTCTCGAACGGCGTCGCTTAGTTAGTCGCTATTAGTAATAATCTCCCTAGGGAGAAGTAGCTGAATTTCCTATTCCTCCTTCGATCGTAGCTTAGGGTTTAGCTTTATACTAGTATCGTAGAACTAACCTTCCTTATTATCTCTTACGATCCACTAGGGTATCTTGCCTCTAAGGATAGGAACGATGCGGCCGGCCTTAGCTTCTTTCTGTTACGGACTGAATCTGCAGGACGCAGAATCAAGGACATGGAACCATGCAAGAATGACGCCAGAAGTCACGTGTCTGACCACAGTCTGGGACCTCTGGTCGAACACGTGAGGTTTGGCGACCGACAGACCGCCCGACCGGTCAGTTGGTCGAACGGTCAAACTCGCTGCCAAGAGCAAGCGAGACCACCAAGTATATAGCAACGATGGTTGACTAGCAATCATCGTGTTCAACTCATGTTACAATCTCACTGATTGGAATAAGCCAAGACTTCCTTCACTTCGTTCCACTTGCCGACGCATTCTCCAAAGAAGCCATTCCACGTGATTAAGCGAGTCACCTGACAAGCGAGATACCGTGCGTAACAGTTGTCTTCTACTACGCAATACGCTCTTTTTAAGTCTACGGGTCTAGTAAAGCCTAATTATTATCCGTCTCTTTAATCTTCTTTTCTCTAAAACGTCGGAATACCTTATTAAAGGCCTTTTTCTCCTTACGCTCGTTTTGCCGTTTATCGCTTAAATTCTATAATACCTATCTTAATATACTCCTCTTCTAGCTTATCTACTATTACTTCGTGCGAGAGCTTTTCGACGTATAACTAGTACTCGATTTAGTCGTAGAGGGGCTCTAGATCTATAGTAGGACGTACTATTATACGATCGAGTATAAGAACTAGTTAGTATATATATAGTACGAGTATAGATAATATAATAATCAAATTGGTAGTAGTAGAAAGGAAAATCCGAGGTATGACGTTATGATAACTAGTCACGTTTAGGGCGCGGCCCTATCTCGGATCTGCGCGGGGAGCTAGCTCGGCTACCGGCAGCGAGTAAGAGCAAGGCAGCTGTGAGGTACGCTGATGATTGTGCAGTTGACACTTGATGACGACTGAGAACAAACGACCACAATCGATGGATCCTTCCTCGTTCCGCGCCGGTCATATTGCCAATTGCCAATATCGAGCAAGCGGGCCAGACGTGCCGCATGTGAATGGGCTAGAGGAAGGAGCGGGACACGTGCTACGGCGGCGACGGCCGCGGCGTTGAGCAATCGCAGCCAAGTGGGAAGGAAGTGGGCTTGTCGGTTCACATGAAGAACAGAAAGAGCGACCATGGACAACTCAGTCATCAAGAGCCTGCAAGACCGATTGTATGACAAACGAAAAGCTGGAGCTCTCGAGTGAGTAGCCGTCTCCTTCCTCTCCTGTCTCCAACACCTCCAACACTACACATTACACCCACCAGCATGTGATCCTCCACCAGCATACATGTAAGATGGCTTTCTCCATGATGAAGGGCCCCAAGGATATCCCAGTCTACCGTCGAATCGACTGTCCATACAACGACGACTACGACGTAGTTCTGCAGAACATTAGAGATAGGGACTCGCTAAAGCGACAGGCCAACAGACTCGAATCCATTATCCGCAATGCCCTCGCCGAAGGCAACCACGACCGAATAGCCAAGATTGTCTGGCAGTTGTGTCACGAGTATGCATATGCAGTACACCAGCCGCATGCGCGCAATGGAGGTCTTATCGGACTGGCAGCAGCAGCAATTGCATTGGGCGGAGTGAGCACAAGTCCCCTAAGTTGGCAAAGAGCTGGACTGATACTACTGTGAACAGGAAGTTGCTCGCTACCTGAAGGAGATCGTACCTCCGGTATTGGCCTGCTTCTCCGACCAAGATGCACGAGTGCGATACTACGCATGCGAGAGCATGTACAACATTGCCAAAGTCGCCAAGGGGGAGATTTTGATATACTTCAACGACGTCTTCGATGCTCTGTCGAAATTGGCTGCGGATACGGAGCTCTCGGTGAAGAATGGCGCTGAGCTGCTGGACCGACTAATCAAGGACATTGTATCGGAATCGGCAGCAACATATGCCTCTATTCTCACAACAGAGGGCGTACCCCGGACTGAAGAGCTTACTCCTGATCAAAGTCTGGATATGGAGAAAGCTTTCAGCTTGCCCAGATTTATTCCGCTACTTCAAGAACGCATCAATGTCCAGAATCCATTCGCTAGGACCTTTCTTGTTTCGTGGATCATGTTGCTTGATCAAATACCGGATCTTGAGCTGGTCGTGTATCTGCCGAGCTTCTTACATGGTCTATTACGCTTTCTCGGAGATACGAACCCAGACGTTCAGACAACCACCAGGACCGCACTGGACAGATTCCTGGTCGAGATCAAGAAGATTGCTGCAGTTAAAAAGGGAATTGCCGAGAGCAAAAGGAGTCGTGAGGAGGCAGATCGCAAGGCGAGCGATTCTGATTTCGCTGTCGATACGCAAGGAAGTGATGAGGCCGAGCCTGATCTCCTGCAGAGTCGTGAGAGCAGAGAGCATGGGGAGATGCACGCACCGGAGCCAGAACCTGTGGCCTCCGGCGCATCTGTCAACGGTGATGAATTGGTCGACGGAGCATCATCATACACAGCAGCCGAGGAAGAAGAGGGAGAAGCCACTCACATGGAAGATGAGTGGATACCTGGGCAAGACGTCCAAATCGATTACTCGAAGATCCTAGAAATCCTCGTAGATTTTCTGGCTGAGTCGCGCGAGGAGCGCATCCAGTTGACTGTCTTACGATGGTTGGAGACCTTCATGGAGATCTGCCCAGAAGAGATCTTGAAGTTTACGCCGAAGTTGCTCTCGCAGCTCCTTCCAGCCCTCTCACATGACAGAGATCATGTCAGCGCTGCTGCCAAGAATGTCAACCAGTTACTTATGAGGTATATCATGTCTTTGCCAGACGACCCCGCCAGAGGAGAAGGAGGGTCCATAGAGCCACCGGCGGCTCCAACAGCCCCTGCCCCGACATCAGGGCCTGCATTTAGGACCGCTAAGGACACTAGCGGCGACAAACGCGACTCCCTCGGTATACAACGGCCGGCACGTAGGACACCCGAAGAACCAGGATCACGCACTCCGGCAGTAGCAACACCAGAGCCACCAGCCGAGGAGACGGAGGTAGCAGCTGACGGCTTCCCGGGCGATCTAGACTACGAGAACGCAGTCAGCGCACTCACGCTCCAATTCTTGCACGAGCATGAAGCCACCAGAGTGGCTGCATTAGCTTGGCTCATTATGCTTCATCGGAAGTCGCCCACGAAGATTCTTGCGATCCAAGCTGCAACTTTCCCTGCGCTTCTCAAGACACTGAGTGACCCTGCGGAAGCTGTCGTGACTCGCGACTTGCTCCTCTTGTCGCAGATCAGCAAAAGCAGTGATGGCTCTTACTTCACTTCCTTCATGGTCAATCTGCTCAAGCTGTTTGCTACTGACAGACGGCTTCTGGAGACCAGAGGAAACCTCATCATTCGCCAGCTCTGCACAACTCTATCAGCAGAGAAGATCTACAGGACCATGGCCGACTGTCTGGAGAAGGATGAGGAAGATATGGAGTTCGCGTCCATCATGGTGCAGAATCTCAATAACAACCTGATGACAGCGCCGGAGCTTGCAGAGCTGCGTAAGAGACTTAGAAACCTCGACAGTCGTGATGGACAGACCTTTTTCACTGTTCTGTTCAGAGCTTGGTGCGTCAATAGTGTCGCCACATTCTCGCTTTGCCTCCTCGCGCAGGCTTATGAGCAAGCATACAACTTGCTTCAGATTTTCTCCGAAAACGAGATGACAGTGCATATGCTCATCCAAATCGACAAGCTCGTACAACTACTCGAATCTCCCGTCTTCACTTACCTACGGATGCAGCTTCTGGAACCCGAACGACATCCAAATCTATACAAGTGTCTCTACGGACTCCTCATGCTCCTTCCTCAGAGCTCCGCCTTCGCAGCTTTGAAGAACCGTCTCGGAAGCGTCTCAGCTATCGGCTACCTCCACATCCGCGACCGTGCTGGCCCCGGCTCAGCAACTCCCTCTTCCGTCAGTACCTTTGAACGTCAAAATCGCCTTAAGAGTCGAGATGAAGGCGGGATTAAATGGAACGAATTGCTCGAGAAGTTCAAGAGTACACAAGATAAATTGAGGGTGAGTCAGCAAAGGTTGTTGGTTAATCGCCATAGTTTGGAGGATGAGGTTGGGAAGGAGACGAAGCCTCATGTCGCACCGGGGCCTTCGGCGCAGAGAATGGAAATGCCGCCGCCGGGTCTGGGAGTGGGTAGGCAAGCGGTACAGCAAGCGCCAGTTGCGGGGGGAGGCGGACATCAGAAGGGCAAGAGTAGTTTGAGTAATTTGGGAAGGTTTGCGCCTGGGAGTCGGGCTGGGAAGGGGAAGAAATGAGAGTTGAGGAGGATCTTGGGACGTAAGAGGTCTGAAAAGGGGTAAGTCTTGGGAAAAGACGGCTTGTTTTAAAGCGTGGCGTTGGATTTTGGAGACCACAAATTAGGCATTGGACTGGACAGGCTATGGTGCAGTGTAAAGGCCAAGCACAAGCATGGCGGTAATAGCAGGAAGCTGGTGCGTATCATATTCTTGGATGAAATTAGTAGCTGAAAGGAAATACATTGGAAGTCTACTACACAATCTCCACGTCTAGAGCTCAGCAGTCAGCTACCTTGTATACCTCGCCGGCCTCGTAATCGTCCGTCCACTCCGCCTCGGCGTCAGCGGCGTAGTAATGGCCGTGCTTGCCTTCGTCACCTTGTTCGCCTTCTTGGTCTTCGTCGGGCTTCTGAACGGCCTTCCACAAGCTTCGCATTTCCTTGGCTTGGGACCTTTACGGCGAGGCGATGGCGGCAGGTGAGATTTGGTTGGAGTGTTGGGTAGACGGCGAGGGTTTTGCAGACGATTCATATAGCGAAGGGGATCCACCTTCTGTATGCGAGGATCTTTGAACTTGGACTTGCGGCTGGAGGTTGTTGATCTGGATGGGAGGGAGCGGGAGAGGAGATCTTCGAAATGTTCCTTGAATGGCGGTGTTCGCGGGGACGCGACGTCTGAAGGACGGGGCGTTGAGGGGACTGCAGGGGTGGTGGGGGGTTGTTCATACGCGTTCGGAAGCGATGAAATGAAATCGTCGACGACTTGTTGAGCCCGATAATTTGTGAAATAGGCGGCATTTGGGGTGCCCGGATAGTCGTTGCCATCGTCGTCCAAGGGATACTCCATCAAATCGTCGTTGCCGAGGTCACTTTCTTCCTGAGCAGCGGCATCTGGGATGTCTGTGTCTGGGTCATCGTTGAGGGGTCCGGTATCAGGGAAGAGCTCGTCGAAGGTGGGTTCAGGCAGGAGGCGCGGATCGCCTTCTTCGTCGTCTTCGATATCGTCGCGGAGGTCTTCTTCATCGTCTGTGTCGATGGAGTTCCAGGGAGAGGTCCGGGACCCATTCAAGCAGAGCTTCTTCGGGATTGTCTTCGTTGCGAATCCATTGCTCGAGATTATCGATTTTGTCTTTTGTCGTGGCGAGAGGAATGGCCTGGGCATTCTCCCATTCCTTCAGGACTTGGAAGAAGTCGAATTCAGCAACGACAGCTTCGTCGAACAATCGTTTGAGTCGATCTTCATGTCTGGGCTCAGCGAGTGCGAGTGCGTCAGCAAGAAGATGTTGTTGCACGGTCTCCCGCCACCTTCTGAACATCTTACGCATCCTGCCAAGGTCCTTGCTGACTTCATGTGCATTATCCTTAACATCATCCACTAGATTTCCATCCTTTGGCCATTCTACACCCAACTGATAGTAGGACGTGGAGAGATTGCGCCAGGTCTTGACGACGCTCCAGCCACGTTGCTTATACCACAGAATCTCATCCTTGGAGTCGACCGCGGCCGTGTCTTTGATAGAAGCGAGGTTGTCTTTGTTTGTGTTCGTGAAAGGTGGAGGGGACGTAGAGCGTATGGGTTGGTCTTCCTCGTCTCCAAGGTCTTCTTCGTCTTCAAGACCACCTGACATTTGGTAGTCGGTGAGGTCAGGGTCATCCACGTCCAGCTCTTCCAGCTCAGACGTGCCAGTGATGTAGTCATCGCCATCGATCTCGTCGCGTCCATCCCGGGGCTTTCTTTTCGCCGGTGGAACGTACTTTGATTTCTTGGGAGACGGCGACTTGCTGCCTCGCGACGGTGACTTGCTTGGACTACGACGAGGAGGCCTCATGAGGCTGTTTGGCTTCGAGGGCTTGCCACCATCACCACCATTGTCGTCTTCGTCGTCGTCGTCGTCGTCGTCATCACTAGAACCAGGATCTCCGCCATCTAAGATAGTTTTCAAGGCTGGAACCCAACCAAACGACGTCTGGTCGTCCCAAGCTTTGTCCTTCATCTCAGTTTCAAAGAGATTGACGGCATCTTCTGGCACGACTTCTTTTTTCAAGCAGTCCAACAAGCGCTTGGCGAGGAAGAAGAAGTCAAATCCTTTCTGCATAAGTGTGCGGAACATGCCGAAGACGCGGCCTTGAAGATGCCTGGGCGAGAAATGCTCCGCCCAGTCCTCCAAGTGGCCCTCATTGACTTCATCCAAAAGCTCCTCTCGGACACGAGCAGGGCCAAAGAGGAGTCCGTCAAGTCTCTCTCTAGCAACATTCCAGTGAGGTTCTCTGCCGTGGGCGTAACTTTCCAAGGCGAGTTGATCGAAGAAGCTGGAGATGAAGTACCAAGCGTCAGAGGCATCCCATCCTCTCTGTCGTGTCTCGAGGAATGCGTTTTTGAATTTCTTTACAATAAGATTCTCGCGGCTGATGAAATTGCTCTTCCCGTCTTTCTCTTTGTAGCGTGGTCGTTTGCCGAACTTTCTTCCACCTGGCATTGACATTGAGATTGTCGGCCCATTACCAAATGGCCCCCGATCTGGGAATCTAAAGATGTCCCTGAGTCTAGGCGCGAATGCTAGCAGTGGGATATCCGCATCGCAGTTGAAAAGCATTGCGTCAATGTGCTTCCTGTATAACGAGGGGCCCTCGGCCGCGAAGGGGTGTTTTGTGCCCTCGTGATACAGGCTGAACAAGTAAGTCGGATCGATACCTAAGCCGATGTAGTGATCGAAAACCTTTCCGAAATGTTTGAGACCGTCATCGCTATTCAGTGGTAGTTTCGTCGCCTCCTTAACGGCCTCGCGGCGCCACCTGAAATACTTCTTGAGCAGGCGCTTGCGATCCTCCTCTTCACAGAGATTGTAGATCTCAGTCCTCGCAGTAGGAGCAGCCTCGTCGGAATTCTTTCTAGGTCTCTGCAGGACTTCGCGCCAGATATTGCTGATCAGACGCCAAGCTTCCCATGGGGCCCAGCCTTTGTCTCGAAGGTAGCGAAGTTCCTTGTCGAAGGTCTTGATGGTGTCCTCGCACCAATCTGGATACTCTTCGTAGTCCTCGTCTTCGTCGTCCTCGGCTCCCGCGAGGTCACCCACTGGGTTGGCATCCTCGGGAGGTTTGACAGGATCACCATTGATAACTTTGGTGTCGCTCAAGTTGTCGGGCACATCTCCATCTTGATCGAAATCATCTCGACCGAACGTGGCGGATGAGTCTGGTTCAGAGATGAAGTCTTCATCCGTGTACGGCTGGTATGGGTGCACCCAGTTCCAGGGCCACCCGCTCCATTGAAACGCCATCTTGATTGATCAGGTTCGTCTTGCCGTGTAGTTGAGAAGAGTGCAAGTCAGGGAGCAACAGCTCCAGTTTCTGTAGACAACCCATGTTGAGGATGCACAAAGACCTTGTCGACTTCATCGCCGGATCCGGAGGTGTGCTCAGTGCGAAGTCGAATCCTCAATGCGGACAAAGGAAAAGTCTGCATTCCCGCTCTTGTGCTGCTGGAATGTAGACTCACAATGCATTTCGACGTTCCTGAGTTCGAGTTTGAACGTTCTGCATCATTAGGCAAAAATTGAATTGCTCGAATGCAAAAGTAAAGTCGGTCTAAACAGACATTCTTGTATACTGAAAGCACCACAAAAATGCAAAAAGATATTATCCGCTGATGTATAGCTCTGCACATTTGTTAGATTACATTGCAGACGATGGAAATTTCGAGTTGGACCTACTTGGATGGTTTCGATCCATCGACCTCCGGGTTATGAGCCCGGCTAGTGCTAGCGTTAGCACATGAATATCTGTCGTGAATGGGTCACATTTGGCGCATACCGCTCTTCCCCTGAGCTACAAACTGCTTCTATCATTAGCTTGTGCGCTTCTCAGTTGATTTGTGACTCGAGATGAAGGACGTACGCTTTGCTTTGATTGGATGAGCATCTTGAAACGTTAGTCGTTTATGTGTACTGGATTTGGAAGTTCCTTGTTACGAAGTTCACAGCTTTCGGCTTTTTGCCCTCGGCCCCTCGACTCCTCCATTTCGCGTGCCACACAATTCCTACTTGCCACACACTCTTTCTGCAACTCCTTCTATTACCCATATCGATCAACTTTATAGTTTCACGTCACAACGCTAAGGTCTCCACAAAACGAGAAATGATCGAACTCAAATTGAGTTTCGGTCTCGGCTTGTGGTATCGCTTCGATTATCATGGGCTACGGACGTCCCCAAACCATGGATTACGTCTGGACTGGCTGTCTGGTGCTGACCTTCAAAAGGATCTGTAATCGCAAAAGCCGTCGCGACCGAATGTAAGTTCCGCCCCTCAATTAGTGTGGCAGGCCGAAACTAGTCAGTGCTATGATCTGAGGCATCTCAACAGGATAGCATGTAGCGTGGGCGCCAGCATTATTTCCAGAGTGAATTTTGCAGACAATCGCTCGGCGCCCAGCCTGCTTAGGCATCGGATGGATCACGTTACGAGGTAGGCGAATAGCTTTGTCGACAGCTGGCCAGAGAGGTTTGCTTCGTATGGTCCGGAATGTCACGGGGCGAGCAGTACATCAGCTCTGAAATCGATGCTTGTCATGCGTCTGAACAAGTGGTGCTAGTCGCTCAGAAGAGTCCCAATAAATCCTCATTCGTCTTCTTCTGTCCACTGCCGTTCATCTGTGTTTGAGGCGGAGGCGGTTGGTCGTTCATGTCAAGCCCAGCAAAGCCATTCATCAAATCCTGGCTGCCACCACCGTTTGTGTTTGCTGGAGCAGATGAGTCTCCTAGGCCCATGAGATCTTCCAAGCCGCCTGATGGAGCTTGCGCAGACGTTGGTGATGTAATCGCAGGGCTTACGACTCTTTGCGGTGTGCCGGAGAGTCCTTCCAAACCCGATGCGCCCATAGCAGGGGCCTTCTGCATCGAGGCTGGCGCAGCGCCATCGAAGTCGATGTCCAGAAGGTTCTCGGCATTGCTTTGCGTTTGAGGTGCACTGTTCTGTCCGGCAATGGCCGCAGATACAGCTGCAGCTGCGATAGGATTGTCCCGAGCGTTCTGCTTGGCCTCTTCGATCGCCTCTTCTTGCAATGCTGATGATCTGCCAGCACCGAGGAACGCCTTGGGAGGCTTGTGGTAGACGGACGATAATGTTGATAGGTTTGGTAGAAGCTGTTCCAGCAGCGGAGCCGGAAGAACAGGAATCGTTGAGCTAATCGCTGGCCGCTGCGCCAAGACGATGTTCTTCGCTGTTTGTGGGTCGGCGGATAATAACCTCCAGTAGACGTATGCGCGGTCTCGGACATCAGGATTATCGTTCTCTGCAGTAGCGGCTTGGAGCACCTTTTGTACGAGGCCTTGTGACTCGTCGGGCTTCTTCAAGAAGAGCTTGACAACGGCAGTGATGATTTGCAGTTGGGTCTGTCAAAGTCAGCAAAGCAACAAAACCAAGGTTCTTCAACACTAACCTGGGTGAACTCTTCATTGAAGCCTTCCACAAAGCCTTCCAAGATATCGCCAGCATTTGAGATCTTTTCCGCATACTCGCCCACAATCCAGATCAAGCTGCCTCTTGCATTCGAATCGTCCAGGTCGTCGATGCATTGGCACAGTGTCGGTATTATGCCTTCGTAGCCAGGGTATTTTCGGAAGATATCTTTGATCACGACGATCACTTCTTGCACCACATACCCGACTTTGGTGTTTATAAGCTCCAAAAGCACGTTCACGGCCTTCTCAGCGCACTCCTCAATCTTGATCGCCACTTGGCTGATGGCACGAATAGCCTTCCGCACGAAATCGACATCAACTTCCAGAGCGTATTCTTTTAGTTCCATCAACAGCTGATCCACATTCTGTGAGTTTGCTATCCGAACCATGATCTCCAGCTTTTGTAGCTTTAGGTAGGGCGGATCATTGTATTTGCAGAAGAAGACACGCATCTCCTTATCGAGAATGCCAGGTTGCTTCTGTAGTAGAAGGTCGATGTTTCGAAGCGCGACATATTGGACCTCCGGCTGACTGGAGATGAGCGTGACCAGCGGAGGCGACATCTTCTTGATGTATGTGGCGTGTAATTGCGTATTTTCGATATGTTGCATATGCAGGAAAACGACCTTGACTGCCGCCAAGACGACGGATGGGTTGACATGCTGGAACTGCGGCATCACCCGTTCGCAGACATGTTCCGCCTCCTTCGTATCTTGCGGCTTGTACTCAGCCAGTGTTGTCATGATGGTGATGCGACCCCACTCCGTGCACTCATTAAGCGCAAGTAGCAGCTTCTTGAGTGTTTGGTTCGTCACCACGAGCGCTCGTGTCTCTGGTGCTGCCTCGCTGATCTCCCCGAGAGCTTGCACGGAGTTTGCAACGACCATGGGGTTACTATCGCCAATCATCTCTTGCAATGTCTCCAAAAAGCCTTCCTCGATGCACAGCGCGGGGTTCAGATCGAAGAGCTTGGCCACGCAGAGCGCAGCTGTTTTTCGCACGTACGGAGATTCGTCTTTCAGTGTCTTCCGTAGAGGCTCTTCCATGTAATCCACCATCTTCTCGACTCTGATGCAGCCCATAGTTCGTATCGCCAGTGCTCGGACGAGCGGGTTGGGGTCTTCGGAGTCCTGGACGAAGGTGTTGACCGCCAATATGCATAGGTCCGGATGTGATTTGGCGTAATTCATGAGGTAGAGATATACCAGCTTCT
The DNA here is from genome assembly GCA_031771865.1 of Nothophaeocryptopus gaeumannii. Lineage (NCBI taxonomy): Eukaryota > Fungi > Ascomycota > Dothideomycetes > Mycosphaerellales > Mycosphaerellaceae > Nothophaeocryptopus > Nothophaeocryptopus gaeumannii. The sequence continues at coordinate 766,204 of JASISA010000002.1, forward strand.
TCTGGTCCAGATCTGGTGTAGCGATGTTTTTGAGCACATCTGGAAACAGTGCTGAGACATCCTTGCCCAATGTCATGGACATGATAGTCTTCTGAATAGACTCCTTCCTTTCCCACGCATATTGAGATACCAGGCCCGCCCGCAGCTCAAATGTCTCTCCCTTCCGCGCTGTACCCAGCGCACTACGCAGTCTGTTGACCGCCATATTGACAGGTGAGGTTTATATTGGACCGGAAGGTGCTATCGCTCATGGGCCATACAAAGAGCGGGCGGTGGAGTAAGCTATCGACTGTGGATGGGAGAGGCGCTTCTCGTCGTCGGTCGTGCCCCCCGTCGTATTCGTGTCATGCAATGGATCCAGAAGGCCGTCAGATAGGAAAGTCGTGGGCGCGTACAGTGGGCGGACGGAGGCGTAGGGGAATGGAGATGCCTTGAACCAGAGCAGGCCATCCATCAACGTAGCTCAGAAAGCTGGACCCTGCCAAGACTGGAGACCTTCCTGGTTCACTTCGCGCTGTCGCTGCCTCACAGCACAGCAACATCAATCACTCAACATCGACAACATCAGCTTGTAGATACATCATAATGCTGATTGAAGACAATCCTTAATGCCCTAAGCATGGTACGAGCGAATTCCACATATCGTGGCACACATGTCACTTACATCTTACATCTGCTTAGCCGTCAAACCTTCCCAACCTGCGCCGGCTGTTTGTCGAAGCCCGTACAGAGGCAGAGGAGAGCGCGTATTCACGAAATGCGGTACGCGTTCATCTGGTCAAAACGCCGAGAGGGCATCACTGAGAGCTGAGACCGACGCGTAGTTCTACAATCTGGTCCTCTTCATGTCATCTGTTGCGGTCTTCAGTCTGGTCGCCCAGAGGATGAATGGCCAGCGATGAGCCTACCTTTGAGGCCTTACGGAATGCTATATTGCCACGGAGCGACTTCCGACCTGTCGGACCTGGCACGTCTGAGCGCGAAGATGGCCTTGAATGGCGATGATGTACGCGAGCTTTCGCCTTGAGCTGTTGTATCGCGCTCATCTCAAACCACGTATATCATCTTCCGACGAGAATCGTCAACGAGCTCCGCTGCGAAATTTGGATCATCTTCCGAACGAAGACATACGTGCCCTCCATCGAATGAACCGACCAGAGCAAAGCAGCACAGAAGGCCTCGTGGAGATCGATTCTGGCGCGATTCTGGTGAATCACCGATCTTTTGTCGCTGGTAATAACGGAAGAGCCTGAGTCACGTTGACCTCAAAGGCTAGGCGTACGATGCTCAAAATCTTTGCAGCGTCTACACTGTTGCGGAAAGCATATCCTTCAAATACCGCAGATAGCCGCGCCGCAAGCTCGCAGCAGTCGGAGCTTCCTACCCCAGGCTCCGTCTCCGCCTTTGTTCCGCCTTGCTTCTCCGACGTTCAATTTTCTTCCGACAACAACGCTGCTGCAAGTAAAACTTCCTTAGCAGGGTAACAAGGAAACTTCTCACGACCGATCGTCCTGTCTGTGGTCGCAACCTCGCAGCATAACATAGCTGGCCTCAATAATGTCGCAATGCTGAAGAATCGAGCCACTAACGAACTTTATTAATCCATGTTTATCTACGCCCTCCCGCCCTACCGAGTTCACTCAGCGGCTGCGGGTCCACATCGTCTGCACTTCAATATTTAGTCCCAAATTTCCGTCGACCTCACCTCTACTCTTCACCTTGATCATCGGCAAGTCGTACAAGTATCAAAGGCACAGTAATGGCGGTCCTCGACGAAACGGCACCGCTGCTCACGAACGAAGACATCCAGGTGCCCAGTAATCTGGACGACGAGACTCGCAAATTTGTCGTGGACTTCGATCCCAATGGCGACTCCGACAATCCCATGGAATGGTCAAAGGCATACAAATGGAGTGCCACCGCATTACTTGCGCTCACGGCGTTCACAGTGTAAGTTGACACCGGAGATTCCACCATTTGCTCTGCATCAGGTTTGCAAGGATGCATCCTGACAGATGAGAATAGGACTTTCACATGTATCTCGGTGGTTCCCGTAGCCAGTCACATTGTCGCCGATCTTGAAGGGCATGGCAGCAAATCTTCAAGTGTTTTGCTGGTCACCATCTGGGAGCTTGGAGAAGCGGCGGGGCCGCTTTTCATTGCCCCATTGAGTGAAGTTTTCGGCCGATACCCAGTGATGAACGCCGCCAACGTCTCGTTCATCGCGGCCACCCTCCTGGCGGCTTTCTCGCCCACAGCGGCGATTCTGATCTCTGCTCGCTTCTTGACCGGCTTGGCCGTTGCTTCGAACGTCCTCAACCCTGCGATCGTCGGGGACATGTTCATCTCTGAGCAGAGAGGCTCGGCAATGAGCCTGATTATGCTGGCTCCTCTCGTTGGTGGCGCTATCGGGCCTGCCATCTCTGGCGCAATCGCAGAGAACATCGGATGGCGTGCAGTGCTTTGGATCTGCGCTGGCTTGGCGGGATTCTGCGAGATCATGTTCCTGACCTACTTCAGAGAGACTTTCAAAGTACCGATCCTGGCGAAAAGAGCTGCTAGGTTACGGAACGAGACTGGCAATCCCAACTATCGGACGCTTTTCGAGACCGAAGGCGCGGAGAAGAAGACTTCTATCTTGGAATCCGTCATGCGCCCAGCCGTTGTACTCTTCAGTTCTGGTGTTCTACAGGCCATGTCCATCTTCGGCTCGGTGTCTTTTACCTACTTCTACATCATGTCCACCACACTTCCGGACCTTCTGGAGACGATCTACGAGCTCACGCCTGCACAAACCGGAGCCGCCTTCATTTCGTTCTCAGTTGGAAGCCTCATCTCCGTGACGATCTGCAATCGCGTTCTGGATAGGATATACGTCCACCTGCGAGACACGCGTGGCAAAGGTGTTGGACACCCAGAGTACCGGCTCCCATTAGTCATTGCCGGTGGTTTCTCTATGCCATTCGTCGTAGCTATGTACGGATGGGCAGCTGAGCTGAAGGCGCCACTGCCGATATACCTAGCCGTCGTGGCATTGCTGGGTGCCTGTCTGATGCTCGGGTTCCTGCCATTAATGGCCTACGTGGTGGACGCTTTTGGTCTGTACTCGGCTTCGGCCATGACGGCTGTCATTGTTACGAGGTGTCTGGTGGGTACTTTCTTGCCTCTGGCCACTGAGCCTTTGGTCGGAAAGCTGGGTTATGGTCTGGCGTTCACGGTTCTTGGAGGCTTGACTTTGACTTTGGCGCCGTTGCCGGTGCTCGTCATGAGATATGGGCAGAAAATGAGGACGAGAAGTGCGTATACGAGGCAAGAGTGATGACTGATGGAGATGGATTTTCTCCGGGTCGGACGATATTGATGCGTTCCAGCTTGGGCGTCACAGGACTCTTGAAAGGTGATTTCGGTCTGGGTAGGGAGTTAAAATTCCAAAAGTCGCTATCGATATATGTGGATAGATTCATCCAAGAAATCGCGGGTACAGGTAGCACGGCGAGGGGCGCAAGCTGAGCTGCTTTCTATTCACCATGTCGCTCTCATGTTGTGCGACCGACATGGCTTCCCAACATCTCAGCTCAGCCTCTTGCGCGGTTTGTCTTGGGCGCCAATACATTCTCGGCGCCTCGCTAGTATAGCACAGCTAGAGGGGCCTCCTGACCTCGTCAAGGCCATTCCAGCGCTCTGAATCATCGAAATGTCAAGTAGCGAGCCTAGACCATCGAGCAGGCGCTATGAAAGGCTTTCTTCGTTCTGCGAAGGACAACCGCCCGGAGTTGAACACGACTTGGAAGAACATCTGAGGCTAGAGCAAACCTTTAAGGGCAATTATACCACAGGCCACGCGCAAGTGCAGTCTGGTAACGTTCGTACGGAAAGTGTAACAATATAGGGCGGCCCCGTCATCAATGTTACCTTTAAGGTGTTCGGGAATGTCATCGTCCAGGGCAGGCTGGAGTATCAGACAACGGTGAAGCCTTCATCCTCAACCATCAAGGACGCATCTTCGCTCGTCAAGCTTTATCAACCACTAGCGGGCCTGCTGTATCAAACCTCCGGACCCAATGGTATTGAAAGAATCATAAAAGATCAAGGGCCTAGCAACGACCACTTAATGAACCTCGTAAATGCCACAAGATCAATTTTGGTGGCACTTAGATACGAGCCTTCTGGGAAAGAATCTTGGAGCGCAGCTCTAACACGAGCGAAAGATGCCTTGGTTCAGAATTTGCAGCAAGCCGCTTATCATGTGCACAAGGTCGGCTCGCTCAGAGTAACATCAACACAGCTGGGCTATGTCTGCCACTTTGAAGATGCTCATGGGTGCAAGATGGCTTTTGAGGTGGGAATTTTCGGCGAATGGGAGGTACGCAGTCCAATCCGCCATCCATTCCAATCGTCGAAACTAATTCACGAGGCTCGATAGCACTTCCATCAGGAGCTTGAAAAGACCTGCCAGTCAAAGCTCATCGGATTCATCAATTGCAGGAGATATCGCTTATTTGACAAGGAGCTCGACCGCTTGGTTGCTCCGTTTGCCCTGCGAACCTCTGAAATACTCTTGGCCGGGCACTACATTATCATGAGCGTCTTCTATGACTCCTCAGAAGCACATTCACAGGGCTGTGCTGCCTGCGGGCACTTGCTCCTAGATGCTTCGCAAGCAGAACTTGTATGGTAAGCCGCCACCGCTCCAGTGCTTTGCGCACACTTCCAGGCTGGGTCACTAACATTATGGAGCACCGCATGCGGATGCGGAACACTCTACGAAGACACGGTGTCCAGCGTAATCTCTTCGCCGCACGCCCCACCTCAAAAGTCGTGTTTTACCCATGAACCCCAAAATTTCCGCCATGTCACGATCGGTGTCTGAAATCCGGCCGCGGGCCACCAGACTTTCCAGAAGATGCCCTCGTTGAGCATGCCGTAGCAGGCGCTTCCCGCGATCAGATTGAAGAATTAGACCAAAGCCACCTTGATCCGTCTCTTGGGAAGCCTGTGTCAGAGTGAAGCAGACGGAGTGCCGCGTCAACGCTAGGATACGGAATTGCCGGACTAGGTAGATTCTATCTCACCAAGTGTACGCCTGCTGAAAGTTTCCGATATTTTGTCAGCACAGCAACCTAGACTGCCTTTCCAGGAATAAAACCCTTTCCAGATCACTTTGGTACCGCAACTCCTTAGTAGCTAGGTCTTTCACCATGCCAGCAGGTCCTTCCCGGAGCTCATACTTATCTACCGTCTGGCTACTAGACGATTCAACATGCTCATACCACAAATGGACCCCATATGCTTTCCGCAATGCATCCATAATCAACACTTCAACCGAGCACCATGCTCGACGATGATATTGATCATCTACTAGACTGATGAGCGCATTACACTGAGCCAAGATCATTGGAAGAGCAGCTATTCCCGGCAAGGGGTTATCTTGATCAATACAGGCAAAGTCTATCCAAATTCCCAAGTCTTCCGGATTGATGTCTGGTCGGAGCTTTAGAAAATCCTGAACGGCGGTCAGCGTTCGGCGGTACTGGCGATGCTCAGCGTCGTCCGGAGAGGTTGCCCATGGATCCTTGTTGATCCATCTGTAGGAAATAAAGATGATGTATTGTGCGGAGGTGTCCACGGACGACTCTTTGGTGATGCCGTCACTGGATCTGGGAAGTTTTCCAAATCTCGCGAACTCGGGATACGGAATGAATTTCAATCGATCGAAGGCTTTCTTCTTCCCGGTATCGGAATTGAGAGCGTTGGCATATTCAGCACGAACTCCTTGCAGACTTGAAGCGCCGCGGTTCATCAAAATCGGCCGCATTTTCTCTTGGAAGATTTCGCGGTAGCCTTTCCGTAGGTTCGACTCTTGAAGTCTTTTGGCGATCTCGAATGTGATATTTGTATGGAGGCCGCTCTTGAGCAGCTGGCGTTTGAGACCACGGACGACGACTCTCCTGGCGGTTTCGCTTTCGTTGAACACAGCGTAGTCCAAGGGAGTGTAAGCATGTTCGTCTCTGACGTCAAAATCAGCTTCCACCCGCAACAGCCCATCAAGGTATTCGCAGTGCTCTCTTGATGGTTCCTTAGAGAACGCGATGGTCGGAGATGCTCTTGTCGATGCCTGGATCTCGAAGCGAGCCTTTTCTTGTTGGCCGCCACGCATCAACGCCCTGCTGTAGAAAAACCGTGACATGGCTTCCACAATAGGGTCCGGCAGTCCTTCGGCGAGGTCCAACGATTGATACGCAACGTTGATCGCAAGCTGATGTTGTTGGCGAGCACTGTAGCATAAGGACAGTCTAGCTAGACCTATTGCTTCTAGTGTCCCAACATATACCAGGTCCCGGCTGTAGCGCTCGCTCTTGAACTGGTCTCGGAGGTCGCGCGCGCGCTGTACACGTTCCTGCAGTTGTCCTTCCGCTAATCTAAGCAGTACTTCCTGATTTGTGGCCTGAAAAATTTGGTAGTTCGCCATGCCGAGATTTCCAACAGCTCTGCAGAGCTCTTGATTGTCGTCAATTCTGTTGGCAAGATCGTACTGTCTTTGAAAACAGACTTTTGAATCTTCTACATGGTCCATGTGGCGATGAACCACGCCGAGCTCACCCAAGGCCTGTGCACGCAAGCGATCTGTAGCGGATACCTCGCACAGCACTTTTTCAAGAAGATCCATAGCCTGTGCATATCTTCCCATACATCTGTTGACATATCCGAGCTCCTTCAGCACTCTACATCGGTAATACGTTGATTCGCGCAATGTTTTTGATTCGTTGCATACTTGCCACGCACTGGTGAGTGATCGTAAAGCAAACTCCCACTCTGCTTGCCGTGCGTGTTGGGCACTTCTCGACATCAACGCCTCCCAATGCCGTATCGTCTGAACAGCATCAGCAAGCGAAGTCGCAGATTGGTCTGTCACCTCTCGAACTTGCACCGATGACTCCTCATCGGCTGGACCCAGCACTGGTGCATCGCTCACGAAACCTCTAGTGGAGTCGAAAAAGAAAAGTGTTGCATGAAACCTGTCAGGCTCAACCTCTGTTCGATGTAGATCGCCGGCAGGTACCATGTAGCTCATGTTCGTTGTGTGTACTGCCGATCTCAACGGCTTTACACGAACGTAACGGTGGGTGTTGACAACTTTCGAGTACGATTGGTGCGTCTTGTACGTGGAGCCAGCATGTTTGTCTCCAGCCCAGGCAATGGAGTAAATGCTCATGTCGCCCGCCTCTGGACGTGTAATGGCTTCAGCGGAGTATGAATGATCGATGCCTGTTCCAGCCAAGACCCAGCTTTGGGCATGTGGCTGATGAGAGTGTATGGCGAAGCCGGGAGCTCCTCGCTGCCCGTCAGGGATCCATACGTGCAATCGAAAGAGTTCTGCAATCCGACCATTCTTGATGAGACTGCACAGTGGCATTGATATGAAGCCTTGGGCACTACGAGACGGGCGGAACGTCTCGATAGCTGTTGCATTGCAGTGAAGAGCGTCGTGGAATATTTGCCAAACAACACCGATCTCAGCGGCTGTCGACTCCTGATTCAGACGGGATCGCGCTCGCAGCGTAGCAACTCCCAGTACTACCTTCGCGAATTGCAGCTGAACATGTTGTCCTGTGAACGTTTGCTCTAATGCTTCAAGCCGCTCGAAAACACCCCACGCATGCCTACGTATTTGTAGATACCTTCGAAGCGATAGCAACTCTCCGGCGTCTCTGTGGGCAGCGATTGCAACACCGTCAAGCACGGTACAGAGATCGTCAGGTGCTAGGTCCAGAGGATCACCATCGTACTCTGCCCAAGCGCAGCTTGTTTCCCTGAGATTGGAAGGCTTCGCGTCCGGAGGATACCGCCGCGAGCTGGCAATACCTCTCGCTTCGACCGAGCTGGAAGCAAAAACTCGAGCCTGCGAGTGAGCGACCAGCCCAGTGGAGTCCGAGCGGCTCAAGAAGGGTGCTGAGACAGGCACTGAAGGCACAGAGGCCAGTCGGAGATAGCTCTTGAATCGCCAGGCTCTGTTGATATAGGACCGGGCATCATGAACTTGTGTAGTATAAGCCTTCGACCAATTTGCTGTGATCAGTTTCATTACGGATTCAGCGACTCGATGTCATAGAAGCTGTGCCGAGATTACTGGACAGTATCGTTAGCATGATGAGAAGCCTGATGATACCAAGCTGGGCGGTGCAAGAAGTGTCCTCACTGTCTTCCCCCAGTCTGCACGACTCCATCGTCCTTCCAACGTCGAGGGAGCAGCGGGAGCAACCAGCGGCCCGCGCGGACCGACGGCCGGAGTTCAACCTTCTTACTCTCAGCCTTCCCAGCCTGACTTCAACAAGTCTCTCCAACATGAACATTGGGAGAGGTGCATTGCGATGTCACTCTACGCCGACCTACCACTGAAAGCTCAGAGTCAAGTTCGACTACTATCATTCACGCACCCAGACAGCAATGGCAAGATCGAGCTGCAGCTCAGCCCCGGTCGACTACTTGAGAGTGTCCGGTCAAAGTACATCGCGCTGTCGTATACATGGCACTGGCCATTCGGGAACCCAGATCGAGATGCAGATGGGTACAACACAGTTGCGGAAGAGATCAAATGCAATGGCTATGATCTCAAAATCGCCAAGAATTTACATGACTTCTTGGATGCAGTTCGGCAAAGGCCGGAATGCAAGACAAGCGACTTTTGGATTGATGCTCTCTGCATTGACCAGAGACTTTCAGGCCATACGTTTGAGAAGCGAGAGCAGATTAAGATCATGGCCAAGATCTACAAAGAAGCAAAAAATGTCATCGTGTGGCTAGGACAGGAGGATGATGATACCCCGCCCGCAATACGACTGATGAATGAATTGTGTAGATTGGCTCCCGAAGAACGACTCGGAGTGACCCCAGTGACTCTTGATAGCGATCAAGCGAAAAGTTTATCTGAGGATTTCCACAAGATCACGGGCTGGCAACCCTTGGCAAGATTCTTCTGTCGTCGTTACTTCAAGCGAGCCTGGGTCGTCCAGGAAATCATTTGCGCCAAGAGAAGTGGGCTGTACGTCCTCTGCGGTTCTCAAAAGATCCTCTGGAGCCGGATCCAGACCACATCTAACTTTATTACTGACAGCTCCTGGGGACGACTCTTTCAGTCACCCGGCTTCACAGGAATTGATGGTGGGTTGCAGCCGCATCACGGTGGTCCAGCAACACTTGCAGAAACCATTAGCAACAAGATGGAAAGAAGTGAGGAGGTCTTTACATACTCTCTGATCCGTTCCAGAGAGTACGACTGCGCGAAACCAAAAGACAAGATCTACTCTCTTGTAGGATTGCGCCATCTCAAGGACACCGCTGTAACCTTTACCATCGATGTCGATTACGATCAGCCAGATTGTGATATATACACGCAGACTGCTATTCATATACTTGATTCGACCAGAGACCTTCTATTGTTGTACTATGCAGAAGGCGAGGACTACCGCAAAATCGAACACTTACCCTCTTGGGTCCCCGATTGGAGCGTGGAAGCAGTCGTTGGGCTGGGCATCGTTGGATACAAAAGGTACCATGCAGCTGATGCAGAGCAATGTCATTACAAGGTCCATGGAGGTGGTTCTCGCCCGCATACAGCAACACTTGAGCTGAAAGCCTGGCCTCTAGATACCATCCGCAAAACCGGGGAATCGAAAAAAGAAGTATATCGTGGGACGCCCTGCGCAAAATGGCTTGAAATAATACTTGACCTCGGGCAGGAGTACGTCCACTATGGCCACCGCGAGCAGACTAAAGACGTTTTCTGGCGAACGCTAGTCACCAACACAGATCGAAGCCATCTTGGCATCGATGCGCCTGATCAGGACCTTGAGAAGGCTTTTGCGCACTGGCTTTCGCGAACGTGCCGTGGTACTCCGCATCCTGAATATGACACAATACAAACGAGTCTGGACACACTCGCTGCGTGGGGATCACCATTACCAGCTGGCCGAGTGAGCACGGATGAGTCCAATCGCTTCGCATCGATCTTTCGCCACACGAATTGTCTTCGACTGTTCAGTACGACGAGTGGCTTACTGGGTTTGGGTACTACGTCGCTCCAGAAAGAAGACATAGTGTGCATTGTGCCGGGCTCTCGCGTACCTCTCATCTTCCGCCCTGCCCATTTTGCAAGAGAGACACAGGAGGGCAGCAGCTTGTATCGATGCCAGACACTGCACGACAAGCCCACGCATATTTTCAATGGCTACGATAGAGCGTGGAATCTAGTCGGTGCGTGCTATCTGCACGGTGTCATGCACGGCGAAGCAGCTCGTCTCTTCAAAAATTCAGGCAAAGAGCTGGAGACTGTGATGGTGATCTGAAGTATTGTGGTTTGCCAGGAGGTCGCACTTGTCTTTTCACATCCATCCCGAGCATGGCCCACTCATCTGCATGGTATCGAAGCTTCTTTCGGAAAGAACAAATTTCTCCGACTGAAATACGCTGGGCGAGCTTACAGCCTGCCTGTCCCCGAATGCTTTGTTCAAAAACGCTCCAATCCTTGCAAGAGCGGGCATACACAACGTTCCTTACGTTTTGCGTATTAAGAGAAAAAAAGACGACAGACTTGAGCGTAGTGCAAAGTCTCCCTTGGTACATCAATCATCACCCAGAGCTGCGAGATCGCGAGAATTTTGGTGCCGGATATAAACAGGACTTCGATGGCCATTGCAATAGAGCTGGCGAGGAGGTCTGCCAGACCTGGTCCGAAGGATATCGGACGCGACCCACTTATCGATCTTCGTCTGGTACGGCTCTCATCCATCTGCGCAGAAGTTGTGGAGTCCCCTGGCGGAGTTCTGAGCCCCCAAAGAACCGGAAGTTAGACACGGTAAGAAGCCGAGTATTCTGTGACATATCGAATTCCGTTTGCCAGTTCACTCCCTTTTTGAGCATTCAGGACTCAAGCTCGCTGTCATGGCACGATCTCATCTCATTGCAACTACGAAGCAAGCAGTAAAAGAAACACCTCAGGAGGTCTTCAACTTCTAGCTGTTCTCTTGCAATGCCATCATTGCATTCAGTGGAGTTGCTAAGGAATTTGATGAAGGCATGATGTAGCCAACGTCTCTGAATCAAGCCCTTTTCCCGTGCTGACGAGCCGCCGCGCAGGCAGCGTAGGATCAAATGTCGTACAGAGCAAGTTCGAATTCACATTTGGTGTCTCGAATCAATCGGAAGACCAGTATGCCAACACCGAGGGCTGGCATGTTTCAATGACCACGGCCGGTGTGTCTTTGGCTGTCTCTTTGTGAGCCTTCGCGATTGATAACATCTTGAAAGCACACAATCTGACGAGATCCAGTGCTCTTGGCTGAACTCAAAGCTCAGCCGTATGAGAGTGCTCCAGCTCCATACTCTGATTTACGTTGCCGGCTTTCTCGGCCAGACATTCAGCGGTGGGTCACTTGCAGGCCTCTACGCATCCCGTGTAGTCGCCGGCTTTATAATCGGCGACACGACGGTCGTGCCTAGCATATATATCTCGCAGAGGTATGATCTCTCATCGCCTGACATTAGACCGAAAGCTGACTAGGTTTTAGATTGCCCCGAGTCCATCAGAGGTCTGATCACAGAGCAATACGCTTGCTGTCAACAACTTGGCTTCGTCTTCGGCTTCTTCATGAATTACGGCGTCACCAAATACCACGCAGGCACAATCCTCCAATGGCAATTACCTATCATTTTACAACTCGCCCCTGCTGCGATATGGGGCATTGACAGCCTCTTTGCTGCCGAATTGCCTCGTGGGCTTTTGGCTGCCAATCGACGATCAGAAGCGATTCGTAGCTTGTGCGACTTCGACATCTCCCAATCGAATATCCTCTCGTTGCTCTCGAACTCGACGCCATGCGAATGCAAGTTGATCATGGGGGAGAGTCGGTCGCTGGAAGCACACAACTCGACTTGCTGAAAGAGACTCGACTCAGTAGCCAATCGTCGCAGATTTACGTTGATGGTCATGGCATATCTATTTGCTCAATGGTCGGGAGCGAATGCCATTACTCAGTATTCGCCGACTATATTTGGATACGTAAGTCCTCACCCCCTACCACCGGAAGACACAAAAGAGACCCAGTGTGACATCTAGCTCGGCGTCCCCAACAACGAACTAACCTTCCTCACGACCGGAATCTACGGCCTGGTCAAATCCCTCTCAGTCTTCCTCTTCGGTCTCTTCGTTGTCGATATCTCTGGTCGGCGAAAGCCCCTGCTTACCGGCATCATCATCCAAACGTCAACATTGATCTTCGTCGGAGCATTGCTCGGCGCCTCAAATGGCCTCTCTTCAGCCCAAATCGCCGAAGACGGGAACCTACGCCAAGCCAGTGTCGCTTCTATCGTCGCCATCTTCCTACACGCCGTAGAATGGAGTATCGGCTGGTTCTCGATGCCATACCTAATCAATTCAGAAATCTTCCCCACAACGATTCGAAGCGTCAATATGTCGATATTCATGGCTTTGCATTGGGCTTGGTATTTTGAGATTTCGAGGGCTATGCCCAGCTTACTCGCTGCGACGGATCGATATGGGGCTTGTTTGTTCTTTGCGGGAATTTGTGCGTTGAGTTTAGTGTTTGCGTGGTTTTGTATGCCGGAGAGTAGGACATCTTGCTAGTGTAGACAAGAAGAGGCTAATAGCGAGAATAGGAAACTGCTGGACGGAGTCTGAAGAGTCTCGACAAATTGTTTAAGAGGCCGATCTGGACGATTTGGAAAGTTGCTTATTCGAGGGAGCAGGATGTTCTTGAGGTCGTGAAAGTTGAAGAGAAGGCAAAGAAGGATCACTATGTGGAGCAGGCGTAGCAATCTGACGGGAGAGACGTGGTTTGAGAGGCTGTCGGTGGCGATGATCGCAGGGTCTGGCTCGAATTAGGACAACAAGGCTTGGACTTTCGAACAACAAAATCATCAATGGTCCCTTCATCGATTACGAACGCTCAGCTTCGGCATACTGGACATAAGTCAGACATAATAGAGTGTTATGCGGTCCTCGGTCGATCAATCCGCAGCTGGGGTGGAAGCTGTAGCTGGAGCTGGAGGACAAAGCCAGCCGGCTTCATTCATCTCCAACTTTCATATCTTGGCTCTCAAATGCGAACCTTCACGACTCCTAGGCATTGCTACCCCAACTAGCACATATAATGTCTCTTCCTCGCTGACCCACTCATCCTGACCAATCAGAAGCCTCCCCTTGTAGCTCAGCTGGAGTATGTTGCCATATCTTGTGAACGTCTTGAATTGATTCTAATATGTCCACAGAGAGCGTGGGACTGTAACGGAAGAGTTATCCCGAGGCCATCAGTTCGATCCTGATCGAGGGGAATTTCCTTTTGCGAATTCCTGAGTCATTGGAGACGCGGTTGCAGTTTTATTTGTGGGAATACATGCGAACACGAGCTCGAATACGGACCAGATATTCCCTTCTGAATTGCTTTTGCTTCATTGTCACTGTGTTTCGATGTCGTGAGAGTGTGGAAAGACACTGAGATCTCGGACTAACGAAATTTTCGACAAGCCGGCGAGAGATGGTTGACAGCCTTCGGAGGCTCATGAACGTTGGAGGACTTCTTTAATAGATTTGGTTGTTTCAAAGCATATTGTTTGGTTGCTTTGGAGTCCATCAATTCTTCAGTTTGACTTTCTTCACTGTGCGGCATATGGCGGCCTCAAGCTCAAACAGAAGGTCCGTGCGCTGCATGTGCAAACCTTATTCCACGAGAGACTGGCGGCTGTCAAAGAATGAACGATCATCATTTTTCTTCTACATGCACAACGTGACAGGGTATCGACTGATCATCACACCTTCCCATCAAACCTACGCATTGATCACGGAGTCTCCTCCGCATCAGCGCCTTCCCTAACGCCACGACCCTTGTACTTGGTCTCCTCGATCAAGTTCAGCTCATCTTCCTTCGCATCGAGGCTTCTCCAAGTAAACCAGAAACCAACCCCGCCGACGAAAGCGAGGATAGCGACGATAGCATAGTTCCATGTGAGAAGAGGATCCGCAGCCAGAGGCACGAGAGCCTGACCAATTGCAGCTGCGAAAGCGCTCTGCACAAGATTGACACCCATGACCAGGCCACGCATGTTCTCCGGAGCTTTCGAGAAAGCGTACTCTAGGCTGGTGATCGATGCAAAGATCTCAGAAAAGGCGATCAAGCAGTATGGTACAGCCTGAACCCATACGTTGATTGGTGCCGTGCAGCCCTCCCCTGTGCTGACATCGCTGGCGTCGCAAGGCGATTTCTGGTAGATGTAGTACTGCAGCACAGTCGAGGAGATCATCGCAGCCGAGGCAATGAAGAAACCCCAAGTGATACGCTTGATGGGTGTGAAGTGGAAGCCAGCCTTGCGAATCGCAGGGTAGACGAAGAAGTCCATGATCGGGATGAAAATGACGAGAGTAATCGGGTTCAAGTTGTTGATCAGATCGTTGGGGACGCCGTTCAGCTCCATCGTGGCGGACTGAGAGGTCAAGTTGTTGACCATCTGGTTGTATGCGAGCCAGTACAGCGGCAGCCAGAAGAAGACCTTGCAGGCATTGAAACCACGAGCAACCTGATCGACCCAGTTGTCGTCAACGCCTTGCAACCAAGCGGGCGCGGCATCTCCGAGGCGGCTTGGCTTGACGCGCTCCCAAAAGTCGTCACGCTTGAAGTTGCGGTATGTTGTTACAGGGTTGACCGCCCAGCATCCCTTCGATGCGAGGCTGAGCACCCTGAATGACTTAGAAAGGACGGACTCCGTTGGTGGCGTCAGCTTGTAAAACTTCTTGCAGACAATGAGCACGACCGGCGCAATGAAGAACATGAAAGTCGGGAGGGCGTAGGCCAGCCAGAAGCCAACGTAACGCTCGGCGTAGACCATGCCGATGCTACCGGAAAGCGATCCGAGGTTGATCATCATGTAGAAGTAGAGGAAGACACGGGAGTATGTGACTTGCGGATCCTTGATGACACGCTCGCCGCTCTTCAGAGTGACGATTACTGGGCGAGTCTGTGAAATCTGTTCGGCCAGCAAAGGAGAGATATTGGACTTGAAACCTCCAGTACCGATACCCATAATGACGAGACCAACGGCAAAGCATCCAAGAGCGCCTGAAGGGTTGTCCATGACACTCGGGATGGAGGAGCAGATGAGAATGATATGTCCAATGATAGCCGCGAGAATGGCGAACTGGACAGTCATGAAACGTCCGAGGTATGTGTCTGCAATATAACCACCAACCAATGGCATGGAATAGGCCCAAAACTGATTGAAAGTCTGTAAAAGTTGTTAGCATTTTGTAAAACGTACAAGCTCCCAATACTCACGGTAAGACCGGTTGAGGCTCGCTGGCCCTGTCCGAGACCGCCGGCCTGAGTGCAAGAGTCGACGTCCCACCCGGGAGCATTGTAGCAAAGCGCGCTCTCTACGATCTCGCCAGTTCTTGATCCGAACGGGCGTGGTTGTTGGATGAAGTTGACAAAAACCGCCGTTGTTCCGTAGTAGCTGAATCGTTCGCAGAACTCGACAAAAGTGATCGTCATTGCGGTCCACGGGATCTTTCCAGACACTCGGCGGAGCGTCTTCATCTCCTCCATGGTGGGCTCATGCTCGTAGCTGCCGCTGTGCGCTACAGACGATGACCCGACATCATACTCCTTGGTCGTTTGCCCGTAGATGGCAGCCTTTTCTCGCTCCGCGGTAATGACACTGGGTCGGCGTGCTTCAGCCATGACGGCCAGGTCCTGCTCGAGCGGTGCGCTCATCGCGAATGTTAGCCCGTGTAATGAAGGATAAGAATGCGTCGACTGCAATACGAAGGCAGTGCGACGGAGACGACCGATTTATATACCGGTATGAATGGCTTCAATGACTTTCTCTGAAAGACAAGGTGTCGAGCACGACATTCATATAGCTTCTTCCAGGCCGTATGAAGGCAGCTACTAGAGGATCAGCACCCGGGTTTCTGTACCGCGCTTGGCAGATATGTATTACAGTAGGCGCACCGCACGCGGTTGGCACGCGACCGTATCGACCCGATCCCCAATCGGGTCAAGGAATTGCAGACGTTAGTGTGTTGTACAGCGGCAGAAGCACAGAAGACAGCTCTCCGCTCAGCCCATAGGATCTGGATATACTACCGTAACATTACTTGCCACAGAACGAGCATGGCCAAGGCGGAGGTCAGACCACGACAGGAAGGTGCGATAAGCAATGGAAGAGCCGTCGCGATCCCAGACGCCCTCCATGGAACTTCATTGCTTGCGACAGGGAGACCCAACCCATTTCGACGGATGCGTCTGCATAGCGTCTTGGAGCCTCCTTGGCAGCAGGGCCTGGGCACCGCGGTTCATGTTGGTTTGTTGATGACTGCGTGCTGAAGCAAATGCGGTATGTATTACAGCGGATGGCAGCGGTCTTGGGCTGATCGGTGGCCGTCGTCCTAGGCCGACATATCGATGCTCAATATGAGCAGTCGAAGGATGAGGATGATTTTGTGAAGAAGAAGGTTAGAAAGGAAGACGAAGGATGCGAGTCATCGAGTCTTCGATCTTGGCATCTCCACGTCCAATCACCAACGCTCCCCGAGGTACGCCAGGGGGCCCCAACAACCATCTCCCTTATCTTTACAACCCACATGTTCGACAGGGAATGGAGGATTTTTAGAACACCGCAAAATGGTTTCGCTAAGGCCGTGGATGCTGTGGCGAACCTGCTCTCATTCTTGGCCTGACCTTGAAGCGGCCCCCACATGAACAGCCTCTTCCAGATATCGGATTGCGAGGAATGGGCAGTGGTCTCTCCTGGGGCTTTCGCAGTAGGTTCAGGTGAAAGAGCGGCTGCAAGTCTTAAGCTCCCCGTCCTCGCCAACTCTGAGTTCGCATGCCAATGGATAGCTTTGCTTTCAGAGTGCGGAGACAGCCGATGTCGACGACCAGCAATGGACCTTGCATCGCATCCGCCAAATGGACACAGACTTCACCAGGTCGAAGTGCTGAAAAGCAGGATGTACCAGATTCGACGTCTTGCTCTCCGAACGAGATTTCATCGACGGCATCGCAACCTTCGAAATTCAGTGCTTCAGGCCTCCAACTGAATCGAAGGGCGCTAAGACCGCTTGGCTGGACGCCTCTTGTTGCTACTCTCGTGCAGTCGCGCCGTGGCAGAGTCTTCTTTTACGCCATAGGCCAGCCGACCTTCCTGTTGCGTCGTCTTCGCGGTTTGCGGAGCAGACCATGTTCTTGGAGAGATGAGCTGCATACACATTGACCGAGAAGGTCAATAGAACACATATGCATACAGCACTGATATCGGCGAGCCCGGTGACCAGATCCTTCGAAGGCAAGACGGCAAGAGATGAAGGTCGCCAAGTCGTACTGGAATTGTCAAGTCTTGGCTGCACAAAATCTTGACCTCCCTCCCCTTTATGTGTGGAGGCTAATCGTCGGTGTCATTGAAAACGATACGAGTTCTCACGCGGTGCCTGCGGAGCCGAACAGGTGAGGTTAGCAGTCTCGTTCGCAAGATCTCACTACTGGCGTTTGTGCTTACGTCCGTGCGCAAGTAAGCACTCGTCCTGCATACATCCTTCGACCTCACCTTATAATGCTGGAGAGCCGCTACATGGTCGACCACATTTCATGATATAAGCGAAGCCAAACGGCCATATCCGATTCAGTGTCGTGAACACTTGAGGCCGCTTTGCACTATGAAGATGCTCCCACGTTCCGTCCAACGATCCTTATTGTGACTTGTCGAGCTGCAGGGTCAGGCCCAAGTACAATGCGTTCGCTCTTTCAATGATGCGCTTTTTATCACCTGTAGTCTGCTAATTTCGCTTGCTCACAGAGGCCGGAGCTGACCCAAACCGTGTAACGATCTATGGCGAGAGCGCGGGCGGCATTTCGATTGGCAAGCATCCCATGGCGTACGGCGGTCGAAACGATGGCCTCTTCCACAATGCGATACTAGAAAGCGGCGGGCCGTTGGAGAAATGGCCTTACGGGTTCAAGAATGCGACAGAGTACATGCAGATCGTCTATCGCAACCTCACTGACTCGACTGGCTGCTCGAATGCCTCGAGCTCGTTGGAATGTCTTCGTCAGCTGCCTTTTGACGAACTGAATGCTGCGTTAAGCATCACGAACACTTCGGTCTCCGGTACTGGTCTCGGTCCGTTCGTTGCCATGATCGATGGAGACATCCTGCAGGAGCCAGCCACGAAGCAGATCAGCGACGCTGCTTTCATCAAAATCCCGATCCTATACGGTACCAACTTCGACGAAGATACAGCCATCGCTCCTGCAGGCATCAATACGGACGAGGAATTCGCTGTGGACATCTCCAAAGGCGGTCCAGACTACGCTACTATCGAAACGTTGAAAGCTCTGTATCCGAACATCAATGCCATTGGTATTCCAGCCACTTACAATCAGGTGCTGAATAGTCCCTTGTCAGAGCATTGGCGTTCTATGCATCAGTACACCGTGAATTATTCGCAGTTGAAAAACACAACTTGTTGCACAACCATTGTTTTATTCGTTCAATCGGCAATTACTATATCCGGATTACTGTACACGCCCTTGAACAGGGATGAATCAAAGGTCCGAGACGTCCCCGAGGTCGACTCATGTCGCGTCTGCAGGAACGACACTCCACGCTCTCCACCTCAATGGCATCATTGTCCACTCATTGAAGCGTGTCCCGTGCCAGAGTTGAGGGGGAGTCGACGATGGCATGTCAATTTTGTGCACGAGAAGGCAAGTCCATTTCTAAGCTCTCGAGAACTACTTGCATTTCCAGTTTCCTCACTCTGTTCTCTCCTCTAAAAAGAACATAAATGACAAGTATACCAAACCCTCCACTACTGACCTAGGACGAACAGCACACGATGAAGGAAGCCATCGTTCACGCAAGACCAAAGATCGAGATCAAAGATGTTCCAGTCCCCAAGCCAGGACCTCACCAGCTGGTCATCAAGAACATCTTCAGCGGTTCCAATCCGAAGGATTGGTGAGTATATTCCAAGAACACTCGTCTGGGCTGAAGATTCTGACGCCGTGGCACAGGAAAGTACCAGAATGGATCCCAGACACGCCTCCGTTGAACCAGGGTGACGACATCAGCGGCATTGTTCACGAAGTAGGAGAGGGCGTGACGGAGTTCAAGAAGGGTGACAGAGTGGGTGCTTTTCATGAGATGATGGAACCAGGCGGAAGCTACGCTGAATACGCACTCGCCTGGGACCACACGACCTTCTTCTTGCCGCAGAAGACCAGCTTCGAAGGTATGCTCGACTAGACGCGAGGATTGAGACCATGACACTGACCATTCCCTGCAGAGGGCGCCGCTATCCCGCTCGCCGCTCTCACCGCAGCTGTCGGTCTCTACGGCGACGACACCCTCCGCCTTCCACAACCTACCGCTCCTGCTACCGAGCCAATCCCACTCGTAGTCTACGGCGCCTCGTCTGCCGTCGGCTCCTACGTCGTCCAATTCGCACAGCGCTCCAACATCCATCCCCTAATTTGCATCGCCGGTCGCGCACAAGAGCACGTAGAGAACATGATTGATCGCAGCAAAGGCGACACAATCTTGGACTACCGCAAAGGCGACGATGCGATTCGCAAGGGCATCAAAGATGCGTTGAAGGGACAGAAGCTGGAATATGCATATGACGCTGTGTCCGAGAAGGGAAGCTACCAGAACATCTGCGCTGTGCTGGAGCCGAAGGGAAGCATCACGCTTGTTCTTCCCGGCTTGGAATACCCTGAGATCCCGAGCAGTGTTAGGAAGACGATTACGAGGGTGGGAGATGTGCACGGGAATAAGAAGGATCTGGGCTTTGTATACTCGAGACTGATCACAAGGGGCTTGGAGGAGGGATGGTTCAAGCCGCAGCCCCAGGAGATCGTGCCTGGTGGATTGGCGGGTGTTCAGAGTGGATTGGAGAGGTTGAAGGATGGTACTGCGAGTGCCGTGAAGTATATCTTCAAGATCGCTGATACTGAGGGTGCTGGAAAGGATTGAAGGCAAGATTCATGATGCTACTCTTATGAGCTGTTAGCCAGTCGGAAAGCAATGTAGCTTCACAATCAAGAGACATCAGCAGCAGCCTCTCTCCAGGCACTCGACCTCTCCTTAGGTCACATCATTCCGGTTCCCTGATCTTTTCCAAAGTATCCTGCGGGCTTTTCACGAAAGGAAAACTGTCGGTCTTCAGCATACGCGAGAATTATGTTGGACTTCGCCAATTTCGAAGCCTCGTGCTTCCATATGTTGCTATCACAAGGACGAGGCGGTCGAAACACTCGCTGCTATGGGCTCCTCTGGCGCTGTCGATCCACCACCTTCGGGTGTCTGTATGACTTCGTCCTCTTTCTTGAAGAACACTTTCTGCGCGACTGGGAGAGGCTTGCCAGGCGCCGAGACGCAAATCGCACGGCCGACCAGGTTTGCGATGTTGGAGCATCCGCTGTAGATCACCGAATTCCAGACTTTGAGCTTCTTGGAAGATGCAGTCCTGTAGCCTGAGACCAGATCCCAGCAATGCTCGCCCTCCTCGACGATTTGTACCAAGCACTGCTCCGGCAAGCAAATTGTCGATCCTGCTTCGGGCAATTCAGAGCACTACGCATCAAGGTTATTCAGCTGCGTCAAAGCATATGTCGACATGTTCCGGGACCGCGCGATGGAGGTGCAATTATCACCTGCCCGGACTGTGCAGGGCGACTTGCAGTTCTGCGAGGCAGCGAGCACTCTTTGTGGCGGCTTCGGATGATATATCTCATTCAAGGCATAGACTGGCGCGCTGAGCATGTTCGGCAGCTCAATGCCACACTGATTTGCCACTTCGGCGTAGCTTTTGGCCCGCTCGCTGCTATATCCGAATGGAGACTCGATGTTGATGCGTTTGAGTTCCAAAGTTCAACAGTGGCATGTCTCGTTCAAGGTCCAGCTGCCCTCGCTCTTCCAGCCTTGAAGCATCGTGTCGCAATACCTTCCAGAAATTCTGCTGGAAAATTAGCTGCGGTGGAGCTTGAGATGTCAATGGTCTATCTAACTCACGGATCTTTCATGCAAGACTTCTTCCAGGCGTGAGAGTACTTGTCCACCCAATAAGTCGCCGAGAACGCTGTACCTTGCAGACCAACGACATCTTGCTCCGACGTGCAGTTGCTCTGTATGTACTCCTTGCTTATCTCCGAGAACTCGAAGCACTCGCTGGTGCATACTTCGGTCAACTGCCCTGGATGAGGAAGCTTCTGATGTTGGGACTTCGTTTGTGAGTGAGAGCAGTATCCGCAGTTTGGATGTCAATACACTCATGAACTTTTGTATCGTAATATACATATCCATCTGTATTGCCGTAACAGTAGTCTCTAACCACCACCACACCAACAACTCCCATCTCCTTCCCTCTCAACATGAATCACAAGATCCATATTCCTTTCCACAACAAACTCTTCAACTCGATGCCTCACGTCCTCCAGATCGGTAGCCGGATCGGCAATGATATGTATGGCGCCTTGCACAGCCTTCTTCTTATCACCACCGCCGCCGTGATCATGCCCGTGGTGATGGCCGTGTGCATCGCCAGCGTCCTCTTTGTCGTCGACCCAGAACCGAGGAACGGCGTAACCTACTACGCCGCGAAGCTCGCCGAGTTCTTGGAGAGTGTTCTTGATATTGTATTCAAGCTCGTCTGGGACGACCAGGAGGAGTTTCTGGCCCGACGAGGTAACCAGTGGCACTGCTGCGGCAAAGATCAACACGGCAATCAGGACGGTAGCCAGAGGATCCCAGAGATACCAAGGTTTCCAAAGCGTAAGAGCAGTGCTGAGGATGACAGCAGCAGAACCACCCGCATCGGCAGCAATATGAAGATAGATGCCGTGCATGTTCTCGTTATGATGATCATGAGAGTGAGCAGACTCCTTCTTCTCATGCTTGTGTTCACAGTAGCCGTGGATGTCGCCATTTGAGTCCTTCGAGTTCTTGTGACTGTGATGCGAATGGTTGCGCGGATGGCTGATTGCGTGAGAGTGAGAGCGCGAGTTATTGTGCGAATGCGAATGCGAATATTCATGCGCATGGTCGTGCGAGTGGCTGTGCGAATGCGAATGATCGTGTCCGTGAGAATGGCCATGTCCATGATCGTGTCCGTGAGAGTGGCCATGTCCATGATCGTGTCCCGCATGCGCATGTCCGAAGGCAAAGAGTCCGACCATGTTGACCAAGAAGCCACAGGTGCTGACTACCATCAACTCCTGTACATGTCGAAGCTCCTTCTGTTCGACAATACCCTCCATGGCCTCCCAGATGAACTCAACACTCACCAACATGAGGAAGATGCCATTTCCGAAGCCGGCAAGCGTGTTCAGCTTGCCCCATCCGTAAGGCATTTCTGGGCTCGTCGGCCATTTGGAGGCAACTGCAGCGCCGAGACCAACGACCAGTCCTAGACAGTCGAAGAACATATGTACTGTGTCGCTCAACAATCCAAGAGAGCCGCTCAGGTACCCATAGAATCCCTGAACAAGCATGAAAGCAAAGTTCAAACTATGCTCTTGTCAGCGAGGTATAGGCAGACCTTGATGGGTATAGCTACTCACCATGTAAAGTACGCTATCCGTCGTGAATCCTTTTCGCTCAAAATGCCGTGAAGAAGGGAGCCCGGCTCGACCTTGTCTATGAAGAACCTCGTAATAACAGAATAATTACCCTCCGAATGATTATGCGCATGGGTATTGTGTGCGTGCTCGTGCTCGTGAACGTGTTCGTGATGATGCAGATGCGCCGATGTGTCGTACAAAACGCCAACCCAGGAGAGCGCAGAAAGCCCGCCATTGCAGATTGTCCCCGGCCAGAGGGACGGCGAGAACAGAAATGCGAAAGTCGCGAAAACGAAACAACTCAGCCCCAGACCCGCTTTCTGTTGGCTACGGAGTGCTGATGGCTGAGCAAAGAAGATGGCTGCTATTGACGATCCGAGCGAGAGGGTGCTAAAGGTGATAGCGGTGGGAGAGATCGGCGGAGCCGCAGCCAGGAAAGCGGATGCGAATAGCGTGAAGAGCAATGCTGCAACACCGGCAGCCAGGGTGACGTTGACATCGCTAACAGAGGATACCAGTGGCGAAGAAGCTGGTTGGGACCATGGAGATCGCGGGTTGGTAGGAGTTATGGGTGTCGTGCCAGGTATTTGGGATGATTGGTAAGATGCCGTCCCAAGGGCGGGCAGTGGTGGTGATATCAGGAAAATGGAGCAAGCCAAAGCCAAGTATCCAAGTAGGAGGTCAAGGAACGCCGCCTTGAAGGTAACGCCGCTGAAATCCAAAAGCATCGCCAGAGCTATCACAGCAATAGATCCTACTCGCTTGGTGACCGCTTGCCGCCATTCGCGCACCGATGTTGTTGGGCTGTCGGAAGTGCTCAGTCCAGAGGCCATGGAAACAAGCAGTACGATGCCAGTCCGCATTCCTCCGATCTGAGTAGAGGCATAGAATGGCAAGCCCACACCCAGCGCCCGCATAACCATCTTCTGCGCCGAGGTTGGCCTGAGTAGTTCAATCATTGAAGGTGTCTCAATCTTGTCCTTCCGGCGATCCAGCATCCTCTCCGACGAGCGCATCTTGGCGATGATACCCACCAGCAATAGCGTCGCCGATGTAAGTGCGCAAGCCTCCACAAAGCCACATGATCTTCTCACTAGGTCCTGAGACGCAGTGGCGCTCTCATCCTCCAGTACCGACTTTTGCAGCCTCTCATAGGCGGAAAGAGGAGGGAGTCCATCGGATACCAAGCCTCCACGTGTCGAGTATGCTGCCGAGGCGAGCATATATGGCAAAGGTATCAACAGACTTGTCAGTGCCTCTGGTAGCGAGAACCATGAGTGCGAGGCTTTGTTGATATGTGGGTGGTATGATCCCGCGGGCCTGCCTAGGTCAGACTCGCCTCTTGGCCTTGTCTTCATGGGTAGCGGGTCGTGAGCGTGCGAATGGCTGTGCGAGTGGTCGTGGTGATAATGGGAGTGTGCGTGTAGATGGGCGTTGGCATGGACTGCGTTGGCGTTGAGTAGACTGGGAGGGAGGGTGCGATGAATCTCTTCGTGCGGCGAAGTCACGGGCGTTGTTTCGTTGCTTGCTTCGGCATGGGTGTAGAGGTCGGCACTCGAGGCCGCCTTCTTGACATAGCTGCCATTGCCGTTGGTGTTCAGATACGGCGACGCGTTCGACACTGCGGCTGCTTTGCTGGGCGAGAGGTGGATGTTGCCTGAGTAGGATCGACTGTGACTGGGAGTGTGGCTAGGCGTGTGGTATCGTGACGCGGGTTGTGATTGCTGCGCGTATGCTGACCCTTCCATAGGCAGGGCGTAGCTGCTGGCCATGGGCGTTGACTGATCACCGGCTGGAGGCGCGAGTGCCGTACAAGATACCGAGCAGCGGTATTCGGTATTCGAGGTTGTTTCACTACTACCTTTCCATTGGAATGACTGTCTCTACTCTCACACACGGCTCTTTTTTCGTCGTATGCGTGGTATCGGGGATCGTTCGAGGGCGTGCGAGGTTACGGTATCCGCGCCATGCCGTTGGAGCAGACGTAACCGGCTTGGAGCAATGGTCGTTCCTTGTTCTTGCAACTCTCGACCCCTTTTCACGAATCGTCAATCTTCCCAGGGTCCAGAGCCGGTCCCGCATGCGGTGCAGATTGTGGCGTGCACCACATGATCCCTGCATTATCGAGTTCTCTGAATACCGTACACAGATGACCTATAACAGAACAACATATTGCTATAGAACGGAAAGCCAAGCAAGTTTACGAAAAGGCTATTTCGTTTGGTATATTGAACTATTTAGAAGGAAGCAACCCAGAAACATTGTCTCAGTAGGCCTTCCTTGCAACTGCGAGCACTGCATACTCGGCCTGTGTCTCCTCAACCCCATTATATCTCCTTGCATATACTTCTTCAAACGCTGGTCTGACTTTCTCAATATCCTGCTTGCTGAAACTCTTCTGCAGCAGTTGAACGCTTGGATTGCCCATGCTCATGAATGTTTCCGTAGCAGCTTGGACACTCTTCTGCGGCGGATGCAAGCACTCGAAGACCTTCACCTGCACATCTTGGAGACCGCATTGAAGGAACAGCCTCTCGACATCCTCGGCGTGGGTTGTCCCGGGATGGAAGACACCGAGAGGCTCGTACTTGGGATTCACTGTCATTCGAACTGCCTCAGTCCAGATGGGTGTCCAGCTTGGAGATCGATGCTCCCATGTGGCTACGGCCACGACACCTCCAGGTTTCGTTACACGTGCCATTTCTGCGATGGCTCTTGCGGGATCAGGAACGAATGGGAGGAAGAATGTGCCAGCTGCATGAGAATAGGTCGCGTCTTGTAGACCGGCAGACTGCAGGTCTGACGCATCTGCTACGACTGTCTCGAGATTCGTCGGCCATTCATGTTGCTTGGCTCCTTTCTTCACCTCCTCGATCATTCCTTTGGAGACATCTGCGGCTGTGACCTGAGCTTGGGGATAACGTTCGAGGATTACGGAAGTAAGCTGTCCGGATCCAGCTCCATTGTCCAGGAAGGTGCTTGAATCGTCTGCAGGTACCTTTGCTGACGCCATCGATAGAAGCTCGCGACATGGTGCTCGCGTTACTTCTTGGACTGATGAGCTCCATTTGCCGGCATGTTTGGACCAAGCGTCTGCGTGGTGAGCGTGTGCCATTCTGCTGGACTGAACACTTACTAACTTATGCTGGTCAACTGATTCTGAGAGACATATTCACATATACTCACTGCCTCTTCGTGACGTATGTGGGTGGGTAGGAGAGTTCTGCGGTTTTGGTACGGCAGATGGCCGCTGAAGACGGCGCACCGTTCTGCAATGCCTCCATCGAGAGTTGTCCAGTAGATGTTTTGACAACTGCCGAGTCCCCTTCACATATTACTTTCACAGCGTTGCAAAAGTGTTCGTCAGAACTCTCTTTGATCAAGATGCATTGTCGATTCGCGACTCGATTCCAATGTGGTTGTTGAGCAGAGAGAAGTTGTCTCACAAGAAGTCCGAGGCGGTCTCATAGATTTTGCTTAGTCATTCGTTGCGCCACACGTGGCTTCCCCTAGATCTTCATACTGGATGGCTGCTTCTTGAAAACATACATTGAACAAGATGTGAATCACACCGCCTCGAAGCTGATGGAAGAACAGCATATATAAGCACTTGAAGGATGAGCTGGCAAGATGTCGCTTGGCGATTCGTCGTGACCGCCGCCGCGATCGCTTCAGCATTCACAGGCTTCTTACTCTTCACATTGCCCAAAGCATATTTCAACTTCGACGAGACCGTAGTGACCGAAGACGACTTTTTGGAGGAAACCCAGAAAGAATCAAAAGCGGAATATGCCTTCTTCGAAAAACACAGGGACTCCGCTGGGCATCTCAAAGTCGACGCAACAGTCCAAGTCGTCGTCCTGGGAGACATTGGCCGAAGTCCACGAATGCAGTACCACGCCCTGAGCATGGCCGCCCACGGAGGCAAAGTCGATATAATCGGCTACACAGGCTCAGAAGTCCATCCAGATATCCAAGCAAGCAGCCTTATCAACATCATTCCCATTAGCCCATTCCCATTCTGGCTGGCAACCGACAACCGTCTCCTCTTCCTCCTCCTGGCCCCTTGCAAAGTCCTCTGGCAGATTTGGTCTCTCTACTACACTCTCGCGTACCGCTCAAACGCGGCGAAGTGGATGCTTATTCAAAATCCACCTTCCATACCTACCCTCGCGGTAGCGCAACTCATCTGCTACCTTCGACATACGCGGCTGATCATCGACTGGCACAACTTTGGCTACTCCATCCTCGCCCTCCGTCTCGGTCCCTCTCACCCCCTTGTCCGCATATCAGAATGGTACGAAGGCCTCTTCTCCCGCTCCGCCCACACTCACCTTTGCGTAACAAATGCCATGGCCCGCGTCCTGAAAACAAAATGGAACATCTCCAACGCCTTACCACTCCACGACCGCCCAGCAGCAATCTACCAACCCCTCACCCTCGAACAGAAGGACAGTTTACTCGCCCGCCTCCCACCAACAGCAGGCCACGTCGATCAAATCCTCTCCGGAGAATGCCGCCTCTTAGTATCCTCCACCTCATGGACGCCCGATGAAGATTTCTCATTACTCATCTCCGCCCTCGTCCGATACTCCAACGCCGTCGACCTCTCAGAAGGTCCCACGCCCCTCCCACGCATAATCGCCATAATCACAGGTCGCGGTCCCCAACGCGATCACTACCTCGGACAGATCAACACCCTCACCACCCAGGGTAGACTCTCCAACGTTGCGATTACTACTGCATGGCTCTCCCCCCTCGACTACGCACACCTCCTCGGCTCCGCGGACCTAGGCCTCTCCCTCCATACATCCTCAAGCGGTGTAGATCTCCCAATGAAAGTGGTCGATATGTTCGGGACAGGACTTCCCGTTGTAGGATGGGGAGA
The DNA here is from genome assembly GCA_031771865.1 of Nothophaeocryptopus gaeumannii. NCBI lineage: Eukaryota > Fungi > Ascomycota > Dothideomycetes > Mycosphaerellales > Mycosphaerellaceae > Nothophaeocryptopus > Nothophaeocryptopus gaeumannii. The sequence goes on from JASISA010000002.1 coordinate 793,720, forward strand.
TTTCGAGGCGTGGCCGGAACTTGTGCAGGAAGGGAAGAACGGACGAGGTTTCAAATCTGCGGAGGAATTGTGTAGTATTCTGGAGGAGTTATTTGGTGGTGACGGGAGGGAGTTGACGAGGTTGAAGGAAGGGGCGATGAAGGAATGTAACCGAAGATGGGAAGATGAATGGATGCCTGTCGCTGGGAAAGTTTTAGGGTTAAGGGAATGAAGGAAGGAGGGAAAGGGGACGTGATCAGGAAGTCTCGTATCGCTTTTTGATTCCATACCTCCTTCGAGCAAGCTACACTTCACCTCACCATGCAATACCATACTACACTACGAATAACCCTCATTCGCCATCTAGCGACCACAACACCCATCCACGCCCGTAAACAAGCTATTCAGCGTCGATCGAAACCGGGCACTGCGATCATTGCTCTTCTATGAGTTCCTCATCCCAGCGTCAACACCACTCCCACTCCCACTCACACTCGACCGCTCGCTATTGTTCGTACCCAAGCTCGAAGTTTCCGATCTCGCATCTGCCGGCTTCTTGGCCACAGGTTCAGGAGATTTTGAGTCCCGCATCAAATACGCCATGACACCCCACAGTGCCCTGAATGCCTGTATCCGCTGTTCGACATCAAATAAGTCGTACCACTGAGTTCTTTGCAGTCTTGGCTGAGTCCATGCCGGGTTGCTCGGCATCGGGTCGGCGAGGGTTTCAGATTTTAGATAGTCGACATATGCGCCGTGAACGGTAAGCTTCAGAATCGACATATGGTGGTTCAGAGACGAGACCATGAATACCTAGGTTGCAGGGTATGAGTTAGCGGGATATTACGGTGGGTGATAAGCATAGTGCGATTTTTCAATCACAGGTTGCTCTTGAGACTTCTGGTCGATTGGAAGGAGACGTGGGTTGGTTTAGGGTTGGGTGCAATGTTTACACTGCGAAAAAGCGGAAAGTACTCACCTCATCGTAGTCGGAGCTTGGATCTTTGCCAATAGCTTCATAATCTGTCTTCGTATCCCACACTTTGCTGCTGGGCTTCAGCTCCTGCCACAGCATCAACGGCGTCTTCCGTTTCGGTCGTCGAGCAGGCTTGCTGGGAGCATGTATCATTTCGGTGGCCATTGCCAGGACGTCATTGACATTGTTGTTGCTTTGACCGTCCGTAGCTTCGACGTCAGCTCCAGAACCTCCTCCCCATCTTGGCTTCGTCGTCCACCACTTGCCCTCACCGGAACGGACTTCCTCTCGACCTTGCCGCCGTCGCTCCTGAGCGAGTTGCAAGAGCCCTCCTAGCTCTCTCATCGTATCGAGTCTCGATTTCAAGTCCCTTTGCTGTTCAGTCAAGTTCTCAGAAGCGAATTCGATTTCCGGGCGGCATTGAATCCCAAGCACTGGGCCTTCTAGGCATCCTGATCGCGCTTTCATGCGTTCTCGCGGCTGCCGATAGACAGCGTAAGTCTGTCGTACTGGTAGGTTGAGCTTATTGATTTGGACAATCGGCATCAGTCGAGGAGGGGCCACCGTGCACGTGTACGCCCACACCACTCCTTCCACGAAAGCTTTTACGGTCTCTGCTCGGAACTGGTCTGGCATGTCTCGTCCCGAAGCTGTCCGTCGGCCTTTGTATCGCGTGCGAGTTCTGAGCTCCGGACTTGCACTGGAAGATCTCAAAGCCCGCTGTTCATCTTCCGTACTACCATTGCAGTGCTCCTCGTGCGTCTCTGGTGGTAGTGGGATGTCCGCAGCGGCCGCCACTACCTCGTCTGTTTCGGAGCGAGCAGTTGATTTGCCTGAGCCACCATCGCCGCTGCCAGACCCTGTTTGGAGCGTCAGGATCGAACTCCCATGCGGTTGGGCTGAGTCCAGGCGTTGACGCTTGATACCTTTCCCTGAATCCTCGTCTTTCTTCTCAGGCGGGCCTTCGTAGTACTGATCAAGACTCGTATCCCAATACTGTGCCATAGTCTCTAAGCCTTCCCAGAACTTGCGCAGAGAAGCCAACCGTGGAGGCTTAATTCCCGGTTTAGTCGTCCTGGTAATGGCGCGGTACCCAGCGTCATTGTCTATGCGGAGCTCAGCCAAGCGCTCGTCGAACTCCTTGCGCTTCCGTGCGGAGTTGGCATCGACCTTCGTTGCTTCGGCATAGGAAGCAGCATTGATTGCCTGGTCTGGGGTGAGCGGCGGGAGATACGAGGTCCCGTCAGAAGCTAAAGGTAGCATGTCCTCGGGTAGACAGGGTGACGAGATCTGAACATTGAGGGCGGACAGGTGGCCGGGGGATATATCCGAAGGCTTCATAACCTTGGCGAACAAAGGCTGCAGTTTTGGTGGCGACTCTGCATCCCAGGCATTGCTGTAGTTCAGCTTCCGGTCAGGGAATGTCACATGAGTGGGTGCACTGGGAGGATCTCTTTCTTGTTCCGGATCAGTGTTGCTCAAGCCAACTCCAACACCTACAATGGTATGAGGTTAGCGAAGGTGTGAGAGAGTTGACGTCGAAGCCCATGCTTTTGTTTCGTCTTCCCTTGATAAGACGCCTGGTGGCTCCGACGAACCACGGCACTCTGACCCTCGTCGGCGCCGGTGATGGTCGAGCTGATGGCTGCAGCATCGTGTAAGGATGAAGTCGTCAGATGACATGCCGTTTCAATCGACTGCCATGGAGCCTGGTGGAGAAGCCGTGATACAGCATCTCGGGACGTGAAACCTGAGGCAGTAGCAGCCTTCTGTGCCTGCCTGCCTGCCATCTTATACACCTTCCACGACGCGGTATTGTGGCTCCTGCCTTTGACAGTGGAAGTATGCTGCCCCACCTGCCGTTTCCCGTCTCCGTGAGGATTGTCGATGCTGAAGGCATGATCAAACGAGATTGGGATACACACCGGAAAACATGCTAGACATGAACATCTTGACGACAGTAGTAGTAGTATCGTTGCCCTCAGCTGAGAGCTACGTCTCTGGTATGGCAGCAGGGTCCGAAAGTCTGGCCGAGGCGGCAGCAATGCAATCCGCTGAGCAGTTCGGGTGAAGAAGAGTTTGACATTGCAGTGGTGCGGTGTGCAGCGTGACCGGCTCCCAGTCACAGTCACAGGTGGATGCAATCTTCACTGGTATCCACTGCCGCCGCCTTGGACGAGGGGAAATGCAACAGCATGCAAGGATGAGGTGAGGCTGCAAGCCAAGACTTGCTTCCACGCGACACGACGCCTTTGGATGGTGGCACGACAGTACTGTAGACAACACCTTGCTTCGACCACGAGAAGCAGGTCCAGACGTCATGTCTTGAATCTCATTCCATCCCACATGACTTCTCGCCATGTCAATGATAGAACTTACGGCTTCACCGCGCCGCATCACACAGACCCTCGACGTCACTCAGTGCTGAAGGTTTCGGGTGGGTGGACCTCGGGGAACGGATCCGGCGGGCGGCGCGCCTAGCCGCCGCTGCTTTGTCCCTCGCACGAGCACAACAAGAACAGCTTCGACGAACAACACCGAAGTCGATATCGCCCTGCGAAAGACGTGGGAACTTTTATAATGGCATCGAAGCAGTTGCAAGTGTCAAGACTGCAGTACGCATCCGTCGTGGTAAGTGCATCGCTCAGGAGACTTCATCAACTCCATCGTCATTGCCTTTCTCAAGCGGCTTGGGATTGCCCCACTTCCAATCGCAAGACTTTCAACCGCACGACCGCATCAAGCACGACTCCAATCAACCATTGAAACACAGTCAAAATGGTCATCACGTACGGAGTCATCGGTACGAACTGGATCACCGACTCCTGGATCTCGGCCGCCCATAAGACTGCCAAATGGCAGCTCGACGCCGTTTACTCTCGAACGAAAGAGCAAGCCGAGAAGTTCGCATCCAAACATGGCTCTTCCAGGCTCTACACCTCTCTTGATGATCTCGCCGCCGATAAAAAAATCCAAGCAGTCTACATTGCTTCGCCGAACAGTCTCCACTACGAGCAAGTGAAGCAGATGCTCCACGCGAAGAAGCATGTAATTCTCGAGAAGCCCGCTACTTCTACCGTGGCCGAACTGGACGATCTGTTTCGAATAGCCAAAGAGCAAGGAGTGTATCTCATCGAAGCATACCGCCACATTCAAGAGGCGAACTACAAAAAGCTACGCAAGCTCGTAAACGAAGAGAAGCGCCTGGGCCCGATATACGGCGCCAGCTTCCAATACGCCTCCTACAGCAGCCGCTACAACAACGTCCTCGCCGGCGAAGAACCCAACATCTTCTCCCTCAAATTCAGCGGCGGCAGCCTCGTAGACATCGGTGTCTATCCCGTCACCTTCGCCGTAGCCCTCTTCGGCCGCCCAAAATCAACAACCTACGTTCCCATCCTCGCCCGCACAGGCGTCGACGCCGGCGGAGTCGGAGTCCTCCAATACGACACTTTCGGCGTACAAATCAACAACGCGAAGGCCTATCAAAGCACTGCGCCTTGTGAAGTCTATGGCGAGAAGGGGACAATTACGATCAATGGGACGACGGATATTGAAAAGCTTGAGCATTGGGATCCGAGAACCAAGAAGACGGAAGAGTTGGCGGGGTCTTGTCTGAAAGTCGAGAAACCCAATGTGAATATGGAAGAGGAGGCTGCTGAGTTTGCAAGAATAATCGAGCAGAAGGACACGAGAGCTTTGGATGGATTGGAGAAGATTTCGAGGGATGTGATGTTTGTCACGACGGATATGAGGAGGCAAGCGGGAATTGTTTATCTGGCTGATGAGAAGAGATAGTGGATATCCTAAGTCCATCGGGACGATTCTCCTGGCTTGCTCGATCGGATGTGCCTGGTTTCTGCGCGCCTGGCCTGGTCTGTCTCGTCAATCGGCCTCGGACACCAACCAGCCATCGCGGGAAACACGAGGTCGGATCGGGTTGCCCATGACTCCACGATATATACGATACCATTGACCGGTTTGTGATGAGGAGACGGTTAGTTTCGAACATATAAAACAAACCACCATACTACTATACAATCATCGGCGTCGGCTCTCAACGAAAGCGAGTTGTTCGTACAGTAAATAAAGTATTCGACCCCATTTCGCATTTTCTTGCTACTCTAGTGCTTCCCTCTCCTCGCCTTGAACTGCTCAATCCACTCGGCAGCCCGCTTCCTCGGCACAACATGAACACGCACCAGTCCATCCACGACATTCACTTTCCCGCTGGAAAGCAGTTTGGAAAGGGCAAGTTTCTTGCCGGCTTTGATCAATCCGCCGGAGGAGGTTTCCATGTAGCACTCAGTGGCATCGCTATCCGCGTACTCATGATCCTCGTCCCATGGTAAGGGCAGGATATATTTGAGATGATCGTTTAGAGTTTTGGTTTCCACAAAGGATTTGATGAGATCGGTCTGTGCGTGGAGAGGGTAGAGGAGGAGGACAGGGACGGAGAGGGTGGAGGATGGGTCATTGACGTCCTCGAGGCGAATCGTCGCGTCTTCCATCTCTGGTGGGTTGGCGGTCTCCTTCACCACAACGTTTCGACTCTGCAGCGCGACCTTCAAAACCGCCGTCTCCTTCGCGGCATTCTCTTCGCGTTCTTGACGTTCGCGTTGAAGGTTGGCGAGGTAGTTTCTACGGGCGGTGATGCTGGTTTGCAAGGATAAGAGGGCAGCGTTGCTTGCGTCAAATTGCAGACCTGAGGTGCATGCATCCAGGGCTTCGGGGATCTTGTCGAGGGAGAGGCAAGCTGTCGCGGCGCGATACCACGCTTTGAGGTTGCGGGGGTTGAGTTTGAGGGCTGATGCGCAGTCTTTGTTGGTGGAGCCGTAGTTTTCTAGAGGCGTCAGTTGTCAGTTCGTGGTTGGAAGGACGTGTGATTGATGGGTGTTTGGATGAGAGAAGGTTTGGTTTGATAGGAAAGGGTTGAGGTACTTAGCTGGAGGTTGCAATGTGCTCGATTCACAAGACAAATTTCAAGAAGTGTACGCTCTTTCTTCTCTTCGCCATCATCATCATCAATTTCAATGACCTTGACCTCTTCACCCGGAGGAGCGTCTGTAGTCTTGATCTGCCCCGTCAGAGTCTGGATGGCTTTCGTGTAAAATTCACGTGCATCTTTCCAGAGCTTCTGCTTCACGGCATCATTACCTTGCTCCCTGAAGTTCGCAGCGACCTCAGCTCTCGTTCCTTCGTACACGAGTGCCTTGATCGCATCGAGCATGGGGTTCTCTTCTGATTCATCCAGCTCGGTCATGAACAACGGGACGTGATTCAGATCTGCGAGCAGCTGGTCTACACTCGTCTCCCGTTTCTCTTGGAGCGAGGGCGGCATTGCCGCTGTGAGAGAGTCGACGAAGTCATCAGCATGTTGGTGTTGATATCGATTTTGCATGGATGAGCTGTGGCCGTTCGTTTCTTCTAACTGAGACTGCGCGGTCGTTGTCTTATTGCTTTCATTATTGCTTGTTTCATCTTGCGCCATCCTTAGATGTGGTTGTCCTTGTCAAATCTCCGATCCAGACTGAGTGAGTGAAAAGTCCCCTGCGTTTTGCAGGCGCTTGGTCCACGATGTCCTGGGTCCGCTTAGGTGCAGGGTGTATCTGTCGAGTCAGCGCGTGCATGCGACTTCGAATAGACGCCGTTTTGGCCGCGTACCTCGAAGGTGTACTGTATCCTCTACCCAGTACTGAGGTAGCTGTGGCGTGAGTGTCTGTGGTGTCGTGCACGCAAAGGAATTCTCGGCGTGGACCCTGTTTGCTCTCGGTTCGCCGGCCATTGCAAAGGAGGGAGGCAAGGGAGTCGCGAACGACACCAACCAGCTTCACCTCTTCGTACAAAAGCGGTCCCTTTGACTTTCCGTCAACAGCTCGGTACACTGACCCATGTCTTCAGCATCATCGCAGTACGGCCGGAAATTGGCCTATACCACATGACTGGCCCGCGAGGACCGCTTCCGTCTCGAGGATTCCTTTGCTCGCTCTCTCGAACAAAACACTTTCCCTTTCCCGCCGAGCTGCTCATACGATGTATACTCTCAGCCGTGTTTCGTCCTTCGTGGACGCGTTGTACAAGCCCTCGCAGTCGAAAGCTTACATTTAAAGAAGTACTGCTACTTACAGCGGTATGGAAAGTATATCGCTTGCGAGTCATGGGCGGTCTGTGTTTCTCGGCAGATGCATTCGAGTATCATGCCCCACTCTCGTCATGTCACATGTTCCAATTGCTCGCGCGATTTGGATATTCGGATTCGACACCGGACGATGAGCAAATGCGCGACGACGGTGCCATGCACGACGCTCTGCTGCCGTCGCCTCAACTCGCATGCAGTGCTTCCTTCATGTATGAGAAGTGCAGTAGCCAAAGCATTTGGTGGGCTCTCTAAAACCTTATGCACTCGGATTGTGGCGGCTGCCGCCCCGCAAAGGGAAACAAAACAAAACAATAGCCGGAACGGACCAGCACAGAGCTTAGCTACCGCCTGCGAATCAACTTCGTGCAGCGAGATGGGCCGCGGGCAGTGGCAGAAGGTCGAACGCCCTACCTGCAGATCTCTGCCTTGATCGCTCTGCCAAATGCATGCTGCAGGCACAGTGCATATATTCCCAACATCAACTCGAGATCCGTCCAAGTGGTAGCCGGCAGCGACGCGTCGCGGAGCGCGAAGGTGACGATGGAATTTGAAACAACGCCAGACTGTGCTGGAATGAGCCCAGACCATCTCGATACACTGGAGAGGACATGGATGGAGTGCTATCACGGCGCCACTCTCCACGCATGTCTCTGGCGAACAACTTGCAGATTGTGGCAAGAGTGACACTGCAAAGGAAGCCCTGCCGCATCACAAAATTGCCCCTCACCACGTCTCCACAAGCTATCTCGCGAATCTGCATCGCCTCCACTTCTGACACGAGAAACGCATCTTCAAGCATTTCACACGTGCGCTGAGTTCCATGATTCCGGCATGATGCCAGAAGCCCTGCGATGAGCATGCTCGTCGTCGCGAGTCGTAGCAGATCGACGACATCCGGTGCATCTGGCCGTCGCGCTCGACCGTTGGCTCTCAACTTTCCGGTCGATGCGGTTGGCGGCGCCGCCGGCTGAGCAGCTGGATTGCAGACGGCTTCACGGCAGACGCCCGGTCTACTGCAGGGCCATATCCCAGCATCCCCTGGCCATGCTCTTTTCGGGCTACCGGCAACCCACAGATGCCGGGGTCGTCCCTCCGTCTGCAAGCGCGCAGCTTGGCGCAGCTGGGCCGTGCTAAGCAGTTTCAGAGAGGCCGAGCTTATTACTCCCACAGGCCAGTCTTTACGAGAATCGTGGTTGGACCTCAGCCATACAAGTTGGTTGGTGAGTGAGGCGCATTTGCCCAAGACCAACACGGTGACACATGGGCGCTTGATATAGACGAGTCCGGCAGAGATTTACTCTCATTAAGGAGGAGGCTCGAGCTCAACTTAATCCCAACGGGTCTCTGCTTGTCCTTCGATCTGCGCAAGCTCCCATTATGCACATTTCCGCGACGGGGTCGGCATGACAGCCTGCATCGATCCATGAGCCTGCAGTGATACTGAACACTGCAGGCCTGTCGGCGCTTCTTTAACAAGAGCCCTGCGGCGCATGTCTCAATCGCATCTCGAGGCATCTCTCCTTTGGTCAAGAACGTTCCTGTTATTCATTCAAGAGGCTTTAGCGTCCCGGGTGCAAGGATCATCTAGTGCACGCGGAACGTGAAGCCATACTCTACGGGAACAAGTGGTACGTGCTATTGGATAGCAAGGACATCCGCCCAAGTCAATGCTTTTGGACACAAAGCGCACTCTCCACGCTGCCGCTCTCAAGTCTGAAACCTATGCTCAGTCCCTACCGTGTACCAATACCTATTCATCACTACTTCACCAAACACAACGAAAGCTTCTATTAGATCAGTCTACTGCGGTAGATAAGACGTCATGCAGGACATTCCATTGCCTTAGGTACGTAGCGACCATCTCCCCAGCACGCTCATTTGCGGTCACCATGCTCTGCAGGCATGCTAACTGTAAGGCAGTATTCCTCTCTTCTGACGGTGTAGATGTATGCATTGGGTATCAAGCCTCTAGGTGCTGTATTCATATCACGGAGTGGGCTTCACGGGAACATTATTTTCTGGACATCTCAACCATGACTACCGACTACTTCAGCGAGTTTAATCCATTTATCGGCGCCAAAGGCCTGCCATCGCCCGAGAACACACCTTATGAAACGCCTGGATTCATTCGGTCGAAGCGCTCATCACGCGTCGGAGCAGGCTCCTCGCGAGAGCAGTCTTCTTCACCTCCACCTCTACCGCCTGACACGTCAGAAGTTCCCGAGAAAACGCGCGATGGCCGGTATTCCGCGCTGGACCCAAGAAGGTTCACACCCACACTCCACGCGTCTCTGGTGTCTGAGATTTTGACCTTACGACGCGAACTCGATTCAAAGAACCATCTGGTTGAGAACCTTGAGACAAGCCTGGCTGGGGCCAAAGCCGACAATGACACCCTCAATGACCAGCTCTCGGAAAGTGCGAGAGAAGCGCGACAAGCGAGACAGCAGGTGCAGCAGATGGAGCAAGGCACGTATGATGCAGTGGAAGACTTGGTGAGAGAGCGAGATGCAGCCCTCGCTTCGCTCGAAGACTTGCGATTGAAGTTTGAGTACGCACAACGAAAGACGAGGCAGCAGGATGAAGATGCGCAACGAACACAGAACATATGGGAAAACGACAAGAAGTCTTGGGACAATGAGCGCCGACAACTCGAACGTCGAATTCACATCACCGAGAGCCGATTACGAGCTGTCGTTGACGAGATGGCAGCACAACAGAGCCAAGTGATGCAATCCGAAGACCTGATGGATGACCGCCAATTCAAGGACAGTGGCTTTGGGAATGAGAGTGATACCGCAAGTATCCGATCAGCCAGTCCTGCGAAGCAGAGCCCGATCAAGCATAGGCGAAACATGAGCAGCACTAGTTTCCGGCCGAGGACGACCCATATGTCAATATCTTCGAGAACGACCGCAGCAACGCCGGATCTGTATGCAAGGCCAGGGAACAGCCTGGCTGACGAGCTCGACATTGAGGAAGAAGACGAATATGAAGTCGAAGAACTAGACCAAGGCGATGATGATCTCGACCTTTCCGAGCGAATCAAGCGCTCTGTAGAGTTTCGCCAGAGCTTCGTGACAGGAGATCTGGATGCAAACGCGAAGCGCATTATGGGGCTGACGACTGACTCGTTAGAGGCGTCTGCACCCACAGATCTCCCACCAGCCGCGCGTGAATCGCAGCAGCTGCAGGGATCTTCGAAGAAGTACCAGGACCGCGCGACCACGCCACCTCCTTCAACACTCCATATGCCAGAACCCGTTGCTCGTGCTTTATACGTTGACAGCGGTTACCAGCCTTCGCCGCCGACATCTCCTCCACGCGTTGAGGTTACACATGACGACAATGACACAGCGCATGCGGAGGAGGCTGCGGCAGACGAGGAAATGTGTCCAACTCCGATCAACACAGGCGCGAATTTGCAACAGCCCACGCGCGCCCTTCAGACGAAGCCCATTAGTCCACCGCAGACTCCTGTGGTGGACGGCGTAACCTGGCTGGAGGGGAAATTGCCACACGCTGTGACACCGGAATATAGCACAGCATCGACGCAGACCGACTTGGTGCCACAGGACAAGGCCAGAAATGGTCACACTCCTAAACGCGACAGTCTTTCCCCGCCTATGTTTGTGCCTTCTATTGCGATTCACCCACCAAGCTCTCGGCCATCCTCTCCGCGTCCGTACGTCTTGCCCCCAGGGACCAAGAACGCCTTTTCTCAGGCCAACCTTGTTTGGCCGAACCGGGATGCTAGTGTTCAGACTGAGCAGATCAGGATTGACCAAAGACCTGTGAAACTGCCACCGCACTTGTCGCCGACCGCGCTGCTGCCCAGTCCTTCTTTCCAGGAGACTGCACGGCCATCTTCTCAATCCAAGCGCATCAGCGCAGGCAATGTCTTCAACAAGCGGGAATCGATGCAGAGACCGCCTGCTATCTCTATTCCTGCATCACCGCCACTGCAGTCTCCAGTCGACTCGAGTCCGGAAATGTCTCGCAACAACAGTTCCAAAGACCTCCGGAGCTACCCATTGAAAGCACTTCCTCTGCCGAGGCCCGTGCTGTCCCCTCCCCTTCCACAATCCGAAACATTCGCTAGCAATGGGCCTCTTAATCGTTCGTCTCAGTATGGTGTCAGTCAGCCAAAGCTGGCAGATGGGCCACTTCCGGGCGTCGATCAGTGGTCGGAATACAGCGACTACGAGGATCGCATGGATGGCTTCGAGCCCGCTGACCTGGCTGCTACTTTACCTGTCTCAAGTCGGCCACCTCCGGGTCGTTTTGGGCTCTCCGAGCCTCCGAAGGCTGTACCAGAAGACAAAGAGATTTCGCCGGAGCGAAGGCCTGACACTGCTGATTCATATGGAGCAGCTCCCGCCCCGTCCGTTGCGAGTAGTCGCACCACCTCTCAGCGGAGGCCCGCTCGTCCGCCAACTAAGCTCAACAAGCCAAGCAATGGCCCACGAGATCTTCACTCGCGTAGTCCAAGCTTTGGCAGCATGGCGTCAAGCAGCCAGAGTGTCAACTCTAGCATGCCGATGCCACCATTCCCTATTCCACTCCGATCAAGCTCGCGAGTTATCACAAAACCGCATAGTGAGGGCTCACAAAGTCCAACGCCGAATGATGGCTTTGGCTTCAGAGGCAGTCGCCGGCCCTACCAGCAAAGACAGCTCAGCCTCCGTAAAGTGCAATCGGCAGCTGTCATCAGGAACAGACCTGGCAGAGGCTCGCCGCAAAAGCATAGGCGGAGAAGGAGGTCTCCGGAGCTCACGCCCGTACAGTCTATGGCGTTCGAGAGTCCTGCGCCTGCCACTAACTTTCCAATTCCGGACCTGCCAACACCCCTCCAGGATGGCCGCAACTTCAATCATGTGAAGGGCTCCGTCGATCTGACCGCTTCGCCCGGCCAGGCGAGTAGCATGGCTCGGGTATCCGAAGAGACTAATTTGGTGGACGCCATTGCTGGTACCATGGTTGGCGAATGGATGTGGAAGTACATTCGCAAGCGAAAGTCTTTCGGTCTTGGTGAGGATACATCCGAGTTCCCGGTCGCTGACCAGAACGGCGTTGTGAACGTTACTGCTCATGGAACTCGACACAAACGATGGGTCTGGCTGTCTCCGTACGAGCGAACGATTATGTGGGACACGAAGCAGCCTACATCGGGGCCGGCGCTCCTTGGAAAGAAGGGCAGAAAGCGTGAGTGCGCTCTTATGTTCACATGGACGTTTACTAACATTGAGCAGTGGCAATCCAGTCTGTCCTGGATGTGCAAGACCGTACACCTTTACCCAAAAATCCGGAATTGACCTCCGCTTGGAGCAGATCTATCCTCATTCTTACACCCGAGCGAGCTCTAAAATTCACCGCAACGACCGAGGAGCGACACGCCCTGTGGATGACCGCATTGTCGTTCCTGGCGCAATCGACTCAACTGCCAAATCAGATACCGCAGATGCCTTCAGCAAAGCCTCGGATGCCACCGATGCCAAAGGGCGACTCTCTAGATGGTGTGCCGATCAAGCGACATCGCTCACCCTCGTTTGGCAGGTCCAATGTCCGCGACTCAATCCGTCTGGCGAAGGGGAGAATACCAGAGCAACTTCAGAAAGTTCAGTCGCACCCAGAGCAGTATGGCTCGGACATCATGGAGAAGGAGGTGGGTACTGCCGAGAACGATAGCGCGGATTTTCCGGCAGTGCCACGTCTCTACATTACCACCACCCGTCATCAGAGGAAGCGTAGCAACACAAACCCTGGCCTGTCGAATAACACCATGCGAAGTTTCTCGTCGGGCGCAGTGCCTTCGTCGACGTCTTCGCATGCACATCACAAGTCGACAAATGCGTCCTCGTTCCGGCCAAGTGTCTCTTCCAAGAGCGGCAGCCGGCGAGATTCCATGGCCAGTCCCATGCACCAGAACTTCTTCGAAGCTGTTGGAACAGTCCGTATGGAAGCGTTCGTCGATCCCAACGTCAGGGATGGTGTCCTATACGTTCCAGCACCACCGCCTGTCATTGGTGCGCCTCGAAGGCCAAGATGCGGCAGCAATCTCAGTCAGTCCACTGTTGACAAAAGAAGAGCCGGCTACGTCTTCGACGAGGACGGTATGGATCCGTTCAAGGGTTTCTAAGAAGATACGATGATTTCTTCGTCAGTTGTCACACCTGGGACAGTGATTCAGAGCATATAGAGACCTGCTCTCGCAGAGCGACGATTTCTCATGTACATATTCGGCAAAACTCGACGAGCTAATGACAGAGCAGACATGGCCTAAGCAAGCTACCTTGGTTCCCTCATCCTCTCACTAGACTAAACTCCTGGGCGAATATGTTCGCCTCTTAGATCTCACTTTGACAGCTGGAAATGGACGTCGAGACGGCGATGGAAATGACAGAAACACATTGAGCCTTCAACAAGCCTGTGCAGAGGCAAGCAGCAATTCGAGCCTTGACTGCTTTGGCCACAAAGCTTGGTCTCCCATCAAAATGTGTGGTGGTCTCCGCGCTCTGGTAAAACTGGGAAATGCATTGGCCACGTATGTTGGGTTCGCGGAAAGCTCACCAGCACGCTGTCAGCACGGGGAGATGCCCTTCGACTCGATCTGTGCCGCAAGATTGATTTTGTTCACCGGGGAACCATCAAGAAGATTCTTGTCTTGCCCAGTCGCTCTCTCGGACGGAAGATGTGAGCGACCGACCTCCACGTACACGGTCGATCTTCTCGCACATCGTACTCTGCCATAGCGACTACTCCAAAGACTAACCTGGGGATTGGAGAATAAGGATTTACTGATTCACCCAAGAAGTTCCGCAGTGAGCGTTCCTGGACGACCATCTTCTCCATCTCCACGCTCAAAATGAAACATCTAACATGGAGGCTTGCAGGCGATGCACGGGGTCTGCTCGCATATCATCAATTTCCAACTCGCGTCGGCGTATGATTCGGCCGGTGACATAATGAACATCAGTCTCGCTCAATCAAATGCTCCTATCGGCGTTGTGCCAGCTAATAGATGTCGCCGGTCAAGTCTGAACTTCGGCCACACTCTGGTATTGTTGTTGGGAAGGCTTGGATGAAACAGCGGACATCCTGTCATGGGCCGTAGCCAAGTCTGAACCCCGGCCACTAGCTTTCGCAGCGACCAGCATGGATCTCTATTAAACCACTTTGGTGCTACCGCCTTATCGCAGTCTTCGCTCAGCTCGAGAAAACAAATGAACGGTACATGGCCTGCAACATCCACTTTGCACCATCCACTTTGCACCATCTATCTGTCGTTCAGGCCTATTCAATCCTGGCCACCACTATGGACGACCCGAACTTTCGTCGAGACCGGCGCCACACAGGTCAACACCTTTCCCTTAGTGGTCGTTACCAAGTAGGGCAATCCAGCATAGTCCATGTCTTAAAGTGGCAATGAGGCTCTTAGATAACGGCGCAAGAGCGATGTTCTTCAACGACACAAACGGACGACATCCCCAAAACCGAGATGAGTCCGCCGGACAGCGAGACTGTACCTGAGGCTCTTATCTCAGGCTTCATCGATATGTGGCTAGCAGACCTATCAGAAATGCTCATTCACGTGTGGTTTTCGCTCGGAGATGGATTCGTCATACCCACCGTCTATCGCGCGCACGCGCGATGTTTGGACGGTGGAATATGCTAAGATGTTTGGATTCTGTGCGGGCCCGCTTCCTCGGCACACGCTACCATTCATGTTGAGTAACAGTAGCGCAGGTACTGAATGGTATATGGAGTCGCGGTGAACATCCCACAAGATCGTCTGTTTTCTCTTCGAAGCCATCATCTTCCTCCATTGGTCAGCTGTCTCTTGTTTTGCTGCGCAGAGTCCTAATAGACCAGGTCGTTGTCCTAGTTGACTACGCTCCTTATTACTCAAACGATCCCTCGCTTCGAACCAGCAGGACTCCCGAACCTCCAACAACCCTCCCGCGATGGCTCCCATCAGCATTGTCCGCCTTGCCACCCTGACACTCCTCTCAACCTTCGTCCTCGCTACACCTTACGCAAATGCTGCTCCTAAATGGCCAGCCTTGAAGCCAGCCGGTCACCAAGGTCTCTTTCCTACTGCCGGTTCAACTGGCACTGGCTTCCCATTGTCGAAGAGCGGTTTCCCATCTTTCCCATCCGTCGAGGGGCGCGATGTCGAGGGAAGGAATAAGGGCCACAAGGGCCATAAGGCTGGCCACGCTAAACCTACTGGTACTGCTCCTTGGCCTCCTCGACCAACCGCCCCTCTGCCTGGAGGCTTCAAGAAATTCCCCAAGGTTGAGGAGGTTGAGGAGATCAAGGAGCGCGACGTCGACTCTCCACCACATTTCGGCGGTGCTAGGAAGGCGGATTTCAAGCCGCACTGGACTGATTCTGATGATGACAATGAGCCGGAGTGGGCTTGGCCGACTGCTACTGGTACTGCTGTTCCGAGTCGTTGGGCTCCGGGTCCGACGGGATGGATCTAAACGATCTCCACGATTGTACGTTGCTGTCTATACCTCACGATTGATATGCCCACTCCTGGTACTGATTTCACTTCGCTGGCTTTGGCTGAAGCCAGGCCCACCAACTGCTGCGCTTTGGCTTGGCATCTTAACAAGTGATACATGTAGATTTATTTGCATTGGTCGGCAACCTGAATAGATTGGAGTGTTTTGCATGAGTCCTCTTTCTCTCAGTTTTTACTAATGAATTGTTCTCAAAGGTGATATGTGTTCCGTTGGGCTAAGCCCTCGATACCCAAAAGTCAGGTCTTGATCCTGATGATTCGTTTCGTCGTAGCTCAGAGAGCTTCACTTGCCTTTCCTTCTGGAAAGCTCGGTTGTCCACTTCTCTTGTCTCGTATTTTCCTTTCTCCTCCACGCTTGCCCTTCGATCCTCGTCTCCTGAACCCCTTCATGTTCTTCCCTATCTCCATCTCCACAATTAGTCCAACTCAATAACCTCCGCAACCTTCTCCGGAACAACCCCAACCCCCTTCAACAACCCTCCCTTCCCCTCCATCCGTCCCTCCGCCTTTCCCATCGCCCTAAGCACAACAAACCTCTCCCCAAACCAATCCATCTCCTCAGCCGTAACGCCACTCTCACTACCAAAAACCTCCCCCCGACAAACCAACACCAAATCCTCCGGATCATGCATACTCCTCGTCTGAAACGCATTCCAAATCGTGCTAACCGTCGAGTACTTATTCCCCTTCATCCAAACAAAATCCTTCTCGTGAAAAGGCCTAGACATATTGGGTGATTTATCCATGAGCAGGACGGCGATCCAGTATCGACGGTTCCAGGGATAGGCGCCCCAGTTGGGCAGGCGGGGGATGAGGTGGATGGCGCGGTAGTGGAGTTTGTGATGGGTTCGGAGGGAGGTGGCGAGATCGCGGGGCATGGTGGGGAGGTTGGGATCGAGGCGGGAGAGTGCGAGGTGCCGGTCGGCGGCGAAGGAGGAGGAGGATTTGTTGACGTTGTAGAGTTCGCCTAGGGCGTTGAAGGTTGGGGCTTGAGGGGTTGAGGTGGTGGATTGTTGGAGGTGAGGGTAGAGACCGGTTTCGATGGCGGGTTTGGAGGTGGTGGGTGGTGGAGGCGGTGGAGTCGCGACTCGCTGGGATGGGTCGGGGTAGGTGATGAAGCCTTTGGCTGCGAGGCATTGGGCCTTGGCTTGCTCGTTTGAGCCGACGATCTCGATCTCGTCATCGTCGTCTACAACTTCGATGGGTTGCTTGGTCTTGCTGCCGAAAGTGCTGGCGAAGAGATCGTCTTCATCTTCGTTGGCTACTTCAGTCTGCCCTTCCTCGCTCTCGACCTGGTCTTCCGGCGCGGCCTTGATAGACTCCAGCTGATTCTGTCCGACTTGACGCATCGCCTCATCGGACCATTCGTGTCCGCTCGCTTGATATGGCTCTGAGATGTCGAACTGAGCTGCATCGCCAGGGTCCAAAGTCTGGAAGTTGTGTTGAGTCGGAAAGAGCTGGGATGCATCATAGGCCGAGAGCTCCCCGGATGGGTCTGCTCCAAAATCTTGGGTGGCGATCTCGTCCATCATCCCGCCATCCTGCTGCATAGGCTCGAGCTGCTGTGCATAGTTGAACTCCAGATCTTGCTCGTCACCGCTGAAGTCTTGCGTGTGCTCAACTGGAGCGGCCGGATCGTCTTGAGCTTCGCCGTCATTCGCAAACGGCTCCTGCTGAAGTCGACCGCTGCCGTTGAGCCACTGCATGCCTGGACCATCTTGCTCAACGGCCTGCTGCTCCTGCGACATTCCCATGATCTTCTCCATCTCCTCGGGATCGTCAGTCTCGAAAGCGTCCTGTCTCTTCAATGGTGGCGGTCCGCTGATTGGGCTCGAGATCGCTGGCAGCATTTCAGCTGCAGCTGCAGAACGTCCTTTCTGTCCATCGGCCACGCCGTACTGCTCGCCCTCGAGCCCCGCGCCCTGATGCTGCTCCTCCTCATCATGATTAATCAAATCAGTCCAATCGCCCACCAATCCTCCCTGTCCATCGCCGACGTCTTCTTCAGCGTCCACAAACTCATCATCGCTACCTTCACTATCTGCTGCCGCGGCTCCTTCGAGCTCATTCTGGAGCTGGAACTGAGCAGCGGCTTCTGGACGTGAGATGGCTGGAACGAGCTGGTTCTCAGGCGAGATATCGGCTTGAGTCCAAGTGCGCTTTGGCGAAGGCTCGCGGTCAGAAGGCTCTTCTGCCTTGCGCTTGAGGGAGTTGGTGGCGGACGGTGGCGTGACTGGCGTCATTGGTGCGGCGGTATCGAGTGGATTCTCAGGTGGAGTGTTGTTGATGTTGAAGTCGGCCATTGTTGACCGCTGCGAGTTGTTGTGCGCTTGCGTGTGGAGTTCCTGCGGTCAATGAGATGGTCTGTAGGTCGTGGTGGTTGATT
Source organism: Nothophaeocryptopus gaeumannii (assembly GCA_031771865.1). Lineage (NCBI taxonomy): Eukaryota > Fungi > Ascomycota > Dothideomycetes > Mycosphaerellales > Mycosphaerellaceae > Nothophaeocryptopus > Nothophaeocryptopus gaeumannii. The sequence goes on from JASISA010000002.1 coordinate 811,733, forward strand.
CAAGTTGGAGTTAGATGGTGACGAAGATGTTGCTGTTGAGAAGAAGAATTTGAAGGTCAAACGCGAGGAAGGCGACAATGAAGAAAGATTGCGTATGCGAAGCGCGAGCATATGATCGCAGCCGAGCTCGAAGTGAACTTTCCAGGCCATTGAGGCTCAGCCAATCAGACGAGGAGTTCCCTTTTCACATGCTCTGGGCTGCGCAGCGGTCAACAGCTAGGCATCTTACTCATTCCCCCTGACAGAATGTTCACTTCTGCGACCTTCCAGTGCCGTTTGGAGGGCACTCCTCATCCAACGAGAGGCCGAGAATGGGCTCGTTGCCTGTTGCCGTACGTGATTCTGAGTGAAGGAGGTGGAAACGAGCAGTCCTGTTGACACAATAGCAGCAAGTGAATAATAGAACCTCACCTGCGCTCGAGCCTCTCTTCAAGCTACTTAAGTCCGCCATCTTCTGCCTCCTATTCCTCTCTTCCACACCCCAAACAACAACACGAGAACATCGCAACCCATTCTTCTCCACGCTCTTCTACCATCCTCACTCAACCAACAAACCACTCACACACTTACCAATCATCCATCATGTCTGAGGAAGCCAAGACCCCGAAGGCACAGGTCAAGTGGACCGACGAGGACAAGGTGAGCGACCGACGGACATCTGTCGTACTCTTCGCTTTGCTGACTGGACCTTCCTCTAGTTGAGCATCCTCTTCCAGATCATCGAGAAGTCGGACTCGAAGATCCCATGGGACAAGATCGTGCTGCCAGAGGGCCGCACCCTCAAGGCAGTCCAGGTCATGGTCGACAAGGAGAAGACCAAAATCCGCAACGCTAAGAAAGCGGCCGGCGAGGGTGGTGAGGATGGTGACGAGCCAGCGACTCCGACCCCGAAGACTCCGGCTAAGGGCAAGGTAAGCATTTTCCATCTTCTACTTGTTTGGGAGATGTGGGCAAGCTCCTCGATAGCGAGGCGCGGTCATTCCTTCTGGAATTGTCTAGATCCAGTTCGCTCACTCTCGCCAGAAGCGCGCCAGCAAGGCCGCTGTTGACGCCGACGACGAGGAGGGTACTCCAAAGGCCAAGAAGCCAAAGACTCCACGCAAGAAGAAGGAGGTCAAGGCCTCTGCCGATGAAGAGGAGGGCACTCCAGCTAAGGACGGTCAACCAACCAAGGACGGTGCTGGTGCCGATGAGGAGGGTGGCAGCGGCGAGGGTGAAGTCAAGGCCGAGGCCGCGGAGGAGTAAATGCATCTCGAAGGCTGGCCATGGTCTCATACTTCTGCAAGGCGCGCAGTTGGCAAGCGTTGATACCCGATAGCGGGATTTGGTGCGGGCCTCTTGATATATAGAGAGTCTGCCACACGCTGCGATGAGACGATCAACTACTCATGATACTGAACGACAGCGGAATGCAATTGACGATTTGACGAATCGAAGTCCCTTGTGCCCTCTCGTTCGCTCCTTCTCGTCTGCCTTGATCTCGTCTTCCTAAAGCATCCACGCCCTCAAGCTCGAGAAGCAGTCCTCATCGCTTCATCCAAAGACACCGCCGGCCTCTCCATCACCAGCGGCACGCGGTCGGAGGTTTTTGTGATGCTTCAGCAGGTGAGGCAGGGGTATTCTTTGCATGCATGCAGAAGCTTGGCTTGTTGAGGCTGAAGATGAAGGTCCCAGCAGTTCATGCAGAGCGGAAGGCGGGAGGCGGGAGGCGGGAGGCGGAACACGGAACGGGGAGAGGATTGAGTTTTACGGAGGAGACGCCGGGTCTGTGGTCTGTGGCTCTCACGTGTTGAAGTTTGCCTTGGCCTCTACACGGACTCTGATGGTCCTTTGAGGTCAAGGGGGGTCGATTGTGGCAGAACATCTCTGATCAGTACGCGGCACGCTGTATTCTGAATGCGTCATGTCCTCCAGATAGGCAGAACGCCTCCACTCGCACCATCCTTCGCAACCAACGGCAGGACACCCAACCCGCGTTTCCACCACAGCCTAGGGAGAGCTACACTACCACGAGTTCTACCGCACTACCATCACAGCGGCCTCCTGCCCGACGCGCACACGACCTCCCCGTTCAACAGTCAGCAACAGCATCGTCACGCTCACTCCCGCATCGCATCTGACTGCACGTTCATCGCAACGCATCTGCAACGCACGGCGCATCGACAACCTGCATCATCGCTGGAGAACGTCGCCCGACCCGCATCCATTCGCCCATTTTCCGCCATGGACACTTCCACATCCAAGCGCAAGCAGCCGCCGACTTCCAACGATGGAGTCAGACCTTCGAAACAGCGAAGACCGTCCACCGGGCTCGAGAATGGGAGCAAGATGTTAGAGAACGGTGTCACTGCGAGTGCTGCGGACACTCCAAATGGCCATGTCTCGCCGCCGCGGATTGACGACGACGCCGCCGCCTCCATGATTCACTCCGCCGCACCAGACACTGCGGAGTGGCAGGCGACGATTGAGAAGGTGGTGCGCAACGTCGTCAGCATCCATTTCTGCCAGACCTGCTCCTTCGACACAGACAGCGCCATCTCGAGCGAAGCCACCGGTTTCGTCGTTGATGCTGAGCGCGGATACATCTTGACCAATCGCCACGTTGTTGGCGCTGGCCCGTTCTGGGGATACTGCATCTTCGACAATCATGAAGAATGTGACGTCTATCCAGTGTATCGCGACCCTGTGCACGACTTTGGAATTCTGCGCTTCGACCCCAGCGCGATCAGATACATAAATCTTACTTCGCTCGAGCTCAGACCCGACTTGGCCAAGGTTGGTGCCGAGATCAGAGTTGTCGGTAACGATGCGGGAGAGAAGCTCAGTATCTTGTCTGGTGTGATCTCAAGATTGGACAGAAACGCGCCAGAGTATGGCGAGGGCTATTCCGATTTCAACACCAACTACATCCAAGCCGCCGCAGCTGCATCAGGAGGATCGTCAGGATCTCCTGTTGTGAATATCGACGGATTTGCTGTCGCGCTCCAAGCTGGTGGGCGAGCAGACGGCGCAGCAACAGACTACTTCCTACCCCTAGACCGACCCCTAAGAGCATTGCAACGCATAAGAGAGGGCAAGCATGTAGACAGAGGAACAATTCAAACACAGTGGATACTCAAGCCATTCGACGAATGTCGACGTCTGGGTCTGACTGCAGAGTGGGAGGGCGAGGTCCGCAAGCAGTTCCCCAGGGAGACTGGCATGCTGGTCGCAGAGGTGGTGTTGCCGAAGGGACCTGCTGATAAGAAGCTTGAGGAGGGTGATGTTCTGCTCAAGGTGAATGGCGAGCTGTTGACTCAGTTTGTCCGCCTTGACGATATCCTGGACAGCAGCGTTGGTGGAAAGGTCAAGCTGCTCATTCAAAGAGGAGGTGAAGACATGGATGTCGAGGTTGACGTTGGCGATCTTCATGCCATCACACCTGACCGGTTTGTCTCTGTCGCCGGTGCTTCCTTCCACAGCCTGTCCTACCAGCAAGCTCGCCTGTACGCCATCGCCATCGAGGGCGCGGGCGTGTATTGTTGTGAAGCTGCAGGCTCATTCCGTTTCGAAGGCTCAGAATACGGATGGCTCATCCAGTCCATCGACAACAAGCCGACACCAGATCTGAACTCGTTCGTCGAGGTGATGAAGACCATTCCAGATCGCAGCCGAGTGGTGGTCACGTACAAGCACCTTAGGGACATGCACACGCTGAACACCAGCATCATGCTTGTGGATCGACATTGGAATAAGCACATGCGGCTCGCAGTCAGGAACGACGAAACGGGACTTTGGGACTTTACCAACCTTTCGGATCCGATTGAGCCTAAGGCCGCAGCTCCCAGGAAAGCAAACTTCATCACTATGGAGGGAGCCCAGCACCGGGCGGCTGTAGACATTATCCGATCATTCGTCAGAGTGTCCGTAATCCTTCCGCTCAAGCTTGATGGCTTTCCAAAAGCCCGCAAGATCGGCTTCGGTCTGGTCATCGATGCAGAGAAGGGACTGGTCGTCGTGTCGCGGGCCATTGTGCCTTACGATATGTGCGACATCTCCTTGACCATCGCCGACTCGATCATCGTGGATGCAAAGATCGTGTTCTTGCATCCACTTCAGAACTACGCCATCATTCAGTACGACCCAAAGCTTGTACAGGCACCAGTCAAGGCTGCTAAGTTGGCCGACAAGCCCATCAAACAAGGGGAGGAAACTATCTTCTTCGGCTTCAATCAGAATCTGCGACCAGTCGTTGCAAAGACGGCAGTCACCGACATCACGACCGTGGCCATCCCCGCCAGTGCATCGACTCCACGCTACCGAGCTGTTAACTTGGACGCCATCACCGTTGATACTTCGCTCAGCGCACAATGCGGCAGCGGTGTCCTGATCTCAGAAGATGGCACCGTTCAAGCCCTCTGGCTAGCTTACCTTGGTGAGCGAACAGGACATAGCGGGAAAGACATCGAGTATCACCTCGGCTTCGCGACCCCAGCCCTTCTCCCCGTCCTCGAAGAGGTCAAGAACGGCACCAAACCCAACCTCCGCATCCTCAACCTCGAAACCCAAACAATCCAAATGTCCCAAGCACGCATTATGGGCGTCGCAGAAGAATGGATCGAACGCGTCGAGCGTGACGACCCGGAACGCCACCAACTCTTCATGGTCCGCAAAGTCGACGCCGGCGACCCAACAGGCCTCACAGAAGGCGACATCATCCTCACTCTGAACGACCGCCTCATCACCCGCGTCTCAGACATGGACGTCATGTACAACAACTCTTCCCTAAAAGCAACCGTCATCCGCAAACAAGAACCGCTCACCCTCGACGTCCCTACCGTTCCTACGGAAGAACTCGAAACAGACCACATCATCGTTTTCTGCGGAGCTATCCTCCATCGCCCCCACCACGCCGTCCGTCAACAAATCTCAAAAGTCCATTCCGACATATACGTCTCTGCCCGTTTCCGAGGTTCCCCTGCCTACGCCTACGGCCTCGCACCCACGAATTTCCTCCTCGCCGTCAACGCCGTCCCCACCCCAAATCTGGCAGCCTTCATCCGCGAAGTAAACAAAATCCCGGATAATACATATTTCCGATTGAAAGTCATGACGTTTGACAATGTCCCCTGGGTGGCGACGATGAAGAAGAATGAACACTACTTTCCTACGGTGGAGTTTGTCAAGGATGATAGTGGGAGTGTGAGGGAGGGATGGAGGAGGATTACGTATGAGGATGGGGAGAAGAAGGTGGGGAAGGGGGAGATGTTGCCTGATGGGATTGATGAGGGAGGGGTGCCGACGGAGATGGTGGGGGATGGGGAGGGGGATGTGGCGAAGGATTTGCCGTAAGATGAGAGTGAGAGTGAGGTGGTGATGCTAAGATATTCACTGCTCGACCGGAGGGGAGGTCTTGCGTAGCTGCATGGAATCGGAGAATGAAAAATTGCACGCATGCATGGGATACCAGCTCCATCGACCATTGCATTGCATTAGAATGTAGATACAATGCCAACAAAGTAGCATTTTCACATCAGGCCTTTCCCCATCCATAACCGACCGGCAGGCCTAATCAACAGCAGCACCGATAGCTCGAGGCCACTCTGCCAGACTTGAGTTCTTCCCTTCCAACAAACATGCTACCGATGCTCAATCATGGCCGCTCGCTCGTCGAAATTCCCGTTCCCGTCGGAGCGCACTGATACCAGTCCGTAATCCACGAAGTCGTACTCAAGCCTGCAGAATTGTAAGCCGTCACTGTCAAGAGACGGGTACAAATCGGCTTGGCCGCAGTACTTACGATTCCAGTGGTAGCACCCTTGGTAGCAGAAGGCACCACCGGGAACCTGTCGAGCGTGGTGACCGTGGTACTACCATCCGCGAAGGTGTGGACGACGACTGTTGGAGGAATCTGAGGTCCGAAACCATTGGTCGTGGTGCTGGTGATTGCAACAGGTGCTGAGGTCGAAGTTGAGGAGGTGAAGATGCTGCTTGGCGCTGTTGGGTTGCCGGATGTAGTCGAAATTGGAGTTGGCGCGACGATGGAGCTTGAAGTGGTTGGACTGTATGAGAAGGAGGCCTTGCTTGAGCTTGAAGCACCGCTGGGAGATGCAGTCACGGTTTGGGTGACCACGACAACAGGCTCTAAGGCGCTGCTCGATGTGCTACTGGAGAGAGTGACGACCGAAGTGCCGGATGGCCGAGGAAAGTAGGTGATGACCGTGGCACTCGAGCTCGACAATGAGGCTGCGCTGGAAGAGCTGAAAGTCGAGCTCGATGCAATTGTCACGCTGGGAAAGGCGGACATGGACGAGCCTGGAGGCGGTGGCTTGTAGCACTTCCAGCTACGAGCCTTCTTGTCAAAATTGACGACGCTCAAGTTGCCAAAGCCTGGGTAAACAATCATGGACGTGTCTCCGAGGCAGCTCTGCTCGCTGTAGAGGTAGCAGACCTGGACTGGGTTGCCGCCAGCAGAGCTCACGTTGCCGCTCAGGCTGTCGGGGAGCTTGGCGCCTGTGACAGTTGTCAGTGTCGCCGTAGACAACATGGCCATTGAAAGGGATTACGTACTGCACTGGCCGTTGATCTGGCACAGGTTGGCGCCATAGCCCTGCCAGTTGTAGTCGTTGGTCATGTACAGACAGACCTGGTTGTCGGCCGGGTTCCAGGTGGCGGCGGGATTGTTCGAGGAGGCCGGTGTTGGAACTGATATGTGCGGGAATGATGTGTTTGTCAACGGCCACTCATCGCGAGCGACACGAGGAGGTGCGGCGAAGGCGAGTGCCGCAGAAGCAATGGTCAGCGCTGCGGTGGCCTTCATCTTGTTGACCATGGGGTTTGGGTGAAGTGAAGATGGTTGTCAATAGGACTTCTCAGAATCTAAGGTGACGATAGCGATTGACGAGGTACAGGGAGCGACGTTGTTGCAGGATGCATGTGTGAAGAGCGTGGAGAAGGAAGCCTGATGTGGCGTTTGACGATTTGAGATTTCGCGGGAAGGTGCATCACAGAATAAGGGAGGACCGTTGGACCGTGCGATCACCCACGTGCGGAAGCTGGAAACCCGGAAGGAAGCTACAGCAGAACCAGTGCAAGCGCCAGCGTTTGTTAAGAGTCTAGCTATTCTTCAGCGATGGTTTCACACGTTTGCAGCAATTAACATGACTGCTCAGTTGCTGCTCCTAGTTTCCTCATCATTCCGGTATCATGCTCTTCGGCATCTGTACCACCTCGTCACTGAGTGCAGACTGATCACTGCCACGCCTCTCGGTATCAGTACCAGTATCATCCGCATCGTTTTGGAATCGCTTGTTCCTGCAGCGAAGATGCGCTTTAATGTGCCATCATCATGATAAGGCAGAATATCTCTCGGGGATTTCTCGTACCACTGCGGTAGTCTCTTGGCTAGCTTCTCGTCTGTCCGTCTCTTGATCCACAGCTTCTCGAGGCTCGACATCTGCCGAGGCGGTAGGGACATACTAAGTCCGGAAGCATTCTCCGCATTTACAAAGTGGTTGACGTGATCGTCTATGCGCGCCATCTTCTCGCCGGTGACAAGATCGCGGTCGGAGTTCTCTGAGTCCGAGCCAGTCCCATGGAGGTTTTGGGCTTTGAGCTTCGGTTCGTACTGCGCAACCGTTTTGGCTGTGCGCAGTGGCTTGTCGCTATTCTGTTTAGTACGTGTCGATGTCCAAGCTTTTCGCGTGCATCGTGTGTGTCAAGGGTTCCAATCTTGTGATGAGTTACTGTGATCGATGTGGCGATGGTCGGCATGCGGTGTAAGTGTCCAAGATAGGCTGGGGTGTGCTGGCGTCGGGATAGGGAGGAGCGGTAGTTACTCCAACTTATCCAAATGCTCCAGCCTTGTAAGTATGACTTGCTTGCTCATCTCCTGGATCTCTCCCGCCAGAAATACCTCATCTAAGATCGTGTACACCTATTTCTGTCAGCATGTGCCTCTGCAAGCGCTGTGTCCATGGGTACAATCCCACCTTGTAGAAGTTGAACACCAAGTCCAGCTCACACACATTCCCAAAGAACTGATCCAGCACCTCCACAAAGAGGTGGATCGCTTCTAAGTATGCCAGCGCATTGTCATTAGCATCGACGCACGCGCAGAAGAATAGGCCAGCGTATCGGCGGTAGACGATCTTCGAGGAGCCGCGGAACTCGACGAAGTTGGATTGGTGTTTCTGGTCGCGAGGAGCCACAAGACGATGGACTTCACCCCTGAGTTTAATCTTGTCGTCGTCGGTGTACGGCGAATACCATTTGGCTAGGCGGGTCTTTCCTCTGGGAGGGGAATTAGTAGTTGGAGCTGGAGGGATGGAGGGGTAGGATGAGGTCGTACTGGCGATTCTGGATAAGAATGAAGGATATCATCTTGTTGGGTTCTCGCTGCGAGGCCTGACCGGGCGCTCTGCAAGAGGTCTGTTGCTGCACAAGAAGGTAGGTGGGGAGGTGAGAGCTGGGAGGTTGCGGTAGTGAAGTAAGTGTATTTGGTGCAGTGACGTCCGGCAGAGTTTCGGAAAGTGCCGGCTTTCGATGATGGACATCTCTCCTCGCGACTACATTCGATTCCTCCATCCCTCCTATCAATCGTAAGTCAATCTAATATTTCGAGACTGACGCGACGGTGAGTATCTGACACCTGCAGGTAGGTGGTATTGCTGCTGCTCAATCCCTGCTCTCTCTTCTACAACCGGCGTCCCGGCGCGTCGAAGACGCGTCGAGGGCAAACACATCACCACTGACTTCCAAGGAGACTATGGCGGGCACGATCACGGTTCCATTTTGGCCGTCGTCTCCTTACTGCTTAGACTGGTCGAAGGACAATCAGATCTTGAACGTCGGAGGCGAACACATCCAAATCCTCACTCCTATCCTCAAAGCAGTCGAGCACGGAAGCTTGCGATGGGAGTCAGCGTCCTTGAATGCCAGCGGCTTCAAAGCATCGGAGGTGCCACGATTGGACCCGCTCAGTGATAAGCAATTTACAATCGGAGAAGAGGTTTCCATCAACCAAGCTATTGCCGCAAAATGGTCCTCTCCTGGGTTGACCAAATATGGCGAGTGCGCCATGGCAGTACTCTCCAGCAACCAAGTCCTATCTATCTGGGCACCCGAGAGCCGAAAGAAGGGCGATTCTGGGTGGCAACGGCGAATCATTGTCAACCAGACGATCAAAGAATACTACGACCAGCTGGATCGAGACCGAGAGGAAGCGGCCAGCGGTGAAGACGAGCAATCAGCAGAAGAACAGCGCCAAACACGACAGCGAGTCGTAGCATTCGCATGGTCACCACCACTCTACAATGACCAAGAGCGGTCACATCAGCATCTGTTCGCAGGAACTCAGTTTCTCGCTGTTGCTACTGAGGCAAAGGATATACTCTTACTGCGGGTCCAATCGCCGTACTCCGAGCCACTACGGAAGACATCTGGGTGGGAGGTCAAGATTACAGGTCGACTGAACCTTGCTGAGCGCTGGAGCAAGATACTCAGCGAGTCGAGGCCCATCCAGGGTCTGATGTACCACCATAAGCTGGATGCAGTAGCGGACTTCATAACTTGGGGCGAGTGGCATCAAGACACAGCCCATGGCGATGCTGCTGAGCTGGCATATATCGTGAACGGAAAGCTCTTCTCTGCAGAAATTCACGGAAAAGCAGCTACACAAGAGGCAGACGCGTTTGTGGTGCCTTCTGATCTCGACACGGCACATCTACACGATCGGTCCGATGTTTCTGGTCCTATCACTTTTGTGCCCGGCACTAGAGGACGAATAGTAATCGCCTTCGGAACCGATAGAGTGTTCCAAGTGAACATTGCTCAAAGCGCAGAGTCAACTTCAATTCCGTCTCACCATCTTGATGGTCGGTGGGATGCAGTCACTGGTCTGGCGTTCACAAACGACACCCAAAATTACATTTGGATGCACATCATCTCACAACTCTCAAGCACCACGGCGATTACGTCCGTTCTACGTCTACCTCTCGGAAGTGCCGGCGACGGAGCGTCCCAACCGTCGTGGCAGCATGCTCTGGCTAGTTCGAAGGCTGCGTTCGGAGCGGACATGGACGTTGCGGGCCATGTTCAGGAACGCACATGGGGCATAGCTGCGTCCCCACTCGGACAATATGTCGCGACCTGCGCAAGCTTACATCTTTCAGATGCGATTGCATACGTAATAGACAGCAAGCAGAGCGGTTGTCTCAACGTCAGCTTCGAACACAAGTACGCTGACGGCGCTTTCCTCCCGGTCCTCCCGATTGCGAAGCACGCATCAGCAGAAGCAATCTTTTTCGAACTACGCGCGCATCTCGAGCGTCTGGAGTTTTTGGATATCTCCACATCCGATAAGCGCGACTCTTTGGTACAAGAAGTCATGCGCATCTTACCTTGGGGCCCGCAAATCAATGTAGAGAGCTTAGTGGGCGTTACGGAGCTCGGGCAGAACATACGAAGTCTGCGCATTCGTCTTTTCACCGACTCGAACGTCTCTTCCCTGATGGCATCAGCTCTGGTCGACGTAGCATTGAATCGCAACGTCCGCGATGGCGCAGCTATTTCGGCAGTTGTGCAACGAGTTGCGAGGGCACTTCGAACACTTCCAGCTGACGTCGTGCACATTGATGAGGTCAGTCTGTGCATCAAACGACTCGCTGATATGGCGATGTCAAAATTGAACACGCAGCATCAGTTGGGAGACATCGAGCCATCGGCAAAGGAGTGGAACGAGCGCTGCAATATATGCCACCAGTCGGTTGGGTTTGAAAGCATTAAATGGGCAAGGTGTGGACAGGGCCATCAGTTCAATCGGTGCGCACTATCGCTGCTTGCGATCCAAGAACCCGGACGAACCAAGCATTGTGCTATTTGCGGCTTGCAGTATCTAAACGAAACAGTTCTGCCGGAATTTGTGCCTTCCATGGAAGACATCGAGATGGCTGACATGCCGGAAGCGGAAGGCGATCAATCTATCAACCCGACCAACAGCACGCGGGTCAAGATCTCGCGTGACGGCAGCGCTACTGCAAAATCAACCACGACCCTGGCGCAACTGCTGTTCGCAGCGTGCAATGCGTGCATTTATTGCGGTGGGCACTTCAGAGACTAAGAAGGTGTAGTTTGTGCGACCGATCACTTTGTGGGTCGTGCTCATTTCTACCCGCATTCCAGGGCGTCTCTTCGCCGACAAGTCACAACACACTTGCGAATTCGCTAGGCGACAAGCGCTCATGCAAACTAGCAGGCACTATAGCGAAGATGCATGATACAACACATCAACGCATCTTGGTCGACGTCTTGCTTGCGAAACAAATTGCGACTGCAGCCATCCGCGGCATTCGGGGAACCGGGATCGTGAGAATTCATCGAAACTCCAATCCGGGATAATTGCATGCCACAGCATCAGCTTCAAAACAACATACAAGTGGGCCCGTTCAATGGAGGACGCGATACATTCAGAGAACGGAACAGTACGGTTTTCAAACTCACCCAGACGTTGGACGCAGATAAATCCTGGCCTGCACAGTCCGACAAGAAGCATACATCCAGATCTTGGTAACACAGCGGCGCGCATGGAATCGATAGATAGCCAAGCCGACTTTGGCCATCGCACAGTCGATTTCTTCGAGGATAGCTCAGAAGATGAAGGTGCTCTACCCACCGTCAAACCAAACGAATTCAGTCCGAGAGACCGATCACGATCACCGAGCAAACAGAAACAACCGCCTCCATCAGGGCAGTCCTTACGATCCCAATGCGAACCCAAGCGTGTGAGCATGAAGGCTCTCGAACCGGACTCAGATGGCTATGAGAGATTGGACTCCACCCTGCAGCAGGATATCAACAACAACCGCCGGGGCGGAACACCGAGCACATCGTATCATGGATCCGTGGAAGAGCTGGACCTTCTAGCTGGCGAAGATGGACCGCCAAAGCCGCCGAAACCTGCACGTCTATCGTCCAGTGCAAGGTTCAGAACGTCTGGGCTGGGATGGGGAGGGAGTCCAGATTACGAACGAGTGTATGATGGAACGAGGGCGTCGATGTATTCAGACAAGATCGATCAACGGCTAGGTGTTCATGCAGTGGCCTACGACTTTCTACTGCGAGGCATGATGAATGACGAGGCATTGATGAGACAAGGACACCTGCAGCCCCTTCCTTCAGAGGTGCGAAGCTCCCTGCTTCCACCTTCTCTTCGAATGAGCGATCCAAGGAGTCCGAGAGATCATATACCACGTGAGCACTCGATGGAGCGCACTGCTTCAATTCGAAGCAGCAACTCCGAGAAGAAAGTCCACGTCGTCCCACCACCCATCGATACGTCGAAGGCTCGGCCCTCACTGCCCGAAAACATCGTACGGACTCCCTACCCATTCTCAGCAGATAAGATACATCGCAAAAATTTCAGCCGCGAAACCCCTTGGGCTATCGAAACACCTATCGGCACCACAGAAAGCATCTTAACCCTCAGCGTTCGCCGCTCCAACAGTCACAGCAGTCCACGGGTCACCAGCCTCACAATTCCCGCCTCAAATGACTACAGCGCTGTTCGCAACAGTGGTAGAGAATCCAACAGCGAAAACGGAAAACAACAATTCAGCAAAGCGACTGTATTCGACGACAGAGAACTCTTCCACCAACTCCGCCATGCCTACGCCGAACTCACTGGTCCTCTTCATTTCCTCTCAGCCCGGTCTCTATCCCGCATAGCCGTCTCTGGAACCGCCACTCGCGCAGCCGATTCAGCGTATGGATGGCTTCACCAACCGCGGAGTCCCAGGGTACTGGCGTATAAAGATCCGACAGATACGTTCTCCGAAGAGAAGGTTCTGGCGTATTATCGAAAACCGGATCTGGGAAAAGGGAGGTATGCGTTTGTGCATTGGGCTCATCGATTAGCTGCTGCTCCTGTTCCTCTCACGCCTAGGACACCCGGGTTGCCTGGTGAGCAACTACAGCAGGGGCTGACGCCGCCTATAACTCCTCCTGGCAGCGAGCTGGTGAAGAGGATGGAGCAACCTGAAGGCTTGGAGTTTGTGGCTAGTTGGAGTGTGCGAAGGATACTCCTCGCACTACTACTCGTGATCTTGTTGAGTGTGGCTGCTGCGCTGCTTTGGATATTTCTGGGCAAGAATACGCCATCGAACTGGCCTGCGCCTTCACATGGCGGGTTTCGGGATGCGGGGGATCGGGTTGGTACAGGTGTACTGATGGGGGTGTTGATGCTGTTGGTCGGCTTGAGTGGGTTTACTGGTTGGGTTGGGGTCAGTTGGTTAATTATGTGACGAAGGTTCTGCATTTGCATTATGAAAGGAGAGGGTGATTATTTGTACGTATCTCGTAATCTCTCTTGCTTTTGACGATTATGCAGATACATGACTGGGTCGCATTGAACGAAGGAAAGAGACTTACACGTTCAATCTGGATTTATGAAGTGAAGGACCAGCCCTCACTGCCTTCTCCGCAAATCGCTGTCCAGCAAGAGGGCCGGCCTCCGCTGATAGAAGTATAGTCTGTGTCGTATCCCCCGGAGTCGAAGCCAGCTTCACCCCGTCATATGATGAGCCACCTTCCCTTCACTTTATCCTTCATGTGATGTGAATTCACTGAAGTGAAGCCAGCTCCATCTCCCTTCCCACCCACCACCCACGGTCTTCCATCTCCGAGTCCCCTTCCCCAGTCCCTCTCCCATCATCAGAGGTCCCTCTTCCCACCTACCTCCCCTCCAAGTGCCCTCGCCTCCCTTCAATCCATTTCACTTTTACTTCTCAATACTCACCGTCCTCGACCTTACATCCCCCATTCTTCTCCTCTCCCTTCACTCTACCTGGACTCCCACCCCCGCCCGCGCTCTCAGTCGCACGGTACGCATTGTCATAAGAGAAACACCCAATACATCTGAGCGTGGAGTGACCGTAATTGCAAATCCACGCGGCGGAGGTGTTGTCGCGGGAACAGATGCAGCAGATCCAGGACATTCTCTCCCGGTCAGTCGCCCTCACTTGGCAGCTCTCGCAGTTGACTTGGTGGGTTAGCGCGACGGTTCGCGAGGTTGGTAGTGTCGAATGTTGTAGAGTGAAGGAATGGCGTGAGTTGGACAGGTCTTCGATGGTATTGCGATAAGGTTAAGATCTGGGAAGCTTTGCTTTTGTAGGTTTGGAGGTGCGTTTCCTCGGTAGAAGTATGGGTGTTTGATCCAAAGGAGTGTGGTGGTGAAGACCGTCGTTGTCGCGGTGTGGATGGTAGATATGAAAGTTGATAGAATGTATATGTGTGAAAGTTGTGGCGCTCAGACCAGCTGAGTAGGATTGCACATGATTGCAGGTGAAAGCGCGTTCTGGAAGTCAGTGATTGAACTGGGTTTGTCTGCAGTTTGCAACTGAGGTTTTGAAGTGAGGTCTTTTGAGGTCATCATTTCGGACGCGCGAGAGGATCAAATACCTCTTGTCCGCCTTGCATGCAGGAAACATGCGAGGAGTTCTGGAAAGGATTTGTCAAAGGAACGCCGAGCTTATATGCAGTGCCTGACATTTCCAGGTGCATGACTTCAAAGCCAGGTTCTGAACAGCTCTTGCTTGTTTTGGCTTCACATGCAGATCATATGTACAATTTTTTTTATCTATGGGCACATCAATCTACTACATCTGATGACTGCGACTCTGTATGCTTACTGACACCTCCCTTGGGTATCCTTTCTTCGTAACGCCAGTTCAAATTCTCCAGGCAGTGCTCCAGTGCAGCTCAGCTTTACCTCAATCAATGCGGTATGTTGAATCAGATTACTCAGGCTTCGCGTCGTGTTTGCCAACGACAACCTCTTTCGTTACCGCGCTCCTTACCTCGCTCACCTTCACATCGTTCCCCTTCTTCTCGTCGTTCTTCTTCTTGGTGTCCTTCTCCTCGTTCTCCTTGTTGGCCGTCCCGGGTTGCTAATCCTCAAACCATGTCATCGCCTCGCTCCTATTCTTCGCCTCAACCTTGAAGTATCCTGCAATCTCATCCAAGTCTTGCAGCGTCAGGCCATGCTTGCCGTTCCATGGCTGATCATGGCTCAAGATCCTGTTCTGAGCAATCTCCGCATTGTGGACGAGAAGATGATGTGGCTTGTTCGTAGGCTTTCCACTCCGATCCTTAGTTCTTGACAGCGCAACATCGAGCTTGCTACCTTCAGCGTTTTTGATTCCGAGGAGCGTAATGTGGACTTTGAGCAGCGTGCGAAATGCTCCACCGATCAACAAGGTTACATTCATCATCTCAAACTTGTCTTTGTCGAGTAGCTCCAGACGCTTGCGCTGGCTTGGAAGGAGATGAACTTGGCCATGGCGAGCTACCCGCGATGGTTGAGCGAAGTATTTCAGATTTTGACTGTCGTAATTCGTCCAGACCTTGACTTGGACCTCGACCCATTTCATGTAATGATCGAGGATCTCGCCAGCAAGCTCAGGAAACTGCTCGCATAGATTGGGTCGCTTGAGGTCTTCGAGGGCAATGGTCTGGCCTGCCCAGATGTCTTCGTATGCTCGATAGCGCGCTTCTGGATCGAGCAGCCTGAAATCGATGGCGCACCCGTTGTCATCAGTAGTAGACTGGGGATCGGGCTGATTCTGGTCAACAAACTTTTCTGCTGTTGTCGCCAGCTCCAGCAGCTCATCGCTTGCGGATGGACCTGTCCATTGTTAGATCCGGACTGCAGGCAGTGCAGATACTTGGCAGCGACACACCTTCATCGTTGACGACTTCATGAGGTGCATCCGCCATCTCGTCAGCCTGTTGCGACATCATCACTCCATCTAGGCCTGCATGTCCATCCAGCGCAGGGTGGTGACGGGCCGGTGTGGGAGACTCGGGCTCTTCGGTGGCGGCGAGGCCAGGCGGTGAAGCGTCTGTTGCCATAGGCGTACTTACTGCCGATGTATCGTCGAAGTATGTGTAGTACTGCAAGATGTGATCGCCGGGAATGGTGGATTGCTCGTTCGTCAACTGCGGAAAACCTCGAGGAGACACGAGTGGTGGCGGCGATGAGCTCGACGATGGCGACTGCTTCTTGGATGGTCGCTCGCCGGCAGTCTCGTCCTCGAGCAAATGCTTCATGTTCATGTTCGTCATCGCGATTGCTGTTGCTGTTTCGGATGTTTGTAGTGGCGGCAGCTTCGAAGTAGAACTAGTGCAGAGGTCGCGGCGGAAGCTTGTAGTTGGTCGGTTTGACGCGTCGCGCGATGAAGTCAAGGAGACAGTCTCTGCCACCAAATTCTCGAAAGCGCTACACTGCTATCTTCGTTTCCATAGCCCTCATGGAAGGGGACCATGGTTCGCGCTGTACGTCTTCTTTCGCCGTCGCCCTTGCTCAGCCTTGCGCGTCGTGACCGCAGCCATCTGTGCCTTATGCAGGCTCCAGGCCATCATCGTCCTGCCGTCTACGTGCTTACAGCCAGAACGATCCCTTCTCCAAGCCTCTGCAGTAGCAGTAACATGATGAAAGGAAGCAAGACTCACGAAGAGTAATGGGAATTGGCCAAAAATTCCTTGCCGATCCGAAGACCAACAAGAGTGGTCAGTTGATAGTTTTCAACTAGCAAAAACGCAATCTCGGACGAATCCTCACTGATATGCGTAATGCCCGTGCACTTCTGTGAGGACGTTAGACAAGTGTTGCGAAGTGTAGGGGTGGGTTAGGGAAGACTTGCGGACGTGAGGAAGAGAAGGAGTCCTTCCAACGCAGAGTTTCGTGCAAAGCGTGTTGGCCCGTGCTAGCGTCGGAACTATCCACTCCTTGGCAGTCGCGAGCGCGACACCCGCTCGCTGCTGTTCACATGCTGAGCGGGCGCATTGAACAAAACACAACCGGAGCTACCTTCACCATCACATGCGGCATCTAGTCGCGTCAAAGCCAAGATGAACAACCCGTGAGTGAATTTAATACCCTCGTGACTCCCACTAACACACACATCCCAGATCGCAAGGAGTCGCGCCGCAACTCCAACCTCATGTCCACTTGATCTCACTCCACCGGTTCCCGCATATCGCCTCGCTCGGCCTCGAGCAGGCCTTCCGATACCTCATCGATGCCCCTTCAATCGTCAAGCAGATTGCGCCCATGTCATGGAACTACGTGGCGGCACCGACAGATGGGACCGTGTGGCTGGAATGGATACCACTGGAGAAGATGGACCAACCATACCCATCTGACGGCTATGTATGGGGAGAGCACGAGCAATCGTACCGTCAAGACTTCAATGGCTACACAATTGAGCTAAGAGTGCAGGGCGTGGGGTATAGGCCTGGACATGATCAGATGGCCACACATGCGCGCACGCGTTACCACTTCATCTCCAAGAACCCGTCTGTCAATGCGCCGCCGCCAGATCCATCTCTGTGGGTCGTACACTATCACTCAGCGAATCACAATCAGGTCATGCCTGCCAGCCAGGTACCAGTCAGCCCAATGATGCAGCAGACCATCTCGCAACGCAGATGGCTGGAGAGCCAAGGTCGGTTGGAGCGTAGAGACTTCATGTTGCATGATCGCGAGCATTGGCCGATGATCAACATCCCTGGGCATGCGCAGATACAACAACCTGGGCAGTACGGTGCCACTCCTGGAGCAATGCAAGCAAGCCAGCAAAGATACCCAGCTTACCCGCAACAAGTCGGAGGGCCGCCAGCGAAGAAAGCGCGGACTTCAGGACCTGGAATGCCTATGCCTGGGTCCAGTGACGGCGCACACGACAACAGCATTGAGGCTGAGGAAGACACTGCGCTTGGCGACTTTTTCGATCACCTCACGCAACGCGATATCAGCTTGGCGAGGTACACTCAGCATCATAAGTGGATGGAGGAGGTCTTCTCCTCGCCTTACGCTTCGAGCAATATTGTGCCACCTGATCTCGGTCTTGGCCTGATGGGCGAGCTCAAAGGTTTGACGGACGGGATCCTTGAGCCACCCACGACGGAAGTCAGGGAGAGCGCAGATACCCAAGTAGCCAAGGCAAAAGAGCCGCCTGCTTTCACCAACTTGAAGAAGGAGCAGATTGACGAGTTCAGCAAGCGTGTCGCTAAACATCTTGAAGGAGGCCAAGCAGAGATTGAGCGGATGAAGGCCGAGCATGCTGCAAAGATGCAAGACTGGAAGAAAGTGAAAGCCCTCACGCAAGCGGAGAAGCGGTTGCGTTATGCAAATTGGCAAGTACACGAGGACGAAGTGCCTGCTTACCGACTTGAAGTCGAACCTGCTCCAGCAGGCCAGGGCGAAGAGGGGCTTGGGAAGGAGAATGTTGATGACGTTATCAAGGATGTCGAGAGCCTGCTCAAGGTCAAGATCAATCCTCATTCGGACGCGACACGTATCACTCGAGGAGGTCTGAAAGACCGAAAAGAGCCATCATTCAGTTACACCCAGCAGCCTACACAGCAGGAAACTAACAACGACGGCATGAACGGTACGCCGCAACCGCAGCAAACTGGCGCATCGACACCTAGCGCCAACGCTACCGGCAACGCTACCTTCCACGAGGACCCTACAGTAAACGCGCAAGCGACCGGAGAACAAGCCGAACAGAAGGGACCTTTGCAAGCGGCGCAGTCCGTATTCCAATCTGGTTCGAATCAGCCTACTCCGGGTCAAAGTGGGAACACGCCTTCAGCTGGCGGACACGACAACAGCGCGGGAGAAGCTCTTGGGGATATTGGCATGGATATGAACGACATGATGGACATGGATGTCGATACGTCTACCATCAACTTCGGTGATACCCCCGATCAGGGACTAGATGCGAACCCTGGCTCCGCAGCTGCATCTGAACCGCCGCAAAACCAGGCTCAAGGCTCGGATGCAACACCATCCGCTACTGTTGCCGCGACGAGCACAAGCGAGACGACCGCGAATGCGCAAGATACCACTCAACACCAAAATCCGCCCGCACAGGCTGCGCAGACAGACGAAGGTGCCATTGGCGGTGAAAGTGGACTAGGAGATATGGGAGAAGGCGCCGACACTACCATGTTCGGCGACAACACGTTTGACGACCTGACGAACATGGATCCCAGTGGCGACGATGGACTCATTGACTTCGAAGGCGGCGGCATGATGGACGACAGTGCCTTTGGTGACGCGCTACATGGCATGGACGATCAAGGCTCTGGAGAGGGCAACACACCCGCTGGTGGGTCTTAGTTTGACATGATCGAATCCATACCTCCCAATGCTCTCGATGCTCTTTGCTTTTGGGAGGGCGCCTTCCCAGCAGAAGAGCGTATAGATATAAGGGATGCAGTCAGGTTGCCGCGAATTAACGGTATGCCCTCTGATGACATCGACAATTCCGCCGTCCACATCAGGTCCTAGCTTGACATTTTCCGATCTATCGATCCCCATGGCTATGATGGTCTTGTTGATGTTGATGCCATCGACTTGCTGAAGCACAAAGCGTTAAGAGATGGGTTGCGGCATGTGGATGATTTTGGCGGCTGCACACATGGCAGCGTGCACCGCGGCGCTGACGATGCTTGCACGCTAGCCTGCGCCCTCTTCCGCCATCGTTCGTGGCGGCAACCCTTTCTCAACAACCATCATGTATTGCGTGAAATGCAGAAGCAAAGTTTTCGTCGCAGCATGGCTTCCCATGATGTTGAAGTATTCAACTCAAAGAGACATGCACACCAACAATTCTGGCTTACGTGCGAGCATTTTTTCGACCAACCTGTGTCTTGTTTGGCGGAGCAGAGCGCTTGGCCAGTCTCAATCTGGGAAGCTGCTTTCTTTGAGGAGCGACCTCAGAGCCTACACGTTGGGGTGCTGAACAGGCCAGCGCTGAAGGGAATTCCGGAGGAGGAGAGGGGGCTTTTGCAAAGGGTGTTGAGTCATCGACCTCTTCATGCGTTAGGTGATGTGAGAGGTAGGGAAGATGGACTGGAGATGGGTGTTCGATTCAATCCATGCAGCCTGAGAGGACGGAGGGTCTTTGAACGAGGCGGACGATGATAATGACACCATCTCACTGCGAGCGCAAATCTTCGCCTGGCTTTCCGCACTTCCCAAAGCGCTGACGCCCGTTGAATTCATATGTATAGACGCGGGCTGTCCGTGTCGCAAGCACTTCAATCTTCAAAGCCCTCGAGCTTTGTCTTGCTCTTGCTCGTGTCCCAACACCGGATCACTAGGAGCTCTGAACTCTCCTGGCAATGTGATGGAGTACGAGAAAATATTGCGGCAGTGGTGGAAGGTGGAGCTCGCTCTCGGCCGGGCCCACAGGAAACACAATGATCCCGAAAGAAGAGAGTCAGGGAGGAGTAAGAAGGCGAAAGGGTATGATGAGTTGAAGAGGTTTACTACGTTGCTTGATGATGAGGCGTGCTTATAACGTTTGCGGAATGTACACTACTGGACAATAGATTTGGCCTTCGGGGCATGAGCTGAACAGTGAACTTCATTGCAATTGAGTTTGGACTTGCCCTACAAGGCTTGCACATGGCATTGCAGGTGAAGGATGTCGTTGGCGATCAGACTGGAGTTCACTCGAGTTGCTGGTCTTTTGTGGCAATGCCGTATGGTAGTAAGTCTTGCTCTTGCACGTTATCATTATTTCTGACCCTTTTTCCTCGCACTGAGTCCATGTGGCCCTTTTTAGAGGCTCCGAGCAGGCTCACGAACTGGTTGTTCCATACCTGTAGTGAGAGTGGGCCAACGTTACGGGGTTGCTGTGAGTTGGCTCTCTGTTAGAGAGATGTGCCGGCAGCTCTTGTGTTCGACCTTGTCTGACTGCTGCGGCGAAGGCAGCAGTCTACATCTCGAGATGAAGGACGAGGTGTATCGAATCCGAGCCATGGACAGCATTCTGCCCACGAGATGGTAA
The DNA here is from genome assembly GCA_031771865.1 of Nothophaeocryptopus gaeumannii. Classification (NCBI taxonomy): domain Eukaryota; kingdom Fungi; phylum Ascomycota; class Dothideomycetes; order Mycosphaerellales; family Mycosphaerellaceae; genus Nothophaeocryptopus; species Nothophaeocryptopus gaeumannii. Next base: position 832,573 of record JASISA010000002.1, read on the forward strand.
GACCAAACAGGCATCCGGTCAGTCCCCGTCAAGCTCGTCATGCAGTACCTACCATTGAAATTCTTCTATATCCGTATCCAGCTGTGTACAACCCATACCTACCTTCGATGCCGTCGTCTCCCGGGTTTAGGTAGCCCAGCCAACAGCACGGGATATGCGACATGCCTCGACGCTGTCGTATGAGCTACTTGGCCATACCGATGAGATGGATTGGGGCCAGCAATGCCATCCTTACATACAGGGACGAGCTGACGAAGCCGGCGGATCTTGATAAGCTTCAGGACGACCGTGCTCCTGGTACGCAATGAGGAGGCGAGCTTGGAGAGATCGTAGGGCGAGCGAAATTCGATCATGACTCGACAGTTCCAAGTATCTTTCCTTTCCTTATCATAAGGCGTGCATCGTAGCTGATTCTGCGACGTCACGACATTTCGCATTGACGTCGAAATCGCATTCCGTTCGCATTCGTTCTTCGCTCTCTGTCATGTCTCAATCGAGGTTCTGCAACTTGACGCAGAAGCACTATCTGCTTTTATTAACAAGGTCATCGAAGCAGGCTCATGTCGCCGATCCGTCCACGTGCCTGCCTGGTTCCCAGGGTCAAGGTCGTAGTACGCTCGGAACGGAGCCCGGCGCCGTCAGCCTTATGTACAGTGCTGATTCTCGAGGTGACGCTGGTCTGTGCTTAGTCAGGGATGTAGCTATAGACACGACTCCTAACGTATACATCTTGACAGAGGTAGCATATTCGCTATATAGAGTATAATAACTACAATATACCTGTGGCTCTAGGAACTCGCAGCTGTGATAGGCCTAGAGTTAAGGACCTTCACCCTCTGCGCTAGCATGGACCAGCCTCACTGCAAAAACCAGCACCGCCAAGTCCAGGGTGAGGCCCGTACTTGGGCCACGGCGCTCATGGGGCTCAGGCAGTGGTGTCAGGACCATGCCGGAGGGATAAACTCTTCGTCTCCGGATTGTGGCTCTAGAGCGCCAGAGCTCAAACTCTGCTCCAAGCGACTACCGTACGGATGTTTTCCCGCTGGCCTTGTCGACTTTCTTTTGCGTAGCTATGTTATTCGCTCCAGCGTCATATTCAGAAGGGAAGGGGAACGATGTCTTTGGGGCCCGTAAGCCTGTTGGCCTACTGCAGCAGCTTCTGTTACGCGAACTATCCAAGGGTAGAGAGGGAGGGAAAGTAGCGCTCGGGCAATGCACCTTCGAGCCTCGCAGGAGATGGGCGAGGAGGTAAGAAAATAAGAGCTTGCTTAAAGTAGTGGCAACTTGCGTTATACTCCTCGATCGCTTATATATACCCCTGCCTTACGAGACGACACCACGTATTAGTGTGGTCCACCCCCAAGACGAGGTGCCCTAGGTATATTAGGGGCGAAAGCAGCACTCGGGCGGTGCACCTTTGAGCCCCGTAGGAGATGGACGAGGAGGAAAGGAAGCAGGAGCTTACTTGAAGTAACAGATTGCTTTATACTCCTCGATCGCTTACACATACCCCGCCATTGATCTACACCAAGTCGACGGGCCAAATGGTGCAAGTGCGAGCATGGGAGTGCTGCATGCAGACAAACTCTCCCATGGCTTATCGAGATCTTCGCCTCCTCATTCGGCCATTTTCGAGTAGCGAGGCCGAGTTCGGGTACATCGCCAAGTGGTTGACCTTGAAGGCTCGCCAAAAGAGGTCGTACGATGGCATTATGAAGTCTTCACCTACACCTACCGTTGATCCAAGGGACGGAGTTGCTGCTCGAATGAGCCAGCGTGAATGCATCGCAAGGGAGAAGAACCTTCGCTGGCTCGGTTTCAGGCGCTTGTTAGCCAACACTACTCCAGGTGAGCCAATCGCCAGTCGATTTTCTCGCTCTCGTTACTTGGTGCTCCATCATCTGGCGTCACAAAAGATTGCTCAGACTGCGTTGTTCCTAAGTGCTAGTGAACACCCGGAAGAAGTTGATGGTCCAACCTGGCAAACGTCAAACTCTGTCCACTGCCGGGAGTCCGTAGTTGGGTTTGAAACACTTCTGAGCTCTGACCCGAGAAAGACAGCAGCAGGCAAGAACTGCTTCCAGAAGTCGGCTCTCGAAAAGTGAAGATCCGTCTGTGGCTGAAGCTGTGAACGGGCCACTAAGGGTTATCCGTTAACAGCAAATGGGGTGAGCAGTCTATTCCGGTGACCTTGCCTTTGGTAAGATAGCACCACCTACCACACTACAGGTTCTTCTCCGGCCATGGCTATCTCGCCCTCGCACCTCGAGCCGGCGGTTCTGTGGAGATGGCTGCCCTTGCTGGTTCGGGTCCAACGCTGATCTCTGCATGGCTCTCCCTGGTCAAGTGAGGTCGGAGGTAGATCGCCGACGCCTAGAGATCACATCGTTGAGCGGCCACACCCAGATAGGGAAGCCTGCACCTGCTAGACCTCGCGTCACATGCTGCTACAGAGACCAGTCGTGCGCTCCATCGGTGACACGTTTCTAACAACGCAGCCCCAGAGTGACGAGCATGCCATATCTCTCCACAGCTTCCTGTTTCGGCAGACTACCGACAACGCCTCACGTCGCACCCGCGCCAGAGCAGTCGAAAAACGTGGGATGGGTGCCGATTTGGCTGCACTCTTCCGCCTCCGCGTGGACTTGTCATACCATCCGCCAGATGTGCGTGTCGATTTCGAGTCAAATGCGATACATTCGCGTGCTGTTTCCGCCTGGACGCAGGTCAGAGAGCCGTGTTACGTAGAAAGAGGTCAGGTTGGAGAGGCTCCTTGTTGGGCGAGATGATGTGTTGTTATGCGGAAGGACCCATTGAAGAAAGGGGCTCGGCCCGGAGAGACAACGCTGACAACATGCATCTTCTCCACGTCCCACGGACTCCCTTCCGATTGTCGACGTCATGCCTGCATTGAGAAACTGTCGACGAGGCTACAATGTGGCTTTGATCATCTCAGTTCCGGACGCTGCCACTGTGCCGACCCTGTCCAGCAGGGCTGTCGACGAGGATCTACCAGCACAACGGAATCTGATCCTGAGACATATTGCTACACAAAACCAGACCCGTAGTACGGATGGTGACCATCACAGGAACGACTCTGCGCTTTTGTGAACGTGTCCAGTCCGATACATCGTTTCGGATAGCGAAGACACGATAAAGAGATACACAATGCGTGGGGCATTGCAGCTCTAAGAGAAATCGCAACGGATTTCTGCCACGCAAGCTGCCGTTTCCACATGACTGGCCAATGCTGGACTGTGCTACGGACTGCTGTTCTAGTTCTAGCTCGACCGAGCAGCTCCTCCCTCAACGACAAATCCAGTGTTCTTGATGCAGGTCCAAGAACAGCCTTTGGACCCTCCACGAATCATTGCCTATAGACTTGCTGCAAGTCAAGGGCCATAGCTGCATCTCATCTCTGAAGCGGGAAGTGTCTACGTTCAAGACCGTCGAGTGTCTCCGTGAGACGTGATACAGCTCATCTTTGAGAATAGAGCCATGCATCCGCTCTATCACACGGAGATGCATGCGCGGCGTCGACCGATGTCACGAACTGCTGCAAGCCCGTGAAGGCGTGAAAAGCATTTCTGTCCAAGGGCTGGCATAGCTGGGATTCAAAAGACGCTTTGCTCGATTCAAAGAGCGTGTTGGCGCGACTCTTCGACGTGCAGTCGATATCTTGTGAGGACCATGCGTTATGCGGGTCTTGACACCTCAAAGACGAATCACACAGGACGACTGGGATCTCGAGTGCGGTTCTCTGGCCTTCGGCAAAGCAGCGGTCGCGCATGGATTGCGGCAGTCAACCGGGAGTCCCTGCAGTGCCTCTGGAAGATATCCACACACGCACAGCACGCCTCGCACTAACTTACACACCTCCCCGTGTCTTCAGTCTGCGATCTATTGTCATGTTCGAAAAAGCAGATTCCGAATGCGATCAGGTCCGCATATCTTGAAACTGAAACATGTCAATGTGCCAGCTACGCAGGATGCATGCTGAAACCGAGTCCACGCCGCAAGCCGCACCCCACATGCTGCCTGTACGTTGTGCTCTGCAGATGGCATCTCTCGTGTGAGTCTAGCACCCCAATGGGCTTCGCAACCCTAAGAGAGAGGGTTGCATTGTGCTAGGTAGACCGCTATTTGCACACGCCGCATGTCTTGATGCCCATCAATCGTGAATGCGGTCCACAGGTGGGTAGTTCTGTCTGCTCGCGTTGGTGAAGCCTTCTACATCCCCGGAGACTAAAAGTGCCGTTGGTGAAGCATTCTCCATCCCAGGAGACTAAGTGCCGTTGAGTCTTGTCGATCCTATTTCTCTCATGGTTCCCAGCACCGAATGGCTCCGTTGTTGCAGCGGTCGCACAGTCGGCACGAATGCGTTGAAGCGAAGGTGTATGAAACAGCATCCACCATCTGTCTTGCTGTCTCGCTGCATGGTATGCCCACCACATGCAGCTCTCTACCGCCGGAGTTTCGAAGGATTTGCTGGCGCAATGGGGACGTCGCGCCTATCTTGGTAGGTTCACAAGGCCCGCCAGCAGCTTCCTTTTAGCTGGGAGAGCTAAGCAGGGTGAGTTCTTCGAGCTGACGAAAGCTCAACGAATGTTGATGTTGGCAGCAAGACACTTCGAAGACTCCAGAGGTGACAGGTCGCGAGCGTGATTATTCGATGTAGCAAAAGGCAGCATGCATTGCATGCAATTGCGAGGATTGCAGACCGGCCACAGCCAACTCATCATCGTGCGGCAGAGTGTGCGGCGGCGGAAGCGTCACAACGGCTCTCGATGCCTCTGAGTGCCGATGCAAGCACAGCTCACTAGAGTACTCCGTACGCCAGGAGGAGAAAGTCACAAGATTGCGCGCGGCGCCGCCCACCAGACAGGCGAGACAGGCGCCCGCGTCCATTGAGAGATCTCATGAGCCATAGCTTGACGGGCGCGACGGGTCCCAGCTCAAAATTTGTTCGAATACGGCTTTGCAGTGCCCACATCTATCTCACCCCCGCCTGCACTTGGCCATATACCGTTGGTAGACTTTGAGTGTATTAAGAACCCTGCGAGGTGCCCGCCGTCGGTGCGATCTGTATTTTTGCTGTCTTGTCTTGTTCTGTTGCAAGACTGCTCCTTCGTCCAAGTCTCCAGTCTCCAGTCTCCTCCGTCCAACATCAAACACACCAAACACCCTCACCCTCATCCTCATCCTCCTGCAGCTCACGTCGACTCGCGTGCAGCCCATACAACACCTTGAACACCCTTTCTGCCGCTACACGCTCTCCCTGAACCACGAAGCTTGGCTGTTTCTGATTGCTCCCGAGACGCTCTCTGCCTACACGAGCGCCTGCGACAGACTGCTGCCCAACATCATCGTCTCCACGCCCTGACGTCCCTCGTCCCTCGCAACCTGCGTCCGCTCGACTTCATGTCCATGTGCATACACGTGCTGTCCTAAGTGCACCGGCAATTCGGTCTGCTGTCTCCGACGCGGCTTCAGAATCGGCCGTTCCCCTCGCGGAGGCCTCAGGGATCTGGCCTCTTCCCCACCACTATCTACCTAGTAGGTAGACTACTACGAAAGTACGGCCAACTCTCACACCCTGACACCCAACAAGGCTTCGGCATAGAGTCGCGCACCGACGTCTAGCAATCGCACCGACGTCTAGCACACGCACAGGCGACGCAAACATCCCACACACGAGTTCCACACGCGTTCGGCGGCTGCTCACTTGAGAAGCCCTCCGACGCCCAATCTCATACTTCTCCACCGCTGCAGCAGCGAAAGTACCCATACCACCCATACCATCCTCTGCTGAACTCGGCCTTTCTCCGCGTGCATCGGACCGCGCGTCCACAATTCAACCACCGTTACGGCGTCTCTTCGCTGTTCGCTGCACACGCTCGTCTCGACCCAGTAGTCTTGACAGCCCTACGGCGCGCACCGACAGGACAAGGACACTGAGCCGGAGCTCATACTAGACCACGCCCTCGCAGCCTACGTAGTCTGCCTAGCCATCCTTGGCAGGTCTCCCAGCGCCTTCCATTGGACATCGGATCGCCGTGTCCCGCGAGCCACTACAGTGCCGTGCACCACACCTACAATCGGACAACGTCACTTCGTCGCATGGGAGCCGGCCGTGGTACCATCACATCACGTAGGACAACAGCAAACTAGCACTCTCAAGCCATTCGCTGCCGACCAACACGCGAACGTCCCGTGGACGTCGACACGATCGAGAAGACAGGAGCGGACTCTGTTGTAGCTGCAACCCGTCTGAGGACGACAACCCGCCGCAATCATGTCTCACGGCAAGATGACGTTGTACAAGCTGGTTGTGCTTGGAGATGGAGGTGTTGGAAAGACTGCTTTGACCATACAAGTGAGTGACGCGTATACTGTGCGACTGAAGTCTCAGAGGAAGGTACTAACAACGACATGCAGCTCTGCTTAAACCACTTCGTCGAGACGTATGACCCCACCATCGAAGACTCCTACCGCAAACAGGTTCAAATTGATGGCCAATCATGTATGCTTGAGGTTCTCGACACCGCAGGCCAAGAGGAATACACTGCGCTCCGAGATCAATGGATAAGAGACGGCGAAGGCTTCATCCTGGTCTACAGCATCTCCTCGCGATCATCATTCACACGGATACAGAAGTTCCACCACCAGATCCAAAGGGTCAAGGAGTCTGCTGCGGCAGGGTCGCCGACATACCAGGGGTCACCATTGTCGCAGACAATGGGATCCTTTGGGCCCGCCCCGATCATGCTGGTCGGCAATAAGTGCGACAGGGTGACAGAGCGAGAAGTCTCCACACAGGAGGGGCAAGCACTGGCGAAGCAATTGAACTGCGAATTTGTGGAAGCCTCGGCTAAGAACTGCGTCAACGTCGAAAAAGCCTTCTACGATGTGGTGCGTCAACTGCGCAGACAGAGGGCCAATGCGCCTTCACGCTCGAGCAAAGGCTCCCAAAGCGCCGACACGGTCCCACGAACCCCTCGCACGAATGGAGGATCCGACTACTATGCAGATCGCGACAAGAAGAAGCGTTACCGAAGGTCTGATCGAGATAAAGAACGAGGAGGCAGCAAATGTGTCATCTTGTGATTGAGTGCTGTCCACAGCAACAAGTTTCTCTTGGCTCCGTCCACGCTCTCGAATATGGAGCATAGTAGCGAATGAGCTGCACGCCAATGCTACGCAACGTGCAGATTTTGGCCGCGAACGGCGCACAAGCGGCTTGCGATATTGCTTATACACGATGTAGACGAGCTTGAATGCCCGCACGCGGCGTCCACATGGAAGGCTCTTGCGGCGTGGATGGGAAGATGGTAGACCCAATGCTCCTCCGGCTCCACAAGGAAGGCACGTCGCTGCCGGCGCCGTCGTTGGATACAGCACTCGGGTCCACGATCGAAGCATGGGAAAGCATTTGCACGGGAAAGCATCCGCATGGGCTCGCGAGCGGCCCTGCGTGCGCTTACAGCTGCACGACCCCTGGACGCGGTTCGTTCCTGCTGGGAAAAAGCGGCAGATGTGGTGGAGAAGTGCTGTCGCCGATCACCTGGTCTTGGCTTCACATTCGCCAGACTCGCGAGTCTCACGTGATGTGGCTTCATCCTTCCTCATCGCTTCCACTCCGAGCCCGTGTGGCCCCGCTCGGGTGACGAAAATTTGCATGGCCCAGTTGTTGGGACGTCAAAGAAGATGAAACGGTCATTGGATGATGTGGAGACGCAGGCGGACATGTTTACGAATTTGAAGAACAGGCACATTGAAACGAGGACAGGATACCCACGCGCCAGATAGAGGCTCACGCTTGAAGCAGCAATCAAAAGCCTTTCTAGTTCGACACTATGGAACCTTATTGCAATTTACTCTTCCCACTACCATCCTTCTGGATCTGATTATCTCCAAGGGATGTTTGGTGTTCTCGGAGTTCACTACAGACCGATGTACGATGTCTTGGGGCATACTGTTGCCCGATCGCCCGCAACTCGTCTATACGATGCCGTAGACTAGGCTCGCTAACAGACCGAGGTCACAGAGTCAGTACTCTCTCGGAGCATTTCATGAATGTTGGACCGAAAGCTTTCCTCATTGGACACCTTGGCTAAGCGACACCAGCACTTTGGGCTCTATGCCAATATGCACGGACTCCATCATGAGGCTGTTACCGCTCTTGGTCACCAGTACGGTATGGGGACCGATGTGGCTGTGGAGACAAGTTCTGGCCTGAAAGCTGCGAAAGACTGCTCGGTCACGGACTTATGATTCTGCGTGAGGGTCGTACTGCTGCGCTGGACGAGGGCCATCGGGTTGTTGAAAGCGAGGGGGCAATCTGACCTATTGGGGCGATGTTCACAGTCTTCAACACTCGTCTAGTGTAAAGACAACAGGATTTAGAGGATAGTACTTGCTATTACTGCATTGACACACAACACCATTCGCAAGGCTGTCTCATGAACGTGGCTTCTCTCCGTCACCTCTTATGAGGTTACGACAACATTCCTACCATCTAAACCTACTTATTATATCGTCACAGATCAAACTTTCCCCTTCCATTCCATTCAACCCATTTCACGATCAATACAATCACCAACCCATCAAAACGCCCCCAACCCCACCCACTCTCCCTCTCAACGCACTACCATCAAAGTAAGACATTTCACAACTTCGCCTCCACCCTCTGAGCATCCTCAACAACAGCCGCTAACATCCCCTCAGCAACGTCCTCCCCATCCTCCGCCTCCGTCACCCACGTAACCAATCCACCCTTGTGCGATCGTACTTCCACCTCCATCTTCATCTGCTTAATCACACATACCGCCCCGTCCTTCCTTATAACATCCCCACTATCCACAAGCACCTCGACCAATTTTCCTGAGAGTGGCATGATGATGTGGGAGGAGTTGGTCTTTTGGCCGTAGGGATGGGAAGAGGACATGGCGGAACCGGATGCGGAGGTGGAGTTTACAGAGATGGTATAGGGTATGGGGGAGGAGTTGGGGAGGGTATAGAGGATATCGAAGGCGAAGGAGTTGGGGAAGTCGTTTTTGAGAATTTTGGTTAGTTGGAGGTGGTGAGGTTGAGGTTGGGAAGAAGAAGACTGTTCTTGTGTTTTGGTTGATGAGGAGGAGGAGCCTTGGGGACGGAGATCGATTGTCCAGGCGTCGTCTTTTCGGAACATGGGACCGCTGCTACCTGCAGCAGCTGTGGAGCTGGTTGAGGATTGTTGTTGCTGTGCAAGGCCGTGGAATGGGTCTTCGTTCGTTTGAAGTTTTCGACTCAGGGCTAAGAGTTCCTCATGTTTGGATTCCAGCCATTGCGTATCGCAGCTCCCGGCTTCAAAATCGGGATGTGAGACAATGGCTCTCAGTAATGCCAGATTTGTCTGAACACCGCTGACGCGGGTATCTTCCAATGCTCTGCGGGCTTTACTGACGGCGTCTGGCCATGTGCGAGCGGTGATGATGATTTTTGCGATTACGCTGTCGAAGCCGGAGCTCATGATGGCTGGCACGCCTGGGATCAGGGCTGTGTCTACTCTTGTCCCGACGCCTGATGGGAAGTTGAAGGATTGGATCTTGCCGATGCTGAGGGAGTAGTTCTTCTCAGGGTCTTCGGCTGTGACTCGCAGTTGTATTGAGTGTTGCTGTGGCGGGCTCAAGGGATCTTGAGAAAGGCCGGTGAGTCCTGTCTCTTCAAATGACGCCCCCTGAGCTAATCGAAGTTGTGCTTTGACGACATCTGTCGAGCAGATCGATTCGGTAATCGTGTGTTCTCTGAGATATCAATCAGTACTCGCACCCACTCATCGCCGCCTCGGAAACCTACACCTGCAACCTCGGATTAATCTCCAAAAAGAAAAACTCTCCCGTATGTGGATTCAACAAAAACTCAAACGTCCCCAAACTAGCATACTTCACTTTCCTCGCAATTTTCGAAGCAGCCTCAATTACCGGCCTCACCATCTCTCGGTCCGAACACATACTCGGCGCCAGCTCCACAATTTTCTGATACCTCCTCTGAATTGAACACTCCCTCTCCCAAAGATGCATAATCCCACCTTGCCCATCCCCAACAATCTGAACTTCTACATGTCGGAATCCATCGACGGCGGCCTTCTCGGCGAACACTTGCTTGCTGGGGCTTTCTTCAATAGCTCTCCTCACTAGGTTTTCCAGGTCGGACATGTTTCGAACGAGACGGATTCCCCGCCCGCCACCGCCGTCGACGGCTTTGATCATTATAGGCAGACCGTTGCGTTCTGCGAAGGAACGGACGGAGGAGACAGAACCGGTGGGTTCTGTGAATGCTGGGAGGACGGGAACACCACACTGCTCTGCCAATTTCCTCGCTTCTAATTTATCTCCTGTTCGTTGTAGGTTCTCTGCTCCAGGACCGATGACCATCACATCGATTTCCGCCATCCGCGAAGCCAGCTCTGCGGATTCTGAGAGGAAGCCATAGCCAGGATGGATAGCGTCTATGTTATGTTGTTGGACGATTCCGAGAAGTTCATCGACTGACATGTACGAGGACGGGGATGACAACTTGATGGCATGGGAGGCATTGTAAGTGTGAGTTATGTCGTTTTCTGTGTAGGGTGCGTAGGTTTCGATATTAAGTTCGCGGGCTGAGGAGAGGATGCGTGCGGCGATTTCGCCTCTGGATGGAGATCGTTAGTGATGATAATGATTGGTGAGAGATGAGCTTGCCTGTTTGCGACGAGAATTCTCCTTATAGGTCGAGGTCGTATTTGGCCGGACATCTTCGATCATGTCAGTCTGGAAAATAGACTCATTTGAAGATAAAAGGTAAGCAAGATGTTGACCGAATATGGTTGTTCCATGAGGTGAGGTTCACACTTTGCCTCGGCTCTCTGCATGGATGCCGATACCGAAGGTGGAGGGTTTGTATGACTGCTCTGCCTTTACGACTCGCGATTCATTCTTACATCTTAGTTCAATGCTGGCTTTCTGTAAGTCTCTCAGGCAATGTATATAGGGATTTTGCCCAGTCAGTCCGGTCTTTGTTGCTGCTTCGCGGCAAAAAGTGCGGCTCTGATATATAGTCGTTGCTCCGGCCCTCCTCCAGCTACCTGCCCATAGCAAGGAGGCCTGATGGAGGGCGACCCCAGCAAGTAATGCGTAAGGCTTGAAACGCCTCTGCTTGTTGTTGCATATAAGAAGTCTAACTCAGTCTCGCAAGTCGAAGATATACATTTCAGAGGCCGCGAGTAGCCGTGTGCTTGCTAGCGTGACCACGAGAGCACACATGTGAGTCGGTTGTCGTTGGCAGTATAGATGGATTGTTCATGCTTGCGATTTTGAGATGGCGAGCATTTGGAGCACCTACGGCTCCGGAGAGGATGTTACAGGAGTCTGCGTGAGAACATCCGTACGGGATCTGCCGGCTCTGACTGAGGCGTCTGCTCATGTTTGGGAGCTTGCAGGAGGTGGTGGGTCGGTTGCGTTACACAGCATGTTTAGATCGTGTTGATGCAGGTATTGAGCGTATCCGGCTCTTCACGCTGCAGAGGATCTGTACGCCGTTCTCTCTTACTTTCTCTCAAGCTCAGGAGCAGACGATGACTTGGTCGCTGTTCAATTGGTGTATGCTGGTAACTTGAAGATGAACGAACCCGCGCGTGATCCTCTTCAGCGGCGTGGGAATCGATCCTGCGACATCCATCACATTATGCAGGTAGCCTTCTCACAGGTAGAGCTCCATGCTTTGACACGCGACATACGGCGCATTGACAGACCAACAAACGCAGCAAGCTAGGCGTCTCTCGTTGTTGACACCACAACTCTCTTTCTCCCAATCTCACTCCATCATCCGCACCCTTCTGCCATGCCTCCAGACATCTCCAGCATCCGCGAGGTGTTCGAGGATGTGAGTTTCCTCCTCCAGTACGGCACAGATGAGCAGATCGATGGACTTCTCCGGTCCTTGTCGCCTCGTTCTCGCTACCTCCTAGGCTTGCCTCCCCATCCTCCTGCCCCGCCAACTTCCTCGTGCCGCTGTCACAAGTGCGGTCGCCAGATAGAACCAGAGCCCGAGCCCGAGCCAGAGCCCGAACCTGAAGGTATATATACCCTACAGAACGCAGCATCGAGCACTCGGCGCTGTATCCAAGCCATTAGCAGCCTTCTGATCACGATCTTGATCTACATTGTTTGGCAGATCTGTTGTGGCCTGTGCTGGCTCATTGCCTGCGCTACAAAAGCGAGAAGGAGAACTCGGCGTCTAAGAATGTGGCTGACGCCTGAACTCGCAGTCGTTGTCGAAGACGAGGATGACGAGGTACCGGAGCTAGTCGACGTGGGGGCGCCGCAAGCAGCCAACTCGGTCGTCCCGTTCTCGCGGTACAACGGCCGACGAGCGGGTTCCAGGAGACCTATTGGCGGTCTGATAGAGCCGGCATTGTCAAACGTAGCCGCGACTGGAGATTCGTCTAGACGAGGATCGAGAAATCAGCGGTACCGTGCCAAAGGTGGGCTTCCATATCGTTTCTTGTGAAGGCCTTGTTGCTGATCCCTTGGCAGACCATGAGCAGCATGTTCGCAGGAACTTCAAGGAGGTCAACGCGAGTTCCACTGTAAACCAGACTCAGTGGGGCGACGAAGTCCAGCAGTCCGCTCTCGACACCAAGCCCAAGAATAAGGTCAAGACCCGCCGTGACGCTCCCCAGCACGAGACTGCCAGCGAGAAATCCAAAGATTCAAGCAGCAGCGCAAACTCCTCAGACTCCCAGTCACCGTCGCTTCCAGTCCCGACCGTCTTCGTCAACGCCAACAGCAGAGCCGTCTTCACCCGTCTCTTCGCCGCCAACCCCACTAGCAAGAAGCCGATGCACTTCAACGACTTTGCTGCCGCCATGATCGATGCAGGATTCTCGGCTGAGCATGCCGGTAGATGCTCAGGATCGGCCGTCACGTTCAAGAGCGAGGGAGATTGTCCTGCCACCATCACCTTCCATCAACCTCATCCAGATCCGAAGGTGGACCACAACAAGCTGAGGACTTGGGGCAAGAGGCTGAACCAGAAGTTTGGATGGGAGCTGGAGTCGTTCGTGGAGAGGATCGCATAGTCGAGAAGTATCATTGAGATACCAATATGGACAAGGGGCTTTCCAGGTTCAACGGTTGGAACTTGCAGATATCGCTCTGTTGACAGACTTTGTGGATGAACATCTCGCCTTCATCTCCGGTTTTGACCCGACTTTTTGGCCGTCAGAAAGCGTTCTTCGCTTGACTTGCGGGAAAATTGAATATACCGCTCGTGTCTCGAAGCCTGCCTTCTTTCCCACGCGGCTTACTCCTCTGCGGAAAGGTCAGACTTCCGCGTGAAACTCACTTTATTGGCTAGGGATAGAAATGCATCATCCACGCACGCCGTTGTGGACGTCACGAGAAACGTGAAGGCGCTGTTGAAAATTATGTGGTGGTATTCTCTTGCCAAGATCAAGAACCCACTTCGCCGTATCATAATGTTGAATGCGGTGAAGGGTATGTGCCGCAGTGACCAGCGTCGCGAACATCAGATTGTCCTTTTGACCGTCCCTGACATGGAACAACCTCTGCACGTACTGTGAACCTTGGCCTTGGCGATCGAAGTGCTCAAGGCTATGTATACTGACCATGGGTAGGGGATCTTGTCGCAAGGGATGGAAAAGATGCAATCTTGCCTTGCTCCACATTCCGTCTTCCTCGAGCACCAACCAGTGCTCCATGCTTCTCATAAGCTTGTTCTTCGCACGGTGGTTCCAAGCATGCTCCGCACAGTACTTCCTCTCCATGCATGTTGTTCTTTCTTGAGCCAGTTGGATGTAAACCCAGCCACATGTGCGGAAAGGATCCATTTGAGAGCTGTCTCGGTGCTCTCCGCTACAAGACAGAATATCAAGCTGCGAAGAAAGATCACGTGTTCTTGTAAATCGAATCGTTCGTGGCCATTGACGGCGAGAAACCATAAACGTGCGCGCTTTCCGACTCGTGATTGCACGTATTGCTCACGAGCATGTTCTTTGGAAGCATACTGGTCCTGTTGAGTCTTGATAAAGGTATCCAGACAGTGTCCAGCCAACTCCAAATCGACGCTGAAATCTTGATTAAAGAAGGCCAAAGGATGGTGTCGGTACTCCTCGGAAGCGCTCCAGGTTCGAGATACTGAATCCACAGGGCTGCGTTCAACGTCATTGAATTTCCGACCTTCAACTTCAGTACGTACCTGTGGAAGTGGTTGTAAGGTCCTTGGATATCACTTCCCCGAACGTCGCATTGGCCTTGAGATGGTGCCGGTCTTCCACCTGACGGCTTGCGAGGACCTTTGGCGGACGGGATGCTTCTGCATTCTTTAGAACTATGTTGGAAGCGCGTGGGTCTCGCGGTTGTTGAAGGGTCACTATTCGAAATACTGTGTAGAGCGCGAACAACACGCGACTTGGGTAGCGGTGCCGCGCGTGTATGACGACGCTGTGTACACTCGGCCGCCAGCATCACGACGAGGAGAGGTCAGGAGATGGCCGGCACACATCCAGCACATCCCAAACAAGTCACCATTTCAACGTTCATGCCCCATTGATGACAGCGGGTACTCGGAAGTGGCTTGCATCTTCACGACTGATGTCATTCGATTGGTGAGAGGTTGTCTGCAAACTTGGATTGAGTTGCAGCCCAAAGCACCGAGAGTCAAGCTGAGGGCCACGCGACACACGCCCTCATCAGCTCTGTTGTTTCCTTCCGCTTCTCTCTCGTGTTTCTTCTCCTTGCACATGCCCCGTAACTTATAGGTGCTAAGCTACAGGCATCGCTACACGCGACATCAGCTCCCTCGAGACCTCCTCGACGCACGGCCATCCGAGCCTCACTTCCACCTCAGCATGCACACCCTCAACCCACGAAGTCTCCTGCTACCGGCCTCGCTCCTCGCTCTCGTAGCCGCCTCGCCTGCACCTCTTGCCGCGAACAGAATCGAAGCCCGCGCTCCTGGCATCACAGCCTCTCCTGTTCGACGCGACGTCACCAAGACATACAAAAGACCGCGAGACATCCTCAGCGATATTACAGGCGATGTCAATTCCATATTGAGCGGGTTGGGCACTGACGTTCCCTCATACGTTGCCAGCGGTGTACCAGACTATTTCCAGAATCTGCCTACTGGAGACTCTGTGGTCTCAAGTCTAGGCTTGAGTGATCAAGAGCTTGCCGCACTTCCGACGCAGGCTTTGAACATCCCACCATATGCCAACTATACAGACCAGGGTTGGAATGTGCGCTTTCATGGGAACATTTACAAACAGCCGAACACATCAGAGAGCAAGCTGGACGATCTGGCAAATGTCTTCTTGATCGACACTTCCGTTGAGCAGCTGCCTCAAAACCAGGCCGATCAGGCTCGGAACGTCACGGCAGCCATCTTCGTCGTTCAGCAAGGAGATGTCAATGTTTCGACCATCAACGTGGAACCGTTCGAGGGAGGCCCAGGCCTGTCACAGAACATCACTCTTCCGTACGCCACGACAGCACAAGGAGACTTCGACACCTTCGTTCCGATCAACAGCCAAGGCCTCCAACCGGGCAACAGCACTCAAGAGATCCAAAAACTAGCCACATGGGTCTCGAACACCACTAATGGCAACGCGACTGCCTACTTGGTTCCAAATGAGGGACTGACGGTAGTCTCGGACATCGACGATATTCTCCGCATTACAAAGATCTACGCTCCGAAGGAAGGTCTTTTGAATTCGTTCGCGCGTCCATATGTCGCGTGGGAGAATATGCCACAGATATATGCCAACTGGTCACAGAGCCTGCCGAATCTGCATTTCCACTATTTGACCACGCTGCCCGAGCAGGTCACCAGGAACTATGAGGAGTTCATCTTCAACACATACCCCGCTGGGTCCTTCGATGTTCGTCCCCTAAACTTCAGCGACGTCAGCGCGACTCTGTCCATCCGTCAGTTCCTCTTGACGAAACTATTCGAGACCTTCCCGCAGCGAAAGTTCATTCTTGTTGCCGACACATCCAACAGCGATGTCATGCGCGACTACCCTCGGATGGCACACGACTACCCGAATCAGGTAAGAGAACTCAAGTGAAATGGTAATCAGTCTGACATGGGCTCACATTCTCGGCCTAGGTGCAATGCATTTTCCTGCGCAACACTAGTGCGACAGACTCTTCCGACAAGGTAAGATACTTCGAGAGTCTAAGCAAGACACGTGCTAACAGCACGCTAGTTCCCGTACAACACAGACGGTTTCAAGGGCCTCGATCAGCGAAAGTACATGTTCATCGTCAATGCCGATGACTTGACGAACATCAACATCGCTGGGGACACATGCTACAACACCAGCATTCCTCAAAACCTGACCTTTGGCTATCAAGGCTTGCCATTCGGCATTGGCAACGATGCACCCGTAAATGGAAGTGCCAACAAGACAGGAGCTGCCAGTCCTTCTGCGGCGGCGAGCACTGGGCTCACGTTCTTCGCGTTCATGGGCATGCTCTTCTGGCAATTCCTATGAGTGCAAGTGTGATAGATGAGTGTTAAAATGAGCACCGTGTCAATGAGATCTAGCGTCACGATATCAACGCGTTCTGTATTGCTTGCTTTAGCTGCCAAATGTTTCTCACCTCGCGACAACCTCGTAGCTATCCGGGCCTCCAGCTGCACCATGACATGGGATGAGAGCCGAGAGCCGCCCCACTTCCCCAAACCTTCCTCGAGCATGATAATGATAATCTCTGTGAATCCCTTTCCGCAAACACCGACATGCTGGAGAAAATCGATCAAAAGAATCATGTCAGCCAAAGTTGATGTGTATGAGTATGAAAGTTCTGTCCACCATGGCACAGACGATTGAGGCCTTTCAATGCGAGAAGGCGCCAGGCCCCGTGAACGCCTCCATCAACACGCCCGACCTCCAAAACTCAAAACAACAAACCGTAGCGGTACCTGCCAAGACGACGCGGCTCAAACTTCAATCTGCATGGCCAAGCGCGTCCAGCGCGATGGGAAGCGGAGAAGTCCAATGGCATCATCACAACGCTCACATGCGCCGCACGGTGCCTGAATCCTGACGTAGAGCTTTCTGATGCATTTGAGTTGAGATGACGAGATTGAGGTCTGCCTGCGAAGTCGGTAGGTTAAGAGGTGAAACACTCCCCGCTTAAACATATTTTCTTCCTGTGTGTTTGTTTTGGTGACAGACATTGAGCAAGATGGTTGGAAGTGCCTTTTCGCTGGGCTCGCTAGCGCTCGCTGCGCTCAGCGCTGTTGGATTTGCTCAAGTCAATCCGAACTGGGAGAAGAGAGGCGAGATCTGGTATGACACTGTCAAGTATGGACCTGCGATCGAATTGGTCCATCTTTACTACGACCAGTTCCCTGTAAGAGAATCAAGAAGGCCAGCTAAATTCAAGGACTAACATCTGACTACTTTTTAGACAGGAATCGCCGTCTCAAAGTCCGGCCGCAAGTTCTCCAACTACCCACCAGGCCTCGACGGCAACAACACCAACAACGGCCAGAACGGCAAATACACCATCGCCGAACTGATCTCCAACAACACCGAAAGAGCATGGCCCAGCGCTCAGATGAACAACCCACCAGGAGGAAGCATCAACTACACCACATACCCACCCAGCGGTGCCAATTACCAACAATACATCATCGGCTCGCAATCCATCGTAATCGACTCCGCCGACCGCGCCTGGATTCTCGATACCGGACGTGCCCTCACACCCAATGGCACTCTCGTAGGTGCAACCTACGGTGGCCCCAAACTCCTCGGCGTCAATTTGCAAAACAATACAGTGTTCCAGACGATCGTCTTCCCGACTACAGTCGCCTACTCCGACTCCTACCTCAACGACGTCCGCTTCGACCTCCGAACCAACATCACCAAATCTGGTAAAGGCGTCGCATACATCACCGACTCATCCGTCGAAGGCCGAAATGGTCTGATCATCGTCGACTTGGGAACAGGCGAGTCTTGGCGGCATCTTGACGGTAACCCTGCAGTCCACCCACAAGGCCAGAACTTGCCGTACCTTTGGGGCGTGCCTCTTTATACATGGCAACCAGGAAAACCATTCACCTCCGTAAACTTCGGGTCTGATGGGATTGCGTTGTCCGCGGATGGCGAGACGCTTTTCTGGAAAGCTGTCGGTGGGAGATATATCTATTCGATCCCGACGGCGAGGTTGAGGGATAACAGTCTCCATTCGGAAGTGCTGGCACAAGCTTCCATCAACAATCTCGGACAATCTGGTATTTCCGATGGTTTGGAGACGGATACCAATAATTTCATCTATCATGGGAATATGGAGCAGAACTCGATTGGGTTTTATAACCCGGCGAATGGATCTGATACCATCTTTATTAGAGATCCGAGGCTCAACTGGATTGATACGTTCAGCACTGGAGAGGACGGGTATCTTTACTTCACCAACAACCAGCTTGTGTTGGGGAGTGGACAATACCCTGGTGTGGACAGGAGGCAGAAGCCTTTCTCGCTTTGGAGGGTCAAGTTGCCGAATGGTGGGACGAAGCCGATTCCTGAGGGAAGTGGTGGGGATGGGACTGCAAGGGGATATTAGACATGTCATGCATTAATGAACGGCAGATGAATAAATAGTAATGTACCTTGGCCGAGGCTAAGATTGACTAGAGCAATGTGCTATATCGCGACAAGAGAGTTGCCATTGCAGTTCCCTAAAACTCCATATCCTTGAGCATCTATTGATAGACCGCTGGTAATGACATCTAACAAAGTCACACAGAAAGGGTTGCTGTAGGCTCAAACAGGATATAAAGAAGCTACGTAAAAGTTCTGTCGTTTGCCGTGTACTGTACCGTATCAACCACATCATCACCCCATCACAATCCCTACTCACCCATATCCCTCCCAATCTGTCATCAAACCCTCAACCACCTCAAAACCGTATCATCCGCGTATACTCGTGATCTCATATGTACCCGGTCTCGAGGCATTCAAAAGAACCCTCCCTTCTCCTCTTCAGCCTGCGGTTCCGCCTCCTCGAGTGCCTCCTCACCCGCCTCTTCAGCACCTTTAGCTGGCGCCTGCTCTGGTTGTTGGCGATTCTTCCCGCTCACGCCGCCCCAGATCCCGGAGCCTAGGTTGTAAACGCCTTTTCCTACGCCGCCGACTGTGGAACCGACGCCTAAGAAAACACACGCACATATTAGCACACTCATGCTCAAAAAATGCCCCAGTCCCGCTTCTGTAGACGGGTTATTGGGTATTTTGGTACTCACCACCAATAACATCCCCCTTGCCCAACTTCCCTACCCCTTCCCCTACCCCATCCGTAACACCACTAACAGTCCCTCCAACACCCTTCGTCAACCCTTCCACAGTCCCGCCTGCTCGTCCGGGTATATACCCACCCACCGACTTCCCAGCCCCCGTAACAACAGAATCAGCACCTTGCCCAACTCCTCCTACCGTCCTGCCGACTCCTCCCGTAGCACCAGAGACGGTTTTACCGACGTCGGCGTTTCCGATTCCAGAGGTAGTGTCGCCTATAGTCTGGCCGAGACCGCTGGTGGTACCAGAGACGGTTTTTCCTAGGGAGGAAGTGGTGTTGGAGACGGCGTTGCCCACGGGACCGCCGACTGTGCCTCCGATGCCTTTGCCGAGGCCGGAGACGGTGTAGTCTGCGCCTGCGCCGACGCCTTTTACTGTTCCGCCGACCTGTAAACCATTGTCAGTAACTGGACGGAAATGGGAGAGGGGAATGAGGGAGGGGACGTACGCCTTGGCCTACGCCGGAGACGGTTTTGCCGGTTCCTGGTTGGTCGTTAGCAAGCATGACCAGAGGACTTCGTTTTGTGTGCACTCACCTTTCGCAAGTCCACTTCCCACTCCCTTAACATCACCACGCTTGATAGCCCCAAGCGTATTCGTGCCCGTCTCAGCAAGATTTCCCATAGCCCCGTCAGTAGTCTGCTTCACATTCTTGACAGCCCCCGTGCCAGTATTCCCGACATTCTTCGAAGCATCAGACAGCGTGTTAGTAGCTCCCGTGCCGACTTGGTTGATCTTCTTCGTGACAGGTGCCGTCCGCCCACCTGAGGCTTTGTCGAGAGTGCCTATGCGGAGTTGATCAGTGTCTCATTTGTTGCTGGCCTCGTCTGCCGCTTTCCATCGAGACGTGAGCCATGAGGGCAGCATCTGCTCTATGAATCTGGGATGCGCGCCACTGAAGTCCATGTCTGTGGGTAGATCTGATGCGGACGTACCTGTGGCAGCTCCTACACCCTTGTTTGCGGCGCCTCCGGCAGTGTTTACGGTCTTGTTTACTGCGCCTGTGCCGGTGTTGGCAGCTTTTTCCGCTGTGCCTGTCACTGCGCCAGTCGCTTTTTGTGCTGTTCCCACTGGCTTCTGAGGTGGCTTCTTGTTCTGTGGTAGGACAGCTGGAGGGACTGGCTTCCTCTTGGCGGCTGCCGGGGCATTGCTGTCTGCCGTCGAAGCAACGCTGCTTGGAGCCTTCGCTCCTGCGGTAGCTTGGCCTACTTTCTTTGGTGGCTGCGCGGCGGGAGTCGAAGGCTTCTTTACTGCATCTCCAGCTGCTGGCGCTTTTGCAGGGACCTTTGCTGGTGTCTTCGCTGGCGTTTTGACTGGAGTGGAGCCTGCGCCATTTGTAGCCGGTTTCGCTGATGTAGGCTTCTTTCCAGGAGTAGCACCAGTGGCAGGTTTGGCGGGCGTTGTGGCAGGCTTCTGTGCCGATGCTGGAGTCGCTGGCTTCTTCACTGGCTGAGGCGTTGGTTTCGCGGGAGTTGTCTTCGTAGGTGTTGGTTTGGAAGGCGTCGATGTAGTTGACTTCGCTGCGGCTGGAGCTTTCGCGGGAGGCGTCTTGGTCGGAGTCTTGGTCGGAGTCTTCTTGGGCAGCTCATTGTCCACCATACTGATCTTCGACATCCCAGCTTCCTCGTCAATTAGCAAGACTTCCTTGGAATATATTGATGCGTCCAGCTACAGCAATTTGGGGGTAACAGTAATGTTCCTTCTGCGCGTCCAATACGAATCGCTCTCGGGACATACTCATGTAATAATAGGCTCCCACTGCTGCAGCTCCCGCGACTGGCAATGCGCGCCAGAGGACGTTCGACGTCGACGTACCTTGGAGGCCAGCATTCTGCTTCTTCAGTTCTTCAAGCTTAGACATGCTGATGACACAGTTCTTCTGCAATGATCCAAATGAAAGTAATGAGCTGGAGAGAGATGTAGGAGAGGTTTCCAGGACCGAGAGTTGTTACCTCGTCGCGTCTCTCGAGGCAGAGGCAGAGAGGCTCATGATGAGGCGTCAGCTCCATCGTTTCACCATGTCCGTCATACATGAAGTGTGGCGCGTGGTCATCCCTGTGCCAACTCCACGTCGTCCAAGTTTTGATCCTGATCGGCATCAGCATTCCGTCCCAGCTATTGGGTGACCTTTAACCTGCGCGAGGCGCATGATGGGAAGAGGTTAGTTGCGTGGCGGGGAAAGACGCAAAGATTCGGTCTGGCTAGATCTCATAGCATCAACATTGATGGGTGGGACTTTGAAGCGCTGGGAAGTGAGAGGAATCGGAGGAGTGGAGTGGAAGTTGCGAGGTTTCTTCTTTGTCTTGGCGCAATAAGGCCTCAGGCATGCAGTCTCTGTTGCTTGCCTTGCGCCGCCGTCTTTCACCTTTGTTCTGATCCAATTCTCTCCTGACCAATGCATCATTTAATCATCCTGTAGGCCTCTTCTTTGCTGGCAAAGCAGGCCCCGCACCCTGAAGTTTATCGTAGCGTAGTTCACATCGCCTTTCCTGAGCCACATCTTGGCCCCGATCAAAGGAAGTCCTCATCACCGGAATCGTCGTCGATGCAGCTTGGTGGCTGCTCGTAGCGCACGTCAACGATGCCACCATCGCTCATTCCAAGGCGCTCCGCGGTGTAATATGGCTTGATGAGCTTTCCAACATAAGTGAACTGTACTTCGGAGCGCTTCTCAAATTGGCGCTCGCAGTATGCATCCATCAGCTTTCTCATTTTCGTCGCAGGCTGAATCTTGAAGAACACCTGGTTGTTTCCGTCGGTGGCCTGCACTCCAAAGTACTCGTCATCAACCTCCAGGAAATCGCCATCAGCAATGCCGACGGTGTTGGGAGAATCCTCTTTGTTGATAATCTGGCCGTTGAATATGAAGCGGACACCGTACCGACCCTCTTTGGCCTCCCAAGCATCCATCAACTTTCGCAGCTTCTGAGAGGGCTTGATCTTGTATCCTTGCTCCTTTCCGTTCCTACGGACGTTGATGATGACGCTGTTGGGCTGGTCTTTGATCGGCTGAGCAGCGGTACTCTGGGTCTCAGCTCCACCTGGTACTCGAACTTGAACGTCCTCCACGAAAGCGTGCAAAGAGTCATCATTTACCATTCCAAGGGCTTCTGGCGTAGTCGTCGGATCGACGAGCTCTGCGTTGTAGTAAAAGCTCATACTCGCTGAATCCTGGCCCTGTCGGTCGCAGACTGCATCCATCACTTTGTACAGCTTCTGGGTGGGCTTGATCCTGAAGTAGATTTCTGTCTCCTGAAAGATGACCTTAATGTCGACCATGGCGCTCTGCTTGAAGACTGTGTCTGGCCGCAACTCATCACCAGGGCCTGCAGCTGGCTGACTGTCGAAATCTGGTGGCTGAAACTCGATAGCTGGTGCCTCGTAGACGCCTTTGCGTACTGTCTCCTCGGGAACGCCATGAACGGGAGCGAAAGTGGCGAGATGACTGTCATACCAGTTCGCGTAGTCGACTTGAGCGTGACCTGCTGCTGCAACAGCGGCGGTGGCGGCCTGCACACCGTCCTGAACCTGTACCTCACAGTAGTCAGTCACCGTCACACGCTCTCTCCAAACCCCTCACGAATCTTCTCACCTTCTCGTTAATGTTCTGCGTCTCCATCGCCCTCGTAATCTCTACAACATCCCGATGACGCTGACGGTTGCTCTCAAGATACTGAATGAGCAAGATGTGGATCTGAGCACCCAAGTGCGTGTCACCACCGGCGGAGAACAGCAGCGAGACGGGGCAGAGCTGCTTAAGACGGTTGATGGCAGAGATGTCGTCGAGAGAGGCAATAGCGCGCTGCTCGACTGCGCCGATTGCGCCGATTGCGCGGTCCATGTCGGCAATGGCGACGTAGGGGTTGTAAGCCATGGTGGCGGGGTTGAGGTAGTTGATGGTCATGCTGGGTGGTGTGGTGATTGATGTCGGTAAGGTAAGGGTTGGTGGTGTCGGGCTGGTGGTGGTCTCTGCTCAGCGACGTTGAAAGTTGAGCGTGGCAGTCCAGCTGCAGAAACTGGTTGAACGAAAGGTGACGTTTTCCAAGCGCGGTGGTCAAAGCTCCTGCAGCAAACGCCGTTGCATGTGAAAACCGGTCCGGGTCTCTCCTATCAGCGTCGAGTTCTTCACACTGCGTGGCAACAACTCCTCGAGTATAGGAGATGCTCCCCTCTTGAGGAGATCTCACTTCACTGTACCACATCAAATGTTACCAAGAATCGCATCCAGCATGCTGAATTGGTTTCGTCCATTGAAAGGGATGATAAAGACAAATTTCATTCCGCTGCAAACGCTATGACTTCTCCCCACTCATTCTCTCCCTCCTTCCCTTAACCAGCCAAGTGACCCAACACAACCCAGCAGCAAGCGCCAGCGTCGCGCCCGTGAATACCTGCACACCAACCCACATCTCCCCACCCCCAGCTTCATAGATCGCTCCCGCCACAGGATTACCCACAAGCACTCCAAGTGCTAAGCAAAAATTGTTCATCCCCATTCTCCCACCAACAAATCTCATATCAGGCGTGATGATAGCCACGGTCGGAGTTTGGAGACTGACGAACGCACCGCTGAAAGCTCCGTATAGCAGACTCCATGCAATGACGCCTGGTCGACCGACCACAGCGACCCAACAGAATGCGAGGATGGCGGATACGGCAGTCGTGAACGAAAGGACTTTCAGACACCCAATCTTATCTGCGATAAACGCTGGCACAATTCGTCCAAGTACACTCCCCGCTGATAGGATGGGAAGCATGTAGAAAGCGAGTTCGCCATCGACGCCGCCTTTGGATCGGGAGTATTCGGTAATGTAGAAGAACGGGATTTAGAGCCCCATAGCGCCAACGAAGGACACAATGGCAAAGAGGGTGAAGAGGATTTCCCGGAAACCGGTGAAGTCGACGATCTTCGGTCGAGGGGGTGGAAGGGTACGCATTTTGGCGCAGGCGAGGGACACGGTGCAGGTCGCTAGGGCGATGAAGCCCATGAGGCGCAGGGTCCATCCGAAGCCTTCACGGTTGATTAGTCGCTATCGTGGCGTCAAGTTAATTGATGGGAAACGTACCGATCTTGGGCTCCAGTCTATGGAAGACGATGGGATAGATCACACCACCAAGACTGCTGCCCGTGGCAGCCAAGCCTGTCGCAATCGCCCTCTTCTTTGCGAACCATCCAGGGATAACTGCAACAGCCGTGATGAATAGTTGACCAGCTCCAATACCAACGCAAATTCCCTGGGCCAGTATGAACTGCCAGTACGTGTGGCAGATGGATGTCATCATAAGGCCAAGGACGACGAAGAATCCACCACAGATGATCAGTCGTCGAGGGTGGCCGCGATCAAGTACACAGCCAGCGAAGATGGAGCCGAAGGCCAGAAGGAAGCCTTGCATCGTGCCGATCCATGATAAATTGCTATTTGTTTCATTGCCGAGAATGGTGCGGTAATAGTATTGTTGAAAGATTCCGTAGGCTGTCACCATTCCCCTATTAATGGTCAGTCACATCATCGCAAAAGCCAGGACTGCTCAGCTTACCATGAATTGAAGTAGAGCATGAAGCCTGAGACGACTTGTAACCACGCTCGGAGACCGCCGTCTGGTGTCGGCGAGGCAGGTGGATCGCTCGCATTATTGGTTTCATGCCGAGATGCATTCGAAGAAGAATCGCTGTCCTTCTCTGATGCTCCAGTGCTCGGAGTCCTCTCGACATCCATGTCTTTTGAATCCCGCCTCTCAACACTACCCCCGTTCGACTGCTCGGACTGCCGAGGCTCCATATCGAAAGCCGACGTCTGAGCAGCGGCTAAAAAGCGACTGCAAAGACCACGAATGTTCCCAAGAAGCGATTCAAAAGTCTAGTGCTTCTTGAAACGCGTGGAGCAGGCATGATGTCTGTATGTACCTTGGGTCTGGGTGGACCAGGGTAGAAGAACAAACAGTTCGTTGAAACCACAAGGCCCGAGATGCGCGTGGTGGAGCCAGCAGACGCCGTCATCAATTCGATAGGTGGCACCGTTGACACACTTACATGTTTCGGCATAAATAAAGCCTCTCATATCAGAGCATTCTCGTGCGGTGTGCCCTCCCATTTGTCAATAAACATTCCGAGGCACTGTTTGCGCAATTAATGGCGTTGAGAATTCGGTAGTGTCGAAGATCTCCGTCAACAGAGTGTGTTTCGTGCGCTGTAAAGTTCCAGTCGCAGATGTGTAGTTGCTCTTCGCCCAATTGGGTATGTACACAAGCTGGCGCGGCTCAGCGGCATGACGTCTTGCCAGACAGCAGTGCAGAGTCTCTTTCTCGCGCTTGCATATGAGAAGGAGTCGGTAGAGCTTTGTCAAGACGCCGCCTACATCGACACTCAAGACGTATCATCGCGTCTCCTGGTCGGCCGTGAAGTCGTGGAACGAATGCTGGCTGGGCTTGGAGCGCAGTGAGAGGACTGTTGCAAGGTCTTTCAGCGAAGCCATGCCGTCTGGCTCATGACTTGTCCCGAGTGGCTCATGTCCAAGGACTGTACGCAATCCGAACACTCGTCTTTCGCGTGTTGTCCCACTCCACTGAAAAGAGTTCGAGTCGACAGCAGCTCTTGGGAGCTTTTCGAGCCAAATTCGAAGGATGCTAGCTCGCGCGTCGTCAAAGTCATCATCAGATCGCCCAGCATGCATTGTGAGCATTGGCGTATGGAGGCGCTGCAAGGCGATGTGTGTTGAAGTCCTTGTCGAGGTGGTGCAGCAGGAGGGACAGGAAGCCACAAAAGCCACCCGCCTCGGAAGGTTCTCGCCGAGAGATCTTGTCGTCATCTGGTGCCGATGGTCGAGGCTTGGCATTGCGACGAGACGAGGATTCGAGGCTTCCTCGTTACGGAGCCAAGGAGCCTCAAGGAATGGAAGTCTCCAACTGAAGGTACATGTAGATTAAATGTCCTGAAGAAACAGAGTATTGCTCCAGCGACAAGCAAGCCCTCGAAGCTTACGATTCCCAAGAGATACGAAAGGTCAAACAACACGATACACAATTTCGTCTAACCCCACAAGCCCAGTCCCTCCAGGTATCAACAACCACCAAACCATCTTAAAACGCCAACATTTCATCTTAACGGCAGACTAGCATTCTACGCAGCGCCTTCAACGACTTTGCAACCCTCACCCACCATCTTCGTAATATCATCATTCTTATGCGGCAGCAAACCCAGCGCAAAAGCAACATCATTCCACTGCCTCTCACTCTCCGCCCTTTGCAATCTCGGTGCAAGCTTGCTCGCGAGCTGTTTGGCATGCTTATCCTTCTCAATGAAGCTAGCCAAGAATTTGATGACTTTCCGGAATTTGTCTTCGTCCAGAGCTTGATCGGCAGATAAGAGACTGAACATGTCGACGAAGTGGTTATAGATGGCGTTGTCCTTGCCGGCGAGCTCGGCGAAGAACATTCGGCTCATCTCGCGGATGCGGTCATCGCCGTCTTCGACGCATTTCGCCATGTCGCCTAGTTGACCCTTGACTTTGACTTGTCCTGCTAGGATGAGGAAGGTGAGTGTCATCAAGCATGTGCGCTTGACTTGGAGGCTGGCGTCGGATAGACGGCGGTAGAGGAAGTCGGTGTTCTCGTCGATGAGGTGGTTGAAGCAGACGGCCATATCACCGAGCGCAACGACCAAGTTGCTCCTTGTTGTCGACGAGGGTGAGCGCTCCAGGATGGTGATGAGCAGGCCAAGGTTGGCTTCGCAGTACTCTGAGCTCACACACATGAGCTTCGCCATACAGAGAGCAGCTTGTGCTTGGAGCTCAGAGTTGGGATATGAGGTGTTGCTGCTGCAGATCTCTGTCACAAGAGGACCGAAGTGCGCGAGCAATGAGTTCTGCCCGTAGAGAAGCTCGCGTTCTCGAACATGTGCGATGGCGTCGGTGAATTCGTCCTCGTTCGTACCAGCCATGAGGTCGAGCTCGTCTTGGGCTTCTTCCTCTTTAGACTTCTCGTCGCCCTTCTTGCCAGCTGATGCCCTTCCCTTCTTTGCCAGAGTGGGGTTTGTCTTTTCTTTCTCGGCTTTTCGTCGTTTGAAATCTTGCTCGCAGAGCTCAAGATGCACAATCTGCTTCAGCGCGATATGCCCAACGGTGAAGAGCAATTGCGAAAGAGCCAGCGTCGTGTTTCCGCTGGATGGCGGCTCACTGGCGGCGCCTTCTACCGACTGTTGTTCTTCCTCGGCAGGTTCGTCTTGTGGCTGGTCCCCTTGCATGTCGCTCATCTCAACGTCTCCCTCGTTGTCCATCCTACTGTTGTCCTGGGCCTCTTCTTGCTTTCGCGCGGATGTTACTCTGCGCGCGAACACAGCTTTCGTCTTGCGGCGCACCACCTCCGAGCAGAGCACATCGGGATGCTTTGACAAAGCATAGATTGCGCCGACGGCCTGTTCAGCTAATCCGTACCAGTCACGGCTGTCGCTATCAATTTCGAGGAGATTGGCTAGACGTATCAGCACGGCGTGATCGTTCGGAAGCCTTACTGCTGGTCTGCCTTCTACTCCCTTTGTCGGCTTGTTGTTGGTCATTCGCATGAGTGCGATGCAGGTGTACCGAGCAAGCACCAAGTCCCGTCGACCGATAGCGCCCAGTCCAATACGCAGACATGTCTCCATCTCGCGAACGACAATCTCAGGATCTGCTAGTGCCAACATCCCTAGCACGATGATCGCTCCGCGTCGTTGGGTTTTGGAAATGTCTCGCCTCTGCACTCCGTATACTTGCCACAATTTCTGAATGACAAGATCGTTGATTGCTTTCTCCTTCATGATGGTTGCCAGAAGTTGCTCCAGGCTAGTCAATTCTGCAGGCGTTGAGCCGTATGTCAAGCTAAGCATGTTTCGCGCGACATAGTTGGCAGCATCGCTCGGGCTGAAGTTGCTCGGTGCAGCGAAGAAAAGACCCTTGTAGCAGTCTATAAGGTGTGTTTGCACTCCTTTGCCTTCATCGCTGTTGCCCTTGGTCCAAATGAGACGCAACATGCGCTTGATACCAGGCTTGGCAGTCTCGAGGCCGTAGGCATCTGCTGTTACGAAAAAGTCCATAGCCTCAATGACTTCACTCTTGTTCTTTGAAGACAAAAGCTGAGTCACATGCGGAGACGCTTCGTGGAGAGTCTCGATAAATCGAACACCTTCGGCGAAAAATCGTCGGGTGAGCCGAAGTTTGTTCATTGCTTCTGCCACCGCGGCTTCTTCTTGAGCTTTGCGGAACGCTGCTTCGCGCTCTTCATCACTCAATGGCGCTTTCTCGGACTCTTCAAGCCTGGTCACCTCTTCGAGAAGACTTCCTTCGACGGTCTGCTCGTTCGAGTCGCGTTCTCCGAGCCCAGGTGCGCCCGCCGGAGGCTGAAGATTGTTGATTTCACTTTCAACTTCCTCAAGTCGCTCAATCCATTTGCGGTGGCCCAAAAGGCCATCGGATAGACCTCCAAAAGGATGAGTCTCCAGTAATTTGGAAAGCAGTTTGGTCGCGTTTTTGCGAACGTTTGACGATCTATCTTCTAGGGCCTGAGAAGCTAGCTCAGCGGCCTTTTGTCTGCGCTTTGGGAATTTCGCTTCCAGATCGGCAAGTTTGACATAGACCTGAATCGCTCTGCATCGACAATACGGGTTGAGGTCGAGAAATCGCTCTTCCAGCACGTCGAAGAATGCGTCGATCTGACCTTGATGCTCTTCCCTCCGCTCGCTCATCTCCACTTTCGAGAGCATGGCAATCAGGTTACCACACACTTCGATGATTGCACAACGCAAGGCGTAGTTGTTGCTCTCTAGGAGCTTGGCCAGGTAAGCGACTTGTCGCTGGACTACTCGTGGTTCGAGCTCCGACAGTCTTGCCACAAACGTCGAGACAGACTTCGGGCCTTTGGTGTCGCTTTCAGAGAACTCCTTGCTTGAAAGCTCTTTGATAACTTCTTCTGCGAGTTGAGGATAATCGTATTGCTCGGCTAAAATGTGCAGGAACTCGGCCATTGGCTCCGAGAGATGCTCAAAGTAGGTGAGATTCTGGATAATGCTGGTCTGGGCGCCATACGCGTGTCCATGATGCTTGATTGCCACGCACAGCACTTTGAACGCGTGCATCCGAATGGCTGTGCTCTTGACGCGGGTCTCGCTCTCCAGGATCAGATAAGTCGGCCTCGTAAATAGCTGGATGAAAGTGTCCCTCTCGCTCGTAGTCACAAATATCTTTCCCAACTTCAATTTCATGACCTTGGCCATGGTATCCAGTGCTGTCTGCAGCTGCGATGAGGGATCCCACACGCCATCCTTTGGTGCCGCCCTGCTCTTTGCGCCCTTTGCACCTTTGCCTCGCGCCGGAGCTGATGGCTTCTCTGCGCTCTTCGTCTCGATTGCAGCTACACACCACTGCAGCAAGAATGCGAACACCTCAAGTATTTGCTTGTGATGCGCCGTCTCGGTCTCGCCTTCCTGCTCTTCATGGTGCACAATTTCCGCTGCTGCACCCAAGCCGCTTATGACGAGATCGAAGACTCTACCAAGCGCCTGTGAGGGGATATACGATGTCTGTCTGCAGAGCTCAAAGAGCTGACTGTTAGTGCCGGCTTTTTTCTGTAAAGTAGAAGAACGCTGCTGATCTGAAGGAAGTGTGGGCGCGCACTTGAGCAAGAATTGCAGGCTGTCCAGATGTCCTGCCTGGAGGATTGCCTCAGGATTCTCTCCCACCGCATCGATTATGCCATTCAGTACGCTGTTGACCAAGCCAGGCGTGAAGGCTTCTGGGTCGTTTTCGCAGTCAAGCAGAGTCGGATCGGCTTCGGGTGTCAGTATCGCGAGTGGGTCGTCCAGATATGCCGTAAGGGCTTCGCTGATTTTGAAGTCGCTCATTGTCGCGACAAAACTGCGCAAGAACGCGCAGATATGTTAAAGTGAGGTCCCTCAGTAGTTGTCGTGCCTGATGATGGTCGTTGTGGTGTTGGTGGGCACCCCGGCGTTTGTTTTGTTTGTCGCCTAATTGGGAGCGCTAAGCGAGCCACTGTTGACGCGCCAGGGAAAGAGCGCGTCGCCCCGCAGCAACTGCCATTGCATGTGCAAAGCAAAGCAAAGTCGGAAGCTCACAACCCGGCACCTGACACCTTGACACCTTCCCGCGAAGCAATGTACATGTCCTAAGGTACTTTGACATATGTCATTGCCGCCGTCAGCTCGAGTGATCGGAAGCCGGCAACGAAGAGGCAGTGATGATGGCGACGACGAGACGGGCACAAGAGCCGGTGGTGGTACACGAGGACGAGCCCGCACACTACGGAGACAGCACCGAGGACGACACTGAAGAGATGGACGAGAGCAGAGATCCTTTGGAGGAGAGCGGCGGCACCATCAGCGATGACGACAGCGACGAGGAGGTCGAGGATAGTGTCGCGGAAGACATTTTCAAGTTCGAGGCCAGCTTCAAGAACATCACCAAGCGATACCGGCTTATCAACCGTATTGGAGAAGGGACTTTCTCCACAGTATACAAAGCCGAAGACCTGCTATATGATCAATATGAGAACGAATGGGACTCCTTCGTAGAGAAGGAAAACGTGGACACGAATGCTTCTTTCAAGCAGACCTCCAAGCCTCCGAAGGCACGATATGTGGCCATAAAGAAGATCTATGTCACATCTTCACCGCAACGGATCTTCAACGAACTTGATTTGCTTTACGACCTGAGGAACTCGGCCAATGTCTGTCCGCTAATTACCGCGTTCCGGGACCAAGACCAAGTCATCGCCGTTCTGCCATACTTCCAACATCGAGACTTCCGGGACTACTATCGCGAATTCTCCATCGACGAAATGCGAGTGTACTTCCGCTGCCTTTTCACAGCCCTGACCTCTGTCCACGCGTGCGAGATCATTCACCGCGATATCAAGCCGACCAACTTCCTCTACTCTCCGTCACAACAGCGAGGCGTGCTGGTGGACTTCGGTCTCGCGGAGCGAGAAGGCACAGATAATCAGCCTTGTGACTGCAGACGAGATCAACGCGACAGGGCCAGAAAGGTGTCTCAGTCCGTTCATTCCACATCACTAGCGGCAGCACACGCAAATGGACAACCACCGCCTCGGCCAGCTTATCCCAAGGATGACCAGCGATCTTCACGCCGTGCCAACAGAGCTGGCACTCGAGGATTCCGTGCACCAGAGGTCCTGCTCAAGTGCACTGCACAGACCTGCCTAATCGACGTGTGGAGTGTCGGCATCATACTTCTCACATTCCTTTCGAAACGCTTCCCGTTCTTCCACTCGGCAGACGACATCGACGCTTTCATCGAGCTGTGCTCCATCTTCGGCAAGAAGAGAATGGCGGAAACCGCACTGCTGCACGGACAGGTTCTGGAGACCAACATACCGACTATTAGCGATAACGGTCATGGTTGGGAAAAGATCCTGCTGTGGTGTTTAGGCCGTAGCAAGAGGGAGAGTAATGGCGGCCTCACAGAGGAGGAGCACGATGCGGTGGCCTTCATGCAGTTGTGCCTAGAGCTGAACCCAGCGAAGAGACTCACTGCTGAGGAGGCGCTCGAGCACCCGTGGCTGGCGATAGAATCGACCGTGTCGGAGCGTGATGAGATGATAGCGGAGGAGGCATAGATTACGGTAGATCTGGCATTGGGCATGTTCTGGGAGGCATCTTGCATGATTGATCACGACACGGCTCCTATTCATGAGCATTGCGCGGCGTTGGCAGGTTGATGGGAAGGGTTTAAAGCATTATGAGGAAAGGGAAGATACCCCATGTCATGTTTGCATGTAAAGTGTTTGTACGAATTAGAAATTGGCGGCCTCGAGAGAGAGCTGCGTATTGAAACTCAGTCTACGAACTTTTCGTGATGCTTTCGTTGATCATGGCCTCTACGCTGACTTGAAGCTCAATGCACGTTGCGTGGTGATCACAGATCCACGTCCAAGCGAAGTCTTCTCCCGCCATTGGTGTTCGGATGAATTAATGCCACGGAGGTACTGTGAGTTCCCATATAGGCTTATGGGATCGGGAGATGTAGGAAGTAATGCTTGACTTTTGGTACTTGCTATGGGCTGCAAGACTTTGTGCTTGCTGTTGGGACCAGGGCGTCTCTCGTCTTGTCTCTCCAGGTGGCCTGTCCTTTTGCCCTTCAATCTGGTCCCTCGATGCCTCTCCTCTCGTCTTTCCAGTCCATCATAGCTGCTCGTACACTAGAATGTGCGCGAGATTTAGCACAGCTGCTGCTCTTCTTCGGGCGCTAGCTGTGTGGCGGATTGCCTTGGCATCCTATGCCTTCTGCCTTTCGTTTGAATCCCTTGCCCGTCCGCGTAGCTCTCGCACAGCAAGTATCAGCGTGTCGTATCGGATAGCGCTTTACCGGGAAGCTCCAGCTGCTCCAGCTCTATGATATTCGCGCTCCACCACTTGCAACTCGCCTCATCGAGATCCCCATCGAAGCTATTGACAGCGCGGCGGATCTCATCTGCATACTTTCGCATCAGCTCGATCCTATTCGACAGGCCCAATGACAGGTGCGCTATAAGCCGCAACATGTAAGACGACTCCTCGGGATCGTGGATATGGCTTTCTTTCTCCCACGGATCACCGGCTTTGATGAAGGCCTCTGTCTTGATCGGGAGGCCGGTGGTGCTCTTGAAGAGGTTCGAGTCCAGGATGCTCAACGGGAAGAGGACGGTGCTGACGGTGTCGTGTTGTAGTTTTCGGAGCCGATGAGTCTGGATGAAACCTATGGAGTTCCATGTTCGAGTCTCGGCAGGGGTGCGGTCTTCGAAGCGGAGGGAGAGGCTCTTGAGCTGGCCGCTGCTCAAGATGGGGACCAAAGCGAATAGGACTAGCTGGACCTGTTTGAACTCGGCTGGATAGCGAGGGGGGCCGTAAGACTGGTCGACGTGGTTCTCCGACGCAACATGTAGCGCGATGTTGTGCGCCCGTGAGATCGAGGTGGTAAGAGCACCGAAGATCTTGTTGTTGTTACCGTGCACGTGGACGTCGCGCTCATATATCTTGACCTTGCCGACTTGGACTGTAAGAAGACCATTGTGAGCTTCGACCTCAATCTTCATGGTAGCCAGCTTGTAGAGCGCCTCCTCCGCCTCCTCCTTCACCGCCTTGCAAGTCGCCAAGATCTGAGGGTGCGCTGTGCCTGGCTCACCGCCGAACAGCTCATCGTAGACCATCAGTCGGATGTCCTTGTGCATGTTGAGCAATCTGAAGGTCGCATGCTCGTCCAGTTGCTGCAATATGTAGATCAAATCGTGTCGATCAAGGGTAGACTTCGGCTCGCTGCCGGTTCGATCGGTGACGAAGGTGCGCAACTCAGGGAGAGTGCACATGGTGTAGTCGAGACCAGCAAAAGATTTGGGGCCGGTGGCATTCGGCGATGGTATCGATGATGGGTAGCGCACGGTGAGGCTGCGTTCCGCCATATTGGGTTGTTTCGGTGGTGTTCCGTTAATGTCGAGGTGGATGTTAGCAAGTTGAGTGTAGAGAAAGTCAAGGAAGGCGCGGAGCGATAGTCAGTGTGGGGCATAACGGCTTTCACATGAAAAGCACATGCGTCGGTGAAACTAGCTTATACTTGATGGCTTGCACATGCATGGTTCTCGGGACTGCTCCTCTTTCCAATCAGTCGCTCAGTGCCTGGTGCTGCACTCTGCCGCCTTTACCATCAGGGATCGCGTCTGTTCCTCTTATTGCTCTGTCTTCCTCCCGCCTTTCAAGGAACGTTCGTGTAGCAGCGCGTCTCACCCAATTTTACTTCTGCTCCCTCTCTTGCACCACCTGCATCGCCTTCTCCTTGAGCGGCATCACCGCCTTTCCTACCATGAACTTCTGTAAGCTCACAATCAACATCTTCCACAGGTCATCCGCCTTCTCGAAATGAAATGGATGGTCGGGCTCGATCAGCTTTCGGAGGACTTCTAGATTGTGGTCCAGATACCGAATACCGCTCTTCACCACTCCAGTCTCCTTGAGTAGGTCCAGCAGCTCCTTAGCATCTCGTTTCATCCTCGCGTATTCCACAAGGACATTGAACTTGTGCCCGTCTTTGGCCCATAGACCCTTGATGAAATTTTGGGTTTCTGTTGGCACTTCCATCATAGTTTTGACCAGCGCCGGGTCGATCTTCGACAATGGCCACAGCGTAGCGTTCACGCTGTTTGAAGTGGTCGGACAGTTTGCCGGAAGTGTATCATCATCCCAAAGCCAGCTCTCGGTGTTGGTATTGTTGACGAGATTGAACGCAAGAGATTTCGCATTCCCAGCAGATAGGGCGCAAGTCACTGCAAGCAGAAGACGTCCGACCTGAGCGAACTCTTGAAAGTATCCCTGTGACGTTTGATTCTCCGTATAATCTCGGCGAAGCGTCACCGTCAGCTTGACATTGCTCGCACGGTGCACAGCGGCAGGTAGCAGAGTCGAGTAGCCTACTGGCGTGAGTCGATTCCCGTCAGTCACGTTCTCGTAGATGCGCTTGCTGCCCATGTTGAGGTAGAGCTGAGTATACATGACGCGTGGTTCGCGCGGCGAAGGCTTATGCTTGTGCGAGACTGCCTCGATAGCGATGCTCAGATTGGCCGTCGCATACAAGAGATCGCTCGCTTCGTCGTGAATCGCCTTACATGAGGCGAGAATCTGAGGATGAATCGGATCGTCGCCGCCATCGTGTTCGAAGAGCTCCTCGTAGACGAGGAGTCTAACGTCCTTGCAAAGCTCCATTAACTCGAACGTGGCACTGCGGTCGAGCTCCTGCAGTTCAGCGATCAAGAGAGTAGCATCGGTATGAGCTGGCGATTTCTTGGTGCGATCTTTGACAAAGGCGCGGAGCTCATGCGTGGTGCAGCTGGCGTAGTCCAGGCCGAACAAGGAGCGGGCGCTCATGTTGTCGTGCTTTGGACGGCTGTCCACCGGATGAACGGTGCAAGTCGGTGGGGAGAAGATGTTGGACTGAGTGTTTGAGGAGAGATTCGGTGTCTTGTTGAGGTCATGCAGGTAACCGACGGTGGCGCGTTCGTTTCGCTGGCGAAGCTTGTCAAAATCGCAGAGTGTTGTGTGCTCAAACAGGCATGTCAATGCATGTGATTGGCGCTTTCCATTACTCACTCCTGTTGACTACGAAACTCATATCCGCACACCCTTGCTCCTCAGCAGATTCACCATCGCTCCTGCCTGGAATCCCGCCCATTCAGTAAACCCACCGACAGCTCCACCAACGGTCCTCAGTTCCTCCAGTCTCCGATCCAAGAACTCCTCCGTATCCTTGAACTCGGTACTCTGATCCGTGGTCTGAAACATCTCTGTAGCCGCATAGATTCCACTCAGACTCGCACGCTTGGTGTACCAGCTCGCATCCACGCTCTGATCGTTCGCCAGGAACCACATCTCGTCGCTTAGAAGCGCAAGCTCTTTCAATGAAGATCGGATATTCTCAGCCAAGCTCATGAGTCCAAGAGCCTGTTGCCACTGCCCGATGACCTGTGTATCCACATTGGCCGTCAATCGCGCCAGGATCAGACTGCGGACTTTGCGACCCGGACCCCATTTCTGTTGCTCTTCGCCCCATTGAACACGGTCCTTCAATGACAGACGCTGGGTGACCAGATAGTACTGGACGATTTCGTACGGACCCTTCGGGAAGAGGTTCGTTGATATATCTAAGTATCCCGCATCTCTCGTGCCGAGAGTAAGAGATTGCTGCGTGAAGCCATGCCGTGGGACGTGTTGGAGGGCAGCGGATAGGATACTAGACTCGGTCTGATGGTACGGCGGTGGCTCGGTATGTTCGTAAGAATGGTACAGAGCTCGAAATGCAGGCTGGACAAGGAGTGGGCGTAGTGCTGGCGGTGCACGTAGAATCGTGCGGAGTACCATTGCGGAACCCAAACAAGCAAAGTCTGTCTTCGGTACAAGCAACCGGCTGATGTGTGGTCTCTTCGGCGTCGTTCCGCTCTTGTCGTTCGGAATCAGGTGGTGGAGTGATACCGGCCTTCCTCCCTCCGGCGTACAGTGTCGTCGGTGACAGCTCCGTCGTTCCGCTGTCTCCCGTCGCGGTGACAGCGGTATTCTCAAGATGTCAATTCTATTGGCCTTTGAAGTGCAGGCGCTAAGAAAATGTCAAGATTTACGGTATAAACTCCGACTGCAAAAGAGGACGAGGATCTGGGCGGAGCGGAGGCCGATAGCGTGCCACGGGAATCGTCGATGGGGAGCCCTGAGTCGAAATCGGTGTCGATTTTGTTGGCGCGAAGGCTGTAGGCACGACCAGAGCCGATTCGGAGGAAGGAGAGGCACGCCGATGGGTTGTACGGATGTTTCTGTGATGAAGTTGAAGATTGGTGATGTCCAGAGCTAGGTCGTGTTGCTCTTGGCAGTACAGTAGCCTTACCGGATCTGCCTCCGTATTGGTCCGTGTCGTGATGGACTTCACGCGCCTTCGTCAGCATCACTATGCTTCGTTCAAACACCCATATATTGGAATATGCTTATACTAGATGCTGATGGCTTTGCATTTTGGCTCTTTCGGCCGTCATGTGTCCTTTTGCGGCCAGCAACAGCCCGTAGGTCCTTCTCTCGCCGATATGCTCATATGATAACAAGTACAAGAACGGAGGAAACATAGAAGCACCTGAGTGCGCTCGAACAATCGGGTATAGCTATGGTCGTATCCATACTGTCTGCTGCAGAGAGGCTCTGAAGGCTACGTGCAGATATAGAACTCAAGAGCGAGCAGGAACCCTCTCGCAGCCACCTGAGCAAAAGAAACTACTCCAGCGGAATCACTCTGGAAGCAAAGTAACACTCACAGACACCGCGCGGAACTATAAACGACAGCTCGCATGTCAAGCCCACTAATGAACAAAGAAGAGCAAAGAAGAAGAATACTCAATTGAAGCAAAAGGTTCATCATACCATTTGGTATGACGACATCCTTACTTATCGAATCTACCACAGATACGACAAGATTTTACAATTGTCTCAACCAGGAATTACGACTGCATGCAACCTATCTCGATACGAGAGTCACTCTTAGTGATCGAATTAATTCAACTAGAGCATGTTCTTACGTTTTAACCTCTAGTTGAATATGCTGGAAGCTGTGGCAGATTCACGCGCTGAGCGCGCCATCATTGAAGATCGATTCGAACTCACGGCATCAGATAAGAGCGGTCGCTGCCCCAAGCCTGCGGCATTGTGCGCCAGCTAGAAGTATTACCGTGGAGTCAAGTCGAGGCTGTACTTGAGTGCTTCAAGAAGGGAGTATCGGCTGCGGTAAACGGTGGTTCGTTTCTTTGGACGTGAAGTCCTGGGCTAAGGTCGTGGATGAGCGATCTCAATGTGAAAACGGGCGTCCTTGAGATGGCTGAGAAAGTCCTGGCATGGAACCTATCATTTCATGCTGGGCGGGATCAATGAGGCTCTCCATGACGAGCCGGAGCTGAAACCCAACGTAGAGCCGGTTGCTCTTGCCTCTCAGCAGAGATGAAACTCTCACATGCGCTGCGCACAGACCAACCGCGGCCAGCGGGCCGCCAAGCCCGCTAACGGCCTGCGCCTTCCCTTTCTCCCTCCAACCTTGACAGCTTTTCGCACATGAATCCAACACGCCTTGCTCGAGCTCACACACCACCCGATATCACCAGAATATGGCGCTCAACTCAGGACAAGCCGGTATGGTTCGTATAGACCAGTCAACGAACAGCATCCCAAGGAAATCTACACTTTCAAAGAATGCAGAACGCACATTTCTTCTCGGCCTTCCAGGCGAATTGCGCAACCGCATATACCGCCTCGCGCTCCTAGATTCCCAGCTCATTCCGCTCACAAGAGTATCGCACGACGAGCCTGGCCTGCCACAAGTCAACCGCCAAATCCGCTCTGAGACCGTACCCATTTACCGCGAAGAGAATACATTCTACATCACCTTTCATGATTTCAAGCACGACGGACCGGCCTTGACACACTGGTGCAGCTTCTCCAATATCGCTTTGCTGTGCACAGGCGCAGCGGACTGGGCGAACCTGGTCGAGTGGTTGAAATTGTGGTATGGTGGGAGAGGACGCCGCGCACCTTCTGATCATCCTCCTCCTGGTGCTCGGCCGATGAATGTGGTTTTGTACCGCGCTTTCAATTTGGTCGAAAAGTTGAAGAAGAAGGGGTTGGATTGGGAGGATATCGAGTCGATGTTGGAGGAGTTCAAGGGCGCTGTTGCTGCTGCTGCGGTTGACGGGAGCTTCCGATGGCGCTAAATGTGCACCCAGCTCACAGATCACGAACGCTGGAAGGAGTAAAATCTTAGGGGGCAAGTGAATGGAGACACGGCTGCCCGTTGAGGTTCTCTCACAGACAAGTTGGGGAACAGTGTAGAAACCTTACTCACTGCGCTGACCACGAAGCCTTCCATAATGCGCCATCCTTCGTTTTCCTTCTCATCATAATTCGTCCCCTCTAGTTGCTACGCCTTCTTCTCCTCACTCATAGCCAACTTGCTCATCGCATCCTCAGTCGTCTTACCCACACTCGCTTCCTGCGCACCAGGTCCCTCGATATGCCCATCCGGCTTCGCCTCAATCTCACCATTAGCCTCGCCCTTCTTGCCCGGGAACCTCGAGCCAAGATTCTTCTCCTTCTTCTTTTTCTTCTCAGGTGCTGGTGGTGGCGGGTAAGCCTTCTTCTCCACCTCTTGCCACTCTTGGCTGTCTTGGAAGGCCTTCTGGATTGGCTCCAGGATCTCAAGGAGTGCTTCCGTGACGGCTGGCTTGAGAGTTTGGGGTGAGAGGATGTCGGCGGTGTAGTCCTCTTGCATTTTCTTAATGCTGACGTACTCGAGTGGCTCGCCCTCTCTTCGCGGAACGATAAACTTCGGTGTGCCGTTGTTTTTGAGCGCAGATGCAGGTAGTAACACGTACTCCACGAAGCTGAGCACACCGTTGCCCTCCACTGTCTTAGGTGGGCAGAAGGCCTTCTTGAGCTTCTTTCGCACGACCTCCGGTGGGTCGATGAGGTCGATTTTGGAGTCCGGATCTGAGCTGCTCATCTTGCCACCTTCTTGCAGACCGGGAATGAGCGGGTTCATCAGATGTGCGCGCTTATTGAAGCCGATGCGTGGGAGAGCCTCTACGGCAAGAGTAAAGATCTTCCGCTGATCGACGCCACCAAACTGTGCGTCCACGCCAAGGTACTCCTCATCTAGTGCCTGCATGAGTGGGTAAATCTGAGATGAGAGTGGTGGGCTGTCGACCTGCTTGACGACTTCAGAGCCGGCTTTCGTGGCATCGTGACCTGAGACAGAAGTGCTGAGTCGGAGGAGGTCCATGAAGTACTTGGCGCCGCTCTCGCCTGTCGTTTGGTAGGTAGAGCCAAGCACGAACTTCAGACGAGAAACATCGACATTGACGGCTTTGAGTGCGGCGGTGATACAGTGTCGGTAGTACTGCGCTCTAAGTTCGACAAGGTCAATCGGTGCTTTCAAGTTGTCGAGGAAGCCGTGGACGTCTGCTAGCAGGACCTTGACTTCGCATCCTGCTGCCAGGAACTCGGCAATTTTGAGCATGGGCACGAAGTATCCGCAGTGAGGCTTGCCAGTCGTCGCTGTTCCCCAGTAGATCTTGAGTGGGCGCTCATTCTTCTTGAGGACTTCTTCGATGATTTCTGGGTTCAAAACTTCCTGCAAGTTGTTCTTGATCAGGTCGAACTTCTCAGTGGACGTCTGCGCCAATTGGCCGCCCGCGTTGGCTGACATATTGTCGTATGCTTTCCGTCAAATCCCTGGCGTGTTTTTGTAGTGGAAGTGGGAGTCAGTGGGCATTGAAAGCGAGATGTGTTTGTTCGAGAACAGTCATTCCGCCAAGCAGGGGTGCCACTATCCATGTGGCTGCTGTGGCTGGATTGCTTTGGCCCGTGCGGTTGTTCCAGGGTGTGAGCCAGTGGATCCGATCTTACATCCTCGAGGCATACGACTGTTGTGAATGAAGGACTCCTCACTTTCCTTCTCTTCCCCTTTTTTGGATATGTTAGCACCGACATGACGATACGCTACAGAATACGCGACAATGGATGATACGAACCAGGACACGCCCGCGCCCATTGAAGCGGGCAGCAACATCCCAGTCCCATTGAAAGAGGATGACGACGCTACAGCCATTGAGCAGGAGATGCCAGCAAAGCAGGCGAAGACTGTCCCATTAGAGCCGCCGTCAACTACTATCGCATCTTCTCTACAGTCATTCACCGACAAGGCCTTGAACTTCCTCTCACATGCCAGCAATGAAACGCTCGGCGCATGCTTGATGGGATTGGGAGCGACCACATATATGGTTTTGGGAAGAGTTGGTTTGGTTATTATTGGAGTTGCAAGCGGTGTCGTTTTGCACGCTACATGGGAAGGCATTCGAGAAGATACGAGAGATGAGGCCACAAAGCAGGCAGAGTTGGATAGAAGGCGGGAAGTAGGAGTGGAAGTCGCAAAGCGATTGCTTGATCTGCGAGCATCTTCCAGATCACAGCAGGGAGCAGCAGACCTGAAGTTCTATGCCAATCAGGCTCTGGACTATGCTGCCTTTGAGCCTGAGACGGCGACGGCGTTGAACACATTCACTACAGCTGTCATCAAGGACTACGTCCACTACTGGTACGATGCCACGATACCCGGCGAGGAGTCTTTCCCAACAGCCTGTCGACAGACCTTCACTGCCTTTGTCCTGTCTCTATCGTCTCATCTTCAGCGCAAGAGACCCGCGGATGCCTTCCTGGACTTCTTGACGCATGCGAGCTCAATATTGATTGTCTTTCTTACTGAGCTGTCAGCCGCCCTCAATGCGTCCCCGAATGGCTCACCTCAAGAGGCGATACGAATGTACATGGAATTGAAGCCCGATACCAGTCTGGCATACATGCTAGACCAGCCAGAGCAGACCAGGAGATTGGCAGCGATATCGGAAGACATCCTGGAGGCATACCTTGACCCAAAGTCTTATAATTGCCCTCCCGTGCATGCATTCTTGAAGGAAGTGCTGGCCCAGCTTGTACTTGGGTACACAGTTCAATATTGTTCTCAGCCGGAATGGATAAATGATTGGATTGTGTACGGTCTGGAGGAATCGGAAACAACAAAAGAAGTCATGGATATTGTCGACGCTGGCGTCGAAGGCCGTGATAAAGTGGATACCCCAAAAGTGGATGAGCAGATTAGAGAAAAGCAGGAAGTCAAGAGTAGGAAGGAACGCAACGCGAACGCGTCTGCGCACAGGAGGAAGATGAGCAGGGCAGAAGAGGCTATGGACGAGGCCATGAAAGAGGCACAGCGCTTGACACAAATGATGATCGAAGATGACGAGCGTCGTGCACGAGGAGGAAGCGATAGAGAAGCCACACCGCCCAACGCGCGCGACAGCTCCGACGCGACTACGCAAGGCGCGCCAACGCCAACCTCGAGCCAGAGCGATCGCGATCGACAAACCGATGACAACATGTCACTCAGCGAGGCTGCTAGTCCCGCGGACGAAAGGCCTCCGACACCCAGCACACAGTTCACGAACTTCGATCAGTTAGTGCCAAATGCGCAGCCCACGGCATTGGGAGAAACGGCCAGTCCAGGGAAGCCAATGCCAAAGCCAGCAGCGCTCACACTTCATAACGCGACAATCTCCATCTTTGATGATAGTGTGCCCGGTGAGCGTGCTTCTATCAAGGCAAAGCCCACAACGGACTATCTGATTCAAATTGAGCCCTCTTCTTCGGCATTCCCGGGATGGATGATTGCGCGGAAGTACGCAGACTTCGAGATGCTCCACGAGGTCCTCAGACGTATATCGGTCATCACTGGCGTGCGCTTTACCGAAGCTCATGCGGAGCTACCGAAGTGGAAGACTCAAAATAAGGCCTCTCTGCGCACGGAGCTTGAGCGATATCTGACTGATGCCGTTCGCTTTCAGCCTTTGGCCGAGAGCGAGGGCATGAAACGGTTCTTGGAGAAGGATCAAGGCTTGAATAAGTCGCCGAGCGGCTCTACGAAAGGGTTTGGTTGGCCTACACCGGATGCGTTTGGCAAACTCGGTGGAGACATGATGAATGTGCTCACCAAAGCACCCAAGCAGGTCGCTGGGGGCGTTGCAGGTGGTGGTAAAGCTGTGTTTGGAGGCGTCGCTGGCCTCGTTGGAGCGGGCAAGAAGGGAAATCAGTCACAAGCCAGCCTCAGCAGAGTGACCACGAATACCAGTTTCGACGGCGTCGCGCATCAGAGTCGGCCTAGCATGTCGGTGAATCGGGATAGCTATCTCGGGTCACTGGACGGAGCAAGACGAAGTCAGGACTCTCTCAGAGTGCAGGATCGGAGAGCCAGTACCTTCTCCGTGGCCAGCGGAGAGTCTTCGAGGTCGCCAAAGCCGGTCCCGACTGCAACTACAAGCCGACCTGAGAGCGTCATCAGCCAGCCAGAACTTGGCTTGACAGTCGAGAGATCGCCAGAATCCTCAGTAGCCGAGCTGCCATCCTACCAGGCCTCCCTCGGACAGAACATCAATCTACCGCCTCCGCCGTCAGAGATGCCCGAAGATTACGACTTGCCAATCTCGCCTACTAGAAAGAGTACGGACACGCGCTCAACGGGACTAGATCAGCGCTTTACGCAGAGTATAGATGTCGATAGCAGTGTGCCTACGCTGCCTGCACGACCTCAGAAAGCGTCGAAAAAGTCAGAGTCCAGACCGAAGGAGCCACTCAGTGAACGCGAGACCTCCAACGCAGTCGAGCTCATCTTCGCGGTGATCACCCAATTGTATACACTGTCTGGTGCTTGGCAAATCCGTCGCACTCTACTTTCTGCCGCAAAGACCTTCCTGCTCCGTCCAGGCAACCCGCAGCTCTTGACAATCCGAGACCTGCTTCAAACTTCCTTGCTGGATGCAAATCTCAGCGACTCCGGCATGGCACACCAAATTTACAAGCTGAGAGAAAACACCTTGCCAACTGCAGAAGAAATGGAAGCATGGAAACGTGACTACCCGGAGAAGACTGTCAAGCAGAAGGAAGAGCTTCGAAACAAAGCTCGTCAACTGCTCATTACGAAGGGTATGCCGCAGGCTTTGACCAGTGTCATGGGTGCAGCAGCCAGCGGCGAAGCTCTTAGCAAAGTCTTCGACTGTCTACAGATACCGGAAGTTAGCCGCGGACTCATATTCGGCCTAATGTTGCAAGCTTTGAGGGTAGTGACGCACTGAGCCGCATCTGTCTTTATTGATCTACTGCCGCGGATTCCGACGAACTTCTGGTCCTTGTTGGACAAAGCAATGCGAATGCAGTGCTCGGAAACTCGCTTCCTCGTGGACACCACGCAATGCAGCAACGCATGGGGATAAGACGCTTGAGAACGCTCATTTTCTACGAGAAGAATTCCGAGACTATCACTGATGGGCCTCAGTCAAACAGAACTAGAGCCCGAGATCAGACTTGCCTTCGCTCTCACAGAAGCTTGCTGCACAGCACTTTGCAAGATCGCCTATACTATGGACATGCACAGTCGCTTGCATGGACGATAACGGCATTGATCATGAGTGTTCAAGATGTCGCGGATACTGCGCAGATAAATAATCAAATCCGAATCTCATCAGCGAGCGGCGTCCAGACTGCCGCCAAGACAAAGCAACCTGACGTCTCAGACAAAGAAGCTTGCGCAAGTGTCACCTCCCTCTCGTGTCCAGCCTTTGTACGGTAAGATTAGTCTCACAGCATTGTGATCAGGTGTGAGAACCACCTCGAATCCCGACACTGCGCACTCTTTTCTCGGTCTTCCTCTGCCTCACTGTCTCTCTCTTTGGGAGGAGCCCTTTCGCATTCTTTGCATTAGTCGACGGGATTGTGTCCTCCACTACGATCCTTTAAAGCAGGAAACAGGACTATCGACGGGAAACGCAATCACAAAGCAGGTCTTCGTTGGCATTGTACCGTACATACAGTACAGCCCTCCTACCTCGAACAGCCGCACAACACTGAATATACGTGGACGGCATTGAGAAGATAGACCGACATGCCTCGCCAACTCACAATCACCCCTGCGCCCTTCAAGTCTTCGTACCTTGCCATTCCACCCACACCATTCTCTCCAAGGCTTCCAATCACACCTCCGGCTTC
The DNA here is from genome assembly GCA_031771865.1 of Nothophaeocryptopus gaeumannii. Taxonomy (NCBI): domain Eukaryota; kingdom Fungi; phylum Ascomycota; class Dothideomycetes; order Mycosphaerellales; family Mycosphaerellaceae; genus Nothophaeocryptopus; species Nothophaeocryptopus gaeumannii. Next base: position 877,059 of record JASISA010000002.1, read on the forward strand.
GCCACCGAAACACAATGACCTCGCAGATCGCGCCGCAAAGCTAAAAGCATCTGCTCAGCTCCTTCCTCCACCATCAGAACCACTTCACTGGCTCTGGCAATGCCACAAATGCAACCGGGTATATCAACTCGGTGTCACTCGCCGCTGCTTGGATGATGGCCACTTCTTCTGTGCTGGCACAACGGTCGTCAAACGCAGCAAGAAGAACGGCTACAAGAAAGTTCTCCGCCACCAAGCCTGTGCAAGCGAGTTCGACTATCAAGGCTGGAAGTCCTGGTGTACCTGGAGACGGATTGTTGCCGAACAAGCCGAGGCCGCTGAGGCATTGATGCGAGCTGAGGAGATCATGGACGGTGCGCCTGGCAGCGAGAGTCGATGGCTCAGCGGCAATTGGTCCAAAGCCAGTCCGACGAAGAACTTCTTCCGCAAGAAGGAGGAACTGAGTTTGAAGAAGAATTGCTGGGAGAAATGCGACTACCCAAGTGAATGTCGCTGGGGGAAACAATACGGCGTCAAGACACCTACTCTTCCGACAACAACCGTCATCCCTAGCTCTCCACCTCGAACAACAACATCAACTAGATCAACCGAAATGCCCCTCCAAGCCAAAACCTCCTTTGAAGAAATCCTCGGTCTCGTCAATCCCTCTCCCTATCCTACCACCTCAACAGAGCCCGTGATCACAACGCTCGACATCACAGACGCTATTCTCTCCTCCTCAGACATGGAGTCCGATCTCAATTACCTCGAACCCCTTTCCCCCACAAGATCCTCCTCGCAAAGAGCAATAACAGACGGCGAAACCAAGATAACAACAATGGACGACCTCCTCGAGTCCGCCAAACGCCGCAAGAGAAGATCCTCTGGACCGCCTCCTAGTCCGTTGGGGGCGAATCCGCCGAGTCCCGAGGAGGAGGAGAAGATGAGTAGGGGAATGGGGATGGTGGGAGGTGGAAGTCCGCTTGTAAGGAGTCCGAGCGCAGATCCACCTACTACACCAACAACGACTGGTGGGGCTGGTGAGAAAGCCGGCAAGGGTGACGATATCGACGCTCGTCTACAGCGGGCGTTCGATGATTTTGAGGTCGATATCCGGAAACGGTTGGGCAGTTTGGCGCCTTTGCAGGAGAAGGCTGCGAAGGCGGAGGGGTTTGTTAGGGGGTTGATTGTTAGTAAGAAGCAAAGGTGATGGAGGGAGAGAGAGCGAGGAGTTGTTTGGAGCTTAGCGTCGGTGATTTCGATATCTGTATAGGCATTGAGACTTCATTGATTGAAAAGTAAGCTCTCTTCGATTCTGGGTTCGCTTCGAGTCTTGCGGTTAGGAAGAGGGTATGGAAGGTTACTTGAGTGTCTCGGACGCTAGGGGCCTAAGTGGAGAGGTGAGAGAGCTTGCTTCGAGCTTTTTTCCACGGGAACATGGTATAGAAGGAGACTCAGGTGTCACGGACATTAGTAGTTGCTGTGAGATGGGAGAGTGTCACGGTGAAACAACGTAGTCGGTTTTGTCTAGGGTAATAATGTCCTCCTTCTCAGTCAATTTCCATGACGCTGTAATACTCCATGTGCCCGACTCGTAAACGGTGAGTCTTATCAGCACCAATAGCCACGGGGAAGGGGTTGGCGCTCCTTGATCGTCTTGCGACGGTTGTCTGGATCGGGAATTTCTTTGAATTCCACCCAGTCCTCGCGCGCTTGAGGATCAGGACCTTCATCAACAGCCTCATAGTGGAAATCGCCCGATGGCGGTGTGACGACACGTCTATTCTTCGCGGTCTTCTTGTCGGACAGGTCCCTCGGTCGAGGATGCCGTTTATGTTCCCTAATCCCATCCCACGTCTTCTTCACTATGTTGTCCCACTTCTCCTCCAATTCACTGTCGTCGAAACCATTGAGGTCAAGCACAATTGTTCTTGGCAGCTCCGCCATTGCGCGAGAGAGAATCATGCTCAGCTTTTGCTCGATCCGGTGCTTGAGACGACGGTCATCCGTAACAACCACTCGCAGTCTAGACAGCTTCGGCATCGCTTGCGTTATGCCATTGATCAGACCGTGAAGCGCGCTCCAGCCTCCAAGATTTAAATCCATATCCTCGTCACCATCCGGATTTAATTCGGCAATGAGTTCGTGTGCTGCGGCATCCAGTTCATGTGCGTCAAGATGGTTAATGAGGCTGAGCCGAATAGTCAAGAGGGCGCTTTTGGGCTCTCGCAAATATCTGAGTCTGGATTCGACAAATCTTCCAAGGTGCGTTTCCTCAAGTTGTCCGTTGATGTCGAATGACCAGGTCGGTGCCGTTGGCTTTTCATCGATATCGTCATCATTCCATTTCAAATGATTGTCGCGCCATCTTGGGTCCTGCCTTGCCCTCACGGTCACCTTCGCTCTCGAGCCAGTCACATATTTATCGTATAGTCGCTCATCGTCCTCCTCATCGTGTACTTGGCTGATGATCGTCGCGTTGATGATGACGGGCATAGTGAGGCTAAGAAGCTGTTGCGCCTCTGCGCGCACGAACCTGCAAGACTGAAGCAAAGTGTGAATGTCATGCCGGGCGTGCAGCACACGGTCGTAGACAGCGTGGCGCATCTCGTATGGCAGGTCGGTGAAACCCGTCTTGTGCGGCTGGGGTTTCTCATCGATTCCGTACACTTCCAGGAGTTTGATGCAGCCTCTCCTGGTTTGGTTGTCATCGAAAGGGTCCACGTGCAGCTGAGAGCCGGTTCCGCATGTCTTGGCCCAAGCAATGAGTCGATCCGTTGGATATTTCTGCCACCTCAGTTTCATTTTGCCGTTTGGTAGATTGGGTATCTCGAAGACTGAACGCTCTGGCGTGGTTGGGGCGGCCACGTTGAGAAATGAGTCTTCTGGCATTGTCGGCATGCAAGGAAGTGGATCTTCTGCCGTGGGTGGCATCTCGAGAAGCGAGTCTTCCACCAAGGGCGGCAAGTCGAATCGTGCGTCTTCTGACATGGTCGATAAGTCCTGAACTGAGTCTGCTGGCTTGTCCGACATGTTGAGTACTGTTGAATAGTAATGGATCAGCAATGTGGTGAGATGACGAGGATGATGTCCGCTCTGTGAGTTGATGTATCAAGTCAGGAGGAGACGGCTCGAGAAGCGCCTCAAAACAACAAGCCCAGGTGAGGAAGCAGCTGCGTCCTTGTGTACCCCTTCCATTTTGCCTTAGGTTCGGGAAACGACGTTGCAAGGTTTGTCGAGAAGGAACTTCCTGGGGTTGAAGGCAGGTTCATCAGCGGTCACTTCTCTCGAATTCAATCCAGCATGCTGAGCGCAAATACATGAGCGTAGAATGTGAAAGGGCCAAATCAGAAGTGACTAGGGTTTCCTCAAACATTGCAACGCACTTTGCGCTCCCAGAGTCGTATCCGTGCATCAAAGGCCGTGAGCCTGCAACGAGAGCTGACTTCGTCTGACGGTCTGCACCTACCTTATCAATTGGCTTGTCAATCGTTCGGCTCGAGAACGGGCCTGCGGCTTGTCGTGTGTCAACTGAAGAGCGCTCACACCGGCAGGGCTGCAAAGAAAAGGCATCCGGCGCAATAGTCAGAGATCGAACCGAAGCATCTGTGAACTAAAACAGCAAAAGAACATGTGCACTGCACTAAGTACAGTGTGTACACACCAAGAAACAGCTGGTTTCCCCTGAGGAGGACGTCAAGTTGAAGCTCTCGGAAGGAGTGCAACAACCACCTTTGTTTGCTTCATAGGCCAGGACACGAGCTGTTAATGCCAGCATCATTGCATGACCCCGCAGGTCACGTAGACCAAAAATGAATATTCTATACGCACCTTTGAAGATTGCAGAAGGCAGCAGATTGCTCAACTAATGTGTCTAGCTCATCTTGTTGCAGCTGGCTGCGAAATGGACGTTTTCGATTCTCATCTCGGCCACACTAAAGGTCTTTTTGAAGCTTGATAGTTCTGCTGAGCAGACCCAATGCCTATCATGCCATATACCTTGCAGAAGAGACCTGCCGGCTTCTTGAGGGCACGATCTTGTCAATTAATAATCGACTCAAATGCCGGAGTGGTCGCTGATGCTCTTCTCTCCTACGCCTGCGCTTGATTCCGCGCTGCTGGCGGCGCGCTCAGGGAGATCTCGAGGGTTCTTCCCTAAGGAGAGGCCGCATCTCCGCTAGAAAACACAGAGCACAGACCCTCTACAGCGCTGCTGCTCAGTAGTCAAACAGTGCTCGCGCATTGCAAGCACCAAATCTCGCGATTGTAAGGACAAGACGCGTGGAAGAGCGCGCATGAAAGCGAGAGTGAAGTCCAACGGCCTTGGCCTTGGCGCTTACCTCTTCTCGGCAAACTCCGTCTCGAAGCTCGGAGAAGGATGAGGTCAAGCAAACCACCTCGAAAACATCGCCGTCGCATCGATTCTCCTTCGTCATCTTCCACACAACCGCCAACATGTTCAGAACCGCACTCCTCCGATCCGCGCGCATCGCCGTCCAGTCCACTGCCCGCGTGGCTCAGCCTGTCACCAGGACAGCAGCCATCCGCAGCCCATCCATCATATCACGATTCTCCTCTCCAGCGACTTCGATCTCTGCGATACGGTGTTATGCTTCATCATCAGGGCTCGGACAAGAGGAGGTCACTGGTCGCATTCTCGATCTCTTGAAGAACTTTGATAAGGTACGGTCGCAATAAAGAGATTTGACGGAGGCATTGGGCTAACAGGAGATGCAGGTCCAGGACCCATCCAAGGTACAAACCGGAACTAGAGAGTAAGAGAGGATCGAATTTGACATACTTGCAGCTTTCTGCATCCTCGCACTTCACCAACGACCTTGGCTTGGACAGCTTGGACACCGTAGAAGTGGTTATGGCGATTGAGGAGGTTCGTAGCGTCGTATGCGGAGGACAGGATAAAAGCTCACGAAATGACAGGAGTTCAGCATTGAGATCCCAGACAAGGAGGCGGACGCGATCCACAGCGGTATGATGATCAATATCTCATGCTATTGGCAATTACTGACCTAGAGTAGTGAACCAAGCCGTGGACTACATCATGAATCAGCCCGATGGTAAGGCCCAGTGAAGCAATCATTCACGAGACATTCACTGACTTCATACAGCGCACTAGACGATTGAACACGAAATGCGATGATTGGGAAGCATAGGAGACAAAGGGAGCTGGCCAATTCGCGGAGGTGCCGCGTGACCTGGCGAAGCTCGAAGGCCAGGCAATCATGTACATTGTAGCTCACCCAGACGAGCACTCGATAAATGTGTACCATCAACTTCACTTTGCTGCACTCTCCTTCATTCACATGTGTGGGCGGAGGAGAGGCCGACTTTTAGCACCATTGGAGGCTTCGTTTACCTCGTAGCGAATCAATGATCGGCGCCATCAAAGCTCGGCACAAGGTGTACGTACAACTTGTGCAACAAGAAATCAACTTGCACCTCAATTCTCCACGCGTACACACACTTAAATCCCTACTCCCAAACTTCATGATTGCCGACCCCCTCGCATACCACCGGACATCATCGGCAGCCGACACGCGCCTTCACGTACCTTGCCGTTGAGACTTCAGCCCTGTCGCACCGAATCCCTGGCACGTGAGGCTCGCATCTCGAAAGTCAAAATCAATACCGCGAACAATTACCATCCGCCGAGCACATCCGTAAAAAGGAGCACCACCTTCTTCAAACCATGGCGTCGGCCTCAGGCTCCGGCCTGACCCGCCGACGAGGCGCGGGCGGCGCAGGCGCATCGGGAACAGCAGCAGGCGGCGAGAATGGGGACATGAACGAGGGCAGTCGAGTCAGTTCACCGGCACCCAAGAAAGACGCCTTCGGATCCGCGCCAGAGACATCCTATGAAGCGGGCGAGAACGGACACAAGATCGCGTTCGATCCTCGAGACATTAGTGAGAATGCGGAGCGCGCGAAGCAGGCGAAGCTCACGCTCATGGAGGAGGTTTTGCTTATGGGACTCAAGGACAAGCAGGGATATCTGAGCTTCTGGAATGATAACATCAGTTATGCGTTGCGAGGATGCATTGTGATTGAGTTGGCGTTTCGGGGGAGGATCTCCATGCAGAGGGATTCCTCGAGGAGACGGTTCCCGCTTGCGGATCGTTTGATTGAGGTGGTGGATGATACGTTGACTGGGGAGGTGCTGCTGGATGAGGCGCTGAAGATGATGAAGAGCAGTGAGAAGATGAGCGTGAGCTCGTGGATTGACCTCATGTCTGGTGAGTGCACAGAGAAAGGGGTCATGAGCTTGTGAACGAGAGTTGTGCTAAGTGGATACAGGCGAGACGTGGAATCTCATGAAGATCGGATACCAGCTCAAGCAAGTACGCGAGCGACTAGCGAAAGGCCTGGTCGACAAGGGCATCCTCCGAACCGAGAAGCGCAACTTCCTCCTCTTCGACATGGCCACACACCCGGTAGCAGACGGCGGAGCAAAGGACGAGATTCGGAAGAGAGTACGGTCGGTACTTACCAACCGAACAGTCGTGCTTCCTCCATCGCAGTTCCTGCCAGACGGTATGGAGTTCCGGTATCTTAGGACGATTGCGATGCTCTGCGCAGCATACGCCGCGAATGTGCTCGAGAATGCGCTTACTACGCTTGGTCACGAAGCAAGAGAAAGAGCGTTTGCACAAGTGGACGAGCTGCTGGCAGAGTACTCACAGTGGCCTTTTGGACGGAGAGCAGGAGGACCAGCCGCGATCGGTGCCAACCTCGAGCAAGTCATTCGGGATGAGGTCAATGCGGCAAAGGACAAAGAACTGCAGTTGGAGGTGAGATCCGCTTTTCACTGAAACCATTCCGATACGGGCTAACAAGACATATAGGTTGTGGCAGCATGCTTGAGCGTCTTCACGCGCTTGGACTCTCTGCTCTAAATCGCAAGCCTCTCGTTAAGTTTGCGATTTTACCACCCACGTATAAGCCATGAGAGCGCCAACGACTACTGTGTGAAACAACAAAGATGTCACTCAACAAGAGAGAGGACTATGATCGCTACCGCGCACAGGACGCAGATCAATAGTTGATCTTTGAGTCGAAGGCACTCGTAGAACAGGAAGCCGGGACGCTTGGGAGGCAGGTTTTGTGCCAAAGCTAGGGCTATATGCTCGCTTCTTAGGAGCATGCGAGGCGTGGAGGCGTTCTTAGGAGTTTGATCATTGATCGAAGGGATCAAGTATATTAAGATATCTATTCAAAAGAAGTGTCCTTCATGCGCAACTAAACCATCCCAAAGAGCTTTGGGTCTGTTCAAGCTGTTAATCAATATAGCCATCAATTGAGGTCGACGTCCATCAATTTCGCCGCGGAAGAGAACCTGACCTCAATCTTGCCCAATGCCCACGAGACCACTCTTCTCAAACTCCATCTCTGCATCAACCGCGGACAGACCAGCAACATGCAACCTGTGTTAAAGCGCTGCATACTGAATGCCATACGGCGTCAATCAACCCTCCCGAGGGCACGATCCGCCGCCTGCATTTGCATCACCGAGACAACAGCAACTCCCTCGAGATGCTTCTCTGCAACACCCTTCCCTCAACTAGGTCGGTATGATCACGATCCCTCCAAACGACCACCTCGCCTCTCCCGCGAAGATTTCGACGCCGTTGAGAACAAATCCTGGAAAACCGCCCAAGCCTACATTGAACATCTCCGCCTCGACATCGAGGCCCTACCTACCCAAGAAGAGCAGCGCACAGCCATCCAAAAGAGCGATGCAGGAGAGCGAGTGTTCAATGAGATCTTCCGACGCGCGGATGGAAAGAAATCGAAAATTGATAAGATTTCGAAATGGTCCAGTTCACCGCGTTTCGTGGCTGATGTTTGTTGGTTTTTGATTGCGGAGGGGAAAGAAGATCTGGTTTGGGAGAGGTTGAGAGTAATTGCTTCTTACGAAATCAACAAGCGAATCGCTGCTCCTGATTCTCCTTTTGTGAAATATGCGTCGGTCTGGATTGGAGGGTTGGCGCTGGCGCATGTAGAATGGACACCGAGCAGGACACCTGAAAGGGCGTTGAAAGTGGTGGATAAGGCGATTGCTTTATTCGCGTCGGTGTATGTGGGAGGGCCTGAGACGAATGGGATTCTGAGTAGTTCGTGGAGTGTGGTGCACAAGACTATCTCCAGACCGAGCACGCCGGTTTACAATGGGAAGGTTTTTGACCAATACATCCATTTGAGGGAGCTGTCCCACCCAAAGGACACTTTGGGAGATACACCGAAAGCGTGGTTGTATCACCCACAGGACCCAGACGCAACGCCATTGCTGGATTTTCTGAGACGGCGTGGCGAGGAACTGGCGTTTAAAGAGAAAGGCGGGCTCACGTCAGCATTTGGCAGAGACATTCGACGGGCCTCGTTCATCTCTAGCCTTCAGGGCAAACGTGAGGACGCTGCCTTTTTCGAGGAATTTATCCAGGCCAAAATGCCGCAGACACTTGAGCTCCGGGGTGCGATTGATGCGGAACTTGAGGCAGATCCGAAGTTGCAGGCTCTGCGTGAGAAGAGTGGGCGGGTCAATTGACATGGCTGGGTATAGGAGGTCCCGTCTGTCACCTTCGACCGCAGCATGGCTGAGAGAACGTCGACGGCACGGAATTGCCTTCAATGCAAGTACGAGCAAAGAGCGTCCATTGGCAGCGCATTTCGGATCTCGAACCCCAACCAGCGCTCTGTGACGTCGGCGTTGGAATGGAAAAAATAGCTCCATCACGCTATGCCAAGCGGCTGGGACAAAGCCATCAGTATGGTGATTCTGGGGTGAAAATGTTTCGATGCGCGTGGAAACACTGCCACGACGACGATTCATTGTAAAATATGGGTCATTGCTACACTCGACAAGACATTTTCAACTTCCCTCGGCCGCCATAGACACCAATATGGCACTCTTCCTCCCTCCTTCCAAAGTCCTCACCCCCCGTCTTGCGCGAGATCAGACATACTCCCAAGCATTCGCCACCGAACTATTCCCACTCGCCAACAAACTCGCCCCCAGACAGCTATCTCCAAATCGGACTCCTGGTACGACAGCGTACATCTGCCAAGGCCCATAGCTCGAACCGTTCGTCGTGGCCGGACAGAAGATTATTCCGTCTTTCCAGGATAGAAAGGAAAAAGAGGTGCCTTGCTCAAGACTCCATCCGGCACTCTCTGCGCTCTGGGGGAAGTAGGCAGAGTGGGGCGTCGTGTATGTTACGCGACCGTCGGGGAGAATGTATCTGCGTCTCCTAAGTCAGCTCTCACGCTCATGCCCTCCTCACCTTCCCAACTCTCCCTCTTTGGTTGCCTGTGGCAACTTACACCTGCTGACCTCCCGGCACCTGGACACCCAATCCCAAGATTCCATTATTGAGGGCGTATTCGGTGTATGCGCTGGGGTCTGCACAAGATTGATTTTGGACGGCCGGGCAGTAAGAGCTTGCGTGCTTGCCAATCCAGAGACCTGACTCGTTGGCGACTATGGCACCGAAGTGGATTGGGGAGGCGGAGCGGAGGGCAATCAAGCTGAAGAAGGAGGGTGTTTGGTCGGTTGGGAGTTGGGTTATGGGGAGGGCGGTAGAGGAGATGAGGGCTGGGAGAGTGAAGAGAGAGGTGAGGAGGTTGGTGGGCTTCATTGCGGCTAGATGCGGTGTCTTGGGTGAGTTGATTTGGAGGCTTAGTGTCGCTGTGAAGGTTGGTGGCTGATGAGTGAGGAGAGACTTGGTATTTGTATGGCTCGCCGGTACCACAGGGCCATCGAGACGATCGTATTCTCTCCATCACTGCGTACTTGACTGCAAATCAGTCAGCTACGGCATACGTACTCGTCCAAATATCGACGATGCCACAGCATGGACTTGGTTGTTGGATCCATCAATCGATGTTCGAAAACCCAACGCTCGAGCGACTGCAGATCGCTGGAGAACCCACTGGGACCAACAGAGGGAGAGCTACTTCGAAAGGACAGCAACGGGCACTGGCAGACCCAAGTGAAGTCATCGTGCCATCTCTTACGGACCACGATTACTCTTTAATGCGCGTCCACCACCCTTCCACATCGCACAATTCCGACCTGAACCGGCATACCGAGAATTCTTCTAACAAAGAAGCCGGAGATACAGGAAGAGAAGTATGACCTAAATGGCCTTCCTACAGCAGACATGTGTTCGATTGTACTCAAGGTGAGTCAAGAAGTATCGAGCACAAGAAGCTCAGAACAAAGTGAGGTCAGTTCAAGCCAAGGCCGATGCTCGTACACATCCAATGCCACCTGCATCATGCGGGACGACCATGTGGTGCTTGGGTACCTGCATCAATGAGCCACACAATCACAACACATGACAAAATCGATGCCGCCTTGATCAATTCGCAGATCCAGGAACCTGCTTTCTCCAAACCCAAGCACCGAAACCGAATGGCTGGGACAAAGGCAGCACATGACAGTCATACACTCCCCGTCTCTACCTCTATGATACAATACTCGTGCTACAACTCATCATGCCCCTTCCCCTTTCCCTCATTCTTCCTCCTCTCCCTCTCCGCATCCTCCCTCTGCAACCTCTCCTGCATGCTCTCTTCCTCTCCCACAACCTCGCCACCCTTTTTTTCTTCCTTGTGTCTTCTCGCAACACCCGCAATTTCATCATCATAAACCGTCCACTCGGGAATCTGCCGTCTCGCCCTCTCCAGTTTCGGCTCTTTAGTCTGAGGGTTATTACACAAATCAATCGTCTTCGCATCCTTCAGACTCTCATCCGAACACCATGTTTCGCACCAGAGCCATTCTTGCGGTAGACTGTGGATGGGGAGGAGGGCTTGCATGTGGTTGGGGAGATCTTGGTCCAGATTCGACAAACTCGCGGGGTCAGCAGATAATTGGTGGTAGTTTTGGCGGAGTCTGTCTCCAGCGGCCATTTGCCTGAACTTCTTCAGATCCACGACGTATAACGCGGATATGTGGTAGGGTAATCCTTTGAGGAAACTCTTCCAATACCCCTGTTTCCAGAACCTGAAACCCTCCATTTCCGTCCGAGAATCGCACATGGGCGTAAATCCATACGGCGCACCCTGAAGATCATGCGTCACAAGCTCGTACATATCCGTCCGAACGATTTGATCTGCATCGACGAAAATGACTTTATCCAGATCCAGAGGGAAGAGAACATCCAAGAAAAGGATCTTATAACCCCATATCTCTCTTTGCTTCTCTTTCTGTCCGCGTAGCCAGTGGGGCCATTTATAGGTGACCATTTCGTACTGAAAACCGTATTCCTTAGCCATGATGGGCAGGAAGTCCTTGAAGGAGGGTGAGAGGAATTGTTCGATAAACCAGAATTTGACGGTATGCTTTGTGTGTTTCATGACGGAGACCATCATGATGTTGAGCATGCGCTCGTACAAGTGGCCCGACGCCACGGAGAAGATGTTGATGTCAGCGTGACGTTTCTCTGTAGCAGTGTCAGCTTGTCCTGTGAGAAGGCCTGTGCCGAGTTTGGCGGCCTTTGAGAGGAACTTGCTGCTTTGAGAGCCGAGGCCGACTTGGGCGAGGAGGCCTTCTGCGCCTTCGGCCAAGTTCTCCAGGACTGATTTTGATGGCTCAAGAACGTCTTCTTCTTCCATGCCTTCTTTGCGAGATAAGCGAGGGAACAGCGTTGTACCCTTGAAGCTCATCAATGCGATCTCTGTCGTGTCATCGCCAAGCTGTTCAGCATAGCCTGCCGCTCCGGCGCTGTCAAGGTGGAAGATCTCCTCGCTGCGGCCCTTCTGTAGGGCAATATTGTAGACTCCAGGGTTTGCCTTGAACTGGAAGTATCCCAAATTTGCCATAATGATGGTGTCGGCGAAATGAGGGTCGGCATCAGTTGATAGAACAAGCTGTGCTCCTCTTGGTGGAGGTCCGATAGTCGCATCTCGAGAGTGGCCCTCTATGAGGATATGCTCGAGCTCGTACACTGCATCAATGTCGCTCTTGACCGCACTCGGCTTGATGTTGTCGAGATCATGAACCGTGATCTTCGGAGCAACAAGCCAGGCCGGAGACAAGTCCATGCCGATATTCAACAGCGCATCAGCTGGCAGACCTCGGAATTGAGCGCCAGTAGCTTGAAGAGAGCCATCAGCATCAAACGTTGGCTTCGAGTTCAGCACATGGCGATAGAAGCGCTTCACCGGAATCTCTTCCAGCCTTTCCTTCGGATTCAAGAACAGACGCAAGTACACGCCATCCATCTCCGAAAGCACTTTAATGATAGGTATCCATCGCTGTGCAACCTCAGACGCCGGGTCAACAGAGGCATAGACTTGGATAGTCGCCGTCTTCTCATCGCCGACATGGATGGCAGTGTGCGAGGAGTCCCACTTCTTGAACATATCCGTTCGAACAGTTGGAGCAGCCTCGAAGATACCTTCCGGAATCTCAGAGACAAGCGAGAGCGCGATCAAGTTTGAGATACGCGCGAATGCCATTGGAGTGTCTGACCTCTCCTTGAGCCCCAATCCTTCGATAGCAAGCGCCGCAGGTAGTAGTCTCTTCTTCCTCTCGTAAGAAAGAAGCGCATCAAGATCCGGAACCTGCAGCTCCGCGGTGTCTGACATTGGTCCAACGACTCTTCCGTTGACGATCAACGCCTTCTTGCCCGGCGCGATACCCGCAGCCGAGATGATGTTCCTGAAAGGCGCCCAGACTTTTCGTACTTGCTCCTCCATCTCAGGCGTGGCATCCATGGCAACAAACACATACAGCACGTCGTAGACCTTCTTGCGGGCCTCAAAGTCGGCAGCTGCATCTTCCTCCGAGCCTACAAGCTCGGTGCGAAGCGAGTCGAACTGCGTCAGAAGGCTTCCAAGGAACTCTCTGCCGGTCTCTCGATCATAGTCGGAACCGAGTCGCTTCGGTGTGCTGCCGTCTCGGGGAACATGCAGCATAGCGACCTCGACGTTATCATGCTCCCGCTGATAGAGCAGAGTCTCCATGAGCTGAATAAAGCCCTCCTTCGTGTCAAGATCCGCCGCAACAGAAATATGCACGAGCTCCCGCTCAATCGTCTCCTTGTTAGCGGGCAGACTAGGCAGCTTCGCGAACTCAGGTAGGTCTCCCAGATTGACGTGACGGACATCCTTGTCATCTTCGGGCACGACCAGAGGATTTCGTCTGAGACTAGCCTTGTCCAGAAAGATACTCGGAAGGTAGTCCTCGTCACCCAGAGTTCCCTGGTACACCGCCTGCTGCACAGTCCGCAAGTCAAGAGTGACTCGCTGGCTCATCATCTGCAACCAATCGTCAGATCTCGGGATAGGCACACCGTTGACGAAGACGGGAGGAATCGCGTCTCCACCTCCCAGTCTGCCCATGTACTCCTTGGCGCCCTTCAATCGAGCCTCGATGAGGGCATCCAGCTTGAGATCGTCCAAAGTAAGCGCGACCTTGTTCGGCCGCAGATTGCGGTTCTCAGTCGCAGCCTGAAAGAGCTTCGCATTGACCGGCCCGAATTTGCGACCAGCAGAGTCCACAGATGCCTCAAGGTAGTCCAGAGCCGCCGCAAGTCCATACCTGTCAATTAGATAGTACAGTGCTTTCGCCTGCTCCGCGCTCTCCTCCCTCTTAATAACAGGAACCAGGCCGAATCGAATCGGCACTTTGCGCTGCACAAAACTGCGAAGCTGCTCCAGAACCAGCAATGCATCATTGTAATCCGCAAAGTCAACTGGGACAACCAAGCTGAATACTTCTTTTCTCACGGACGGAAGCTGGCCTGGGAATGTCCTTTGCAGCAATCCCATCGCGCTTTCCGGCCAGTCGGCATATCTCTTGTCCTTCTCAATGTCATTGATCCAGATAATCACATCGCCGCCTTCAGCTTCATCTCGCCAGTCGTAGCGCACAGATTCCTGCTCAACCTGAGACGCGGTGATCGCTTCGTGAGAGAGCAGCTCAACGGCCTCAGAGCCACTCAACCCGATTTCCTGAACCCCCTTGATCATTTTGCGCTCGCGCCGCAAATGTTCCAGGAGAGCATACGCTTCCACATCTCTGGGCATAATCTGAACGCCGTTGATCCACATTACGTTGAAACCAGGAGGTAGAATCACATCGCGGTTCTTCTCATGCTCGTCGGTGAACTCCTTCGAGATGTTTGTTGCGGCGATAGAGCTCGAGTGTTTCGGAAAATCTTGCGATAGTCGGAGGAGCGTTTCGAAGGGATTGTCGCTGTTCATGACGAAGCTCGCTGCTCTCATGCCCAGCCGTCTAAGCTCAGAAGATGAAAGTGGTCGCAGATCTGAAACGTCTTCTTCGCTAAGTGTCGTTTCTGCAGTGGACTCTTCTTTCTTCTCGTCTTCGGCTTGTCTGTCGTCAATCACGATATAATCCGTCCTCTTCAGTGCCAATTCGACTCCGTATCCGCTGACCGTAAGCGGTCTGCTCTCCACTCCCGTCGAAGCCTTGTACCTGACTCTGTACGAGGTCTTGCCATCTCGTGCTGTCTTGCTGAGCGTCTTGTGGAATTTGCGGAACGACTCCGAGAGAATGTCCGCGTACAGTACAGACGGCTTGTCGCTTTGAGCATCTCCCAGTACTCGATCGAACGGTAGTTGGTGTATTGTATCTCCTGCTTGTCCCAATGGCTGTGCTTTTGCTTCTTCTAGCTCCGGCGAGCAATATCTCTGTCCACTTGATGGAACGTACACCCATGTCTCGCACTCCTCTTGTCCATCTGTCGATATCGAGGGTACAATCGAGGTGTTGTAGTATTGGTAGTGTGCTTCGATTCGTGGCGCGGCAGAATGTATGGACAAGGCGTAATCGAAGGACGACAGATCCTCTCTTCCCAAATGGCCATCTTCTTCTAGCAACGATCGGAATTGCGTGTATAGCTCTTGATCGGTTTTGGAGGAAGCGAAGTACCCGTCCGCTATTCGATCGAGAAGTGGGAAGTATGAAGTCGCGTTCTCATCGGCCGCTGTCTCCCTATGATCGATTAGTTGAACACAGAACCACGCGTAATGACAATCTTACAGTAGCTCCACAAGGTATGGAGGTGCTCCGAACGAAGGTCGAACGGCAATGTTCACTGATGGAGCTGCATTGGCACAAGCAAGCAAGCCGGCCAGGGCTGCTGCTTTCCATCGGGTTGTCGCAGCCATGCTGGCCTTGTGCGAAGGCGTATATTTCAGATCCGATATTCTAACATTGGGTCCTGCCAATGCGTGGTGTTGAAAGACGTAACGGTCGTCGATCGAGGGGCTCCTGCGGCTGCTCTCTCGTCGAAAGGCTACGTGTCGTTCGGCTTGGATGTGCTACAAGGCGTCTGCGGCAGATGAGAAGATCGCGAATTGCTTATGGGTGCACGAAGCTTCAATTCGGTCTATGAATCTAGTCTAGGCTCATGAAAGTAACGACTTTCATGTGATTGTAAGTAGGAGTGGTAGTGTAGACGGGCGACGCGGATTCATCCCCTTGCAGGTTAGTGCGGGGTGTGAGTGAGTGACTGCTTAATCGAGATTTCATTCAGTGCTTTGCATCTATCTGGCCTTCGCAGGTCTCGAACGTCCATCTTCGTCTAGTCTAGGTTCTCGTGATGCTCATGCTCGCGTAGATGTCACGTCTCTTCCCTAAAGAAGCGTGTCTCCCAGCGCGCAGCGAACGATCGACACGCCAGCGCGTACGGTCTCGCTAACACCTTGCGTCTCCAAGCTTGGGTTGACTTCGACCAGATCCAGCGCGACCAGGCTTCCAGTCTCGTGAACGCACTCGGCGATGAAGTCTCCTTCTCGCAGAGTCAGACCACCTCTGACTGGAGTGCCGGTGCTCGGAGCCCACATCGGGTCAAGAGCATCGACATCGAAGGACAGATGGATAGGAGTATCCCGCCCAATCCATCCCAACGCCATGTCCATGACCTTGCCAATGCCATGTCGGTCGATGTCATGCATGCTGAACGCTTTGATGTTGTTCTCGCGCAGAATCTTCTTCTCGCCGCGATCAACGTCGCGCAGGCCAATGTAGACGAGCTTGCTGGTGGGTATCCGCTGATCATCCTTCAGCCAGCCGAACGGCTTGTCCGCGTCGTCTTTCGCAAGGCCAGTGAGGAAGCTGACTGGCATGCCATGAATGTTTCCACTGTCACTTGTTTCTGGCGTGTTGATGTCGGCATGCGCGTCGACCCAAATGACAGCCATCTCCCTCCCCAGCCTTTCGCGAGTCGCCTTGGCCGTGCCTGCGATTGTGCCGATTGCGATGCTGTGGTCTCCGCCGAGTGTGAGGACAAATCGACCCTCGCTGGCGTGCTCGTAGACCTGCGAAGCGAGCTTCTTGGTCACGGCGGACACGGCTCGGGGCTTCTTCATCTTTCGGTGATCTGGGTCGTCGTCTGGCATGAGATCGCAGTAAGCGTGGACTTTGCCGTCGTACTTAATATCATAGCCGAGTTCGGTGTGTAGGTCGTCGACCAGACCCGACTCGATCAGAGCCATTGGAGCGGCATCTGTGCCTGGTTTGCACTATAGCCATTGTCAGCCAACAGATGAGCGATACGTGCCCGTGGAGGGGAGCATACTTGTCCTCCACTGAAGCCAACCGCGACGAGACCCAGCTCGTTCGTCTTGGTGAGGAATTTGGGCTGAATAGTGGGAGCGTCCATGGTGCTGAGTTGCAATGTGTTAGCTTTCGAAGCCGAGTCGCATTTTGTCTGCGTCCTGGCGTCTTACAATAGGCGTTGTCAGGGTCTCAGGTATGTGTTTGATGCGTTCCGTCTACGCGGGTCTGCTTTGTTCCGACCTATGGCCTGACTTCTGATTATCTCGAAGCGCGTGGGAGTGATCCTGAAGGCAATGAGCGCGGATGGTGCTGTGTGGGAGAGGGCAGGAACCAAGGAAACAATGAGACTTTGGCCTCCTTTATGTTTGCGTCAGCCCATTATTAGCCGCGACCAACCTTACGAGAGTAGAATTCGTTGGGCTTTTCGTAGTCCAAGGACTCGCTCCTAAGTACAGGATGAGACGAGGTCGCCGTGTATACCTGTACTTAAAGGAAGTACAGATGTCTTAGTGCCTTACCTACCCACTCCCGGCGAATCTCTTATCAAATTCCGAGCTCGGCACTGCCGCAGAAAGGCCGGTAATCAGCGGTCAAGGCGGCAGCATGTGATTCCGCCGGGCCATATGACAGTCAAGGATTGTGAGAAGAACTGTTATAGACATTCCTATGGCATGGCAGGAAGTGCGGTCAAGTACTGTCCTTGCACAAGTCTATTCTACAGCACGGCCCGCTGAGCCTCCTCCGGGTCGTCCTCCTTGAAGCAACAATTGCTCTGCGCGCTTCGGACAAATCTTCATGTTCTGGTGCGTTTGAAACCAAAGTAGCACGGTCCCCTACTAAAAGTGATCAGCTTAGTTGTCAGTCAGCTATGGTGCTCCCAACAGTGTGCGCGACCGTCCGCCATCCGAGCCCATCACCCTCCTCTACTGCAGTGCCACCAGGACCTGATTCACAACATGCTCACATCGTCTTCAGCCCATCTTCGACCGATCCATCTCCTGCCAGAGAATTGCTTGCGCTCGAGCGAAATTCCCGCTGGAACTTAGGAGCATAGTAATGACCACGTTCGGGCTGATGAAGCACTCCATTTTCGTCCACATCATAAGGACCTCGTTTTGTGTTATTAACGGCATTGGATGTGGCCATTGAATGGCCGGATCACCAATAGTAGAGTAGGGACTGCCCGTGGTGAAATCGGCGATTGGAGGCTTTACGTATTGGTTTGAAGGGACTATCCCTTGGACGAGAGGTAGCTGGACCGTTGAAGGAAGCTGAGTCGAATCGTTCCGTTTCCCATCCCGAGTATTGGTGGGATGAACGTCGGCTTGGGCAGCGCTTGGCGCGTCTTGAGCTGGTGCTCTCGAGCGATTGGCACGATAGTCGATATACAATGCTCTGTGGTCAACACATATGTCTCCGTGTAAGTGCATGCAGTGAGCCTTCGTCAGACCGCAGATATTGCAAGACGGCGGAGGCTGAGGGCTTGCTGGAAATATTTGGTGCCATGGCGTGGTTGGAAGTGAATTCCACGACATCCTCTGTTTGCTGATCGACTACCAACGGGCCTTCATGTATTGAGCGAGCCGTCGGGATGCTCTATGACTGTGAAAGTGGTAATGAGAAGCGACGTTAGGCTCATGTTGCTCGTTGGATCCCTCCTGCTGCATGTTGCGTAAGAGCAGTAGAGATTCAAGGCAGGTGGAGGGGAGAATGCTCTTGCTGAGCGAAGCTTACTGCGCTTCCATAGAGATGTATATATACAATTCTCACCATCAATTCATGAGCGGCCTGTACCTCGCATTCCTGGAATCAAGTCAGTACAGTCGACCGCAGAATCTCAACTCGAAGACATTCGCACATCACATACCATCATTGCTCCATCTATTTCTTGGCACCGAGAATGTCCTCAGCCTCCTTCCTGTCCTTTGCGAGCTGCTCCTCGCCCTTGGCAATCTTCTCGCGGAGCTTGATGAGCTTGTCCTTCTCCTGCTGCTTAATGTAGTATGCCTCGTCGGCCTGTTCTCTCTTGGTGAATGCATCGCCTTGTGCAGCTCCGCCAGAGCGGGTAGCACCAGTGTCTCCCTCTGCCATTCTCCTGGCGGCGACGGAGAAGCCGCGGAGTTGCGTGGTCTCGATGAAGCGTGGGAGCTGGCGGGCAACGCGGAGGGCAGACATGCTACGAAATGCTGTCAGCCGGAGTCGAAGAGTGAGCTGGCAGATGGACGACGAGCTCACTTGATGGTTGCTATGGTTGGAAGAGGTCTGTTATGGATGTGTCTAGTGGATTCGGAGTGACTTGGAGCTTGTTTGTGGTGCTGTGAGAGAGGAGCTTGGTCTGTCTCATTACGTAGATGAGCTGAGCAGCGCATTGGTGCCTGAAGATTCAGGCACGGCGGAAATCTCAACACCAGACGTCAGGACGTCAACACGCCGAAACGACCCGCAACGTCAGTGGTGTGCTAGCTCTCAACCACCGCGAAGTTAGACCGACCATCAGCGAGAAGGTAAGTTGTCTTTCCTCAGTCTTTCACGTTCATTCACTTACATCCTCATACATCGTACTGCAAGGTAAGCACATCCCTCTCATTCGCCTGGAAACACTCTCAATGGCTGTCCGTTCAACGCGCCTGCTCTCACCGCGATCTTCCGCGGGGCATCAACGTGGGGGGCATCTACAAAATCTTCTACCGCAACTCCCACTGTAATTAAACATCGCCTGCAGGACAGCACACAAGAGTCCGGTTACACGATCGCTTGTTACCCTTGAACATCAATTCTCAGCCTTTCAGCCCTTCGTACCTCTCTGCTCAACCCGCTCAACTGCTCGGTCTTGGAGATCAGCTTTGTCACGGCTTAGCAAATTGGCAGCTGCGTCTTGAGTCTTCCCTGTACTGACAAACCATATTACCGCAGGTCCACAACCGCGTTGATTGACAGGGATCGATTACTTCGACGTCGATCTACGAGAGAACGTCGAGAGCTTCTAAGAGCTTCCTATTCATATCCCTCCATCGTTCTCACCTATATAAACCAACTCTTCGATCCCTAGAAGCCAGTCAAGATGGTGGGCTTGGGACCTAGAAGGCAACCGAGCCGTCGTGGCTCCATGGCAGACATGCCAAAGGATCTGCTTGGTGAGATCAAGAGATTGGAAGAGATCTTCACTGTCGACACTGCCAAGCTGAAGGCCATCAGCGATCACTTCGTTGGCGAGCTGGCCAAGGGTTTGACCAAGGAGGGCGGCAGCATTCCAATGAACGCAACTTGGGTCTTGGGCTACCCGACTGGATACGAGACCGGCACGTTTCTCGCTTTGGACATGGGAGGAACCAACTTGCGCGTTTGCGAGATCAACCTACCAGAGGAGAAGGGAGAGTTCGACATCATCCAGTCCAAGTACCGTATGCCAGAGGAGCTCAAGACCGGAAACGCTGATGAGCTCTGGGGTTACATTGCCGACTGTTTGCAGCAGTTTATCGAATACCACCACGAGGGCGAGAAGCTGGATAAGCTCCCATTGGGTTTCACCTTCTCCTACCCAGCGACGCAAGACTACATCAATCATGGTGTGCTCCAGCGTTGGACCAAGGGTTTCGACATCGATGGTGTCGAGGGCAAGGATGTCGTGCCTCCATTCGAGAAGGCCTTGGAGGAGCGTGGTGTACCAATCAAGCTCACCGCCCTCATCAACGACACAACTGGCACCCTGATAGCTAGTTCCTACACAGATTCCGAGATGAAGATTGGCTGTATCTTCGGCACTGGCTGCAACGCTGCATACATGGAGCACGCTGGCGACTGTCCAAAGCTCGCAGACTGGAAGATGGACCCAAAGCAGGAGATTGCCATCAACTGCGAGTGGGGCGCATTCGACAACGAGCACAAGATCCTTCCGCGCACAAAGTACGACATTATTATTGATAAGGAGTCACCTCGTCCTGGACAGCAGGCTTTCGAGAAGATGATCGCGGGTCTCTACCTGGGTGAGCTGTTCCGTCTCGTCCTTGTCGACCTCCACGAGCAACCACACGTACAGGTCTTCGAAAACCAGGATATCTCCGCGCTGAAGAAGCCATACTCTCTTGATGCCTCTTTCTTGTCGGATATAGAAAACGACCCGTACGAGAACTTGCAAGAGACATATGACATGTTCTACGACAAGCTGAAGATCAACCCAAACAAGCCCGAGCTCGAACTGATAAGACGATTGGCGGAGTTGATCGGTACTCGGTCTGCCAGACTTAGTGCGTGTGGTGTTGCCGCCATTTGCAAGAAGAAGGGAATGAAGACTGCTCACGTTGGTGCTGATGGGTCTGTGTTTAACAAGTACCCTCACTTCAAGGTAATAACACTTCGCAAAAGCGTCAACGGATTCAGAAGCTGACTTCATCTTCTAGCAACGCGGTGCCCAAGCCCTTAAAGAAATCCTCGACTGGAAAGAAGGCCGTAACGGCAAGCCCCTCGGCCGCGGCAACGATCCCGTCGAGATCCTACCCGCCGAAGACGGCTCAGGTGTCGGCGCCGCCCTCATCGCCGCCCTCACCCTCAAGCGTATCCAAGAAGGCAAGCACATGGGTATCCGTGATGTGGATTCGATGCTCAAGGGTACTGCCGCTGCCAGCTCGAAGACGAATCAGGTGTAGAGACCCCGTTCGAAGGATCATTGGGATGGGTATTCAGAGGATTTTGGGGTGCACTCGGTGAGGAGGTCGAATACGAATGGGACGAGGTTTATCATCAATGAAGAGACAACGAATGCACATCTGAATGGGACTTCCAATGGCCATGCGAAAGGACTTTCAATTGGCGAGGTGGAAGGCTTTCCGAAAATTGAAGTCCATGATGTTGATGATTGATTGAGTGTTGGAGAAATGTCACCTGGAACGAACGCTTGAGATAGAGGCTGACTACGGGCATGATACCTGAGAGATACGATTAGCTCGTGACCTGAGCTTACCTGTACACATCTGAGCTCTCATCCTCTCGCATAGACGACTTGAGTACTGTTCTACCTTTCCCATGTCTACACACCCATCATCATACCGTACATCTTCCTTACTGCCACAAACACAATTTCCCACTCGCCGTCCCGGCACCAATCCAATCCATAGTCGGATGAAACATCGCCACAGCCGGCACAGCCGTTATATTCTCCCCACCCAGCTGCGCCAACTGTTTCCCATCTGACGTATAAACATCCACGAACCGATTCATATTCCCAATCACAAACCTCTGAATGGAATCTTGCGGTTTGAATTGCCATTGTGCTCGCAGGATTGTGACCCAGCGACCGGTTTGGTTGTTGTGTGGAACTATAGTTGAGGGTTTCATGGAGGTCTCGTCTAAGGTGTGCCCGGGTTTCCAGGAGGGGAGGTCTGGGAATGAGTAGATTTTGACTGTGTCGTCGTAGGAAGATGTGGAGATTTGGCCGGCGGAGTTGAAGGAGGCGTGGGAGACACTCAGACGACTCTCGTGAGAGCCGATGAGGTGGGCTAAGCGGGAGGATTTGGGACCTGTGAGCTTTCGGAGATCCCAGATCTTCATTGTGCGGTCTAGGGATGCTGTCGCGAGGATGTGAGGATATGCGGGATGGAGGGAGAAACCGCCAATTTTCTTCTCGGAGAGTTGTAGTATATTGGCTTCATGGCTGGGCGTTCGCATGTCTGTCATTCCAAAACGGCCGTCCAGGGTTGTGAAGTGGAGTGTATTGGGGTCTGCGTGGGAGATCTGAATTCCTGAGAGAGGGTCGTCTGCGGATCTGTCGATGGGTGCGTAGACTTCTGTTGCAACGCCTTTGGAGAGGTCAAGTTTACGGATTGAGGAGTCGTAGGAGGAGGAGAAGAGTGCGTTCTGGTCGTGAGGGGCGAATTGGAAGGCTGAGATTGTGCGGGTGTGGATTTTGAAGGTCGTTATGGCGGGTTGCACTTCGTCGTCCACGTCGCCGTCTTCATCTGCATCGTCGGCTTCTTGTTTGATTGCTTCGGGGGTTGTCTGGGACCCGTCGAAAAGGCCGAGACTGCCTAGTTTGTCGCCAGCGAAGACCAGGGCTTTCTCTTGAGTTGGGTGAAAGCCGAGTGCGTAGATTCTTTCTGGAGCGATCTTGATACGATTCGGTTCCGCACCTTCCCAGAGCTCTAGATTGCTCATGCGTTCTCTAAGCTGCTTCAGCTCCTTGTCGGTCGTGTTCTTGATATCTTGCCCCGTGAAGGTTCGCTCTCCTGGCTGCGCAGGTCCAACATTTGTGAGCCATTTGCCTGCTCGATCCCAGTTCTGACCATTGACAATGGCATTATGAAGATCAATGTCTTCGCTGACACGCTGTCTCTTCGCTATCTGCTGTTGTTGGAAAACTTGCGCTTCTTCCTCTTCCTTCTGCTTTGCGACTTCAGAGTCTGCGACAATCCCCTTCAGACGAGCAGATGTACGTCTCGGCCCTTCCTCTACTTTCTCTTTCTTGATCTCCCTCTTGCGTTTCTGTCCGCCTGTTGAGGAGGGTTTCGGTCTTGAGCTGGGCCCAATCCCGGTCTGCTGAGCATCGAGCTGTAGTTGCTGCAGAAGTGCTTGGTTCTTCGCGATCTTTTCCTGTCGCGCTCTTTCATATTCGCTGACATTATTCTGTTTCTTCACTGCCATTTTTATTATGCTGTCAAAAATGTTATTGTAAGTATTGTGCAGATGTTTGGCACATGCTATGAGGAAACATAAAGTCGATGATGCAGACGCGACAAGGCATGTCGAGTCGCGTTTCAATTTGCAGGGATCTGAATGCGAATCCGATAATCCAAGGCACCAAAGCAGACTTCGCAAGACTTCATGACCAATAGACAGCATCTCTATCATTTACGATGACACTGGTTTCGGATCAAAGGCGTGAGGCACGATAAAAGAAGGCAGTAATGCTCGCAGGAAAGGCCGCGCGAAGCCTACCGCGATGTACAGCATCGGATAGCCTTCAAGGCTCGTTTCTGCCCTTCCTTTACCAAACTAGGACCATCCTCCGAACATACGCAGACAGTAAAGGCACAAACCAGGCCTTTGAGCCTCTTGAACCATATACCGAAACAGAAGAGCTGCAAAAGATCAAGGACAAGTGGTTCGTGCATCGAAGAACGCGGGAGGGATATTCTCCACCACCTGGAAGAAGTCTCGCCGGCCAATCTCGATCCGTCCAAGGTCGACCGAAGAAAAAACATGCGATCCCATTCGAAGGAAGGACGGGCTCTGCGAACCCCGACGAGCGATTCCAAAACACGACGATGACGCCGAGAGAACTCCACATTTTCGAGGAACTTTTTCGGAAAGGCATTGAGAGGAACAGCAAAGCTGGGAAGCAGGAACTGCAGAATGCTCTTCAGAGAGAGTTCCCGGACTTGTTGAGACCGTTAGCTGAAGAGGCGCAAGAGTTGAAGTTGAAGGCGGCTTTGAAAGACAGTGGAAAAGACATGAGGGATGATACTCGACATAGGTTTGAGATCAAGGACAAGCAGTCGAAGAAGATCAAGAAGCTCATGGACGAGTCTGATTCGGATATTGCGCAGTGGCATGTCCTGCGAGACAAGGTCTTTGCTGGACTGCGAGGTCTTGGGCAATATGGGCCTATAGAACCCTCCAGATACTCTGCGCTTCCTGCTCTACTCCAACACTACATGTTGCTCATGACCACTCGATATCCGGTATCATCTCTGGGTCTGGTTCTTCTGCCACAACTCAAGAAGCTCGGTCCGTCTGCCTTCGCTCTCGGCATGACGACTGAGCTCTACAACGAGCACATGCGTCTCCTCTGGCGACAATACCACGATGTTCCAGGCATCAACGACATCCTCGCCGAGATGGACAACGAGGTGTATTCTTTCAACAGTGACACGCAAGATTTGATTGCGGGAATCTTCGAGCACGCATATCTGGCTCAATCAGGTAAGCTCGGACCAGGCAAGTTAGCGATATGGTCCATGGACCGTAAGAAGAGGGCTTTGGCGAAGCTGCGTGGTTGGAGCAAGACTGTCGATGAGCGGCTGAAAGCGGCGGCGATCAGGCAGGCGCAAAACAGTCGCTCGTTCAAGGATGACGAGGATGACGAGCAGGATCAGAGGGCTGCTGCTGGAGGATGAAAGGCGCATATGGTAACAGGAAAGAAACAATCATCACCACTCTCGCACCTGTAGAATGGTCTCCACGTCCGGCGCGACGGAGATCGAGGCGTCTCGCCTTTCGCGGCTACGTCCCCGGCCGCCGGCATGGATGGCCTCTTTTCCAAGGTCAATGGCCGTGGTTCCGCGCGCTGAACGTGAGACATCGCCATGAGCAGGCTTACAGTAAAAGCCGAATGGCATGAACTCGAGAGCCTCTGCATAGCAGTGTCTAGCCGAGAACCATAGGCAACCCTCCTCTTCGAAGCCGCTTTACGGGGGGCCACGCAGGCTCGAATGAGCGGTCTCGAGTATCGTTCATGGCAAACATCGATGGCATCTGTGCATCAATTTCCACGTGCGTGCCCAAGGATGGCCAGCGAATTTATGATCGTTGCGGCCATGGTACGCTATAAGCAGGTCGAACTCAGCGTTAGCCCTGCGATTTTGAAAGTAGTTTCAAAGACCGAGACGAAATGAATCTACATTGGCTCTCAGAGTATCATCAATATTTGGAGCTCTTTGTGTTCCCTCCTGTTCTCTTTGTGTGTCTCTGTTATGGTCGAAAGTGGACCCTTTCCCATGTGAAAACCGGGCTTAGGGTTACTTGGGGTTAACAGGTGTCGCGAGGATGACGATGAGGTACGACTTTTGGATCTCGGTCAGCATCGGCAACAACTTCTTGTGTAGCTTGATTAATGTTTGTGAAGTCTCACGGCGTGATATGCCGTTGTGGATGTGTAATGTGCTCCGAACCGAATTAGACATTTTTCGATATTTGGGCTTTTGGAAGTGGCAACCTTCAATTGTACGGAGACTAGCCCATCTTTCAGACATCATGAATTGCCGATGCAAAAGATGTTCGAACATGGGTTATACAATGATACAACAGACAATTAACACAATACCAAGCTTGATGACTGTATAGCACTCATGCTGTCTACTTCTCCATCCTCCCCGGCCTCCCAGTCTCCCTCAACACAGCCAAGAACTTCGACAACGGCCGACTCATCACCGAGCTCCTCGATTGCACAGTATCGCCAGTTCCTCTCCTTCCATCAGCAGCAGTAATCGTCCGATCGGTCCGGTCACTCAAAGCAGCACTGCTCCTCTCGTCACTGTACACTGCGCTCGTCCGCATGGCTTCCCTCCATTGCTGTATTCTCTGAAGCTGTGAGGAATGTGGTAAGCGGGCAGTCGTTGAAGCACGAGATTCTTGCTGCTGAGACGTGGTGGCGAGGACGTCTGTATCGCCGCTGCTGAGTCTTTCTGGGCTGGGAGTGGTAGGTGTTTCCGACCTATCCTCGGGGAGTGGGCCGGTGCTTGATCTTCTCGCAAGAGGAAAGGCAGGTCTTGCGGAAATTGTCTCGGCCATGATATCTGGATCGCCAGTGCTTACTCTCTCACTCTCGAAGGGGCTGGCGGCTACCGCAGAGTAGTTCGTCACTCTGCTAGCCGGGACAGACGCTTCTCGGCGGACTGGACGAGCTCGCCGAGTTGGCGTCGATGGGCCAGCCTGCACAGGGGCCTCAGCAGGCGCAACCATGCTGGTTCTTGGAGTCACCACGGCAGGATGTCGTTGCGCTGGGTTCGCCGGCTTACGGACCAGCAGCTCTGTCCAATTCTCCGGCTCGAGGCCAATTGAGGTTCTCCCTTTGATAGCGTACCGCAGCGCCTTGACCTTTGTGACGTTGAATGCTCGCTTCGCAATGACCCTCATCGTTTGCTCGAAATGTATCACATTGCCAAACCAGAACTCCTCGAGCTTCGGCCAATGGATGGGTGCCCGACCTGCTAGTGTCGGCAGATCTTCCAGCAGTAATGGACTGGGCCCCACCGCGTCCAGCCATATGAAGCGAAGACACCGCAGCGTGGGCGCAAAAGAGCGCAGGTACTCAAACAGGATCTTGAAGAACATGGTCTTTTGCTTTTCCGTGATACGGCCCGTCGCACCCGGGTTGCGGATGCGCAGGTCCAGTGTCGCAAGATTCGTCCATATCTCATTGTGATGACGAGGTCGAGGAAGGCCACTACAATCGTGTGGATGTCGGAAAGGTGCCTCTCTGAAAGCGCCGAAGCCAGACCAACGAAGGTGGATGATGCCAGCCGCGTGTACCGGATCAAAACATACAGTGCGCAAGAGCGGTGGTTGCGCCTGCTCGAGCCAGATTCGAATGGAGATGAGGTTCCTTTCAACTTCAGTGCAACTTGGCCAAGCTGGATCGGCGTTGACGCGAACGTTCACCTGAAGAAGCTGCTTGAAGCGACTCAAGATCGGTTTCATGATCATCGCATCGTTCTCGTGGGCCTCTTCGCTGGCTAAGCCTACGATGTATGGTCGAAGGCACTTGTTTCGGTGCCTCTCTTTGATTTCGTCGGTACGATGGCGGAGGTCCCAGTATGTCTGCTTCAAGGTGTTCGAGGCCGGCCTCGCTCTTTTGATGATGTGCTGTTGAATCATATCGCTGGAATAGTAAGGTGAGCTTTGGTTTCGGTACTGGACCTTGATAGTCAAGGTATGACAGCAAGGTCCGAACTTTTCGAAGCTAAAGAGCCTGTAGTGGTCTGGAAATGGGTACCGAAGATAGAGATGGCGGAAAAGACGCGGGACACGAGGCTCGATCATGTCCTTCAGCCTTCGTGAGCATTGCCTTAAAGTGCATAGCGAGCCATCCTCGGTCAGTATGTCGAAGAGCAAGTCGCGTATGCGCCCACCGTGGTGCGCGCTGACGGTCAAGACGTATTCCAGCCTGGATAGCATGTTGCAGTGCGATAGGTTCAGGAAGGTCTGTCAATATCGGGCAGATTGATACCTTGTTTATCTTTTTGAGAGTCACTATGGTGAAGAGAGGAGACCGCATGGTACATATCCATCAAAGCTCCCATGACGAGGGCCTGGTTTGGTGGGCTGTACTCATAGCATAGTGCCGCAGAGTGCTTCTCGCGGACATGACAGACTTCCAGCAGACGCACAGAGTCGTTGTGAAGCTGTTCCAAGACCTCGCAGTAGCATCGCATCTAGGGAAAACTTGCCTACAGAATGGCCACATCTCCAGAGTAGGTCCTCTCGTACGCGGTGTCGCTCGTATAGTCTTTCTGTGGCCCTTTGACCTTGTAACGCACACCAAAGACGTTCATCTTCTCCTCATCTTTCTTCGGCAGCCTGAATTCGTAGTAAGCCCAGTACATGTCGAGACCACACAGGTGCTCGCCACGACCAGTGAAGCCGCCTGACTCGGAAGTAACCTCAAGATTGTGAAAGAGGTAGTCCACCTCCTCCTTGCCTTCCTCAGCTTTGGTGTCTTCCTTCACGAACCAAGCGCTGATCTTGTCCTCGTCAGCATTGTATCGATAGATGTACTTCCGGTTGGCTTTGAGAGTGAAGCCATTGTCGGTCTTGAGCTCGCCTTGCTCCGAGTAGACCAGCTCTCCAGAAGAAGAATGCGCGGTTGGTGCTCTGGGCTTGAAAGTCGCAACGCCTTCGAAAGTGCCTGATGGAAAGCCAGGCAAGACACTGGTGAGTGACCTTCGAAGTCTCCAAGATCCTTTGAGGCCGTCGAAGATGGCGGCTATTGGCTTCTCCATGGCCTTGTCGATGACGAAACCCATCAGCAGATTGACTTCTTGCCCAATGCCCTACGACAGCGCGGCCGTAGGTATCACCAGACACTCCTTGCGATGATGCTGTGGTGAAGACGAAGTCCGGAATCACATCCTTGCGAAGAACCGAAGCCCTTGGAGCTGCCAAAATTGGGTGCCGGGCCGATGCAGCCTGCCGACAACACCACCACTACCACTTCGCGCCCTGACGCCTCCCCACCTTTCCGCCCCGAACTCCATTGGAAGCAATGCTGAAGGCGTCCGGCGGTAAGATGAGGAGCGAGTCTCCGTGATATGGAATCTTCTCTAAGCTTCAGCCTCCATCGTAGGTTCAATCTCAGGGTCATTTGCTCTCTCACACGTACCCAGTATCCCCTCTCTTGTGGCGTAAGACGCTCGAGATCATTTACCGAAGCATCAGCCATAT
Source organism: Nothophaeocryptopus gaeumannii (assembly GCA_031771865.1). Taxonomy (NCBI): domain Eukaryota; kingdom Fungi; phylum Ascomycota; class Dothideomycetes; order Mycosphaerellales; family Mycosphaerellaceae; genus Nothophaeocryptopus; species Nothophaeocryptopus gaeumannii. The sequence continues at coordinate 905,740 of JASISA010000002.1, forward strand.
ATTGAGCGCCTTTGACTTTATAGAAAGGCCGCCCCACGGAAGAATTCCTAAGGGTATTACGCATTGAGCGTTTGATCTTCACAAAACACGACAGAAGATGGCTGCTCCAGGTGGAAAGTTCTTCATCCAAGATGCTTTGAAGACGCCGGCGAAGCATCATGAGAGCTTTGAGCAGCTCTGGAAGACAAAATGGGAGGCGCCTAGCAAGGCCGGGCTGTATCCGTACGACCAGACCTCTACTTACCGGCATATGTCAGACTGACCTCTGTAGCTTCATGTTCAACGCCCACAAGGACTTTGAGCCAATCGCCGAGCGACTGATCAAGGAAGGCCAGAAGGAACCATACGACTGGGATAAATACGCGGAAGCCTTCTTCCCCAAAGCCGAAGAACTCGTCGCAGAAGCAGAGAAGGCAGAGAAAGAAGGCAACCAAGAGAAAGCCTCCGAGTTCTACATGTAAGCCGAAGCACAAACTATCCACCTACCATACCACTGACTCCTTCCAGGCGAGCTTCAGCCGTCTACCGCATCTCCCGCTTCCCAGCTCCTCGCTCGAAAAAACAACGCTTCGCATGGTCCGAAGGAAAGAAAGCAGCCAAGAAGGGCCTCGCCATGCGTCAACGCCCAACTCAAGAAATCACAATCCCCCACACCCACGGCCTCCCCAACGAAGGCAAGGAAATCAACTTCTATTACCACCTCCCACCAGGCACAACATCCACCTCCCCCGTCCCCCTCGTCATCATCCTTACCGGCCTCGACGGGTACCGCACCGAACTCGCCGTCTGGATCGAAGGCTGGTCCCTCAAAAACATCGCAACCCTCGTCCTCGAAATACCCGGAACAGGAGATAATCCCGCTTCCCCCAACGATCCTACCGGCCCTGATCGCGTTTGGTCTTCACTCTTTGATTGGATCGACACGCAGAAAGAAATCGATCATTCCCGAAAAGCAATGTGGGCGTTCTCTACAGGAGGATATTATGCGATTCGAGTGGCGTATACGCATCCGAAGCGGTTGACGGGTGTTGTGTCGCATGGAGGCGGGACACATTATATGTTTTCGGAGGAGTGGTTGTCACACGTCAACCATCTTGAGTATCCCTTCGATTTGGCCACTACGTTGGCGTATAAGTTTGGGTATGGGGACGATCTCGAACTCTTCAAAAAGGAAGCGATGAAATTCTCGCTTTTGGAAGATGGGACACTCGATAAGCCGGTCTGCACTCGGCTTCTTCTGGTTAATGGAGTGAGCGACGAGATCTTCCCCGTGGATGACTACTATCTCGCTCTGCAACATGGACCGCCTAAGGAGGTGAGGTTTGTGCCCGGGCGGAAACATATGGGAGAGCCGGAGAGTTTCTTCATTATCCTGAAGTGGATATATGATTTGTTTGGGATCCAGGGAAATCCGGCTGATCAGATGAAGACGATTCCGAGTAGGCCGAAGTACTAGATTGCTTGGGTCTCGCGGTGTATCGAGATGGGGGTTTTGTAGATGATAGATGTCGACAGCGGAGTACTCCAGAACGAGGATAAATTATGGTTTGTATAACTCTACTCTATGAAAAGTCTCTATACTCGTTGGGTATCTTCAAAATGTGCCTGTCCACATGGCTACGACTGCTCGCCGTGCTCATCTACAAGTTGCTCAAGAAGGCCATGCATGGGTGAATGTGCCTCGTGCTCTCAAGAGATGCTGGCGGCAGGCTTTGTACTGTTGACCTGCAGTCGCCTGTGTCCCGTTCATGTCATTCTCCACGCTTGTTGTATACAACAACAAATGCCCCACTCTTCTGCTGTGTTCAAAGCGCTTTGCCCAAGCTCACGAGCATCCATTCCTTCTCTGTCTTCTCACCTCTTCCCTTCAAGCTCCTTCACAGCCGTCTTCCCAGCCCTCCCCACGCTCTTGTCAAATCCTCCCTTCTCCTCTGCCTTCTTACTAGCAGCCTCCGCCGCCCGATTCAACCAACTCAAATAAGTCTGCCACCCAATCGCCACCACCCCAGCAACCGGATTCCGATTCTGCGCCCTCACAAATGTAAACAAAAAAGCAGTCACCATCGGCCAAAATTTCCAACTATTCTTCCAACTCGTAGGAACAGTCCTCACCACTCTCTCCCTCGCTTCTTTGAACGTCCCGCCGGCAAGGAGAGTCTGCATCCCGAAGAAATAGGTATTGAATACCGGCGTGAAACACATCTGTGACACGCAGATTTTGACCGCGAGAGATTTCCAATGTTGGGCGTAGTTGAAGTTGCGGCCGAGCCACATGAACCATTTATAACTCGGTATAGACGAAATGCCTCCGATAATCATTGCTCTTAAACCCCTAATAGGCTCATACCTCCCCTCGGTGAAGACGTTCGTTTGAACGGTTTGTGCGGACAAGTCGCCGAGGAAGTAGATTATAAGCGTCGTCTCGATTTGCGTGAGGTAAGGGGAGCGTTCTTGCATGGAGGTGTAGGCGCGGAAAGGGATTTTGATGGGTTCGAGGTAGGCCCAGTAGGAACCTCCGAATGTTTCGCTTGCTCCTCTCCCAGCGACTGTTGCTGAAGCATTTCGCGCAGGCTCTTTCGAGGGCGGTTCAGGTTTCGTCGACTCGTACCGAACGTTTCGTCGGTGCTGAGCGTGGATGTTTCGCTGGACGGTCTGTTCGAGTCGGCGGAGGGTGGACCGCCCAGCGAAGAATGCGAATGTCATCTTTGTGGTTTAAGGAAAGGCATTTGATTATGAGTATCTCAAAGGAACAATGCTGTAAATATACTTGCGTAACAAATGTTGGGAATCTCGTCAGTCGGCCGGGTGTTGCGGGCGGACCTTATTTCTGAGCTTCGGGACTCCGCGATCTCGGTTCCTCGTAGGGCTGGACATCATCGCGCAGGTACAGCACTGAGGTTATTAGTATGGTTGCTGCGCTGCCTTCACGCAAGAGGTTTTGAAGAAACAGCTGACAAAGTACGAGGAACATGTTTGCCGAGTGACGGTTGCAGCGCATGACCGAGGAGCCGGGCGCCAGATGCGAGGTGGCGAGATGAGTGGTGAGACCCAAATTGCGCCCGGCAGTGGCGATGGATGTGTTCAGTCTTGATCAGGCTACAGAGAGGCATCATGTTCACAGGAAGGACGACAGAGAAAGGTGAGACATCGGTGAAGTGTTTGATCAGTTCTTGCAATTGACTTGCTGCACCATGGTCATTATGATACATAGCATGTTGGGCGCTACCCTCGTCGCCCTTTGGTGCACCATTGTGATATCTCAAAACCCATTTCACCGCCCCGTGGTAATCATTGTGAAAAGCCCATAAACGCCATAGTAGTAGCCAAGTTGTTTGTCACCACTGCCCATCACTCATGCTTGCTGTGCCCGAGGAGGTCGAAGTGGTTACCGTGAAGTCGTGTCAAGATGTCGGAAGGAGTCGCTTAAGAGCGCTCGCCACGGAGACGGCGGGCCAGCTGGATGTCCTTGGACTGGATGGTGACACGCTTGGCGTGGATGGCGCAGAGGTTGGTGTCCTCGAAAAGGGAGACGAGGTAGGCCTCAACGGACTCTTGAAGAGCGCCGATGGCGGAGGACTGGAAGCGCAGGTCGGACTTGAAGTCTTGTGCGATCTCACGGACCAGACGCTGGAAGGGGAGCTTGCGGATCAAGAGCTCGGTCGACTTCTGGTAGCGACGTATCTCACGGAGAGCGACGGTACCTGGGTGAAGATGTCAGTGGATGTGGAAGAAGTAAGATGTTCGTGATGCCTACCTGGCTTGTAACGGTGAGGCTTCTTGACACCACCGGTAGATGGTGCGGACTTGCGAGCTGCCTTGGAGGCGAGCTGCTTACGTGGGGCCTTGCCACCAGTGGACTTGCCTGTTGAGATGTTATTAGCATGTTGTCGACGAGGTATGAGAGTGTTATTGTCGCTGTATCGAGGCGCGCTGAGGTGCGGTGTTGTTGAAGGCGGAGGTGGACATGGCGCAAGGCCGAAGTGACGCGACGCCAACAATAACAAACTGCGACCGGCGGCGGCGATGAGATCAGCGACGGTGAGGTGGTTAACTTACGGGCTGTCTGCTTGGTACGGGCCATTGCAGTGGTTGTTGATGTTTGTGTGATGGAGTTGTGTTGGATGTCGCTGGGTGTGAGTGCTGGAGATGGATGTGGATTTGGTGTTGTGTGTGGAAGAAGAGTTGCAGAGAGGCGGAAGTGGTGGGGTTATGAAGATGGCTCAGCGGTGTTGCAGCCTTGCCTGAATCAAACGCACCTGAAAGCCAGAGCCAGATCGCACTTGCACGCGCACTCGTGATTGCAGTTGCGTTGTGATTAGAGTAGCCAATCAGCGCCTGCTAGCGTTGCGTTTGCCGGCAGGTGTGCATGGGCCAACAGCAGCGTCGTTGTGATCTCGGCTGCAACCGCGACTTGCGCGCAGCCGCGGGCGCCCGTACAAGTACAGCGGAAATCCCCTCCAACTTGATTCCGTCTCTCCACACACAACAGCAACACCAAGCGACATCCAACACTCCATCCACCAAGCACACATCTCTACCACACTCAACCAACCACAACAACCTTCATCAACATGACTGGACGTGAGTCTTCACCATCATCGCCTCACCATCCTCTTCATCACTGACATCTTCACAGGCGGCAAGGGTGGCAAGGGCCTCGGCAAGGGTGGTGCCAAGCGTCACCGCAAGATCTTGCGCGACAACATCCAGGGTATCACAAAGCCAGCTATCCGTCGTCTGGCGCGTCGTGGTGGTGTCAAACGTATCTCTGCTAGTAAGTTCTTCCTCAATCTGACGCGTCTTCCATGAAAAAGCACCGTCTGACAAGCTTCACAGTGATCTACGAAGAGACCCGTGGTGTCCTCAAGACCTTCCTCGAGGGTGTCATCCGCGATGCTGTCACCTACACTGAGCACGCCAAGCGCAAGACCGTCACCTCCCTCGATGTCGTCTACGCCCTCAAGCGACAAGGCCGCACCCTTTACGGTTTCGGTGGTTAAGCGATGGGTCTTGGTGGTTCCTTTTTGATACTTTTGCATGGTTTACGACACTCAGATATCCATCAGCGTGATGCTGCGGCACAGAGACGGCTGGCGATGGATGGCGCGACATGGGGATGGGTTTGACAGCAGGCTTTTCTCGGCCTAGCTTTACTGCTGTATCTTAACGGCTTGGAGTTTCATGGATAGTCGAGCCGATACCAAATGACATGCTTGAAACTGTTCACGAACCATCGCTGCTCTCATCTTCTCTGCCTCTCTCTGCTTCCTGTCCCCTGCTTTCCAGCTCTGCAGCCTGGCGCGTTCTGGCTGTTTGTTTTGGTAGTACGTCTAACGCGTTCTGCGCACTGGCCTCCGCGTCTTCGCCCACTCCGGCGAGCAGGTGCTGGAGGAATCAGCGTGCCGACCGAGCCTTGACTATCGCGAGTCTACAAATTGCTACAATGCACGACGCTCATGCTCGCCAGCAGCAGACGCACATGTCCATGAAGCCTCTGATATCTGGACTTGCCTGCCCAAGGACCCTGCGATCCTTCCGGCTTCTCCCTCTCCCAAGACGACACTCCGGCCCGATGACTGCCAAATGTTCAAGACCTCACGCCCTTCTTCCTCCGGATGAGGCAAGCATGTTCTCCGCGGCTCAGCAAGGGACATCGCGCGTGGTAGTGCTGGATTTTCTATCAGGCTGTTCTTGTTGTTAGCACTTGTTGCTGAGCTGGTCGCCGAGGTCGCTTGCGCGGCTGATCACTTCGTGAGGACGATCTGGAGCGTCATCACGTCTCCATACATATATCTGGCCTTCGTACACGTACGTTCTCAAATACCCAAAAGCAGCAGCAGCATAGGTCCGAGACCAACATCACTTGGTATTAATCTGCCTCCTGGCTCCTCCAATCCGTCGCTTCGACCATGGCTACCCTCCAGACTCGACCAAAGTGCCTCTTCTTCGATGTCTTCGGAACATGCGTTGATTGGCGGAAGACGGTCACGAATGCTCTGGAGCAAGAGGCGAGAAGAGCCTCGAGTTCTGCGACAGCTTCGCTTGCGACTGGCATTCGTCTCAAGGCCGGCGAGATGGTAAGATCTTACCGATTCGCGGAACTGTTCTTATTGCAGGCCGACAGGAGTTCTATAAGCCGCAGCTCATTGAGACTGAAGTCATTGGTCTTCGCTGACCCTTTCCAGACCATCGAGCAATGGGGCGACATCGCTCAGGAGTGGCGTAACTCGTATCTCAAGTTCACCAGGTCGATCGCCAATGATCCCAGCATCCCCTACAAGACAGTCGACGAACACCACCTGGACGCTCTTCGCGAGATCCTTACCAACAAAGGCCTGATCTTCCCACGAACAGGCGACGTGCCCGCTAACCTCGTACACGACGGCTCCCTCTGGAACGAGCACGAACTCGTCGAACTCAGCATGATCTGGCACAAGCTCGAACCCTGGCCCGACACCGTCCAAGGCATCCGCGACCTGAACAAGAACTTCGCGACCAGCACTCTGAGCAATGGTAACCTCACTCTCCTGAACGATATGGTCGCCAACGGAAACATGGACTTTACGCACGTCTATTCTGCCGAGATGTTCCAGTCCTACAAGCCAAGCCCAAAAGTCTATCTGGGTGCGGCGGAGAAGATGGGTCTCAAGCCGGAGGAATGTATGATGGTCGCGGCGCATTTGGATGATTTGCAACATGCGAAGAAGAATGGGTTCAGTACTTGTTATGTGGAGAGGCCGCGGGAGGAGCGATATCTGGAGTTGAGGAAGGAGGAGGGGATCGTTGATGTGTGGGTGACAGAGGGTGAGAAGGGGTTTGTTACTGCGGCGCAGAAGCTGGGTGGCCCGTAGCGCGAGGCTCACAGGCTTACGAGTGTTGTGTTTTTGGGTGAGTTGTGACGTAGGCTCGGCTGAGTGATGCGGTCTTTGGTCGCTATGTTGGTTCACTGGATCGAGACGGTCTTTGGTTTGGCTTTGGTCGTGGAATGGTATATAACTGAGTCTTCGTTGTTGTATTTGCATCACTGCCTCCTACTCTGTCTCTTTCGATACCAATCGGTCGCATTCTCTTGGTTTGGTCAGCATATATGTGTCTGGTCTAAAAGATGGGGTGGTACTTGCGTGTAGACATATCTATAGTTCAAACTGCTCGGATATTTGGAAATATCCTAATTCGACCGATGTCGAAAAGCACAGCACAAAGCCATCGAGAGCTCCCCAAATTCCACAAAGGTTATCCAAGTAGTGGAAGAAGACCATATTTCAAGTTTCGAGTTGATCGGTGTAGAACTAGTTGCGCAATTGGTAGCATGTTTCGTCGTTGGTCTGATCGTCTAACCCTAAGCAAGCTTGCGGCAACAGCTGGAGGAGAACTTCGAAGAGACATTGACATCGCATTATCATCGACTTCATCACTAAACATCGGCCCCATCGCCAGAGAGCACCCAGCAAGCGGCGAAATGCGTACTAAGTCGCGTATATCCAGCGTGGCGCCGAATCGAAGAGCAGCAAGACGCAAGATGCCAAGAAGACAGAGAAGAACGGGCAGGCATACGTTCAGAGCACACGCTCTTCACTACGGTCATACCTGATGACGGCCAAGCAGATCGGACGAGCCGTTGTCAATGATCCATGCTGGATGAAAGTTCGCCAGTACCAGGCGCCGAGTAGCAGCCGTGACGGAAGAGGACCTCAGCTGCGATCTGGCCAAGGACTCTACTGCTACACGCCGCTTTGGCGACAGAACGAGCTCTTTGGAGGTCTCTTGGAGCAGTAATATCCAGAATACGCTTCAGCGACACCAGAACCGGCCAAAGGCATGGACAGCATAAGCAAAAAGAGAATCCACTCGGTCCTGCTACGAATCGAACGTAGGTCTTCCGGACACGCCCTAGGGGAAATCAGAGCGGAGTACAACCGGGCTTCAACCAAGACCGGAGTCAGGGCAGGCCCTCCCTAATTTCCGGATATGCTAGCCGCTGCACCACAGGACCTTGTCTGAGGACGAGGAGGGTGGGAAGTGAGGAGTATATGATCGCTGTAGGAAGGAGGAGAAGGCAAAAAGACGGAAGACTTGTACTGAAGTCCGGTTCCAAGGGCGAAGCAAAGAGAAGGGAGCACCACCAGGGCAAAACAGTAAGCATGGCCTCGCTACGAATCGAACGTAGATCTTCTAGTCATACGCAAGAGATGCGCAGAGTACAACCGGGCGATGGCCGGAACCACGAACCCGCCACGAGACACTCATGCGGGCCGCCCTCCCTAAGTACCAGATGTGCTAGCCATTGCACCACGAGGCCGTCGATATACCCGTGTCAAGATGTGAAAGTAGGGCGGTATATGAAGACGTGAGCCCTTCATGAGAGGGCAGGGGCTTCCTTGAACCGCTCCGAGCTGGAGCAAAAGTGAACATGAAGGCATCAAGGCATATAATCCCAGTCCTGACGACTTGGACAGCCAAGTCGCGCCCCAGAAGATACCCAACCAGAGCGAAAAGGTAAACATGGTCTCACTACGAATCGAACGTAGATCTTCCAGACACATGCTGTCGCCAGCGTGGAGTACAACCGGGCTGGGTGGAGGCCGGAGCCAACATGGACGCCGGAGCGAACGTAGCGAAGGAAAAACTCCTGCTGATTCAGCCCTGCCTGTTCTCTGGACGTACTAGCCGCTGCACTACGAGGCCGTTGTGGCGGATGTGACAGGGAGTGGTATGTGAGGATGCGAGGTGTTCTTCAAGTGGCAAGATTGGCCCTGACCGCTCATTCATGGAAGTGAGGTCAAGAATTCCGATGGATCTGCCACGCTTGACAGTAACGCCATACACCATACCCGGGGTATCATAAAACCATGCAAATCCCATACAGAAACGCGTCCCTACTTCTCCCCAACAGCATCAACCGCCATCTTCGCCCTGCCCACCCTCTCCACCGTCCCTCCCAACTCCTCCTTCAACTCCCTCAAATCCTCATTTCCCCTCTTCCACGTCCCTTCAACCTCCTCACTCCTCTCAATCCCTTTCACCCCAACATCAGCCTTACCCGCCTTCTCCAACTCGGTCTCCCGATACGCCTTAAGCTTCCACTCGTATGCTTCCCCTTGCTTCTCAAAACTACTCGTGAACTTCTGCGCGGTCTCTTGTGGTGCTTTTCGTCGCAGGTCCGCGAGTTCGAGGGTTTGAGATTCGATTTGTGTGGAGAGGGATTGGACGCGTTGGGCGAGGCGGGTGTCGAACGGCTCAAGCTCTAAAAACCCCCCAACAGTCAGTTCTGCCTTCACAAGGAGTGGTCTCTGTCTCTCAAGAGTATTGATCGGGTTGGGAATCATACCTTCCCCTTCCCCCCCATCCGCATCCCAACTAACCTCCCTCTCCATCTCCTCCATACTCATTCCATTCACCAATAACCCGTCCTTCGCAGCGGCGAATGTGGAGCGAATATACTCATCCACCAACACCTCTACCCTCCTCTTCATCTCATCTTCCCTTCCCTCGGGCGCTGCATCTGGCGGAAAACTCTTATCGATCTTTTCTCGTGCTGCTGCTGAGACGTTCGCAATCAAGTATTTGAGATCGGCGGGGGATTGGAGTTCGATTTTGCGGTGGCTTGTTTCGGTGGCGCGTTCGCCGTATTGCGGAGCATTCGATTCGAAGATGTTTGTTGTGGCCATTGTGATTGCATTCATTGCGGTGTGATTCTGTGGTCGTGGTCGTGAGGTGAACGTGTAAACATTGAGTGGGGTCCGTGAGTCGCGACTCGCGTTTACAGTTTCACGCTACAAGGATTCAGGGTCCAATCGGAGCCGCGGCTGCCGAGATTTCGTCATCGCGTGACGATAACGCGATAAGCCTGGTGAGTGAATGACACTGTTCGATCAGTAGGGGCGGAACGAGCGTGCAGATGGGCGGTGGGTTGCTGAGAGGCTGTAGAAGAGTCGTTGGAGTGTTTTGATCAGATTGTTCATGGTGTCGCAAGGCTGAGACATACTATGCTTGAGTGGAGTGATACTAGCCTCCATGAGGCTGGCTGTCTAGTTAGCGGTCAACACAACGCTTCCATACAACTCCCTATATGTCGAACTCGAAGCGCCTGATCCATCCAGAGCTTCATAGCCACTCCCACATCCATTTAACAGTGGAAAACCCTTCAGAACGCCCTGTCATGATTCATCAAAGTCCCACGCAACTCCAAAACCCTACCCTCCAGTGCATGTATGTCTGGCCAGATATATCCCATTATTCTCCCCAGCACCATGCTATATTCAAACCGCTATGCAAGTCGTCCGTTCGTATCCATTCCTCCCCTTTTCTCTCTGTGTCTTATTGCGGCATCATCCTCTCCGCCTCCTCATCCGTCAGTACAATATCCTCCACGGGATCAGGCCGATGTTCGAGATCTTGGGAATCGTAGTCGGACGCATATGAGGGGAGGAAGAGTTCTTGGTTCCAGTCGAAGCCTTGGCCGGATTTGATACAGGTTACCTGAAGAATGAATGTCAGCTGGAGGAGATGCAGAGGGGACAGTGCTGAAGAGGGTGGCCCGGGTGGAAGTGAACTCACAAGTCTCGGCGGCCCATCTCCATGTCCAAGACTAATCACCGTATACTCGCTCTTACTCAATGAACTCCCTATACATCCACACATGTCAGCCTTCTTCCTCGTCGCGCCTTCCCATCCCTTTGCTCATCTCTCCGTTATGCCTACCTAACAAACTCGGCCTCCTCGCGGAAACACTCTCCCCTCCAAAAGACCTCGGACTTGACGGAGGTGACGACGCAACGCCGACAGGAAGTTTACTCTTCCTCTTCGCAGACATATGCGTCGGAGGTGTTCCCATGGTAGAGCTACCAAACGAGCTCGGAGAGCTGGCGACAGCGTGGACTTCAGCCGCTTGGGGCTGCTTTCGTTTGGGGATGGGCATAGAAGATGACATGGCTGTTCAACTCCTCAAGTGTTGGTCTTAGGTATAGTCAATAGGTGTAATGTCAGGACAGCAAGAGCAAAATGTGTTTGTCTGTCTACGTATGTAGATGTGTGGGTGAGGAGGAGTAGAAGATCAGATCATCAATGTCACCTCCACCGCAGCAGTAGTCGCTCGGGATCTCCAGGCAGCTCGAGGCTCCCGCAGCGCTTGGTGTGACTCCATCGCATGACTCGATACTAGCCTGATGCCTGCAAGGCAGCATGCATGTGACTGGGACCAGATGGATCATCCCGTGCAGTTCCCGAGGGGCGGCTTATCGACGCTTGTTTGTTATACGATAAAGACAAATAATGACAACAAACAATGAGGCTCAAGAGCGCAATGATGTTGGAGGAAAGGGACGCTTGGATGTTGGATATATCATCGATTCTCAACTATCGTACAGTCTTCACTCACTGTCTCTCTCGCTTCAATTACCTACCACCCGAAGCACATCATCCTCTATTTCTCCCTTCTCATCGTCGTAAAGGACGGATCCAGTCCGACTGGCCATGGCCACACCACATGCTATGAAAACGCTGGCTGTAGGAACAATAACAAAGAAACTCTGGATGCACCCGTTGCTCCATCTCACTCACTTCCCCCCTCTAGATGTCTGCAACATCTACATCCTGATCCTGCGTGTTGTCTGTCATCTGGTTCATAGGGATAATATAGCCCACCATGAAAACCGGCTCCAACGCCCGCCCAAAACAACTGTACTGATACAGTCTTCTCTTTCGCGTCTTCTTCCTCCGGGTATCACAAAGAATAATCAACAATGAAGAAATTCAGTCATCCACCTTCTATAGGAGCATGCTGCGCGTCTTAGCGCCTGGCTTTGGCGCTGGCCGCAAGCTCGAATATCGTACAATTACATGTCATTTCCATGTTTCAGTTTTGTTGCAGCTTGACAGTGCTGTTTTCGAACCAAGTGAATTGCCAGAGCGACTCACTAGGTGCGCTTTCGCGCGAATCGTCGATTCAATAGTTGAAGGACTTTAGTCACGTTGAATTGGACATATTCCAGGTCGAGATCTTCTTGTTGCTCCTTTTGCATTTCGAGAAGGTCGTCCAGTTTCAGGTCCAGCTCCAGCAATCCCCGGTTGCGACCTTTGTAGTGCAGGCTGATCACAAAAGTGCCCGGACTAGGACTTGTAATGTTGAAGAAGATATTGGCTCGTCGATTCTCCGGCACATTGCTCTTCTGGATCACGCCCTGCTTTTCGAGCTCTTGGTGCGTGAACTTGTATGGCCCTAACACCTTAGCAGACTGACCGCGCTTGGAAGTTCCTTCTGATTGGCCACGGACGTTGTGCAGGTAGCTCTTGTAGGTCTCGAGCTGGCTGACAAGGTAGGCGTTGTGGTCGCGGATCGTCCGGTAGACCTCATCCAGTTTGTCTGTCTCGGCGACCACCTTCTCCTTCAAGGACCCAAGATGGATCAGCTCTTGCTCTACCTCATCCCTCAAGAGAGCAAAGTTGTCGTCTTTGTCGATGATGCCAAGTTCTTGAAGCTGGTTCAGAAGCTCCATTGCTCGAATGCCCTTGCGCACCATGACTGAGTCGTTCTTGGTGGTCGCAGCTGCTTCTGCGACCCTCTCCAGACGCAATGGGCGTCGCATCACAACTGAATTGGGAGGTAGCGATCGCATGATCAGCACGAATGTCGACTTGGCTTCCATGAAGTACACTTCTTCCTGCGTGATGTCAAGAGCTGCGGTGAAATCATCCAAGGATGTTTCCCACTTGCTGTAAAGGGGTAAATTGATTGCACGGTTGTCTTTCCTGGGCAGCTGAGGTGGTGCCGGACCAAGCTCAGCAAGCAACTGATTCAGGTGTGCGCTCTCCTCCTTTGACAGCTCTCCCTGGTGCTTATCGAGCAGCGCATGCATCGCATACACCTCGTTCAGAGTGATCGAAAGCTCGAGATCTTTTTTCGACAGCGCGACATAGTTGTCCATCTCCAGTGTTTCGTAGAAGTCCTGCACTTCGCACAAGTCCATCATGAACTTGTTGATACGCTCCTTGTTGTTCTGAATAAAAGGCTGCAGCCTGTGCATATACGGCTCTTTCGCGTAGCTTGGCTTATTGGCCAGATTCTGCAGCATCTTCGCAACATAGGTCAATGTGCGTTTCGGGTTCTCGGCAGGTGTTTGTTCGATGAGCATGTATGATCGAGGCGTAACGATCGCCGGGTTGATAAAACGCAGGAAGAAGAAGCCTCCGATGAGCGTGCAGATTGTCTGCTCTTGCGCGTCGGGGTATTTCCGTCTCGTCAAGCTTCGAATCTGTTTGCATATCCATCGAATGCCGTAAGGGGTCTCTTCGAGGCCGTCAATGATAGTGTCCAGGAACGACTTGGCAATCTCGACCAGCATCTCAACGCGAGGCGCAATGATCCTTTGCACGTTCTCGTTGGCGGCCGCTTGCTCTGCTGTTATGCCCTTTTGTAGGTTGCCAGGTAGCGAACCACCGTCAGACTCGATCTTGCCGATCATGCTCTCGTACACCTTCAGTGGGTTAATTTCGAGGTCCAAGTCTTTGATCTCGATGAGCGAGTTTATTCTCTCCGCCAACACAGTCTTCAGGTAGCTTTGTCCGGGTCCTCTTCGTGTGTAGGTCGTCATCATTCGTGATACTGGGGTGTTTGCGCGCAGGAGTGAAGAATAGTCTGGCGTGTTGTCGAATTGGAATGTCAAAACAGACTGTAGAGGTCAGCAGGTCATCTCCCATCGAGACTCGCTCTCGCACTCACTTGAAACATTGTAAGCAGTAGATGCTCTTCTCGACTTTCGTACTGATTGCCGTATATCGTGAACATAACAGTCTGCAGCAGCTGATCGATCTCGGCCATTGTCACCAGTCGACATAGATGTGCGATGTGTCGCGGCTCGCTTTGTAGTAAGAACAAGAGGTTGCCGTACTTCTGCGTCTTCTCGTCGTTCGGAAAGGAGCCTTCTGTAAGGTCTACGGAGTCGTCCAGATGGCTAGCGACTTCTTCCTTCTGCGCTTTGTATCAGTATACACACCTAGAAGGCTGTCGCATCAAGAACAGAAGGCATACCTCTTCCAATGCCATGCGATTTTGCACGAGTAATGCGATGCGAGAATCGAGATAGCGCACGTCCTTTTCAAGCACGAAGTTCTTCTTTGACTGAGATGATATCTTGGCCTTGAGTTCCCTTAGTGCTTTCTGGGCTGTAGCTGCTTGTTAGCCTCCACTTTCATATTGCGAGCTGCTTCCAGGGGTCTCACCTCTTGCTAGGTCGTCTTCTATTTCAAGATCTCTTTGATTTTGGTTCATGGACAGGTACAATGCCGTGACCGAGTAGCGCTTTGAAGTGCGCATACTGCGCGAGCCCTCCTGCGAACTCATCGTGCCGGTTCGCGTTACGGGGACGAATGACGAGCCGGACGAGGTCGACGCTCGCGAGGGGGTGTTGAGCATGGAGACGGCCATGGCGATCGAAGCGGCGGCGGAAGAGGAGGTGGGTGGAATTGGCTCGCTTTCTCCCAAATAGAGTGCAATCTCGCGCCCGGTCGAGGTCGAGTTGAACAAAGAGCTGGACTGGAATGCGGCACCAGCCGGTTGGTATCGGTGCTGATACTGTATACTGTACAGCGAAGCAAAGACTCAGAGAGAGCTGCTAGCCTCAATCTCCTCCTGCTGCCGTGACGATGCTGAAACACCGGCTAACACAAGGCCGGCCGTGGGTGCAGCGGCAGCATTCGCACTGCACCGGCAGCAGCAGACGACAGCGGGCGGCGACAGCGGTGGTGTTGGGTTGCCAATGGTATGAGCGCCGCTGTCGCTGTGAAAGTCGAAGTGTGCTTGCGCGCGGGTCGGTAGTCTCGGTGTCGCGGGTTGCGGCGGTGGGGCGGCGTGGTACGGGACGCTGCGCGAGTTCAGGTTGGACGGGGCGTCTGGTGGATGCGCAGGCAGGTCGACGGTCGCAGGGCGGAATGTCGAGCCGGGTGATTGGGGGGGGGTTGACTGGATGCGTGATGGGAAGAGGTACAATGTTGGTTGCTGTGTGGTGGAAAGCGACAGCACAGACAGGCACAAGCTGTTTCAGAATCCGCGACTCCCACTCCCAAACGCGGCCACCCGACCGGTGCGTGTGTGAGAGCGTGAGCGAGGGCCGGGGTACGCTGCTGCCGGGCGGGAAGAAGGTACCAGTTCGGCTTCAGTTGGGCCGGCGGTGGTGTTCCTCACAGTGGAAGGAGGAGGGGGAGGTGGTGGAGGATCGTACACAACAACCGCGGCGGAAGAGGAAGAGGAGCAGAGGCAACAACCTGATCACTTCAGCACTTCAGCACTGAGACGGCAAATTAGACTTTCTAGCTCGCAGAAATGGTGTGGTCGCTGATCGGCCTCCATGTAGCAGCTGTAGCTAGCGCCCGTCTCAGGGGCGTATTCGTGCCTGTCCTGTGCCTGATGACTCTGCCACGAATGCCACACTATTGCCGACCGACACCACACCCTAAAAGCACTACACTCCTCGCCAATTTGATCACTCGAAGCGCTTTCCACAGTCGTCGGTTTCAACGCCAGCGATCATCATACAGCAGACGACGACGACCCTAGGACCAGACAGCAATGTATCCCGCGTGATACGTCACCTATCCATCCATATCCACCAGGAGGCCTGTATAGTGTGCGTGCGGGCCTGCAATCTGCATCATCAATATCGATATTCGATAATAACGTCGGTGCTAGATTGATGCCCGTGCTAGGACTACTAGTCTTCACCATTAAGCGCGCATAGCCTGTGGCGTAAGACACATGACCCGAATCGACGCGCATCATCGCTAATAATTCTCTTCCCAAACCGGACTTGCCCTCTCTTCTCACCACAAAGCAGAATACGAACAACTGACTCCACCGGAGTGCCCGCCCACGCCTGGTCAGATCTCTCGAATTCCGCAACTGAGCAGGCCCAATGGCTTCGTCATACCGAGATAAGCGTACAACGTTCGGCGAGATGATGGCATGAAACATCCTTGCGACCACGACCAGCTGACAGAACTCTGAATCCTCAGAACCTTGAAATGTCCCTTCCAAATGCCCTACAACGGATTCATCAGCACCCACGTGTTCACTTCTTCACAAATCTCATTTCTCACAACACTTACCAATTGATCATCCAGTACAAAGGAATCAGTATGCGATTCCGCCAACTGATCGACTTGCTCAGGTACGCCGCTCGCCACATCAGCCAAGCCGCACGGCCAGAAACAGCACCTTGAGGTTTGTTCAGCTGAACGATCGCCCTGTACGCACCGACATACGCCATGATGCCCTGGCTTTCCTGCATCAAAGATGCCCGTCAGCGCTATTTTCTAACAACTGCGGGAATGCAAATGAAGCAATCTTCTGGACGAACTTACAAAAGAAAAGCCCCGAGTGTTGATATCACCCTTGTTGAGCTTCTTTGCGAGCCACTTCGCTTCCTGGAGGGCCACCTGGGCAGTCGCAGGGTACTGTGTGTTGTCGATGTTCGCACAGTCCCCTAAAGCGTACACATCGCGCAGAATCGCGCATGGACTATTCCCTCCTTGGCCAACGGCTTCCAGTTGCACCCGAAGAAACCGGTCTGTGATAACGCTACCAGTCCGCTGGTGCTTCTGAACCTTCCAGGCCGCAGTTGACTCCGGGCTCGCGTTGATGTCACTCAACATTCGAATGTTGCTCGCTGGTGCTGTGAAAGAAGAGCTGAGCGCTTTCTCGATGAACGGATTCGACATCAGGCCAGTGGACCAGACGACCAGACCACAACCGACTTCCGACTCTTCCCCATTCTGCAATTTCAACGTGAATCCGCTGGCCTTGACATCGTCGTTAAGGTCACCTGCCCCTTCCACCCTAGGAAACCCTCTTTTAAGCTCTCGAATGCTGTGGCTCGTTTTGATCGTCACCCCTTCGCGACCAAAGTTCTCATGGGCATACTTGCTCAGCTTCTCGTCGAACATGGGAAGGATCTTATCAGCGACATCATAGACCGTGATCTGGATATGCTCCATAAGCTGAGGGTACAGCTTGGACATGTCCTCTCGCACAATATCTTGGAGTTCGCTGGCAAACTCGATTCCAGTCGGCCCACCGCCAACTGTATCTTATCAGCAATCGATCTTCCAGCTTACTGACGATCCCGAACGTACCGATTGCGAAGTTCAGTAGTTGCTTCTTTAAAGCAACCGGTGTGGTAGGTAACGCCGCTGTCTCGAAGCACGAGAGCAGCTTGTTCCTTATTTTCCTCGCATCCTGCACGTCTTTGAGGAAATACGCATTCTCCTTAACACCAGGAATCCCAAACGTCTGACTATAACTCCCCACACCAACAACCAACTTATCATACGGCATTGCGAACAGCTCCCCGCGACTCGCCTCCAACCTCATCTCCAACGGTCTCTCATCTTTCAACTCTCCGGCTCTGGTCATTAAAAGTCCTTGATTCGGATCTCGAACCGTCTCGCGAACCATGACCTCTCTCTTTGCAAAGCACACTGCATCAGCTCGGCCTTGAATATACTCATATTTGCTGTGCCTGGATCGAACGGGTTCGAGGGCGGTTCGGAATTCGAGCGTCCCGACCGAGGTGGAGCAGAGGAGTGGTGTGAAGACGAAGTAGGAGCGGGGAGAGACGACGACTGTTTGGAACTTTTTCGGGTTGAGGCTGCGGGCGAGGTTGTAGCCTGCCCAGCCGGAGCCGAGGATTACGACTCGTTCGCGGTCTGTGAGATAGATATCAGTCGTGCTGTTAGGGTGAAGCGGGTTAGGGACTTACCATTCTTGGCTGCTTCGAGTTGTTTGATTGTGATGTTTCGACGTTGGCCGGCGATGATCTGGCATGGGGCGTGGAGAACAGCTCGACCGGAGATGAGGCGAGGTCTGGCGAGTGCGGATAGGGCTTTGGATGGCCTGATGAAAGTACTCATGTTGAATCACTTGACAGAGTGCAAAGAGGGAGAGGCTAAGAAAGTGGAACGAGACGTCAGGAGACACAATCTCACTTACAATCGGACCTATACACTACTACATCATGGCCTCAGTTCTACATTGTAAAACCAGTCACCAATACCACACCGTGTAAATGTCTGATAAGCATTGATGATCGTTGAGGATCCTACTCCGGCTCCTCTGACGGACATTGAATGGCGTTGAGCGGTGTGGTACCACCGTCCAGGGCTGAGTCCAATGCCTGCCGTTGCTTGAGGCTGCGATAAGACGATACGGCGATACGGAATTTGTGTGGTGGCTGCTACTGCGTGTGAGTTGTAAGATCTCGAAATAGCAGATCGAACCACTTCACATGCAAAACTGTGGCTTTCGGGACGACATCCCGGACGCCGTTACCCGGAATCCTGTCCGGGAGCACGATGTGTGGCTTGTGGGAAGCGAGAACGACAACGACGAAGAGCTCTATTTCCTAGACGTTGATATCGCAAGTCAGCTTCAGTCGGCTTTCACGAGGTGAAGTCGGAGTGGAAGTTGAGCGGGTCTGTCGGTGGTGTGCACGATCCTGGACCCTGCATGTTGCATCTTTGGGACCGACTGCTGGGTGCCGAAGTAGCTGGTGCTCGAGCTGAAAGAGGATCTTCAGGTACGCGATTCGCGAAAATGTATATCTATAGATCTTTCTGTGGGATCTCAAGGCTTAGCGTTGGACAAGCCAATTGGGAATGTCATCTCCTCGCATCTTTTCATCAAGAGCTTTTCTGGTAGTCCGTTCTGCTCAGTCCGCCATGTCTGTCTACTTTTGACATGTTTGTCGTCCGTCCGTAGCAACGGGGCTCTGGAGCACAGACGGAGGACAGATGATGCCGTGCAGGCAGACAAACAGATGTTTCATCGTGCCTCGTGTGCTGTCATCTGAGTATGGGAAATTGACTCGAACACCTCCGTTTCCTTCAACACGAACCTTCTTTTTCTCCAGAGTATTTTGTTGAACGCGTCCAACCTCGCCCTCTCGAGAGTTCGAAACAGTAATTCGAAGCATGGCGAAGGAACGCTGAACGGTCGCAGAATGCTGACGTCTTCTCCAATAACACAAGCGTTCTTTTGAAGAGACACGCGGAAGTGCAGTTCCTCTGCTCGGGTGCATTCCGAACTCTTGGCTTTGGTCCAGGCTCTGTTCCAAGTTCTTTGGTAACATAAATCTTCCGTTATGGAAGGCTCAGTTCAGCCGTGTTTCAGATGGGGTAGGGTTTGTTTCCTTTCTTGATGGGTGTATTTTGCGAGGACGTTCCCGATAGCGTGAGATGGGTAGAATACCATGCCGTTGCGAAGTCGTATTGTCTGGTAGTCGACAAGTCTGACAAGAGTGATGGCGTCCATTCGACGCAGTATGCCTGTACGTGTCGAACATGTTTGATGTTGGGACGCATCGGATGCCTCATCGTGCAACGACTTTGGGCTGCCGTGCCTCGACATCCATATCAGCCACACCGCTCGCTTCTTGACGGCCTCGGATCTTGATATCATCTTCAATCCCCACTACTACTCCTCGTCCTCACATGCCCAGTACTCCACCCGCTAGGACTCCCCCATTCATGCGTCCTAATCCCCTGTATCGTCCCCGTCCCACTCACCCCTCCGCTCCCTCCCGGCGTCCCTGGCCTCCTCCTCTCCACCGGACTCCAATGCCTCTTCAACGCGTCCCCAATATCCTCATCCTCATCAACATCCCTCTCAGGAGTCCTCCCATCATCCTGCACCAACCTCAAACCCGCCGCCCTCCTCTTCTCCTGCTCCTCCACAACTTTCGCCCCTTCAGCTTTCCTCCTCTCATGCTCAGCCACAAGATTCTTGAAATATACCTCCGCGGCTACAGTCTGCGAGTATGCTAAAGGTGTCCAGTCATAATCATTCTTCGCTAGAGGGTTCGCTCCCGCCGCCAGCAGTATCCTCAACGCCTTGAGAGAGCCTGACGCAGACGCGTGATGGAGTGGTGTATTCCCCTCGTTATCCCTCGAATCACAGCCCACACCCTCTTGCAAGAGAACCGGAATCAGCGGCGTAGCATTAGGATGACAACTCGCCATAGCCAACGCATCCATCCCCTTCTTATTCACATAGTTCACACATCTTGTAAACCGCTGGGCAAGCAGTATGCCCACTTCGAAGTGTCCACTCCGGGCAGCGAGCATGAGCGGTGTATCATGATCTGTATTTCGCGAGATTTCGTGCGCGTCGTGGGAGGCGGAGATGAGGAGTTGGGCGATTTCGACGGAGCCGTGAAGGGCTGCGAGGTGCAGGGATGTGTTGGATTTGTCGGTGAAGTCGGGGTTGGAGAGGAGTTTGGGGTGATTGCGGATGATACGGGCGACGAGGAGGGAGTCGTTGAGGAGGATGGCTCGTCGGAGACGAGTTGAGTTGTCGATCCTGGTAGGAAGAGAGATGTTAGTGTTGGAGGGTATCTTGAGCAGAAGCTGGTCAGAAGCGCGTACATTTCTAGGTAGTTGTCATCATCGTAGCGGTCGTAATTGGAGTGCTTGAGTCCTGCTCAAGGCTTGATACCAGAAACACATGGCAGAAGAAAAAGAAAGGTTGATGGAGGGAGGTGAGATTGGAGGCGATGATGGTGTTGGTGTGTGATGCAAGGAATGGTGGGGCCTATTGAAAGCCTCCAAGCTGTGAGGCGTTCCGAATTTAGGTCCGTCCATCTTCCTTGTTCAATCCACTCTACGCTCTTGGATTGATCAAGTGGGTGGTCTATTGGCACAGCGGCGTATGTATGTAGACGCTTATATCTATACAGATGTCAAGATGGCCCTCGCCGGGACCATGCTTCCTTACGTAGCAGACGCCAGAACGCCAGGCTTGCCAACCATGGTTGGATGCTTTCGACTTTGCATGCAAAATGCTGTCGTGGGTCTACTTTCGTCGTTTCATGACTTTGAAACACATATCGATCAGACCGACTTTGGCCTCACTTTCTGGGAAACCGGAAATTGCTCGGGCGGCCTTGTCAACGTAATCCTGGGCGAGCGCTCGTGTTTGCGCGATGCCATCGCTTTGGATGACGATCTCGCGGGCCTAGGCACAGTTAGTCTTGTAAGTATATATGGCATGAACGGCCCCAACTTACCCTCTGCACATCACCCTCTTCTGCAAACTTGCGACCGACGAGTGTACCCAACTCTTTGTTGTCCTTCCACGCGAACAATAGCGGTGCTGTTGCGAGACCAAGCTCAAGATCCGCACCAGCTGGCTTCCCAAGCTCTTGGCCGCTCACAGTATAGTCGAGCATATCATCTACTAGCTGAAACGCCAGACCAAGGTTCTTGCCGTACTGATACGCTGCCTCGACGACCTCCATTGGGTGCTCTCCCAGCAGTGCCGCCGCCCGGCATGATTTGCTAATCAAGCTCGCAGACTTCAAGTATGTCTTCTGAAGGTAGTAGGTGATCGTTTCTTCGTTCCACGAAGGATTCTTCTCGTCCAGTGCGGTGTTCTTCAACTGCATGAACTCTCCTTCAACCAAGTTTGCAATGACAGTGGCCAGCAGCTCTGTCACAGCTGGATCGCGTAGACGTGCCAATGCGACTGATGCTCTGCCCAAAAGGAAGTCTCCTGCAAGCACTGCCATCTTGTTGCCAAACTCAATATTTGCTGAAGGGTTCCCTCTCCGTGATATTGAGTGATCGATGACATCGTCGTGAAGAAGCGAGGCTGTGTGAATGAGCTCTGTGATCTCTGCCAGTCTCCGTTGAGAAGGCAGAATTGAGCTATCGTCGTTGACGTCCGCGGATTCCATTGGGTTGGATGTAAGAGGAGATGAAGGGTTTGCGTCGTTGAGGATTGAGGGCGAGGTAATAGGAGCGTCTGTCGTATCTTGTATGCTGTTGTTCGGTCGAGCTTGTCGTGGGAGCAAAGAGGTAGCTTGCGACATAAGGAGGACCAGCACTGGACGTATGTATTTGCCCTCCGATTGAGTGTAGTATTTTGATACCGTATCCAACATCGGATGCCCCGACCCCAGTAATTGTCTTATATTCCCCGTCATGAACTTCATCTCTTTCGCAACACTTCTCAGCGGATCAATGCCCATGGGCCCAGGTGGTGGCGGGCCATTGAGCATTTGTTTGGCCTGCGAGATGGCCGCAGCCACTGCAGATTGTTCTCGCCTTTTCGACTCATCGTAGTCTTTCCGTTTCGTGTTGTGAAAGCTGCGGTATGCGATTGGTCGAAAACATTCGGGGAAGCGTTGGCGTGCTATTCGAGATGTTGAAGCAAACGTCTGAGCTGTCCCAACGAGAGCACGCGACGGTGCTGCTGCCGGTCCAGGCATATATCCGACTCGTTTTCACTATCTTCAAGTAGTGCAGTGGTACGAGAAGCTGTGTCCTGCTGATATGGAAGCCGTAGAAGTATTAGCCTTTTGTCAGCGTGGATCGGAAGTGTCGCATTCGCAACTGGAATGGTTTGCTCTGTTCAACAATTCCTAGGTCAAAAAGTCGTGAGGTCAGAGCGCGCTTGTGCAAAGGAACCAGCTCCGACCTCCGACCAGCATCCGCCTCGCCGTCTCTCGTGCATGAGCCTGAGTTTTCTTGGATTAGTCGTATCAACAATCCGTCTTCCCGTTCTTCTATGCCATGGTATTGCTTACCATAACACCGGCGGCGAAAGCAGCTCTGGAGCAGTATTGCACATTGCAGAAGGACCCGGATGAAGGTTATAGCGACGAAGTCAAGGAGCGACGCGAGAAGCTCTCGAACGCCGAAATAGGCAGCCCTATTGAGCATCACGAGCTCGTGGATGTTTCGCGATATCTTGTCCAGAACGCAGAAGTAGGCGGCAATGGTGTGAAAGAATGGCGACTGGACACGTTATTGAAGGGTGCAGCTGTCTATCAGCCTCCGCCGCCTCCCAAGCCCGAGCCTGTACGCCAAAATACGAAACGTCTGGTGTTGCCTAGAAGACACATACTAACATGCTCAACAGACATCGGAATACAAGGCTCTCATGCAGAGTTTGCGCGAACAGGAGGAGCAACGACAGTACGAGCGCATGTTGAACCCTCCGCCACTGCGAGAGACTTTCAATCAGCGCTTCCCAACCGCTACTTCCTCCTTCGGGCCAGCATACAACCCTGCCGATGAGGTCGACGATGTCACTTACGCGGACGTGAATCGACAGATGATCCTCATCATCAATGTACTGATATCAATCATCTGCACCAGCGTTGCTGTGTGGATGGCAGCGCGTCGGTGGAGTGTACCATCAAGACTTGGCCTCGCTTTCACCAGCAGCACTGTCGTGGCTGTTGCAGAGGTCGTCATCTATATGGGCTACATCCGTCGCATCCAAGAATCGAAGACAGTGGAGAGGAAGATGGTGGAGAAGAAGGAGATTGTCGATACGTGGGTTATCGATGGGAAGTCTTCTTATCAGCAAGACAATGCAGGCGATACCATTCGCTTCAGAAAAGGCAAGCATAGGTGAATTCACTCGCTCACAGAACCAGCCATACCAATTCTGTCCGAGGACGCGAAAACATCACGGCCAAGCGCGTCTTAGCGCGAAGCGGGGACAAATCCAGCATTTGCAATTGGCGCGCTCCAACTCACGAAACATCAGCAAAGAATATCGACAGCATCCAAGTGTGAAGCGTGCATCTGAGGAGACTGCGGGTGACTGCGCTCACTCGTAGGGCTGGACGCAAACATGGCGCGCAAAGACTTCCACCACCCACTCCAACCTTACGATATCCAGCAGCAGTTCATGGAAGCCGTTTACGACTGTATCGAGAATGGCAAAGTTGGCATTTTCGAATCGCCTACCGGCACCGGCAAATCACTCAGCTTGATATGCGGATCACTGACTTGGCTGCGGGAACATAAGCGGAAGACATTTGACGGGGCAACGGCCGCCATCGAGATTGATGAGGATGAGCCGGACTGGATGGTAGAGCATGCTCGCGAAACGCGCAGTCGCGAGATTCGGCAGATGAGAGCTGAGCTTGAAGCGCGCCTGGCTGCCGTGCGTGAACGCGAGAAGAAAGTCAAGGAGCGCACTGAGCGTATAGCCAATGGAGAACCTGCGTTCAAGAGGCAGAAGCAATCGAAAGACGACGACAATGATGCAGATGATGAAGAGCAGTACATCCTGGACGACTACGAGAGCGACCGAGAAGCCACGTCAACCGAAGGACCCAGCTACTCTACCGAGAACACAAAGCTCATGGAGAAGCTCGGCCTCTTGCGCAAGGCTAATCAAGATCGTGCTGATGAGGACGATGTCGAAGAGCTGAAAATCTTATTCTGTTCGAGAACACATTCGCAGCTGTCCCAATTTGTGGGAGAGCTGAAACGAGTCAGGTTGCCACCAGGCCTACCTCCCGAGCAAGACCCCAAAGAAGTTGTTGACGAGGACGCCGTGGAAGAAGTCAAGCACCTCACTTTAGGCTCTCGCAAGAATCTCTGCATCAATTCTCGTGTCAATAAGCTGGCTAGTCAAACAGCTGTCAACGAGCGATGTATCGAGCTGCAGAAGTCGAATACCCCGAAAGACAAGAAGTGCGGTTTCCTGCCTAGCAAAGACAGCGAAGACATGGTGCTGGACTTCCGTGATCATGCACTGGCCAAGATTCGAGACATCGAGGATCTAGCCAAGCTAGGCACAAAGCTGCAAATTTGCCCGTATTATGCCTCCAGACCTGGCATTGGGCCAGCCGAAATCATTACACTGCCCTACCCATTACTGTTGCAGAAGACAGCTCGTGAAGCGCTTGGCATCTCCTTGAAGGATCATGTCGTCGTGATCGACGAAGCCCACAACTTGATGAACGCTGTTGAGGGGATATACTCTGCCAAGATATCAGGTTTGCAGCTGCAGCGAGCAAAAGACGGCTTGATCACCTACCTACAGAAATTCCGCAACCGTCTAAAGGGCAGCAATCGCACCTATGTCACTCAAGTTGTACGTGTCGTAGACTCGCTGCTCCAATACACAGCCAGCGCGAAGAACGAGAACAAAGCAGGGGAAGCTATCAATCCAAGCGCACTCCTCGCCGGCAAAGCTGTTGACCAGATCAATCTGGCAAAGCTGGTTCGATACATCAACGAGAGCAAGCTAGCGCGCAAAGTCGAAAGCTATATCGCTCACATCTCTCAGTCCGATGACAACAACAAAAAGCCTGCGCCTGGCGACGAAGGTCAGCCTGCTACCGATGTTCCGACCCTCATGCATGTGCAGAGCTTTTTGCTCTGCCTGATGAATCCATCCAAAGAAGGTCGCTTCCTTTGGTCAAAGGAGCATGATAAAGTCCAGCTGCAATACCTACTGCTCGATCCCTCAGAGCACTTTCGCGACGTCGTCGAGCAGTCGCGGGCAGTGATCCTTGCAGGAGGCACAATGTCGCCGATGGACGACTACCGGCAGCAGCTTTTCCCGTACCTGGACTCCGTCACTACCTTTTCCTGCGGGCACCTCATCCCGACGGAGAGCTTGTTCGTGAGGGCCATTACTTCAGACCCCGAAGGTCGAGTCGACTTCAGCTTTACGTCAAGGAACGAGAAGACTGCGGTCCGACTCGCCAATGCGATAGAAGCTATCGCGGCCAAGGTAAATGGCGGAATGGTAGTATTCTTCCCTAGCTACGGCTACTTGGAGAGTGTTCTGGGCATCTGGAGGGCCAAAGGTCTCATGAAACGGCTGGAGATTTCCAAAGCCATGTTCTTCGACAGCCGCATCACCTCAGCAGAAGACACATTCCGATCATATAGCGACGCCGTCCGTACAGACAAGCGCAGCGCACTCTTGCTATCCGTCATCGGCGGTAAACTCTCCGAAGGCATCAATTTCTCCGACGAACTCGGTCGCTGCGTCGTAGTCGTCGGCCTACCCTTCCCGAACCTCGAAACGCCTGACTGGAAAGCGAAGATGCAATACCTAGAAGATAAGGCTGCTGCTAGGGGCGAGCCGAAAGGCCGAGCTAGTAGAGAGCACGCGGAGAATGTCTGTATGAGGAGTGTGAACCAGGCGATTGGAAGGGCTATCAGGCATAAGAATGACTGGGCCAGCATTTTGCTGTTTGATGCGAGGTATGCGGATGCGAGGATTCAGGCGAAACTGCCAGGGTGGATCAAGAGTAGTGCGGATGAGAAGGCTTCTGGGATGGCACGAGATGTGGTTAAGGATCTCGAGGGCTTCTTTTGGCATCGGACTTGAGGCTCGGAGCAACACACTGCAGCCTTTTCATGCGACTAAAGACTTCAGCCGAGCCAACAGACTGCCCTGCCTTCCGCTACATGAAACCTACTGTAGCTGAAAGTTTCAAGGTCTCGCAAGACAAGTCGTAGCTTGCAAACGCCTGACACGCCACGTACCGCAAGACGCACGGCATGTGTCGCACGAGGACGAAATACCAAGATCCTCACGTTGCACAGCAGGGCGGTACTCTAGCATTTCATGTTCGGAAGGAAGATCTACATTGACTCCTACCAGTCACGTCTTCGGTGTCAACATCGCCGGCTCATCTCCTTTGCACGACTATACTCTCACAACGTTTCAATGGACAATAGGGACAATAGCCCTAGCGAGATTAGTTTCAACTGCCATAACATGACGCCTCGGTAGTTCTGGAACTGGATGCAAAAACATCATTGGAAATTGCTTCGATACATGGCAGCATCGAGCACTTTGCACAGCAACGGGCTTGGGCAGATCTGCCCTACTTGAACGGATATCGGAAGTTTGTACTATCACATACTGGCAAATTTTCGACTAGGTCTTGCGGAACTACATGCAATTGCTTCGACTCCAGCCCGCCATGCGAATGCATCTATGAAGTACGCAAAGGAAAGCCGCTCCTTGATCGCGCTCTGATCAGATTGCATGGCTCCTCACACGACTCTATTTTACCATGTTTGAAGCAGGAGCATCGCTCATAGGCGCCGTGACGAACTGGAATGCCCCAAATTGGTGCTCAAGGATGAGATCGACTTAGTCGATGTTGAAGAAGTGGTGGTCGAAGATGTCTCAGATGATGAATTTGCTGGCGAAGAGCTTGTTGAGAAAGAGGGGGCGGTGGTGCTCGCGACTGCAGTGTCCCATGGAGATCCTCGAAGAGACAACGTTTCATTAGTGAGTACGAGCACGCTTGCCAGTGAAGTCGTGCTTGTGGTATGACCGGGTATCTCTGACCATGTTGTGGAGTCGGCGGCCGGTGCCTTGAGCTCAACATTCAAGCAGCTAACAATGGTCACAATACTCACGGCAGGCAACGGTGTCGGCGTGGGGGCGAAAGAGCTGTTATACGTGCCACAACCATACGGCGCTGCTGTCGTGACTGGAGTGGGTGCGACCGTCGAGTAAGAGTACACGGTGTAACAAGAGGTGGTCGATGCCATTCCGTTTGTGTACCACTTCAGGAGTGGCGCACATTCTTGGATCTGCGAGAGAGCGGTGCACTGCGGATCGTCTGCTGCCAGTTGCTCGAGATCGCCCAGCAGAGACGTGGACACCGGCACGTTCAAGTACAAGGTGCCATCCGAGGTGGTCGTCGTTGGAAACGTCTCCAGAGGCAAGATCAAAGCTGCAGCTGTAGTCGTGCTCGGTAGGACAATGGCAGTTGGAGACGGATATTCGGTACAAGTGCCATTGTCTGAGGGCAGGCCGGTCTCAAGGGCAAAGTCGTCTCGCTCGAACCCAGTATAGTGCACATACGTTGAGGGATGAAAACTAACACGGTCTACACGTGTGGCTTTCAAGCAGTATGAGGAAGGGAAACCCACAGCCACTTGTTGGAGCCATTCCAGGTCATACTTTCCGTCCCGTAGAAGGTAACGGCATCCGATGAATCGAAATTCCAGGGCTTGTGATCTTCGTGCTAACGCTGTACGAAGTCGTGACGCTACCATCGGGGCAGGTCGCTGTGAAAGGCGTGCTCACAATTGTCCACGTCGCGAGGACTTTGTTGGGGTAGGAGTAGAGAGTAACTGCGATCGCTCCAAACAAGCAAGTTGGACATGTCGAAGGCGAAGTTGTTGCATACGGCGTGAGCGTTGTCACTGTCTCAAGTGAGCATGGTGGTGCGGAAGAGATACGATAAGCAGACTAACGGGCTGCCATTTCGCTACTGGTGGCGCTCGAATCACCCAGACTGATTCTTCCGATTGTGCAGTCAACTGAGTCGCTCCCAAGGTAACAAATGGTACAGGAACCATTCGATTGATACCTCCGACTACAACAATGTTATTGTCGTTCCGATTTCGGTTGACAATCTGGGTCTCGCAAGATGCGATCGTGACTGATAACGACATTTCTGGGTCCTCTGACAGCCAGGGAAGATCATTCCGCAACAGCATGCAGATGGTCGAACGAAGCTCCTGGCAATAACTTCGGACTACGCCAGCGCCTTTGACCGGTCGTCTTCTGAGCACACCGGCTTGTTTGCTCTTCGTACTGGACGGCTGAAAGTAGTGCAACGTTGCCGAGGTCGCCCGTGCCTTCATGCTACCACTGTACTCACCGAGCCTCGTACCGAGACAGACCTTCAACTGTACGAGTTTGCCTTTTCCAACGGACGCCCACATTCCAAATGAAAAGCCTGTGTTGGTGATTGCAACAACGATATGTGAAAGGTGGCATCTCAGGTCAAGAAGATCCAGCCCTCAGCCATAGCAATACCTCCCACTGGACGCTGGGATGGCGTTGACGGCAATTGGTCGACATTCGCATTATCTGTCGGTTCACCTCCTCTATCATATCGACTGGTACCCTCAGTCAACAATTCGCAGATGTGGATTGCCGACCCTCAATATGCCTGTAGCGGGAACATGAGTGCCGGCGACTATGACACGAGCTGCGCAGACTCGCGAGGCGCGCCTTCGAACTCCACTGGCCTGACATCTCAGAAAACATGGACGTCCTTGGCCGATCAAGCCGAAATGCTCTTGTTCACAAATGTCAGCGGATCTTTGGGACACGATAATGTCTCTTTGAGCACCTTTGGATCAATTAGAGACGTTTGGGGCTTCAAAGCAATTGGTCGCAGCATATGGTAGCCAGGATTCCTGGCTGGGCATGTTTGGACTATCGGTCTCGCCCGTCATGATTGACAACGACACACAAACGGAGATCACTTGCTAGAAGCATGGAAAGAGCAAGACTTGAGATACCTAGTCTATCGTATGGCTACACAGCTGGAAAACCGTATCGTGGGTTACATTCCCTTTGGAAAATTTTCGGTCTTACTGATTTCGATGCTCAGAGATCCGCGAGTCCCTGGCAGTCTTACCCTCGGTGGCTACGACCAGGCTCGAGCTGGACCAAACGTTGTCAGTCACACCGTAGAGCGAGGTACAGGCAGCCTCCAACTCGAATTACGGAGTCTACTCGCAGCTCCGACTCCAAGTAATGTCGAACAGTCTTTTCTTGGCTCGGAGGCGCCTATTACGGTGAGGCTGGACTCTTCGACTGCTCGGCTCTGGCTTCCAGGAGCAGCCTGTGACTTTCCTACACGAAGGCCCAGTACTGAAAGTCAGTACGTGCTCGGTCGAGTTCTGCTGCAAGAAGCCTATCTAGCAGTCGATTGGGAGAAGAAAGCCTTAACGATTGGAAAGGTCCAAGAAAGTATTCGAGATATTGCCACTGCAGTCCCGAGCCCATCAGCTTCATCAGAAAATTCGTCAGGTCCTTCGACTGCGGTCATCGCCGCGATCGCAGTGATCAGCGTCGTGGTAGTGATTGCTGTGATAGGGATAGGATACTGGTACTGGCGACGTCGATCTCAAACGTCCAAAGCCGAAGGAAACGATGCAGCGGCCGGCATTTCGAAAGACTTCGAAGCAGAGGAGGTGCGACTCAAAAGGCTCAGAGGCGATACCATCACCACCATTGAAACTTCTGAAGGGTACGGCACGCTGCCTTGATATGAAGTAAGTGAGGTGACACCGACGGGTGTTGCTGAGCTCCACGCGCCGCACGGGCATACTCTTCTGATGTCGAATGAGATCTTGGTACTGGAAGGAGACCCTGTTGCTCAAGAAATCAGCGCTGTACAAGAGACTAGCGATGTTGAAGCGCGGCGAGACAGCACAAAGTCGAAGAAGTTTGTTACTGTGTCGGTACAAGAGGCGACGAAGGCTTGACTGTCCTGATCATTAGAGTGTAAATAAAAATGTCTGTCGTAAAGCATTATGTTTCGGGTCGCGTGCTGTGCTGTGGGAGCCTGCTCCTCTCTGGGGGAAATTTCCGACTTCTTTAGCTTTTCGTGCTCATAGCATCACCATTCCGACGCCCGAGATGAGTGCGACCTGGAGAAGCAATCCGATGGTGACGTATCCAATATCGTAGCCGGCAACTTTGGTGATAGCGGCTGCACCATGGCTTGAAGACGCAGAGGCACCAGAACCTCCACTTGCGCCATTGCTCGCCTGGCTGAGCTGAGCAACACAGCTACCCGTGGCAGACGTTGCAACCTGGGTGACAGCAGATCCGGAAAAGCTGCATGCTGAAGCAGACGAGCCTTGACCGCTGTAGTATTGGTTGAGAACGTACCCGAGCTGCTGCTTCGGCGAGCACATGCCATATTGGCCGTAAGTACCAGTGGTGCCATTTGCCGCAATGCCATTACAGAGAGTACCTCCCATACCGCAGACGTAGCTGAAGAGCTCTCCATATCCGCTGGACTGCACATTGTTCGAAGGGACACAGCCCAGAGAGTTGTACATGCAATCGCAAAGACCAGAGTTCGGTGTTGGTGGCTGTGGAGAGGCAACGGCGCTGAAAGCAGAATTGGTGGTTGGGCACGATTGTGGAGAGTTTGCGGGAGAGTACGAGGCTGAATTGACGATAGTCGGAGAGACTGTCGCGATTTGAGACTTCAGATTGTTGAAATCGGCCAGGGTCGATACCGAATTTCCGCTCACGGATACCAGTCCTGCTGAAAGTCAGAATCACGTTCTCGAAACAGGAGAAGATGAAGTACGCACCATAGTTGTTGGCCTCCTGAAAGTACAGGTACACAATACCGCCAGACCAGACTCCATCCATTTGTGGACCGTAGAGGACCGGAGTGTCGGAGAAGGTCCTTGGCTGGACCTGGTTACATCCGTATTCAGCGAAGAACACCGGAATGTTGTAGGACATGAATTCCTGAGTCCGCGCTTGGTAGCCGGATGCCGCGAAGGAAGAATCGCCACACCAAGAGTAGACATTGTAACCCCAGAAGTCGATCGCATCGGTCGAATTCCCGCAATCCAGGAAATTGGCCAGAGGCTCCCGGATATCCGCATTGTCAGTTGTAGCGTAGCCGACACCAATAGTACGGTAATTCTTGCTACGAATATAGGCCTTCATGTCTCTAGCGGCTGCCTTGACAAATGGTGCGGCTATGGTCTGATTGGGTTGATTAACAACCTCATTGCCTGCGAAAAAGCCAAGGGTATTCGTATAGTTTGCCAATGCATCAACAACGCTCGTGTATCGATTGTAAAGATCAGTGTCCCAAGTTGGACTGTTAGAGTTGATGGACTGCGTAGGAGAGGCCAAATCCGCAATAACATAGATACCAGCGTTCGCGAACATGTTCATACACTGAGAGTGATCTTGGGTGGGATCAACAGCATAGACGCGAATGGTGTTCGTTGAGAGTTGCAGAAGATATGGGATATCCCTCGCGCATCCCGACGGATCTGCCAGTGGATCGGTGTAGCCAGTGCTGCTGGCATCGCTGCGTCCTGGAACGAAGTCTTGCTGGTAGGCAACACCTTTGATGTAGCTATAGTGGTCAGCAGGTGTTGTTTCATTGTATTGGTAGACGTACAATTGAGTGCCATTCGTTTTGTAGAAGAACTTGGAGCCCTTGATGACGATTGGGTCCACGTTCTGCGCCGCCACCCTCTGGACAAGACCTGGCAGTAGCAAGCCAACAGCGGCCAGGATCCCTGTCGTTATCTTCATGCTGGCCAAGACGTACTGGTATATATGGATGCCAAGAAATGAGCTGGGTGGTGTTCGCACTGAGATGCCAGCAAGTATGGATGTATCTCTTATCGAGTGCCACTTGAAGAATGGCGCGGCTCTTCGGCACATGTGACTTACCCTTCATCCGCGGTGCTGACGGTTAGCCTGCATGCTCGAAGCTGGAAACAGCCAAGCTCGATGCAGGTTCGGTCTTCGACTCTGAGCAGAGCAAACCTTCGGGCTCCTTCTCAAGGTTTTGTCAAACAAAGCCAGCATGGCAGGATTCCAATGCTACAGAGGCCACGCAATCACTGTTGCACGGCGATACGAGCGTGGCGGCGGCGCTGTCCTGCTGCCCGCGGGGTGATGCTCTCTTTTGCTGACTCCGGCGTACATCTCTTCGCCGATCTCATAGAAAGAGCTGTTTGTATGCTCCTCGGTCGAGCGAAGACGGCTCTAAAAGAGAAGTTGGTGGTAGACATGCTGGTGGTATGATGATGGAGGAGAGAGGACGCGATGATGTTGGAGACGCGACAGCACAACCCCTGCTGCCACGCGACGGCACAGACCACATGGGATCATCAACTTTCACACGGTCGCAAGCTTCCTCCTGCTTGACACGCCCAAGGAATACACTCCGCCATAATCCAGCTTCTGATCATCTGGGCCGTACTTCGAGCGATCAGAGTCGATGAGAACGGTGCGACCAACTGCGACCTCACCCTCACGCCCACCAAGCGCCGTTGCCGCAACAGCCTCCAAACCTATAGGACTGTGCAAGCAGTGAAGGCGGCACCATACTGCTGCAGGCCGCATCGACACCGTTATGGCCGATGCACGCCTGGAGTCTATCACTATTGCAAGATGCAAGTTGCAAAGGTCTGCGTCGGGGCCAGACCTTTTCTCAGGTGAAGCGCGCGCGCCAACGTAGTCGAGATTCGAGCAAAGAACAGCGAAAAGAGGCGTGAACACAGCCCAGAAACTCGGGAAAACTCGAACTGAAGTCGTCCAAGGCATATGGAAAGCATATAAGCCGGCCCTCGTGTCCGCACTGTCCTCTGCCGAAGAAAGAACGAGAAAACAACGTTGCCTGGAATCTTGAAAAATAGCCCAGCGCATCGCGACATGTCGAACGCCCTTCGCTGCGTTTCCAGCTAGGCCATCTTCCTGAACTGGATGTCCGATTCCATTGGCGAGGCTGATGACTAACACTGACTCTGCAGCTGTTGTGCAATGGACAAAGCTAGCCGGAAGAAGCTCGCTACGCTAAGCTGCAGGATCAGTAAACTGCAGGTCGTTTGCCCTCTCTGCCCTGACGATCATCTCAGGTGCGGAATGCCCTACACTTATATGCTTTGGGAGTTCGCTGAGCGTGGGCTGCAATTGGGTTCGCTGCAATTGGAGAGAAGTGTTACCTTGATCAGGAAACAAGTCGGCGAGATGAGCACGTAGGCCGAGACTGATGTGAATGTATTCGTGATGACGCCTTCGGTCGAAGATGATATATAGGTCGGTTTGTCGTTCAGCTGATGCCAGATCTACTCGATAGAGAGCAGGACGTTCGACGACATCAGACAAGTAACAGTGATCAATTCCGCAATGGCGTTAGTAAATCCATACATTCCGACCTACCATGACCTATCAGTATCCTTCACAGGACCAACATCCTCCGGCAACGCAACAGTCCACTACGTCGAAGCCGGAGCTCCCACTCTCCCAACGGTCCTCCTCTTCCACGGCTTTCCCAGCTCCTCATACCAATATCGCGAACTCATCCCTCTCCTCTCAGACTCTTACCATATTCTCGCCCCAGACTTCCCAGGCTTCGGTCTAACAGAAGTCCTTTCCAACTTCTCCTACACCTTCGACAACCTCGCGGCCGTCACATCCGCATGGTTAACAGCCCTCAACATCACCTCGTACGCAATTTACATATTCGACTATGGAGCGCCAGTTGGACTCCGCATCGCTCTTGAGAACCAGGACAAAGTCAAAGCCATCATCTCGCAAAACGGAAACGCCTACATCGAAGGCTTCGGTCAAGAATTCTGGGCTCCTGTATTCAATCTTTGGAATTCATCAAATGGTCAGGCCGAGCGAGACTACCTCGCAAACAACTTCCTCACCCTCGAAGGCACGAAGATGCAATATACTACCGGCGTCCTCAGCTCCGACCTATCCCTTGTCGATCCAGAATCATGGCACTTCGACTACCTCCAGAACATCGCTGGCTCCGTAAAGACCTCCATTCAGACTGATCTATTCTACGATTATCGAACGAATGTGGATAGGTACCCAGCTTTCCAGAAATACTTCAGAGAGTCGGGTGTTCCTATCTTAGCGATTTGGGGCAAAGGCGATCCGGCGTTCATTCCACCCGGAGCGGATGCGTTCAAGAGGGATTCGGAGAATGCGACTGTGAGGTTTGTGGATGCTGGACATTTTGCATTGGAGAGCAAGAGCTGGGAGATTGCCAGGTTGGTGAAGGGGTGGTTGACTGGGATCGGATACTAAAAAGAGCGAGAAGAAGGGATAGGAGGCGGGAGGAATGAGATTTTGATCTGATGAGGTCCAGAAGTCCAGGATCAGGTCATATCGTTCCACCGTGTCAGGCTTGTCGGCTTCGTTCTCTGAATTTGGTCATCTTATGCGTCTGGGGAGAAAGGACATTGACTAGCGTTGGAATTGGAGTGACGCCTGCCAAGAAGCAATATGTTTTCTTAAGCACGGTCGCAATCAGATTGATCTATGCAAAGTGAAAGCATTAGTGAAAGCCCAGATCTCGAATGCAAGTCGCGTGTCCTTCGCGTCTTCGCTGCGCGCCAAGCTCCAATCGGATGTGCCATGACGTCACCCATTGATATTCCTGAGGCTTTACTCTCACTTGCATCGAAACTACCATCAATTGAGATGAATTTAGTGTTCGCAAACCAAAATCAATGAGCTTAAGCCGCCTCTTCTCATCCTCCACAAGTACTGCCATCATGTCCAGACGAATCTCCTTCACAGTCTCCGGAACAGTCCAAGGCGTCAACTTCCGCTCCTTCACTGAAGATAAAGCCCAATCCCTCTCTCTCACTGGATATGTCAAAAATGCTTCAGATGGAACAGTACGTCAATCCCTCGGAACATCCCCATGACTTCTTCGTGTGGGCTGATTATGGAGGCAGGTGGTGGGCGAAGCGCAGGGTTCAGAAGGGAATCTGGATAAACTCGTACAGCATTTGAATATGGGACCGCGAGCGGCGAAGGTGGAGGGGGTGGAGAAGAAGGATATTGAGGTCAGGGAGGCAGAGAAGGGGTTTAGTCAGTGAGTCGTAAGGAGTTTTCGGACGTGTTGTCTCGATGCAGAAATGTTGATTTAGAGGCAGGATCAGGAGATGAGAACTCAGCTTCCAGGAGCCGATGTACTGTACAATGACGAACCGATGTGCAATAAAGAGATGCCGAAAAGACCGGGCCGAATTTGAGAAATGCCGGTTCGGCTGTGAATGGCTTAGATGCTTGTATGATGTATGGATACGGATGGCGATGCGGAGTGTGGCTTGAGAAGCTGTTGTGCTTCCATTATTGATGCTGACTTTGCATCTATACCCTGGAACGCCACCTGTGTGTCTAGCTCCGAATCTATGCGCCAAAGCCGTGGTGCTCAAGCGAGCTATACAGCAACTCTATAGCTGTATCAATCTATCCATCCAAGCACCCCTGTCTCGTGCTTCGTCCGAAGAAGAGTAGAGAGGTATCGTCGCGTAGAAGGTATGAAGAAAAGCGCTAGAACGGCACATCAAAAGCAATCAAAACAGTCAGTCAAACAAACATAAGAATACTTGTCAAGGGCCTCATAATCAAATCACCTCTTCTCTCTCCCACCCAGTCGGCTTCTGATGTTCCAATCCCTTCACAGGATGCGGTTTCTCCGGATCCTTATACTCGCTCACATAAGGATTCGGATCATTCTTCTGATCCAAATTGCCCAGCGTATGATTCACCTCCCTATGCTTGCTCTCATCAGCGCGAATGTAGAGCAGCAGATCCCGCATGGTTCGATTGCTTTCTGGCATGTTCCAGTATTTGATGGCGATGTCCGGGGCTTGCATTTTCTCCCACATGGGGAGACGGCCGGCGTCGAGGTCTTGTAGTTCGCGCGTGTATGTGAGCACGGCTTCTTCTTCGAGGTGGCCCACGAAGCGGTGGCAGGTTCGAGGGGAGGCGAGGTAGGCTATGAAGAAGGCGTTGAAGAAGACGCCTTGGGCGCCGAGGACCATGAGGCGCATGAACCTGGTAGAAAGAGATTCAGTGATTGTGTCAGCTCGTTCAAGAATGCTCGTGTGCTTACCATCCTGGCTCTGCCATCTTTAAGAACGTGAGCAAGTGCATGCGTTCGTTGTAGCTCTCCTCAAGCAAGCTCTCGATCCATCCATTGTCTCGCTTCATCCTCCGCATGGAATGAAGATGTCTCAGCATACCAGCGACCATGCCAGGAACCCCAGCGACACTCTCCAGAAATATATTCCGAATCATGTACTGGCGCTCTGTCATTTGGCCAGCACCATGTCTGTAGCCTGAGGCAAAGTCCAAACCAGTTCGTAACGTGCGAACCATAGCCAGCGCCACCCAATCACTCCATGTCTTGGTGTTCCTGTGAGCGACGACGACTTGGTTCATTTGTTCTTCGGTGTAGACTGGATGTGGCCATGCCGGAGCGGTCTCGCGGATGGCTGGTGTTTCTTTCTTGGGGAAGAACTCCTTCCATTGTGTGGGTTGGGTAGTGCTGAATTGGCGCGATGCTCCCGAGAGGCCTATGAAGGCCGGCTTGGCAAATGTGGATGTGCTTGAGCCACTGAGAGCTCGTCGGAGCTGAGCAGCGGACTGCTTGGTGAGGATAGTGCTTGTTCCGGCTGATCGTGTGCAGTTCATCGGAAACTGCTATGTCAGCGTAGGTGTCTTGTGGTGTTGTGATAGATGTTCTGAAGGGTTGTCGTGTTGATCTTGATGTCTGGAAAGCAAAGGTAGATGCGGTAGGGGCGATTGAGGCAAACGGGAATATATAAGAGACGGAAACAGAAAGGGCATACGAAAGGGAATGCTGTGAGAAAAGGCTACCCTGTTTCAATGATCCTTCATCGCGCCAGGCACACCGCAGTCCATGCGCACGCGGACGACAAGCCGTGTCGGCTTCGCCAGAGTACGGATCCTGCAAGCAAACGAAGTGTAGAATCAGACGCCATAAGGTAGCTTTTCGACTTCATGTTCTCGAGCTCTTCACGCCTTGTCCCTCCCACTGCGTGCCTTGGCTGCGATGATGACCACGCCTTCTCCCTCCCACTACGCCTGTATGGCCTTGCTACACATCTGCACCTCGTTTCCC
The DNA here is from genome assembly GCA_031771865.1 of Nothophaeocryptopus gaeumannii. Classification (NCBI taxonomy): domain Eukaryota; kingdom Fungi; phylum Ascomycota; class Dothideomycetes; order Mycosphaerellales; family Mycosphaerellaceae; genus Nothophaeocryptopus; species Nothophaeocryptopus gaeumannii. The sequence continues at coordinate 942,984 of JASISA010000002.1, forward strand.
AGGCGAAGCGATCTTGCTGTAACAACGACTTTCCGTGTCCGGGAACAAAAAGTGTGAACACGGACGAAACGTGCGTGCGTGCCCCTTCCGAAGCTTCGCGACGCGGGATCTTTCGGACTAGAATAATAGTTCTACTGTAGTCACGAGGCCCTCAAAACACTCCGCCTCCGCCACTCTGTGAGCGAGTTCTGTGCGACCATGACACGCCGACGAAAAAGACGCGGCTTCGTTGTTGATCGCCGTTGTATTCCCAATGCTCGCGCTCGGTCGCGATGAGACTGTTACTCACCCTCACACATCTCCATTATTACGACCATCACGTTCTCATCTGCCTGCCCACTTCCATCTCGGATTACCATGTGCGATATTGTCATAGCCTTTTCATATCGCACCACGCGACCAGGATGAGCATCGCATCACGGGACCAGAATGAGCATCGCACTACGTTCGCGTCCAGCGCCTTCTACACCTCGAGACACCGCTTCGTAGCTGGGCCTCCACTTGGAGTCGCCCGTGGGCAGTAGAACAATGTTACTACAGTGGGCCCTTGTTGAAAGCACAAAGGCTTTGCGAATGCGCGAATGCTTCTTCTCAGCCGCTTGCTTAGGCATGAGCTTCTTTCTGCTTACCGGATCTCAGATGCCGAGAAGACAATGCGACTGCAGCTTCTTGATGCTACGGTAGGTATGCAATCGGTGGATCCTGCCTCGTGATGGATCTGAGGTGGTGACAACAGCCATCGCCTTCTTTGGAGGAGAAGAAGCCGAATGTGCTGCATGAGACGCAAGCGGAGAAGTTGGACTAGGCTGATCAGAAGGATGGAGCGTGGGATGGAAAGATGGTTTATTACGATCGATATGCTCAACCTCTCGTCTGACCTCTTCCCTACATGCTTGCTGTTGGCACTAGTTGAGTGATGGCAAGCAATGTGGCTACTAATGGGTGGAGGTGGAGGTACTGTGAGCCGCATAATGCTTGTTAGTTAGGGCTAAACCGAAATTTCCGATTTTGAAGACTAGGCTCTCACCGCTATATTACTGTATTTTAGTCGTGGTAATCTTTAGGGTACCGTGCAGTCCTAAATTACGATTAGCTAATATAATAATCGTAATCTAAGTCGCAAGGTAGTTATAGGTATGTCTAATAACGTCGATTCGGCTACGTAGCGTCGATCTATATATACGCTAAAGCCTTTAAATAAGGCTATAAAGGACGATAATATCGTTACGCTAGTTACTCGTAAACTATTACTAAAGACGTTAGTTAAGAAGATTAGCCCTCTACTACTCTATAGAGGTAGTAAGAAGCGAGGTAAGAGCTAGTTAGATCTAATAACTATATATAAGGATAAAGGATCTAGTATAGCTAAAGGCTCCCTTATAGTAGCTAGTACTAAAACGATTACTATACGAGCTAGTAAAGGATTTACTACTAAGGTAATAACGTCTATAGAGTCTTCGTTTAATACTAATAATATTACTATAATCGCTACTAGTACTATAGTAATAACTCTAGATTTTAGTATAGCTAAGGAAGAAGATCCGGATTAGCTATAGCTGGATTATATAAGCTAGTAGACTGTAATTAACGTAACTAAGAAGAAGGATACTACTATAGTCGCTATAATATCGAGGAAGTACGTAAAAGCTATTAAAGGTAAAGGTAATAACGCACGTTACTAGTATAGATAGGTACTAAATAAAGTAGCTAATCTAGGCTTTTATACTACTTATAAAGTTACTATTATCGCTAAGGTTAGTAGTACGAGTCTAAAGCTCGTAGATAAGTAGTAGAAAGGTAATAATAATAAGGACGAGGACTTAGTATATAGCCGTATACTAGATTAGCTCTTTAAGTAGCGAGACTAGAGTAAGAAGAACTTGGGGATAGAGATAGTATTTATAGTAAAGCCGCGTAGCTCTATAGATAGTAGACGTATACCTTTTCCTTTATTCTCGCTATCTAACGCGATTAAGGTAAAGAAAACTAAGTACTCTATAACTAAGTAGATAGTAGCGAACGTAGTACTAATTATTACTAAGATACACGCTAGTAGTAATTACTCTATTAATATTAAAGCTAAGTAGATATACCTAAATCTAAGCTATCTAAATTCGACTAGTAGAGGTACTTATTAGTAGAATATAGAGGTTAAGGAGACTATTAATAGTTACTATCTAGTTAGCTAGTACTTCTTAACTTAATAGGTAAAGGTAGTAAGGGAGAAAAGGCGTATAGTAGAGGATAGTTTACCGCTAATTGCTATCCTTAAGGGTATTATTAAAGGCAAATATTAGAAGTTAGCGTAAGCTAAAGGTTATAGTCGACCTATCCGTCTAAAGATACCTAAGCGTACTACGACTACGCTACTACTAAAAACGAACCTCGAACGAATTTAGGGAGGCGGTATTACTAAAACCTTAGAATATACGGAACCTATTAAGGCAATACACGCATCCAAAGCACGGCTACACGCCGCTATTAGCGGGTACGTAGTTAGCGCTCGAAAATACTAATTCTTAGTATTAGAAGAAGAGAATTCTCTACTAAGTATAGCTAGTACACAAGGCTGTACTACCTTAGGCATAGACAACGGACTAGAGCTATTTCAAGAGGTTACTAAAGAAACTACTATAGGTAGAGATATAGGGAGTATTAATCTAGCTTCCTACCTAACCTCCTAAGAGAAGGGGTATAGAGAGAAGAACGCAGTAGTAAACAAGAACTAGTAGGGTCCCCTCTTACCTTAGGAGGCCCTAAAAGAGATTTAGAATAAGGTAGCTAAACTAATGCATTAGAGTTAATACTCCTCCCTCTAACTAGAGAGGGCAATCTAGATAATTCTAGATATAATTTACTTAACTATAGCGCGGACTACGAAGCGTACTAACTAGGAAGCTACTCTCGAATCTATCTAACGGAGTATTACATAGATTTAGAAGAAGATAGAGTAGAGTCTAGGACTAAAGATAACCTAGGCTATAGTCGTAGCCTAATAGCTAGCCTAGCTGTCTAGTATTAAAGTATAAAGAGCTGCGTACTCCCTTAAGATTCACGTAGACAACGAAGCGACTAGGGCTAAGCTTAGGGATACTAAAGCTACCCGGATTGTTTCGCGTTTTACTATAGAAGGAGGGAACTAGGCACATGTAGTCGTAGTTAAGAAGGTCCCTAATAGACTAGTTCTTACGACTACGGACCCTATAGTAAGGAACCGAATAGCGGCAGATACCTAAGGCCTAGGCAAGGTCTTAAAGGAGGCAAGAATAGTATAGAAAACCTTCCTAGTCCAAGTCCACTTTATTATAGTTGTAGGAAACGACCCTACTATATAGCGGATCCAGTTAATTAAGGAAGACAACAAGCGGCTAATACCCGGAATCCAAGTATAGAATGCCTAGTAGAAGGGCTAGAAAGCTATAGCAACGGGAATAAAGAAATGGAGTACTCTAGTAGTCGAACTAAAGATAGTGGAAGCTACTAGAGCTGTAGTAGAGAAGGGTATTATTATCTCCGGAGTACTCCACGATACTAAAGAATAGGACTACTAATAGACAATAATATAGTACTTTAACTACTAAAGATATAGCTATATCGGTATAAGGTGCACAAACGGTATAGTATATGCAAGGTATAGAGGAAGCTATAATATAAGAGAATATGCGCACGAGAAGCTTGTAGAGGTAGACCGATTAAAGTATAGTAAATGCGGAAATTGTAGTTAGAACTACCTAGCTTAGTACTATATATACTTAAAGAGACAAGCAATTAAGGACAAGATTTAGAGTATAAAGAAGATAGGGGCGAGCTATATAGCTAAGCTAACCTATAGTACTCCTAGCTCTACTTCTCCTCTACCTTCCCCTCCTCTATAGTAAGGAGCGAATAGGGAGGGAGAGGACTAAATAGCTACCCGGACAAGCCGCGAATATATCCTAGGTAGGAGGCTAATAGGAATAGTAGTAGAGAAGCGAATACTATAGAGGTTTAGGAGGCTAGTTAGGGCAGTGAATAGGGCTAAGACTATTATACCGGAGTAAGGACAAGGGTTAATCCGACGAGCAATACAGCGGGATTAACTACTAGCTAGTACCTAATAAATATACAACCGATACTAAGTATACTATAGGCAAACGTACGGAAATTACAGGCTACCTACTGGCAGCTACTCGATAATAGCTAGAAAGACATTCTCGCTATCTAGGAGCTATATACTAACCTAAGTAATAGAAGAATAGTTACATATCCGAAGTACTATACTATTGTAGGGGAAGATAAAGACAGGAGAGTCGTATTCTACGTCTATAAGAAGTACAGCCTATCCGAATAGTCGTACCGGATTATAAGTAATTAGAAGATCCTAATCTTACTATAAACGATAATAGGAACTATATACCTCTATAATATCTATAACTAGGATGCGAGGCTTATAGTAGAGGAGCTTTTAGAAGGTATTAAGGAACCGGGAGAACACGTTCTAGTTAGAGACTTTAATCTCTACTACCGTTAGTAGGGAGGACCGTTAGTACTATAGGAGGATCTTAGAGCAAGAGAGCTACGAGAGGCGTGTCGAGACACGCTATACCTAGCGATACTCCTAGGCCTTACTACCTAGAGAAAGATACTATAGTCCTAAACTAGGACGACGATAGACCTTACTCTTGCAATAGAGGAGATATTAAAGAGGATAATAGTATATTAGCTAGGTAAGGAAGACATTAACTCTAATTATATTAGTATAGAGACAACTATTAACATAGGGATATAGGAGGAGACGAGAATAAGATAGATATAGAAGGATACTAACTAGGAGGAGTTTAGAGAGACGCTCTAAAAGCTCCTACCTATAGCCGAAGGGATAACAATAAAGGAGGATATAGATAGTACCGTGAGTAATCTTAGCAATACTCTATAGGAGACAAGGGACCTTGTTATCCGGCGTAAAACATATCGGCCGCTAGATCCAAGGAGTGTGCTAGTAGTACTACATGCGATTTAGGAGGCTCGGTAGGCAAGACGGCATGCATAATAGACAGGGAGCGAGGAGTACTAGAAGGAGTAGAGGGCACGAAACTAGGAGAAAAAGAGAACTATCTAGATAGAGAAAAGGAAATAGTAGAGGACCGCGGTTTACAAAACCGCTAGCGAGCTATAGGGAATATAGAAGCTAGCTAAGTAGGTAAAGAATAGCGATAGCCCTATTCGACCTCCCTAGATACCTATACTAATATATAATAACGATTAGTTCACGACGGATAGTGCGAAAATAGAGATCCTACGGATAGCCCTTTTCCTAATACTAGAGCCTATAGATATATTAGATATCGAGAGTACTATATACCTAGAACCTATTAATATAGTATACGAAATTATAGAAGAGGAGGTACGAAAAGTAGTCTAAAGACTACCGAACGACAAGGCTCCCGGCCTCGACGAGATACCAAACAGATGCATTAAGAAGTGCCTAGCTCAGCTACTCCCTATCCTCCAACGCATCTTCCAACAGTGTGTTTCAATTGGCTACCACCCAGCCCAGTTTCGGAAAGCTAGGACGATTATGCTACAGAAGGCGGGTAAAGACTCATCTACTCCAAAGGGATAGAGGCCTATTGCCCTTCTATCGTGCATTAGTAAGATACTAGAAGCAATAGTTGCACGGAAAATAGGATAGGCTATACGGGAATATAAGTTACTTCCTTAAAACTAAATAGCGTAAGCGGGTAGATCGACCGGAGACGTACTATAGTATATCCTTCAAAGCGTTTAGACTACGTAGAAGAAAGGCAAGGTAGCCTCGGTATTATTACTTAATATAATAGGAGCGTTTAATAAAGTTAATTACGAACGGTTAATCTACAACCTACGGTATAGGAGGATTCTATACTAGATTATAGCTTTTATAGCGTTATTCCTAAAGGATAGAGAGACAACAATCGCTATCCCCGGATACGAGTTACCGGCCGCACGAGTAGTATACGGAATCCTACAAGGAAGCACTATCTTACCTATCCTATTCCTCTTCTTTATAGCCTCCCTTCTAGAAGGAATAGAATATACCGAAGTAGTTAGGTTTACAGATAATACATACCTTATTATAGTATTAAATTCGACAAGAGGTATATGCGAGGTACTAGAAAAGGACTATAACAGCTGTCTACAATAGGCCTTAAGACATAGAGCTAAGTTCGCCTCTAAGAAATACAAAGTTATGTACTTTATAAGGGGTATAAGGAGCATATCCGAATCCTAGAGAATACCCAATATCCCGTCGCTCTAGAGTAGCCTAGAGGACACAATAAGGGTCCTAGGAGTAATCGTTAATAAGAGACTCAAGTAGCACGCATAGATAGAGAATACCCTTATAAAAGCAAAACGGCTAGAAGCTATACTACGACGGATTACTACTACTACGTAGGGCGCTACGGTAGAGATAGCCCGTAAGCTATATATCTCAATAATTAGGCTAGTAGTAATGCACGGGAGCGAGGTATAGATAGTAGGAAAGGAGACTAGAATCTTAAAAATGCTCTAATAAAAGCTACGGGTAATATAGAATAGATTCCTACGGATAATCCTTGGGGCCTACCGAGCTATACTAACGCGACTATTACACAAAGAACTCTAGATCGAAGACATTACCGAGTATAGGAAGAGAACTACTATAGCTGCAATAGCTACGTAGAGGTAGAGGCCGGATATATACTAGGCTATGCAAGAGCTAAAGGGGCGGATCCTACTAAAGTGCGGACAACTTAGGGTATATAGTAGACGCCTAAGAAAACTATACAGCTCGCTACTAGAGTAGATAGACGAGCAGGCTACTATCCTACGGTCCTAGCTCTCTTATATAGATAGAGTAGATCTAAAGAAGACTCGGAAAGTAACATGGACTATCCTCTAGGGCTAGTATAAGCGGGACGAGTTATAGAAGTAGGACAATACTAGGCGCGAAGGAATCCTCCTACTCGCGTTCAGGACTCTATAGAATACTAATACCCGGGAGCTTTATCGAGGGCTTAGTAAAGCCTAGGCCGCGATAGTATTCTAGATACGGTTAGAGACAATTAGCCTTCCTTACTTCCTCTACAAGGTTAGGGTACCCGATACTAGCCCCTACTACGAATATAGAGATAGAGGGATAGCTCGACACTACCTTACCTACTATACAAATATGCGAGAGAGTAGAAGGGAACTCATCTTAGCTACTAGATACTAGGACGCGAGAAGATAGCTTACTAAGTTTCCTAGACAAACCGTAGCGTAGGTAATAAGGTATCTCCCTATAGGACAATTCGAGTAGACTCTTAAATATCTCCTAGAGTAGGCCGGAGATCTCGAACCCAAGTAAGGAGGATAATATTAACTCTAGCGTGTTAGCTAGCTACCTACGGGCAAACATATTAGTTCTATAGTACCTAAGATATAGTAGAGTATAAGGCATAATAGAGAAGGGAGGAAGTTTTACGCTATAGGTACTTTCTATAGGGTTTTCTTTTACAATATGTAGATATGCTAGAAGGGGCACGGCCTATAGCTAGCTCGAATACATTTATTATTATTATTATCGCTCGTTATTAGTACTACTTTAATCGTAGCTACGAGGTAGATACTTTATCTACTATTATAATTACTCGCTATCGCTTCTATAATAAGGATAACGAGAAGCTTACTACTAAGGCTCGTCTTATTAGAGAGCTTAAAGAGTAAGATATAGTTAACGAGCTTTACGTTCGAGAAGATAAGATAGCTTAGGTATACTATATAGAGGGTATTAGCGATAACGAGGGTTAAGGGCCCTTGGATAGCCGCCTACTAAAGAAGTTAATAGTTCTACTACCCTCTTAGCGCCGTAGTCGCTTTATTAACTATAGTCGACAAGATCGTATAGTAGTAGGTAATGTATTCGACCTATTAAAAGCTTAAATTTATATATCTAGATTATATATTAATAGTATTATTCTAGAATATTAAAGCTACTTCGTTTACCTAAAATCTTATTTCTTACTATAATTATATTATATTCTCTTCCTTTATAGTATTGAATCTATAAATCTACTAACTACGCTCTACTAACTACGCTCTTTTACTTACGTACGCTACTTTTATACTTATATTACTATTCTACGAAGGCCTCGTATAGGTCGATTTTAGTATAATAACCCGATACTCCTATATAATATCCGATATTACCTATATTTAGGTAGCTTAGTAGGTTGAAACCTATATAGAGTAGTCCTTTTCTAGGTATTTACTAAGATATTTAACCTATACTTAAACCTAACCTAATTAGGTTAACCTACTATAGCGTCTAGCTATTTATCGCTTAAATTCTATATATACTCCTAGTTATAGATCGTATTCGGGTTTAGTAAGTACTATTCGAGAGCTTTCGTATTTCTACTAAGGCGAGCGCGCTTAGCTTCGAGACTCTCGGTTATATCTACTTTACGTTTCGCTATAGTTAGGGCGTAGAGGGGGTCGTACGAAATAAGGATATAAGTTCGAGGCGTAGGTAGAGCGAGTACATGTATAAGAAGCTATAGTAGCTAGCGTACGCGCGACTACGACTACTAAGATTAGTATAGACTCTATTAAATAAGCTAGTATTAGGCCTAGTAGTCCTATACTACCTTACCTAATATAGTAAGCTAAGCGCTAAAGGAATAGATACCTGTACGCGAGTATAATATAGCCTACGAAGCGTTATTTTAGCTTATAGGGCTTAACGAGATCCGAGGAGTTTATTTATAGTTTTATATCGACGTTACTATTACTAGGAGGATAACGTTACCTAGTAATAGTTACTGAGTAACGACGTGCACTAATTAGCGCCTTAGGTAGTTATATAAACTAGTAAAGGTAGGTACGCGTTCTAAGAAATTTGTAGTTAGTATCTCGTAGTTAGCGTCTCGTAGTCGGTATACTAAAAATAATTAATCGAAGGACTATTAGATAGTAGGGTCGGTCGTAAGCCTATAGAGAAACGCCGGAATATTTAGTATTCTTATATATAAGCCTACCTCTCCTAGCCCTTCTCTTAGGTATAGTATTACGAGCGCTACTTAGTAATACCTTAGTATTTAAATATACGTGTCTTAATCCTTAGTACGCTACTAAGGATCTAGATACACTTCGGCTAAGCCCTACCTAAGACATAAAGTAGATAAAATACAATCCCTAATTTCTATTAGATAGTATAGTCGTTCGAGATAGAATAGAGAAAGTTAGTATATAAGTTTAGTTTACCTCTTAAAATATATATAAGGAGATTACTCTTACTAATATTAGTATTATTTCTATTACGTAACGCTAGGTAAGGTAGGCTTACTTTTCGTTTTATAGTTAGTATACGTAGTTAGTATTATTTCTTAGTATCCCGGCGTTCTATTAGACGGCTTAGTTATCTATAGTAGATCGGAGACGTATAAAGGTAATTTACGCTTATATATATAAAAGAGAAAGTAAGAGGGAAAGATATATACTAAGATTAAGAATTATAGTAAAAGTAGGCCTACTAACCGAAGTTAGACCTAATTAGTAGTAGAAATATTCGTATAACCCTAAGGTCGTACTAAGGGATATATCTTAATTAGATTAATTAGATTTTCGTACGCCTAACTAGCGATCTAGTAGTATAGTCGTTTAAAGTAGTATCGAGAGATTATTCCTAGGAAGTTTCGTGGCCTAAAGGGATATAGATATACTAGTATTTAGATAAAGGATATTTCAAGAATATCTCTAAATAGAAAATATAGTAATAAACGAGGGGAGGGCGAGATTGCGCCCGATGCGGGATGCAAATGCGTACAAATTAAGGCGCAATCTCGCCGCGCGATCGTCCAGTCGCGGCTTGGCCAGCGCTACGGCCCGCGGCCCGCTTGACACACTCCACGCGCAAGGGACCACGCAGGCAGCAGGCCTCGCAGGTCACGTCGTAGCGCGCGCATATCGCCAGTCGGTTTCCCTTCTACTTGTCCGCTTCTCCCAGGCGTATAAAGGCGCTGGAACGGCTTCCCTCGAGTCGCTGGCAGGCCAGACTCGCACATTCATTCGTTGTCCCATCTCACCTCACCCGCTGGTCGGCCCATGCACCGTGGCTCTGACATGAGGAGTCGCTGCAACAAAACGACCCGCGTCTGGTGCCGTACCTGACGAAGGCCTCATTCGTAACAGAGTCCTTGCAACCATGGCTTATCCAGTAGAAACGCCCATCGCGCTCTCCCGTGCGGAGCGCTACAGACGCATGGAAGCGCAGTACGACGAGACGGCACACACACGAAAGATCTACACCAAGGGAAGCGAGCATCTGCAGAGCTGGGTGAAACGATTGTGGTATGAGTACGTTTGTGGCACAAATAGATTGCGACATGGCATGGCGTCCCGCTGACGCGCCGAACAGGTATTGCAAGTTGACTGATAAAGATGCGATCGAAACGCTCCGGAAAATGCCAATCGCAGTCGTCCACTCATTCTTTCACTGGTTGCTCGAAGAGAGATGCGAGACGGTGCGAAGCGCGAGCACCCTCCAGACATACTGGAATACATTCTGTATCGTGCGGAAGATTGAGACGGGCTGTGTTACGATCGATCCCACGATCAAAAGTCAAATGTGCGGCGTATGTGTAGCATCAACGCACTTCTAGCTCGGTTTGCACCGCTCACACACGCTATAGGTCCGGCAGCGTCTGGCGCAGGAGTTCCGGTTGCAGACGGAGAAGAGGCCGAAGCCGATTATGCGAGCTGAAGATGAATTTGAATTGCTGAAAACCTTGTGGACCTCGCCCGAGTTTACGCTCGATCACGAGCGATTACGAGTTCAACTCGCCTTGATCCTCCAGCTCGCAGGCATCACCGGCAACCGGCCAGGCGCGCTCCTGGGACTCCGTTATGAACACCTCAAGCTTACGCTTCTCCGAGATCCTGCGGGAAGTGAATGGCCACGGCTTCTCATCGAGCTCACATTCAAACACACCAAAGGTTACCTGGGCTTGAAAGACGCGTGGGTGGTGCCGCCACACCATAAGCGGTGTTGAAGGGACATGAGCAGTATCGCTGACGCACATTGCAGGAACACCTTTGGCATTCCAGATGTCCCTAGCGAGCCCTGCCTCCTCCTCTGCCCGCAGATACTCCTCTTGAGCGTAGTTTTCGCCGACGAAGCCTTCGCAGCGCCCGGCCTCACGGGACCAGACGAGCTTTTCCGTCTTCGGGTGCCTGCAGGTCTCAATCAGCTAGAGTTGCCTATCAAGGACTCGAAGACCGGTGTACCGCTTTTTCGCAGACTTGAGAGTACTGTGCATGGGGTCGTCGTCTCTCCTACCGCTCCTGCAACAGATAATTGGCTGCGCGGCAGACTCTCCACTCTCGGTGCGATCACCGGATTCGAGCTTGTAGTGAAACCTTACTGCTTCCGCAGGGGCAATGGAGAAGCTCTGGACAACAGCAGTAGGTTCCGTTCAAGCGTGGAATGGAACAGTAGCTAAACGAGTTTAGGTCTCATCAGTGACGCGCAACGGAACCTGATCCTCCAGCATGCGAGCTCAGCAGTATTTCAGCACAACTATCTGTCTCGTTACATCACGCAAGACACGCATGCTATATATCGGGGCCTCGCGCCTCAAACCGAGCTCATGAGAGCTGCAAGTGGCATGACCCGCACCATCGACCCGCGTCGACCCCGCGCATTGACCGAAACCCAAGTAGCACAGATTGCACGGAAGTAAAGTTGTTGAACAGGACACGAAAGAGCTTGGTCCAGAAGATTCGTGCTGAGTATGGGATTTCTTCCAAAGCTCGAGGTACTGAGCTGTATGAGGCGTACCGGAGAGTGGACCGGCAGCACCAGAACAAAAGAAAGGCCGTATACAAGATCATGATGGCCGAGGTCCTGCAGAGTTATCGCAAGCAGCGATCCGTCATGGACATTGCGAGCCAGCTCGAACCCTCGCCCGTCAAGTGTGACGAGGAGACGCCATCCAAAGTCCACCCACATCGTCAGCTCAGCGAAGAGCGGAATCGCGCTGTCAAAGCTCTCTTTACGTTCGCAACATCCGACCCGGTCGAGGAATGTCGACGACGTGCGAATGCTGTGAACGCGGTATCAGCGCTGAGCAGGTGCCAGAAACCTATCGTACGGAATATGTGTCGTGCCAAGACGGTGTGTGTCAGCACATACGACAGCAGTGATGCTAGCATGGACCTTACAGCCGAAGTGAAAGCGCCGCGAGATCCGTTCCCCTTCGAATGTGATCCGACGCAGTGCATTTTTTGTATCGGCAAGACGGACCTCCACATCGATGAACGCTTGAAGACATTCCGCAATCGCGATGGGCTCAAGAGACATTTTCATCGGAAGCACCTGCGGCATTATGCAAAGAATCAGCCGATCAGCTGTCCTCACCCAAAGTGCCTCAACGTGAATCTTGCCAACCTGATGCACCTCCAAAACCATGCCGCAATCGTTCACAAGACCATGACCTAAATGCTGGATACATCAGGAGCCAACTTGGTCAACGCGACTTGCAGCAACGAATCATTCGGCAGTCCTCCCGCCGATCTATACAGTTGACGCTCGACAGCGAAAGGGATGGCAGCAGAGCAATTCGTTGCCGAACCTAGCTGGCTTATTCTGTTGGGCTGAGCTTTCAAGCAGGTTAAGTCTTCGTCCCGGACGACTTCGCTGATCAACATTTCGAGAGGATCGTACGACACACAGCTCTTGCATACAATGAAGGCTGCCCTTGTCAGAGTCTTCCACCGCGACGAATGGTCTCCAACCACGTGAATTCTTCATCCGAGTGGCCTGCTTTGGCTCGTGAACGTCTCCAGAAGCGACTTGCTGAGGTTCTAAAGAGTTTCATCATCGCTTCTTTCAGCTCATATCTAGTCTGGCCAGCTCTCCCACAATATCACTCAGATTTTCATCCGCACTCCGCTCGTTACTAGACTCACTACGAATATCTTGAACCAGACTGGCACATAAGCAAGTGACTTCAAAGCATTTGCAAGCAAGCCTTGCCTCAAGCAAACAAGTTACTGCCAATCTGATTAGCAAGCATTTTCAAATAGACAAATGAGATGTTGGCCACTCATTTTCAAGGTTTGTCGTCCATCTGTGGTGTTGTAGTAGTCGATATTGCTGTTGAAGCCGTAGGTGAATGAGCAAAACCTCAACCCTTTAGGGTAGAGCGGAGTAAGATCCGAGCCAATAGGAGTCTCTACCGAAAGCCCTACGTCACGTTATCCCGAACTTCCTATGATCCGCGTCTCTCGACGCGTCTCAACTTTCCTCCCTCTTATATCGCATACCACCTTACAACACTACGATATGGCCTCACAGTGCTCTGGTATTAGCTCAGATCTCTCCACGGTACCTGATACTAATGACCTCGAAGCTCCTACGGCGGAAATCGATGCTGCGAGTACATGCGCGACCATCAACAACACCCTAGGAAAGTGGAAGGCGGATTTGCTCGAGGAGCCCGAATGGGCGCGTATTCCCACTTATTCGTACGCGATTACCGACAAGGTCACTGTCTCATAGATATGGCTACACGGTTGGCGGCTCGAATATAAGAATAGTAAGGAATGCTGGCTTTGTAAGAGGTGTCACACTACGAAGGGAAAGGATAAGGGCATCTACCGAACGGATCGAAGCACAAGCTTAGCAGGCGTCCATATGAAGCTAGTACATCACATCGACTGCGACGGTGCTATTCAGCAACCTAGGCCTTCGAATCGTAGATGGCGCGTCAACCTGTACGAAGCAAGCAAGCCTGAGGTAATGCGATCGATTGCCTTCGCACGGAGCAAGATCACGATATCCTTCGACGGGTGGAAGAGCGACAATGAGCTCGACTTGCTTGGCGTAATCGCACACTATATCGACGCGGACCTTCAGTTCAGAGCAGTGCTATTGGGGCTTCGCAACCTCTATGGCGATCACAAGGGTGAGGATCAACACAAGCAGTTAATGGCTATCCTTCGCGAGTATGAGATAACTGACAGTATGGCCTACTTTATGGCCGACAACGCCACGAATAACGCCTCATCTGCAACGACATCCCCACCCTCAAGCCTCCGCGCGTACGACTCCGCTGCTCCGCCCATATCATGAACCGTGTCTGCCAGGCTATCATGTATAGAGTCGACCCCGATTGTCTCGAAGACGCCTTCCGCGAGAACGACGAAGATGAAGACGATAGCGAGGCTTCGCTCGTGTTGGAGCTGATGAATGCCGCGCGCTCTCAAGATGAGCAAAGCCAGCTAAGGGCGTGGCGCAAGATTGGACCGGTTGGCAAGCTACATATCGTGATCGTCCACGCACGGCGTTCTCCGAAGAGTCGTGAGCTATTCAAGAGCAAGCAGCGCGAGGTGAATAACGATGAGAAGGAGCGCCTCTTCGAGCTTACATTGAACGGCGGCATCAGGTGGAACTCCGACCACGATATGATACAACGCGCGTTCAAGTTGAAGGACGCGCTTGAGCTGTATCAACAACACTTCCGCGAAGAGCTTGATGACGACTGCCTAACCAGTGACGACTAGTCAGAGCTGAAGGAGATTATAGATATCCTCGAGCCTGTGAAAATGCCTCAAAGGTTGTTCAAGAGTCCGGTGACTTCTACGGCAGTCTATGGCATACACTCACCTCAATCAAGTAGCTTATGAAGACACTTTAAGAGCAGAGAGCGAGACACGAACACCTCCCCAATACACACCTCAAAGCGTGTATTAATCTTGGCTGGAGCAAGCTTGATAAGTACTATCAATTCACCGACCGGAGCCCTGCATATATTGCGTCAATCGTCCTTCATCCACACTTCAAGATAAGGTGGTTTGAACACCACTTGGCCGGCCTTACAACACTCACTCGGGGTCGTGGCAAGAACCAGCCTATTGAGGTGTCTTGGGTTGACAAAGCTCGTCAATCTATGCGAGAGCTCTACGCCGAATACAAGCGTGAATGCAGCGAGTCTGAGTCACAGGCGGCATTAACAACTCACTCTCAATCGCAGTCACAAGAACGGACTGGATACACCGCCCAAGTCCAGAGAGCCACGCAAGCGGAGACGTCAGCAAATGCAATCTTAAGTTAGACCAAGCCTCCACCTCGGCGAGCACGGCCCCATCGCGCCCATCGCGCCCACCGCGCCCACCGCGCCCAATCTACGCACAACTCGAGTCCATCATACCCATCCGCACAACCCGTGGCCCACTAGCGTTCTTTTGCAATGGCGCAACGTATACAGACTTGTGACATCTGCCACAAGCAATTTCTAGGTGGCCACCTTGCTCGGCACAAGAAGCGACGGCATTGCAAGTCTTCCCCATGCCCAAGCACGCCGGTTGAGCAATCTAAGCGCATTGGGGATGTTCTGCTCGCTTGCGGTCTCGCTCCTGAACAGCTGGGCGACTAGACAGTCGACGAGCTCAACAAGCTACCAAATATACGTCGCTACAGGCCTACACCTCAGCGCCATCATACCCCGTGGCGAGTTGTTGCCGCCGAGGAGCTGAACATATTACCCAGTCTGGAGGACCTGCTTGTAGACATCGCGTATCGCGCTCGAAGAAATGTCTACACCTTTGGTCGTCAACGAATACTGGCAAGTGTTGCGCAACCGAAGGAAAATTCCCCTTGAAATTCTTACCGCTCTTCCAGAATTCCTCAGCGTGAAGCACAGCCGCGTAGAAGGATATATTGTGCTCTTACTGCTTCTGTGTCCAAAGCTGAAGTCGCTATGTTTCAACGGTCACCTTGGCTGATCCGAAGCGGGGTAGACCACGAACTCGACCATGACTCCGATCATCTACCAATAGCCACGATAGTAGATCTATCCGTGCCTTGCCGTGTAGTGAAAGCACAGAGGAACTGGAAGCATCTTAACGACACTGGTTTCCACGAGGCACTAGAGGTAGCCCTACCACAAACGCGTCGCCCGAGAACGAAGGCAGGCCTCGACATGTACGTACATGAGGTGGTGTCGGCGATTAATACCGCTGCAAATCAGATACTACCAAAGACGAACCCATCAGCAAGGTCCAAGGAAGGCTGGAATAAGGAGTGCTCCGGCAGAGGCTAAACGTCTAAAGCGCAGACACGGACGAACTCGGACGGAGGAGGCCTGGGAGGCCTATCGAGCAGCCAGAAACCATAAGACAAGAACGATCAAGAAGGCGTTGAAGCAAGCACACCCCGAGAAAGTAGAAAAGGCATCACAGTCGCCCGAGACGTTATGGAAGCTGGCCAAGTAGGCCAGGAGCCGTAGCAGTCAGCCCGCGATTCTCTCATGTGGTTGTCATACTCTGCTGCGATCACAGCAGAGGCGCTACATACAACGGCTTTGTGAACGTCAAAGTCGCGACCATGGCATGAAATTCTGAGGTCCGAATACTTAGCGTCGTTCAGCAACCCTGCCGTACGCTCTTGTGTACAATTGTAGCCGTACTCTTTGTGTACTTTGTTGTGGAACGAAGAAATTCTTGTAGCAAATTTACTGGACGTGTCGAATGATTGCGGACTCTATTTGATGCTGAACAATATCAGTAAAAGTCGCAAGATAATGGAGGTCTATTCGTACGATGTGAACAGCGCGTTGAGTTTGGGAGAGAAGAAGCGCGCTGAAAACACGTTCAAAGCACAAATGTATAGGTCTTTATTCAGCATCTGACCGTATCCGCATGCACACCTGCATTCAGAGGTATGGCGCCTTAATTGGCATGACTGCCCGCAATCTGGTATCCAAACATGTCATAGTCTGAAAGAGTGTTTACTCCGAGCAGCGGCGGCGCCACGGAGCATGACCCTGCATGAAATGTGTAGTGTCGGCGACAAAATCGTAGGTTGCCGCAGATTACACGAGGTAAGTGGCCGCTTGAATACAGGCGGCAACAGAAGTAAATCTCGCCGTAAGCGAGAGCGCGTAAGTGGTACCGTCGCAGATTGTCGGCAGGATGGGAATCACTTACCGCTTACCGAAGGCGCCTCACATACGGCTGCCGTTGAGGAAGTTCACCACGGCAAGCTGTACATCACGATGCCGGGAAAGGGCCCAAATCCACGATCTCGACATTTGCCTTAGGTCGACACATGTGTCAATGCTCACGCCGATACATGAACAGGTTGGTTCGCGGTATTCCTCCCAGAGTTGGAGCCTATGTTTGTACAACCCTTAGTCCATACTCGCACGTTGATCTGATGTTTCGCACCCTACGCTAGAGCAATGCGCACGTCATATTAGAGGAACCTATCATAGCTCATCGGAGCGTTCTCGGAGCTTGGTAATGTTTGGCGGAGGGAAACTTGTGGCCTGCCTTCGTGAATATTGAGCAAACAGCTCTACGCAGTCAACAATGCTTACAATTTGCTCGCGTGTCGGTGGCCATGTGGCATCCTCGTGCGATGTGTACATAAAGTACTGCCCGTGATGAAGTACTGCAACGAATATCTGCACTGCACGTATTCGAGCTCACAACGATGACCACTCAAGGTAACGAGAAGCACCTCTTCGACTGGTTCCCTACCCTTCAATCCCTACTCGATTACACCTCCAAATTCTCAGCCGAATTCAAGGAAGAAGCTGAGCTGGATCAGAGCTTTTCCTACCTCTCAGGCTGTTGCGAACACGCCTGGCAGAAGGCTGAGAAGTACTGGAAGCTAGTGGACGAAACACCAATCATCTACGCCGCTGTCGCTCTCAATCCGACTCTCAAACATGGCTGGTTCGAGGATCAATGGACAGAAGGAACCGAGGAACAGCAGGGATACATACCGCAGGTAAGCAAACTAGTGAAAGAGCTGTGGACAAGCGAATATCGCCCTACTACAACAACACTATCAACTGCTGCTTCCAGGGCTCAACAAGCCACTCTAGCGGACAGTAAGGACCTCCGAGATCACTTATACAGCTTCAAGCGTCGTAAGGTGATGGCTACCAGCCGTGTTGATGCATTGGATGAGTACCTATCAAAGGATTGTGTTCAAGACACGAAGGAAGCACCACTAGATGTCCTGCAGTGGTGGTTTGATAGGCGGCTCTCAGAGCCGGAACTTGCTCGTTTTGCCTTTGACACACTCGCAGTCCCTCTTCAATCTGATGAGCCAGAGCGCTCCTTCTCAGCAGGGCGCGACATGATCACCTACCGCCGTAGCAACCTTTCAAAACGATGTAATTGAAGCCTGTAGTTGTCTTAGAAGCTGGTATGGAGCACCAATTAGGAAGGAATTTGATGAGGATCCAGCCGAGCAGTGGGAGGTTTCTCAGAAGCCAACAGGGGGACCATTGGACTCTCAGGGAGTTTTAGAGCCTTCGCAGTCCATTCATGTACACTAATTGCCTAATTAGGAAGCTGGTTACCACTGGTGCAGTTGGTATTCACTCGGAAAGCAGTTGGTTGGTATGGTGTGAGTCCCTGGCTAACCGGTAACCAGAACAACAAGCGGCCTGTTCCCGAGCAAGTATGTCTGCCTTCCTCCAGATCGTCTGCCGACGTTTTCTGAAGATGTCCCTTTTCAGGCTGCTTGCTGAACGGTTGGCCATGGATCGTGCACTGTCTGCTTGCGATCCATTTCCCTGCGCCTCGGTAGCGGGTCGTCCTTTTATGCGTCCTCGAAGCTGGCGCAGGGGTCTTGTTGGTCCGGTAGGTATGGTAATAAGGCCTCCTACCATACTGACCAAGTTTAGCATGTGATCATACCATCTATACCGTTGGTTACCGACTTATTGTAGGTGAATATAGCCATCTATTCGACCTCGTCGTCGCCCTGGTTGTTGTTCACGACATCAGCAATATCCTCATTTATCAGCAGGTCCTCAGCCGTCTTGAAGTCCTCAACTATCTTATCTTCCTCGTCAAACGCAGCCAGCAGTATGCCTCTTTATCCTTGTGTTTAGGCTGCGGGGTCCCCACCAGTCTCGTAGACACATACACGCTTCTCGACGTCCTTGGCTCGTTGAATCATGTAAAAGAAGGAGTTCAGCGCGTGGCGTTGTTGAGAACAAGCTGAAGTTGTAGAATTAGCATGTGAAGCTCGGAGGTGCCTTGCGGTATAGAAATCGTCATCGAAAAGAGCGACACTTGATTTGGCTTAGTCGCCGCCAGCGCCGTGTTTAACGCGTGCGGGTTAGCCAACCAAACACTCTGGACACAGTGGACCGGAGTCCGCTGAGCGCGGGGTGCACGATCCTCAACTTTCGAGCTTCTGAACTTACTTACCTTAAGCACATTGTATTTCGACCATTTTCCACCCATCTTGATTGCAGCAAACGCCTCCAACCTCTGTGGCGACGACCGAATATAGCGGATGATATTATGGAGCTTTCGATCGTTTGCTGACTGCCGCTGGACTTCACGACTTTCTCGCCCTTGCTATTAATGCTGTGGTGTTGAGACAGGTGATGTAGAGCGCCTCGAGTTCCATTCAAGACGTTCAACTGCTGATGCCGGCCTTCTTTTTCGCAGAGATAGCAGTAGTATACCCGCACGTTATCCGAACGCAGCAGCGCTTCGCCAAACTGCCAGGCTGGACTCCATGTCTTTCGATCCTCACCAACACCTTGTTGATGCTTCTTGAGGCGCGCATACTCGGTCTTTCTAAGCTCGAAGGTATCCGGATGAGAAGAGGCGCAGTAATTGGGGTTCTGTTCGCATAAGACGATAGTAGCTTCAGAGCTACCAACACCTAGCCACGACAACACGCTGGGCATGGCGAGATACGACAGTATGAGATATTGGTAAAGAGATGGGAAGATTGGATACATTCACGGCGAAAACGCGTCGATTTTTCCCATACGCGTACCGCCCTTGGCGCCGGCGAGTATGCCGACTGGCTGCGCAATGGATACCGAGATAGGAAGTTGGTAACCATGGTTACCGGTAGCATTTACTCACCAGCTACCATATTGACCGGTAAGCATGTGATTGCCCTACTGACTATACTATTGGTTACCAATAACCAGGTTCTACCATCTATACCGGACCAACAAGACCCCTGAGCTGGCGTATGAAATTGGAACATCTTGTGAGCTCTAATGTTTCAGGTTCGTGGGAAGGGGGCTCAGACGCCAGCTTCGAGAACACCCCCTCGAGGATCCTGCTGTGTCGACCAACCCCTCCTACGTCCACAACTCCTGCTATATCAACATCTCCCGTGTCGACAACTCCTGCTGTGTCGACAACTTCCCCTGTGTCGACCAACTCCTGCCGTGTCGACCAACTCCTGCCGTGTCGACCAACCCCTCTTGCGTCGACAACT
The DNA here is from genome assembly GCA_031771865.1 of Nothophaeocryptopus gaeumannii. Classification (NCBI taxonomy): domain Eukaryota; kingdom Fungi; phylum Ascomycota; class Dothideomycetes; order Mycosphaerellales; family Mycosphaerellaceae; genus Nothophaeocryptopus; species Nothophaeocryptopus gaeumannii. Next base: position 963,241 of record JASISA010000002.1, read on the forward strand.
CCCATGTCCGTCCAATCCGTGTCCCTCCATCAATGCGGTGACTAAGGGAACCCAGGCAGTTACAAAAACGAAGCTGTTCCACCGCGTAACTACATCACGAACGAGCTTGTGTTGATCCTTCTTCTCAGGCGGCTTAAAGGGCGCGATTAGCTGGAAAGTACTCGGAAGAAGAGTACGCGTGCGGCCACCTTCGTTACCCTGTACGACGATGGTGTATGCAAATCAAGATATAGAAATACTCAACGAGTCTGATTATAAACAGGTGAGAAGTACATAACGACACACCGGCGATGTCCTGCGAATGTTGTCGCATTGAGTATACCAACAACAAATGTAGTATGTACGCTACAACTTAGCTGCAACTGAGCATATCCAGCTAACAAATGGGATAGGCAATTGCAAGACGCCTCCGCCACCGATGTACACCTTGCGGCAGAAGGAGTGTATTGTCCCGCTCACAGGGGCGAATGACAGCTCCTCTACAATTTCTTTACAGCCCGTGGAGGAGGCAGAGTACCGAACGACCGAGCAAGCAACTACGTGATGCTTGAGCCTTGCGCTGGGTTGCATTTCGATAGCTTGTCTGCGGTAATTCGTGCTCAGCTGCGGTCTCCTCTTTCCCACTCACGTTCATGATAGTGACTTGCGGCGGCTTGCAGGAGCCTGCAGGGGTCGTATGCAACTACGTATGTTATCACTTACCCAGACCGCTATCCGAGAGATCGTCCGACTTCATGCTCTCACGCATGGCTAGTGACACATCTTTTTCTCGTTATGCACCTTGTCAACGGCCCGACGACGCAAATCGGAACGGAAGCGTTTTTAAATCCTTGACACGTGCTCTAACGAAGACCTGTGTTTCCGGGACTTCTATCTTGAACAAGGGCAGAGTGCCTATACTTGCCGAAGTATTAAACCACCCGTTCGATAGAGTGTAATGTTTGTATCAACCTCGTGGCAGAGATTCGGTCAGTCTCGTTGACAGCGTTCCTGCAGCGCAATCCTTTCTGCGTAGTTGCAAGACAAGGAGTGTCGCACTCAAAAAGCTCGGGCTCCTCTTTGCCATTTCTTGTTAGCATAAGTCGAAAAATCCCTGGGTCTTACTGAGAGAGAGTCTCAGTCAAATAGAGAGCAATCTCACTCCAAAGCGTCATGCGCTGAAGATACCGCTGCCTAATAAAAGCGCGGCCTAAGCGGAAATGTATGCTCCGAGCGACTAGCGTCATGCCGAAACCGCGTGGGACGCTAATTTACCGTATGGAGATCCTTTCTCTGGAGCTGAGTACGACTTGAGAGGTGCTGCAAAGTGGGCGGCTAATGACTCGACAGCGCCGTTGCTGTTGCCTGTTATTCTGCACTGATTGAAACAACCACAAGTTAGCGTAGAAGAAGGGCGCTAGGCGAAACATCATTCCCGCACTTTTGCAGCAGCGGCAACCAGCCTCTCCCTCGAAATCGACTATTCAAAGTCTACGCGCCATCGACACCAGTCCGCCTACTAGTATATCGAAGATCAAGGAAGAGCGAAGGGACGCAAGACAGCCGCGCGGCGCTGCACTGCTCGTGGGTACATAAGGGCCAGGCAAAACGATGATAGCCACTTCATTGATAGTTTTCTTCCGTCTATTTTCTTCGAAGCAGCTTTTTGGACTCCAACTACGACCATGACTGAGAGAAAATCAAACCTTAAGCGAGCTTTGGAAAGAGGACTGGTGGATCTCGTGAGAATAAACGAGTGCAAGTTTCTTGCGTTCAACCGGCCGGTCCCTGGTCAGCCAGCGTCACTTGGAGTTCGAGGTCTCAGCGCTTGCTCGGTGGTGATCATAGTTTCTAGGCTAGGAGCCATTGTTAGCCATATCGGACCTAACATCCTCGGTTCTCAGGACAGCGGTTCATTCCTCCACCTAGCAAAGAATAAAATGGACGAAGTGGAAAGACTTTACAACCAAAAGAGGGAATACTTTCCCAGCAATGGCAATGCCTATATCATCTACGCAACTTTCCAGGGCGTCACGACTTCTCCCGAGCAAGCGGCGATCTTTCGAGAAAGGCTGACGAAACTGAATCTACCAATTGTGGATCGTGCCTATGAGCGACCAACCCAGAGTCTTATCGACGAAAATCGTCCCGAAGGCACTGTCTGGGTTGTGAAGCCGAAAGACAACGCCCCAACGGTGTACCTTGAGGACAAAATCATCACGCCGAGAATTGATGCAGGCACGCAGGTCGCTACGCAGGCATCTTCTTCGCAGGCATCCTCTTCGCAGGCATCTTCTTCGCAGGCATCTTCTTCGCAGGCATCTTCTTCGCAGGCTTCCTCTTCGCAGCCATCCTCTTCGACACCAACACCGAGGAGCGTGACGAACTCAAGTGCAGTGTTCGATAATGTCTCACGACAGGCGTCCATGCCCCCAAGATCGGACTCAAGCTGGATGCGACGACAAGGTAACGACACTTACAAATTGGTTGACAGCACGGGGGCGGTTTTACAACAAACTCGAGATATCCCACAGAATGTCTGGATTCATTCTCTATACACAGGATGGCAACTATCAGAGTGCAGCTATGTGGAATGGCTCGGGGTGGCGGTATGCTGGAGGTCGATCATGATGCATCTTTGATATTTCTCGTTAAGGTTTCACAAGCTGGGCTATAGTTTCATTGCCCGAAGCCAACGCCAATGAATAAGCTGTTCGTCCAACACTATCCTGTATCATCCGGTCTGCTCCTCGACTCAGTAGCAAGCGAACCACATCTTCCATTCCCAACTCTACTGCCTTTTGCAGCGGTGTCCCCATGCCGTAGGGACGATTTTGTAGCCACGAAGCTGGATCGCTTTCAAACATTCGTGCGTTTATCAGTGCCCCACACGCCAAAAGCCGGTCAATGATCGCGAGCTGACCTGGACCTTGCCTCTCCACCGCAAAATGGAGCACTTGGCCTTTTCGGACGTCCCCACCACTACGGAGCATCAAGAAAATCGTGCTCAATGGAGCAACTCGAATAGCGACAGATAGCGGAGTGATATCCCAGTCACAACGCTGGTTCGGGTCGGCGCCGTGGTCAAGAAACCAGCTTGTGAGTCGCTCGCTTTTAACCACGTATCTGGAGACATTAGCTTGATACTGCCATTTCGATTTCTAATACTCACGCCAACGGCGGTGGCTTTATTGAAGAGCACGCAGTGTTAATCGTCCAACCGTGGTCGAGCATGAGTTGGAATATCGCCAGGGAGCCTTTTTCTAACGCCGCATCTACAGGATAGGAGCGATGACGGGGAAGTCTTGTGTACAAATAGTGGATAATTGACACATCGCCCGCACGGGTCGCTGCAGAGAAACACCCTGCAAAGGCTCTCTTATTCCAAGTCTCAAAGCATGGCAATCCTTTAAATCCGAACGAGAGCGCAGCAATGTCTTCTATTGAGCAGGCCTGTTGCAGCACATCAAGCTCCAGGGGTAGCAAACCTGTCAATGGATCTTCGTGAGAGGCTTCCGAGTTGCTTGGTTGCTCTCGTACAACGCAAGGATCATCGATCGATGCTTTTTGGCCGCAGTGCTTGACAATTGTTGGGTTGACATCTAAGAACGCATCGACCAGATCACAGTACGCTTCCTTGTCGCGTGTCTTGGCGAGAACGGAAGTGTGCATACTCCCAATCGCACTCAAGGCTTGAAATATGCCTTTTTCGCCGTGGCGAGATGCTCCAGACATTGCACTTAACGCGTTCGGTGTGGTGATGCATTGCAATGCAGTGACGTCGTTCAGAATATGCCAACGTGAGTTCCGTGTAGTCCAGTAAATTGCATCATTGCGGTCGACATTCGTAACATGGCATTCGCCAATTCCATGTATAATATCGAGATTTCCAGCCATGCTTGCGTCTTCCAGTAGAGCTCTTCTGGCGTACGGATATTCTAATGCATTCGTGTATTTGGAGCCAAGAGATATTAACTCGTGATGGTCCCGCAAGCAGGCGAGACGCATGATCTCTAGCCAAGATGAACCGTCGCGCACATACTGCTTTCGAGAGGACTCATCCTTGAGCCAACCTCGCAATGCCATGATGACTTCAGTGCTGCTCGATACCAAAGCGCTACGGAGCACGAGCGCGTAAGCAATGTGTTCTGGCCCACATTCCCGAGCGCCCTCAAGAAGTGCGCGTGTGCCGTCGCAGAATATGTCTGTCCGATTTATGGTAGCAGCGGAACTCAATGCAACGAGCAGACGAGAGGCAGCGAGCCGTCTTTGAACCGCATCCTTTTCTCTTAGGGCTGCGTGCGCGATGAAGAGGAATAGCTCAATGTCTGCGTGACATGCAGCGACCACCAGCGGTTCACCAAAGGCGCCATACTGCGAGCATATCTCAGCCCCATGACCCAACAAAGACTTAACATCTGACGTCTTGCTCAAATAAAGCGCAGCTGCGAGTGCGTTATTGAGCAGATCACACTTGCAGACTGTGCACGGCTGAGCGACCAGTCGGCGAATAATGTCCGATAAAGGCAGAAATTCTGCAGCAAGATTGGTCAAAGCGGTGGTGTATTCGGCGACCTCGCCAAGACTGAGAGACGATGTCAATTGGACAGTCTGCTGAATCTCAAACGACAGGCCACGTGATTCTGGCTGGTTTCTTAGCCTCGTGAAGATCAAGCCTGCAGTCATCTCCTTGCTCATGCGCAGATCCCAGGCAAGACGTGGCGGGATTGAGCCTTCTAAAGTATTGAATGTGGGTAGTGCGTAGACCACTTCCGGAATGTGCTTGTTAAAAATGCCTTTTCTGTTAGGGCGGTGGAGCTGACATTTTAACACGCAAGGTGCTTACGAGAGACATTTCTGAGCCAGATGAACTTTCGGAGACCGATCTCGTATAGCGTGTGTTCTAAGATGTTCAATTGTATTTCAGGCGGCAGTCGTAAGAAAGACATGGTGGTAAGCAAATATCGGAGTGAAAAGAGAAAGCTAACTGTATGTGCAGAACGCTATTCAAGTACTTCCGTAAGCTGGGACTATGACGTAAACGGCTTCGGGGTCGACTTGATATTACTGCTGACGTATTCCACCAGTGAGCTGGTCAAAATTTCTTGGCACGACCAACTCGTATCGCGGACTATTCATTTTCATCGCTATCGAATAAGGAACCTGTGAATATTATACTCTCGTTCGATTCAGAACACCTTTCTATATCGTTCTAGCATGTCCGAGCATTATGTCCCGTCAAACCGCAGATGCCACATCGACGCTGACCTGGCTATACACTTTCTAAAGCACTGCTACCCCGAGCCTTCTTTGATCTATTGCTTGACGACGGTACGATTGTAGACACCCGCTCTGCTGCTACACCATACTCTAGCGTTCCACCTTTGTGGAACCGCTTTCTTTTGCGCGCCTTTCGCTTTGTCGTTACTTGTAATTGCTCTTCAAGCTCGTGCACACGAGCTTGAAGCAGTGCGTTCTGGTGTAACGTAGATGACGGGGAAGCGGGCCATACGGGGAAGCGGGCCACCATTTTTGCCAAGACTCTACAGAACTACGTCTATCTCTGCGCAACTTGAATACAATCTTAATCCGAGTCGCTAGTATCCTTCGCAACGTCTTGGAGTATCTCGTCCTCGGTTTCTGGACTCGGCGAGCGTTGTCGTCGCCGTTTACGACCCTTCTTTATTGCCCCGCTCTCCTCCGCTTGCCGAGCGATTTCGAGCACTTCCTGCGTACTAAACACAAAGCGGCCTTTTAATGCGACTCGCTTCCCTGTCTTTCGAGCCTTCCGGGTACGTAGAAGCTCCCGTGTATCGGCGAGTTCTTTACGAACAGTTATAAGCTCACTTTGCGTCACCTCAAAAGCACGGGTCATCCGGGCTGTATACCGCCGTACTGGCGACGGTAAGGTATTCAGGTCCTGTAACGCAGCGTTGAGTAACGAGTTTGCTTGTCGTAGTTCGGTACCTACTGGCGGCGAGCTATTAAGAAGCGAAAGATCGAGAGTGTCCGAGTTTGTAGTAGTACAACTAATCGAAGGAGTTAGGGTCGGCTTCGAAGCGATCTTATCGATGACGGTAATTGGACTTAGTGGCTCAAGACCGGTCGCACGCCAGCCGCTTTAGATATTCGACGACGTAAGTGCCTTTATTCGTGCGCGGATGTACATCGATGTCCACTCGACTCGTGCAATCCGGCCGGGATCGAGTTGAGACATCTTGTCGGTCTCAGCGGCGAGTGCACGCTTCAGCGGCGAGAATACGCCAACATCGAGCGGTTGGAGGACATGCGAGCAATGCGGCGGTAAAATAAGCAAGTCAATAGCGTGCTCCATTGCGAACGCTATTACGTTCGCCGTAACATGGCTGCTATGCCCGTCTGCGATAAGTAGACGCCGCTGCGTTAGGTCGTCCGGCCGGGTCGTAGGCTCAAATACCCTCGTTAGCTACTCGTAGCCGTGACTGTCGGACGTCCAGCCGCTCGACGACGTTGAGGAGTGCCAATCGCTAGGCGTGTCTGCCGGTATCCAGCCCGAGTTTGTCGGTAGCATTTACTCACCAGCTACCATATTGACCGGTAAGCATGTGATTGCCCTACTGACTATACTATTGGTTACCAATAACCAGGTTCTACCATCTATACCGGACCAACAAGACCCCTGGAGGCGACTTCTTACGCTCTCTTTCGCAGCGCCTGTGCAAAGTCTACAGCATTCTTTCAAAAGAGGATTTGGCGATCAGGTACAAGTTTGAAGTGACTAGCGGTGTTAGCAACTTTCAGTATGATTCCCGGTCGTTGCTGGACTTGGCGGAACAGACCGATGAAGAATTTGTCGGCGTCGCGGTGTAGTGTATCATGTAACAAACGACAGCAGGACATACTTCATGAAATCGTGGACATGCTTCCGGACCAACTCGAACACGCTCGGTGCCTGACTCCTCTGTCCCCATGGTTTTGGGGTTGAAGGACTTCTGCTTGGGAGGTGCCGGAACGGCGCTGAGGGAAGTATTGAATGTCTGCGGGTCTTTGACTGCCGAAATCATATGCATATTGAGAAAAAAACCGGACGAGCCCGCATGGAAGAATCCTTCGCTGCCAGAGCCATGACACGATCTTCGCTGCAAGAAATGCGCAGCAACATCGCCGCTGTGAGAGCCGAGCAGCGAAGTCTGTGGCCCTTCAATCCGTACGTGTGTATCTCTATGATGAGATCCGCGAAGGGAGCTCTCTACGGGCCCAGGTGCAGTGTAGAACGGTCTCCATGGCATGAAGCCGCGTGGCGAAAGCTGCGCGGCAAAAAGCCACGGCGCAAATGCCACGGGGAAAATATCCGCAGGGAAACGACACCAGGAAATCCGTAGGGATAGCACTATGGAGTATATACCGGATAGAAAAGATCCGGACGGAAATGTACGAGTTGAAGAATCATTGGCGATTAAGCTGTACGGCAAGACCATCGTAGCAACAGCCCCACACAAGGCCCGGCATTTCGGGTTCCTGAAAGCCCGTTTTGGAATTCAACTTAAGCACCTGTCACAAGACGGCGACTATGCCGTAATTCACACAGGACGTTTACTGCTCGAGCGAAGGGCCCCGATAGTTTTGGTCGCCTTCCTTTGAATCCCATTGACGTGTGGTCTCCAAAGTAGCCGGGTATCCATAGTAACACCAAGAACTTCTCAGGTGCAAACTTCGATACGTGAGTGATGGCCCATCGTTGTGCTTCTGTCAGAGTCCTGGCGAGCCTCGCACATGTGTCCTCTGTGGAAGCGAGGATTGCGGCGTCGTCAATGTATCCCGGGACTGACGTGTGGTCGTCCGTACCATCCATCCCAATCAAACCGGAGTTATAGAAGATGTACAGGATGGGTGACAGGGGCGATCCATCGGACTAAATTTTCGTCCACTCTGTGAGCTCGCAGGTCGTGCAGCAACCTTTCGTGCGAAACATTGTCAAAGGCTCCAGGAAACATTGTCAAAGGCTCCAGAGACGTCTAGCAGTAACTTAGCAGACCCGCTACCTGACCCCGACCTATATTCCATGCTTGATAGACCTTGTCTGTAATGTTGTAGAGGGCATGCTCCGTTGACTTCTGTGATACAAGGAGACAGAGCCCATATGGTCAGTCGCCCGCGCGGGCGTCCAAACCACCTGACATGAGTGACCCTTGCGGGCGGCAGACCGTAGAAGATGGAGTCCACATGGTCAGTCGCCCGCGCGGGCGTCCAAATCACCTGACATGAGTGACCCTTGCGGGCGGCAGACCGTAGAAGATGGAGTCCACATGGTCAGTCGCCCGCGCGGGCGTCCAAATCACCTGACATGAGTGACCCTTGCGGGCGGCAGACCGTAGAAGATGGAGTCCATGTGGTCAGGCGCCCGCGCGGGCGGTCTCCTATGGGATTGGGCTGGAAGGACTTGTCGAAGTGGGTCACAAGTGCGACTGAATGTAGGGTGAATGCGGTTGACAGAATGTCAATGAGGGCAGCTTTCACACGCTGCAGAGCCATTTGATTAATCTGGACTGCGCGCTAAGTTAAAACCTCCAGTCGTGGAGCCACCACGCTGTACGGTTGGTTGGTTGGTTTTATCCTACACGGTTGCAGCCGCAACTTCTACTGCGGCTATGCCCGGAAGCAAGGGCTTGGCTGACGACCGACGCGATCTCGACCTTACCAAATCGAGATAGCCCCACTTCGCCTAATGCCACCTCAATGTAAACAAAAGGCCAGTCATCCCCTACACCCTCACTCTGCTCATCAACCACGGCCTGGCACAGCTTGCCGGCACCGACAGGCGGTGGTTGTCTCTCTACTGACCACCTCGTGTTAGGCTTCTTGAGGCTATGCCTATTTCTTCGCCGTCCGCGTACCTACAGTCTCCGCCCAGCGTTCGACTTCGTCTATTCCTCCACGATCCTATTCTGCCACAGGATCTGCGCCAGTTCAATGAAAGAGATGGCCCTTATGGCTAGCTTGTGCTTGTTCAGGATGACACGGAGGTTGGTCCGTCCAGAGAATCGGCCGAGGTGTTCCCTTCGGAGATCGCGTAGTCGTCGACACGTTAGGAGCACGTGTCGCACGGTTTGTCGTCCTTCCCGGCAGGGGCACATTGGATCCAGGACACCGGGAACCTTCCTCTCGAAGAGGAAGTCGTTCAGACCGATCTTTTCTGTTCGCATTTGGACCAGTAAGGCGCTCTCGCGCTTAAAGAGTCCTTCGTGGAGTTGAAGGACCTTTTTGGAGGGGGTCGGGGCATACCTATACGTAGGTCTGCCCTTGACCTCTTTGCGCCATGAGGTCTGCCATCGTTTGTTGATCTCGCGACGGCCGTCTCTCTTAAGGGTAGCCTTAACGGCATAAAGCTCGCTCGGGGTGTCCGCTGTCGTATTCTGCGCTGCCCTCTTTACCAGCTCTCCAGCCTGTAGCTGTTTTGGCGGCTGTATCGGCGGCCTCGTTTCCTTCGATACCTTCGTGTGCGGGGATCTATCTTACTGTCACGGTGTGACCCTGGCTCTGGAGCGTATCTATCTAGGCGGTGATGTCTTTGAGAATGTATGCGCCAGAACACCCCTCGGCTCTACTAAGAGATCGTATTGCTGCTTGATTGTCTGTCCACATCGCGATCGGCCTATTACGTTACGTACCTTGTTTTATAACCTCCCGAGCGATTCTAAGGGCGAGGTTAATACCCTGTAGCTCTGCCGCGTATACCGTAGAGACTGCGTCTAACGGCCGCTTCGCGGAAAAAATATCTGAGTGAGTGCTTGACATATCCTCAATTCTACAATGGAAACGCAATACAAACAGGTCTAGGCTTTTCGATAATCGCGAGCTTGCCGACGTTGAAATCTCCGTTGGGGAATTAGTCGTCCCTGCTCATAGGCTTGTGCTTTGCCTTCAATGCAAGTACTTCTTAGATACATTGACAGGGGATTTCAAAGAAGGAATGAACGGTACGCTGCAATGCGAGCCTAGGAGGGAACAGCCATGTTCTCCTTTACCAGGTCGCCAAAAAGTAGTCCAATGAGAAAGATGATAGCTGGAATGGAGGTGGAGCGCGGGCGCACCAGGTCGTTTCGGCTGGGACGTGCATTGCACCCTTAAATGGCGATAGGCTTGTGCCCAACATAAAATGAAAGCGTCGGAGGCGAAGGTGTCATTGACTAGGAATGTGATAAGATGCGTTGGTGTCGCTGGCTGCGTTCTGCCGATATGCTCTGTGTCTACGTCATGCCAGCATGTGAATTTGTGGGTCTAACGGAAGCGGTCGATGTCTCCGGGGTTTGCTCCCGCTGGCTCGGAGCAACACGCGGGCACAATTGCGCTCCTGCATCGACATTGGACATCGCCTGACCACCAGCGAAGAGGTAACAAACGGCATTGGGCTCTCCGTAAGGACATGCAGCGCCATTGGCAAGCCCAGCATTTTAACTCATTCCCATTGACAATACCGACGCAGAATTTTATTAGCATGAAGATTGCCCAGCAACAGCAGTAGCTTCCTTCTACGTCGGCGGGCAGCCGAGTCTCCTAGGGACGTGCTCGTCTCAGTCTTCAACACGTAGCCGCCGGGATGGTCTCGAAGTCAATAAGTTCGCCGAAGAACCTGCGACGTACGCAGGTTGCAAACGCCTGCTTGGCCTGTCGTGCTTCCAAAGTAAAGGTACGATGATCCTCTATACTGTGCAAGTCAGCCGCCACGGCTTACCACGCTCAGCATCAACGTACTGACGTGCAATCGTAGTGCTCTGGCAAGCACCCTGAATGCTCTCGCTGTCGGGTCCGCGGCATAAAGTGCATTTTCAATGTGCCAAGCGAAGGAATTACGTAGCGACAACATTTACAGAACGAGCTTACTAGCCAGCGGCAACGTCTGAAGCGAGCAAGCGCTGTACTAGAGGTACTGCAGCACGGCACTGACTCGGAGGCGATTGAGCTGCTTACATGCCTACGGATTGGCCCCGGCGTCGATGTAGTATACAATCGTATCCAGAGGAAGCAACAAGGAGAAATCATCCTGCTATTAGAAATGGAGGCATCATCAGCCACCTTATCTTTGGCCTCCGACACGGCTTCTTCTCCTATATATACACTCTCCGTCCTGTCCGCCGACAAGCACACCGCTGCCGCTCCGACGTGACCGCCGATGCTACTACCGTCGGTGTACATATAGAGATTTTCCGGTTTCGCTGACTCGCTGTCATGCCTGCTTTGTGCCTCTGCGAAGTTGTTAATGTAGACCTTTGGCCCCCTGCGCCACGGCTGCAATACGAAGGCCGGTATGTGCTCCAGTGTGTCGAGGTCTACTTGCGCTTGTGTCGCTATAGTGCGTCTAATGTTGCGGAATGGGCTGATGTATTTGAGCCGCGTACTGTCTACGTCGAGCTGCACTCGGGGGGTCTGTAGACTCGCGAGGATCCTAGTTACCGTCTCCGCGTTGTGCTTCTCTATCTGTCGTTCCACTGGGAGGAGAAATGTTTCTACATCTAGTACAGCTGTCGACGTTGCTTTATACGCACCACATATAGCTCTTGCTGCCTTTGCCTGTAGTGTCTCGAGTGTATGGAGAGTCTGTCTCGTATAGCCGTTACTACTCGTTCGGGCTTGTGACCATACAGAGCACGCGTACATCATCTGTGGGATCGCCACGCCTCGGTATAGTTTTCTCATCTCTAGCATCCTTGCTCCCCATATTGAACTCCTAAGCGAACGAAGGGCTCCAATTGTTTTGGTTACCTTCCTTTGAATCCCATCAACGTGTGGTCTCCAAAGTAGCTTAGTGTCCATAGTGACGCCGAGGTACTTGCACGTCTCCTGGGGGTCAATTTTGCACTATAGTGTCTCGATGCCTTGGTCGAGGTTGAATCGTGATCGAGCACGGGTGAAGTGCGTCAGCTGGAACTTCTCAGGTGCAAACTTCGATGCGTGAGTAATGGCCCATCGTTGTTGGGTACTGTGTCGTGGCGATGTCGTCGAGGTCTGCCTATGGTGGGTCAGGGAAGAACGTGTCTCGGAAGAGCGCAGCCTTGGCCTTGGCTTCGACGACTTCGTCTCCAGTCGACGGGTTTCGGATTGGCGGCGTGATGCTTGGCACCTGACTGCTACGGCTCCTGGCCCACTTGGCCAGCTTCTATAGCGTCTCGGGCGACTGTGATGCCTTTTCTACCTTATCGCGGTGTGCTTGCTTCAACGCCTTCTTGATCGTTCTTGCCTTATGGTTTCTGGCTGCTCGATAGGCCTCCCAGGCCTCCTCCGTCCGAGTTCATCCGTGTCTGCGCTTTAGACGTTTAGCCTCTGCTAGTGCTTCGGAACACTCCTTATTCCAGCCTTCCTTGGACCTTGCTGATGGTTTCGTCTTTGGCAGTACTTGATTTGCAGCGACGTTAATCGCCGATGTTGTGGTTACGCTGAGCAGAAGGTATCATGTGATTCATCACTATGTTGTTGCACACAAAACAAAGGCTTCTTCTGAACAGCCTCTGACTACAGAACACACTCTGTTATTCTTGGCACTTGGCAGTCAGGTGACTGATCCTAGTCAGGTGACTGATCTACAACAGAGGGAACGTTTAGTACGATCCGGAGATCGGCTCGACGGTTCCTACCGTTGATCTCGGACCAGGCAGCAAGGCCGCAACGACAGTAAAGAACTAGACCGCATGCGTGCCTCAGGCACCATTCGCATTAGCTTATCTTCTTTCTTGCGCACTCTGTACATAGTACTTCAGTACATCAGTTATGCTTCATGTCCTCTTAGTCTGCCTCGACCTCGACCTGTGGCAATCCATAGCGTGCGAGGAAATGACGGCAGATGTGGAACTCGAGTCAAGTCCCTACCTTGGCGAGTGCGGCCGCGCCCAATTCGCCCAATTCGCCCGCCGCGCCCACCGCGTGCTTTTTTCACACAACCCGCGCCCGACTTAGCAGCTGCTCGCCTTCTAGTATTCGTTGCATCTATACCGCCCACTCAGTTAGCGTGAATTTCATATAGTTGCTTTCCTGCCACATCTCCATTCCTATCACTCTCCTCACTTCGCCTTCCCTCATCACCCGCCTCTTCTAAACTCCCGTCCAACCCTGACGTTTACGAGTTCTAGGGAGAATTCCATCTATGCTAAGCAAGTCTGAAGCCAAGAGGCGAGCACGTCAATCGGCCCGCGACAAAGCAAGACATCAAGAAGAGCAGCGTGAAAGGACACGACGTCAGCGACAGGCTTTGCCCTGGACAAGCTCAGCTACAGTCTTGTGGACACCAAGCCGGCTAAATACTTCTCCTGAAAGGGACGTGCACCTGAATAGGGGAGGGTGTGGCTCATGGGAAGAAGAGGACATGGAGAACGTGCGTAGCTCCGTTTCCTTGCCGGTAGTGATCGATGCTACTGAAACAAGTAATCTCATAGGCCGAGCCTTGCGTCTCTCTTTAACATTCGTGCTCTGGACGACGAAGAGAGTGTGCAAAGCTTATTAAGCTCGACTACTATACCTCAAGGACCGCTCTGGGCAAATCCACAGACAAGCTACGGCGGCGCCGAAAGCCTCGCAAGTTTGACCGTCTTGTCGGACTGCACAGATAGATGGCCAAACCCTTCGATGAGTGACGGGAGACAATACCTACTACAAGGTGATGGAAGAACCACGTGCGCGCATCAGCCTTCCGAGAAGGATGGCGAAGCACACTTATTCGGCCTACCTACACCAGTCAGCCCGCTGTCGACAGTTTCGTCGTCGATGCTAGCTAACGCCCAAGACTCGTACTAGCAGCCCTATAGCAGAGAGTATCTTTTCTTTGAATCAACTCTACGAGAGGCAAACAACTAGGCGTCATACAAAAAGCCGGTCTGAGCGAAACCAATCTATGCCGAGACAAAGGGATCTTTACTCCTGCGAGATAGGGTGCCAGTCACGCCAGCAGGGATCTATGGGACATGACAAGTACTTGATATTTTCGAGTGTATGCAACCTCGCCACTACAGGTAGGCGTACTGCCCTAGCGCAAAAATAAATTGACTCGTGACGTGTGGCTTTCTTTGCTTTGCGGTTCCGGTTGTAAGGGTTCAAGCTAGTGTTATTCACGACTATGCTAGACCTAAGGTACAAGATTGTAAAGCTGAAGAAGGAAGAGAACTGTCAACCTCCAACGTGGCCTTATAAGTAGTACAATCTGCTGTTGAGAAAATGATAGAACGTTCTCGTCGTCTTGGCTTCTGATCCTTGTGTTGGCCATAGCGTTGACCAGGGCATAGCCTAGATCTGGGGCGTAGCCTGTGACACCGGTCCCCTTTTCCCGGCAGGTCCGGAATGGCAGCATGTGCAAACGCTTTAAACGGCATCCCTGTGTCCAAGAGAAAGCAATTCAGTAACGAAGTACCGTTACTATGTTTTGACCTCCGACCAGGCGAAGCACACAATCACACTAGGGGAGTCATCTCACGTCTGTGTGGCGTGAGATTGGGTCACGGTCATCGACCTTGGATGGCGTGGGTCGATCATTCGGGTAATCCCGGTGCAATAGGACAAGCTACGCAGTGGTTATACTCTCGAGACCAGAACGACGAACCCTACATTCCCAGAATATACCGAGAAGACATTAAGATCCCATTTGCAGCCGACAGCAACGAGCCACTGATTTTTGTATACGTAGAGAAAGTCGAAGGGGTGTCCGACCGATTCCATGGCCTCAAATACATTCGGAAAACCATTATTATCGATACTGCGACAGACACTCTGGTACTGGCTTCACTGAAGTAGAAGTTAGTACAGGAATCGAAGATACTGTATATAGTTCGGCACGACTACGTTGTCTAACTAGTCTACACCTACTTCGGAGATGTCGACGGACAGCAAATAAAATACGCCGTTATAATAGATCGTGTAGAAGCTAGCCTACATACCTATCTCGAGCCTAGAAGAGTTCTAGCTACGTAATAATTCGGATGTTTAGTTAGAGTCGTGGACTATGTCTATACTTTAGGTGTTCGCTATCGAGTATTAAACCGACGAATGTCCTAGTAAAAGGGGGAAGATCCTTCTAGCAGATTTCGGCATATCTTAGACGGGACTACTACGTACTAATACCGCAAGACCGCTAGGCCCGTCTTGTCCAAATGCGACGGAACACGGCCAAGCGCACATCCCACGGGAGTGTTTCGTTCAGCTTGTTCGTCAACAGCTCGCGATCGACCGCGGCACTACTGCCAATTGTTACCCCCTCTCCATTCACGGCTCCCGCAGAGCCTTGCTGAAACTTCGTCTGGACTGGGAGGTTACACCTTGGTCGCGAAAGGAATGGACTATGCCCACAAGAGCTATCTGGATCACGAGGCAACCGTATACGATCAACTGCAGAGCCTGCAAGGACGATACGTGCCTATGTGCTGTGGCACCGTGGAGCTCGATTTGCCCTACCATTATGATGGAGTCGAGCTGAGACACATCCTGCTACTGAGCTGGGCAGGGACGTCTCTGGCAGAGCTCACGGCGCAGGACGAATCCTTCGCGTCGATGAAGCCGTGATGTAACAAACAAATCAAAAAAGCCTACCAGGCCATCCGAGCCCTACAGGTTCTGCATCGTGATGCGGAGCCGAGGAATATGGTATACGACGGCAAGACAGGGCAGTTCATGATCATCGACTTTGAACGAAGTGAAATTGTCCAACGACGGGCGCTGTGCGAACTCTCTCCAAACCGCAAACGCAAACAACCATTGGACCAGCGAAGGCGAAAGGGAAATCATTGGGGAGAAGTGGGCCGCATCGCTGGCAGCGTTCAAGAGGATGGAAGGGTGTCACTCGCCACGCCTAGGGTTGATGCCTCTCCTTCAAATGGGGTACCGGCGTGAATACTGCGAACAGGGACGTGCACAGTGCTCAGTATGTGTGCCGTCATTACGAATCCGGGTCGAGCGCAAAAGAGCTGCACCTGCTGCTACAGCCATCCGCAAGACTCTCAACGCGGCGAGGCACCAGAAGCATCGTCTGATGCATCAAAGTCACGCTCCTGCGCTTCGTCGACGCCGTTCTGGGCGCGGACCATGTAACTTTCGACGTCGGATCACTGGCTTCGTTGTATCGGATTGCGGAGAGCAGCATTCATTCGCCAGGTTCCTCGCATTGACTCCCTAAAAGATTGGATTCGGACCATTTCTCCTTCTCCCACTGCGCGCGTGAACAGAACACGAGTGTTAGTGCCTCGCGAGGGCAACGGGCAGCTTGTTGAGGATGTTCAATATGTATTCGAAGATTTCTGCAGTGGCCGAGGCACGTACATTTATCACTGCCGATACAGGCACGGACCAGGCAGCGGGATCATACGGATCGAGAAAGCAGGATGGGGCGCGACAACCATACGAATCTGAACCCGCGAAGGCATTCTCGGATGTCCGTCGCTGAAACCATATGCCATTGCTACTGTATTCGTCGTGATGGGCAGCGACGTGGAGCGTAGCCTTCTTGGCGCCAGGCTCCTCGTACCGTGCCACGTATTCTGGGAGATGTCGCGGACAACCTTGCCATGCAGGCAACCACCAACGATTACGTTGATTTCAGTACGCGGAGAGTCGAGGAAGCGGGAACGTTACTTCATTTGGGACGGACATGCACCCCAGCGAACCCAACAACGCGCTCGTCTTTGCGGCGGAGGAAATGCATACGGACAATCTTCGCCAATCAGATCTGCAAGTCAATCACCCAAGGCTCCCGCTCCTTCCACCCTGTATCCAGTCATTTAGTCAAGCGGAGCCACGATGGCAACAGCCTCAGCAGGCGCCTCCGTGGTGAAACTCAGCGATAGCTCCGTCCGCAGTCCCTTGCAGACTCTCCGCAGGCTCCCACGTCGGCTTCCACTTCACTTTGTAAAACGTTTTGCCGTGCTTGCGTCTGCTGCTGATGATTTCCTCGACTGCCCATGTGGGCTCATCCTCAGTATTGTAGGGCGGACTCAAGCGGGGTTGGTCTTGTGAGCTGGAAGCAGCACCCAGGCTTGCGCCGTCGCGAGTGTGCTTCGTGACACGCGTGCGCGGCGACCGAGAGATGGAGCTCGCAGAGCGGTGTGGGTAGGCAACGCGGGTAGAGTGGACCGCACCTGGTAAGGCTTTCGACCGATAGTGCTTACGCGAAGGTCTGCGTTTGATGTGATAGTGTCGAGTCCCCTCCGACGAAGCCTAGTCTCATTAGCAGCGCACGCAACTAGAAATAAAACACTCTATGCTCACGCAATCGTCCTCGGTGATGTCTTTGCGGGCTGGCCGTTCAAGGCCCGTCCGCGACTGGTCGTCGCACGCGCTACCGAGACCAGGGCTCCCGTCCATACCGGGCGTCGTTGATAGGTCCGCGTTTTCTTGGAAGATCGGCGAGCACGCCCGCCCTTCTACATCGGCTGGCGGTCCTGGCTGGAGTGCGTATAGTAGGTTCCTGGGTACGAGTGCTCTCTGCTGGTGCGAGGTACCACTCGAAGCGCCGCTCAATCGGCTCTGCTCCTCAGGACAGCCGGTGTCTGGAATCCCTCGAGGAATTCTGCCAATCGATCGGCGATGCCTCCGCGGTTTCCACGGTCTTATCTCGTCATCACTGCTATCGACTTCCGCGTGTTCCCTAGAAGCGCAGTGAGGATGTGTCAGACTGTGCCCAAGGTCACTGGACTTGTCCCCGAGTCCATCAGGCGAGTCGGCCAATACGTCGTCTTGCCCTTTCGATAGAGAGCCCTCGGATTGAACAGGGCGGCAGGATCCGTCACTCACTTCCGCCGCACCTTGTGGGCTATGAGGCCTAACTCGAACTTAGCAGGTTAATACTGGCGCGGAGAAATGACGCCGAGCTCACCTAGCTTCCTTCCTGCGCTTCACAGCTTGCATCGCGTCGTCTTCCACGCTACAGAACATCTCACGCTCACATCTCTTTCGCTCTGTCGGGGTAACGATGTCAAGACATGGGCACAGTAGCGGCTTGGACGTCGCATACGTTGCACTGAACCCAGCACATATGCCTCGGCCTGGGGAAGTGTCCGCAGCGAGCAGGTCCGCCGCCGCTGCTGCGAATCCGTGCACGCGGTCTTCGGCTGGCGTGTCACGTCGCGCTTCACTCTGAGTCGCAACCTGCGGTGCTGTCGAATCCAGTGCGCCGAGGGGAGCTACGGCGTGCGCGGACGCGCTCTCGATGCCAGTCTGATCTTGCTGGAACCGTATATCGTCGTCAATGCCGCCCCACCCACTGAAATCGCGCGGAAAGCCCAGGCATCCAGCGAACGAGTCGCCGCCGTCGATCCAGGCTGTCGTAGAGTCTTCGGCCGGGCAACATTCGTCGACAGATATCGCGGCGACATTCCAGTGGGCCTTAGCCGTGCCGGGCGCCGCAATAGCCATGCCGCATGCTGTCAGCAGAAAAGTCAGCTCGTGCTCGAGTCCAACGGGTCATATGGCTCGCCGGGAATCTACCTTCATGGCCGGAACTGCCCGGTTGCCCAACGAAGTCTTCGGTTGGACTCGTCCGCGCGAGCGAGTCGTCATCTTCCCGCATCTTTGGGTCTCCCTTCGCGGGGTTTCTCTTCTTACTATTCTTCGCAGCGGGCGGTCCCGAATAGACGATGAAGCTGTTGAGTTGAGCGGGAGCGCTCGAGGGGAAGGACGTCAGCATGGCGTCCATCGGGGTGATTTCGACGTGACGCGGGTAGAAGAGCTGGGCCGTGAAGGTGGTTTCCCAGTGAGACCAGGTCTCGTAGTATTTATGTTCCTCCGCAGGCCCGATTGCGGCAGACTGCGTGTGCTTCATCGATCACGCCGTTTGGGACGCATCATCAGAACGGAGGTTCACCGTGTCTTCTCCTCCAATCGCCAACGGTGGACCGCCCGCAGGACACTCAGAAAGACAGTCGTGCCGCCAGTTAGCGCCTGAAGACGGGCCAAGGACATCGCGAACCTAGACGTGCACGCCTCAGGGGAAATCTCGAAGCGAGCGGCGTGCGATCATCATGTCGTTGGGCGCCTTCATCTCCGGTCCGTGTCGCCTCGACGTCGAGGCCGGCCTGAGTGGACATGTCGCACCGCCATTTCGCCCCCGCACAATCCGCAGCATACCAACACGAGCCGAGATGAACTCGGTGCCCACGGCGACAGCGCACACTCCCTCCGCCGCGGTCCGGACCCATTCACGTTCTTTCCACGGCGAACGTCGTTGGCTGCGTTCCAATCACGCACGCTGCGCCTCGTTTCACTATTTCCCAACGGCTTCCCTCGGGCTCAACCATCTGCGATGTGACGCGTCATGCGCAGCACAGGTCGGAGTCCCCGAAGTCGTGGCATGCGGCCAGCGTCGCCCGCCTGCGCTGCCGGGATCCATGCGTGTGCCAGCTCAGGGCGTGGAGGTCCGGAGCTATGGGGGCCCTCCCACGTCTCATGTGCCGCCTCACAGTAGGATTGAAGAGTTCCGCAACTTGCAGCGCGGCGCCAGCCGAGTACAGGAAAGGGTCGATTTGCCCGGCACCGTTCTGGGAGACATCGTCGTTCGGGGGCGAGCGCGACGGCCGCGACGGTCGACGAGCGGGTGCTGGATGATCCGAGGGAAGCGAGAGCTGCGCGACCGGGGCGCAGCAGCGGGACCAGTGGGTGCAGGGGCGCGGCGAGCGCGAGCGACGATGTGTGGAAAGAGGATTGCGAGCAAAATGGACGGATGCGGTGGGCGACGCGACGTCTTATACTCGAGGCACGCGCGGCAGCGGGCCGCGGATTGCCGCATCGGGTCATCCAGCAGCCCGATCGGGGGCGTCCACTTCCAGACGCGGCGCCGCCGTGCGCACGTATATACTATATACCTCGAGCTCTTACTTTATATATCCCTATAGTAGCTACCTTTCTATACGCGTCGTTATTACTAGAAGGCTTACTTCCCCCTTTATCGCCTCTAACGATAGATAATATTACTAGTAATACGTTATTAAGCTATCTACCCTCTTATATAAACCGATTACGTCGCTATAGGGGCGAAATCGCTATAAAGGTTACTATAAGAAGTAGCTAGATACGCGTAGCGCTAGCTCGAAGAAAGAATCTAAAAGGCCTAAGCTATAAAAAAGTATTTCGATTTAAACTAGGTATAGTTATACTTCGCGAGATTAAGAAATTTTAGAAGTCTATATAGCTACTTCTATTAAAGATAGTATTTTAACGGCTAGTACGAGAGATTACTCTTACTTTTTAGATAGGCCTTCGATTTTAAGCCTCTATAATAGAGGCTCTTTAAGAAGCTATAGAAGCGATACTAGTTTCCGAGTTTAAGAACGCGAATCTATACGCGATTTACGTAAAAAGAGTAATACTATAGTAAAAGGACATGAAACTTACGGCTTATTTCCGTCGCACGTTTAGTATTATATTCTAGGGGAAATTTAGAGTATATAGGTAACCTTCCTTATATCTACTTTAACTTTTAGAGTTTTACTTACTAATTTAGCTAAGAGATTACTACCGACTACGATCTACCGACTACGTAGCGCTACTACTACTCCTTAGGGCCTTAGGCTTCTTATCTAGGCCGTAAACCTTACCTCTACCTTAGGTAGTAAAGGTAAGCTCTATAACGTTATAGGTAAGGTTTGTAGCCTCGCTTATAACTTCGCTACTACTACTATAAATAAACAATATCGCTAAACCCTCTACCTCTACTACTATTACTACTACTTCTACTCGCCTACGCCTACGCCTACGCCCCTACGCTAACCGCTTTCGTACGTAT
This sequence comes from Nothophaeocryptopus gaeumannii, assembly GCA_031771865.1. Taxonomy (NCBI): domain Eukaryota; kingdom Fungi; phylum Ascomycota; class Dothideomycetes; order Mycosphaerellales; family Mycosphaerellaceae; genus Nothophaeocryptopus; species Nothophaeocryptopus gaeumannii. The sequence continues at coordinate 983,945 of JASISA010000002.1, forward strand.
TCTCGTATAAAAGCCTTGGACCTTTTAGTATTATATTCGTAGTAGGGGCTAGTATTAGGTACCCTAACCTTATAGAGGAAGTAAGGAAGGCTAATTGTCTCTAACCGTATTAGACGTTATACTAGGTTTAGTTAGGTACCTATTTAGGTTGAAAATAACCTATTACCCTAAAAGTTAGGTAATAGGTTAGATTTAGTAGGTTTAGTAGGTTACCTATAAAGTTACGTATATAATTAAGTATATTGTACGAAAGTAGGTTAAGTATTAGGTACCCGTAGAATATTACACGTATACCTATACGAAACCCGCTATCTCGAAGACTAAAACGAAAGTATAAAATACTAACTACGCTCTACTAACTACGATTCTATAGATAAGTACTATATATAAGACTTCTTATAGATAGATATAGGCTCCTTAGAAAACACGCTCTATTCTTTATTCGAAAGCTATTATAAAAGGCTTATTTTTATTAGAGCTAGTAGTAGGTATCTTCTAGTAACGCTCCTATACTATTGCAAATTATCGTTATCGATCTCTTAATCGAAGCTCGTTATTATTATTATTATCCTTATACGTTATTATTCCGAAGGCTCTCCGAAAATATAGATATTCTATCTATTTATTAAGCGTACGACTAACTGGATATCCTTCTACTAAATAGTAATACGCTTAGCGTAGATCGCTATAAGGTTCGAATCTAATACTTATTAGTATAGCCTCTTATAAAATAAAATTATCGAGTCTTACCTTTAAATAGCCGTACTAAAGCTACCTTAGCTACTTCTTATAGATAGCGGAGTACCTCCTTCTAGAAGCGAATCTTAGTAGGGAGGTAGTACCTAAGGGTATCGAGGTTATAAGTAATCTCTTAGTATAGGCGAGCGAATAGGCTAAAGCTTAGTAAGAGGTCGGTCGACTTCTAGTAGAATCTAATCTCGTAGAGCGCATTATCTTTTATAGCTATTAGTATCTACTAACTATATTCTACTAACTACGAAATACGTACTACCTTTCTTAACCCTTCTTAAAGAGGGTCTCGTATTTCCCTTATTATTATTATTTATATACTTCTTCTAGAGCGACGGTTTTCCTTAGCGACTTGTACTAATACTCTATAGCTCTCTTCTTAATAATAGGGTCTTCTTTATCTCTATAGGTCTCTTACTAGTCTTCTTAGCCTTAGGCGCCTTCGATACACGGTTAGGGTCGTTATAGCTAAGGCTACTAGTATTCTTAGTACGCGCTATACTAATTTCTATAGTTAGTACTAGCGTATCCTTCGATAGCGCTACTAAAACTTATATTTCTTCGATTATAGAGATAGAGGGATAGCTCGATACTACCTTACCTACTAATCATAAAGATACACCTCGAACGAATTTGGGGAGGCGGCATTACCAAAACCTCAGAACATACGGAACCTATCAAGGCAATACACGCATCCAAAGCACGGCTACACGCCGCTGTTGGCGGGTGCGCAGTCAGCGCTCGAAAATACTGATTCTCAGCATTAGAAGAAGAGAATTCTCTGCCAAGCATGGCCAGTGCACAAGGCTGTGCTGCCTCAGGCACAGACAACGGACTAGAGCCATTTCAAGAGGTTACTGAAGAAACTACTACAGGCAGAGATACAGGGAGTATCAATCTAGCTTCCTACCCAACCTCCCAAGAGAAGGGGTATAGAGAGAAGAACGCAGCAGTAAACAAGAACCAGCAGGGTCCCCTCTCACCTTGGGAGGCCCTGAAAGAGATTCAGAATCAGGCAGCTGAACTGATGCATCAGAGTCAACACTCCTCCCTCCAACCAGAGAGGGCAATCCAGATGATTCTGGATATGATTCACTCAACTGCAGCGCGGACCACGAAGCGCACCAACCAGGAAGCCACTCTGGAATCTATCCAACGGAGTATTACACAGATTCAGAAGAAGATAGAGCAGAGTCCAGGACCAAAGACAACCTGGGCTACAGTCGCAGCCCAACAGCCAGCCCAGCTGTCTAGCATCAAAGCACAAAGAGCTGCGTGCTCCCTCAAGATTCACGTAGACAACGAAGCGACTAGGGCTGAGCTTAGGGATGCTGAAGCTACCCGGATTGTTTCGCGTTTTACTGCAGAAGGAGGGAACTGGGCACATGTAGTCGCAGTCAAGAAGGTCCCCGATGGACTAGTTCTCACGACTACGGACCCTGCAGCAAGGAACCGAATGGCGGCAGACACCCAAGGCCTAGGCAAGGTCTTGAAGGAGGCAAGAATAGCACAGAAAACCTTCCCAGTCAAGTCCACTTTGTTACAGTTGCAGGAAACGACCCTACTACACAGCGGATCCAGTCAATTGAGGAAGACAACAAGCGGCTAATACCCGGAATCCAAGTACAGAATGCCTGGTGGAAGGGCCAGAAAGCTATAGCAACGGGAACAAAGAAACAGAGCACTCTAGTAGTCGAACTGAAGACGGTGGAAGCTGCTAGAGCTGCGGTAGAGAAGGGCATTATCATCTCCGGAGTGCTCCACGACACTGAAGAATGGGACCACCAATGGACAATAACACAGTGCTTCAACTGCCAAAGATATGGCCATATCGGCACAAGGTGCACAAACGGTACGGTGTGTGCAAGGTGTGGAGGAAGCCATAACATAAGAGAATGTGCGCACGAGAAGCTTGCAGAGGCAGACCGATTAAGCACAGTAAATGCGGAAATTGCAGTCAGAACCACCCAGCTTGGCACTATATGTGCTCAAAGAGACAAGCAATCAAGGACAAGATTCAGAGCATGAAGAAGATAGGGCGAGCTACATGGCTAAGCTAACCTACAGTACTCCTAGCTCTACTTCTCCTCTGCCTTCCCCTCCTCTACAGCAAGGAGCGAATGGGAGGGAGAGGACAAACAACTACCGGACAAGCCGCGAATATGTCCCAGGCAGGAGGCCAATAGGAACAGCAGTAGAGAAGCGAACACTACAGAGGTTTGGGAGGCCAGTTGGGGCGGTGAACAGGGCTAAGACCATTGTACCGGAGCAAGGACAAGGGTCAATCCGACGAGCAATACAGCGGGATCAACCACCAGCTAGTACCCAATGAACACACAACCGACACTAAGTATACTGCAGGCAAACGTACGGAAATCACAGGCTACCCACCGGCAGCTGCTCGATGACAGCCAGAAAGACATTCTCGCTATCCAGGAGCCATACACTAACCCAAGCAATGGAAGAACAGTCACACATCCGAAGTACTATACTGTTGCAGGGGAAGACAAAGACAGGAGAGTCGTATTCTACGTCCATAAGAAGTACAGCCTATCCGAATGGTCGCACCGGATTATGAGTAATCAGAAGATCCTAATCTCACTACAAACGACAATAGGAACTGTACACCTCCATAACATCTATAACTGGGATGCGAGGCTTACAGTGGAGGAGCTTTTAGAAGGTATTGAGGAACCGGGAGAACACGTTCTAGTTGGAGACTTCAATCTTCACCACCGTTGGTGGGGAGGACCGTTAAGTACCACAGGAGGATCTTAGAGCAAGAGAGCTACGAGAGGCGTGTCGAGCACACGCTATACCTAGCGACACCCTAGGCCTTGCTACCTGGAGAAAGACACCACAGTCCCAAACTGGGACGACGATAGACCTTACTCTTGCAACAGAGGAGATATCAAAGAGGATAACAGCATGTCAGCCAGGCAAGGAAGACATTGACTCTGATCATATCAGCATAGAGACAACTATTGACATAGGGATACAGGAGGAGACGAGAACAAGATGGATGTGGAAGGACACTAACTGGGAGGAGTTCAGAGAGACGCTCCAAAAGCTCCTACCTACAGCCGAAGGGATGACAACAAAGGAGGATATAGATAGCACCGTGAGTGATCTCAGCAATGCTCTACAAAGACAAGGGACCTTGTTGTCCGGCGTAAAACATATCGGCCGCCAGATCCAAGGAGTGTGCCGGTGGTACTACATGCGATTCAGGAGGCTCGGCAGGCAAGACGGCATGCACAATGGACAGGGAGCGAGGAGCACTGGAAGGAGTGGAGGGCACGAAACCAGGAGAAAAGAGAACTATCCAGACAGAGAAAAGAAACAGTGGAGGACCGCGGTTCACAAAACCGCTAGCGAGCCACAGGGAATGTGGAAGCTGGCTAAGTGGGCAAAGAACAGCGATAGCCCTATTCGACCTCCCCAGATGCCTACACTAACACACAATAACGATCAGTTCGACGGACAGTGCGAAAACAGAGATCCTACGGACAGCCCTTTTCCCAATGCCAGAGCCCGCAGACACATCAGACATCGAGAGCACTACATACCCAGAACCTGTCAATATAGCATGCGAAATTACAGAAGAGGAGGTACGAAAAGTAGTCCAAAGACTGCCGAACGACAAGGCTCCCGGCCTCGACGAGATACCAAACAGATGCATTAAGAAGTGCCTAGCTCAGCTACTCCCTATCCTCCAACGCATCTTCCAACAGTGTGTTTCAAGTGGCTACCACCCAGCCCAGTTTCGGAAAGCTAGGACGATTATGCTACAGAAGGCGGGTAAAGACTCATCTACTCCAAAGGGATGGAGGCCTATTGCCCTTCTATCGTGCATTGGCAAGATACTAGAACAATAGTTGCACGGAAAATAGGACAGGCTGTACAGGAACATAAGTTGCTTCCTCAAAACCAAATGGCGCAAGCGGCAGATCGACCGGAGACGCACTACGGTACATCCTTCAAAGCGTTCAGACTGCGTGGAAGAAAGGCAAAGGTGGCCTCGGTGTTATCATGACATGACAGGAGCGTTTGACAAAGTCAATCACGAACGGTTAATCCACAACCTACGGTGCAGGAGGATTCCATACTGGATTACAGCTTTTGTAGCGTCATTCCTGAAGGACAGAGAGACAACAATCGCTATCCCCGGATACGAGTCACCGGCAGCACAGTGGCATGCGGAATCCCACAAGGAAGCACCATCTCACCTATCCTGTTCCTCTTCTTTACAGCCTCCCTCCTAGAAGGAATGGAATACACCGAAGCAGTTGGGTTTGCAGATGATACATACCTCATTGCAGTGTCAAATTCGACAAGAGGTACATGCGAGGCACTAGAAAAGGACCACAACAGCTGTCTACAATGGGCCTCAAGACATGGAGCTAAGTTCGCCCCTGAGAAATACAAAGTCATGCACTTTACAAGGGGCACAAGGAGCACATCGAATCCCAGAGAACACCCAACATCCCGTCGCTCCAGAGTGGCCCAGAGGACACAATGAGGTCCTAGGAGTAATCGTTGATAAGAGACTCAAGTGGCACGCACAGATAGAGAATACCCTTACAAAAGCAAAACGGCTAGAAGCTGCACTACGACGGATTACTGCTGCTACGTGGGGCGCCACGGTAGAGACAGCCCGTAAGCTATATATCTCAATGATCAGGCCAGCAGTAATGCACGGGAGCGAGGTATGGATGGCAGGAAAGGAGACTGGAATCTCAAAAATGCTCCAACAAAAGCTACAGGTAATGCAGAATAGATTCCTACGGATAATCCTTGGGGCCTACCGAGCTACACCAACGCGACTGTTACACAAGAACTCCAGATCGAAGACATTACCGAGTATGGGAAGAGAACTGCTATAGCTGCAATGGCTGCGCAGAGGCAGAGGCCGGATATACACCAGGCCATGCAAGAGCTGAAGGGCGGATCCTACTAAAGTGCGGACAACTTGGGGCATATAGCAGACGCCTGAAAACCATACAGCTCGCCACTAGAGCAGACAGACGAGCAGGCTACTATCCTACGGTCCCAGCTCTCTCACATAGACAGAGCAGATCCAAAGAAGACTCAGGAAAGCAACATGGACTATCCTCCAGGGCCAGTATGAGCGGGACGAGTCACAGAAGTGGGACAATGCTAGGCGCGAAGGAATCCTCCCACTCGCGTTCAGGACTCCATGGAACACCAATGCCCGGGAGCTTTATCGAGGGCTTAGCAAAGCCCAGGCCGCGATAGTGTTCCAGATACGGTCAGAGACAATTGGCCTTCCTCACTTCCTCCACAAGGTTGGGGTGCCCGACACTAGCCCCTACTGCGAATGTGGAGATAGAGGGACAGCTCGACACTACCTTGCCTACTGTACAAACATGCGAGAGAGTAGAGGGAACTCATCTTAGCCACTAGATGCCAGGACGCGAGAAGATGGCTTACTGAGTTTCCTAGACAAACGGCAGCGTGGGCAATAAGGCATCTCCCCATAGGACAATTCAGTGGACCCTCAAACATCTCCCAGAGCAGGCCGGAGATCTCGAACCCAAGTAAGGAGGATGATGTTGACTCTGGCGTGTCAGCCAGCTGCCTACGAGCAAACATATTGGTTCTATAGTACCTAAGATGCAGTAGGGTGTAAGGCATAACAGAGAAGGGAGGAAGTTTTACGCTGTAGGCACTTTCTACAGGGTTTTCTTTTACAACATGTAGATATGCTAGAAGGGGCACGGCCTGTAGCTAGCTCGAATACATTTATTATTATTATTATTATTATTACCTTACCTACTATATAAATATACGAGAGAGTAGAAGGGAACTTATCTTAGCTACTAGATACTAGGACGCGAGAAGATAGCTTACTAAGTTTCCTAGATAAACTATAGCGTAGGTAATAAGGTATCTCCTTATAGGACAATTCGAGTAGACTCTTAAATATCTCCTAGAGTAGGCTAGAGATCTCGAACCTAAGTAAGGAGGATAATAGTAACTCTAGCGTATTAGCTAGCTACCTATAGGCAAATATATTAGTTCTATAGTACCTAAGATATAGTAGGGTATAAGGTATAATAGAGAAGGGAGGAAGTTTTACGCTATAGGTACTTTCTATAGGGTTTTCTTTTATAATATATAGATATACTAGAAGGGGCACGGCCTATAGCTAGCTCGAATACATTTATTATTATTATTATTAGTATACTATTCTTTTAGTAATAGGTAGCCTCGTCCGATCGAGTATTTAGTTAATACTTATACTAGCTTTAAATCACGACTTTAGGAGCTTCTAGAAGCCGATAGGTAGTTTAGCTAGCTTAGCTATTACTATAATACCTTAGAATTAATAGTATAGACGATTTGCTAGCTAACTTTAGCTTTATTCGAGTATTTAGGACTAAATCTAGTAATTAAGATACAGTAGACCGCTCTTACGGCTAATTTGTCATAGTGCGTGAGTCCAGCGAATCGGAAATATGCCGCAGAGTCCCAACTGACAAGCATTATGCGGCTCACAGTAGTAGCCTGAGGCCACCCAGCTGAGAGCGGATTTCATTCACTCACTAGTGAAACTCGACGCCTGTGAAGGTCGGCCCTTCAGTGTTTCAACACACTAGCGCGTTTTGCGCTCACCCACTCCTCGACAATCTCCTCTTGACGTCCTCCGCCAACATCAGCGCCGCCGCATCTTTTTCTCGACAGTCGCTGCCAGAAACCGCCCCTATCCGCCAAACGTGGTCTCAAGGCCGTACACTGTCGCAGGCTCCTGGCTCTCAAGAGAAAAACCCACCCCGAATGGCAATCGGCGCCTGGGACCCTAAGCCCAGCGAAAGCCCAGGCGATAGGATTGCTATTTCGCGACCGCGACGAGCAGTGAAGGCTCGGTACTCTCAGGACGCCCAAAGCATTTAAAGTGGCAAGCAGCTAGACCCGGACCTGATCGAAAGCTGCCTCCTTTCATCCTCCCCACCAGCGACGGCGCTTCGAAGAGCAAAGATGGCGCTCCCTGAGCACGCCCTCGATTACGAGAGACTCGATGCGAAACAGCTTCAGCAACTCATCCTGAAGCGAACTCACCTGCCGACCACGAAGCATGAGCTCATTGCCCTTCTTCGCCGTATGGACCGCACCACTACTTTCCGCTTCCTAGACTTGCCCGCTGAAATGCGGAATCGAGTCTACGATATCCTTCTTTGCGAGCGCGTGAAGAATAGCAAGGTCGTCTATCCGGAGATTCTCAGAGTCAACAAGCAGACTCATGATGAGGCGAAGAATCTGATTCATGAAGGGGCGAGGTTGGGAGATGTGGGTCTTGCAGAGCCAGAAGGCCAAGAATGTGGCAGAGGCTGCTGGGGGTGCGGATGCTGAGGTCTGAGTTCATTAGGAGGAGAGGGATCAGATATGCAAGGGCAGGAAATAGTGAGGTGCCACGAAGGGAGGCGTCAAAGTTGCCGGATGGGCGCAGCAATGATCAAAGTAATTGTTGAGGACGAAGTTGTGTGCGAATAGAGTTGTCCAAGCATTGCCAGAGCAGAGTCGACCACGTTGTAATAGTTCCATCCGGTATCGTCATCAGAAGAGTAACTCTTCCAGTCATGATCAACTCAAGTTCTCCTTGTCCTTCTCCGATGCAATGTCGTAAGCCATGTCTGCCACTTGGCTGAGCGATGTCGAGATATGTGGACGAGCAAGTCGAATGCCTCCAACAAGCTTGTCATACTGGACGTTCGCAAGCAACTTCGTCAACTCGTCCAGCTCCTTCAAGTACTTCGCTTCCCAGCCCTCGTCGAAGGAGTTTGATGTTTGAGGGTGCGACATCTCTTGAATGCGTGAGAGACGATCGATCACAGCCCGGACATATACCCATTCGACGACATTTGCCTCAACGTACAGCTTCAGGGTGCTCTCCAAAGCGCACTCAAGCTTGCGAAGCTGTTCTCCTTTCTTAACGATGAGAGAGCTCGCCTCAGTGAGAACAGAATCGTGCGGCTGGTGCGCTTGAATGTATTGCCAAACTTTTGCTGTGCAGTTCTCTGGAGCACCTCGAATCAACACTTGCTCGAGCTTCTTCAGCATGCTGAGTGGAAAGCACATGTCTGTCCAGCAAGTGCAATCGAAGGTGCTGTGTGTTGTGTATTGGGCGAAGTCGAAATCGACGGATCTTACCTCATTTTGAGAGGCAATGGACGAGTAGAGAACGTACAGAGCGTTATTGACCTTGCGAAGCCCAGAGTTCTGATGATAACGTATCGAACCTTCTATGTCTTCCATTGCAAAGTAGTTTCTGTCGATGACCACATTTAGCTTGTAGGACGTCTTGAGGAACGACGGCCATTCGACGGCCGCAATGTCGACGTTGCTTCCAGGGTAAAAGCTGCCACAGCGCATGCCTTGAGTTTCAATCCAGGAGTTGTAGAGTCTGATCTCGGTTGGATGTTCGGCGTGTAGAATACTGGACGCTTTCCGGTGGATCTGTTGATTGGTGCGTAGGATCTGAGGGTACATACGCGCACGATCACGGGGGCATAGTAAGTAAGTGTACACATGATTGCGTAGCTCTGGCGGTAGACTGAGGAATTCAAAACCATTTCCATCGGCATCGCGCAGGGCATCGACAACTCGTACTCGCTACGTGGTGGAGTCGATGGTAATGTTGCGCTCGCGGGCAAATCGTTTGAGGTCACGCCAGCTGAACTTGCTGTAATCGATCATCGTGTGATGTGGCTTCGGTCAATCTCTGGTTGACTTTGCATGCTTTCAGAGGAGAGGCAGGCCGTCTTGCTCTTATCCAGCGAAGTAGGTTCGCTGAAAGGAACGTGGTATCAGGCAGAAGCAGGAGCAACACTGACGCTGAGTCTGTGTCCAATACCGTCTCTGCCACCAATCCAGCGCTTTCGCTTGCCAACTTTCTTGATTTCGTGTGCCTCCAGTTCAAAGACCTCCTGATCAACATTGGCAGAGACAAAAGCTTGCAGAGCCAGCATGGGCCGGTCCTTTTCGTCCTTTCCCCATTTCGCTTTGAGTTTCAAGCGCTCTTTGTCTTTGACCACCCCGGAAGGATAGACACTAGCAATTAGCCCTGCCACTGCTCCGAGATAGTTGATCCACCAGAGCGTCCACGGGCATTCTACGAGCTGCTCGAGGCTTCGCTTGAAAGGCTCGTCACTCGGAGGAATGGCGCCTCCCCATCTCGCGCAAAGTAGCAGTGCCATCAGTGTGCGCGCCTCGTGCGTAATTCCATGGACGCCTGCAAGTATCCCTGCTGTCGTAGTGCGCAGAGCAGCGGACGCTTGCAGATCCTTCGAGTGACTGGAGTGGTAATAGATAAGATTTGCAAAGGCCTCAAGCAAGTCTGGTACAAACACGCTTTTGTAGTCGTCGACTGCACTTTTGATGGAGCCTTCTGGGAGAGCAGACTCCAGGAGCTTTACGATACGAGAGGTGGATATCGATTTGGCGACAGGTATTGTTGCGACCACGAGAGGTAGCTGTGATTTGATCTCGGTAGAGAGAGAAGAGAACAGATACCCTTCTCTGACTCCACCTTGACAAAAGTGTACCTCATTCACTTGCGGAAGAGCTTCTGCCAAGACGTTGACAAGGAAGGCCACAGCTGGTACTTGGCCAGCTCTTCGGTCCGAGATGCGGAACAGCTCGCCTTCTTCAGTGTGCTCTAATGACTCCGCCGCTGCAGCCTTCACTCGATCAGTATTAAGAAACTCATTGCGGCTGACCTTGAAGCCGTTTATGACGGGTATCGGGTATGGGTGGACGCGATGCTGGCTCATGAGAACATAGCCCCAGCCACGGAAGCCGCCGCCCGAGAGGTAGAGTGTGAAGCCACCTCGGTTCTTCGCAGCTTGTTCGAGCTCAGCAGGGACTTGCAAAGAATCGTACGCTTTCGTGACTGCTTCGTGGACTTCTGCTCGCAGTTGTGATGTGGTGCCAGCTTTCTCCGCCTCTGCAAGCCGCCTCGACATTGCAGCTGCACCATACGGCATGCTGACAGCGCCCGACTCTGGCATACGGACGCCCTCACTTTCAGCGTCTTTGATGATCCAGCTCAACTGAGTGCTGCCACCTCCGAGATCCATTACCAGTCCGCTCAGTGCCGGCAAGGAGCTCGCGACGCCCATAGCTCCGACCCGGCCTTCTTCCTCCTTTGGTAGCATCGTGACGTCCCATCCTAGGTGCTGTTTGATCTGTCCACGGAAGTCTTCGGAGTTCACGGCAGTGCGAGTGGCTTCAGTAGCAAGCACAGTGGTATGCTTTTGTGGAACGCCGAAGTCTCTGCAGGTCCACTGAAACTGTTTGAACGCCATCAAGACCGCGGCAATAGTTTTGTCGTCGATTGGAACACGTTCACCGGAGCTGGTCCATTGAGCATCGTAGAGCGATATACCTACTCGATGCTGGTATAGGGTGGGCATGATACGCTCTGTTGGGGGCTGTAGGCTGGAAATTGAAAAGCGGATACCGTTCGAGCCCATGTCAACGATGGCTCGCAGATGCTCGGGGTCATGATGAGGGCCGTGGACTGCCATGGTACGCGGTACTGTATCTTGTCGACTGTGTGTCAAATGTTGCAGGCGAGAAGTCGAAGTGGAAGGTGAAGTTGGCAGTCCATGGACCACATGGTGGATCTTTGGTGGATTTCCGATACTTAGCCGTACGGCTACCGAGACGGCTACCGAGACGGCTGTCGTGCTCCAATCCTCGCGACCGCGCCCTTGCAATCGTCGAGATGTAGAACTATCGCATTAATGCCGGACACTGTACTGTACCTGCATTGCCCATGTTTTTCGAGATGCTACGAGATACATGTTTGGTGAGGCAAATTGCGACAATCGTTTGTATAAGGCTACCTCCCAAGCAGTACTCAGTCACTTCTCTACCTTAGCTGACGTGGGTCTTCGAGCCTGGAACAGCCCGACTTGCAGGCCACAAGATAGTTCTATGATGCCAACACTCATACACCCTCAACCCTGCTTCGACTTTTCCTCTCCCGCCTCCGCCATCTCCACCAAATCTCCCTCTTCACGATACCACGGCGCAAGATTCGAATCCATACTGAACTCTTTGTACCTCAACCGAAAACCTCCTCTACCACTCCAAGCCCCACAATTCCATGAGCTTTTACCGGGAAAGGGGCTTGAGAGGTGAAGGGATGGAGTATGTATACACTCGCCTCTGCAAAGATGGAAATCGCATTGGATAGTACGTAAATGGGATATTAGACGTGAAATATAGACATTTTCAACGTTAAGAGGACGGCCTAAGCCCTTAGATAGGACCGTATATATCTCTTAATTTGGCGCCAAGGTGCGTATTATGTAATCGCAGTTCGAGTCGCTGAAAACAACAGGCTAATCGGTCAAGCGTTGGGCGTGGGCGGTTGGACGGTAGCGAGGCTTGATCAGCGATGATAGAGAGCAAGCGAAGATATCTAAATTAGTCACGCTCCCTTCAACACCGTCCAACCGCTACTTCTCGGACTTCCAATGCTCCGGCACTTCCTACAATAGAAATACTCTCGAACACAGTTGTTCCTTTCACGATCCTTCATATCGCTGCTTCGGATTGCAGAATACACGAGTTGTGCCTTGTGAGACCACACTTTTCTACATTTGGATCCAGACCAATGTACGACTTCATCGTTGTGGGAGGTAAGGGCTGTGCCACTATTCTGGCGGCAACTTCATCGCTGACCATTATGGCAGCTGGCCCAGCGGGCACCTGCTTAGCAACGCGGCTCGCACGAACACTCAAGGCACCTAAAGTCCTACTAATTGAGGCTGGCCCTGCATCACTTGCACACAACAGAGGCGTGCTCTCCGAGAGATGGACGTCCTTCATGCAATACCCTGCTCAAGATTGGGCATACAAGACCACGCCACAGCAGCACTGTAATGACCGTGAGATGCCACTAGCTCAAGGCAGAGGCCTCGGTGGTGGTACGTTAATCAACATGTGTGTGTGGACGACTGGTCCGAAGGATGACTATGATCGCATGGCCGAAGAAGTTGGCGATGAGGCGTTCAGCTGGGAGAGTAATGTGAAAATGAGGCAGCGCTTTGAAAACATGCAGGAGACGCTGCCTTCACGGTATCATGATCTTGCAACGCTGACATGCGAGTACACGGCACCAGTGGGGCTGTCAGGGTCGAGTGGCCCACAGTCTGGGAAACGCCAATCCTGGAACAGCTAACGGCAGCCCAGGAGTGCGGGTTGGGTCTCAACACTGATATCAACAGCGGTGATCCACTGGGCCATGCATCTGTTCCATCGAGTTCTCGCGGAGGCAACCGAATTAGTGCAAATGGGGCATACTTGGGTGATGGATGTCCAGCAAACCTGGAGATCATCTGCGACAGCCTCTGCTCTCGAGTGGTGACGGAAGGTGGCAAAGCCGTCGGCGTCGAGGTCAATGGTATCATCCGTAAGTCTGCCCATTTCGCGATTCATTCCGTCAACGGCTGACCCCTGCTGTAGACCGGGCATCAAAAGACGTTATTCTCTCGTCAGGTGCCATTGGCTCTCCAAAACTGCTGATGCTTTCTGGGATTGGTCCATCTGAGCACCTTGCCCAGCATAACATACCACCTGTAATGGAGCTGCCGGGCGTAGGACAAGGTCTTGAGGATCACTTTTTCGCAGTACATACGTGGCGAGCCCCAGACTCTGCAAATTGGCCTCCCAAAAAGGCGACCTGGGATGCTCATCGAACAGAGCTACTGAGGAGCCGGAAGTAACGAACCTTTTGGCACTGTCAGTATCGGGTTCTACAAGCTCGAGGAAGTCGAGCGTACCCAGTCGTTTGCGGATCTGCCCGCGCATGTAAGAGCGCATATCCAACGGCCGACAGTGCCCCTCTGGGAGAGCAGCCTGCTTCTACCTCCATTCTCTCCGGACGCAGTGGAAGAGTACTCGTACTTCACCGCAGCAATCATCCTATAGAGTCCACAATCCCGGGGAACTGTCACGTTGTCCAGCTCAGATCCAGCTGCGCCACCACGCATCGATCCCAACTACTTCTCACATGCTTTCGATCGCGAAGTTGCCATTGCAGCTGAGCGACGTCTACAGCGGCAGATTTTGACCAGCCCTCGAATCGCCAGGACACTGGACTACGCATTGCCCCTGAACGCACCGGTCAGCGACGGCGAGCAAGACATTCTGGAATGGTGGAAAGAGAACGGTATGAGCACGTGGCACCCCGCTTGCACCATCAAAATGGGCAGATCATTGCAACACGACCCGACAACGTGCGTGGACAGTGACTTTCGCGTCTATGGAGTCGAATCGCTCAGAGTGGTGGACCTGTCCGTTCTACCGTTTCTGCCCAACTGCCACGTGCAAACGTGGGCTTACTTCATGGGAGAGACAGCTGCTGCGAAGATGATAACAGAGTATGGGCTCGATGACTGAGCGTACAACTCCTAGGGAGCTTTAAAGCAATGACATGGTGGCGTAGTTCCTCTCCTTTGGTCATAAAACTCGCTGTGCTTTCTCCATTTTCATATTACATCTAGTCTACATAACGCAGACATCCAACTCCCCGTGGCGACTCACGCATTGTCGCTTGCAGTCAGAAACTTTGCACCATATCCCAAGTCCTCTCCGAGCTTCTTGCCACCGACATAGAGCGGCTCGCAATCCTGCAGGCAGAAAACCACACGGGCCCATGCAGTAGTGCTCGGATTCCTCCACGCATGTAGCGTGGCACGTTGGATGACGACGTCGCCACGGCGCATCAAAAATATTTTATCATCGGCCAAGAGACATTCAATCTGTCCTTCGAGCACCAGCCCAAAGTCGAGGGACTGTGTTCGATGCATCATGCGGGTATAGCCAGGTGCATAATCGACATAGCGTAAGACCATGCCTCCCTTGCTGACCAGGCCCAAGGGAGATCCCATTTTCTCTTCAAAGTACCGGATATCGGCGTCGTCATTCAGATTGGCAGGAAACTTGTTCGCATATGCAACTGCCATCGGCGCGCGGTCCTTGTCGGTAAAGTTCCACTTAAGGGGAATCCGAGTTTGCAGAATTGATCTGCCAGTCGTTTCCTCGTGGCCAGTGACATAAACGCCTACGCTGGGGAGATGGTCACCCTTGCTCCAGAGGATGGGATCGTATGCCGCGACGACTTCACCGGTGTAGCTTTGCTTGACAATATTGACGAGCCATTGGTTCAGATGTGCCTCTCCTTCAGGTCTCCCCATGTGGCCCACTCCTTCCACCAATCGAAGAACCTTGGGATTGCCGTGGCTGGCGGCAACGTACGTATCTTCGATAGGAAAGATTGTGTCTTCTATCCCGTTGACAAGCAACGTCTGACAACTCGGTTGGGCCAAAATTCCATTGTCCAGCAGACTGAACCGTGCTCTGATGTTGTCGGCCAAAGCGGCGTCAACTGAGCTGTAACCCAGTTTATAAGCAAATGCTTCTGCTATCGCGAAGGGATATTCCCCATTGTCCGCTTTACGAAGCAATTCCGGGGTCAGGGCGTAGTGAGACCAGGCGCCCTGAGCAATTGATGCTAACAGTTGAGATGCGTGTGTATGGGCTAGACGAAGCGCATAATAGCCACCAGTACTGAGCCCTCGGGCGACGATCCTATGAGGGTCTAATCGATATGTGCGCTTGCCTTCATCGGCTATCCAATCCAGAACGCTACAAAACAATCTATCTGGCGATCGCGGATCGTTCCACGCGGCAGGGCAATCGCCCGTACCTGGTATCTCGAGGCATAGCACGGCAATCCCATCTTCCAAGTGCTTGTCGATAGCATCGGTCTGATCGGTACGATAGGCGTCCAGGCCGCAGATGAAGAGAACTACAGGCCAGCCTTGCACTGGTGCATTGCGCGAGGGGACCTGTAGGTATGTCGGGATAGGTCCAGCACCATCCCCTGCTGCTTCGTCTGAGCGACCAAAGGGGATAAGAATCTCTTGCGGAGGGGACGCAAAGTATTTTGCACCGCGGAGGTAAGCTCTTTTGCCTTCCTCCCAAGCTTGCCAGTTCTTGGACGACTCTTTCCGTGTGACAGGAAACCGGGCTATCCGGTACACCGCACTGGCTCGGAGAAAGAGGTCTTTGGCCTTGTCCAACTGTCCGGAGGCCTCTGCTGTTTCAGCATCACTGACAAGGTGCTCGCCGACGGGAAGAAAAGGTGCCGCATATTGGTCTGCATCGAGGAGGATGTCTGTGCTGTCGTTCGATTGCTTGATCAGGTTTTGGAAAATGGGCTCGAAGTCTTCCGATCTGCCGTGAACGAATGGATATTTCGCTGCTCTACATGGTCCCTGCCACTTTGTCTGCCATAAGTAGGAGACTGACTTGTGATGCGGGAACGATTCGCGATTGTCCAGTACGGACTGGACGTGGAACGATTTGGTAGCCATGTGAAGATGCTGTGTGAAGATAGTTCATAAAACAGTAACAAAAATTCCTTCGTCATCACGCCGTCCATCCTCGTGTTTATATGCTCAACATGTCCGAATGTATTACCTGACCTGGGCTTGATGACGATATGTCTTCGACATTGGCTCGCCTAATCGTCCTCATTACATATAGCTGAGATCGGCAAGAGTGGGAGGGCTCAGAAAGTTGGGCAGTCCGACGGATTTTCGATGTCCGTGTTTTGAAGGCTCAGATGTCCGAGCTGACGCTCGTCGACCTGACATCACATTCACAAATCATGGCGTCGCCATCGACGTATTTTGCTTCTCTTACTGCGAGACTGTAGAGCTCGTTGCACGTCGAGGTGATCACTCCGTTTCGAATAGCGAAATTGCAACCTGGATACAACATGCGAAACACAACTCGTCTTCTTAAAGAAACGATGGTGCGGTGTGTTCAATGAATCTGAATGGGAGCGATGTCCAAGTCATTGTAGCACCAGGGGAAGCGCACACATGCAAACAGTGTGTTGTGGGCCGAAAGAACTCGAAGCTCTACTTTTACGATAGAGAGGGTCTTCGTGTCTTCCGCGTCAATCTTGACGGTTCCGGAAGGGAGATCCTCGTGCAGAGAGGTGATTGGGCTAAAGATCCTGATGAGATCACGAAAGATCCACGGAATTGCCCTGTCGGCATTGCCATCTCGGAGCGACTTGCGAAGTACTTCTGGACGCAGAAAAGGCCTTTAACAAAAGGCAGTCAAGGAAGGATCTTCTGCGCAAAGGTGGCTACCCCAGACGGAGCTACAGCGCACACAGATACGATATCGAACTGATTTTGCCGGAGCCTATCGATCTCGAGTTTGACGACGAGGACGGGTCATTATATTGGACTGACCGGGGTGAACCGCCGCTGGGAAATATATTGAACAAGAAACAAATCATCGTCGGACCACGAGCATCGGAACAACTGGTGGGCCGACAGATTCTTGTGCAAGGTTTCGCGGAAGCAATTGGGATAAAGTTCGATCGAAGCAACCATTGCATATGAGTGTCAGATATGGGTGGACACATCTGGCGATGTGACCCTGACAAGCCTGTTTTGAAACGCAAGGTGTACAAAGAGGAGACCAGCTGCTTTACAGGGTCGACAATTGTAAGGTCATGAAGGTGTCGATGTGTCTATTCTATAGAATGCAGAACAGTATTATAGATACGTTACAAGAGTTGGTCGGTCCTTCTGCCCAGTACAGCTCCATAATTGAGACTGATTCGTAAAGATGTGCCTTGGAAGAAGCATATGTAATGGATCAGGATAAAAGTTGGTGCCAGGCTGTCAACGCCATAGTCTTTCGTAAGCGTGGATGATGGCTTCATTCAGGCGACCAAGTCTCGTGGTAGCAAGCCCGTAAAACGTAGACTAAGCTAGACATGTGAATGATGTCAGTTTCGCGGAGACCGGTTTGCATCAGCATGCGCGGTGCCGACTGGAACAATTTTGCGTCTTCATGGGAGCAATTCATGCTTGCTATCAGTCATCAGACTATGGTATGACTATACATTCGGTTCTAGGCGCGGTAATCTTTGCAAGGTTTGCCTCCGCATAGGGACCATCTGTCGCATATGAACTCTCTAGCTCTCACCGCATGCTATGAAACCTGCATTAGTCTTCTTCAAGACACGCCTTCAGTTTTATCGACTCTTCCTAGATGCTGGGCAAACCATTCGAGAGCAAGTCTGTACCCTCGTTCGTACTGTCGCCTTGGTCGCTCCTCATCGAGTTGGGCCCTGAATTCCGAGTCAGTGGAAAACCCTTGAACAGGATGATCGATGCGAAGGAGAATCATGATATATACCTTGCTGACATCCACCCGTGCAGCTCGTCGAACTTCTCCACCTTCTTCTCACCTCTCAAGTTGTCGAGGTAGCTCTGCACAAGTTCAGGATCCTCTGCCTTCGACGGTAGTAATAGAGTCGGTACAGTGATAGTCTTAGCATCTGCAGGATCTAGGCGCGATGGTGACGTGTGAACTGCAACACTGAGTAAGGAGTCTCGACCCTTGGCCGTAATCTGGCCGAGCCCTTTTGAGCCCCAGCAGAATCCTATACCAGCCCAGTGTGTCACATCTGCATACTGCTTGTCATGATGCAGCGTAGACACGGTCTCGCTAATGCGAATCATCATGGCATCCGAGGTGATGATCTTAAGCAAGTCTTGCAAGGGCTTTGGGTCTGCACCAGGCACGAACCATTCATGCTTTCCGACATTCTCAGGGCCGATGAAGTCCGGTACGAAAACAAGGTAGGGCTCTACACCCTGCGTAGCGAGGATGTCCGCGCCCTGCAACGTGGGAGGGCTGTATCCAAACAGGTCGTAGATCTGGACGATGGCCTTTTTGGCCGTACGATCACCCGTCACGTCTGGACACGAGAGATGTCAAAGTCAGCTCCTCTAATTGCTGGAAGTTATGGCTGACCTTGTTGCAGCTACCCTTACTCACACGTTTTGACGCCGTTGATCTCGGTCCATGTACCTTGCGCAGAATAATCGCCGAAGACTGCCGCCGGTGTAGTACAACAAGCTTGGGAGTGTTGACTTGTCATCTTGTTGTGATATGGTATGGGACTCACGCTACCAATAGGCGAGGAACAGTGATAGTCTATAGGAGTATCCTACTGAGCCATCTCTCATGATATATCGATAATGATTAGTCCCACGGACCGCAAAAAGGCGCCTGAAAGTATGTACGCGTGTGGGGCGCGGACTTTGATCTCCGAGCGCACGTTTAGTTGTTCCGAAGTGACGGCAATCAGCGCTCGCATACACTGATTATGTACGGAGGCGTTAAATCCGTCCGTTCCGTTGATGAGGGCAGAGACAACGGAACAGGTCAGAGCTGAAGGGCCAGTGTAACCTCTCGTGATGCTCAGGGGACACGGCCTTCCGCCGTGGAGTGCGAAGACATGACGTCTGGATGAAGTCGCAAAGCAGTCCATAGACTGCCTTTGCGATGGGTTGATAGCGGTACATCGCATAACTGTGGACTATGTAATTCTAAGGCTTCAAGCGGTTCGTGTCTTGAGAAAGCAGGCAGAAACATGCTGGACCAAGACAAGCGTTAACACTGTGTGCGTTTCTCAGTACATATTCTTTGTCGAATAAATCAACCTTCCTAGCTAAAGACAGCAAAACTAAGGCTGATATGGTGGTGCGATCCCTTCCTCAACGGCTTTGATCTGTAGCGCAACGATCCGTGAAAAATACCTGCAATAGCCAAAATTGGTGCCCATGAACCAGAAACCAGGCTGGCCAGAGTGCTTCCAGATTGTCCGCATCTCCCCCTCCTCATCGAAACCCCAGACATCCCCTACACGATCGGCCACTTTGTCGCCAAAGATGGCCCTGGTCTGCGAGCGCATGTTCTGGAAGCCGGTCGCGAACACGATTTCGTCAGCCTCCGAGACCGATCCATCATCAAATTGAATCCCATTAGGTAGGATACTGCTGATGGATGTGCCCTGCTTCAACTTGATCTTGCCATCGATGACCAGCTGGCTAGCACCAACGTCGACATAATAGCCACCGCCGCGGTGTAGGTATTTGAGAGTATAGCCGGCATCGTCGACGCCTTCGTCGGTCTTGAAGCCCACCTTTGCCAAGCCGTCCAAAAGCACTTTATCGTGCTCACACTGCAGCTGACAAATTTTTGCCTGCTGCGTCTTGAACAGCTCCATGGGTAGGCCCCATACAAGTAGATCGGAATCCTCGACCGGCGGACCATTTTCGACGAATAACCGATTTAGGCCAACTGTGTTCCTGAACTTGGAAGACAGAACCAAGGTGGAGCTGCGCTGAACCATCTGCACGTCATAGCCCTGTTCGTAATAATCTTGGGCGATGTCATGAGCTGAATTGCTAGATCCCACTACGACAGCCTTTTTCCCCTGCCCGTTTGGTTGGGCGCTGGTAAACCCAGTACTGTGCAAGATTTGGCCCTTGAATGTGTTCATGCCTTTGATTGTAGGCATGTGCTTTGGGCCAGCATGTCCGGTGGCCTGGACCACGTGCTTCGGATGGAGCACGCGAGTTTCGACGGCGCCGTCTTTTCTGCGGCGTTCCAAAACGATGTCCCATCGTCGCTTAATCTCGTCCCAAGTACTATAAACCACCTTGGTCTCGACCCATACATTGAGCTCAAGTAGCTTGACGTAGGACTCGAAGAACTCAGCCAGCTTGTCTTTGGAAGTGAAGATTGGCCACTGCGGCGGGAATTCGAGGTATGGCATTCGATTCATCCAAACGGGATCATGAAGTACGAGCTGTCGATAACGAGAGCGCCAATTGTCGCCGATCTGGCTCTCTTGGTCGATGATCAAAGTGTCCACATCAAGTGCTCTGAGACGCGCCGCGGTGGTCAGCCCGCTCTGACCTGCGCCTGATGCCACGGTAGCTTAGTAAACCTTCGTGCTCTTCTCTCTCAAGGGGGCTGTAGGGAGTTTGCGGATGACTTACCAACAATGAGCACAGTTGGGTCGTGGTCTCTGTATTCAAGGCTTGCGGTACGCCTGTCTAGCCAGTTCAGACGTCCGAGATTCTCGCCATGATAAGCACCATTGGGACGTCGTTCGAACACTTGCTCCTTATGACCTTCAAGCTCTTGCAATGTAGTAGACACAGTAAAGAACTTCCATTGACAGTCCCGTTCGGCCAACTTGATCACACCTCTGCCCGAGCCGAAAGTGGTGGAGACTGTGACGAAGAATTCGATACCAGAAACAGATGATGCGGAGGTGTAGATGCCATCAATTGGTCCTTGCTGTTAAAGGAGCAGTACTGAGCGCACGTGCACACGCTAGTGCAGGAGATCAAAAAGGGTCTCTAGGCGCAGGTTGTACTTAGACTTCTACAACACACTTACTCTTTCTTGCTGCCACTGCGTTCGACATATTTCAACAGGTTATGAGCCCGGCTCTGCGCTCTAATCTATGACCGTGTCGCATATATCCAATCTTTATAAGATGCAACACTACGAGACTGCGATAAGAATCTCGATGCCATAGGCGACACGGCCCTGAGCGATTTCTGCCTTTTCGACGCACTCGAAACCATCACCAATCGAAAGAGCAACATCAATTCTGTGCTCCCTCTATCTAACTCTCTGCCTCGGCTGTTTCCTGGGAGGGAACCAGAAAAAGGGTCCAGGGATTGCAGATCCTAACAGCTTCAAAAATGATGCCCAATCCGACGACCTTTTGCAAGTTTTTGAAAGCATAGCTAACCATCTTGTAGCAGGATCCCCAACGACTCCCAAGGCAGCTTGAGGACACCGCCAGCTGAACACTGAACCTCTGAGTCATGTTCTTTGTTGGGCAGCATAGTCACCTGAAACAACTCTCCATATATATTCGGCGCTGAGCAACAACAATCAGAGCGTTCTGGATTAGCCAACAACAGCCAAAGCGAAATGCAGGCGTTGGGCTACAATGATCGGAGCGTTCCAGATCAGCCAACTATAGCCAAAGCAAAATGCAGATGTTGGGCTACAATGATCGGAGCGTTCCAGATCAGCCAATAACAGCCAAAGCGAACAGTAGGGCGAGCGGTAGGGCGAGCAAGCTAGGGTATCCCTATCTTTGCCGTAACCACAACAGCCAAAGCGAACTGCAGACGCTGAGCAACGATGGTTGGAATGTTTTTCTATCTATTATGGCTTCCACCAAAGAAGATACTATCGAGCTGCTCACCGACCCCGAGCAATGGCCTGTTTGGATCAAGAAGATCACTAACAAGCTCCTCATCAGGGATACAATCACGTGTTGCAAGCCAAGCCAACCCGCCAGGTCGGTGATGAGGAAGCTGCATTGGCAAAACGTGTCGACAAGTGGACTGAAGACCGCATCAAAGCCTATGCTGAGGTTGACAACGTCTGCGGCGACATAGCCAGCAGCAAGCTGGACCTCGCTAAGAAAGACGACAAGACAGTGCAACAGACACTCGAAGATCTCAAGACCCATTTCAAGGGCAACACGACTAACATCTACCGTCGTGCAAAGGCAAAGTTGCTCCAGATCAGCATTGCAGATTTCGACAACAACCTAGCAAGCTCGGGCAAGAAATTAGAAGCTGTGGGACGACATCAAGAGACTCAGCTCGACTGGCGACGCTGCATCAGTAAATGAATCCGACCCAGGGGAGCCCTTTGTTGTCGACTGTTTTTTGATTGCACTTGGCGAATCGTACCAGCCCTTCATTGTGGCCTACTTCCTCCAGCATTCCTTACTGGTGGAAGAGGGCAAGACAAAAGCCACTTTGGTCGAAGCTATTGCGGCAGCATCAAACTTCAAACCAGTCGGATCAACCGAGGTCTTTTACAACAGTCACCGCAACAACAACCCCAACAAAGATAGCTATAGCGGCGACAAGCCTCGATGGCCAGAGTGCCCACATTGCAAGAAGCATCACAATCCAAAGGTCTGCTGGTTCAGGATCCACACAAGGCACCACCGTGGTTTCCAAAGCAAGGCAACAGGAAGCGTCAGCGTGCGGACAGCGAAGAAGATGACCAAGGCATTAGCGTGATGGGCATGCAAAGAACGCAGAAGAGGCTCCTTTGGACAAACACGCCCCTTCGCACGCCTCATCTGACTGGGCACCAATGCCTAGGTACAACATGGCCGCTGTGACAGACCCACACAACCTGTACAACGTATGGATCCTCGACTCAGGCGCAAACGGCCACCTTATCGGCAGAAAGGATGTGTTTATTGACCTCAAACCTGTCATTGGATCTACCTCGCGTGGCATTGGCGGCACTGAAATTACACCAATCAGTATTGGCACCATACAGCTACTTTGCAGGGTTCACGGCGGCAAGACACGCCTGCTTAGGGTTCCTGATGTTCACTACGCTCCAAATGTTGGCGCTAATCTGCTCTCCCTCGGCAGGCTCTGGGACAGCATTGATGGCATCCGGAAGAAGCCAAGTGGCCTCGCTATTGTCCAGGGCAAATACGAGTTCTCAGCGACATACAAGAGTGGCCTGCTGGCCCTTGATATCTGACTAGCCGACGATCTCGACGCCTACACCGCCTACAGTACAAAGTCGCGGCTATGGCATGAACGGATGGGCCATTTGAGCGACGACAGCCTTAACAAGCTGTTTGACATGGTAGATGGCATGCACCACTTCAAGCCGGATGGCGACTGTCGCTGTAAAGGCTGTGTTAAGGGCAGGATGAAGTCAAGACCGCACCGGGGTCAGATACGTCAGGGCCACCACACGAACGATGTTATCCACTCAGATATCGCTGGCCCAGTGGATCCTCCAGGCTTCGATGGATCACGCTATTTCATCACTGTTTTGGACGGCTATGACCACTGCGCAGAGGTCGTGCCACTACGACAGCGCTCTGAAGGACCTAGCACGCTGATCAACTATATGCTCCGTAATGTCCGGCCAGAGCTGCCCTTCCGGCACATTCACTTCGACAGGGCCGGTGAGAACCGATCAAACGAGCTGGCAGCATTTGCCTACGACCACGGCATTATCCTTGAATACACGGACACAGAGCAACATCAAGCTAACGGATATGCTGAGGTCCTCAACAACAAACTCGAGGATCGACTAATGCCAACAATGCTAACAGCTGGCCTGGATCCGAGATACTGGCCTCAGGTGTTGCAGTTTGGCATTGCCTACCTCCGTGACCGCTCTCCACATGCCCGACTGGACTGCACGCCGTATGAGAAGCGTACAGGCCTGCGCCCAAACCTTGCCAACGTCCGCAAGATTGGCAGTGTTGCTATCATGTTGAAGCCGTCAGCAAAGCGGAAGCGGCATGTTGTTGCTCAAGCCAAGACAGAAGACGCACAGTTGCTCGGTTTCAAAAGCAACTCTACTTACATTGTCACGACTGGCTCCACTAGCTGGACGGAACGTACGAATCTCGTGTTTAGCGAACAGTGTGGCCCTGCGCCACCTACAAAAGAACCTGAGACTGCCGAGTCAGGGGGGCACGATATCGAGACTCAGACAGTCTCAGACACAGAGAGCGAGGATACAACAACGCCAGCTCCTCCGGACCCTCCAAGACAACAACAGCGCCGCCTGTATGACTGGCAACCCGTCACGCCTGAAGAAGAGCAACAACCCCATGACCTTGGCGCAAGACTGGACGAGAGCCATATTATCGAAGGAAAGCGACTACGCAAGACCAAGCAATTCCACATGGTATTCCATGCAGTTATGGCATTCAATCTCGCAAACCAGTACGCCGACTGGATCCTCAATGAGCCACGCACTATCGAAGAAGCTCAGGCAAGGTTTGACTGGTCCAAATGGAACAAAGCGACTGATGCCGAGTACGAATCATTGCGCAAGAACAAGACTTGGCGACTGAAGAAACGCTCGCTGATTAATGGAAAGATACTCAAAGGGAAGTGGGTCTTTAAGATCAAACTCAACGCCGATGGATCAATCAACAAGTAAAGGCCCGCTGGGTAGTACGTGGATTCGAGCAACAAGAGGGCAGTGACTACAACGAGGTCTTTGCACCAACCGTGAAGCCTATGAGCTACAAGATTTTGTTTGCTCTATCGGCTGCACGAGGATGGCGAATTGATCAAATGGACGTCAACACAGCTTTCCTTTACGGCAAT
Organism: Nothophaeocryptopus gaeumannii; assembly: GCA_031771865.1. Taxonomy (NCBI): domain Eukaryota; kingdom Fungi; phylum Ascomycota; class Dothideomycetes; order Mycosphaerellales; family Mycosphaerellaceae; genus Nothophaeocryptopus; species Nothophaeocryptopus gaeumannii. The sequence goes on from JASISA010000002.1 coordinate 1,008,763, forward strand.
ATTGACGAAGAAGTGTACGTCGAACAACCACACGGCTACGAAGAAGGCGACGACATGGTCTGCTCGCTTCTGAAGGCGTTATATGGTCTCAAGCAATCACCTCGGATCTGGTACAAGACGCTGTCTGAGTTCCTTGTTTCCATCGGTTTCACTGCGCTGGCTTCCGACATGGCAGTGTTTGTCAAAGGGAGTACCATTGTGGCAGTCTATGTAGACGACTTGCTCGTTATTGGACCGGATGATGCTCAAATCGAGGAAACCAAAGGTGCCCTGAGCAGGCGGTTCAATATGACTGATCTCGGGCCCTGCTACTCTTATCTTGGCATGACAGTAAGGCGTGACTGGAAGAAACGCACCATTTGTCTCGGACAGAGAGCTTACATTCAGCGCTTCTTGGAACAGCACGGGTTCTGGAGTGATGGGCGTGTAGGTACAACAGACACGCCTATGATGACTACCAACAAATGGAACCTGCACCAGACGGCTACCAAGCACCTGATGAACTACGCCAGCGATATCAAAGCGCTGTTGGATCGCTGATGTACGCTATGCTTGAACGAGGCCAGACATCGCCTACGCAGTCTCGGTTGTGAGCCGTTTTCAGCAAATCAACTGAGGAACACTGGACAGCAGTTAAGCGAATTATGCGGTACCTCCGGGCACGATAGATTACGAGCTAGTCTTCAACGACCACTTTGGCAAGCTCACTGGGTTCACCGATGCCAGCTGGGGTGACGACGCATCAAAAAGATCAACATCAGGCTATCTGTTCAGTATCGGCAGTGCCGTGATATCTTGGCAATCAAAGCGTCAGCCAACGGTGGCATTGTCAACCTGTGAAGCCGAGCTTGTCGGACAGACACAAGCGGCTAAAGGAAGCGATATGGCTGCAAGACTTACTCCGAGAGCTTGGGCACGAACAGCTTGGCGCCACTGTGATCTATGGTGACAATGCCGGAGCAGTTGCACTCAGCCGAAACCCTCGATATCACAGCCGTACAAAACATATCGGCATTCAGCACGCCTGGCAACGCGAGAAGGTTGACGAGGGCGTCATTGACGTTCAGTGGATTGAGACCAAGAAGCAGACAGCAGATGGTCTAACCAAACCCCCTACCAAAAGAGGCATTCGCTGGGTTCAGACATTCACTTGGGCTAAGAAAGGCTACCATGTGGTCAGACGTTCGAAGCCTACTATTGGCCAGTAGTGGACGCGCAGCAACATCCAAGATGGAAAGGGCAGAAGCGCATGGTCCAGCAGCGGTCAGTTGGGGAAAGGACGACGGTCGAGGTAAGAGCCTGAGGCAACAAGAGAAGTCATTCATTTACAAGCCGGTATGCCGAGCGAGGGGGGATGTTAAAGGAGCAGTACTGAGCGCACGTGCACACGCTAGTGCAGGAGATCAAAAAGGGTCTCTAGGCGCAGGTTGTACTTAGACTTCTACAACACACTTACTCTTTCTTGCTGCCACTGCGTTCGACATATTTCAACACTTGCTTAGGGGCTCGAAATGATGTCGATGAATCGATCTGAAGAGACTTCAAGGTGGCGCTTTTGCCGACAAAATTGGCGAGCTTTTGACTTCCTTTCAGTGTGCGAAGATCCCAGGAGCAACAAGGATGGTCTCGCCAGTAGCTATTGCCATGGAAGAGAGCTTCGATCGCGGATGCGTCATGGTTGCCAATGGCCTCGTTCAAAGCCTCCACTAGGCGCGATGAAATTGCATTGGCGTCGCTTTTCGATGACGAAGAGGGCGGGAAGATACCAAGCGGAATTCGGTATGAGCCAGGAACAATGCGGTCTTTCGAAGACGCATGGATTTCAGGAGAATCCAAAGTAGTGTCATTCTTGACCTTTGCAGCTGAGATATCATGGATGTCATTAGGAATAACAGCTGTGGTTTCGACGCTTCCTGTGTCTTTGGCCTGGAGGGTAGGAACCTTGATCGGCCCTTCTACTCCTTGATGAAAATGGTGGTAGTTCGAAGTCAGGATCGATGTCATCTTTACAGGTGATAATGCGGCGTGCATGAGGGATGCAGTTCAATACCACTATCGACAACAGAAGTCATATTAGTATAGTATCTATGGCTTTGCGGCTTTCCTTCTGGTTGTGAGAACGGGCTTCTATCGGACTTGTTTAAGCACGGAAGTGTCATGTCCGGGCTGTTACCACCTTCTATGTCCGAGTTTAGCACTCACCTGACCGGACAGGCGTACCGTCGTTGCTGGTGACCACTCCGGAAACTTACTACGTAAGCATATCCCCTCTCAATGTGGCGCCAGGCTGTTGACCTTCCAAGGTTTATGTATTAAACGTCTGTGTGTAAACGATGTCCAGGTCTCTGTTGCCTCTGCAACATTTTCTTTGCCGTTCTGACGCTGAACTGTGCATGTACATTGTTCTTCTAAGAGCTGAGATCAAATAACATTTGACGGCAGCAGAAACGGTGGCGTGCTAGTCGACATGTCAGAAAAGAACTGCGAAGAGGACCAGACGGATTTCAAGCATGAACGAGTTTTCGAAGAAATCACTGAGGACCCGATATTGACGGCGCAGGTGACAAGGAAGTTGGATGGCAAGCAGTAACTATCATGCAGTTGTGGCTCCAGTCTGCTGACCATTTGCGACAACTGTAGCCCATATCTTACCCTGGGTTTTCTTATTGTGGCTCTTGGCTTTCATTGACCGCTCAAACATCGGTGCGAGGGCTTGTTGGAATGCACCGACTGAAAGTGGTAGCTCGCTTACACAGAAACAGGCAACGCGAAGATCGATGGGCTCGTGACCGATCTGCATCTCGAGGGCAACAGGTACAATGTGGCACTTACAGTGTTCTACATACTATACGTCCTGGTCGACATTCCTTCCAACATTCTTCTGAAGAAAATTGGAGGTGGAAACTATCTACCACTGTTGGCCTTAGCATTTGGCATTCTGGCAAGTTGGCAAAGGCTGTGCAAAGTCCCATTACACCAAATCTAACGTGTTTAGGGAACCTGCATGGGTGCTGTAAAAAGCTTTGGCGGGCTTGTTGCTTGTCGAATGTTGCTTGGGGCATGTGAGGGCGGCATGTTTGGCGGTGTCATCCTCTACTTATCCATGTTCTACCGAAGACACCAGTTGATGTTCAGGTACGTGTTTCCTACAGAGTGCCTTGTTGAATCTTCGGCTGAGTAGCTACACAAGGCTCGGAGTTTTCTATTGCGCAGCCCCGTTGTCAGGGGCCTTTGGCGGCTTGCTGGCCACAGGCTTAGTACAAATCCGCTTCCATGGATACAACGGCTGGCCCGGGATCTTCTTCGTGGAAGGCTCCATTACGATCTGCGTGGCGCTGATGGCCTTAGCATGTCTTCCGCACACTCCAAGTCAGGCTAAGTTTCTTTCGGAACAAGAGCAAGCTTACACCGTCCATCTACTCCGGGTCGATTTGGAAGGAGCGACGCAGTCGGGATCGATCGAAGAAGAACACTTCCGCTGGATTGACATGAGCACAGCTCTGCTCAACATCAGTAAGTCCCCAAGTCCGAGCCCAAGCCTTCTTAGCCCAGACTGATCGCTGACTGGATTAGACACACTCGCAATGTCTCTGAACTTCTTCCTTATCCTGATCCCCATCTACTCCTACTCTCTTTTCTTGCCCAGCATCATTTCTGCGCTGGGATACCATGCAGTTCAAGCTCAGCTATTTACGGTCCCGCCTAATTGCCTCGCATTCTTGGTCCTCATACTGGCAGCGTACATCTCGGACAGAATCAAAATGCGAGGACCGGTGATTGCTACATGTCTCTTGACTGCCGCAATAGGTTACATCATGCTCATAGCGTCGCATGAGCCCGGTGTCAAGTATGCTGGTACCTTCTTCGTCGCAGTCGGTGCGTTTCCGTGTTCACCCTTAGCCGTGGCATGGTTGAGTAACAATCTGGCTCTCCACTACGTCCGGGCGGTCGGGCTCGGCTTCCAAGTGGCATTTGGCAATTGTGGAGCGTTTGTTGCGACGTGAGTGGTGTCTGCCCCGTTTGGAGCAATGTTGTCCGCCGCTGATACTTCAATGGCCTTTAGGTTCGCATATTTGGCTCAGGATGCACCACAGTACATCACGGGCCATGCTATCAGTCTTGGGGCGATCGGTATCAGTCTCATCTTGACCATGAGCACTATGGCATATTTTCATTGGAAAAACACGACCAAAGATCGGTTCGGGGGACCGACTTCGAGCGAATCGGGAATTAGCCATGCAGCGTTCCGCTACACCTTGTAGGATATGAGAACTAGACTGCGCAGGTGCTATCTAACAAGTGCAGGTCATTGACTGCAGCATGTTGGCAGCTGGGATTCTCAGATAGTGAAGTGTCTGTGCTGATTGAGGAATCATGAATCTCAGGCTTGCGAAATCTTTCGAACTGCTATCCTCTCACACTCGTGGCTTCGTCGGCCCTTTCCTTTTGTGTTACCAATCCGAAAATCTACCGTTGCAATGACGTTACAGAGTACGAGAAGACCGGAGCTCCAGCGCAGCATTGCTTTCGTTGGCAAATTAGTTGTGTCCCAGCCACCCCCAACAATGTTCTCAATAGCCGCAAGATCTCGTGACTTAAATGCAGCGCGCGGACCGGTGAACCACAGACTGGATCATCAATCAAGATTTGGCAGAGCTAAGGACGGCGCAGCCCTCCAATCTCGTGGAAATTGAGTCCGCGAGGGATGGTGGGATCGGCGGTTCTGTCAGGGAGCCATGCGTTTGTTTTGACTCTCCTTCATCACCCCATTCTCAGCTCACCTTAACACCGAACTCATGCCTGAGCTAGATGATGAAAGCGCGAAGCGGAAACTCTGCTAGAGTCGTAGGCTGCATAGAAACCCAAGACAAAGACTGCATCGCTTATTACCATGGAATGGAAGTGCAGTATTCATATACGACAACTATAGCCTCTAGAACTGTGAGCTCTTTACAGCAGAGCGATGATTCCCAAGAAAATCGTACTAACGAGTCCTGCTGCCGCTGTGACAACCGCTGCACTACCAGTGCTACTCGTAATGTTTCCTCCGGTCCCTGTGATTCCGCCAGACGAGTTGGCTGAGGCGGTCGGGGCGGAAGAAGGACCACTCGTTACCGCCAGGCCATTCCCACCGGGGTATTGTCCGCCTGGTGGCGCGATGAAGTTGCTTGGCACAGATGTTTGATTGCTCACATAGAACCACTCCGCCGCAACTGGGCTTCCCAACCCCGTATCCGAAATGAAATTCGTCAGGTTGAAGGCCGTGTGATTTGCATTACTAATGCCGGCCCACTGTGGAGGGATGCTGAAGTTTGGAGGTTGATGGAACGCGTAGAGGATGTAGCGATGAGCACTGGAGCTGGAGGCCGGAGCAGGTCGATGGTAGCTGACGAGAGGAGCAGTGTTATTGATCAGTGTTCGAGTGCCGTTGGTGGTGTTGACTTGAGTCATGCTACTCTGGAACCATTGAATAACATAGCGGGTGGTTGGACTTTGAGGAGTCGGGGCGTCAGGGTCGATGAAGATGATTGTATATTGCCCATGATAGTCGGCTAAGGAGCTGTAGGTGCTTGTGTCTAAGCTAAGGATTGGAACTTGCGCTAGAATGTCGACGCCGTAGAGGGCCCCTCCTTGAGCAACGACATTGGAGCCTGGGAAGCGGACCGTAAGAGCTGTGCTGTTGGGTGCTGTAGGAAGTCCAAAGGAAGCCGGCGGGATGGCCAGGGCAGGGACAATCAATGAAAGGCCGAAGGAGCTGCAGAATAAGATCATAGTGACCGGCAACGAGAATGGACAAGTCACTCTAGGTACGCATGATGAGGAGTGGCCTTGTTATAGTCCTGGTTGACTCAGGCTGTGGACAGGGGGGTTGACTTAGCATCGCACCGCAGCAGCGTTCCTTGCAGCGTGCATACGTGGGTTGACTTTCTCGCTTCGTATGACAGAACAGGGTCTGCGAACCGTCAGCCTGGTTGTGCTTACTAAGGAGGCTATGAGTAGTATCAAGGGTCGCTTGAGGTGCTATACGGAACACATGACGAGCGACGAGCTATCGAGGCGGTTGAGCACGGCCAAGACCCGCGAATGAACTGACTGATTGATAGATTGAGTCCAATTCAGTCCCAGTCGAAAATACCAGCGGCTATGTCCATGAAAGAGAGATTCTGGCCAACGGCTCACGTCTTCCGCAACTCTACCCTCAAGAAAGTGCCTCACTTCGGATCTTGCAACGTTGTGTAGTCGGACAAAAGTTCTAGCGTCCCCACGGACAATTAGGATCCGAGGTACCTAGCTCCTTCCCGTTTAGGAAAAAGTCATGAAGTCCGGATGTCCGATCTCCACGGACATGGGGCTGCAAATACAGTTCAAAGGCGGATACCTGCCGCCGTAGGTAATCGGTAACTTTTTTCGTAATCCTCTGCCCAGGTTTCTGTAGTGGTTCCGCTTGGAGCATGTCAGATCGGACATGCTGTTGCGAGACCACATGCGGCCAAGCCTTTCCGCGAATGTGCCCCCTGGGCTGTCGTGCTGTTAGCAGTGCGTTGCGCGTTTTGCATACGGCCCTAGCTGCCAGTGTGCGTAGGCTGTGCAAACGACTGCTAGCTACGCGGAACTTGACGTCAGAGAACCTGCTGTGGGATCAGCTATGTCAAGGGGCTTTGGTGAGAACAAGCAGCGAAGCTCAGCAGATCAGTCCTGCAGTTGATCAAATTGATCAAGATTTATACATTGACGTTGCACAAGGCATACGCCTTCTACGAGTGTTTGAGAAGGCAGTGCACACAATCGGAACCTGCCATGCTCAGGAGCAAGAAACCCTTTGGTAGATGATTGCGCAGTCGACTACGCAGCCCATTTACTCGACTCTCCAAACGTCATAAACAGCCTGGATCGTTTCACTCGTCTTCTGCTTGTACGCAGACGCTTACGGCTTACCATGCTGCGAAACAAGGAGGATCGGCTGGATGCTCAGTGCTCCTCTTCTACAATGAGTGTTGATTCGACGATTACCGAGTGCGATGTTTGAGACCAGCCGAACTAAAGGAAACCTCATCGGTTGATCTTCTGCTGAATGAGAACCTACCATGCGTTCGAGCGCGAGATCCTGTGCACGAAGCGTCTGTGGTACCCGACGAAAAGAAATTTCCCGAACGAGGATCGTCCATAGTTCTGGTCGGAAGTGAAGAGCTTAAGTATGAACGTAGTTGACATGCTTAAATAGCAGGAGAGAATATGGACGCAACAATAATAGAAAGCTGCAACTTTCTTACGCAATATTCATTTACGTTCTTGCGAAGAGTTATGATGACTTTAGAAGTTCAAGACAGTGCCCGCAACAGTCAATCAGGCTATGAGTTGACGTAAAGTTCGCCCGAGGCCTGAGCAAGAGGCGGCTTAGGACTGACTGAGCGACTAAAAAGCTCAGTCATTCAGTCGATTCTCTGCGAATTTTTGGAGGTGGAAAGCCTCAACGTTGCACTTCCTTACAGAAAATCTATTTGCAAAATTGACGGAGTAACGAATCTGTCTGTCGATCCTATCGACTATCCGAGAACCAGGTTGACGGTTACGAAAACTGGTTCAAGATCTTGCTCGAAATTCCTTTACTGCGCTATAGTACAGCAAACTTGGACATACGAGTCTTCTCCGGAAATGTACTTCGCACCTCTCTACTCGAAACCCCTCAGCTCCGAAAACAAGCTTTTATATTGCTCGAACAATACACAAGTTAATATCGTTGGCGGCCCTAGCCTACCGAACGCGGCGGTCCAAACCCTTGATACGCTGTCCACGCCATGCTTAACGCGGTTTGCGGCGGAAGGCGTAGATCGATCTTGCATCTTCTGCACACAAGTAGCGACTGTAGCAGCCATCATGCCCGCCACTATCGACGCTACGGAATGCGTACGCAGACTGTCTGGCATGTGAAGCTGCTCTAGTAGTTGTTGTTTGCAACTGTCATATGTGCCTAATTGTGCTGCCGTCATGACGCCACCATTGACGCCGGCTCTGAGCATGCCTCGAAACAGCCTTATTGCATCATGATGTCCAGTCATCGTAGGTATTCCAGAGTGGACGGCATCGCATTGGCTACGATACGGCTTGCTCTGTCGCCATGCGTCGAGGATATCAGCAGGGATGCCAGCGATGCCACCAGCGAAGCCAGAGACTGCGGCCATCGTCATCAGAGCTGCGGTAGAGGACCCACGGTCTGTCCGGGCGGCATCCTTCAGCCCGCCGTACACGGCGAAACGTGTTGTTCCGAATGTACTCTGCCGAAGCAGAGAGATCGAGAGCTGCATGACGACAGATTAACGTAAGGACATAGAGCAAAGGAGACAGACAGACAGAGACGCACACCTCGATACATTCCACTAGCGCGGAACACCGGACCGAACTCATTCTTCACGGAATGTCTCCTCGAAGCGGCTATGAGTACTCGATGTTGTGAGCGAGATCCTAGAGTGTAAACTCCTAGATTTACACTCACCTTCATTCAGCGGCTGTAGCAAGCAAGCCGTTGTACAACTTGCCAAACCGCCCAGCCAAAGAGGGTAGGCCACCTGGGCGTCGCGACCCTGCATATCCCCCATTCCCACGCCGTGTTCACTTCCCATTTTTGGGTCAATGCAGACGGCGGCAGCGGCTAGCAGCAGAGATTGATGCCGTAGGAGTAGAGATTCTTTTCGAAGGTGACCCATTTACTTAGGCGAGCCTTTGCTCAGCGGGAATAAGACAGTCAAGCGTGGGGGCCCAGTCTTCGGAACTGCGGAAAAGCGCCCACTGATAGCTCCGTGAATACCGCTGCGCTCGGACGTTGCAGTGCCGAAGCCATCTGCATCCAGGTCCACGTGATTGTGCATGTTCAGTTTGAGCATTTACTACGCAAGTCTCTTTACCAAGTATCCTAGTGTTGGAAGAAGAATGTATCTGGCACGCGAGAAAGCATACTTTGACGAAGGTGAGAACGATCGAAGCTATGAAGACGTGGACCTTGACGCCGAAGTAGCATAGGTGAAATCAAAGGCAACATCACGCGAAGGTTGTGAGACAACAGCTCTGCGTGTGCTAGGTTTTGGACTTATGCTTTCATCAATTAGTGAACAGGCCGAACATGGTATCGTCCATCGGGAAAGAGTCTTCTGTGAGAGAGCCGGCCCAAGTTTCGAGCCAGGCATCCATGTCAGAGATCGACGTGTCTGTAACTTCTATCTGGTCCAGTACCGCAGCGCCACGCGGATGAGATGAAGGCATGCCATTGTTCATATCTGGCTCGCCATCCTCGATATGCTGAGCGACCTTTTTGATCTGGCGTATGAGCGATTTGAGAACAGCGAAAGGCTTCCTGAGCCCACGCTCGTTGCTGGGCTGATGGTTTGACAGCGCTATCCAGAAAAAATGAATGCATTCGACGTAATGATCATCATCCTCATGCGCATGCTTCAAGAGGATGAGCACCGCGCTATATGCCGCGTAGAAGAGACCGTACTCGGCATTGCGGAAAGTAAAAGCCTTGTAGTATGCTTCCAGAAACTTCCAGATTTGGAACGCGGCGTTAAGGCAATCAGTTCGCCCTCGTTCGTCCTCGGTGCCGTCTGTGGCGGAGTCCGATGTGATGCGATTGAGAAATGCCTGTTCGACCAAGATGACCAAGGTCCAGTAAGTAGCACTGGTACTGTCAGTGACGGTGAACCCACGGAAAGTCTAAGAAATACTTGCTGAAGTGAGATTTGATGTGGAGGTGGAGTAGGGTCTGTGGCGGGCTCGTAACGCAAGTGCGCAGGTAGAGTCGCTTGCCATTGAGCCAATTGCTCCCTTACATCAGCCCTTTGGAGAAAGAGCGTTAGTAGAGGCGTCTTTGCGGTCTGTACTGAGTAGAAGCAGTCTACAATCTGTTCCATAATCTTCGTCAATCGGACCATGCCTTGAAAAGTACTGACTGCGTAGCTGGGGCGTCCATGGTATATTGGCTGTTGAGACTGATATCCAGGGTCCGCATACGGTCGCCACACTTCCAGCTCTTCGAATGAATCCATGTAATCCCGCGGCGTGTTGCTCTCTGATACACGAAGTGCCGGTGGCCGGCCCAAGAAGAGGGATTGCATTTTGTCGCAGGCGTATGCTCCCCAGTATAGACGCCTCCTCAACTCGACATCCGTAGGCGACAGATCGGACTCCACTCCGAGCGTAGAAGAACCGGGAGCTTCGAGATGGCACCCAAGATCGAACAGCATTCGGTACGCCATGCCACAGTATACCCAAGCAGGGCTTTGCAGACCGTTGGGTACCAAACATGCGCCGGTAATCAGTAATGCAGCCACAGTGGGAATAGTTGGCTGATCGATGTAGTCGGCAAGTAAGGCCTTGAAGCGACTATAGAAGGGCATGCCTTTGCTCTGACGGTCACTTGGGTCGGGATCCAAGTGGTGACGGTCGCTGTAGAGGCAGCTCTGCAGATAAATGGCGTTGAGGAGCAGTTTGTTAACAAAAGGGCCATTGGTGAACAGGCTATCCATGATGGCTGGACGATATGTCACGAGGTAGAACAGGTGCCATCGGTTCCAATGCAGGTCCATGAAATGCATAGCGAGATCTGGCGAGACCCCGTCGAAGTCGACTTGGGCGATCGCAGATGGAGTGGAGTAGAGCACTGGCTCTCGCTGCATACTGAGGGCGGCCTGGCCGAGAAGCGCGCTCCGCGTCATGTTGTTTGTCGCCGTGTCCACTGCAGCGTTGGTGGACTGAGCACTCGCCCATAGACTTGCTGTAGTGCTGTTGTGGAGCAAGCTCGTGGGGCCGTAGACTACGTCTCTTCGTTGCTGCGCCGACACATGCGAAGCGCTCGAGTCGGTATGGCGGTTGTCGCCACCACCTGCCTGCGACCCGGATCCACGATCTTCGATGCGCGCGCAAGATATGCCCTGGCGTCTTGATGCGCCATATTACGGCAAGGCTCGTCTCCTGTCGCCAAAGCCACGTTCTCTCGTTGCTGCGCCGACACATGAGAAGGGCTCGAGCCGGCATCGCCCCGGACATGTGCGGCTGGATCTGCGGCTGTACCTTGTGGATGGGGTGTCTGTTGGGCAACCTGCTCTCTCAGCGCTTGTACTTGGCTTTGGAGGGTTCTGATCTTAGCGGTCCGAGTGCGCGCCGCCGTTCTGCGTCCATCCTGGGGATACTCGCAGAGGTGGCGTCTGGTACGGCATGCGCTGCACGAGGGCTGTTGGCCGTCGCATTTGATCTACGCCCGCACGAGACTCGTCAGAACACCTCACCTTCGAGGTCGCTCCGTGTCGCGGCCAGCCCTGCGCTTTCCACTCACCTTCTTGCTGCGGCAGCCTCTGCAAGTGCGACAGGTGACCGTTGCAGCACCGGTGGCATCCGGCGAAGGTGCAGACATGCCGCATCAACAAACCTGCCGTGTCGATTCGGAGGTGGGAATGCAGCAACGCAGGCGTGGAGGTCGAAAAGCGCGAAACAACGAACCTTCTCCGGATCTCCGCGTCTCCGCACGAAGCCACCCCATTATATCACCGTACTGCCGGTAAAATGGGCGGCGGACTTTCGCCAATTAATAAGCATGAATTTAGGGCTAGAGCATGTTACTATGTATGTCTATCTCAGGGCCTGAGGCATTCTGTCACTTCGCCCCGCACATTGTACATGAGGCTGTTCACGTCAAGACCCGCATCTTTCCACGACAACAAGCTAGCCACCGCAATTTCATCGCCAGCTTCGATGGCAGACTTGAAAAGCATTTCGGCCATTGCCTTCAATGAGGGTACTTTCAGATGTTTCAGAGCCCTTGCGATGTGTCAGGCGACCTGCTTGGTGACTGTCTAAACCACAGCCAGGAGATTGGAATGCAAGACCGGTTTGGCGAGGTCGCGAAAAACGTCGTGGAGAAGACGTTCAGAGATCTATTTTCCGCTCGGCAGCTTCATCGAAGAACGTGCAGAGACAGTGGACACCTCTCCCAGCTGCACGTAGGACCGATTGGCATCCTGAATAGACCTTGATGTTCCCAGGTAGACCGTCCATAGTGAGCATGATCCTCGAAATAGAGACGAACCCGGAAGGCCCTACATTTCAAGAAATTTCATTTTGCTATCATCGTATGAGCGAGCGCCCAAATCCGTTCGTTTTGCGTCGTTTACCATCCGTCCTATCTCATCTGCCAGCGTCAATCGCAAAGCCATCAAACAGCCTGAGCCTGCTACGCTCCAAGTCTTTCAGCCGTAGCCATCAAGCTACCAATAAAAGTCATGATCAGCCTCGTCCGCAAGCTTGTAATATCCTCTGGCACCAAGTAGATAGTGGCGCCCATCTTTCTCGCAATGGAGATAGCCAGCTTAGCATTGGCATACGCTTCCTCATCTGTCCGGCCAGATGCAACAAGATCGTAGTCGACGTAGCTACTCTTCATGCCATTCAGCACATCAAGGAGGAAAACGCCAGATGCAATCTGCTGGTCCTTGAATGATCGCACTGCCGATGATCGGCCGCCCTTCTTGACAGTGTCGTTCGCCCACTTGACCATATCCGCGTCGCTGATCTCGCGCTTGCCGAGTCTCTGCGCGAGCGCAGAAAGTGTGTTGGTGATGTCCTTGCGCATGAGCTGCCAGACCATGCCAAGAGTGAGCGTGCGCTGGCCATCGGTAATATCGGCTCCCTGGATGCCAACCAAAGAGAATCGATTCTGCTTGCCAATCTCAACAGCGTAGTTGGTATTCTCCACAGCCTTGAAACGTGACATACCGGACTTGATGGTGAGGTAAGCTTCGTCCGGATCTTGGCTGGCTGGCGCGACGGCATTCGCTGGGGGCTTGTTGACGTGTCGCCAGTTGACACTTCCCGGAATGACCTTGTCGTATGCCTGCAGTAAAACAATGCCATCTTTCAGATCATCGAAGAAGGATACCACAGTTGGCTTGACGTCCAGCGAATTGAGCCATAGTGTAAAGACACGAGCTTCGCGCTCGCCTTCTGCGTCGAAATCCTCGATTTCTGCCTTCTCCTCTTCCGTGATTGGATCTAAGCCTGGGTGGTTGTTGAACAGATTCGCGACGAATGCGAGGTTCAGCTTCGGGTTTCCGGCGCATAATGACTTCGGTGTCAAGAACTTGCGGCAAGGTGGATCGAGGCGGTCGGAGTTTTGGAGGACTTGCTCGGCGCGCTGCTCGAGACTAGAGGTCTGGAGAGGTGATCGAGAGCAGACGTTCGGTGCGAGTTGGTTGAGGAGGACTGTGTAGTTTTCGCTGTCCTTGACGTCGTTGGAGAAGTTTTGCACCCTGTCACACAAGTCAGTAAAAGCCATGCCCGAATCTGTTCACCATCTTACCTCCTGTGCCAGCCGGCGTTCTTCAGGTGATAGTTGAACCATCTCAACAGAATCTGCTCCGGTGGCAGTCGCAAGAACTGCTCCAACGTCTCGCCATCTTCAAGCAGTCGGTATAGCTCTGGGTGCAGCTTGATATCGATCTTGCCCAACAGACCTCTCCGGATGACCTGCCATATCAGACCCAATATCAAGTGCTCTCTCACTTCAATGATATCTCCTGCACCAATGTTGACAACCGAGCATCCAATACCCTTTGCTGACTCAATGACGATGTTGTTGTTCTCAGTCATGTGGAAAGCGTTCAAGCTCTTGATCTTCTTGCCCGCCCTGTTCAGCACACGCTCATCGATGGTGTCCGGCACGCTGTCGTTGATGAGCTTCGCGAGTACGAGACCGTCGCGACAGGAATCGAACATCTCAAAAGTGTCCAGTGGGAAAGGTAGGAGGTGGCCGATGTCCGGGTCACCGGCAAGAACCGCGTTGATGTGTGAGGTGAACGCAGTGCGCTCATCCTCGTTGATGGTATGCTGAGAGCTCGCTGTCGATCCACCGACGGTAATTCGTCCTGCCTTCGCCGCCGCGCCGCCACCTATACTGCCCGCGCTGGCATGCTGAGGTGCTGAAGCCCCGCCATCACCACCAGTCTTTTGCTGCAGCGCGGCGTTACTAAAGCCACGCGAGCGCTGTTGGGCGGGACTGCTCTGGCGTAGTCGTGCAATCAAGTCCACGTAGTCGTCCAGCTCCACTCTCCTCGAACTGTCCAACTCGACCTCTTTCAATGCCTGCCGGACCACATCGTAGGGTTGTCGCTCGGTGCCTTGTGCCGATTTAATCGCGGTGGCCTCGTCTACGTAGCCCTTGTCGTCGACATCGAGTTTGCGGAAGGCGTCGCTGAGGCCGTAGATCTCCGACTGCGGGAATTGGGGGTATTTTTCTGTGGAAGGACTTCTATTAGCGTGTGCCTGACTCTCGCGTGCCTGGTGTTTCTGCTGCGGGGACCCACTCTGCAGTTTGAGTACGTTCATCGTCGTCGATCTCCCCAGATAACAATTGCGGGCGGGGTCGTAGTCGTGATATGGTAGAAAGGTGAATACCTTATGAGTGTTGGCGGAGTGGAATGTGGCCGCCTTGCCGACGTGTTGCAATTGCGCGTTCGTTCGACACAGCCTACCCTGGTGCTTCCTTGTCCTTCCACAGCTGCCCGCCAACGCTCCAGCCCGACGTCAGCGGCAGGAGATTTTGCCGGGCCGCGCCGTGGCTGCATGTCTTGGCACTTTCACTTTCTCTCCCTTCACTTGCACTCAGGTGGATCATTACACACACCATGAGGCTGAAGGTCAAGATCAAGATCAAGACAACAACCACTACATGCTCCGTTGCTATGTACCATCCCTCCTCTCTCTGGTCTCTTAAGGCTTGCATGGGCACAAGGCACAAGGCACGAGCCACAGGACAGCAAGACAAAGCCCAGCATCTACCCGGAACCCATTGACTTCCGGTGCATGGTCGAGAGAATTTCACCAGATGCTCTTCACTGGGATGCACATGGCTGTCAAATGTCATTATTCACGCTGCTATCGATCCCAGCGACCAAATCTTCACGCGAGTGAGCCGTGAACATATCCAATAATCTCTGTAATCTGGCAAGTACTCTTATCCATAGAATGTATCTCGCGCACATTGCTGCCTCGCATTAGCTGCTGTGCTATTGTGCATTGGCTCTCAACACTTACACATAGGGCAAAGCGATCCGGCAGTTTGCACGAAGTCCACCGTGACAGTCGAATTCGGGTTGACCGTATACTGCGAGCATCAGCACCCTTCCCCTCTACCACTATCTCTCCTTCAAGGATACTTACATTCGCTCCCGGCGGATTCTGCCCATTCGGAACACCAGCATCCAGCGCCGTCGCCAAAGTCACCAGCTCAGCTCGCACAGTATCCGCAGTCACTCCAACATTGACCGGAGCCGTAACGCCGTAGAGACCGCTTGGGGAAACAAAGAAGGTCCTCGAAGCCAATGGCGCGAGGGGAATCAACGCGGCGTCTTCGGCGGAATGTGATATGATTGTTCGGATCTCTTGCTTGACAGCCTCTGTGATGGCCACATCGTCGCAGGTGATGGCTGTGGCGCGTTTCGAGACTCGAGAGGCGGGGATCGGTTCTGCGAAGGCCAGTGACGACAAAAACGCTAGCGTCGAGAATATGATCGACTTTGAGAACATTTTGAGGATTGCGCTTCGACTCAACGACCTTGTCTTGAGGTGGTAATGTTGCAGTGCGAAATGTGATAAACGAAACAGCAGGAATCACGCCTCACTTCTTATCATATCCATCTGATCGTCCATCTCTCATTACAGGCACCGTATCACACCAACTAGCAAGGTATACCAAAGTCAGTTGCTCGCCTGTCGAAAGAGGTGCACTTTTTCGTATGTCGCTAGAGTGATCGGCGACGTCTGCTACCGAAGTCAGCCTGGCCAGTCACTTTGACAAGGCCCGAACCAAACCAAAAACGCCCGGCGCCATCGGTCGAGCTGGTTCGGCAAACTCAGATAGGACCCTTCAATCAAATCATCGGGCACCGAAGAAACAAAGGAACTTGAAGTTGGAACGCCTTGGCTTGGTTGGGAGTCGATTTGAGTCGAAACCGTGGAATGCCGAACCTTGTATCTAAGCATATCGAGGTACCAGTCAGCGGCTCTGGCGAGGCGACGTCCAGATGCTGCAAGTGCTCCGGGCACGAGAGCCCAGCGGGTATATTGACTGGTAACAGACGCGATCCTGTGATGGATGGCGGTTCAGCTCATCCGCCGCATGCCATCGCAGGGAGCAAGCTACGTCTTCTTGCTGCATCTCTCTTCAGTAATTCGCAAAGTGCCCAGAAACTCGTTGTCCAGCGATTAAGGACGAGAGAACTCGGCAAAGAAATGAAGGATCAAGACAAGGTGAGGTCGGCATGCAGGGTGTTTGAAGGAATGATCTTCCCAAGCAGGCGGGGTGCCTCTCGGCTTTGGCTGAGAGGTCGCCAAAACGAATATGCCAGCTCGCGTATGCAACTGAGTGATCGCATCATCTCTCTCAAGCTCATGACATGGGCGTGTCGCAGCCAATTTGTCTGTGAATGTCTAAGATGAGGGTGTACAAGTCTCGAGAGCCGGACCTCCATATCCCAAAACTTGACTTGCTAACCCTCCTCTTTGGTGAGTGATCACTTCAATTCCAACGTGGAAATGAACGACTGAGATGTCAACCCAGACTCAGAATATTGCCTCGCAAAGGACGACACGAGAATTCACGTCGAAGCTTCCAATCCTGACAACTATATTACGAAACTCCAAGCCAGACTGCTGGTCAAGGAGATAGCATACGTTCTCCGGCATCGATTCGGGATTGGCGGTACTGGTCCAGGACAAATCGTTATCACCACGATCAGTTATGGAAGCCCATTTCTGCCAGTCTTCTTCTATGCTGTCCTTGCCGCTGGTGGAGTCTTCAGTGCCGCCAGCACGACGTATCAGACCGGAGAATTGGTCAGACAGATCAAGGATTCTGAATCCAGAGTGCTGGTATGCTCTGAAGAATGCAAGACTCGAACAATAGAGGCGGCGAAGCAGTGCGGGATCCCTCTTGACCGGGTCTTGATACTCGACAGTACTTCGCCTAAGCTTTGGAAGATTCTCTCTGTAGCGGATGGAGGGGATGTATTGAGGACCAGCGACGGGCGTACTCTAGACTGGCCAAGATACACAGAGCAACGCAATATTGACGACATCACAGCCTGCTTACTTTATTCGAGTGGGACGACCGGACTTCCAAAAGGTGTCCAAATAGCGCATAGAGGGTTGGTGGCAAGTACAGTGTGCACCATGCACGTTGCTCGACGATACCAAGCCAGAGCTAGGAGTGAAGGCCGGCAGTTCCGATTCGACACTATCGCCCATCTGCCAATGGCACACATTGCGGGAATCGACATGTACTCCACGAATCCATTCTACAACGGCGGGACAACGTACTGGCTGAGATCATACACCTTTGACGACTTCATAGAAGCGCATCGCAGGTACCGTCCAGATTTCCAGTTCAGCGTACCTCCAATATGGTTACAGGTTGCCAAATCCGACAAAGTAACAGACCATTTCGATGGCCTTCAAGTAGCTTGTATCGGTGCAGCTCCTAGCGGGTATGAGACGGCGCAGGAGTGTAAGGCCAAGCTGGGAAAAGGAAAGGCGTTCATGACCCAGACATATGGAACGACCGAGACAACCGGGAGTATCTGTGCGCTAGACTGGCACATGCATGATTCCACTTGGAGCGTAGGCGATCTATGTCCAAACACAACAGCGCGGGTAGTCGACTTGGACAACAACGATGTGGCAGAAGGCGAGCCCGGCGAAATCCTCATCGGTGGACCAATCCTGGCGCAAGGCTACCATAAGAGACCAGATGCCAATCGAGACTCATTCGTAGGCGGCTTCTACCGCACTGGTGATATCGCAATCATCAAAGACAACCTGGTGTATGTTGTGGACCGGAAGAAAGAGCTCATCAAGGTCAACGCGTTACAAGTCGCGCCAGCTGAGCTTGAAGCTCTGCTGACATCCCTTCCGAGGATCGCAGATGCCGCAGTGATTGGCGTATGGGATAAAGAGCGTCAGACAGAGGCACCGCGTGCGTATGTGGTTCAGCGCCCTACGCCAGGTGTGAGGGAGATCGAGGCTCGGTTGACGGAGGAAGAGGTGAAAGAGTTCGTGAAGAGCAATCTAGCTAGCCACAAGCAGCTTCGTGGCGGTGTCATCTTCATTAATGAGATTCCGAAGAGCGCATCAGGGAAGATCTTGAGAAAGGAGCTGCGACGGTTGGCGAGCGAAGATGCTAAGGCGAAGTTGTGAGGTAAGAGGAGATTGGCAGGTGCCGGCTATAGGTTCTGCCGCTCCCGCTTTTAGCTTACTCTATTCTGGCGACTTTCCCCTTCTCCAGCTTCTCTCCCACCACTTCTCCCCCTCTCGCATTAATCATGTGTTGTCAACGTTCTTATCGTGCCCGGAAGCGCCAGTCTCCTTGGTATCGACATGGTTTGCATCAGAAACCGTATGGCTGCTGAGTCGAACTGGAGGCGAATATGTTTGCTTTCATGGGTTTGGGGTTTACGAGGAATCATGTGGAGGAAGATGGCGATTTATGTCCATACATGAATGAGAGCGTGCTGGAGAAGAAGTTCTACTCTTTTGGGCCGAGTGTAGAGGAGGAAGAGAAGATAAGATGAAGGCATACCAAGGTTCATGATGGCCCTAGGCCTGAGAAAGATGGGAGGAAGGTGAATGGGACGACATGATTCGTGAGGGCTGACTACACCGACAGACACCAAGCCAAAGTCAACAATCTTCGCCAACTCGAAGCCGCCATGTCGTTCAATCTGCCACCAAGCTTGCCTACTTCTTCACCCTTTTGGCCGACTCATACGCGCGCTTCTCCCCTTCACTTTCATCCTCCTCTCCCCCATCCGCCGCGTCCCTCCACTCCTTCGGCTCCATCATCTTGTCCCCCGGATAAGGCTTAAAATTGCCTTTCTTCATCGAGGTCTTCACAGCAGTCGCATCCCTTCCATACGCCTTCGCATTTCCCTCAAGCTCCTCTGGGCGAGGAGTGTCTTTTCCAGAGACTTTGCTGAAACCTTCGGCGATCTGGGTGTTCTTATCGGAGATGTTCTCGAATTGTTCGGATGCAACTGGATCTTTGTCGATGAATTTGGAGTCGTCGATTTTGGTTGGGGCGGCGGTGAACTGGGCGGCGCGCTTCTTGGCGGAGCTTGATGGCGTGTTGTTGGAGGCGGCTTGGGCGTAGGATTTGTTGCCTGAGGTGGGTGTGGATTTCTTTGAGGACGACTTCTTGTCAGAGGCTGGGGTTTTGTTCGATGGTGAGTTGCTCATCTTGGTTGTTCACACCGACTTCTTGGGCTCCGTGTGGTCCGAAAAGTACAGCTGAGCAAGCATGGCATCGTGTTGTAAGTGGAATGGTAATTTGCTGGACATCACTGCTGCCATTGTTTCTGAACATGCGAGCTCTTTCGACATGTCTCTGATGGAGGAACGTCTGCTTGCTAGACTGATCGGCTCCACGAAGCTGACTGGCAAATCTGTTCCCTTCTCCAGCAATGCTCTTACAATGGACATCGACGGCGATCAGGCGAAAGCAGTGCCATACGCCGTCAACAAACATTACAAAACGAACAGACTCAGAAACAGCTGGGTGCTCGACCTCGCACGCATCAATGCTTCAAGAAGCCCTGTCGAATTGCGTAAGCCTGGCTAGTAATGCAGCTTCCGCCGCCGCTTCGGGTGTTAGTCTTGAAGACCACCTCAACTCTTCCTCGAGCTCCGTCTCCGAAGAATTCTCCGCAAGTCTCCAAGCCGTCGCCAACGAGTGCGGATCTCGATCTTCCGGCGCGACAGACACCTCTTGCGACGATTCGTATGGCTACTGTCAACAAGGCGTCCTAGCCTATACTCTCCCACGGTACAACTACATCGCCTATTGCGACATCTTCTATCAGTACCTGTAGCCATTGAGCAGTCAATGCGGCGGGAAGGACCAAGCAACTACGGTTCTGCATGAGAACCCGCATGCTCCGGCTGTGTATAGTCCTGGCACGGAAGACTTTGCGTATGGTCCGATGCTATCACGGTCTTGGATAGTGAGGATGCGGTGTTGAATGCGGATACTTACGCCATGTATGCGAATGGTCAGTCAATGAAAACCTTTATGATATTTGAAGAGAACACAGCTAACGAATCAGCTCTCTACTCGGGCTGCATCTGACAAAAGGTGTACAAGATCTAGACCTCATTGAAGCTCAGTATTATAATGGCAAGCGTATCAGTTCCAGCGTTCTCTCGAGGCTTTGGCTTATATTTCGACAGAAACAACTTCTGTACATATACATGAGAGGCTTGTAGCAACAAGAAATCCTTCCTGATATCAGATTAGAGACTCACATGCCAAGGTGAGGTGGCTTGATGAGTAATCGAGCTAACTATTGATAGCTACCTACCTACTCTGACCTCACCTTCTCGATAGAGTACGCCTCGTCGAACAAGAGAAAATCATCCACAGCTTCCTCGACAGCTCAAGAGCCATGACAACCAAGCCCTCCATCCAAATCCTCACAATCCCCTCAGACATCGGCTTCCTAATCAAAGGCAAATCCGTCGCCCCCTCAGCCTTCCAATCCGCTGGCCTCTCTCACGGTCTTCAATACATAGGTTTTCCCGTCGGCACGCAATCAGCTCTGTCGAGGACGAGGACATGGCATGTCGATGCCCCTATCTCTGCGAATGGGATTGGGAATGAAGAGGAGAATGTGGTGGTTTGTAGAGAAGTCAAAAATGCTGTAACACAAGTACTGAGAGGAAAAGACGGCAAAGAGCCGCCATTTCTATTAGCTTTGGGAGGAGAGTGTTGCACTTTACCTGCTATCATGTCTGGATTGTCTCACCACTATTCGCCGAAGCGGGTGGGGTTGATTTATGTTGATGGAGATGCGGATCTGGCATTGCCGGGTGAAACGCCGAATTTGGCGAGTATGACGATGACGCATTTGACGATGCGGGATGGGGCATTAGAGTCAATGAGGCCGTTCACGAGACCGCATGGGAAAGGGGTGTGTGATGGGGAGAATACGGTGCTATTTGGGCTAAATGCTGGGTTGCAGAGTAACAGTCGAGATCAGTTGGCGTATCTCTTCGACGAGGGATTTCGAGTGTTCACATCTGGAGCCGTTGCAAAGGATCCCGTGCGTCGGGCGAAAGAAGCATTTGCCTACTTGGAGGAGAGAGTAGATGTGATCTTCTTGCATTTCGATGTCGATGCTATTGATGGCATTGAATTCCCCTTGGCCAATGTCCCGAATCGGACAGGAGCTGGATACGAGGAGACCATGGCGGCTTTGAATGTGTTTTTGGGAAGTGACAAGGTAGTAGGGATGTGTGTTGCTGAGGTGAATCCGGACCATGATCCTGGGATAAAAATGATTGGGAGATTGATTGATGGGTTGGTGGAGGCTTTCAAGCAGCGACTGTGATTGCGAAGTGAGATCAAGGGTACCGTAAAAGTGTTGAGTGTCGTTTTCTTTCTCTTCACGATCGAACTTCTCAACAAATTGAGCGAGATGCTAAGAGCAACGACTGCGCTCTGGTTGGCAAGATCCGGAAGTTTCTCAGCTTCTGTAGGGTAGCACGCTACCAGCCTGGCTGTTTGTGAAAAGCGGACGTGAGCAAAGCAAGGCCTCGTTGCTCCCCTTCGCGAAACAGCCGGACCCTCTCATGATGTGCCTTGACACAAGCTTTGACCCTTCCATCGCGCCTTCGATCGTCAAATCGCCGTATCTCCATCTCATAGATCCTGTCGAGATTGGGTGTCATCTCGCGATGTAGTCCAAGCAGCTCGTCGATGGCATTTTCAGATGCGAGTACTTGACAAGCATAGTCATCGGTAGCAGCTCGGGAAGGATCGTCTTTGGTCAACTTGATGCGCATTCTTTGGAGCTGATTGCTGTCACGTAGAAATGTGGCAAGAGTGAAGTAGCCTCGGCCAATACGCAAAGGAAGAATCCAGTTGGCCATTCTCTCGCAAATGCTCCATTAGCTCAACTTCGTCCAGATGAATGTTGATGTACTGGAAATGGGTAATCATTCCAGGCCGGTTGTTGATGTAGAGATGCATCAGCTTTTTGCCAATACCATATCCTAAGTCCCAGGCTTTCTTGTCCATTATGTACGCAGAATCTCAAATCACGGCCATGTACAGGACTCTACCATCGTACAAGATACTCTCGGATTCCCGATAGACAGCTCTTCATGTCGCAAGGATCTGCGTGTAACAATGGCCTTCGCCGCGCGGAAGTAAGAGCTCGTATACTTCGTTTCGTAGCTCAGGTAGCAAGTCCATGAATCGAAAAGTTGCACTGTCGTCAGCAGCGCGTAAGATTCCCAGGCAGTCTAGGACATTATCGGGCGGAGCGTCTTGGTCGTTGAGGAGATGGCGATATGTGATGAATTGCTGGAGCTCATTCACGTCGTGATTCTTGTAGGCGAGGGCAAATTTCGACTTGTTCATGGTGCCTGCTTGTGTTTAGGAAAGAGGTGATGCTTCTGATAGTGTCTGATGCTGCTTTCTAGGACGTTAAGTATGACAGAGGTTTGCTTCAGCAAGCCGAGGTACTCTTTGGCTTTGTCTTGCTCGGGGAAGAGACAGGTATCGAAAGGCTGAGGTATGCGAATCTACGTAAAGACAAGTCTTGCACTTGCTTTGGTGTGTTTTAACTGGAATGGGTGATACTGAAGCTTTCCCGAATAGTCGGTGAGGACAAGTTTATGTCGAGTCCAGCAGCTGTACCCGTACTTCATGCGCCGCGACGAACGCTTTGAACTTCCTGTCGCGCAGACGAGTACCGAAGCGCTCAACCTCGACTTTATAGACTTGGTCGAAGAAACGAGCCGCCTTGCGACAGAGGTCCACAAACTCGTACTCTCCGCTAAGGCCGCTGTAAGTCGAACCATCGTTTACTCGGGTGCAGGTCTCGTGGCAATTACAGCAGCTCGTCCACCGAAAGCGCCAGCGTAGGGCCGGGCATGATCTGGCGTGCGCTTGGACGTAAATCGACGCATAACCGCTCAAGTCTCGAGCTCCTTCTCAAAAAGACTCGTAATGAGAACAGCAGCCTCGGAGACCTCGCGACTATTCGTTATCGACCTCTAACATCGACTGCCTGGATGCTCAGGTCGATCTGTACGTACTTAAAACGCAGAAGTATGGCCGGCCAGGATTCTATGGATATGTGCATCTTCTCCGTCGCAGGATTAGAGATATCGTCATCGATCAGGCCGAAACGATCCATGCCCATCATCCATGTGTGTTCACAGACGAGCAGTTTGAATCCAGAGCCGCCGTAAAGTATGCTCTCACTCTCCTCGGGTATCGCCTTCGAGGTCACGAGTATCTCCGGGTGGCAGCGCGGGTTGTTGACATCGTAGTTGAAAAGTGGCTTGTAGATGCGCTTTCGGAATTCCCCAGAGAGATTCTGGAAGCGAAATGTGGCTTGGTCGTCTGCCGCCTGCAAAAGCGAGACGCACTCGTCCAGTGTAGCCGGTGGCGCATTCTGATCATCTACAAGATGGCGGTTTCTGATGAGTCGTTGTAGCTCTTCGAGTGTACAGGACCCATATGTGAGAGCATATTGTGGCTTCGTCAAGATGTCTGCCGTCGAAGATGGAGTGAATAGGAATGTGGTCTGCGTGGCCATGCGATTGCGGTGGTTGTGTGGCGGTTGTCGTGTCCCTCAAAGTGTTCTAACTCGGGGAAGAGCAAGATGATGTTGTGGTGTGTAGCATGGGGAGCAAGAAAGAGCGAGCCTATGGCCATTCAGGTCGGTGTCAACCACGCTAGCGGGTCGCGGCAGCCTGTCGCTTGCATGTGAACGAGACGACGTGCAAGCGCGAACGTATAGCGTCATGTGCCGCGCATATGGAAGTGCTGAAGACTACATGCACTCAAAAGTCAAGGGCCGGTGCTCTTCATAAGGTCGTGCCTCTCGCCATGAACATCTTCAATGCGCATCTGAGCAGCCTGTCGTTCGATAAGGTCTTCCTCTCCCATTCCAGGCGCAGCATTTGGATTCGAATACACCGCCTCGCCAGGGTCCATGGCGTACTCAGGCGGATAAGTCTGCTTATAAGGAATCCCGTCCTTCAAGTACAAGATCAGTCGGAAAGCAGCGTTGCCACTCAGATAGTAGCGGTGCAGGCGCTTGCTGCGGATAAAGCCCAGATTTTCGTAGATGCGGAGGGAGGGAATGTTGTCGACTTCGGTTTCGAGAGCGATCTCGTCGGCGTCTTCTGCTGTCATGGCATTGACAGCCATCTTGACGAGCTTGCTGGCAATGCCTTGGCCTCTGCAGTCCTCACGAGTGGCGAGCATTGCAATGTACCCTCGCATTGGGCCGCCTCGGTGTGGCTCAAGTTTGCAGACTATCACGCCGACGAGCTCATCCTTCTCATTCAGGGCCTGATTATAAGTTAGCACGATCCAAATGAAGTGGGCTCATTTGTGCCTACCATGAAGCAAAGATGGCCCCATTGATAGAGGAAGTATCGGTAGACGTAGATGCTGTACGGCTCGGACAAGTCTTTCGATATGAGTGCTTTGATCGCCGGCAGGTATGGGGATTCCTTGTCATCGCCATAGCACACATATCTCACTTCAGGAGAGGTCTTGGCGGGCTTCGTTTCATCGTTCTTCGATGTCATCGCGTGGTCACTGTTGGGAGAGGTGAGTGTGGAGGCAGATCGATCATCAGATGACGTGGGCTTGGAG
The DNA here is from genome assembly GCA_031771865.1 of Nothophaeocryptopus gaeumannii. Lineage (NCBI taxonomy): Eukaryota > Fungi > Ascomycota > Dothideomycetes > Mycosphaerellales > Mycosphaerellaceae > Nothophaeocryptopus > Nothophaeocryptopus gaeumannii. The sequence continues at coordinate 1,033,475 of JASISA010000002.1, forward strand.
ATTGAACATGGATCTCCGATCGTTGTAGCTCGCTTCGACGCTGGCTGACATGTGAAAGCATGGTTGGCATGTGAAGGAAAGTGCGGTGCAGCTCTGATAGGGGTCTCGCTCGGGTGAAGTTCGGAGTGACGACATGAAACAGTCGCGCTCGCCATTTCGCGCATGGCCAACTTTCTTCTCTATACAACGAACATGTCGGAGCTGCGCAAACGAATCTTCGGCAGCTTCGGCGGCAGCGATGACACGCCGCCAAGCTCACGCGATGTCTCTCCCGCGCCAGAAGCGCACAAGGACATCGGCGAAGGGTACCGCGTCGTGCCCAAGGAAAAGCTCGATCAGCTGCGCCAGTCAGTCAAGAGCGGGAAGGGGAGGAAGAGGCGGAATGCCTGGATATTCGGTCTGGGAGGACTGTTCGGGATACTAGTAGCAGGCTTCTTCGCAAGCAGAGACGGAGCGATAGACAAGCTGGTAACGCTGGCTGGACTAGAGGATATGAATTTGGACAGCATTATGGACGTGCTGCCTGTAGGATTGATAAGGGATGTCCAGGATCTGCAGGTCAGTCAAAACCACTTGACGTTGATGTTTCTCTTCATGGAGCTGATGAGTTGACAGAATAGTGTATATAGTCACGAGAGAAACAAGCCGTCGATTACGATTCCTTCGCTGTTGGCCTTCACGCGCGTTCCGAAGGCATCCATGCCAGGTATCCCGTGATAATGATACCCGGTGTAATATCCACAGGTCTCGAGAGCTGGGGCACAGAAGACGATTCGAGGCAGTATTTCAGAAAGAGGTTATGGGGCTCGTGGAGTATGATGAGAGCACTGATACTGGACAAGGCGAGTTGGAAGAAGCACGTCATGCTGGACAAGAAGACAGGAATGGATCCGCCTGGTGTAAAATTACGCGCCGCGCAAGGGTTCGATGCGGCCGACTTCTTCATTACTGGATACTGGATATGGAACAAGATTCTGGAGAACCTCGCTACTATTGGGTACGATCCTACCAACGCGTTCACGGCTGCCTACGATTGGCGAATGAGCTACATGAACTACGAAATACGTGATCAGTACTTTACTCGCCTCAAGAACCACATCGAGGTTGGCAAGCATGTTAGTGGAGAGAAAGTGATTCTGCTATCGCACTCAATGGGGTCGCAGGTGCTGTACTACTTCTTTCACTGGGTAGAGGCGGAAGGATACGGAAATGGAGGTCCTACCTGGGTCAACGATCACATCGAATCTTGGATCAACATCTCTGGCTGCATGCTTGGCGCGCTGAAGGACGTACCTGCCGTACTGAGCGGTGAGATGAGAGACACTGTCCAGCTGAACGCGTTTGCAGTGTACGGACTAGAGAAGTTCTTGTCGAGACTTGAACGCGCCGAGATCTTCCGACGCATGCCTGGCATTTCTTCTATGCTGCCGATCGGAGGCTCCGCAGTCTGGGGCGACGAGAATGGTGCACCGGACGACCAACCCGACCAACCCGTGACCTACGGACAGTTTCTCAGCTTTAAAGAGGCGAACAACAGTATGACACCAGGAAACCTTTCAGTACCCAAAGCGCTAGACTACCTATACGAGAACACCGAGGACTGGTACGTAAACTCCGTAAAGACAAGTTACAGCCACGGCGTTGCGCACACGAAAGAAGAAGTTGAAGCGAACCAAAAGATTCCAACGAAATGGATGAACCCGCTGGAGTCAAGATTACCACTTGCGCCTGACATGAAGATCTTCTGCTTCTACGGGATCGGCAAACCGACAGAACGAGCATACTTCTACCGTGAAGAACTGGATCTGCACAACGAGACCGCAGTCATGATCGACCCTACAGTCAACACACAGGACGGCTGGGTTGACCACGGCGTTGTCATGGGCGAAGGTGACGGCACGGTCAATCTCATGTCGACAGGGTATATGTGCAACAAAGGCTGGAAGATGAAGCGCTACAATCCTGCCAACATTCCGGTCGTCGCGTATGAGATGCCCCACGAACCAGATCGCTTCAGCCCAAGAGGAGGGCCGAACACAGCAGACCACGTCGACATTCTCGGGCGATCTTCGTTGAATGACCTGATCCTGAGAGTCGCGGGTGGGAAAGGGCATCTGATACAGGACACGATCTTCTCTAACATCAGAGAATATGCGGAGAAGGTAAAGATATATGATCAGGAGGGCGATGAGAGGGTCGGCGATATAAAGCCCCAAGGAGACGGACATGGGCGGAGAGTGAGAGTCGAGGACAACAACTCTCGCACAGATGAGACTGTCGACACCGAGCAAGATGCCCCTCACTCTGCTAAAGAGGAGGTTCCCGAGCCAGGTCAAAAGGACGAGCTATAGAATGGCTTCGATGAACCTGACCTGGTCATTCTGGGTAACAGAGGGCGGTACGGAACGGTCGATTCTGGTCTACTGGGTGGTTGGCGTTGGGTGGTGTGGATTGTGCTGCTTTTGATGATACCACCGGTCTGCAGTGCAGTGCTGCTTTGGAGTGCTTATAGATGGGTAGGAGAAGGATAGGAGAATGATGGAACAGACATTGCTGGTAGTCCGCACGCGGCCGCGGTTCGTTTGATACGAGATCAATGTGGGTACGAGGAGCCGGACATTGGGCGTGTCGCCGAGAACAAAGGCCCAGTAGGGTCTCTTGTGAGTTATCCTCAATATTGACATACTCCCAAACTCACGACAATCTCTGTGCGGGCATGGTGAACGTCGCTATTGCTGGAGGACATGAAGCCACTGGGAAGACAATTTGGAGGTCATACAAGAGCAAGGGAAACACAAACCTTTCATCCTCAGTCGAAGTGCTGGAGCAGAAATATTCTCGGTCCAAATTCTCCAAGTCGAATACACCGATATCGACAGTCTCACCATGCACACCATAATCTGCCCTTTCGCCATCACAGGCGACTCCCTCCGCATCTCCCAGTACAAACTCATCCAAGCCGCCGAGAAGTCGTCCATGAAGAAACGATTCATCCCGACATCCTACGCAATCAATTACCCGCGCTCGTATGTCTTTCCCTCCCTTTTTCAACACATGTGCTTCATATATTAACCTCTCCTAGTGCCGTCTCAATCCTCCCACTCCTCCAACATCACTTCACCTGCCTCGATCTCCTCGCCACCACGATTGTACAATGGAAGGTCTTTGTAAACGACATATTTCTCATATCAAATCTCACTTGTCTCCGAACACCATAGCGATCGATATCGCCAACCGGAAAGCTGCGATTCCTGGCTCGGCAGATGTGCCTGTAACGTTTACGTACACGTACGATCGCCAGGTTCGTCGTCGCAGCTCTGGATCTGCCTGAAGGGAGCTAGGGAAATGAGAGTCGAGTCGTAGGCGACACGATAACGTGGAATCCACTTGTCCGTCTTGCAGAGGAGGCTATTGGGGAAGAGTTCGAAGTGGTGTACGATGACGTGAACAAGTCGAAGAGGCTCGAAGTCTCTGAATTACCGGGACATGTCGCGTTATATGAGAAGTATGGGAAGGAGAGGCTGCAGTGGTGTCTGAGTATATTTGAGTTGTGGACGACGCATGAGACGAGTTGGGTGAGGAGGGAGGGGAGTATGAATGAGAACTTTCCGGAGGTGGAGGTGATGGGTGTGAGGGGGATGTTGGAGAGGTATTGGAAGCCTGCATCTGTCTAAAGCGTTGCTATGGACTGGAGATCGTCGATTGTCAACCTCGTTTCGACTTCCGGCGGTAGTGGATCATACCTGGACTGTGAACGGAGCAGCGAAGGATCGATACCACCATAGCATTCGGCCTCAATTCATGACTGACCACAAGACCGCAGCACCGTTGAGAATCACATGCAGCAAACGCCAGAAATGAGAAAGCTTAATGCTAGCGCGCGCACTTCGCACTTCGTCTTCCGACTTTTCACTGCGACATTAACCAACATCTACAAGTCGGCGGGTGGGTACACACATCCACTGGAGGTTGCAAATTCCCCTGCTGACCGCAACTAGTTAGGCTAGCTACCCACGCGCTCATGGCGGACATGGAGAAGCCCGACCTGGCCGCGCTCATCGCACAGATGGACGTCGAAGAGCTGCGCCGAATCAGGAAGCTTGTTGCCCAGAAAATAGCCGAAAAGGAGTGCAGCCTGCTCGAACTGCCCGCTGAACTACGCAATCGGATATACAGATACGCACTCTGCTCTCCCGAATCTGTTACTGTCGACCGCCAGCACTTTAGTCAGCCTGGACTCCTACGCACGTGCAAACAAATCAAAGCCGAGACAGCAGCGATCTACTACAACGAGAATTACTTCAATTTCGTCATCACTGGTTCCGATCTCACGGCTATGCGTAACTTCTACCGCCACGCTGAGTCCCTCTTTGCTCGGGACTTCCCCTCATCCAGATCCCGCTTCGGAATCCCAGCAGGTTGGGACTACTGGTATGGCTACGCGCGTATTATCATGGCACTATCAAACGCAGGATCCACAGTAGCACCCGCAAGCTGCAAATCGCCACGTATGGCAGAGCATTCGATATTGTAGCTGACCTGAAGGCACCCAAGAATGAGTGGGAGACGATCGAGAAGGTTCTTATTACGTTCAGGAAGTCGACCGAGATTTTCGTGGGCTGGACGGACAATGTCTAAGGGTTGGTTGAGATGGAGCGACCCGACATTCCGCGGCAGACGACCGAAAAGATTCTCAGAACGTCAGAACGTCAACCTAGACTTTCATGTGCTGGATGGACGATGCATAAGCTACGTTTGGGCATACATCGGACAGGAGGCACAATACATGAATGACGAGCAGCAGGAGAGTCCGCATCAGAGCAGCATTGGAAAGGTTTGGGGCAAGGAGGATTACGGTGGATGATGCAACCAGCTTGCTGGGTTATGGTGGCCTACATTTCCAACCACGAAAGGGGCTCTGTTGACTGTGCAAGGGCGTAGAGCTGCATAGTATAGATAGCACGTATCCACAATGCGTTTAAAATTCACATGACAACGGTCTCAATACGTCAAAAAGGTCAAATTACGAGAGCTTGGCACAGATCTTACTGTTGCTGCGAATCGGTGAACCAGAACGAGATAAAGACCGGTATACCGGTCGTGTTCGAAGGAAAGTCTGTCAGCCTTCCATTGAGATGCCAGTGTCTGAATGTGCCACCGTCCTCACTCACTTCGAGCATCAGACCTGTTTTCTCATGTGACAAAGCACCGTTTACCGTTTCGAGAAGATTCCGGACCGTACCTCCGTGAAGACATCCACCAAAACTGTTTGACTAGTCAACCAAGCACCCTCACCTGCTCTGCCGGCGAGCCTCAACACAACAAAGTACAGCCAGCTATAGACACAATACGGCGTCGCAATGGCCAACGAAAGCCTCGGAGGATCTTCCATCGCCACCTATGACCACCCAACTGTCACTCAGCCACCTGATCTCGAAGTCTACGAAATCATCGAAGCCATTTTGATCCAGCTGCCAATACCGCAAATCCTCCAAGTCCAGAGAGTTGGCCCTTTCTGGCGCGACACCGTAAAGGACTCGCCACCGATTCAGAGAGCGCTTTTCATGCTACCGTCAAACAACAATGCGCCTCTGGGGGCCGCTGAGTACGAGATAGGAGATCTTCAGTACGAGCGGGACAAGTGGATTCGTCATGCTGAAGCGACTTCGAAAACGCCACTCCTAAACCCTTTTCTCAAGACTGATCATCCCTGGTTCTTTCCAGCGACTCTCGCTCAAGATCGAAGCAGCGATGCCATTCCGCAGTTCTTCAAGTCTACTAGAAGGCAAGAAGCATCTTGGAGAAGGATGTTATTGTGTCAGCCACCGGTACGGGAGTTGTCGGTATACACAGGGAACGAACGCGGTGTAGCGTGGATTATTACCGCCAAGGACAAAATGGTGGGTGTTACGCTCGAGGACTGGCAAAACGCAATGCTGAAGGCAACGAGGGGTCGCGAGGGTGTGGAGGAATGGATGGTTGTCGATGGAGGGTGATCGACTAAGCTAAATTGCATCGGACTGCATGTTCTCGCAGAGATTGGAAAATCGTCGAAGGAAACAGAGCAGGATGAGAGCTTCGCGTTGGTCCGGCCATGGTGAGGCCGAAATGGTTCAATGAATTTGGCTGTACTCGACGAGGCTTTGGAAGCTGGTCAAGAGGACCTCACACGACTTCCAAATTCCTCCAACGCCGACTCCGAGTGATTTTACTAAGCCTCAGTCTCGAACCACACCATTCCGGGGTATTTCTTCCGCTCCTACCAACACCAACAACTCCAGCAACTCCCCAGAATGATCTATAGCTTCTCCTCCGTCTTTGGCGACTTCGGACGGCCCTCAGTATCTCCACCAACAAAAACATGGCCGAGACTGCCATTCGGATCTTCGTGCGTCTTCTTTGGACTCGCCGTCTTCTCACCAGGAAGCTTCTCGTTGCGAACCTTTTCCTCATGCCACTTGGATAAATTGAGCGTCTCATCAACATCTTTCGTCAGCTTGTTGATCTCATCTTCAAGCTTTTCGTCCTTCGACTTCCATCCTTCTGACCGCGCCGCTTTTTCAGCATTCTTTCCGATGTCCTTCCCTGCTTTCGGCGCCGTCTTTGCCCACATTGTTTCCAACTCATCAAGCCAGCCGCATGCCCGCGCGAGTTTTCGAACACCTTCATCGCAGTCACCGAGGATCATAACATCGTCTGCTCGAGTACCCAAACTACCCACTCGCTCCTTGTTGATCAGGATTCGTGGTGTCTCTTCTCGCGCCATCCCAGGCAAGCTTGCAAATGGCTGAACGGTCAAGCTAGTGCCCATAACAATAGCCAGGTCCGCTCGAGCTGGCAAGTCCCTTGCCTCGAAGAATGCTGCTGGTAATTGCTCGCCGAAGAAGACAATCTCCGGCTTCACTAACCCTTGACAACTGTGACATCGTGGGATCGACTTCTTGTCGATATGCTTTTTAATCTCGTCGTCAGGATACGGTTGCTTGCATTCGATACAGCTTTGCTTGGCGAAGGAGCCGTGTGCTTCGACCATTCTGTCATCAGGTACGCCAGCTTCTCGTTCCAGACAGTCGATGTTTTGTGTAAAAGCTTTCAGAAGCAAGCCTTTCTCATTCAATAGACTGATGAAGGAGTGCGTAATTGTCGGCCGGTACTTCCCAGGGTACAGCTCATGCGCCAATGTGTAAAATGGTTCCGGATTTTGTCTGAAGTAACTGATATCAAACACGGCTTCGGCATATGGTAAGTTGAGCCTCGCCAGATTCGCATACAGTCCCGTCTCAGGTGATCGAAAGTCAGGGATGCCTGCGCTCGTACTTATACCAGCTCCCGTCATCACCACGACATTCTTTACTTTCCCGGAATTGATGTATTCAGCAACAGCTTCCACCGTCCGTCCAGCCAGAGTGTATGGCTCGACGGACTCATCGATCGGCGTGCTTTCTTCATTACCCATCCTGAAGTTATCCGCGAAAGGGTCGTCCGGTCCAGAGAATCTCCCTACAATGAGGCGCCAGTTGCGCTTCCCCTTTGGCTTGCCGCCTGGCTGACCGCGGTGGGCTTTGTGCTTCCGCCCTATGGCTGCGACGACGGATCGAAAGAAATTAATCTTAATCGGAATGACTCGGTATGAAGCAGTACGCGGCCCCTGCCCGAGCTCTGGTGAGCTGTGAGAAATTGATACCGGAAAGCTGCTTTGCCACAGATGGAGCTTCTGCTGAAGTATGACAGATAGCGATAGCTGCAGTGGAACAATAGCCAGCTCGAGTTCGTGCCTCCTTCGATTACTCTTTCACAGTGTAGCGATATAGCGGTCAAGTCTCGTGATCGCGTAAGTGATTGGTGATGTTCAGCGGATGGGTTGTTGTCAATCTTCCCGTCAAAATTCTTGAAATGTCTCGGCTGTGAAACCCCCGAGAAAAGCTTCTGATCAAGTGTGACGCACTCGCTGGCCTGAGTCCAACTTTAAAACCACGTGCTCCGGTCACTTCAATGCTCCCACTTTGCATATGATCGTCCCGAACATTCACCTCAGCAATCGATAAGACTAGCGGCCAAGATGGCGCAATCGGCGAATACGACAGGCAAAGGATTTCTGAAGTTCAATAGGTGCGACACCAATCAATGCCAAGATGGCGTATACTAAAAAACATAGCAGTCTCCCGCCAAAAGTCACCATAACAGCAGACGACGATGAATTCGGTAGTCTAAGCATTCCTAATTAACGGAGCCCTCTTCTCGAACCATTACTAAGGCTTCATTCATCAGACCCCATCTTCCTCCAACACATCCGCGAAGAAGGTTTCGACGTCGAATACCTCCCCTACATGTCCGACCGCAAAACCTACATCAACGAACTCAAGCATTTAGCAGACGATCTCGAACTAGGAGAATCCTACGCCATCATCGCCTTTGGTGCCGCAGCAGCAGAAAACTTGGACTTTCATATAAAACCTGCACCCAAACTCGTCGCGCTAATAGCTTACTATCCAACCTCCATCCCCTCTCCCAAGACAAAATATCCGCCTCACCTCGAAGTCGTTTGCCATATAGCCGGAAACCAGGGGTTCGCGCCGGCTTTTCCGAGTTACACCTACCGAGGGGCGAAGGAGGGATTTGCGGAACATGATTTGGAGGAGTTTGACAAGGTGGCGAGTAGTCTGGCGTGGACGAGAACGTTGGGGAGCTTGCGAAAAGCTTTCAAAGTAGAAGCTTTCTTGGAGCCGATTAAGGAGAGTTTCGCGGGTGCTGTTTACGGGCGAAGAGATGCAAATGCCACGGTGGAGACGTTGGTAAATAACGGGTTCTCAGAGCCATATACTAAGAATGTGCCTACGATGACAGGAGGGATTGGGAAAGAGGAGTTGATGTTGTTCTACAAGGATTATTTTATCGCTAACAACCCTCCGAGTCTGAACATCAAGCTGGTCTCTCGGACGATTGGCACGGATCGCGTATGCGACGAGATGGTTGTCTCGTTCAAGCATACGACAGAAGTTCCGTGGGTACTTCCTGGCGTGAAACCGACGAACAAGACGGTGCATATTGCGCTTGTCAGTATCGTTTGCATACGAGGAGGGAAGCTGGTGCACGAGCATGTCTATTGGGATCAGGCTTCAGTGTTGGTGCAGGTTGGACTGTTAGATCCTAAGCTCGTGCCGGAGAGCTTTTCAAAGCAAGGATTGAAGCGGCTGCCGGTTTATGGGAGTGAGTTGGCGGCCAAAGTGCTTGACGAGGAGAGCCAGCCGAGCAATGATTTGATTCCAGGGTGGAAGCAGGCCATGAAGAAGGCTGAGCAGGGGCTTCCATCAAGACCCAAGCCGGCAGTCAATGGAGGGAAGACGAACCAATCGTCTTAATGATAACTTGTGGACGTGTTCATCCGATAAATTTGCATGTCGGGAGGCGGTATTCGGGAACGACCTTTTGAAAAATTAGGGAATAATGTTTGTTAAAGATGCGACAGAAGAATCTTACCCAGTACGGACGACGAATACCATCCCAAGCGTTGACGAGAGATGGAACTTGAAGCACCTCCCAGCTCACGTCCAGCCCTGCGTCGAAAAGCTCGATCTCAACGACCTTGGTGTAGACGTCGTAGCAGATCTGGCGATCCGCACCCAGACCGTTGTAGAAACCGAAGAGGCCCTTGGAGTCAAGCAAGCCGATGACATGCTCGGCGAACAGCTCTTTTAGATCTTTGTAGTCTTCCGCGTAGGTATCATAGTATATCGCATCAAGCACCACCCCTTGCTCTTGCAGCTTTGGAAGAACATCCTGCCACCTGCCTTCACAGACAGTGACGTTTGGCTTCTCATACCAGCCAGTCTTGCGCATTTGGTCCATGACTTCTGGGTGAGCTTCGACAATGTAGTGCATCTGTGGCTCGTTCTCCAGAAACATTCTGTCTACAATGCCCATACCGTGGCCGATGTTCATCGTTCTGAGACCCTTCTTTGGGCAAAGGTTGTCTGCGGATCTCTTCATGATTTCAGTCTCCCAGTCCATCATGACTGCGTTCTTGTCGGAGTCGAGAAGACGGCCCTCGGAGTAGGTGAGCTTGGAAGCGAGGTAAGCTTCGCTGTCGACGTTCGGGTTGGAAAGCGCAGGCTCGCCAATGTGTTCGGCACCATCTTCGTCGGTTCGAGTGACAGTCGGAACCTCAGCGCCCTGCTGAGCTTGCTCGTCGACTTTGTAGGAGGGGTTGGGTGCTGGCTCGAAGCCCTCGAACGTGGTCTCGCCATTCGAAGTGCCATTTGTCGCTGTCGCAGCCGGTTGTGCGCCGTTCGGCATTGGGTCGAAGCCGTCGATCGCATCGTCGTCATGTCCGTCGACCTCGACCTCCTCCATATCGACCAATGGCTGGTATTCGTCCAGACGGTTGAACAAAAGCTCTGCTCGCACACCAGCAGCGACGACAGCATCATACACCCTCTTCAAGCCTAGCCTCAGAGCAAGGCATCCCGGTGTCTCGTCGTTCTTGTCCAGCTCATTCCAGATTGCACCATTCTCGAACAGTAGTTGCACAGTCGCGAGAGCAGAGTCTTCACTCAATGCATTTCCGTGAACAGCATCGCCCTCGTTGTTCGCCTCTTCCTTGGACTCCGCATCTGGCTCACAAGCAGCAATGGCAGCATGCAAAGGGGAGAAGCCAGTCTCAGGATCCTGTATCCTCGCCGATCCCGTCTTGAAGAGCTTCTTCAGGGCTTCCAGATGGTGGTTGGTGGACGCGAGTAGTATTTCGTCGTTGGTGGTGTCAGTATCGACCTGCATATTGGGGTCGTCTTGTACCTGAGCCATGTTGTGCGGCGTCGTATCTGTATGCAAGATACAAGATCTATGCAGGATTTGGTGCAGATGCTTGGATACAGTATCACGGTATGAAATCTTGGTGGCATGAACACTTTTTCGATCAAGCGCCGTTGCTTTCGTGGAGAGCCGGAATCCTGCCGAGTCCGCAGGTGGCAGCGAAACGGCGACGGGAGATCGATCAGGGCTCACAAGCCACCAACGCCACCAACCCACTTGTGTCAAGCGACGCGACCGAGCTGCTTCGACTGTGCATAACCTTATTATGACACTGGCGGGAGGAGGAGAGTGTGGCAGAGTTGTAGCAGCATCGCACGATACGCGTCAATGCTGCAGTCTGATGGTGGCAGCATTCCTGTGGGATGGGATCGTGACGGCAAGTCAGACGAACATTCACTTACAGTACACCCCCTAACACGTGGCTCTTTGGCACAGATGAGTGATGAGTGCCGTAACGGTATGCCTGCCTGGGTAACGTCATCTTTTGGCCAAGCACTCATACGCAATGACCGCCAGCAGCAGCGAGCTTGCATCCCCCAACGGCGACGGCGCACTCTCTCACTTCTCATCCATACGAGCTAAAGCTGCGTTCTGCTGAACACTGCATTTGGCCCCTCAAACTCTCCATCTCCCATTATCTGGATCAGCTGCAGGTACACGGTGGAGACTTGACGCGCAGGGTCGAAGCATCCTGGCTGAAGAGAGTTGCTGACCATGACCCCGGCCGACCATGCTTCCAGCAGCAAACGCCCTCAGCTTTCGGCAAAGGACACACTCGACGCGACACAGCTGAACGGAACACTTCAGTTTGATGGCACAGCTGCCTTGCGGCCTGCATCCAGCAATGGACTCCCTCGGCCCTCGCAGCATCCGCTCCGAGAGAGTGAGCAGTCAGATTCGGCACTCGCGGACGACATGGATGATGGTATGGAGAGCTACGATGACCTCGAAATCGACCCCGACACCCTCATTGTCAATACCAGACGCTCCATGGACGACACCTACCGCCCAGCACACGCCCACATGAGCCACGATCAAGCTCAAGACCCCACACGCCCTGGCTCTGCGCCTGGTCACACCACACAGCATCGCAAGAGAAACAGCATACAGATCAGACTGGAGCGAACAGATAAGAAAGGGAGGTACATCCTCACTGCCGATGATCCCGAGATCAAAGAGATCTTGAGGAAGGGCATCGAGCGGGAGGAGCAAGAAGAGGCAGGCACGAGGAAGGATTATCGGATACGCTTTCGTGATCTTGTCTTCACACGGCGGTTCACTACCTTCGATAGACAGAACCCTGCCAGCGCTGAGAGTCCCTTCTTTGGCTTCTTCACACTCTTCTGGATATGCATGGGCTTGCTATTCTTCCAGGTGGCTCTCCGAAACTGGCGCGAGTATGGAAGTGTGCTGGGCAAGAACCAAGTCATGCGGATGATGTTCAGTCGGGATGTCCTTGTGCTTGGCATCACTGAAGGTGTCATGAGCGGCTCGACCTTCGTCACTTTCTTCATCCAGAGACTGGTGCAGAAGGGGTGGTTCAACTGGGCAAAGACAGGCTGGGTCATACAGAATCTCTGGCAATCCTTCTACCTCGGATCAGTCGTTGGCTGGGCGTACTACCGAGAATGGCCGTGGACGCATACCATCTTGGTCGTCCTGCACGCGCTCGTCTTCCTCATGAAGCAGCACAGCCACGCATTTTACAACGGATATCTGTCTGGCGTTTATCGGAGGAGAAACCTTCTGCAGCAGAAGCTCAAGGATCTGGAGCATATGGAGCCTATGGCGTCAGCACCTAATAGTCCAGTGAGCCCCGGCGCATCATTTTCGAAGTTTGAAGACAACCTCTCGAGCGGGGTTGACGTCCCGAACAAGACTGGAGAAGGCATGACAAAACGTCGCCCTTCAATGGGACCGCGGACATGGACAAACCTGAAGACTGAGAAGTCTGATGTAGCAGATGTTGCATCGGCGATCGAGTCTGGACGCGCGATCTCGGCAGACCAGCTCACTACATTCTCTAATATCATCAAACATGAGATTGAGGACCTTGACAAAGAGCTGCGTGGAAAGAGTGACAGCAACGCTAAAGCGTACCCAAACAACCTCCGAGTCTCCAACTTCGCGGAATACATTTGCTTGCCAACACTCGTCTACGAGCTGGAGTACCCTCGCCAGGAGAAGACCAACTGGTGGTACGTGCTCGAGAAGACCATCGCCACTTTCGGCGTCCTGTTCTGCATGCAGGTGGTCAGTCAAGGCTTCATCTACCCACTTGTCCGCCAAACCAATGAAATGAAGGAAGCTGGAATGACTCTGGACGAACGATGGAGGGAGTTCCCATTCATTCTGTCGGATATGCTCTTCCCAATGCTGATGGAGCAACTCCTGACCTGGTACCTGATCTGGGAGTGCATCCTCAACGTGCTTGCAGAGGTCACCAAATTTGCAGACCGCGGCTTCTACGGCGATTGGTGGAATTCTGTCACTTGGGACCAGTATGCAAGAGACTGGAATCGACCTGTCCACAACTTTCTGCTGCGACACGTCTATCACAGCAGTATCTCAACATTCCATTTGAGCAAAACTGCAGCTACGTTTGTGACGTTCTTGCTCAGCGCGCTCGTCCACGAGATGTGCATGGCCATCATCTTCAAAAAGATTCGGGGATACCTCTTCTGGACACAGCTGCTTCAGATGCCGTTGGTCATGTTCAGCAAGACCAAGTTCATGAAAGGGCGAGTGATTCTGGGAAACGCCATATTTTGGATGGGTTTGTTCATAGGGCCGGCGCTGCTTACGAGCTTGTATTTGGTGGTGTAAGATGGTCTCACAAGCCTGAGATGGGTGCAAGATTTGTATAGCTAGATGTCCATTAAATGTGGGGTTTTTCTTGACTTGTGGCCATTTTCCGACTATGGCACTCGACAAATCCTGGATCCGGATCGATTACGCTCTTATTTGAGCAGTGCAATGTCGTTTGGTGGTGATAGGAACCTCGCGGATCGTTCACGGCGGCACTCTCTCGGTGCATGATGGGAGCTTCTTTCCCCATGTGCCGTCAGTTCGAAGCACCTATTTCTGGACAATAACCCACCGTCGGCAAGTCTTATCCTTGTCCAGAACTACCGCATTGGGGTAGCAACCTTGACTGCAAAAGTTTCTTTCAAACTTCCGCACAGCCCGATCAACGACCATTGTCATTTCAAGAGAGCCAAGTCACGCCTGCTGAGATCGAAGCTTTCGCTCTTTCGCCTGTGGGAACCCTTCACGCTACCCGACCCTAGTGCTCTACGACCGAGCACGAATCAGCAATGATTGGCCTTTGCCTGCCATCCCTCGACTCTCATGATCTACTCGTGCTCAACTTGGTGTTGGACATCGGCATGTCTGCGGATAGTGTTTTAGCGGAAGTACAGTTCGGGATACCCTCTCGCAAGGCACCATCGCCGCTATACTTTTCGAGAAAAATGCAGTCTGAGCCAGGATTAGGATACTACGGACATCCAGTCACCTTTCAAAGTGCTATGTATAGGCACTGACGCAGTTACAAACTGTCGTCAGTCCCGCTTCCATGCGAACGATCACTGAATGAACGGCTCTTGACACTGAGAACTGTACTGATGGCTATCGAGCCCCCGTTCACGATGATCAATTTGGTTCCGTCAGAGCCCAAGGTGGTAGCTAATGAGCATATGGAGGCGAAAAGCCTAAGGGGCAAGATCAATGATGATCACAGCATGGCTCAGAACTGTGGCGGTCGCTTGCCCAGCAGGAGCACCATTGCAAATTCACAGACCCCAATAGGCGACTCCCAGCCTTCCGCCACGCTGCACGGAGCAGTGAAAGACGTCTGTCCTCCGCGCGTTACGAATGCCGCAACTAGGCGGCCCTCTAGTTCACATCTGTCCAATATGGATAGAGCTGAGAGGATGTATCCTCGACCTAGAAGTTTCATACAGACAACCATCACGACTCCAACCCAGCAAGAACCACCACCCGACTCCGAGAAGAAAGGCATCTTCACCACAGTCCGAAGCTTCTCCGCTTCATCACTAGGCCTGAGACCGCCCTCCAGAGATCGCGACCACCCAGCATGGACACCCACCTGGCTCCGCTCCCTTCCTCTAATCGGTATATTATCCCTCCTAGTCTCCCTCTCCTGCGTAATTGCCTCCCTCGGCATCCTCGTCGGCTCCCACGGCCAACCCCTCACCTCCTGGCCCTGGGCCCCTTCCGTCTTCCTGGCAATCTGTTCCGCAGTATGCAGTAACACAGTCCAATTTGCCCTCGCGCAAGCTGTGCCCATTGCCTGGTGGTATTGGGCTTCGAGAGGGACGACTGTGGGGGAGATGGAACACGTTTGGGAAGCCGGGGATGGGGTGTTCAGGGCGTTGAAGAATTTGGGGAATGCGAGACTCACGGCCGCTGCTACTATTGCTGTTGCGCTTATGGCTTTTGATGGACCGTTGTTGCAGAAGGCGAGTAGCGTGCATTCTATTAGGCAGGTCAGGAATGTGACGTTGCAAATAGGGTCGGCGGAGGAGCTTCCTACTGGTTGGTCGGGCTGGAAAGATCAGAATGGCATTCACGACAACGAAGCTGCTCACATAGTCCAGCTAGGCTTTCTCGCCAATTCGACCATCACCGGCGACGTTCGAAACTGTGAAGGCCATTGTCGCGCTACTGTCCGCGGGCCAGGTATCATGATCAGGAACTGTACAACAGAGACGTGGTCCATCACCCCAGACCTTTTACGCAATTCTTCGGCCACATGGGGATCTGGTTGGAGTAAGGGAGGCAGACATTTCAAAGTCGCTCCTATGCCCATATTTGCCACTCGACTGTATGATACGGCACTGTATCCAGGATTCTCTGGGCCTGAGGAGATGCAGTTGCTCGTCGGCATCGCCAACTTCGCAGAGTGCAGAGGACATTATGTCGAACGGTTGTGCACGATTGTTCCTGCTGTCATGGAATACGACGTCGAAATCAGGGGTCCGAACGCGATCTCTCAGTCGACGCTAGAACATCCGAGGCTCGTCGCTTGGGCAAACAACACGCACATGAACGCGGACGACGACATCATCCCACTAACATTGACAGCTCTACGTGCTTTCCTCGACGCCCAGATCTTCGCGAACGCATCGCTAGGCCCATCGGACTCTACCCCCGGACGAGAAGGAAAGATCTCCGTCCCTCACCAGGACTCCTTCAACGTCTTCGCCCTAGACTACGCCATTTCCTTCGATGTGTGCGAATCTTCATTCAACGATCCAACACCGGGTATCCTGGCTAGATTTAATAACATCATGTTCCGAAGCGGACTAGCAGCAGCTTCTGGATCCGGCTGGGCAAACACGTCCCAACTCATCGATCCGGGGTTGCAGGTCCAGCAGGTCGTCAACGCGAGTCAAATAACGATAGAGAATGTCTTTCGAAGTGATCTGCGTTGGTTTGCGGGTGCGGCGTGCGTCGAACTTCTCGCAATCCTCGCCGTGGCGCCTGTGTTCTGGGGATGGTGGAGGCTAGGAGTCCGAGGTCCGCCCCTCTCCCACTCCTCTCTCCATCTACATACTAATACCTCTCGCAGTAACTCTCTCGCCCCTCGAAATCGCCAAAGCTTTTGGTGCCCCGCTCTTTAAAGACGTGAACTCTGCCGCTGGCAGTCGAGGGATTTTGAGGAATATGCGCGATACGAAAGTGAGGTATGGAGCTGTCGGTGATCGGGGCTTGTCCATGTCGTCGCTAGAAGAGGGCAGGTGTCCGATGAGAATGGAGGGTGTGAGGACGAGGTTGGCGATGGCGGAGATGAAGGATGTGTTGCCCCCAAGGAGGGGAATGAGGTTCGATACTTGAAAGAGCTAATTATCACTGGAAGTATCAATCTGTCCACTCGTGCGACGCTCTCCACTAACCAAGAAAAATCAAGAAGGCAAACAGTTCATAAAGCTTAGCAAACCGCTCTTTCTTGTTCAGAAGAGGTAACATCGGATGTTTGCTCAGCGCAGGATATGACATGAGGCGAGCGCCTGGTACGTCTGTTCTGCACCAAAACAACTGTATTTCAGCCTCAGTCCAGAATGACTCCAAACGCGATCAACCTCCTCACCAATATCCTCACAGTCCTTGGCATCGTCCTTTTCGCATGCCCGCTCTTCATCATACTCTTCATCCGACCGCATCATCGACATCTCACCGCAGATGAAGACGCATACCTCTGGACTATGATAAAAAGAATGATATTAGCAGGCATAGTCCTGATCATTGGAGTACAGTACTTGTCAGCCTGGCTGCAACAGTACAACACCGGGCCCCAGCGGTCGGGCGAAGGTATCTATCCTCACTTGCCGCGTGATCAAACTCTCTTCAAAGTGAAAGCTGACTGAGCCATTCGGAGCAGGGACTGTTGGCTATGGCGCTCCGAATCGGGCTGAGGGAAGGGAGAATCATTGATTTCGAAGGGGAGCGAAGTTTCAGAGGGCGGGGAAGGGGAAGAAGAAGAAGGAGAGGAGGGGGAAGAAGTAGAAGGAGAGGAGGAGGAGGAAAGGGCGGCTGGATGCGGACTTCCTGATTGTCGTCCATGTCATCCCACTGAGCCAGACGGTAGATGACTATCGTGGAGCTCTCTACAGCAGTAGAGTACATCTCATCCCAATGGAAACGGGAAAACATGGCAATTCTGCCTGTGAGCATCCCTGCAGTTACGATCTTCCCACCAGTTTGCTCCGGATCGGATTCCATGTCTTTTCCCGTCCATTAATTTCCAAGCCATTGAGTTCAAGCACCAAAGTCGTTGCCGCTGCTGGAGGTATTGCCGGAGCAAGAATATCCTCCTCCACTTTCTCATCCGTCTTGAAGTCGTATCTCCAGTCGATGATATCGACTCGCAGTCTAGACAGCTATGGCACCGCTCGCGTAATACCTAGGATCAGATCGACGAGCACATTAATCCTGCGCTGTTCAACCCCATGTCCTGTCTCCCCCGTTTGTCGAAACGTATCAGTTCAAGTGTTAGGTCAGTACGTTGGATCTCCTGCGAATAACGCCATTGATTCTTGACGGAGAGCGCAATTGTCTCTGTTGGTGGCTGTCCACAGATGTGGAATTTGTGGCCGGTTTCTCCATGCCTGATCACATTGATCTCGATCGTCACCTTAGCTCGCGCATCAGTCTTAAAGTAATTCGAGTATATGGGGTCCTCCTGAATTTCCCTCGTCTTGCTGATGATGATGGCGTTGATTACGACGACAGGCTGAGTATGGTTGAGATGTGCTGAAGCCTCGGCGTGCACGGTCTTGCAAAGCCCGAGCACTCTCAGAGTGTCGTGGCGGGTGGGAAACATTTATCGTAGGTCAGCAGGCGCACGTCTTTCGCCAGGCTCGTGAATTCGAGGCGGCTTGGGTCGAGTCTTTTTGAGCCCGTGTTCTTCCAGGGGTTTTATCCAGCCTCTTTTAGTTTGATCGTCGTTGTCAATATCGACATGCAGCTGGTCGCTGGTTGGACATGCTTTTTGCCATATAATTATTCGGTCGATATTGCAATTCTCTCATTTCAGTGGAGATCGTGCGATGAGCAAAGAGGTTGCTGGCTTTGATGAGAACGCGCGGAGATTGTAGGGAATGTGACTCAATCCTGTGTCAACAACGCTTCCAAAAGGGATGAAATCATGGATTAAGACAGCTAAAGGTCAGCCTGACGTGGTTGCATTCACTTTCCTGTCTGCCGTGTTAAGTCCCTTCCTGTGGTCCCTCCCAATCACTGCTTAATCTTCGGCATCGCCCTATCCACCCCAAGCGCCTCAACATCCTTCGGCTTATAATAATGCGGCGCGACTTCAGTCAACCACTCCGGCTGCAACGGCATTACACTCCTCATAAACTCCTTACTCGTCAGAACCAACTCATAAAAGATAACCCATTTCGGCCTCACATCCATCAGTACACTGGAAGGATGGATGTGAACCGTCATGTTATTCTTCACAGTGCGATATGAGTCCCCTCCTCTCTGTAAGCGTGCGGCGTTCGGGAAGAAACCGGCCGTCATGGAACGTTGGATCGGAGGGAGGTTGGAGGCACCGCACGAGGAGAGTGTGACTTCGACACGATCGCAGAGTTTGGCGAGTTGGTCCCGGACGTCGCGGGCGCGGGTGAGAGAGCGTTGTTGGAGGAAATTTTCCTTGGCCCAGACGAAGCTGAAATCACTGTCGACCCATTGGTTCCAGATATTCAGGTACGTCAAGTGGTCGCCACCTTCCTTGATCGTGAATCTCGCCCGTGCAGCGTCGGCTTGGAGTTTCTTGTCTTTGGGTCGGTAGAAAAGCGCAGAAGCTTCTCCCAGCATGGCGATGATAGAGAGGACTTCTTCGACGCAGCCCTCTTTGTGCGCGGCGAGAACAACTTTCGCGAGCATGGGGTCTGTGGGAAACTCAGCCATTTGGCGACCAACTTTGGTTAGTTCGCCCTTGTCGTTGAGGGCGCCGAGCGCGTAGAGCTGTTCCAAGGAGCGGATGAGCATGTCCGGGGCAGGAGGGTCCATGAAGTCGAAGTTGATCAGATCGTTGATGCCGAGAGATTTCAAGAGCAGTACGACACTGTTTAGGTTCGTGCGCTGGATTTCGGGTGTGGTACTTTCGGGAAGATCGTTGTAGTATGCCCACTTGGTGTAAAGCCGGAAGCATTTACCGGGCTGCGTGCGACCTGCTCGTCCGGCACGCTGATTTGCGGAAGCTCGAGAGATAGGGACTGCAACGAGAGACTCCATGTTGGTTGCAGGCGTGTATCGGTTCTCTTTGACGTATCCTGGGTCGATGACATAGACAATGTTGTCAATTGTCAAACTCGTCTCAGCAATGTTGGTGGCCAATACGACCTTGCGTACCTTAGGCGGCGTCGGGTCGAAGATCTTCTGTTGGAGGTCCGTCGGTAAATTGGCATATATGGGACAGATCATGAGCTCAGGCGCAGAGCTACCCAACTTCCGAGCTGTCTCTTGTAGCGACTGTTCGGCTTGCTCGATCTCGTCCTGACCAGTCAAGAAGACCAATATGTCACCAGGCATCGGCTGAGACAGATGAATCTGGAAGACAGTAGTGATGGCAGCCGATAGGTAGTTGGCTTCGGGCTGAAGGGAGTAGTTCATCTCCACGTCGTATGTACGACCAGGAATGTTCAAGATTGGAGCATCATCGAAAAACTGACTGAACTTCTGCGCGTCAAGCGTGGCGGAAGAGATCAGCAGCTTGAGGTCAGGTCGCCCTCTGGCAATATCCTTGACCAGACCGAAGAGGATGTCAGTATGCAATGTCCGTTCGTGGGCCTCGTCGATCATCAGCGCGCTGTATCCTCCCAAGTCGGGCTCGGTCAAGAACTCTCGCAGCAACATGCCGTCTGTCATGTACTTGAGCATCGTCTTGTCGGTGGTAGCGTCTTCGAAACGAATGGCATAGCCAACTTCATTCCCAAGCTTGCAGCCTACTTCATCGGCCACACGTGCCGCAACACTCATCGCAGCGACACGGCGTGGTTGGGTACAGCCGACCTTCATTCCATCTTTGCAGTAGCCGGCTTCATAAAGATATTGTGGCAACTGTGTCGTTTTACCACTTCCCGTCTCACCAACAATGATGAGGATCTGGTACTCTGCCACAGCACTCAGAAACTGTTCGCGGTACTGATACACGGGAAGAGTCTTGCGTTTTTCTTCCATCGTCTTCGCCTTCCTTTCAGCGGCGAGAAGTTGCTGTGCCATCAGGCGCTCTTCTTGCGACTGCATTTTGCTCATCCCGCCCTTCATGGTAGCATCCGTGACCCATTTCAACTGCTGCTCCTCGTCAAAGACGTATTCGTAATCATTCTCATTCGCACGGTCGGCGACTATGATCTGAGCCTTCGTCTTGGCCAATTGCTCCCTTTCCCATTCTTCGTGCTCAGTTACGTACTTCTCTCGCCCTTGATCGTCTCGGTCAACATATCGACTGTACAATGCATCCTCCTTCCGCTTCATATCCATCTTTCCCTTCTCAGTGATGTAGTCGTCCGGCATCGCGTATCCATCAAAGTGGTCATCGATATTTTCTCGTTCCTCCGCCAGGCGGAGAGCCTCTCGATTCCGAGCGAACTCATCCTTCTCTGCCTGGGACAGATTTGGGTTCGACCGCTCCTCTTCCTCTTCATCAGCGACTTGTTTTCGTAGGAGCATCAATTCCTGCGTAGAGCGCTTCTTGAGATATTCCTGACGTGAGCGCAATCTCAGATCTTTCATCTCAGCTTCTGACTTCTTCCCAGCTTGTGCTCTTCGCTCCGCATCGGCAGCCTCACGCTTCGAAGAGCGGTCTTCCGTCACTTTCTTCGTGCTGCCCGCATCTTTGTTCTTCAGCCGCTCTTCAAACTCTTTGCGCTCTCTTCTGTCCCTCTCTTCTTCATCTTCCTTAGGCTCGTCTCGGCTGGGACTTCGTCGGCGCGGAGATGAAAGGCCATCTTCGAAGCGCGCACGTTTCGCGGGCGGTGATGGGAAGTCCTCCTCGCCATCATCTGCCTCTTCATCACCCCAGCGATCATCAAAGTCTCCATCTCGTCGCCGCAGTTTCTTGCTGTGTCGGTCCCTACTTCGCGATCTCCTTCGTTCCTTGTCGGATCGGTGCCTCGACCTCCTGTCTCCATTCTCATCCTTCCTCTTCTTCTCTTCCTTGGGCGGCGGTGGTGGCTCATCGATGTCCATATCCACGAGCGCATACTTTTTCTTCGACTCCTTCAGTTTCTCTCTCTTCGGCAGGGAAGATCCATTGGAGCTCGGCTTGGCAACTTGTGCATACAAGCCGTCGGCAAATCTCTTCAGATCAGCATCACTGCCATCTACCATGCCCGACAGCTTGTCCAGTAGCTGCGATGGCGACTTTGCGCTTTTTGCAGTCGAAGTCACAAAGTCCACAGTCATGGGATCGCTGCCTCCGACCAGCTTGATCAAGTGGTCTGAGACGTACGTGCGAAGATCCATGGTGGGCAACAGCGACTGTACCTGCGTAGAGTTGTAGCTTCCACTGTTGACGTTCTTCAAGACGATTTGATATCACGTGGAGCTACCTGACTCGTGTGATGAGCCAAGACGCGCTAAGACGCGTGAAGATGCGGGTACCACATCTTCCTTCCTGGTCGCCGCTTCTAAAGTGAGCAATACCGACCGATAAGGCTCGGAAGGAGCGACCGATAGTATACGTGTGTCACTTTTGGCGTGTTGATACGGTGTTCGAAAGTGATGAAGAAGTGATGAGGTAGCTCCTGGTTGAAGTGAAGTGGAGTCCGACGACATTGCTCCGGCACGCGCTCCTCGGGGATTGGCTAAGTAAAGTGTCAAGAACATGTGCACAGTCGGACTCCCGAGTCAATCGCAATCTCCAACAATCGCTGTCCCTCTTCGCTCCTCCTTGCGACTGCACACTCTTTCCACCACTCTTACCTGTCGAAGTGATTACTCAGTGTGCCTTCCGGGTGTGTACTCTACCACTATTCTGAGGCTATTCTTAGAGTTGGATCTTGCATGCACCACTCCGCACGCGACTGATAGCCTTCTGCCAACGCGGGAATAGCTGCACTGTGCATCGTCTGGTTGGAGGCCTCTCATGGTCGCGCCAATATGTCGACAACACCGAACAAGAAACCTGGTTCTGCCCCTGGACAAGGCCGCCGTACTCCTAATACCGCCAATCCTACCGCCGATCCAGCAGCGCGTACTCCCTCGAGAATGACGTCCAACGCGATTTCAACAGCCACCGGCGCTGCCAGCAACGGCATCAACCGGACGCGATCAGTAAGAAACGGTCCACCACTGTCTGCGAGAGCTGCTGCCCGCAAACCCAATACTCCTGACTCCGCCGCGGAAGAGGAGGCCAAGGAGGAAGCCAAGGCCAGAATGGATGAGCTTCAGCAGAGGCTTCAGGAAGCCGAACGGGCCTACGAAGAGTCACAGAAGCAGGCAGCCGTATTGCAGGTGAAATTGGACGAAGCACTGAAAGAGCAAGGGATGCTGGAGGAGAGCGTGCACGAGCATACTGAGAAGATCAACGATCTGGAGAATGATAAGAAGGAGAGTCTACGTGCAAGACGCGAGATGGAGCAGATATATGAGAGTGAACGCGCAGCCGCCATGAAAGAGAAAGAAGAAGCTGTCGCACGGGAAGAGGAGATGCAGAGTGCCATGCAGCGCATGAAGGAGACACTCGCACAGCGGGAGATGCGTGCCACACTTGACGATGAGCGGAGACCGAGCCTGTCACGACATACTAGTAATGGTCGAAGCACAAACCCGTCCCCCAACCCAGAAGCTTCCGACAGACAGTTTGCTCCGCCGTCCATGCAACGAAGCGATTCCACATCTAGAAGCAACCCGAAGCTGGTCATGCAAAAGGACAAGATCATTGAGTCGCTGCGTCTTGAATTGGCAGAAGCGCAGATCAAGCTTGTGGAGATGGAGAACATGGGTGGCGGCCGCGTGCAGGAGATTCAGAAGCAGTTGTACGACGTAAAGATGCACAACGCCCGATTGATGGAAGAAAACGAATCATTCCAGCTTCTGCTAAGTGAGAAGACCCTGAATGGCGACTTCTTGCGACCTCCATCTCATGGCGGATCACGCCCACCATCACGGAACCCAGGTGCCAACGAAGGCGGCACGACTACTCTTGCGGACGAACTGGACTCCCAAGATGAAATTGAGGGTGGAGAGGACACGCGACACCTGAGGGCGGAGCTCAACGGCCTCAAAGATCAGAACAAGGCACTGACGCTGTATATTAACAATATCATCTCGCGCCTGTTGCAGCACGAACAGTTCGAGCAGATCTTGGATAAGACACCGGATTTGATTGCTGGACCGGGTGCCTTTATTTGGAGACCTCAGGAGCCAGATCGTGACAAGCATTTGCCACCACCGCCTCCAGAGAAGGACGAGCAGCCTAGTCTGTTGCAGCGAGCGAAGAGCGTTATGGGTGGTAACAAGCCGAGATCAAGGCCACTTTCACAACAGATCAACTCAGATCAGATTGAGCCACCTCAGAAGACACCTGGTTTGACTGAGAATCCTCAAACCGCGCCGAGTGTTCCTCTTGGACGGTCGGCGTCGACACGTGCTCCGGGTGGTCACAGACGAGCAAACTCGGAATGGCCAGCAGCGAGCGTTGTCACGAACATGTACCGTGGCGCGCAAGCGAACACTGGACCTCTGAGCCCTGGATTGACGTCTCCGATCGGACGCAACTCTTTCTTCGCCTCCAGGCAGCCTTCATCCAGTTCAAACGTGCCCACAATATCCGAGACCAATGCCGATAAGGAGAACAGCGCTCGCGACAGCAAGATGAGCGGGAGCGCCCCAAGCAACCGCAACTCTGTCGTCTCGAACACCGGTCTCAGCAGTCTCGACGATGACCCTGCTTCCAATGTCAACTCCGAACGCTCGAATCCATCGTCGCCTCCTCGAAGCACAGCGAGTGCGGGTGCTGCCGACAAGCAGAGCGGCGCGATTATGATGGGCTCTCGTCCGCGCCCGCTGCGATTGGTGCAAGAAGCAGCCGACGAAGAGAGCGCTCGCAAGCAGGCTAATCGCGGCAGCTGGTTCGGTTGGATGAATAAGGGCGGTGCCCCTGGGAGCGTCCCCGGAGGCAACAATCCGGCCGCTAATCTCGGAGAGAAGCTCGGGGGCGTGTTCGGCGGACAGAAAAAAGACGAGCCGGGCCAGTAGAATTTGCCTGGCCTGAAGGAGAGGAGGTCGCTTCCGCCCGAGTCATTCCAAGAAATACGCAAGATCTGGTCTTTGAGAGGACGGAGTCAGCCGACGAATGTTCTGAAGGGAAATGTGGAGCCTTCGCCATTGCGGGAGAGGAAGAGCTTTCGATGCGAGGGTTGAAAGCCGTCTCTCGAGCGAAAGACGAGCGGCTGTAGTGTTTGAGGAAAAGCCAGCGGGTGAAATTCCGACGAGAGAGTCGAGAGACACCTTTGACTGAGGCTGAAGACGAGGGACGATGCATCAGGTTTTTCTTTGTATAGATGAGGCGAACGGTGGCAGTCAAGACTGCTCCAGAGAGTCCATCTGTTCCATGGTGGAGTGGCACTTGCGCTGGAGATACCCCATATGGAGTGCTTCGAACTGAGGAGACTGATTTTGGAGTTGGAGGGGTGGTAGATATCTCATCTGTGGGATTCTAAGCATGATATCCGTAGCATTTTGATTGAATGGAATGAAGATTTTGAATGAAGCCGCCTCTCCAGTTGAGGTTGTTAGACTGTGCAACACATGGAGCTCCATGGTATTGAACACTCTGCCGCTCGACAGCTGTGAAAAGACCATGTAACTTGTCAGGAGAAGCATAGCTGTGCGAAGCTTACAGATATCTACACCTGCTCTGCCTCCTCCTTGGAAGTCCAACTATCTAACAGCATAACATCTCCGAATTGATACTATCACTGGCATACCTTGAGCAAGGACACCGTCGTGAAATGACGTACGAAGTAGAAGACGCGTCCGCTGCAGCTGGCCTACAGTTTAAGTCATCCAATGTGCCGCCGCCATACACGTCGGACGACCCTGCATCAACACATGCGAAAAGCTCATGCAGCCCCCTGACCGCCTCTCCCGAGACGAATGGTTCTACTGGGTCTGCCTGAGTCGTCGCTGCTTCGACCACCTCCACGAGAAGCATGGCAACTATAGATGGCCACTCTTTATGTGGAAATCCGGACCCTCCGACGCTGGACTCATTCGCGAGGTGATCGAGCCGTCCAAGGCGTTGGGAATCGATCCTGGCCCGACACTTTTCAGGACAAGGTTATTCATGGGGTTGGTGGGTGGGGGAGAGTGGACGAGGGCGGAAGGTGGGACAACCGCCTGTTCCCTTCGTTGATGCGCGTGGTGGACCGCGGCTATTGGCGGACTGTACGAGCAACGAAGAAACTCCCACCATCACCATGTCGAGAAGTCTTGGGAAAGTCAAGCAGTTCCGAATCTGCAGGGAGTTTCAAGCCGATGAAGGTTGTCTTCCTTTCTTTCTGTCACTTATGGCTGTTCCGGAGAGAAGGCTTGCGTGATGCATTGACTTCACTAAATCCCCTTAGGAGAATCCTCGATCCCTTTCTCTCCCTTCCCCTCGACCACCCATCTATTGCGCATCCCTGATATCCATGTCCTTAGTCCCCAGATAATCCCTCTTCCCCACCGGAACACCTGCCTTCCTCAGAATATTGTACGCAGTCGTCTGGTGGAAGAAGTAGTTTGGAATCACAAACTCCTGCACGTAGCCGATGGCTGTGAAGTGGCCTTCTTTGGGGCCCAATTTGACGACGACGTGGTCATTCTATCAAAAGATTAGTATAAGAAAGAGGGAGAAAGGATAGAGGAGTGAGACTTACAGTATGAACAAACTTCTCTTTCTTGGCAGCTTTGAGAAGGTCAATGGTCTTCTGAATACGAGCATACAACTCCTCGAAAGTCTTCTCATCATCCTCGATAGGAACATTCTCCTCGCCGGCAATGCGGAAGAGAATCCCCTTGGCCGTGTTCGAACATGTTTGGACTTGGAACGCAAGAGCCTAGGAAGTCAATCAGCGCTCCGTCCTTTGAAGGCGAGAAAGTGAGGTCCAGAGTGAGTAACGCACATGCATATCATCTACAATCCTCCCCTCAATGAGAATCTTTGGATCTTTCCCGTTATCCTTGGCCCATTGCTCGCCCTTCTTGAGGACATTGAGAAGTTGTTCGAGGGCGCGGGTGAGGATGGGGACGGTGAGGTCGTAGAGAGTGAGAGACATTTTCTTCAGGATGATCTGATCTGATCTGTGCAGGGAGTGAACGGGAGTCAGTTATTGTCTCGTGAAAGCGATGACGTGTTTGAAAGGTATTGTTGCGTATGGGAAGAGAACATTGAAAGAGGCATTGGAGCAAGATGTACTTTATACTTGCCCATTTCTGTAAACGCTCCACATGGGAGCCGCATATGTTTACTATTGCCTTGGTTTATGGGCCGTTGCAACGGGAACAGGACAATGTGATGTCCGGCTCCATTTTGCTGCTCGGATTTGTAATCAGACAAACAATTTTATGCCTGAAACAGCCATGCCAAGCCTATCAGAGAAACGAAAGTAAACATGTTCATGAGGGTCATTTGTGAAACATGGTTGGTCATGGTGGTGGAACAGGAGACGGAGGAAGACGTTGCTCCGCTGACGAATCAAACTCTTCGCCGCTGAAAATTTCTCTGCTGCACATTCATTCTGTCATTACACATGTCTGCACACTCACGACGCACTGTTCGCCTAGACAATATACCGATATCCCTTCTGCAACTGCCTCGCAGTAGTAGTATCTATCCCCTCCAACTCCGCCGTCTTCTCCAACTTCCTAAGATCCCTCTCTGTAAGCGTAGCATCTTCGTTCTCCATCCGATCTAGCTGACGGTTCTGATACTGCAGATAAAACCTCATGATAATACCACAGATACCGGCAATCGCAACAAGTCCGATGTTGATACCCATAGCTTCTCGGTAGTAGGGCTTGTCGGAGTCGTTGTACGTAAACGGCGTCCAGATCGAAGCTGAATTTCCAATACTGTTCATGAAAGCCAGAGCAGCAGCTCGTTTTGCTGGTGGACGTGGAATGGAGTTTGCGATCCAGGCGTAGATGGTGCCGTTCATGACGAAGATGGCGTTGAGGAGAAATAAGCTGAAGTAGCGCGGTCCGAAGCTTGATGTGAACATGAAGATCAGAGCGCCAGCAATGACCAACGGGACAGGATAGATGTAGAACCAGAATCGACTACCGACCTTGTCGGAAGCGAGGCCGTGGCAAAGTGACCAGAAGACAGTAAAGACGTATGGTGGTGCACACAAAAGAAGCGAGATCACTCGGTTGTAGCCTAGGGTTTTGGTCAATGTTGGGTAGAAGTTCTGGAAGCCGGCCGCGCCTGTGATGCCGTGGTAGGCGATGGCGAGGATATAGGTCTTTGGGTCGAGGAAAGCGGCTTTCATGCCTTGGATCTGAGACATGCCACCTGCAGCATCCAAGTCGGCCTCTCGGGCGTCAAGTGCCATTCGTCTGTTCGCCACAGCCTTCATTTCAGGGGAGAGAAGTTTCCAGGTATGCGGGAAGTCAGGCAAGATGAAAACAACGCAGAGTCCGATGAACATCGTGATGGATCCTTCAATGATGTACAGCCATTGCCAAGCGTCGTAGCCCAGGTGACCCGCGAGGCCACTGAGAATGCCAGCCGCGATCAAATTACCAAAAGCTCCGGAAATCAAGGATCCAGAGTAAAAGATCGACATGCGGAGGTTGAGCTCGGACTTGGTGTACCATTTGGACAAGTAGAAGAGGACTCCTGGGAAAAATGGAGCTTCGACCAAGCCCAGAATGAATCGACAGGCGATGATGCCTCCCACTCCAGTGACTTGCGAAGTGAGAAGACTGACGAGTCCCCACGCAACGATGAAGAAGCCAAGATACCAGGAAGGTTTGCCGCAGTAGTTGAGCATCAGGTTCGATGGGACTTGCATCAGGACCTGGGGGAAGTCAGCAACGAACGCAGAATCAGGCTTACGGTACTCACATATCCAACGAACAGAATACTAAGTCCAAGCTGATACTCGGAGTCACTCAAGCTCAAATCTTCTGTCAACCCTTGAAGCTTGGCTGCCGCGTAGTTGTTGCGGTCGATGTAGTTCATGAGGTACACCAACACCACCAGAGGCATAATCAAGCAGTCAATCTTCTTTCTTAGCTTCCTCTCGGTGATCTTCTCTTCTTCTGACAGTGTCGTGGCATGCATGGCATC
The DNA here is from genome assembly GCA_031771865.1 of Nothophaeocryptopus gaeumannii. Classification (NCBI taxonomy): domain Eukaryota; kingdom Fungi; phylum Ascomycota; class Dothideomycetes; order Mycosphaerellales; family Mycosphaerellaceae; genus Nothophaeocryptopus; species Nothophaeocryptopus gaeumannii. Next base: position 1,062,099 of record JASISA010000002.1, read on the forward strand.
TTCTTTCGACAGCTCGTTGATGTCATGGTCGTGCATTATGTCTTTGTGTACGATGTCGTCTTTCTCGAGCCCCATCGGGCCAGATATACCCACGCCGGTCGCCATTGTGCTCTTCTGGTGATGAATTGCGATGTGGCGATTGGTTTGGGTCGATGATGGAGATAATTGAACTTTTGGGCCGCTGCGCGAAGTGTTGCGATGCGCCGCAGGCACAGAACAGAGCGGCAAAGGCATGGAGCTGAGCTAGTTTACAGTTCGCTGATCCTCCAGTCCCATCTCCGTAACATCCGCACCGCCAAGCAGTACTTTCAGGGGAGGGGAAACAGCCCTGTTAGGGTGTCAGCCATCCGTGAAATGGATTGCATTATGAATCGGCTATTCACAATGGAGCATGTGGCACGCACATGCTCATCACGCGAGATGGGATGGTGTGTGGATGCACCAACGGGCATTTTGAATGGCCGTCTAGGGCCGTTCGTGCAGCTGCATTTTAGGCTCAATGATCTACCAACGTCAGCCGAGTGCGCCATGATAAAGACAGACTTTTGCCTCGTGCGCTTGTTGCTTTCCACGACCGGCGCTACTGGGATGAAGGCGTCAAAGGCGTCAAACACGTGAGCTTCTCATAAGACGGAAGATATATCAGGCTGATGAGCTTGATGTGCTTGAATACGATAAGAGTTAGACAGGCGCGGATGATGCGGCTGCTCTGTTGTTCTCGCGCGGACTCTCCGTGTAACAGACAGCATATCAATCGAGTTGTCGTCGCAATGCGTCGCCGATCTGGATGTAGAGCGACGACGCCTCCTCCACATCCCCAGTTTCTCTCCAGAGAAGGCTCCACTTTGTTTCACTGTCATCCTGGGGTCACACGCGGATCGTCGGCGTCTTGGCTACGGCGTGCGCAGCCGAAAGGAATGCCGTGATCAAATGTGTGCACAAAACCAAGCGGGAGGCGCTATCTCCATCCTTTGATGCTCCGTGATCTCGCATGATGTGGTACGAGAGCAGGAGAAGAGTCCAGATGGAGTATCACGGCCAAGAATCTGGTTCCGATGAGAGCGGCCCCGGGTTCCTCTTCACGGATCTTGGTATTGCCAACTTCCAGTGTGCTATCGGGCCATTCTGATCAGCATCATTGAATCCTCCACTCGCTGTTGACGACCGACGAGACGGACAGCATGTCACAGTTGCGTTCACATGTCAGACGGTCGAAGTAAAGGATGCGCACGCGATTGTGAGTGAATGTTCATCGGAGTTCGGCCAAGCCAGAGTTTGACAAGATCCCTGCGAGTCACGGGCCGACCAAGAGTTACCTCGGCTCTTTGTCGTGGTACCATTGCGCTGACCAGTGATGTTCCTCTGATTATTCTTCCATCTTGACATTGCCGGCGACCTGTTCACTATTCAATACATCTTATATTAAGAGGGGGACTGTACGAAGCCTTTCCATCGCATCCTAAGCCACCTCGCATTTCAGAGTCCAAACAAACGACCGCATCCCTACTCGTCGCCCGCCATGTCGAAGCAGATCACCGCGAACGAGGTCAAGGAGCACAACACCGTCGAGAAGGGACTGTACATAATCATCGACAATGACGTATACGAGATGGGAGGCTTTGTAGACGAGCACCCAGGTGGTGCGAAGATCCTGAAGAGAGTGGGCGGCAAGGATGCATCGAAGCAGTTCTGGAAGGTAAGAGGGAGGCGACGGACATATTCGCATGAGGCCAATCTGACCAAGAGAACAGTATCACAACGAAAGCGTACTGAAGAAGTACCAACCAAAGCTGATGATTGGAACATTGAAGGAGGGCGCCAAGCTATAGACAAAAGCGCATGATAATACCCCACGGGAAATGAACCGGCTGTACAGAGGACAAGCAGATATCAGACGTAGATGGCAAGCGCGGCAAGTCTACAAAGAGCAGTGACGAATGTCTACACAACTACCGGGATATCCAGGTGAAACCCACTTGCAGCTCCTGCGCCATGCAAATGCAGCTCTGGCCTTGAAACCAGCAATGCCGAGAGCGAAGTACGCGGCCACATCATTATCAGGTTTGCTGTCAACCATCTTTCATCAGCCCCTCTTCTTCGTCTGACAGCGGATACTGCTTCTCGCTACTGTGCCTGTCCAAGCCTAGACTTGCGAACGCTCCAGAGATGCTGCGCCAGCTGCTTCGTCTTCTGACTTGGCCACGTTTGGCCTTGCGAGCCAGCTTCCAGATGCACCAAGAGCAGACGAGGACTGTCGTAACAAGTGCCAGCGCAAAAATTCCGTAGTGCTTCCCAATCATCACAATTGCCGCCGCATCCCATCCATGCCAGCTGCTCGCCCCGCCGTGTTCGAATAGAGGTGTGACCGTCTTTCCCCTCAGCATGTGAGGCTCCATATCACCGTGTCCATCTGCCAGGATATAGATGCGATCCTGTTTTCGCACACCTGGATTGTCCCACTCCCGATGAAGCCTGAGTGCAAACGACATCCAGACATTTGAGAAGTACATGCAGCCGGTCGAAAGCATGTTTTCCACATATGGCATCGGCCAGCTCAGGTCACGACTCGGGACGCGGCTCAGCAGCTCAGCGAGGAATGGATGTTGTGCCCGGGAGATGATGAAGGCATTGTTCACGCCAGCGGGGTATGCTCCAGGTGTGAGCCATGGCAGGTGGGTGAGTGACGGTATTGAGCTTCCTTCTCCAAGTGGCGCGTCGAGAGAAACACGGCAAGTCACGTCCAGGTCCAAATATACTCCGCCAAAGTGATGCAGAAGGGCATAACGTAGGACGTTCGCGCGTTGGATGTTTTGGCCGTATCGTACGTAGTGAGGATGTATCTCTGGGTAGAAAGCGCCTATAAAGTTTTCTGCTTCTGCATCGTTCCAGATTTTGAATTCCCAATCCGGATGCAGGCTCCTGCAACTTTCGATTGCTGGCTCATATTTCGACAAGCTCGCGTGCGGTTGACCGTCTGAGAGGGATATCTGGTGGATTATCCGAGGAATGGGCTGTGGAAGGGCAATTTCGCCGTCTTGCGATCCCGTGGAAGGAAATCGAACCAGGACATCTTCATGTTTCTTTAAGTAGGCATGAAAGCTGCTGTAGGTTCGTATCACCTCCGATAGATCGCGTATATGCTTTCGAAATCCGAGCAGGAGCGCCGCGAGACTGAGTAGCACGAGCGATGTATAGTATCTGGCGCGCATCGTGAGAGCTTTTGGCGCGAAGCGCGTCTTCAATGGAGATGAAGTTTAAGATTTATCTATATCATGGGTATTTGCAAGGCGCAGACGGTCCAAGGGGATACCAAGAATATATGCTTGTGACCGTGCCTTACCTGAACGACTCATAACGCCCAACGAGGACCGCTGAGGCTGGCCTTCTGCAGCGTCATTTGCTGTGTGAGGCATGCCCAGGTCGTAGGGAACAGCGGTCACCAACCAGATGCATCACGTTGCCGTGGACTCCACGAAGGGCCTGTATGAGCAGGATCCGGTCAAAGTTACTGCAGTGGTGTGTGGGAGTGATAGTTCAGTGGTGAAGTTGGCAAAAACGTGAGGTGATGTCAGCCTGTTGGATGGAATGTCACTGCCCAGACTTCGGAGTGAGATTCACTTGGGCCACATTGCGATCAGATGCTCAGCGGAACCGGCCGGAAGGTGCCGCTTCGGCAATGTCATGTCTCCGACAAACTTCACCTCACCTCTGCAGACATACCACATCTGCAATGACACTTCATTTGTGCAGCGCGAGAGTGCCGCTTCATCCGGACGCCCACACGTGTGGCTCCAGCAGTCTTAATCCTGGATGCGTACCAGAAACGAAGTGGCCTCTCGACAACGCACGATAGTGGTGAGAGATGAAAGGTCATTGTCATTGACAAAGCAGGATGCAGCTTCTCTGTCACAGCATCGCGGGCCGACCTCTCATGCGCTGTCCAGATTCGACCGACGCGTCAGTCCGGCTCATATCAGATCGTGTTGCAAGCGACATCCTTGATCTGTCGCTGACGGGACGTCAGTATCCTCAAGGCAGCTGGATTCGACTGCGGACAGACTCCCTGCAGGACGAGCTTGTCTTCCACAAGCTCACACTGTATCTTCGATGAATTCGATGCAGGAGTCACGGCTGGACTGTAGCATGCGCGGCTTGCTCAGTCTGCTATGGACCCACCTGCAGCCACAGTATCGCTGAAATTGCAAACTCGCCTTGACGAGATTCGGGACCTACGCACAAACAAGCAGATTGCTAGCGTGCATGGCTCGAGGAAGAATACTTCAATTTTGCATGACTAGATCAAAATTTGCAATCTTATCAATTTCACGCGATCTACACCTTCGAATATCCCGGAACTACAAGCCTGGTGAGGGAGGTCGTAAGGGGCAGCCAGAACACCAGGGATCTTGCTCCAGCACAGTAGACGCGCATACCGCTTGATAAAACGGCCATCGGCAATGACGTGTCCGAGGATCTCGAAAGTTATGCCGGGTTTCCTAAGCATCGCTTCGATGTATCGCGCGGCGTCCACTTCGTTCTTCGCGACCTTATGAAGGGGAGGGTTGTTCTTCATCAACTCACCACCCATCCCTGTTCTTCTGTGTCAGCTGCAGCGCGATATTCCGGGGTATGTAGTCGATTACACATTGCCGTCACTGGGCTGAACAAGCCGGTTGCAACAACCAAGCTGGCCACGACTATTGCGACAAGGGTTGTCGTCAAAGTGCTTGAAGCAAACAATGCCGTACCAACCGTGTACACGCCGATACTGAGGATTTTCGAGAACACCCTGGAGTCTTGGATTAGCTTTGAGATGTCATCCGTAGCACTTCCATATCTCACCTCAAGACTGCGTGAGCATCACTAACTCCTCTGACGCTAATGATCACGTAGAATGCATCGTTGCCGGCCGACCAGGTGGGATCAACAATGATCTTGCCAAATGTGTTATTACCATTTTCAGCTTGTCCAGGACCTCGTCTCTATTGAAGCGCTGATGCTGCAGTATCGATGAGTATCTGGACGGGTAGTATGCGCCGTTGTCAATTCCGGATTGGTTGGAGGGCGTCAATTCAGCGGTATGGAGGGTAATATCTTCGGAATATGCGGGACCCTTGCCGTTTGAAGGTGGAATATCCGACTGATGTCTGCTCCCTCGGGCTGGATGCTGCGGTTCTGGAATTACCCAGGGCGCATCAGTGCTGATCTCGACTGCCGGAGCTCGGGATTCCATTGTTTGGTCAGTGGCGCGCCTGCCAGATTTTCCAGTTACGAGGATGCCGCGACAAAGGAGTGGCGGTAAGACATCCATGATTTAAAATGGACAAATGTCAGCTGCACGACGACATGCACCTTTAAGACTTCACTGTACACCACCAGACAAAATACTAGCGGATTACCTCATCTCCTCGGGGATATGTGGTTCTTCGTCGTAGACATCCAATCCAACGCCCCAGACTTTTCCGTCTTGGACGGCTCGGTACAGCGCTGCGTTGTCGATGATTTCGCCGCGGGCTGTGTTGATGATCGCTACGCCGGGTTTCATGATGGAGAACTGTGGAGCGCTGAGGAGGTGTCGTGTGGAGGAGGTGAGAGGGACGTGAAGGGAGATCAACAGAGAAGAGCGAACGTATCCAGGAAGTGCCGCGGCGGATGTCTTGATCCAGGAGTTCAGGTGGTTTGGCTTGACCAGCTCTGTAAAGAAACTCTGGCTGTGGCCGGAAGCTTGCTGCTGCAACACGCTTCGTTTGGACTCTTTGAGCAAGAGAAGGCCGGGTTCGAAAATTAGAACTGCAATGAACAAGTAGACCCATTGCGTCCCTTCCCAGGACTTGCGGTTTACAACAAGGAATCCGATGAATGGTCTACAGATACGTCAGCGTCATTTTCCGCCATTGCAGATGCTCTTCACTGAGCTTATTGTGGCACTAGTGTGCCTCTACGCCGGTTTCAACTTTGGCCTCATATACGCATTGGTAATCGTGTTCCCCGACATCTTTGGCGGCACCTACGGATTCAATCAAGTCCAACAGGCCCTTAGCTTCCTAGGTTTGATTGGCGGATGTATACTCGGCCCAGCTTTCCTCATTGCAGACGGTGAGTACGTCGAGAGGAGGCAAGCTTGTATTCTGGACCAAGAGAAAGATTCGGCGCAGAGCAAGCCAGCTCCAGAGGTCAGATTACGCGGTGCAATGGTTGGATCTGTTGCTTTACCAGCCGGGCTACTGTGGTTCGCTTGGACAGCACAGTCAGGCATCAGCCCGCTGGCGTCCATCTTTGCTTCTGTCCTGATTACGTTCGGGGCCTTGCTGGTATACGTCTCGACCTCAGCGTACGTCGTGGACGTCTATGGCCCGAAGTATGGCGCGTCTGCAAATGCAGCCAGCTCGATCACTCGGTACACCATGGCGGCCGCCATCCCTTTGTTCATACTCCAGATGTATGATGGGCTTGGGACAGGATGGGCGACCAGTCTGCTTGCTTTCTGTGCTCTGGCGATGATGCCCATTCCCTTCAGCTTCTTCAGTTGGGGACCAGCTCTGCGAAGCCGCTGCAAGTTTCAGGTTGAGCAGTAGCCAGATTACAACCTCTCAATCTCTTGTATCTCCTCCCACTGGTTTGTAAGAGCGCTTTTTCGATACAGACAGCCTCCGAGCAGCCGTGAGCAAAGCGAGATGCTCCTTGTCGTTGTCGGAGAAAGAGATCGACCGGCACATCGTGAGGAAGGATCCACTCGGCCTGCCAAGCTTCCTTCTGCCCCTGTTTCATACAACGAGCAACAGCCTTCAACACCGCATCCCGTCCCGACGCTCTTCCATCACAATGCCTCTGCCTCTCAGCCAGCTCGATGGCCATCTACCGCAAACACCTCATCGCCATGCGTATGTGGACGTCGTCTGTATTGCCTAGTCGTTGGTGGCTGACAGCGCGGTAAGACGACGATGATGATGGCGTTCGGCGGGACCACCTCGCGTTCGAGCGTACGCAATTCCGTGGCCCACACAATTGCGTGTTCCCCGAAGGCCAGTGTTACAATCTGTGAAAAGTCCCATGTCGTCTTTAGAGGCCGCGAAATGGCGACGACAGCAGAGTATGGCGGCATGGAGAACAATTTCCTCTCCTTCATCATGTCAACACCTTGCCCAGTATTTTCCTTCAGTCACATCAAGGAGGACCAGCGAATGGTCGGAAATCGAGCATCATGCAGAGTCGCTTTCTGATCTTCGTACTGACAGCAGCCATTGTGTCCTCGCTCTTCCTGGTCGCGCTCTATGCCTCTCAATCGCAGACCATCCGGAGCTTTAACTTTCACGACTGGATTCCGCTTTCGACCAGCAATGATGGCTCAGGCAACGATGCTCAGAATGGCGAGAAGCACTTCTTCGTTGGCGAACCCGTTGCCATCACACTCCCAAACTCGACCGCGGCCCCGAGCACGATCCTTGTTCTGGCTACTGTAAGGTCGGATGACAATACCTGGGTCAACCACGAAATGGGCGATTTACTTCAGCCGCATGGCGACATGGGCACGGCCATCTACGTTGTTGACGATGATACCGCGCCTCTGCATACACCACGCAATAAAGGTCACGAAGCAATGGCCTACTTGACCTACATGATCGACTTCTACGACGATCTTCCTGACATATCGATATTCATGCATGGTCACCGCTCAGCTTGGCACAACAATGCACTGCTGGATATGTCTTCTTCTGCCATGGTCCGGTACCTTAGCCACGAAAAGGTTAAATCAGAGTGAGAACATGATCAAACAAAATAAAACGCATAGCGCTTGCTAATACTGCTTCCTGTCAGTGGCTACATGAATCTGCGCTGTCACTGGAATCCGGGATGCCCTGATCACCTTCATCCATTCGCGGACATCTTCGACAAAGAGAAGAGCGAGGAGCTTCTTATCCGCGACGCTTGGAAAGAGATCTTCGATGTTGGTGACGACGAAGTACCACGCGTTTTAGCACAGCCGTGCTGCTCCCAGTTCGGCGTTACGCGAGAGCGTATCCAGAGCTGGCCTCGAGAGAAGTACATCCACTTCCGGAATTGGCTACTAAATGTCAAGATGACCGATTACACGTCGGGGCGCGTCTTTGAATATCTCTGGCAATACATGCTCAATCGCGAGACAGTGCACTGTCCAGATCCGCGGATCTGCTACTGTGAGGGTTACGGCGTATGCTTTCAAGACCCAGGGGAGTATGACATGTATCTCGAGTTGAGAGGTGAGCTGGAGATGTACGAGCAGCAACTCCAGAGCTGGGATCACTGGGTCGCCAACATGAATGTCGAACGCGATGAAAACGAGCACCAGAAGGATCGTGGTGAGTGGCTGAGGGCAAAGATACAAGAGCTGCAAGAAGAGCTTCTGAAGCGGAGACAAGCAGCAAGGGCTCTAGGCGCGGACCCAGTCAAGAAAGCTGCAGCACTCAAAGCGGCAAAAAAGCACGATCTGCCGCTTGTTCCCAAAAGAGCTCTGCGCGAGAGTCGGATTGGATGAAGCATGAAACTCATACGCTGCACACCCTCACAAAACAGGATTGTGGCTTGCTTGAGTTTAGCTCGCCAGCAACGAACATTCGGAGCCTGGAGCCATAGCGATGACCTTATCGCCAGATATGGCGATGCAAGACCTTGGTGCGCGTGAAAGGAATCACTCACGACACAATGGCAATCACGCAGCCTGCGATAGGCTACTCGACAACGTCCTGAAGTTCCGTCCAAGATGCCGGTCCGCCAAGAGTGTCATATCAAGGCTACGGCAGAATCGGGGGCCACCAGAGTCTCTCCCTTCGAACCGATGTCCTCTTCCCTTGTCCAATCAAACATCCGCGGTAGGTATGCCGCCTCATGCTCTCCATCGCAATATCGCTGGTAGTCCTCCATGTCTGCACAGAGCACAACTTCCACCCGCTCCACTGGAGGCAACTTGATCAGCTTGTCCAGCTCATCGAGCATCTTCTCAGCATGACCCGACAACCGTGCGCTCCGCCGATCTTTCAAATGCATCGGCTCGACGATCAAGCCAATCCGAATATCGATGGACGAAAGTCGTTCGAAGCTTGCGTAGAACTTGGCGGCCAGCAAATCAATATAGAACCGAATGAGCATGTAACAGTCGAACGGATCCTCATCCTCGCCGTCGCCATCCGACTCCGTCATCCCACTCCCTTCGCCCACTGGTGAGATGCGCCCACAACTTGCAGGTAAGAAAATGCGACACCGTTCCACGAAGCAGGCGTATGGATCCACGACTCTCGTCAGCAGCGCTGCAATCCCTCCTGCGATGTTCGGCCCGAAGATCTTCAGCCTCACTTTTGAGACAACCTTGTCCATGTATTCCATGCCGAATTTCCGGTTCGCCAAGAGTAGAGGGACACAAGGGCTGTCTGCGATGTGCGCTTCAGCGTGCGGAACGTTGATGATCCAGATATTCCTCGTCAAGGGTCGATCGCTCGTCAAGAAATCGTATACCAGGTCCCGTACTTCTCGCGGCAGATCGAAGAATCGAAACCTCGGTGATTCGTCCATTGTTATCAGATCGTGGTTGCCAGCAGCCTGGTTGGGATCGCTGAGAGAAGCGAGGAGGAGGAGGGTCGAAGGAGGAGATGGGAGATCCATGCGCTGGTAGCGAGCCGCCCATCAACCATTTGAATGTCGTTGCCCACGCCATATGGTGATCATCGCGTGCGGCGGCTGCAGTCATATTGCGTGACGTTGCCCTACTGTAGCGCTTAGCGTTGTGCCTGCATGCCTGCTTGGGCACGGTTTGACTTTGATCTTGCATGTGAGGCCGAGTGAAGCCGAGTGAGGCGGACGAATGAGGTGGTTGGTGGCTTCAGCTGAAACTGGATCTCCGTTGGTCTTGCTTCCTGCGATCTAGATCTTTGTAATACTGCTGCACTCGCACTCAAAGAGATGGTATTGCCTTCTCTGACATTGGCACAGCTTTACCAATGACTGCAAGGCCGTCAGTATCGCCACGAAACGGTTAGCGCAGAGACCAGCTCGAATGGAATCCAAATACCTCCATTGGACATCGCAGCGATATCTATTCATCACAGGACGACGGCGTTATCTTGTATCTACGCACGCACATTCTTCGACGTCCCTACAGATCCCTTCACATATTCCTCCGGCTTGGACTCCGACACCCTGGCCCACTTCTCGTTGACAATCTCGGTCGTGCCGATCAAGTAACGACTCTCGAACATGAGTCCGAGGTTGACAGGTGCGATCTTTACTGGATCGGCGGAGCCAGCTTTTAAGGTCTCTTTGAATGCATTCGACCCTAGTACTTGAGGAACCATGCAGTTGCGCAACCCACACATGCCTTCAAGATCCCTCCCCAGTGGCTTGACGTCAACACCACCTTCGATCAAGACCGTGAACTCTGACATGGTGTTCTGATGGAAGTAAGGTGGCCTATACGTGTCTTCCATCACGAGCAATCTTGGTTCGAAGACCGCAACGTCCAGCGCGGCTTCTCCTGGGACAGGCGATGGACAGGTCAAGACGGTGAAGATCGACGGATCCGGATGATCGTATGAGATGGAGCCGATGGTGTTGAACTTGCCCAGATCGTACTTGTACGGGTATGAAGTTCCATGCCAGCCGACCACATTGAAGATGCTTCCGGGATAGGTTGCGCGATGCAGCTGGTTGGCGAATTTGTTGATGATCTCCATCTGGCCGTCACTCTCATCGAAGCTCGCAGTGGGCACCTCAAAATCCCGAACGTTGGCAAGACCGTATGTGCCAATAGGTTCCAGCCCCGGGAGATCGAAATGGCCACCGAACACCTCCACGGCATAAGCCCGAATCGGTCCATCTGACAGACTAACCCGAAACTTGATCCCTCTTGGGATAACGACCAGCTCCCCAGACCTCACTCTCAACTTCCCCATCTCCGTCTTTATGTCCAAAGTCCCCTGCTGCGGCACAACCAACAACTCCCCATCTGAAGTCGAAAATGCCTCATTCTCAGGCATATCCTTCTCTGCAAGGACGGCATAGTAAGCAACGCCTTCCTTCAGCGCAACATCACCTGCGCCTCCAATCTTCGTCATTCCGATGAGGAAATCTCGACCGGTGTTGGTCGGAGGTGGTTTCCAATGAGAGCTTTGTGGGATGAAGCTTAGGGACTCGTTCCAGGATGGGGGTGTGCCTGCGACGGGCTCATAGGCAGATATTGCGACAGAGGGCCGCAGGCGGTAAAGCCATGAATGTTTGGTGTCTTTGCGGACGGTGGTGAAGGAGGTGTTGGAGAATCGCTCGGAGTAGAGGCCGTAGTTGTTCTCTTGGGGGACATTTTGGCCTAGAGGGACTGCGCCGGGGGCGGCTTCGGATCTATGAGGTGCTTGTTAGTCGCTAGTCTCTGTATTGCTTTTAGTACTGTATGTACTGAGACGAGAACATACTGATGGTATTGATTGATACCTGCAAGATACTTCAGAGTATCTTCGATTTTGAACTTGGAGGCTGTATGCGCGGCCATGATTGCAATCTATCCTTCCCATGGCCACAACGAAGGGAACGTTCAGTACTTATATATCTCCTCAGGTCGAACTCCATCGTGTTCTGTGGAGTCAAAGCAAGAACGTGGAGTCGGACTATCAACAACACCCGCTGGTTGCATACTGCATTTGACTCATTAACAAAGATTCCACGTCATAATACAACTCAATGTCCCCGAAAGAGCACATTCAATGACCAGATCGGGATCTAGGTCTGAAGCCCTATAAGCACTTCCATGAAGCTCCAATCCGGATCGTCCGGAAGTTCTGGCCGGACAGCTGTAGGACATTCGGGAACATGTCCCGGCTGACTGTCAAAGGAAATTGTGCCGCTAGCCGACAAGAATGCGGCCGCAATATGAGAAATGTTTGTGGATTGACTTCTCTGATTCGTAGCTATGCTGTGAGCAACAGTTTCTAGAACTTCGAGCAGACTGCACTCCGTGAAACATGCTGACTACCTGGCCTAGATGTCGACTTCATTCAGCCTGCATGGAGAGAATGGTACTCGGTGATCTGATGCTTCTCTTCCACAAAACTCTTCTTCAATTAGTCCTCCTCGATGGAAGGGCCCGGCTTGCGACCACCTCCCAATGCTTGAGGCTTCCCTTCCTCCTCGCCCTCTTCGCTATTCAACTCAATCATACCTCGAGGAGAACCCTTCTCACGCAAGCCAGGAAGTCGACGAAGAACGATGGGTCGCGATAAAAGACACGAATCGCCTCCCGACGTAGATCAAGGTATCCCAAGTTGAAGGCTTCAGCAATAGCGCGTGCTTCACCAGGAGAAACCTTCCCGTGAAGGCATGGGTCGCTAATCTTGACCCATTGATCGCGAGTGCTGCGAGGGAAGTACAGGTTGAGATGCTGGATCATCGACGCCGCGTCCTTCCCGATACCCTTGAGAAAGAGCCTGAGATCGAAAGACGGATGGTTCGCATTCGGCCCAGAAGGTGTTGCTCTCAAAGTAGATATCCATGGCTGCGACTTGGACCTGGGTGCTGACGAGGAAGATGCCAGGGAGCCTCAGATCTCGTGGGTTGACAACGGTTGACGAGCGACGGTGGTAGATGTAGGGCCGCGTGACGTGGATGGGCTCCTCTTCGATCAGGGCGAGATCGTAGATGACGTTACTTAGTTCGCCTGGCAAGTGCAGGAAGGACGTTGGAGCAGCTGTTGCATTTGGCCCCCTGGTATAGGTTAGCGATTGGCAAAGAACAGTTGTGATGCTATGAAGGTGACTTACTGCTGCTGCCGAGTAAGATGTTGGACAGTTGTTGCAAATTGCTGAGCAAAGTCTTCCGGTCCACGGTCAGGTCCGATGTAGAAGGATTCTACAGCGTAGCTGATTGATGTTAAAGAACAGTCTTAGGAGCTTCATACCTCTACGTCCCATGCTTACAGATATTGCGACCGCGGGCGTCGCACAAGAGAGCCAGGTTGGTTGTGTGCTTGCGTAGGAGCGAGAGAGGATGGTACCGGAGCTTGAGATGGCAACGAGACAGGAAGACCACTCCAAATTAGCGATACATCCAAGCTTGTGTCGTTGCTCAGTCAAAAGCCTACTGCTACTTCTTCTGCTGCGGCTTCTGCTGGGTTCTCTTGAGGCGTTGGATAGGCGTAGCAGTCTGCTTAGCGGAATCGAGGAGTCGTGAGAGCAGGGATGGTCGCGACTGCTTGTTCTGCTGGGTCTTCTTCTGATGGAATGGCTCGAGGCGTTGAACAGCCGTAGTAATCCCGTTGATGGAATCGAGCAATCTTGAGAACAGAGATGGCTGCAAAGTAGTGCGTAGAAAGGAGGTCATAGTCTTTTTTGAAAGCGCCTTGATGGGCTTTCTATTGAAAGTCAGCGATCGATCTTCGGGTGCCGTCTTGCACAGAGCGTCGTGAGAGACAGGCGATAGCTTGGCAGGCAAATTGCTTGAATAGATCGGGAAGACCTTTGAGGGAGAAGGTCCGTGAGGCAATTATAGAAGATCCAAATGAGATGCCAAGCCTTGGAAAATGAAGCTTGTGAAGAAACGAAATGTCGTGAGTGAATGAACGTACCTCCACAGCAGCGCACTAGGCCCTCATTGGCTGGAAACTAGGTTAAAGGTTGCTCAGAGTGAATATAGAGTAGTCTTGACCCGGATAGAGGTAGAAACATGGCACAACTAGCCCCTGCTCCACTCCTTCCCACGCGTGAAGCAGTGCTCATATACCGTCTCTGATTGATGGTTGCAGGCTCTTTGAGGCTGAATCCAGGACAAACGTTTGAATTGCATCTTCGCAAACAGCTCTGTGCTCTAGGCGTCATGAGTACTTCTCCTGTTGAAGAATAGCAAGTTTTCAAATGCGCAATTCCGTAGCGCGAGCTGCTCCCCTTCACTCTCTGTGCGCAAGGTCAGGGACTTCGATATCGTCTCCCCCAAACTGGAAGTGCTCGGGATGTACAGCTGGTCCACGTTCTTGGTCTTCTGCTTCTCTGTACCAGCCCAGAGCCTCGAATCTCAATCTCCAGAACCGTAGCCCCTCAAGCTTTTCATCCTCTAGAACATCAAGTCCGCCAAAGCCAAGCGCGGCGTATCTCAAGAATGCGGCAAGGCAGATATCAGGCAGACCTGGTCCGACATCAGAGCTACCTGGAGCCGCGAGCCAAGGATACTGTTTACGCAGTCCACCTAGATCTTTTGTCCAGGACTGTAGCTTGACGAGAGCCTTGTTCATCCTCTGCTTCGCATCGAGTCCAGCTGTGGTACTGCGGTGATCTTTAGCAAGACCAGTGTACTCCCATGCCGTCTTTGACGCATGGCGGATCCAGACTTGCCAATGTGTCGTAGCCTCGCCAATAATAGCAATGACATCGTCATTGTGTGCTTGAAGGAGCGGATCACTGCGGTTCAAAATTGGAGAAGGGTATATCTTCTCAAAGTAATGCAAGATGCTAAGACTCTCATGAATCCATGTCTTTGTCCCGCTTTCCGTATCCTCAATGCGTAACGCTGGATGAGTAAATCCTTCTGGGAAGGGGTCTGTAGGGTCTGAAGACACCCAGTCGTCAAGCTCGGGATCCAGGGTGATGATGTTGACCTTGAGATTAGAAGCCGTTGTCTTTCCAATGGCTAGATCTTCTGGCTTGGCAATGAGGCCTTTGAGGAGCAGATAGTAGGATAGCCTGCGAGGATACAGCCCATGTATCCATAGAAACAGCGTATTATGTCGTGTGGGCGGTGATGCCATCGCGTGAGCCGTGCTTTTAAACCGCAGCTACGCTTCTGTCGTTGAATTTGCGGTGTATGCATTGATCCGTTCGCAACGAGATCTTTTCAGCTGTGATAGCGTGACTCGCTACCGACTGCGAGACCAAATTAGCCGCGACTCTAGCCTTAACCTCCGCTTATGTCATGTCCGAGGAGGGGCTTGTCTGGTAAGTAAGATCGCGTTCGCGAAGATACTATTCGGCTCCTGCATCTCTTTCAAGCTTGTTGCCAAACAAGACCGATCTTGGCTGAGCGAGAGACATTCATAGACAATCCGCCATACCCATCCCAGTCAACGTCCTGGCCCTCAGCAGCTTCCACTCCCTCCAATCAACCCAAAGTAGCCAATTCAGAGTACCGATCTCAAAACTCCTTCAGGAACTCCAGAATGCTCACCGCTGCTCCAGAGCTCCGCTGTGCTAACTGTCTTATGGAAGGTCACGGTGGAGTCTATCACTCGTGTCTTCCAGTTCAGATGTTGCTCGGCACTCTTCTTCAAGACCTGCAACATCTCCGGAATGGCCATATGTCGCGTGCAAACACCGTCTTGGTTGTCGTATATCGCTGTGGATGTGGCCGAGATCTTGAAGTCAGGTGCGATCGTCTTGGTCCAGATTGATGAGGTCCGATTGAAGTCGCGAGCATTCATTGCTTCGATGAGGGATAAAGCAACGCTCTTGAGGTACGAAGCTGCGAGCTCGTCTTCCTGATCGTCCGTCATACCGAGTCTCATTATTGCATGTTTGACGTTAGTATGCTGTTGTCAGAAATATCTGACCAGCTGGAAACTCTACCTGTCAGCCGCAAGCCGCAAAAGTCAGGCGAGATGTATGGCAGCGCATTCCTTTCTGGAAGAGGCGACTCACGAGGGGTAGTGATCATCATTATCATCACATACGGCAGCACGGTATTAGTTAATGTATATTTTGTTCGCCAGATGGGCTATCCATCGTCACTTCCACATTGTTTCACAGCAGCATTCCAAGGCCACTTCGTTCCCGTGTCGATGTCTCTCAAACCCGTCTCTCCACACCATGTATACACCCGCTTCCAAGCTCAAGTCATCACAAAGCAGCGCGATCATTGCAGTCTGGCAGACACCATCAGACAGCGTCTTCGACAGCATCTTGTTTCTTCTTGCCGAACAGTGGCAGCCTTCGAGGATTCCGCGCAGCTTTTCCAGCACGTAGCTCCGTCAGCGAAGGAACCACATTTGAAAGATCGCCAAGCGGAATGGGCAGGGGAAAGTCGACACTTGGTAAGACCAAGCCCGCGAACAAATACCAGCCCACCATGTTACAGGCGAATAACACTCCTCCTGCGCCCTGCAAGCTATCAGCGATGGATCTTGGCCGGCAGACTCGTCGGACTTACGACTTGACAATCGTGGGCTTTGTCCATGTTGCCTTCCGCCACGTGGTAGAATACCGCAGCCAGAAGCGCAACACCAGTGACGATGAGGGCGAACAGTACGACGAAGACGACGTTGGTGCGAAAGGTGCAGATGAAGAAGAAGAACATCAGAACTGTGAAGGCAATCCAGTGATCACCTTTCAATGATCACATCAGCAAGAGTCTCAAGGAGGACGGACGACCCATACCGTAACCTGCATTCCATGCTTGAGACGTGAGTCCAAGTGTTGGCTGTGAAGGATCTGTCGAGAAGGCCGAATAGGTGTCGAACCATGGAATCAATGTGCCGCCATAAGACGCGTAGAAGGAGCCTAACTTGTGTGAGCGCGATGTCCTTGCAGTCCACCGATTTCAGTCTTACCGAAAGTTGCGAAGACGAGGAACGGGAAGGTGTTGCCAAGTAGGAACTCGAAGATACCAGCCATCCACATCAGAACTCCACCATAGAAAATCACATCGGCACTGCGAATTGTCCATCAGTGCGACACGTTCTCGAATCAGAATGGTCTGGAGCCTACTTGTTGATGGTACCGTATCCTGTTGCGCCTCGCCATTCCATTAATTGCATCGTAATAGGCATCAGGCTCATCTCGAAACCAATGATGCCTCTGTTCAATGATCAGCCAGGAATTCAATGTCGTGACGCTCTCACTTACAGAGGAGTCGGGTTGCCCAAGATCTTCTGCAAAGGATGTCGGGACGGCAGTCTCTCCATTTTCGGCTGAAGATAGAGCTTCTCGAAGAGGTCCGAGGAAATTGTCACACTGCCCGTCCCAGAGGTCTTGATCCTCTGAAGTGTGTCATCCAGATCCTCACCGACGCTATGTTTGCCATTGACATCGTCGTGGAAGTCTCTTGCGATGCTGTCTGGCTGACCCTCCATTTTGACGGTCTACGCTTCTCGAGTGATCTGTGGTGTGAAGTCAATGCTACTCTTCGCGGCGCTGAAGAATGGTAAAAAACGTGCAAGCGGGAGCATGCTAGGTAATGAGTTCTTTCAAAATCCGTCCGTCATCTTGCACCTTTGGTCAGCAGATGTGAACAGCTCGCAGCCACTGCAGCTGGATGTCCAGCATGTCAATGAATTCCCTTGATCCGGAGTAAGATCGTGAGACGGGAACAGACCACACGTTGCCCGTTCAGCTCTTGTTGACGTGCATGTAGCCGTTGAAGGCAGCGGATGCCCTTGTTGCCAAGAGCGGAGGTATAAAGTCAGAGCCTTTTAAGAACTGGAGAATGCGGAGAATGCCTGCTCTGGACATGGGAAGTAGTTGCGGTGCTGTGGCTCGCTTTCATGGTGCTTACGGAACACAGCCCCGTCCGGCGTCCGCATCCGTGCTCCACCGCGATCATTCTGTTGGTTGGAGACGCTGTGTAGACGAGTGGTGCCCGGTTCAGCGGGAAAAGCGGAGGCTCGTTGCAGAGAAGAATGAGGTTCCATCACACAGCCCGTGTCGGGCACAGATACAGACGCAAAAGGATTGGACTGTGTGAAGGAAGCGCGGAGTCGAAGAGGGACGTGAAGTGAACTCTTCTGGGAATGCACAGACTCCGGGAAGACCCGGACGCAATCTCCTTGCTCCCCTCCTCTCTTTACCATTGAGTGTTTTCTCTTCACAGCCCACCGCCTCGTCACTTGATGACAATTCAGGCAGCTTTTCTTCCGGGAAGAAGTCAACAAGTCTGTGTGAACGACTGCGATGAAAAAGCTCAACAGCAAGCCAGCACGATCTGTCGGGTGACATCGGACTGACCTCTGGCATAAACACTCGTTCGGTAGCGTCTCTTCGAACCCGGTTCTGTGGCTCGCCTGGCCGACGTCGCGTCAAACTTGAGAGGACAGTATATGTGCACGTTTTCCTTTCGTCTCGTCTTGTCTTCACCCGGCCTTCTGAAGGTCCTCTGGGTGACGACGACGACGGTGCAAACACTCTTGCGCATGATCACACCCATCCTTTCTTGAGTTGTTTCCGGCCACAAGCTGAGGAGTATGCCTTTGAGAAGACGGAGGGTGCTTCCTTGAGACCAATGGAACGGAAAGCGCGAGGGAAGTCGAAGCCCGGAACGCCAGACTTCGGCAGTGATATTCTCCTGCGAGGCTTCTGCTCAATATCCGGACCCATCTCCTCTTATGGCTTGGGTCATCAATGGTGAAAGATAACTACCAAGTTTTGGAGTTGCTCTGTTTGGTGAACGCGGAGCCCTTGGCAAACCTAAAGTTTAAGCATCATGACCTCAAGATATCCACACAATCTCACAAGCCTTTGATTGCACCGCGTCAAAGGCCGCTGAGCGAGTGGTGGCCAAGCCACGATCGTAGAACGACCTGAATTCCGGTACAATTCACATGCATACAAGGCATTCAGCGTGCATTCGTGGCTTGATCAAGCAGCTCAACAATCTACAGGCCCGAAACCAGCGAAACTTTGGCCACTTTTATGCAGCGAGATGGCCAATGGGTTCAGAGCACGCTGATGCCCCTTTCGTCCATCCTCCTGTCAGACACGGACACGACGTTATTATGGCCGACGGTTAAGTATCTTCCATTCCTTCCTTTCAATATCACCAGATTTCCTCCCGACCTCACCTCACGACAGTCGCGAGCGTTGAGAGTGATTGCCACAGCACCCAAGATAGTCTTCTGCTTCGCCGGCCAAGGCTATGTTCCCCTGGAAGCTTCGCGAGATTTGTATCGCAGCTCATATGTATTCCAAGAATCCATTGACAGCATCGATGCCGAGATTCAAAATGCCATTGAGCATAACGAGCTCGAGCAAAAGTTCATCCCCATCCGCGAATTCCTCCTAGAGACCGAGATCCGCCCTGCCTATGTGCCGCCCTTCGGAGACAGCAATGGACAAAGTCACGTCAACGAACTCACAACACCACCGGCACCATTGATAATCTTCTCAAGCCAATACGCTCTCGCTAAAACGATCAAAGCTCTTGATATCGAACCTACAGACATCGCAGGCTACTCTCTCGGCGAACACTGCGCTTCCATGGTTACAGGCTCCCTACCATTAGCAGCAGGTATCAAGCTCCTTCTCCGAAGAGAATGCCTTTTCGCAGACCGCAACCTAATCCCAGCCGAAGGAGGCATGATGACCGTCCAAGCACCACCCTGCGAAACAGCAACTTTCCTCGCCCAAAACGGCATCTGCGGCTCAGCAGATATCTCAGGCTACCCTCATCCCAATTCCACGATCCTCTCCGGAGACGCAGCAGCTCTCGATGAAATCCACGCGAAATCTCAGAAACAGAAGCATCTCCCGGAGGAATCTCAGCCCAACGCCGCGCAATTAAATTCGGCATGCACGCAACCCACGTCTCAGGCGTCGCGTCCGAACTTCGCAAAAATCCCCATATCTTCCCCTCAACCGATTCCGTCGACGCCTACGTCCGTCTCGGCGTCAATCACTGGTCCAACATTTCCGGGACCCAACTTCCCACCTTCACCCCCTTGAACGCGGCATACTGGGCTACTCACCTCACCACGCCCATCCACTACTGTCAATGTATTCAAGGGATTTATGCCGACAGTACCAAGACGGGTGGGGAGATTATATTTTTGGATTTGGGCATGGGTCCACGATTGACGAGGTTGGTGCAGAACACTCTACAGGAGACGGCGGAGTGGAAGAATGGGAGGATTAGGGCGATGAATTGTATTGTGAGTACGGCGATTGAGGAGGATGTTAAGAATGAGCAAGGGTGGGCTATGAGGACGCAGAGGGAGAGTTTGAAGCCGTTATTGGTTGGAGAAAGGAGCTAATGAAGGTTTGGTGATTGACGACTTTTGTGTGGTGTATCGGTGTTTTAGAAAGATTACGAAGATACCCGAATATAGATGAACGAGACGTTTACGAACATTGAAGCTTGCTGACAACGTGTTCAAAGCAGCAGCATGGTGTCTGCTACAAAACCCTTGTCCCATCGCCCTACAGTTGTATCACGTCCGCCTGAGAAAGGCAAAGTGTTTCGACCAGAAACCAAACACCATAAACTCAAGCACAGATGGGGTATTATTAGAGTAAGGATGTAGTCTACAACAGCGCAAGGGCAGGCTCCAAAAACCCAGACATGCCCGAGTCATGGCTGTAACACACTGTCATCGCTGCACCATCGTGCATCCCATTAGCACAACTGGGGCCTCTCCACTTCCCGAAAATTGCTATCTTCAACATCATACGAAGGACGAACCCAGCTCGAGTGAGGCGAGCTCACAAAGCTCTCATACCGCGAACTGGTAGATGAGGCCGTATCCTCGATGTCGGTTAGGTAGAGTTCGACACCGTCCAGTTGCAGGGGAGGAAGTGCCCATCACGCAGCGGCCGTGCCATCATTGGCTGGATGGGGGCCTTGCGCAGGACTGGACTCGCGCACGCCCTCAGATGCTGATGTCTCGTCCTTGCGCTCT
Organism: Nothophaeocryptopus gaeumannii; assembly: GCA_031771865.1. Lineage (NCBI taxonomy): Eukaryota > Fungi > Ascomycota > Dothideomycetes > Mycosphaerellales > Mycosphaerellaceae > Nothophaeocryptopus > Nothophaeocryptopus gaeumannii. Next base: position 1,082,701 of record JASISA010000002.1, read on the forward strand.
GGCGGGTTCAAATCACGGCTCTCTTCGTTCCTGTGGTATGCAAAGTCTTCGTCGTAGTCTCTGAATTTCAATCCCATCCGGTGTGGCTCGATCTTGCGGTGGAGGATCAAGAAGACGACCGAGAAGAACGGCTTTGCCATCATGTCGCAGACACCATAGTAGACCGCCTCTGAGTTTGGAGCAATGATATTACCTCCCTCGCACACGCCCCATCCGATGCTACAGAGCTGTTAGTATAGACTTCTTCGGATCTAACATATTGGTGAGAAAGTTACGGGTATGGTGTCCAGACAATGATTAGCCAAGCCATGCAAATCGTGTAGCATCGTTTGATATCCGTCCCAAGGTGCTTGGCGTACTTGCGGCCTTGCCATACCAGCATCCAAAAGACAAAGTACCTGTTCTAGACATCAGCAAGGATCAAAGAGGTACAGCTTGCATCGCAGAAACGCACCAAGCCGCCATGCCGAAGCCGAAGAAACCTGTTCGGGTTAGCCAGGATTAACGAAGAATAGAGCCGCATCGCGAAACACGCACCCCACTTGTAGCTGGTACTCGTCACAGCTCCAACGAGACCGCAGATGATCATGATCTCGTTGATGAAGACTGCAAATCGGTCAGTGACTTGGCAATTCAGACTGGAAGCTGCAGCAGCTTACGTGTGAAGCCGATTGTTGGCGCTGGGATACCTGCAGTCAAGAGCAAGCATAGCAGCAGCAAAGGCGTAGTGATGAACCTGCATCGCAGTCAGTCGCGAACATTTCGTTGCTAGGGAATGTTCAGATAACTCACCAATCCACATAGCGAGTCCAAAAGATCTCACGAGCAAGACCTTCAACTCTTCTATCCCCCCGATGGAATTCGACCGAGATTGGCGTCATCCCCAGATCGGATCCCATCGCATAGTATGAGATCGACGCGACGAGATTTGCGCCAGCTAACAGGTAGAAGAAGAGCCGGTCAGTGCGGCGCTTGGTCAAGGACGCAGCGATGAGTACAACGCCCGTGAAACCCAGGAACGTCATCACCGAATAGTAGAACTGGCATTCTCGTCAACTGGTTGACCCCTTCTGGCCACTCAAGAGGGAGCACATACACTAGAACCAGCTCTGGTGATGTGAATGTCTGCTGTCCTGCCGTTGGCGATTGGCGGGTTGTCGCCAACGGCGGTGTTACGCCTATCGAAGCTGGCCATCGTTGCTGGTGTGCTGCCTGTCTTGGAGGGCGAAGCGACTGAGTTGGAGCGAGAGTGCGAGGAGACCTTAGAAATGACTGGCGGTGCGGCACCGTCTGGTTTTTGAAGGTCTTCTCAAACCGCCGAGAAACTCTCTCGTCAATCTTCAAGTCGAGGTCGAGACGGTCAACACGGTATCATGCCAGCAAGGATACCCAATACGGACAAGGATAGAGGGAGTAGTGTTTCCAAGGACATGACGGCTCGCTTAACGCATATGACAAGTAGATACGCGAATCAACGTCGTCGGAGCGACGATATTCGAAGATCAGGTGTCCCAGAAGCCAGTCATTGCCAGGCATGGCATGGGGAGCATCGAAGATTGAGTTTACAGTCCAACAAGTCAGTTCAGGACACTCTTGTCAAAACACGAACCGGTCAAAACACGAACAGATCAAAACACGAACAGGAACTGTATAACAGGCGCTGATCATTCCAAGAACAGGGTCCCGGAGAATAGTTGTCCTCCAACCTTTCCGTTCCTTCAATTGGCCATTGGAAAGTGCGTGCGCCGCGTACCAGGAAGCCTCCTGGAACAATCAAGGTTTCGTGGATGCGCCAGATCTGTTTCCCTGCTTGGTAGATGACTTGCTACACCATGGCGGCCAACAGAAGCGACACAAGCGCGGAAGCTCTTCCAGAGCAGCACCTGTCGACATAGATGCAAGCTCAGAGACAGGCCGAAATCCGTCAGTGATGCTTAATTACACCACAAAGTGCCTTTTGCGTCTGAAACGATCGTATCCGGGACAAACACATGGAGTCTTGGCGCGTTTCTAGGGAGGAGGTTCGCCGTCTCTCGGGCTGCGTTTCCGGTGTATTGACAAGGCGTCCCCAAGCTTTCTGCCAGAGCATTGTCCGACCACTGCGTCAAAGGTTTCTCATATTGATATACCAGAGGAGCCGGGTATTGAATTGATGCGTTCCCGAGTCTGCCGCACGAGCTTCGAAATATTGAGTTTGGGGGCCGCAAGTGTTTCGCGTTGGCTACTGTGGGCATGCTGATCCTTGTTGCACCCATCGCGTGGACTTGCAACAGATGAGCAGGAAGTGCAGTCACTTCAAGCGAGCATCACAAGACATGTCTGATTCATACTGCTGATACATCAGTATCATGTTTGTAGGAAACCCTACCTCAGTAGCCGCTCGCTATATGTGCTGTTTCCGGGGCAGCCGAACGCCGATACAATTGACGACAGCAAGTGGGAGCCTGAGGCGATGGAGACTCTTTGATTGGAACTGTGCCCGAGTTGGGTATCATCATGAGACGAGCTGTTCTCGTTCGGAGGTCGTTCTTGACAATGACACGTGGAGCGTCCAAACAAGTCAAGGTCCAGCCCTCTAAGCGACCCGTGGCAGGACAAGTACTCGCGTGAGCTATGTTTATCAGCGCGTCGATGAATCAGACCAGTGTTGAGGCAATGTTGGAAGACTTGCCGATAGAATTGTCGACGAAGATGATGGGAACGAAGTATATAGCAATTGAGGGGACGGCAAGCGCGCGAAGATGAGCAGGCGGATATGACTTTCCCTTGGCTGGAACCTGAGGCAGGAGCCAGCCTCTCTTACTTAACCTGCCAGCGCACATTTCAAGTAGACCAGCTTTCCATGATCCTCATCATACCATAAACCCGAAGCGCTCCTTCCCTCTCCTGACAAATCGGAATGGCACCTTTCCAGCTCTCATTTGAATCGTAATAATGGTCATCATACCATCCTTAAGCAGCTCTCGTGCTCGAGCATCGGCCTTCTTCCAAGCGTCCCGTTTCTCCGCTTCAGAAGCCTTCTCAAACCGATCATCAGGCAGATATTCGCTGACGTCCAGCTCCACTGTCCACTCTTTGACGAGCACAGCAAGCACAGCCAGAATCTCAACCTGTGCAAATCGACGGCCGAGACAAGAGCGATACCCTTCGCTGAATGGCACATAGGCACCTTTCACCGGACGGAAGAGCGTTGCTGCAGTATCGGGGCGTTTGTCAGGGCCATCAAAATCCAAACCCTCTTCATGAGCGTACGTCTCGTCGTCTATGTTCGAACTGGCCTTGGAAGGGTCGAGTAGCCACCGCTCGGGTCTGAACTCTAGAAGATCGGCTTCCGAAGTGTGTGGCCAGTACCTCGGATTGGTATGAGTGGCAATGGTATTCAGAGTGATGTAGCAGCTTGCTGGGATCGTAACGTTCTTGCCATCAACTTGCAGTCCTTGCGGCCGATCTTTCGGTGTCGTCTTCGGGATGCCAATGACAGGCGGGATAAGTCGAAGTTCCTCGTTCATCACCGCACCACACATGCTACCGAAGAGTCTGGGCATATCTTTCTCATAGTCCCACTCCGAGACTGGCTTGTCGCCCAGAATATCATCCAAGTCCTGCTGCAGGCGTCTTTGCGAGGCCATCTTCATAGCCAGGAATAATATCGAGAAGTGAATCGTGTTTGCAGCCGTTTCGTGCCCAGCAAGAATGAACACAAAGGCATTGCCGTAGATCTCGTCGTCGGTGAATAATTGCTTGCTGGGAGAGGCTGCTTGCGCTTTTTCGGCATCGGCCGTGCCATTCTCGGTCATAGTCTCTTCGGTCATTCCTGCTCCTTTGACCAAAGCTCCCATCAAGTCCATGCCTTCTCTCCCTTCACCTCTCATAAGCTCAGACTTCTTGTCTTGATACATTTCTCGCATGTATTGACCCCATTCTTGCAGTGACTCGTATGCTTTCTTGTTAGTTTGCTTGAGTAGCCAGCGAGGCATTAGCATGATCGGGATGATGCTCTGGAGCAATGTCTCCAGCGCTTCTTTGTAGGCCAGTTTATGACCAGCTGGGATAGCAGTGTCTGCTTTCTCGTGGGGCCAGTACAGACGTACGCCGAAGCCAGCTCGACTGATGACATGCAAACTCAGCCTCATAGCCTCTGTCGCCACGCTCCATACCGTTCCGCTATCATCACCTTTCCCATCGACCCATCCCGCCAGCATACTCTGTCCCTGGCTGAGAGATTCCTGCCATACGAGAATGTTGTTCTTCTCTGTGAAAGGTGGACTGGTGATCTTGCGGTGGTGCCGCCACATACTCCCTTCAGTAGAGACGACGCTCTTGCCGAACAAGTCGACGGAAGTGTACATCCATGTCGGCTTGGGAAAGTCGTTCCGTCTGGTGGTGATTTGGCTCAGGGCGTCCGCATCCGCCACGAACAAGGTATTGGCTCCAGGCGCCACCATGATGAACATGTCACTACCGATCTCCTTGAAGAACTCATGTTTCTGGCCCCACGCGAACTCTGGTACGATGAATGGCCTCCAAGTCTTCGTCCACTGCTTGGGTAAGGCATCAATGAATGGCAACCATAAGCGATGGGTGATCAGCCAGAACCGATTGAAGGTGTACACTGGCAAGCAGATATATGGGAGTCCCGACTGCTTCGCTGCTGCAAGATTCCTGGCAAAGGCACGATAGGTGCTGACCGCGTATGCCGCGAAAAGGCCAAGAAGGGAAATGACGAGAAACGAGATCATCGTGCCGAGTAGGTCCGTCCGTTCGTGGTCCAGATACCAGGGATTCAACACGGATGTTAACTGGGTATCGTCAATCTTTGATGGATCGCCGAAGATCCTGACAGAGGTGTCGTGTCCAAGGTGCGGAGAGATCTACCTGGGATTATCCTGATGAAGCCTTTGCGTATCGAGCACGCTGCGGCACGTTGCGTAGCGTTAAGACAACGGCGTGGTAAGGGAAATTCAGAAGCGCATTTCTCCGGAGGGTGGAGGCGAGGTTGATGAGACGTGCCCTTCTTGTGTCGTCTGGTGTGCCCTAGATGGTTCCAAAATCTATACAAGTCACCATGAACGAAGAGAGGTAGACCAATAGTGATTGTTGGAGTATTCGTGGTGTTTGTTGGAGTATCTGTGGCCACCAGGGCGGCAACTGCATGGCTCGTATTTTGCGAGGAGTCCATGACGATTATGGCTCTCCCTGAACAATCGAAGCTCAACGATTGGGTCAAGCGATGCTCGGCTACAAGTTGTTCCGCATGATCGCTTGGGACACCTCGTGCGCTTTGATGCGGGACATGGTCCGGGTGGCGGCGCCTCGTCGAAATCGCTCGCAATTGCCAATGGCCGTACGTTAGAAGGCATTGCCCAAGTTGGGCAACGACCTCCTATTGAACCAGGCCGACCATCATGGAGTCATACCTGGGCGCCCATATCCCTCCGTGTGTTCGCACATGAGACAACGAATGGGCATAAGATGGGCAGGTCGGGTATCTTTGTTGGATGCAAAAGGAGAGGGAAGATCACGGCACACGAACTGAAGGCAAGCTTTTGAGTTGAGAGGATCCGGCTGCAGCCACCTAACTACTGCAAGGTAATGGTATTCCTTTCTCAAATCCAACACGACCTCGTCTTGATGAAGTGCTCGTGGCGAGAGTGATGAGATGCCGCCTCCGATCCAGAGTCTGTGCTGGTCCGGTTGACTTCTGGTCTGCGATGAAGGTTGAGATGCCGTGGTCTTGACAGCTGTTGACTGTCTGTGAAGAGACGTCCTGTGTCCTGCTGTCACATCTCGGTTGGAGTGTGCATTGCTTGCGTCGATCCGCAGATCCCGGGCACCGCATTAAAGCGTTACACGACAACAGACGGACTGGGCGGTAAATAGGAGTAGTGGTAGTAGTAGTGATAGTAGTAGTAGTATTAGTAGTACCACCTCACGACCATCACTACGCGTATACTCTATTGATAGTAGTGGCAGAGCTCCGAAGAAGGGCTCAAGTAGTTCTAGGCGAACAGCAGTCATGAAACCTCGCCTGTACACCTTCCGACCCTCGCTAGCATGATATCGGATCCTCGCTGGGACCTCCCGCAGCAGCGCCATCCTACAGCGACGACCATGCGTGGCTGCTATCCCCTGTTCAAAGGGCAAGCGATCTCACACCCTGGAAAGCTTGGTGTGCTCTGCCTCGCTTGCAGTCAGATCCCGCAAATCGTCAGATCATCCGACCTCATTCTACACCAGATGCTACCTCGCCACTCCCTGTTCGCAGCCTATCATTTCGCCGCGGACCGTCCAAAAGACCCTCTGCGTGCTGGCTGCCGGGCGCGTTTAACGTGTTGGGTTCCTGCAGACACCTTCAAGCGCCGCGATAAAAGCAAATAAACGAAGCCCGTCCGCCCCGTTCGCGCAACCCTTCTCCCATCCCAGTGTTCGCCGGTGGAGCACAAAGCATGTCCGGCACCATGAACACGTTCTGACTTAACGCTGAGCAAGTATATGTAAGTACACCGTCCTCCGCCACAATTCAGGCCCTTCCTCTTCCCGTGTTTGCTTCCTGCTACTACTTTTTGAGCCTCGACCTGCTCGGTGTTTCGTTGCTGCTTTCAGCCTTACTCCTTATCTTCAGCACACGACACTTTTTATAATACTGTTCCTCCATGTGTGCTCCTCATCCCGAACCGTCCAAGGACCAGATGGATCTTCGATCGAAGCTGGACAGCCTCTCGCCGTCAACAACACGAAATGAGAAGGCTTTTGAAGAAACACAAGAGCCATTGAAAGATGTCTACGGATCCTTTCTGCAATCGATATCGAACGACATCAACCAGTTCTTGACAAAGCAAAAGGCCAAACAAGTCAAGATGTCGCGACGGCACTCTCTGGATGGAGTCTGCCCGCGGATCAACAAACGACGGTCCGACAAGACTAAGAGACCAAAGCACCTGCAGCGAAGAGATAGCAGTGCGCGGTGATGAACGATATATTACCGGGAGACATCATTTCCATGGGCCATCAACGCCCAGTGGAGCACAACCGCCGGACATTACTCCGACCCATACCGACGGTGACCGGTTCCAATCACATCGTACCCAGACTGAACGTGTTCGTGCCAGATGCAGTTGATCAAACCACGCTGCACCGGCATTCAGCTTACTCGAATGCGAGCAACCGCCTCGGACAAGCAAAGGTGAATCCATCAGAGTCCTCTCATAACCCCACTCTCAAGCTAACGGCTACTAGACCAAGCACTCCATGTTTGCGAAGAACGACCGGCACCGAGAGCCATGCGTGAGAAAACAGTGGACCAAGGTGCTGCAAGGACGCGCACTCTACAGATCGAATCGATGGTCTAGACCATCAACCGTCCTTGTAAGCATCACGGCCGCAATATCAGTCGCCGTTCGCTCGCGGCCATGGCAATATGAAGCCACGCCGATTTAAAAAAAACGCATCACACTCATCAACCAGTGCATTACGCGCCCCCAGATGTCCTTGAACCATGAACGACGTATATCCATGATTCAAGGAGACGGGTTGGATGAGTCGTCGACAATTAGTCTACTTACATATTACAACAAATCATCCTCCACGAATTACGCAGCATAGAAAGTACTGCAAAAGGCAAGAATGGTTGCTCCCCCGACTCTGTCTTGAATTTCCCACATCTCGTTCTCACCCCAAACTTCCATGATTGTCCACTTTTGATTCCCAAAGTGTCAGTGTCCTGCAGTTCGTCTTTTATATGCTCCCAATTTCAACAGTGTACTACTAGCAAGAGCAGCAGATGACATGAATTCTCCAGCAGCATGCTGTAGACTTTTGCAACAGCAACCGCTTGGTTATTCTTTTTCATCCTGAGATGATTTCCCCCTCGAAAAAGAAGAATTTACATTTGTTCGAATCTCAATACTAGATACTACGACTACAACTACGGCATTGGCCCAGCATGTGGTGGCTTTCTGGAGCCCTGACACTCTTTCCCTTCCAATTGGCCCTCTTGAGATCTTACAATCCCCTCGCTTTGGCTTCTTTCTCTCTTGATTTTCGACACGACCCAATCGTGTCTCATTCGCAGACCGCCCTCTTCATCCCAAATATCCAAGAAAAAAGAATTCTAAATCGTCGCAGCGCAAAGCAGTTGGTATCTTGCAGCGAGCAGTAAGTAGCAATGACAAAGCAGGGAACATCAGCTGCAAACAAACTTGAACAATCATAATCTTCTTCTTCCATGGGCCGGGTCGTACTGTTGATAGTAGATGTCTTGTTCACACAGCCGTTTCATGGTCGTTTTCCCTCCTTTCTCTCATCCTCGTCTATTATCCAACGAAAGTAGCTTGTAGCTCCGTCTTTTGTGCCAGCGATCGACTTGATTAGATGGCAAAAGTTGTAGGTAGGTAGTAGCAAGTCCGGCGCTAACTCCTCTACTCTTCCTCTATGTCGTTCGGCGTTGTATTCGGCAAAGCTGCTGGTCTCTGTTGGCAATCGTAGAAGCTTTTCAAAAGTTTCGTCTTTCGAAAACGGTAGGCTCTGTCGTTTCGTTTGAATCGAGCATCGAATGCTCGTCTCGAGGTAAGCGCATCGCGTCGTATGGTGGCTGCGCGGTTGTCATCATCCCCTGCAGAGTCGGTCTCCGGTGCGTTCGCCTCGTAAGTGCCGCGCCGTGATGGTGTGCTGTGCCTCAGTCCGCCCGGTACGGTTGGCTGTGACGATGCCTCGATCACCTTAAGCGAGCACCCACTCCGTGCCACGCTTCACATACTTGTCCATCAGCGAGCCCAAGTCAGCCAGGACAAAGCGACAAACGAAGAAGCCAAAGAACTCGGCTGCGTGCCGAATGCTGAGTTCCAGACCCACGTGTGTCGGGCTCGAATGCCTCAGTCCTGGGTCCTCGACTTGGCGTGCAATTTGATCTGTCGAACCAATGTCAGTGTATATTCGCGGTTCATCAATGCGCATCAAAGGATGCTTAAGCGATGCATGGGTGTCGTTATGACGCGCGTGTCGCCTCGCTGCGCGGCCGCTGCACGCAGCCACGCGAAGAGGCACGACAGCACTACTACAGCACCACAACACGAGAGGCGGTGTCGGCGTCGGCATCGGTTGCGGGTGGGCAGAGTCGGTGCGTCGGTCTGCTGACTGTGTGGGTGATGACTTACCTAGTATCTGCACGCCGTCGAACAGCCGAGCCAGGGACCCCATGTATTCCCTGTTTGGACCTTCGAATATCATGTTCCTGGCCTCTTTTTTGTTCCCTCGACGTTCGACGGGTACGAAATTCGTCATGAACACTGAAGGCATGGTGTGCCTCTCAGTCGAGTCCTTCGCAGTGGCAGCTTGGCCTCCAGAAAGGGGTGTGCCAGAGCTCTTGTTCCGCAATTTTCGCCAAGAACTGAGATAGCTCTTGGCGGAATTGCTCTTCGCCGCCTTGTCGGGAGGTGCAGCAGGGTCCGAAGTATTTCCCATCGCGGTCGCGACGGTTGCAGACGATGCGTCTTTGAACATGCCAGCTACCCCATGTACACCCACATCGCTTCCGAGCTTCTTTGCCATGGCAGTCTGGACCCTCTCCATGACCTCTTCGAAGCTCTGGAGCTCTTCCATGACCGCGTCGGCGTCGTACGTGTCCACGCCTGCAAGTCGACCAAGAGCGGCGGTCAAGAGATCGCAGTTGGCAACCTTGTCTTCGACCAATTTGAGCTTAACTCCCCGAGTCTGCCAGGCTTCGCGTGGGATGAATAGCTTGGTCGTTAGAAAGCCGCCACGCGGATGGACAATTGTGGAGGATAATGCGCGCATGAGCCAGAAGGGTCGTAACAGGAAAGAGTCTGGACAAGGCTCCAAACCAGTGGGCTGAGGTGAAGTCGGTGACCGCGGTGAGAGCGGCGCCTGTGCTGATGTCAAGGACGTGTCAAAAAGGTAGATGCCACCGCCTGACTGATGGTCGAATGAGGATTGGCCAAGAGAAGGGAGGTTGGCACGTTGTGATGCGAGCGGGTCGTTGTTTCGTCGTGCTGCAAAGCTCATAAACGTTGAGCTCATGGGCGTTGCGTTGGAAATACCCGAGTCAGGCTCCGGTGAGGCAAGCAGGACAGTATGCTCGGGATGATCTCGCAGACTGATTGATGACTTGTTCTTCCTGAACAGAGTTGGCCTGACTCCCAAATCGCCACCAGCCGCCTCGAAACTCGGTCGGTGGTCGACGGTGGTTGGCGGTTCATAGGGCGGACTGAGAGTATCTGCAGGTTCGTGTAGTTCCAGCTCAGGTGGCGATTGGAACATGTGTTCGTGAGCGGTTTCTGAAGCGGTCTGCTCAAGTGGCGCACCATCCTCTTCATTGGCCTCGTCATCCTCGACAAAGGAGCTGGAGGCATGGTGAAGGGTAGATGCGCGTTTCCTCATCTCAGGTTGAGATGTCGTCTCGATCTTGAGCTGCTTCGCGTTCATGCCAGAGAATCTTCGACTTCTCACATTAGACCCGCTAACATTGTTACCACTTGGAGGCCGTGGAAGTGATCCTCTCGGTGGTGCAGTTGGGGGCGGGAGCGCTGTGCTGTCGCGTACAGGAGCTGACTCGGACAAGCCCTGAGAGAGCGCGTCTTCTGCAACAGTCGACAACGATGTCGCGGCAGTAGCGCGATCTGACATTTGCGAGCTCTGCCACGTGCTCCTGGAGTATCCACTGGAGTCGGACTGGCGTGGAATCGCAGACTTTGAGCCCACTCCAAAGTGGAAGCTGTCTCCATAGTCTTGCGTCAGCTCATCCAATATTCGTTCCTCTTCTTCATCTGTAGGGTCCGTGATGGCACTCGAGGATTGGAAGCTGCCAGGCATAATCTCTTCAATCTCAGACGCCGGCACCTGCACCGAGTCCTTTTGCGCGCGCTTGTACGCGGTCATGCGTTTCTTCCGAGCCTCAAGATCTGGCTCGAAGCCCTCATCGTACGCTGCCTCCACAGCCGCATCGAAAGCAGCGTCGAAGTCAGCGTCGGTCTCGCCACTAACATTCCTAATATGCTTTCTACGCGTGCCTTCGTGATATGAATCTCGAGACTCTGCATCTGCAGAGCATGATGATTCGGGCTCCGACTCATCAATGGGATCCAGCCATGACGTGGATTCTTTGCTATCAGCGCGATCTCTTGACTGGGATCTCTGGTTCTCGTTCGATCGCGATGGTAATTGTTTCCATGCATCTTCGGCCTGCGGCTGCAATTCCGTCGAATGGGGCAAGGACGGCCTCCTGGGCGACAGAGGGCTGGGCATATACTCGGAGTGTTCGGGAGGGGGCAGATGTACTGATAACCTTCGTGGCACAGGTTCTTGACTTGCGCTCTCCGCACCTGCCCCGGCTTGCTCGTTCGTTTTCGCATCTGTCGTATCAGAGGTAAAGCTTTCCTCAACCGCCTCCATTGTCTTCGCAAAGAAGCTATCTCGGTCGTTGTGGGCATATGATAACTGAGGCGCATTGCCGTTCTCTGTCCCACTAGGTGTGCTCGCGGGCACCTCACGCTCCGTCTCGATTGGGCTGACTGGAGTAGCCTTTAGTGAGAGACTGTCATCGCTCATGGGCCTCGCGGGCAGGCCTTTCTCGTCGGCTGTTGTGGGTCGTTCGGATACTAGTCGCCGTAGCTCTTCCATACGGTTGCTGTACGTTACACGGATGGCGTCCAGCTTCCGTTTGTCGTCTTCGCCGGACGTGCGCTCCATCACGTGCGTGAGCAAGTCACACGCATCTCCATACGCCTCCAATGCGCCTTCGAAGTTCTGCGCATTGTCCAGCAGCACGGCAGTGTTCGCCTTTTGTAGTGCCTTCGACAGCATCGTCTTCTTATCCTTCTCCGTCCTCTCCCTGTTGCGCGGTCGTCTGTTACCACTGCCGTGAGGCGCGCTTGATCTTGATGTCTGCTCCATTTCCGGGTGCGAACTCTGTTCATGCACGGCTTGTGATGTTGAAGTTTGTGGCTGCACGGACACAGGCGCGGATGGGTTTCGGACCATCACTACACGTTTCTGTTTGGCCATACCGTACGGCGATAGCGCCTCGTCGAAATAGTCGTGGTGCTCGTAGGACGTGCCCAATGGAGTCTGCACGGTTTGGGTGGTAGACGGCGATTCGGTGTCATTCGGGTCAATCAATGAGGGCGTGGTATGAAGTGGAGGTAGCGCAGTGAGGGCCGTGGGTATGGGTTCGGCTCTTGAGTATCGCCTTTGCCTTTCAGGACTGGCTATCGGCGAGCCGTAGGTTGAAGTCACATTGCGGCGTTGGGGACTTGCTCGCGGGGAGGCATCTGTGAGGGGCTGCTTGCGAGAGGATTGGTGGTATTGCTGGTTGACGAAGGATGTGAGCACGGCTCCGCTGCTGGAGCGATTGCGTCTTGAGTTCGTGACGGACGCCACGCTGGAGCTTGTGGAATGTGACCAGCGGTTCACAGAGCCGAGGCCAGTGCTGTCGTGGTGTGCGTGCCCGTGTGTGGAGGATGTGGATGTATTGGGTTCGGACGGGTCGATTGCGATGCTTTTGCTTCGCCTGTGGTCGGACACTGACATGGGATCGCGGCTTAGCCGCAGCGGTTTAAGGGAGGCGGCACTGGCAGCGTCGTCGGGGCTCCGCGATCGCACTCTCGATAGACTCCCAGGGCGCTTGATGGTCACGATAGAGCCGGACGATAGCGAGGCGGGGCGATGGTGGCTTTGGCTGTGCGCATTGTAAGTTGCGCCGCTCTGTGCTGGAAGTTGGCCTTGATGATTGAAGGGCGGCAGAGACTGGGTGGTGGAGGATGAGGCATCATCAAACGGCCCTGCTGAAACTTGAGTGCCAGCTTGCATCGTGTTTCACGCCGCCCACTCTCTTCCGTCTGCCGTCCAACAATAACGCCAATCCGCCGTCGGGCCCGGTGGTGAGGTGATTGATGGTGGATCAACACACAAGCTTCTGCTGCGCTCACCCTTCGACTGACGCTGCAGGCCTACCGGTGCACGATTGCTCACGCGCGGCGGGTGCTACTGGGTCAGACTTGGTGAGTTCGCAGACTCATGCGTGCTGCCGATCGTGAGGCGGCTCGCGACTCGACTCGCGTGCGCGCGCTGCACCGCTGCCCAGAACGGGTCTGGCCGCGGATTCCGTCGACGTTCTGCTACGGTCGTGTTACTGCACAGAGGGGGAGATGGTGGATGGGGAGCTGTCGTGCAGCGGTGCCTGAGCAATGGCCCCGGCGACGTGCAACAGGCGGGAGGTTACAGACAGGACTCCACGGCTGCGGTGCAACGGAGGCGATCTTGACTCGGTATCTTTCCCTTTCGCACTTCCTTCCCTTTTCGTCGGCCCTACTTCTAACAGGCCGGTGCCCACCGGTCCATGGCAATGCTCAGCGATGACGAGGCGCTCCCACGCACTTCTCCGCGATATGTGATACGGGCTATGGGGTGGGTGTATGTTTTCCGACCCTGTTTATTTCGTAGAGTTGGGTTGATCGCAGGCTGGCCTTGTCGCGGCTGTGACGTCTGCACGTGTCCGGGTTGTGCGCAACTCAATCTGCTCGTGAGCAGTATTCCGAAGTGCGTCGAGGATATGCTTCTTGTGTATATGGCGTCAACTGACTGGCGACTGTGCTAGTGACAGGCGCACCTGGCGCGTTCAGGGGTGTTGCTTGCGCTCAACGTGGGCCAATGCGACAGGGTTTTGGCGGAGGAATGCTGTCCTGATGAAGACGCGTCGCCGGCGGTGATGTTTGGACGTCGTCGTCTTGTCCGGTGCCACGATACCCTCGGGCGCGCGCACGACCACACGACCACGTTCGAGCACGTGTCAGAGTCGGCGGAATGGGTATATGTGGTGGTGGTGGTGGTGGTGATGGTGATAAGATTCCTCTGTGCGCAAGTGATGATCAGGTACACCAGGGTAGAGGGTACGTACCGGTCGGTCGTTGTGGAGAGGAGCAGGGATGTGAGAGGAGGCTGTGGACAGGCAGGACGAGGAGGACGAGGGATATGCACCCAATCCAACCTAGCCACAAACTCAACACCACCACACACGAAAACGTTCCGCTTTCTGCCTTCAGACCCCCTGTCTGCGATGTAGAATCTATAAACCTAGATAGCATTGCACACATCTGCCGGAATTGCTTCCAAGACAAAACCAACCCGCTCGTCCGCGGCTCTTCAGACTACTCTGCATCAGACTCTCCAGCAGACAGGCCTGAACAATGCGCATCCGCAGTCGGCTCAGGTACCATCGAAACTCTCACTCTCACTCTCACTCTCACTCTCACCCTTACTACAGTATCTGCGTCTATCCAAGGGACAACCGTTGATGCGTCTTGACTCTTCACACTTGTTCTGCTGGAAGCCCCCGTGGAACCTAACGTTACCTCCTATCACTTGCAATCGAAGTCACCTCCTCTACTATCAAAAGCTTTCCCCCGAAGAACTTCCATCTTCTAGCTCCAAAGTCTACTGCTCCATTCGGCGAGTGTGATGCTGCCTTCTTCTCTGCATCGAGAAGCACGCAATCTCATATCCCGGACTCCACCCTTCCCTCCGAAACTCTACTCTACACACATACGGTTTTTCTCCTCACACAGAAATGCATACCCGCGCAGCCAATCCTGACCGACTTGAGAAGATACACCACCAATGAAGCGGTCAAGAAATCGAACTTCATTCTGCATCACCTTATGCACCCTAATGTACGCGCCCTCTCAACTGATGTCGGGTCCGGCTCCTGCCAAAAAGCGCCCCGATGCATGAAGAACGACGGCTCTGCACGCCTCACTGCGGGTACAACACGGAACGACATTTCATCGTCAAGAAGATCTCCGGACCTCATCTATGGCACGCTGTCATTGAATTACTGAATTAATACAAGGCCGAGGTCGAGATGGGATGCTGGTACGGGGAAAAATGCTAAGGTCTAGGTGCAGAAAACTGTGAGGCGAATGTCATGTTCCTCAAAACCATGCTACACCAATGCAACACCTCCTGCATCACGAATGCATGATGACGATGAGTTGTATGCAACTTGAACTGACTGCCACCCACCAAGGGAGCAAATACACGTCGCATGTGACACTGAATACAAGCACAATGAACTCGACCATCACAAGCATAGATCAACTACTCGCCTATACAACCCATAACAGCCGAGTCAGATGTTTGCTCTCGAGGCCACATCATCTAGATATTCACCGGGTATTAGCGGCATTTGGAATGTATATCTTCCACTTCCTCGACCGGGCCGGACTTCCAATCAAACAGAAACTAGAAGCTTCAAGCCGCTCTTTCATTAGGTCTACTCGATATACTCATCAGGAGGTACCTGGAGGAGAGCAGCAGACTCATACAGCGGAGTAACCTACCGGCCCTAAATAGATAAAACATTCAATTGATACAGCAAGTATACCCATACATCACTCACCCCCATCCATCCATCCAGAACAGCCACGCGTAACACATCGTCTGTATACAATGCACCCCAGACTGCCATCCGCGCCATCGACGTCCCTCTCTTCGGCTGATGAGACAAGCCACGCGTGATCTGAAATCGAACATCTTCATTCATCGTACCTTGAGTCTTCTACAGATTCTGCCGCGTTTCGTCTATCTAACTCCAGACGCCACAAGTTCCAAACAAGGTCTCTACTCTCTACGTGGAGAGCTTCTTAAAAAGTCCAAATGAGTAGTGATACACACGCTACATGCTGCAGTCTCCTCCAATGCTACTAAAAGAAAATAAAAATTCCCGTAAGCGCCTCATGAGCCTCGTGATGATCGATGCTTCCATTCGTCCCGTCTACGCCATACTCGATGAAACACCACTTCTAGTTCCGGAAACTCTTGACTCGTCCATATCCTCCTCCTCCTCCTCCTCCTCCTCTCAATTCATATCCCGTATCACGAATGAATGCACCCATCCCACCACCCTCCCCCTTTCCCTTCCCTTCCTACCCTCTCCCCTTCACAAAGTCTCCCACCCCCCGGGATTAACATCCCCCTCCAACCTCCTACTAATAACAGTCTGCACCTCACACCTCCCCCAAACCTCCCTAACCAACTTCCCATACCTCCTTTCATTCAAATACAACTGATGATGTCTCCTCAACGTCGGATCCGGCTCACCATGTCGATCCAAATACGGAGCGTGCATCCAACTGCCATTCATCCCACCTGCCCCAACAATCCCCGCTACCCCTGCTGGTGGGGGCGAAGAGGAACCGGCGTGGAGGAAAAGAACCATACATTTCCGGATATTGATGAAGACACCTGTTTTGAGATTGTGTTTTTGCATGTGTTGGTAGCAGCCGCCTTTGTTCTTGTCGCGCATGCAGCAGACGGCTTGGGAACAGAAGATTTCTCCACAGAGTAAACATACCGCAGGGTCGGAAATTTCTTTTCCGGTTGTTGTGCATTTGCGCTTGATGGCTTCTTCGGTCAGGGCGTCGTACGTTTTAGGCAGGCCGACGAGTTCGAAGATGGCGGGGTGGGAGACTGTGATGGAGTCCGTTGGGCTGGTGGAAGTGTCTTGGTTGGCAATGGTATTGGCTTGGGATAGCCAGCGGGAAGTGATGGACAGGAGGGCTTTGCTTCCGTCGGAGGAGCCATTGAGGAATAAAGAGCACAGGTCGTCGATTGTGGGGATATGAAGGATTTTGGTCAGGCGATCGAGTTCGGGTGCTTCTGGGTCAATATTGTACGGGCACTCAAGGTCCAGACCGTAGCGGATGAGCATCAGGACGGCGCTCTTTCGCAGGAAAGTGAGGGCATACTTCTCGACGATAGAGCGCAGCATCGCCATCTTCGAATCGCTCAGGTTGTGTTGTCCATAAACCGCGTAGAGCACGTGCTTAAACAGCCCGCTAGCTTCGACACCGGTCGAGGTCCCATCGACTTGGTTCTCGAACGTCAAACGATAGACAAATATTGTCTTGATAATTTCGGCCCAGTAGCATAGGCGCAGCACAGAGTTTGCCTCAGCGACAGTGGGGCCCATGAACGAGAGCCAGTCGGCGAAAAAGAGGAAGATGTCATGCTGGAAGAGCAGCTTGCCGGTCGTGTTCTTCAGCTTGAACATCGTCTCTTCAGACTCTACGCCAAACAACTGCGCAGTGATGACGTCTCGCTTCCTGATCGTCTCACGAGCGACAATGTTCGAGCCAGATCGGAGGATGTTGATTGCGAGATAAGACTCGATGGTCTCCGACATGATGCGAAGTTGAGTGAGCATCTGCTCTGGCAAGTCCTTGACAAGAGATGTAGTGAACGGGTCGGCGGATCCAACTCCACGGTGGGCAATCTCCCAAGCGGAGATGGTCATGCCGAGGGAGCGTGACATTGCGACGACGGGGTTGACCGTGTGAAATTCTGTGTCCGGTCCGCAGAGCTGATTGACCCTTATTGACTCTTCGATTCGACGATAAGCATTGAAAAGCTCGTTCATCCTGTTCTCGGTAGGCGAGGTCTGGTCTTGCCCAGCAGAGAAAGGCTGATTTGTTTGACTTCCACCATAACCCAAGCCAAATAGTCGAGACAGAGTGTGTCCACTTCGGAACGGGAAACGCTGCTGATGAGTTGGGCTTGTGGGAGAGCTGAGGGTCAACTCTTGCATGTTCTGCATCAGAGATGGTGCGAAAGTCGACGACACATACTGGAACGACCGATCCGAGTACATTTCCTGTACCTGCTGATAGCGATGCATGGCCGCTGGTGCATTGATATTGTCCAAGAAGGTCAAGTCCGCAGCGTATCTTGCCGGCGTCTCAGCAAGCCAGTCGTCAAACGCCAACGCAGAGTGCAGTTCATGCTCTTGAGCGCAGTCCTTCGCCTTCCAAATGATTGGCAAGAAGGTGTTTCCAAGCGCCTTGCAAAGTGGACAAATGAACTCCTTGCACTCGATGCGCTCGGGATGGTTTCTCGCAATCTGTTGTGCGTGACGGCGCTGAGTTGCCGTGAGGTAGAGCTCAAAGCAGTGGTAGTGCATGATGTGGCCACAGCTTGTCGCGACTGGACCCTTGATACCATCTGCCTGATGCGGAAAACCTTTGGACAGACCTTGCCGCTCTACAGTCGTGACCTTCCCATCGGGTCCAATCCGCTGCACCTGTTGCTTGTTTGCGCCAGCTACTCCAAAAGGTCGAAGATGATCGGCAGAGCGATCAAGACTCTCAGGCGTGTCGATGACTTCTTTGACGAAGTCGGGGTCTTGGACGGGCGTGGAGCGGAGGATAGTGCTCTCACCAAGGAAGGCAAATGTACCATATAGGCGTTGATCGCTAGTCTCTTCCTGGCAGAGAATGCAAGTCCCACCTGGAAAGCTCCAGGTTTTGCGTTGCTGCTCATTCTCGCCGGTGATGCTCATATCATCACCGAGATCTTCAAAGTCCTCGTCGTCAAAGCCAGATAGGCCTTGGTTTTGCAAAAAGCTGTTCTGCTGTTGCTTCATCTGTGCCATAATCTTGGCCTGCCGAGCTTTAGCTTCCTGCTTCTTGCGCTCCTTGTCCTCTGCCGATAATGACGCGGGCGACCCCGTGTCGCCACGGTCGAGAAGCGCGCCCAGAGGGCCCATGACTGGCATGAGCTTCTCTGGCTGCCGCACTTGCATCTTGCGCAAAATGTGCTTGATTGCAGGATGGCAAGATGCGTACTCGTCCATGATGGACAGCGAGATGAGAAGAGACACCAGTGTATCCGGCGAAGTAGCAGACTTGAACGTACAGTTGGCCAAGGTGGCAAGTCGTACGAAACCATGAGCAGCGTTCTCGTGACTATTGTCCTCGAGCACTGCCAACAACGTCAAGTGCAGCACCATGTGCAAGAATGTCTCGATCCTAGTCGGTTGCACCTTGGGAGCGACTTGCTTGAGATGGACGGCATAATGTAATGCTGAACCCAGTATCTGAATGAAGAGCAACGTGGCAGTGAAGGCAGACAGGTGAGCGAACAGCCCACTCTCGATAGATTCGAGATGCGGCTCATAGACGATGTCCTCAACCTTCTTACCAGTCTTCTTCGCGACGTGCTTCTTGTAGATCTGCTCGGCTTCCTCCCGGTAGTTGCGCGAGTAGTGAGCGTAGAAGGGATCAACAATCTCAATGAACTCCGGCTTTAACTCAAATGTACCAGTATCATTGAGACCTTCGGGAGGTCGGAAGTTTGTCATGCTCTCAAGCACGCGATTGAAGTCGTCCGACTCACCAACCTTCTCAGTCACTCGACTTGCAAGCTCGCTGAACGACAGCGGCCTGAAGCATAAGGCATGCGCAATGTCATGCTGCAAGACGCGATCGTGTTGCTCTGCCTCGCTAATGTCCGGTAGGAGATTGCCACGCTCAGATAAAGCAATGACGAGCAAATGGAAGAAGTCTTCCAAGCAGTCCAGCTGTTGAGCTTCTTCAAATCCGGGAATGAGCTCATAATTGCCTTGCATCCATTCAACCATCTGGAAGCGATCGACCATCTGTGCAAGGAACCGCTCTCCTGGCATTTCGGTTTCAGCCCCGCAGAGCACAAGACCAGCTTGTATCATGAAGATGTCGCGCTGATAGCCCACGTCTCGGTGAGCCACACTACGGTAGGTATGCGCTTGGTGGCGAAGGGTAAGACCGTTCCGCACCCACATACCAGCCTTCATCTGAGCGAGCCATACGCATATCCGCAGGGGATGATCAAAGATACCGCTCAAAAGCTCATCTGAGGTCAGATTGAAAGGAGCAGGGGCAGTTCGAGTGTGATTGAAGGGGTCCTTCAAGTCGTCTGGGGAGAAATGCAGCAGAGCGCGCAGCTCTTCCCTTGATAGCGCTTTCGAGTTCTCAAGCAGCCAAGACAACAGATAGTGTAAAGGATGATGAAAACTCATGGGCTCTTTCTGGACTTCGTGTCTCGGTACGCTGTATTGGCTCGGCACTCCCCCGACCTCGAAGGGGCCAACTGTATGCCAAGCCAGGTCATCCTTGAGCTCTGCTGCATGGAAACGCTTGCGCTCATAACCAAAAGCATTGATCATGGTAACCTGGCCAACGACGCGAATAGCACGATGCAGATTCGTATTCCCGTCATGGAACTTCGCGCTCGGCTCGAAGGAAGCAGCCACCTGCTTGCACAGTTTATTGATTTCTTTCACGATCATGCTCGCGCTGATCCATGCGTCGGACTCGTATTCAACGTGCTCTCCCATAGCTCTGACATTGGGACATACACCTTGATGCAGCTTCACCAGGTCCAGGAACTGCAATAAATATCGCGTCTCATTGCGCATCCGATAGTGGATGAGCTCAGATTGGAACAGCCAGCGCAGGTCGAGGAAGAAATGGAACATCCTCCGGTTGGTAACTGCTCCTGCATCGAAGGCAAGAGTGGCTTTTGGGTGAACGTCCTCGGGAAATCCCACTTGCCTCGTCGTGAGGAAGGTGTAGAGAATGGCCATCAGGTTGGTCAAAAAGTTGCCACGTTCCACGACCTCTTGTGTGATTGTCGGAGTTGTGAGCATCTGTACGCTGAGATTGATGATAGAGTGGTCCGGCTCACGATCAGCAATGAGATAGAGCTGCGCTAGCGCTGTGTACAGACCCGCAAATCGTAGGCCTAGTATGCGTTTGAAGTGAGGAATGGTGACGACGGTCGTGATATAAAGATGCCTCAGACTGATGCGTAGCGTCTTCCAAAGGCGCAAGTCGTAGAGTACTAGGAAATCCAAACGCACCCGCTGCCACAAGTCCTCACACGGCTCAGCAGGTCGAGAGTTCTTGAAGCCCTCTGGCTTCTCTAACCAATGCTTGCTCGGCCGCAGTCGTCGAGGTCCCTTGACTTTGGGTGTCTTGGGAACATTCGGATAGGGATCATTCGCGGCTGGTCGGGCTTCAGCTTCTCCATCATCGCTATCCTGAGGCGTGAGGATCCGCTGTCGCTGACCTCTTTGCGGTGGAGGAGGAGGTGGAGGAGGATATCCAGCCAAGGTAGCTTCCAGCGCCTCTGGTGCATCATCTACATCATCGAGGATATCGATGTCCATATCAGCGGCGTCCACGTTGAGAAGACGATCGTTACGAGCATCTTCCACCTCAATCTCCATCCCATCTTCACCATCGTCATCGTCCATTTCGTAGTCATCGTCGTCGTCAATCTCATCATCATTCTCGGTATCGTCGCCGGCCGGGTCCTGGATTTCCAGCTCTACGCGAACGACCGGAACGTTCGCGCCCCGCGGCCGGAGGTTGTTCATGATCAAGCGATTTCGGTCGCGTATGCGCTCGGTCTCATCGATCTCGTGATCGTCGATTCCAGCTTGACCAATCTGTTTGTTGTGAGGATCCGCACCAAGCCGCCAGGGCTTCAACAGCTCTTCACACACCACGTTTCGCAATAAGTAGGCTTCGTTGCCAACAGCACAGCCCGCAATATCAGCGATCCAGTCGATGATCGCGGCGCACATCTGTTCTCGAAAGGTGTCTCGGGCAGACCGTATTGTAACCGTAAGCTTAAGCTGCTCTATGATCTCCGCAGCATCGAGGAGCTCTTTCAGATCCCTCGAGTATTGTATGATCGACCTGCCGATATCGTTGACCTCCATTGCCTTTTCAAATCCAAATTTCTTCGTCTTGCGGCAGGCTCTTGCGACTTGGTTTTGCACATCATCGACTGTATGCTTTTCATCGTTCCACAGCATCAGGGCGTACTCTGGGTTTGGGTCCAGAGGCTCCTGCCCGTAAGCACCGCCTAGCCTGGACAGACGCTCGTCGGCCATGATTGAAGTCTGCGACTTGGGCAAACGCAACTGTTCAGGCGAGCAAGAGAAGACATCGCAGAGGCAATCCACGCATCTCGCGATCGTCATGCGAATAGCTTCAACGAGGTCCGGTGGCAGCTGAGAGCCTAGAGAGCCCGCAGGTGCTTTTTGTTTGTCCTTTGCTCCAGTGTTGCTCTCAAGCTCCGCATCAGATGTATGTATTGAGCATCGTAGATCTCTTTTCCAAGCTTCTTTGTCCCCACAGTCGCAGCATCCACTGTTACCCGGAGACACTGATATGAGTACCGAGTGACCTTCGTGATCGCTGCTTTCGAAGCATCTGGCGCACAGAACGCATGTGTCGTCTGCCGCGCATGTCTTGCAGTGGTATGTGCTCTCTCCATTCTTGAAGATGTGACCGCATGCCGTGCCTTTCGCCGCTGCAGTATACTCCGCACCTTCCACAGCTCCTTGCGCTTCTTTCAGAGACCATATCTTCGATCGGTCAGCAGGAGGTCCATTTGGAAAAAGAAGCCTCAGGTATTCTTCATTCTGTCTGGCGAGTGATCTGAAGAGTATCTGCCGAAGATCGCAGTCGGCTGCATGTGTCCATCTGTTGTCAAAGTTTTGCGGCTGCGTGAGAAGCTGGTGATTGAGGTATTGCTCTTCTGATGATAGTGGAGCCATTGTCCTCATCCAAGTTGTCTGTCGCAGTCGTTCACTTGGTGTTTCAACGGAGCATCACTCCGGGAAGAAGTGGTTTCGAGCTTGTGAAAATGCCAAACGGGGACTTGTTTGTTGTTTACCGAGACATGTCTAGCTCGTCGGTCCCTTTCCAGCGTACTCTCGAAGGTAAACGCGTGGTTTGGGGGCGTGAATCAGTGCCGTGGC
This sequence comes from Nothophaeocryptopus gaeumannii, assembly GCA_031771865.1. Taxonomy (NCBI): domain Eukaryota; kingdom Fungi; phylum Ascomycota; class Dothideomycetes; order Mycosphaerellales; family Mycosphaerellaceae; genus Nothophaeocryptopus; species Nothophaeocryptopus gaeumannii. The sequence goes on from JASISA010000002.1 coordinate 1,105,301, forward strand.
GATGATTACTGTAGCAAATGTGTTCGGAGGCGAGCCGCGACAACAAAGTCTCGTGAAAGGTGCTGGCTGGTGACCAAGTGACGTAGCTCTCAGCTAATGAATTTGTGAATGAAATATCACTTGACCAGTCGTCAAAACTGTTTGCTGCAGAGCATGTGCTTTGTCGCGGTTATGAGAGTGTCATGGGCTCTTTACTTTCAACATGGACTGTGATGTACACATAGATGAAATAGGACCCGTGGAGTGTGTCTGAACGCTTTGAAGAATTTACCCGGCTTGAGCCAGGGCTTTGATATATTCACAGGGACATCTCCTGCCCTCCACCGCAATGCCCAACCCTCGCCGGAGCGCTGGCCAGTAGTTCTGTGGCGCTTGTCGGTCTGATGCCTCTCACAGTCGTAATGTAATACCTCGTGGTGGTTCTCCTCTTCCTAGAACTCCCGCCCTACTCGTCTTCATCCTCGTCATCCCCTGCTTGCATGTATTTCTGCTTGATGTCCTTCCATTGCCGCTATTCTCGAGTCAGTACACCTTTGCTTGGTCGAAGGGTCGAGCCATTCGCGTTCGTCGAAGGGGAACGTACGCCTTTGTTGACTTGATCCCAGATAGCATTGGCGGTAGTGTCGAAGGCACTGCACTCAATTCAGTCACTCATTCCTCACTCCCTAGCACTCCGATCTCCTACATGTTGGTTGCGAAAGCGCCGATGAAGATGGTGGAGAGGAAAACCGCGTTCCTGTAGCCAATAGATCAGTACTTCGGTTGTCGCGGAAAGGGCTGGAACTTTTCTCGGTCGCACCTCTTCACGATGGAGTTGTAAATGCCAGCGAGAATTCCAGACATCGTGCCGGTCGGTATTAGGCGGTGTGAGGGGATCTGGGAGGTATTGTCGTCGCGCGGTGCCCAATGCAGAGCTGTTCGAGTGGTGGTAAAGGAAGTTGAGGTGCCGGAGCGCTCGAAGTCTGAAGCCCCGGACTTCTCCGAAGCCGCCTCATGAAATCCAAAGGTCAGCAAACTTGAAACGCATCATGGGGATTAAAACATTCATAGTCTGCGGTCTGCGGTCTGCGGACAACAACAACGAGGCGACTACGGTCGCGTAACGATCAGGAACAAAACCAAAATAATACGGCTATCGTGATAGGACGCTACGAACATGCCACCCGCCGCAGACTCGACGCCCGTCTCGAAATCAGGCATCCGCAAATTGAGCAATGGAGACTCTGTCATTCCGGCCTCAACCCGCGCAGATGGCTCAGTGCGAAAGGAAATACGAGTGAAGCCTGGGTACAAGCCGCCAGAAGACGTCGAGGTCTACAAAAACCGTACTGCAGAAGCTTTCAAAAATAGAGGGAAGGGCGGTGTGCCTGGAGCCGCAACGGCGGAAGAGGAGAAGCTACCATCTCATAAAGCAGCGACCTCCGCAGCCAAGAATGCGAGGAGACGTGAAGCAAGGAAGAAGGCCGCTGCGGAGGGAAAGAGTGATGAAATTCCCCAGGTCGTCAATGGCGACGCGAAGCCAGCGGATGAGAAGCCTGAAGAGGTCAACCCAGAGGAGCAGAAGGCCAAAGACGCACGGAAGCTGGGCAAAAAATTGAGACAGGCTCGCGAGCTGAAGGATAAGAAGGAGAAGGGCGACAGCTTACTGCCGGAGCAGTTCGAAAAGGTGATTAAGATCAATGAACTCATCCGTCAGCTAGACAAGCTCGGCTTTGACGCTGATGGGGAGAAGAAGGCGGCAACAGATGGTGAGGAGAACGAGGAAGAAGGCAAGACTGAAGGATGAATTGGCGGTCCTTGGCCCCAACATCGGCCGACAATCTATCCGACACAAAATTCTACTTGATCTGAACGGTCATCAACACTCCCCGCCCTCGCAGCGTCTCTTGGAGTCCATATTCGGTCTCAATCCGAAAGTTAGTCTGCTCCAGGCCTACTTCAACCTCGACTCTGGAGACTGCAGGCGCAGCCACTGGTGTCGAAGCTGGCGTCTTGCTCTGCTTTCGACCAAACCATGATGACCTCTGCCGAGTCGCGGGTCTTGGCAGCACGCTTTTCTGGATCTTCTCCAAAGAGCTCCCTCCAAGAGCCGTTCGCATTTGCTCTCGGAGGTCTTGCAACGCTTCCTGCTGCGTCCAGAACTGCGTGCTATCGTATTCGCCCTCGAGCTGCAATAGGATCGGGAGATCATCTTCGGCGAATCTTACCAGCTGGCCTTTTTCACTCACTTCCGCTGAACATCATCAGTACGATGCTTAAAACGTCAGAGACACTTTCAACTTGCCTTGGTCTGACGGCAGTATCAATAGCATCGATCTCGACAACCCATGTTGTGCCCGCTTTCTTATTTCTGGTATCAATCGGGCCACCAGCGATGCGACATGCTGCGATCTTGAGGCGCCAACTTCCTCATGAATACTGATGTGGTGCGCGGTTTTGGAATCTCCATCCCACAACTCGGCCTTCTTGCCGTCGGAAACGATGTCTTCGTACGCAGGCGGGTCCATTTTTGCTGTTGGTCTCACCTCGCGGTCGGGATGTGCATGGCCCATATCTCCCTCAAGCCTTCCGATCTCAGGCCAACTTTCAAACTTCAGGTGATGTCGGCTGTGACGGCGGCGCAAAAATGTCCCCCAAAGCTTATACCGGTCAGAAGGACGATATGAAGGAAGCGAAGATGGTGATGTTGCCTGAGGATATCGTGAGAAGGAGCTAGTCAGCACAGAGATATGGACGAGATTGGCTGAAGGCTGAAGTCTGAGGTCAGGAAGCCAAACTTTTGAGGCCGCCCTCCCGAACAACACGAGCAAATGTCTCTGCGCGAATTTGATTGCGCCCCGGTGCATCCCGCCAGACGTCTACGGCCCGTCTACATTCCTTCTCTCCATCAGCAAATGCAGGTACGGCCTCATTATGGAAATTTGTACGCTTCTTTGTGTGAGGGCGCAGCCTTGCTCAGCCTGCCCAGCCCGACCATACCCGATCGGGTCTCCGCGGTGAAGTGATCACAAGACATACGACCAAGAAGCTCTTTCGCGTGAACCACTCAGAGGTGCCTTTGTCTTCACGTAATACCGAATGCGAATACCCTCCGCGGATGTGAGTGTAGTCACTGCGCACGTGAAGCGCCCCAAGGCTCCACACGTCTTTGACTGGCGGCTCACACTCAGCCTTGCCAATAGCAAACTACTAACCACAACCGGTAAGTGAATAGCAATCACCTATCATTATTTACCTTGTTCCAATATATCCACGAGATTGTTCCTTCGTCCCACGTTGACCGTCTTCACCTCTGCCATCTGCTCGCGTACTGCTTGCCCGGCTCTCCTCAACAACAATCTGTTAGAATAGTCCAGAGTGACTCGAACACCGTTAAGATGTGGTATCACGTCTCGGAGCCCAACACCTACCTGGCCATTACTGGTAAGTCAAGTGACTCTACAGCGCAGAGTTGTTATGCTGACGCACTTCATAGGCCCAGGTATAGAGAAGGTGTTGATCACGAAGAAAAGATTCGTCATGCCGTTTCAAAAGGTGACTAAGATCAGGTATGCCTTGCTTGTTCTCACGCAAACCGCTATGCCCCATGCCGCTCGAGCGGACTCCATGGCGGCAATATCGGTCGATCAGAACGAGAGCTGACTGGGAGATGCAGCATCACGCCGTTCGACTTTTCAATGTCTTTGCAAGCTATGACTTCGGAGAAGTTGCAGTTCTCGCTACCAGCAGTGTTCACCATCGGTCCTGAGGATACCGTCGAAATGCTAGCGAAGTACGCTGTTCTCCTCACCGGCGACTCTGATGGTCAGGTCTACAACAGCAAGGGCCCTGTCGCTACGGGTCGATCTCACGTGCAGGATATTGTGAAGGGCATCATTGAGGGTGAAACCAGATCAATCGTTTCGAACATGGTCAGTACTTTTGCAACTACGAAAGTACGACTGAGAATGTGCTAATGGGTTGCAGACGATGGAAGAGCTCTTCAACAACCGCCGTCTGTTCAAGGCTCAAGTGATCGAGTGCGTCCAAAAGGAGCTCGATCAATTCGGTATGAAGGTGTACAACGCCAACGTCAAGGAACTCCAGGATATGGGCGACTCGCGTTACTTTGAGTCACTCGCTAGGAAGGCTCATGAAGGTGCCCAATCGCAAGCTCAGGTCGATGTCGCCAATGCCCGCATGATAGGCCGCATCGGAGAAGCCGAGAAAGAAGGCCAGACGAAGCAGGAGATCGCAAAGATTAACGCCCGCACCGCAGTTCTCGAGACCGAGCGAAAGGTTGAGAAGGCCAATGCGGATCAAATTCTCAAGACGCGAGAGATCGCAATTTCGAGAGAGATCAATCTCGAACAAATCGCCGCACAGCGTGCAGCCGAGCAGAAAGATGCAGAGCTGCAGAAAGCCGTTGAAGAGAGGCGTGCGGAGATGGAACTGGAACGTCTCCGTGCTACGACCGTCACTCAAGCCAAGATCGCGAAGGAGTCCGCGCAACAGAAAGCTGATGCGGATCTCTACACGCAAACCAAGAAGGTTAGTCTTTTCCACCCCAAGCACGCTCTCCGGATCTAGTCGAACAGCTGTACTGATGAGAGTATAGGCCGATGCCCAAAAATACAACCAAACCGCTGAAGCAGAAGCAGTCTACTTCCGTTCCGCACAAGACACCGACGCCGCCAACTACAAGCGCCAGAAGGACGCCGAAGCCCTCCTCGCCTCGCGGGAGAAAGAGGCGCAGGCTATGTACCTCATGAAAGAGCGCGAGGCTCAGGCGATGTATATTGCGCGAGAGAAGGAGGCAGAGGCTATGTTCCTCACCAAGTCGAGAGAGGCTGAGGCGGCGTTTTTGGCCAGAAAGAAAGAGGCGGAGGGACTGACGGAGTTGAGTAAGGCATATGGTCAACTCGCCGAAGTACTCGGCGGTCCACAAGGCCTTCTCCAATACCTGATGCTTCAGAACGGCACCTACGAGCGCCTCGCCGCCGAAAACGCCAAAGCAATCCACGGCCTCCAGCCGAAGATTAACGTCTGGACTACCGGCAACGATGGGAATGGATCAGGGGCGGAATGTGCTATGGCGCCTATTCAGAACCTCTTAAAGAGTCTGCCGCCGTTGCTCTCGACGATTCAGGATCAGACGGGGATGACGCCGCCGAGCTGGATGGCGAATATGCCCAACAAGGATGTGGAAGAGCCTGTTAAGCCTGCGAAGGCTGATCCGCGACAGCAGACGCTTACGAATGGGCATAAGTAGGATGGAAGCCACGAGGGAGGGGGAGGGGTGGAGATGATCCTCTTGCTTGGATGTTTGATACCCTATGTTGTCTTTTTGGAGTTGGGACGAGAAGGATGTAGTTCCTCGTGTCCGTAATATTGGATATGGGCTGTAGAATATCCGACACATCATTTTTCTCCCCCTCGCCACATCACTGGTACCTCAGCCTAAGTCTCAACGGCGGTTTGATGAAAATAGCGGAGACTGGGATGGAGTTCAAGTCTGGTATTTATAATTGAGTACCCACTCTGGACAGACTTGCTTCAGCTCAGAGCTTCTTGAAACGGTATCGACGTTCTGTCACAAGCGTTGTTCGTTCATGGTCTGTCGTCTCCTATGCAGCCCAGAATTTTGGCCTCAGGCTGAGATCTACATCGGGCCGAGATTTGACCTCACATCGACGCTCTCAGCTCTCGGCATACATGTACAGGGACTATTTTTGAACTCCCATCTCATCGCCTACGAGATCCAGATACAATCGACTTGATCACACGACGTCCTATTCTGCTGGTCGATGACCTCTCAGCATGCAGCGCGATCGCCGCAAAAGGATCCGTCGGACCTTTCGCCGTCTTGCAGCGCCAAGCCTGGACTGCACCTGGCGACGCGACCTGAGGCCCACAATACCATGCTCTCGCTGTGAAGAAAAAGACATCCTACCATCATGATCTGCTCAGAAGCAATGCGATGGCGTTGGCGGTCTCATGCAGCTGTCTGTCGCGTGCAGAGCAATGCGCGCGCTCCTCGGAACTACTGCCGCGATCCCGGCCTCCCCGACGCGCCCATTGCAAATCCACGCATACAGCAATAGTCAACTCTTCCTCTGCGAGCAAGACCGACATGTTTAGGCGAGATCTACCAGTTGAAGGCGATAGTCCTTCATACAGAACATCTTGCAGTAGGGTCGAAGTCGTACGGTCGGGAAGCGATCCCACCTGAGGAATTCTTCCTATGCCGCGCTGTCGAGAGTGAAGCAATCTGGCAATCTGGTTGTACCGATTCCTCCCTGGGTGGACGAGAGTTGCATACTCACCGACATTGAGCGCCACACCAGATCTGTCACTTCCGGCTGTCGCTCCGCACTGCTGACATGAAAATGGTGCGTTGCTTGTTTGCGCCTGGACTGCCCATCGACGTCTTATCAACAGCTTTCCTGGACAGCCTTCAACGGAATCACTTTGTGATCAAAATGACATTTTTCCCCCAAGCTGGATGCATGATGGCCACAGTCTCTGGTAGCTTGCAGCGGGGAGTCGGAGGAGCGCTCCTTCCACTGACCTTCAACCTGTCGGTTTCATCAAGCGGCGCATGCCGGGCTCAGGTAATCCGGATCGCGGGCAATGCACAGAGAATGCCCTATGGCGCTGGATTTCGATTTGAGGGGCAGCCACAACTGATTATCCTGCCACGGCACGCAATGACAGCCGCTGTGAAGCAATTGAGCGCGTCGCTGATTGACACAATGATCATTGATGGGATCAAATTTATGGCAATAGCGAACATCATGTTGAATGGTCGCTTATAATTTGTATTGATACATCAGCGATATGGTACAGCAACACAGCGACCGTCGCTGAGGTTGCAGTGGCAGACAGATGTCAAACGCTCCTCTCCAATGCATATTCAACTCCTGGAAATGCTCTTCGGATTCGAAGATGCTAGTCCTTGACGACTTGGCCACATCCGAAAACATGGCAAAACAAACCACCTTCAAACACCATCGTGATATCGTGATGCTAAGTCTGCGTGAAGCAGCCTTCGAATGGCATATCGCTCTTGAAGCACTTTGCCGCTCTGATCGTCGGAGGATTCGAGAACATTCGATTCGTGATATGCTTCGGTTTCCTTGGCTTGCAGAAGGGTATTGCGGTCTGGTCCATGCAATATCGTTTTCGACTTGACAGCGAATTGGTATCTCGGCAACAACCTGTCATAACAATCAGTCCGGGAAGCATTGAGTCCAGTAACAAACAGCCGTACCACATCGCTCTGTCGTCAAGTACTCATGTCGCCGAATCTTCAGAGGACAGCATTGATGCTTGTCTGTATAATTCGAACCTGCAACTGTCAGCGTCGAGTCATGATTAAAGGTCTCGTGAGAATCTTACACCAACAAAGAACGCAAAATCGTACGTGCCCGCATTGATACTTGACTCGAACGTGTTGGCACATTCCCTGGTGCAGCAGTCTGACAGATCTCACACTCCACGTGTCTGTGGTATTACAACAGCATGTGCGGCTCTTGAATTATAAACAAAGCAGGTGAGGAAGTGGCGGCGGCTTGTACGCCTTATCTTCCTTTCTTTTCGAGATCCAACAAGGTTCCTCTCGAGCCGTCCGGATGTCGGTGGTTGTGAATGATCGACCCCTTGGCAACGGGAAAGCAGGGTTCGCGCTCCGGTGCCACACCCTTGTTGTTGTACTCGCGTTATCTCGAATAGGTAGGGTATCGAAGATGCTGTTTGAGAAGCGTTTGAGGTGACAGGCAGAGAACGCGAAACCTCCAGCAAAGACCCCGTCTACAGCCGTCATGCGATCGAATTTGGGCACCCCATGACGGAGGGACCAGGGGTGTCTGCAGACGGGTTCGCAAGGATCAGTGACATCTCGTTCCAGCGAGCTGAGAGCAGCCAACTCAACTCCCGACCCCGACACCGCGGGCGGGGAGCAACAACAAGGGATAAATTATGGCGTGCCGAAACGTCAAGGACGTCTCGGTCCGCCCGCAGCGATCGACATTGTTGCACTTGAGGCGCCCTTCACCCCACGCTCACACTCATGCCTTGCACAAGGCCCGCCAGCGGACTGTCATTTGCTTCGTCTCACGCCCTGGCCACGAGAAGATTGAGGTGCGTACAGCAATCCTAGCTGGTCCTCGACAGCAACGGAAACGTCGCCGCTGAGGGATCCATCTTCTCTGCGCAGCGCTGTCCCAAAGTGAGACGTGGGAAGCACCGCCCTGCTATTCGAAACGGACTAGCAACGATTTCAAATACCGAGATCTACTGGACTACTTCGCCTTGTACTCAACAAGCGACTGCAACATCAAGACGCCAGCGTGGAGGAATCGAACCGGCCTTTACCAGCTTTGCCGAGCGAGCGACGGTCTCGTGCGCGGTTCTGCCCGTGAGCCTGGATGATGGGTTAACGGAAAGAACTTTACGACATGCTCAGGGGAAGGTCTAATCCCATTCCTGTCCCGGGCCCATGTCACGCTAATGCATCATTGCATAAGCGCGCCAAACCATGGGATTATCTGTAACAATCGAAACTTCTTTGAGCCGAGGCAAGCAATCAACACACAATGGTTAGTCGTGACGATTGGATACGAACCTAGTGGAGCGATTGCCGTAATGTTCTCTTGCGAGAGTCTCCATATAAGTCCTCAGTCACGGCGAATGCTAAAGACCCTGGAACAGCCGAGCCGCGTATATTACTCGATTCGACACCCGAATGTTGGTCTCGTCCCTGCTGATCATCCTTTGGAAGCTTTTCCGAGTCCCCGTGTACCTGCACGAGCACGATGGTGCCGTTTCAATATCAAACGATGTTCCAGGAAGCCTGGCTTTGTCATTTGCATAACCTCCAACTCCTCGGAGACAACCACTGCTACGCTTTGTCCGCCGCGGTGACGGACAGCCTTTCAAGTCTGGTTTGTTCTTTCATTATCTGGCAGGAATCGCCGACTGAAGACAGCTCGAAGATTGGTGCTCTGGCTAATGTCGGCACAATTCCCCAACGGCAGCTACTGCGACCTTGACAGCTCTTTGCCCGCTGCAGGTCACCTATAGTGGAAGCTTGATCAATACTGTACTACTCAACGAAAGACCAAGCCTACCAGCAGGCGGCGGAAATGTAATCGAAACACAAACAGAAAAGCCAAGACGGAATCTGGGGAAACGAAGAACGAGCGAACGTATCGGCAGACAGCCAGGCATATTCTTGCAAAGTTCACCTCGCAACCTTACACAGTATTCACTCGGCTCGACCGGCTTCCGCATCGAAACTTACAGCTATCGGCCAGGCACCTTTCATGTTGAAGCTTGATTCCGCACCAGGGTCGAAAGAAACAGCAACATAACGTCAAATGAAAGCTTGAGCACCTAGGCTGGTCAAGTATATGCAGCAAGCTGGCCTTGCCTCATTCCACGCGCTCCTGGAAGACGAAGCCTACCTCAAGTCGTTCGTTCCTTTGCCTATCGACTTGCTCAAACCGCGTCGCCGTTCCTCATTTCGAATTTAACCGCGACTTTCGAGAGCATCCAAGCTTCGTCCCTCTGGAACACCATCTCACGGGACCACACCTCCACCAGCCCTGTAACGAGGGTCCCCGGTCCATCTCTCGGGGTGTTATATCCCTCTTGCACAATCCGGGCCGAGACTGAGACACCGTCAAGAGGGCCGTCGGCGACCCCACGACACAGCATATCTCCCGGCCAACCTGGATGCTTCTTCCATCCGCACGGCTTCGCGTGTGTGTTACCGGGTCCGCTCTGGTGGACCTTGGAGGAGATGCCCTTTCATCTCCCTACCGCCTGGAGTTCCTGTTGACGGAGAGATGTAGCTTGCAAAACCCGCCTGGGTTCGGCCTACATGGGTAAGGAAGCGCCTTTGCAACGCGGTTGCAACAATGGCACCTTCTGCTCGCTCCACCATCGCAATTATTACTGATTCACCATTGGCAGGTCGTCCCGTTCCTCCCCACCAACATGACATGACCTTTACCCCGACCCTGACTCGAGGCTGTCAGCCTTGAGACTTGAATAAGAGTCTACATTATCATGCGGTCTCATTCGGCCGACCTACGAGAGACCCATCACCGACGATATCGCCAAGCTCTTCGCTGCCTGCCTGAGCTCGCTGCAGCCTCTCCTTTGTCGTCTTGAACAATCTCGGTATGCCGGTCTTCTCAAATGGAGCAGCCTCGTTTATCATTCTCGCCAGGCCTTTGGCGCCCAGCCAGATGATCGGCATCCCGTGGCCGTTGTGGCCAGCGATGATGTACGAATCGGGTCGGTCAGGTACGACACCCATGTGCGCATTGGAGTCGTAAGAGTATCCCATTACGCCTGTCCAGATTCTGTCCATTTTGGCTTCGGAGTCCTCCCACCCGCGGAATGTTCGCTGCATGTATCCGTCGTAGTAGTCCTTTGCGGCGTCGATCAGAGCGCTATCATCGACGCTATCATACCATTGATCCAGGTGAGACTTGAACTTCGAAGCAGCTCCGCCGACAACTATACTTCCGTCTGGTCGTGGGATCAAATATGACAGTGTTCTGTCCTCTGATCGCTCGATATATGAGTTCGGGAGGTGAGGAGCGATTTTGCCTTCAGGCACGGCTATGCGACAGCAAATTCCCTTGCATGGAATGATGCTCTTTTGATACTCTGGAAGCAGTCCGGCGACGTAGGCATTGAGAGCATACACCACCTTATCAGCATGCATTGTACCTCTCGAGGTCTTGATTGAGAAGCCGCCATTCGGATCAGAGCTAACTTCGGTCACAGGAACATGGGTCTGCAAGTTCAGGTCGCCAGACGCCACAAGCGACTTGAGAATGTGCGTGAAGAGCTTGTACGGCCAAAGCATTCCTGCCGTGTAAGAAGCAACAGCTTTGCAGCCTTTCACACCAGAGATGATCTCGGCATTTGGCCCGTACTTGAAATAGACATCTCTCATGTACTTCAGGCTGTAGCTTGACATCTTTTCGTACACTTTCTTCGCAGCTTGAGCAGCCTCTTCGTTCGACCAAATATCGACTGTGCGGGCAAGCACAAAGTCGCAATCAATCTTCTCTTTCTCGATGAACGCCTTTATTGCCGGCACATGGGCAATCTCGAATTCCGCGAGCTCAACTGCAGCTTCCAGTCCATTTCGCTTGATGTATGTTGGGATATGACCGTACAGATCGGGTCGTAGATGGCCTCCATTACGCCCAGTCGCACCATCACAAACGCCTCGCGCTTCAAGGATAGTAATCGATTGCTTCGGCTTCGCAGGGTCTCTATCCTTCGCTAAATGCCATGCAGTCGCGGTCCCTGCGTATCCAGCTCCGATGATTACTACATCGGAGTGCTGAGGCAGCTCAGGCGTCGTTCGATGGTTGTGAAATTCATCCTTATCCTGGCTCCAGAACGCAGGCAGCGGATTGGGCACAGGCAAGTAATTGCGTGGCGCTGACCCCATGTTTCTTCACAACTCCCGCAGTAACTCCAACTTGTAATAGTATGATACCGCGCGGGACGCTGCTGACTTCGAGTGGTTGTGGGAAGATGCTAGGTATGCAGGTGGAATGGTTGGCGTGACCGCGAAAACTTCGCCTATTTCGGCTGAATAGCGTCCGGGGCCAGCTTCAAGATCGAACCTGTTATGCCGATGAGATTGAAGACTGTACAAGAGGTATTTTGGCAAAGATGGCTTCGCAGAGGCGATATCAGATCAAAGTCGACAACCTGAATTTGTATTATTCATCAAGCACACCGGTCCGAGCCCGTGGCACGATCGATCTCACAACGACATTGGACACCCTGGCCTGCCGGCCAACACCAGATCGGACCAGTAGTTGACGCTTGCCTATCTGCCTATCTCGAGGCGCGTGGGAGGAACTGGCCTCGTTCACCGGCCCGGTTCTGTCCCCAATGGGTATTATCCACACTGAACGCCAATGAGGGACTCTTCAAACCAACGACTGTTGTCCATCATGGTGCATGCAGAAGATTTCGAAACGGCGTCTGCCAAGCACCCAGAGCCGCTACCTGGATATGGAAGCAAAGATGAGAAAATGTCGATTGATATTGAAGCACGGGAGGAATTCATGCAGGAAACAATCATGGATGAAAAGTCGTTTGCCAGCGTTCGAGGACATTTTGATGATGTCTGACGAGTCAAGCAGGGGTTGTATCAAAGACATATTCAGATGATCGGTATGCATGAGGTCTCACGCCCTCGACGAGAGAGAATGAGATTGACTTAACGCTTGAGAAGCTTTGGCCGGGACGATCGGTACGGGCCTCTTTCTTGGAGCATCTAAAGGAAAATGGATGTAAGACTAATCCTGTCGGCCAGGATGTGGTTTCTAATCCCCTACCTTATTAGGACACCGCACTTAACTACGATCATTATCTATGAACAAACACTAAGATGAAGGATAGCTAGACTGACTATGCATCTACACACTAAGGAGAAAGCAACATTGTGTTACACTGAGATTGCCTAAGCCTAATAGGTCGAGTTCTAGTCTTTCCTATTATCTTTAACATGTTCGCCTCCTCTAACACAGCTCCTGCACCATCGATAAGTCGTAGTAGGAGAGATTAATCTTTAGTTGAACAATCTATTAAACAACCCCCTCTATGATTTGTGCAAACACAAGTTCCGGAGTTCGGATCAGTATGCTTCCACTCCTAAATCATCGGGTCAGCCTAAGTTATACTTATCGCCGAGCGGAGTTATATACTACATACTCCGCCAGCACAGCATTCGCATATAAAACTACATGTTGCGAATGCAGTTGGAGTAGCTAGAAGCCACAATACTGCAATCCGTAAAGAGAGCATCCTAATTAATTAAAATTAGTGTCTATATTAAAAGCGACTAGCTAGGATATAAGTAAGTTATACCTTTTGTAACTTCCTCATTTAATATATTGTAGTAGTTCGTAGCTGTGTTACGTGTTACCTTTAGTAACAGAGTGAAGTTGAGAGGAAAGCAAGACTCGGTCTTAAATATATCGTGTCGGAGGGTACTATAGGGAGCTTCGGAGAGCCTGTCCTACATCCAGTATAAACGTTTTCGAAACATCCGGCCTACTCCGACATACTTAAGATATTTTACTCTAAACTACACCTTGCTAAAACATGCTAAGTATAGGATCTCCTAGCTCGCAAAGAAGCGGAAAGCAAGACTCGGTTTCAAATATGATAGTAAAACATCCTAAATATATCGTGTCTGAGGGTACTATAGTCGGTTCTCCGAATTCTTCGTCGATCCGGCTCTCAGTTTGCGAACGGTTGGAACATGACATATAGCTATATCGTGTCCATACCCTCGGAGATCGTTGCTGCTGCCGTCATCATCGAGTTCTGGACCGGTGCTGTCAACAGTGCTGTGTGGATCACCATCCTTGGAGCCCTGGTCATAATCAGCTCGACTCTCTGGGTCAGAGTCTGTGGAGAGCTTGAGTTCACAATGTCCTTGCTGAAGATCTTCTTGGTCGTGTTCATCAACATGCTGTCGTTAGTGATCACCTGCGGCGGTGGACCAAGTGGCGAGTCCATTGGCTTTCGATATTGGTGAGTTGCCTCCCCGTAACATCATTGCAGCGAACCCTGGTTGACGATTGATCAGGAGAAATCCTGGACCATTTGTTCAATACCTTGGCCATCCTGGCTCTCTCGGTCGCTTCATGGGATTCTGGACGACTTTTAATTCGGCACTTTACGCATACGGTGGTATACACGCGATTGTCATCGCAGCCGCCGAGACCAAGAACCCTCGCCAAGCGATCCCACAAGCAGCGAAGCGCATCTTCTGGAGGGTAGGTTGACTGAGTCTTCAAAGTCAGATCAAGGGATTAACGTCCACAAGTCCTGATCTTCTACGTTCTCACCATCTTCATGGTCGGTCTAGTGGTCCCTTCTAACGACCCAAACCTGCTTCGGCCCACCGGTACAGCAGCTCAGTCTTCGTTTGTCATCGCAGCTCAGCGAGCAGGCATCAAGGCCGTTCCATCGATTATCAATGCCATCGTTCTGACCTCAGCATGGTCCGCCGCCAACTCGAACATGCTTACCGGTAGTCGGGTGCTGTTCGGAATGGCCAATGCAGGACAAGCACCAAAGATCTTCACAAAGCTCAATCGGTTCAGCATCCCGTACGTGGCTGTTGCTCTGCTGTCTCGCTTCATGGCGCTGGGTTACATGACCCTCCAGGATACGGCTTCGACAGTCTTCACCTGGCTGCAGGACCTAGTGGCGATCAGTACTTTGACCGACTGGATTATTGTGCTCATAACGTACCTGCGATTTTACTACGCCTACCGACCGCAGGGCATCAATCGCAGATCCGAGCTCCGATGGACGGCGCTTTTCCAGCCATGGTTTTCCTGGATCCCGCTGACCCTGTTCTCTGCCCTGCTGCTGACTTCTGGATATACGGCCTTCATCCATGGGCACTGGAGTTCCGAGAAGTTCATCAGCAGCTACTTCATCATCCCTTTTACGCTGATTTTGTACTTTGCGTACGAGTACTGGAAGAAGACAAGGATCATCCCGTCGAGCGAGGTACCGATTCGAGGGTTCATTGAATTTGCGCTTGCGAACCCAGAGGAGCGGAGTCCGAAGAAGACTGGTTGGAGGAGGCTCAACGTTCTGTGGTCGTAGTTAAAAATCCGAAATATAGACCAAAACATAGGCTGTTGCTGCCTTCCTTTCAGTTTTGTCTACTTTGCTTGCTCCACAATCTTGTTCGCCATCTCAACAAGCGTCTTAGACATCACCTCCATCTCCCCTCCAAAGATCTCAAGACAGTCCTCCTTTTCGTATGCAGAACAGTATGCGCCTTGGAAGCCGACTAGCCTTGCAGCCGACACATCCCACATATGCGCCGCAGCGAACCACTTCTGGTCATCTATCGCAAACTTCTCGAATGTCGGCTTGTATGCTGCCAGAGCCGGCTTTGCCACACCTTGGCTGTCACAGCTCACAAAGCTCTCGGCTGGCATCTCGACACCACCGCGGTTGAAGTATCCTTGCACTCGTGGTATATCGGCTGTTGTGAGACACCACACATTGAAGCCATTGCCGCGAAGAATCTCAATGCATTCTTTGGCGCCTTGCCGTAGTCCTAGGAGGGAGTAGCCTTCCTGGCATCGGTCCCGCTCATCGTCTGTTGCGAGTTGACGGGGCTCCTTGACGCCGGCCATCCAGAGAGTTCGGTAGAACAGGGCCTTCATGAGTTCCTTGTAGGAGGTATGTCTCCCGCTCATGGAGAGAAATGTAAACTCCAGCTCGGCGTGAGTCATCCATGTGTAGCCGAAGAGTTGAGGTAGGATGCCATGGGCTTTCAGCTTCTCGCCAATGACCTGATCTCTATCAGCCTTCGAATCTTTTTGACATTCTCGCCGACTGTCGACCACATACCTCATCGATGCGTTGGTACAAGGCATCGAAGCAGACTAAGGTGCTAACAATATCAAATACGACTTGCTTGGCCATAGTTATGAAGCCTCTTTCGCTGCGGGCGGTATCTCAAACGCTGACCGTTCGCGCCTGGTTGATTGTCTCTGGGTAACTGTTCCTTCTCAGTTTCCTACACTTCCACATCAATGCCTTCAATAGCCAATCGCCAAGCTCTTTCTGTAGACATATTCTCGAATGGGTACCGGACCGGTGGTCTTGACGGCGTTTCTACTTCGGCGAGCGTATTTCTCGGCCAAGGGCGGCTGATAGGCAGGGAACCATAGATGTACCATCGATGCCGATGCATTGAGGTGTCCTAGATGTCTATGAGTCTCCTCCCGCTGCCTTGCGAAGATATTGAGCTACTCAGATCGAGGCTCGTTATAGTGGGAAGGGAGAGGAAGTGTGAGCTGTTCACTCACACACTACGGCGAACGGTGAAACGTTTTGCCGAATCATTGCCCTAGAAAAGCTCCTGCTGAACTCCGTGGATACGACATCGACATCACAGCATACCTTTACAGCACTTCAGCCTGCAAGATCTGTCCGTGATCAACGTGAAGAACTCTATGAGAGAGAAAACTTCATATCCCCAGCGTTCGATCGAAGCATCAAGATCATATCTTCTGCCATGACAATCCAGCCTTCGCTATCCGAGCAAGACCTACGAAGACAGCCGCTGCGAAGACACAAACACCCCCGAAGACCTGCAATCCTACGAATCGCCCCGTATCCGTCAAGATCGCACCAGATATCGGGGTTCCAAACAGCACCCCAAAGCTTGCGAATCCAAACAGCGTCCCGATCCTCGTCCCGAGAGTCCTCATATCCTTGGTCAAAACCACTACTGTCGTTGGTGGTAGACCAAGGAATGCGCCACTGAAGAAACCGTACAAGATGGCAAATACGATGAGCCCGGCAGCATTGTGGATGGCGATCCAGCACAGGCAAAGCAAGGCAGCTGCGGCCGTGCACGGCGTGAGCATGTTGAAGACACCCGTCTCGTCTGCGAATATGTTTGGGACTATTCTACCGGCGATGGAGCCGGCACTCATGATTGGGACCAGATAGAAGGCCAGGTTCGTGCCGGTGATGTGCTCATCTAGGGCATATGCGCCGATGTAATAGTATGGGACGTAAAGGCCCACGAGCGCGATGAATAGACCCAGAGCATTGCAAAGGTAGGCCGGCTCTCCGAATGCTCGGTAGTCGAACATCTGGCGCATCTGACCTGGCGGCGTTTTGGTCTTCATTACAAACATAGCGATGATGCTGATGCCGAGGGTGATGAAGCCAATGATGCGCACCGTCCATGGGAAGCCTATTCTTGGCTGCAAAGCTCGGAAGATGATGGGATAGATGAGGCCACCTGGACTGGTCAGTCAAATTGCAGAGGAGGTTAGGCTTCCTCCGCATACCAAATTCACTTCCAGAAGCTGCTATCCCACTGGCGAGCACCCTTCGTTTGACCCAATACTGAGGCACGACTGCGACGCCTGGCACGTATATGATGCCATATCCGAGGCCACAGACCAGGCCTTGTGCGAGGATTATTTGCCAGTACTTTGTACAGAGGCTGGCATGGGTCAGCGAAGACATCCAACCCAGGTTTGCCTCCAAGGTCTTACCTGAGCATCATCAACCTGAAGACCACCAACAGCTGTCCACCTATGATGAGCGCCTTGAAGTACCCTGCATCATATAAAGGTCCCGAGAAGACGCCAATGAAGAGTAGCAAGAAGGGTTGCAGGCTTCCTATCCAGGAGATCTGGCTGGGGTTGCTCGAGGAGAGCAACTTCGTTTCATAGTAAGTTTGGTACACCTGATCTCGTCAGCTCTTACACGTCCCTCCGTATGAGTTGACGCACTCCGAAAGCATTTGCGAGGCCCCACGAGTTTGTCCATATGATGAAGCAGCCAAGAACCTGCAACCAACACTCCAACCCGCCGTCTGTTCTGTCTGCGTTCTTGGCTGGGCGTCGCTCGACCTCTTTCTCGACACTTCCATCATCGGCGTCGCCCACGTCCGTCTTCGTTTCCGTTGACGATGTCGCGAAACTACCTCCATCAACTTGCGCGTCCCTCACGTCCGAGCAATCTGGACCTCTCGCGAGGCTGTGTTGTTGTTTCATTGGTTGGGGAGTCATCCGCAAAGAACGCGTTATCGCAGCAGCTCAGTTAATGGATTTTATCTTGACGTACACAAGGAAAGACGACAACAACTGCGTGGTCAAGCAAGAAGAGCACTGCAACATGAATTGGACGCCGAACTCCCAAGGCCTCTGACCGTCGCGAAGGCGCAAGCATGCATATCAAGCCCCCTCTCGCGCGACAACGGCTGAGGGGCGGACAGCGCTGCCAACATGGAACTTGCGGCCGCCTCATGAGTCTGTACCTGACATCTCAGCTCAAAATTTACCAGATCCTAAGACTGGCCCCAATAGCAGATCAATGCGAAAGCGACCGGTTGCCTCTTTGGGCAAAGATGATCACAAGTTCAGCGCAACTCGACCTTGCACCACAGACATGCAGCTCGAACGGCTCTCGAACCTCTTTGTCGCAGATGTTAGTAGACGGACCGTCGAGTTAGTGCTTCGGCGCACAGTATGCCTCGTTACTATGTATGGGAGAGAAGTCCCACTAGACGCCTAACGAGACGCCTCGAGGGGTCTTGAAGGATTTCGTCTTGTAGGGTCCGAAGAGCGAAGTCGTCAACTTCACCACAACCCAGACAGTCGTACAATCAAATACTTCGATGCGATCGCACATGTGTTGTGGAAGTATTGCTGAGCAAATGAGCCCCTAGTCTTGATAATCCGTCAGTGTTCTGGAAGGCGGATATAGGCATGGTCTCACCGGAGGCATGTTGATGTCGGCCGACTGAAACTGCCTGTATTTCGCAAGTCTTTGTGTGCTGTCATTCGCTAAAGAAGAAGAGAAGTAACGACAGTCGTCTATGCTACTAGACCCGAAGTAACTGACACCACAAGTCCATTGCTTCGTTCGAGAAGCAATCGCGCCACACGATCCGCGATATCAATAACACATGTTCTACTAATTGCATGTGTACCATGTTGGTCCCAAGACCTACCTCGTCTTTCGAACTATGCCAAAATTGATACACTTCTGCTCAGCCTCGCATACAGCTGCTTGCAGTTAAGGTTTCTTTGGACTGCTCTAGCTGTCAGATTATAGCCACAAGAGCGAGGGACTTTATGACTTATAAGTCACGAGAATCGATGGCCCCATGACAAAAACTACTGGCGTAGGCCTCTCGCTCCCTTGAGCGAAGTCGAACCCCAACATATATCTCATTCTCAGAAACGCCTATATCAAGAATGTCGACATCCTCCGCTTTCACCACCTCCTCGCATACCATTCCCTGCCAACCCATAACCGAATACCCGGGCGGCCACGCCAACCTCTCCGTCCCTCGCCGCCTCGCCGTGAAGCGATACATCCCACACATCCCGACCTCCACTGCTTCTCCAAAAAGCATAACCATCATCGCAGCAGGTGGCATCGGCTTCGCCAAAGAGCTCTACGCACCACTCTTCGAAGACCTCGTCCGCGAGACGAGCAAGCGAGGCGTCAAGATCGAAGGGATATGGATCACTGATGCGTCGCACATGGGAGCAAGCGGGAAGTTGAATGAGGGTGTTGGAGGGGATGATCGTACGTTCAGCCTCCCTTACAAAACCCATTGACGTTGTTTCCACTGAATTGAGACTCCTTTCTTGTGTAGCAAGTCCCTTCGATTTCTCGCGGGACATCGTCCAACTCATAAACCATATCTCTCCAGCTCCGACAACTCCACTCATAGGTCTGGGACATTCCGTCGGATGTACCGCACTGATCCATCTATCTCTCTTCCACCCACGTCTCTTCTCTGATTTGATCCTCTTTGAACCGATTCTGGGTCACGTCGCACCGTCATTGGTGGAGGACTCCGCCGCAGAAGGGGTGTATTTCGCACATTTCACACTACAGAGGCCAGATTCCTGGGCATCCAGGAAGGAGGCTGAGGAGTGGGCGAGGACGAAGTCGATGATGAGGAGCTGGGATGAGCGGGCGAGGAGAGAGTGGGTGGAGTCCGAATTAGAAGAAGTCCCTCGAGCCGGCGGGAAAGTGAGAAGTGTCACGAGGAAAGATGATGAGGCTGTCACGTATGTGAGGCCGTTGTTCGATGCGCAGAGCGACCAGCCTGTCGGCAGAGAGGCAAAGGCGTGGGTAGACTCTAGGGACAGATATCCGGACTTCGACCCTGAGGTGCGCAAAGGAGGGGTGCAGAGCTTCTACTGTCCATATACATCCATTGTGGCGGCGAGACTGCCTGAGCTCAGGCCACGGGTATTGTATGTCCTTGGGGGCAAGAGCGCCATGTTCCCGAGAAAGAAGATCTCAAGTACTCTGGCCAATACGGGAACTGGGATAGGAGGCAGTGGCGGGCAGAAGACTGGGGCTGTTCAAAGCTTTGTAGCACCAAAGCAAGGCCATTTGATGATATTCGAAGATGTCAAGGCATGTGCAAGAACTGCGGCAGAGTATCTGGCCAAGGAGCCGAGAAAGGAAGACCAGCCTGTCACTTCTTTCGATGCGAATGGCCGAGTTACTGATCATTGGAAGCGTGCTGTGAAGGTAGAAGTCCACAGAATGATCGCCTCGAAATCAAAGATTTGAGTCGATGCTTGAGTCTTTGCCAGAAGCTTCTTTTGGCCTCTTGCCCGTCGCTCAGTGGCGTCGGATTGGGGGTGCTTGTCTTGGTGGGAGTCGCTATACTTCGTCTCGCAGTAGTATCTGCCATACTAACGATGCGGTCGAGTTCAGCTTGCTTTTGGTCTGATTGTGCCAGAGTTGCGTCAGTACGCTTCACATCATGATGCGTTGTCCAGGACCTCACTCGCCCGCTCGTCCTTGCTCCACCACCCTCTTCACAAAGTCCACGATGTGGTCCATCCCTTTGGGCTCGTTCAGCCAGTGTCCTCCATCTTCATATGCATGCCATGCAACCGACATGCCCGCCTCTTCCAGTCGGTCTCGCAGCTCCTCGCCGTAGTTCATGGCAATCACTGAGTCATCTTTGCAATGCTCAAGTAGGACTGGCGTCTTCAAAGCCTTGGGGAATCTCGTAGACACATTCCTGATTGCTGCAGGATTGGGCAACCAGCTGCTAAGTCCGATGAAACCTCCCAGTTTCCGCTCTTGCTTCAGCAATGCATGTACTGCGACCGCGCATCCTTGGCTTATACCGCCCAGAATGATGTTCTGAGTGCCTACTAGCCTGGCCTCTTGTGCGATTGCCTTGTGAATTTCGTCGATTGAGGACGTGGGGTCTTGGTGCTGTTCCAAAGCGTGCGGGTCCTCGGTGCTCCACATGTCGAACCACTGGCTCATCGTCACATCCATTCGCTTGCTCTCGATGACAGGTGCTGTGGGAAAGACCCATTTCACCTGCGGTAGTGCTTCTTGAAAAGTTTGATCTCGCGAGTCGGTAGATTCGAAAAACTCGGACGAGAACTCTGCTGCGCTGCTGTCTCGCCCATGGAGGAAGATGACCGTGTGAGTGTGCCGTCTTGCTGGCTTGAAGATCTCCATTTCGTGTTGTACTGGCTCTGAGAGACCGAAAATCCAATTGAGCTTGCGAAACATGTTAGAGGGATTTCTGAGGAGACTTATATGTGAATGGTTAAATGACAAGTCTGATTGGTGTGAAAGTCAAAGGTAGACTTTGAGGACAGTAGAGTTGGCAGAGATATGGGGAGAAGCTGGGATGGACTGTGGTGTAGTCTACTTACAGTCCCTCACTGCTGGCTGGGATGATAGCAATGTTTCAGATGAGATCAACATCGGTCGTGTTCGATATTGATCCTGGCCCAAAGTTCCACATGCAAGAATGCTTAGTCGTTCTCGCTGGGATGTTGCGCGTGACACAGGAGCCTTCATGCGCGTCGTGCAGAGAGAGCGGAAGCTTGCTGAGTTTGATGTGAAAGAGTGTCGCGTTACTTTGGTGCTGCAGTTGCCGCATTCGACAGCAGGCGTCGTGACAAGTGTGGTCAGGATGAGCACGAGGAGCATCCTTTCACTGCTACAATCGAACAACAGTATTGATTTCTGCATCTTCAGTCCCATGGCTCGAGCTCGTTTCCACGCGTTCATGTCATCCTGAGGCAGCATCACAGTCAATCGACTCAGATCATATCCGCCATCCCCGCCCAACTGACTCAGCACTCGAGATTCTTCCACTAGAGTGCGGATGCGGATACTCCGGAGCAACAAGACAGAAGACAACATCGCACTTCTCGTCCGTGCACTCGCTATGGCGTTGAACGACATGGACACGCACATCTCGCTCTTGCGGAAGCAAATAGCTGCCACAGAAGCACAACTGGCGTCGTTGAGACAGCAACTCCAGCAGGCAGAGCACCGAGCCGATACAGCGCGTCAGTTGGAAGCAGCATACCAAGGCGGCTTTCCTGCTGAATGGATAGGCGAGACTCTTTCTGCCCTTACTGATGACCTGCATGGAGCGGGTCTGTATACGGGCTCGGATGGTTCTGTCAGTAGCCCTCATGAGATCGCTACCAACATACGACAGGAAAGCGGCATAGATGGTCGCGAATTCATCACTCCGGAGCCCGTATCGAGCGGACGATGGCCACTCGCTTGCGAAGAGTACAAAAGATACGGGCGTCAGATGATCATGCAAGAAGTAGGCCTCCATGGCCAGCTGAGACTGAACAAGGCCAGAGTTCTCATCGTAGGTTGCGGAGGTCTGGGCTGTCCAGCGGCAGCATATCTGGCAGGAGCAGGAGTCGGCACACTGGGTCTCATGGACGGCGATATTGTCGAAGTCTCGAATCTACACCGACAGATCGCGCATTCCGCAACAAAGGTTGGCAAGAGCAAGGTAGACAGCGCATACGAATATCTAAGCGAGTATGTAGGCTTGAGAATACTCAACATGAGGCTCCCATTCTGATCTCATGGTAGGTTGAATCCTCTCGTAAAGTATCAGCGACACCCCTTCCATCTCTCTTCCAATCAGGCCGTTCAGATCTTCTCACAGTACGATATGGTTTTGGACTGCACAGATCATCCGACTTCGCGATATCTAATCTCAGATGCTTGCGTGTTGACTGGCAGACCACTCGTCTCTGCCTCTGCGCTGAAGACGGAAGGGCAGCTGATCGTTCTCAACAACCCGCCACGACCTCCAGGAGACCGTTCTGGCGGACCATGCTACCGCTGCGTGTTTCCCAAGCCGCCACCTCCTGAATCCGTTCTCTCTTGCGGCGAAGGTGGCATCCTTGGGCCCGTGGTGGGAGTCATGGGCGTCCTCCAAGCTCTCGAAGCTATCAAGGTTATCACTGCGAAGCCCAAGCAGCGAGCGACGAGTAACGACACTATCGATCTCAATGCCTTGATGAGCATGCCGCCTTCGCCTACACAGAACCCGCATGAGGAACCCGTCCGGCCAACCCTACTGATCTTCTCTGCCTACTCCAATCCTCAATTTCGATCCGTACGGATGCGGACACGACATGCGACTTGTGCGGCATGCTCTTCGCAAGCAATCGTCACACGCGAAAGCCTACTTTCAGGATCTCTGGACTACATCGCCTTCTGCGGCGTGACCAATCCGATAAGCATTCTGCCAGCGTCCTCCCGCATTGGTGCCTCAGAGTTCGCCCGCCTCCCACGTGATGGCACAAACACACTTATCGATGTGCGAGATGCCACACAGTATCAAATGTGCGCTCTGCGAGGGAGCATCAACGTTCCATGGACTGGAAGTGCACAAGGGTGGCTGGATAAAGCGTTCCAAGCTGGTGCGATTCCCAGTAAGAGAGGCAGCGAGTATTACGTCATATGCAGGTATGGAAATGACTCCCAACTAGCGGCGAAGGCGATCCAAGAACTGGTGGATGCCTCAGGAGATGGGTTCGAGCATGTGAGAGTGAGGGATATCAGTGGCGGATTCCGAGCTTGGCGGGATGAGGTCGATGGAGAGTGGCCAGAATACTAGCGAAGACTACAGCCGGGCACAGATCCAGATTGAGATCTATTGCATCTATGTCAAATCTAACGTCCATGTTTGGGTGTCGCCTTGATATCGCATTAGGCATGACCACTGTTGGCCGGCCGTGGTGGGCTCTCGCGTAACTTCGCGGCAGGCTGCCACGCGCCACTTTCGCGCATCATGAGCGACCAGGATGTTTCCATAAAGTCAACAAACCTACAAACCAAATCCGTGTAATCACCACCTCCTCCTTCTCCATTGTTTCATTCATGAGGATGATGGGACCATGGCGGTCGCAGACCCTTTCCACTCCAACGGCGGAGCAGACAGCGACCTGAGCAATGACGCCGACACGGATTATGGCTCGGACCTCGACTCCGCCACCTGGGACGAAGTATACTCCCAATCTCAGTCGCAAGCCATCCCACCACCGCCAAAGCTGAAGCTTGAGGATATAGACCTCGACGGACCCGTTCTACCTGAACGCGACGAGGGAGAGTCGCAGTCTCACTCGCTCCGACTTGCACGTATACGAGAGGATCTAGACAAGGCGATTCAATCCAATGGCCATACTTCTGAGCAACTGTCGCGAATACGCGAGACGCTCGATGCGGTTGTCAATGGGTTGGGAGGCGCTGGGGAGGAGAGTATGGTGGGGGTTAAGAGGGAGAGGGAGGTGGAAGTCGAGGATGACAAGAGCAACCGGGACGCTTTCTCGAGTATGTCAAGCACTCAGTTATGCGCCACGGCGTCTTGAACGCGTCTAGCGACTGACATGCTGACTTTCAGCGCCTCACAGCAATCCAGATCGACAGCGGCCAAGAGGACAACATCAAACGCGAAGAAGCCTCTCCACTACCTGAAGAACCCGACGTGAAAGACACGCGATCACCCATCGACCGTTTCCGCAAAGCACCTAAGAAGCCCCTTTCCGTCACAGACCTCGTATCACCCGCCTGGTGTGAGCTACAGTACTGGTACAGCTTGACCAGATATGGCCGAATCAAGCGAACGCCCGCGATGAAGCAGGGCAGCAAGATCCATAAACAGATGGAAGAGCAAGTACATACTGAGGTACCTGTGGAGATTGCTACGAGGGAAGATAAGCTTGGTCTGAGGATGTGGAATGTCATACAGGGTTTAAGGACGCTGAGAGCTACGGGCTTGACGAGGGAGCTGGAGGTATTTGGGGTTGTCGAGGATGAGGTTATCATTGGTATCATTGACGAGATCTCGTATGCCTGTCCGGATGAGGAGATGGAAGCAAAAATCCTGGAAGACGAGGAGCAGAAAAATGGGAAGGGCAAGAAGAAGATGACGCTTTTGCCGGATCAGAGGAGCATGACCGAGTTCTTCCAAGGGTCACAGACCAGCGCGGATATTTTAAACAGCCAGAGTGCATGGCTTGCCAGCCCACGAGCAGCCCGGCGAAAGCCACTGTATTTGGTGGATGTCAAGACACGTAAGTCGAAAATGATGCCGAAATTGGGAAGTCAAATGCGTCCGACACAGATGCAGCTGATGCTATACCGGAGACTTCTGAACGACCTGGCTAGCAACCTCGTCGAAGCAGACCGTATCTTCGATCGATATAATGTGGAACCTCACATACCATTCAGCGATACCTTTATCGCTGCGCTAGGAGCCATCGACTTCCAAGGAAGTCAGGCTTCTGTCATGCAGGAACTCGACGACAACAACGATGAGCCTCGCATGTCGGACGGTCGGCCGCACGACCCTCTCGATGAGATCTTGTCCTACAACACCTTGTCCTCCCTCTGGTCTCACATGATCGCAGAATTCGCCAAGACGATTTCTATCTCGCCTACCTGGTCCGCGATCTCTCCTCTGCTTACTGCGGAATTCCGCTCTTCTGCCGACGGCGACCTCATCGGACGCCGCAGCTTCCCCTTTGAAACAGACACGCTACAGAGCTACATCGATTCTGAGATGGCTTGGTGGCGAGGCGAAAGGGCGGCCAAGGGCGTGGATATTGAGGAGGCGTACAAGTGCGGGATTTGTGAGTTTGCGGACAAGTGTGAGTGGCGGATTGGGAAGATTGCGGACGCGACGAAGAAGGCGAGACTGAGGAACTCGACCAGGGCGAGTAGTGGGGTGTAGCGGAATGGCTGACGAGATATGACGATATGTATATATTCACTCGCTGCTGATGTATAGGTGTAGATTGAGATACCCAAGAATGGACGCTGAAACACAGATGGGCTATGGTCTGAGGCCCTTGGAAGGACCAAAATCTGCAATAAAGAAAAAGAAGAGGGAGTTATTGGGTCGACTTGTGCATTAGCGAGCATTGAATATCATGGCAAGGGTATGCTGTTGCTGATGGCTTTACTGGAAATCTTGCGAGTCTTTGCTATCTGACCAGTTTAGTTATCCAAAAAACGAGATCGACAAACACCGCTTGTGGATTGTCATCCTAGCAGCACACGCATTGTCAATGCATCTCGCCAGCGGGAACATGCACTTTGGGAAAGCACCCCAGTAACCGACATGGCACTAGATGTTTGGTGCGGAAGCTCCCAGGCCGAGTGTGTCGTTTGTCTACAGAAGACCAGCCTGCTGCCGACGTCTCCTTCGCCATGTTGGACAGCCTGCGCTTCCAACTGGAAAGAAGATGGATGCAAAGCGTTTTGCGACAAGTGGACTCCGAGGAACACCGCAACGAGGAGTTGTACGAAGCTCAGCTTCAGCTGCACAAGGAAGTGACATACCATGTTGCCAGTCTCATGCAGATGTACAAAACCTGGTCGAAAGAAGAGAAAAGCATTGTCACCTTGGGCCGCCTCATCGACTTGCATCAGGGCCGCAAGGATTACATCAATCGCGAGCTCACCAAAGGCGAGGACTATGCTCGCAAGATTCACCAACGCTTGTCTGATCTACAGACGGAGATTGATGACGCCAATCGACTTCTTGCAGCAGCGGGTTCCGGTACCACCAAGGAAATGACGCAGAGGTTGAAAGGCCTACAGAATCAAAAGGCCAAGATTTTCGATCTCATCCGCGCGCAATATCAAGACGAACTTCGAGAGTTGGCTCTAAAGTCCAATTCAGACAACTCAGACAACTCAGACGGGTCGCCTAAATCTTACCGGGTATTGGATGAAGAAGTGCCCATTCTGGAACGCATTGCCGGTGAACACGAGTTCGAGATCGATCCCGCGTCGTTCACAGTGCTAGAGCTATACAACCTCCTTTGCAGAGTTGTTGAAGCACGCGAGACAAGCGACAGCGCTGAGATCGAGACTCTGAAAGAGAATGCACGTGGCTGGAAAAAGACGGCTGACCGTTACCGTCTAGAGAGGAATAGTCTCAGAGCAGATCTGAAGAAGGAGATGGAGGATCACGAAGCAGAGTTGGAGGAGGACAAACGTTCGGCACAGCAAGCGAATGAGCAGGCTTCGACAGCTTCAGCGGAGAACGAGAAGTTGAACAAGGAGTTGAATGAGCTTCGGATTGAGTTACGGTACAAGGAGGAAGAACTCGAAGATAAGACGAGGGGTATCGCCGAGGTGAAAGCGGACCTGTTTGCTCAGAAAGAAGAACTCGTTAGCACCAACGAAGGAAACGAGGATCTGCTCGCAAGGCTGGACAAAGAGCACGAGAGATACGAGGCTGAAATTGCAGAGCAAAGGGCTCAGCTCACCGCCGAGAACACCTACAAGGACCACCTCATTGACAGGTTGAAACAGTGGCGCGATACAGACAGACAAGAGCAATGGAAGCGAGACGAAAAACTGGAAAAAGAGTTCACTCAATGTACGGAAGAGATCGAAGAGATGCGGGAAGACGTGAGAAGGCTAATCGGAGAGCGAGAGGAAGCGATCAAGCAGCGCGACAACTTGAAGGCAGAGTTGTCTCGCACCCTTGACGGCGTTGCTAGCCTGATCCCCAACATCCTTCACCAAGTGCTCTTCGACGCCCCGCTTGACTGGAGTCTCGGCGGCCTCGAGCTTTTGACTAAGCTCGTTCCCTATCGCACCTATGACTCCCGGACGAATACACCACCACGGTTCGATGCAACACACCAGCAGCAATGTGCGGCTCTGACCGCGGGCGGTAGAAGCCTCAATCTCCTGGTTCCGAGAGCAAACCCATATCACTTCGCAATGCTCTTGCTCAATGCTCTGGGGCATTTTAGCAAGACTGTCGAATATGCGTCTGCACAGGAGCTTCGCGGCGAAATCAACTGGGTTGACGAGCTCGTCAAGAGAATGGGATATCAAACCTCCTATGATTCATCAAATACCGTCGACAAGATCGAACTGTCAAGCTTGGTTCAGCTCTTGCTGGAGTTGCTCCGCGTCGCTCAAGTTAAAGGCGTGGGACAAATGATGGTGTCATTGTGAGGTTATTGAGTTGCGTTGGCTCCGTCAATGATCATCTGAGCAGCCCTCTCCGCAAGCCCATAAAGCGGCGCTTGTAAATGCCCCCCAATACTCACAGGCAAAATACTCGCATCCACAATCCTCAGCTTTCCCATCCCCTTAACCTTACATTCCGTATCAACAACACTCCCCATAGCAGCCGTCCCAGCCGGATGATTAAAGCTCCACGCACTCGCTCGAATCCTCTTATCGATCTCCTCATCCGTGCTCTCCACCGTCAGATGCTCAAATCCTTCCGGAGGAGCTTCTCCAGACACGATATCTCTCACGGCGTCCGTAGATACGGTTTTGAGGATAAGACGAGCGCCAGCTCGAAGGGCAGCAGAATCATGAGCAGTTGACAAGTAAGCCGGATCAACGACCGGAAGATCTTGAACATCCGAACTTCTCAGCGTAACCTCCCCCCTCGAAGTCGGAGACATAACCGCACAAGAACCAGTAATAAACTCCCCATTCATCGGCGGAGGGGTATGTGGGCCGGTAGGAGTTGGAAGATATCCAATGACCATTTCGATGTTGTCTTTCCGGGGACTTTGAAGGCCGTCGATTTCAGCGGCTGCGTTCTTCTCCTGGTCTGGTGTACTTGCTATGGTCATCCAGTCGAGTGGGTTGCCTTCGAGAAATTTGGGACTGGACATGAATTTTGGGGCGCCCATTGCGTAGCCGGCTGACGGGTTGGTGAGGCGGAACCACATGGTGAAGCTGGAATGGTCGCGGAGGTTCTTTCCGACTGAGGGAACGTCGAGGAGGCAGGAGATGCTGTGTTTGTCGAGTTCGGCTTTTGAGCCGATGCCTGAGAGCATGAGGAGGTGTGGCGTGCCTATTGCTCCGCAGCTTAAAATCACCTCTTTCTTCGCGTAGAACTTCGTCCCGTCCAGCATCTCCATCCTTCACAACCAGCCTCGCGATTTGATTGCCGGACATGATCTCTACTCCACTCAGATCATACGCATCAGCAGCAAACGACCTCTTCGCTTCAGGGACCAACTCTCAAGCAATCTTCCAAATCCCAGCGCGTCGCCGCCCTGCTGATCCTCATTCTCCTTCAGCCCAGCCTGTAACAAAGCCTGTCTAAGAGGCTCCTTCATCGGATACCCTCGATCGCCTCGACTAGGATGAATAGGTCGTGAGTACCCATGTTGCTCTTCTAGACCCCGCACGGGAAACGTCTCAGACTTCTTCAAGTAGGGAAGCAGCCCATCATAACTCCATTTAGAATCATTGACCAGCTTCGCCCATTCGTCATAACCGCCTCGATCACCTCGTGTCCAACCGCCGTAGTTGACTGCCGATCCGCCACCAAGGATTCGACCGGTTTGCATGGGGATAGTCCTGTTATCAATGTGCTTTTGAGGGCTGGTATTATGGGTCGTCTTCAAATCTTCGCTTAAGAACCAGGCTTTGGCAGGTGGGGAGATGTTCTCATTGTTGCGTGAGTCCGGACCTGTCTCAAGTAGAAGAATCGACGAGTCTGGAAGGCCTTGTTTGAGCCGGGATGCCACGACGCAGCCGCAGAGGCCACCACCAGCGATGATGTAGTTGTACGTAGAGCTTTTGTTAGGTGTCATTTTGCGATGTTAAAGTGAACGTGAAGCTGTCTCAACGCTGGTTGCGGATATTTTAACTTGCGTAAACTTTGACGGGCTTTCAATAAAAGGTGCGAGCTTCACCATACGCCAATCCTTCCGGAGTCATTTGGTATGCTTTGCGCCCTGAGAGCTACCACTGAAGTCCGGCTCTTAGTCATGCACGTCATTGAAACGTGCTGAAGCGTGTGGAATCTTTGATGTAGCTCTGGTAACATCAGTCGTCTGATGGTCCAATTACTCGTTCTTCGCAGGGAATCTATTTCTCCTCAGGCCAAGTCGCCGCTGGACAGCTGAGATCGTCCTCCCAACAGGCAAATTTCCCAAGAGATAACTTCGCTCCGTGAAGACACTGTCTTTGGTCAGCGTTTGTTTGCAACACAAGGGAGACAACCTTACATAAAAGTGGCATAAACAATGCCAATTCCTCCGACGCGCAGCAGCTCTCCCGACAGACCGTACTGTGCTAGTAGACCCTTTGAGCGGGACAGGAGGCTCGGCACGACCAATGCGGCTCCCACTGCCATCGAGCTGGGTAGCAAATCGCCGACTCGGAAGTCCAACCTATTGCGTAGGAAGAAGCCCTTCACGTAAGTCAAGTTGAAGATGATCCTGAGTGCCATGTTCACACAATTGGCCAGAACGAGTCCCTTGGCACCCATTCCTAGCACTCTCAGAAACACGTAAGCACTTGCCGCGAAGCCTGCAGAGAATGCTCCCATCCAGAGACTTTGCAGGTGCAGCTCCTTGATCGAAGCCGTAGCAGCTACGAAAGCTTCGCTGACACCATTGATCGCAAGAAGCGGGATGCAATAGCAGTATATACCGAGGACCTCTCCAGCACCCGAATCGGACCAGCGCGATCCTGCAACCAGGCGGAGAAGCAATGGAGCAGCTGTTGGACCGACGGCGAAGGCCAGGAGAGAGATGATGCCGTAGCCTCGAAGGACGACCGCTAAAGCATTCGCAGCTTGCTTGATGTTGGGAGAAGGCTCTGGGGTGCTGGATCCAGGTGCTGTGTCAGAAGCTGCGGTATTTCCTGGAACTGCTGTCGTTGGCGCTGAGCATAGTTGTGCGAACAGGTTTCGCGAGTTATCTTCGATCGGGCGGAAAACCATTCTCGCGATCAGGCCTCCGTAGTTCGCAGCTAGGGCGTACATCCCTTGATCATCAAGCGAGGTAAATGCCGTACTGATGAACTTGTCGCCCTCCGTCAAAACATACTTGAAGGCAGATTGTATGTAGAGGGAAGAAGTGAGATTGATCAAGGGCCAAGAGAAGAGTGAAAATAGGAAGCCATCCCCGTTTCTGGATGAAGAGACATCAGAGAACACCCTTACGCGTTTGAGGTCGTTTGACGCACCTCGTCTTGATCTTACGTGGCAGTAGAGCGAACTTGTCTGCTCTTGCGACTGGGATGGTGTGCCACAGGTAGACCAAGGTCAACGCAGTGCAGTACACGAGCTCTCCGAGAGCAAAAGGTAGAGCTCCAAGATCGATACCTTGTCGACTGCTCCAAAAGACCGTGCTAGCAGTCACTGCCGTCTTCACGATCACAGCTGCTCCCTCCGCTACAGCTTCGGACTTGGGCAGCATCTTCTGCTTCACGGCCGTGAAGGCTGGTTCGGACAGAAGCTCAACGACTGCCGCGAGTTGACATATTCGTAGACTCTCCGTGAAATATGGAACGTCTGATCGAGGGTAGAACTCCGGAAGACCAAGGATGATTGGAAATCCCAAAGCGATGGCCAGGTAGGAAAAATTGATCGCTGCTTGCACGCCACCCTCAGGCTTCCGCTGACATGCCACTCGTGAGCTCTCTCGCGCAAAGTGATGAGCCGATATGATGAACAATTCCAGTTGCATAGACGCACCCAGTATGGCTGGAGACAAGAAGCGGAGTAGGAGCTGGTTGAGGGCGAATGTCAAGGCTCGGGAGGCGACCTTGAGGGCAATAAGGTATGCCGCCCCTCTCGCGGAGGAGGACACAGCATCGTTGGACATTATGAAGTTGGGCGTAGAGAAAGATGCATCATGGTACATGTAATCCGGGGTGATGGAGGGGATAGCAGGATAGAAGCAACCTCGTCAAAGTGAAGGAAAGGAGTCTTTACTGAGTCAGCGGGTGAACTTCGGCGGCCTCGGCTCAAGCACATGAAGTGATGGAACTTGGAAGACTGCAGCTTTCACTGGGCACTCTCACTCACACTCACACTATTCCCGTGCATGTGCCCTACAATGCATTGTACATAGCCTTCACTACACGTTTTCTCCCCCACGATGCTGGAGTTTCGAACGCAAGGGTTCAGTCCCTACAGCGTCAAATACTCGCCCTTCTTCGACAACCGACTCGCCGTTTCCGCTGGCGCCAACTTCGGCCTCGTGGGCAACGGCCGCTTATATATCCTTCAGCTGGGGCCGAACGGGATCGGCTGCGAGAAGTTCTTCGAGACACAGGACTGCTTATTCGATGTGACGTGGTCCGAGCAGCACGAGAACCAGCTTTTGACGGCCGGCGGTGATGGCAGCATCAAGCTCTTCGATATCGGCGTAGGCGAGTTTCCCGTGGCTGGCTGGCAAGAGCACGCAAGAGAGGTCTTCTCCGTACATTGGAACTTGCTGGAGAAGCAGACGTTTCTGAGTAGCAGCTGGGACGGGACGGTCAAAATCTGGACACCTGAGAGAAAGGAAAGCATAGTCACATTGCCCGTGCACAGCTGTGTCTACTCTGCGCAGTACAGCCCGCACCACCCGCAGATCGTGACATGCGTGTCAAGGGACAGTCATTTGAGAGTATATGATTTGAGGAGCAAGCCGAGTGCCCAAAACCATCTCCAGCTGGCCATACCCATTCATGCACCTCCGAAAGTGCCAGTAGCTGGCTACATGCAGAGAAGCCCGGGCCCCACTGAGAGCTTGACCCATGATTGGAACAAGTACAGAGATTCGGTGCTCGCGGCAGCAGGCGTAGATGGAGTCATCCGCACATTCGATTTGAGGCAACCCTCTGGACCAGTGAACTTCTTACCTGGGCACGAGTATGCTGTGAGAAAGCTGAGCTGGAGTCCGCATCTGAGTGATGTCCTGCTTTCTGCGAGTTACGATATGACATGCCGGATTTGGGCTGACGGCAGCAACGTGGACAAGGGCGGTGCAAGCGCGGGTGCTGGGTTAGGTCAAGAGATGGGACGCATGGACCGACATACTGAATTTGCCATGGGCGTCGATTGGTGTCTCTTCGGCGCCGAGGGCTGGTGCTCTACGTGCGCCTGGGACGAAAGAGTCTTGGTCTGGGATGTGAGAGAATACATGCGGCCATGACGAACCACGCTGGACTACCAATATAAACGTACTATCGGAAGAACTGCGCTGGCGAAGGACGCTCAACACCAGCTCGGTCATATCGATTATTCCACAAAGCATGCCATCCATCCTTGATGTTGCCATCGCAATCTTCGAATTCGAAGGCCTCGATATAGCTCTTGGGCCGATTCGACGACTTCCCCGTTGTCCAAGAGTCACCCGACATTGAGTGGACGTCACCTCGTAGCCATAGCGTCTCCCCTCCCATCTCTTGCGGGCTCGGTGTGGGAGTTCGAATGACACGGATCTCCCGTTTGCTCGTCCTCTTCTTGGGGCGACGCTTGGACAGCCAGATGACCAAAGCTACAAACGAGTACGCGACCAACACGACTACTCCGATGCCGAGGCATAGCCCAAGCTTGTCGTCTTTAGACAGGCCAGCATCTTCTTTTACATGGTCGTCTGCAGATGCGGTACTCTGGACTGGTGATGTTTGGTCGGCTTTCTGAAGGCTGGAAATATGGAAGATCTCGCTTGTCGCTATGCAGCCGTCGCAGAAGTTCGGCTCATCGGATTTCTGCAGTCGGAAGTGGAAGCCATGATCGAGGCTGACGCCTTTGACCGACGACGCTCTCCACTTAAAGGTCGTCATGTCCTCCTTTGCGCGCGCTATCTACATCAGCTAAAGCTCGCGTGCGAGTCGCGCAAACAACACTCACCGACAAGCGGTCTCACGCCGAACGAGTCGTCATTTCTGGGTCCTTGCCACACTTCCAGGTTGGTATGCTCGAATGGCGTGGTCCACCTCACTTCCACCTCATCACCAGGTCCATACTGAGTGCGATCTCCACCGTTGGGCGAAAGAAACTCCAGTCGTGGGAATCCTGCAGCGTCCACTATGCTAATCCACTGTGAAAGAGCGACTGCTACCAGGATCAGGTGCATCACTCGGGGCGGCCGGCGCATGCTAACGGCGTGACCTGGGCTGCTGTGCGCGTGCGTTGCAGTCTAATGTTTGCGTAAATACTTGATATCGACACTGAAATATGTTTGTCTATGATGGGCTCGTTGCCGTCGATGTCGCGAATGGTGGGAGTCGCGAAGAATGGTTTTCGGCTTCACGTCACGGAACTCTTGTTCTCATGACAGTGTCGCAGCAACCGATCTCCAAAGCTCAAACTGTTGACGTTTGAAAAGTGAATGGAGCCGCTAAACCTCGAACCTTTGACATACAACGGCCTGCTGCGGGTTACAAGCAAGCATGTCGTTTCAATGGAGCCTATCTTG
The DNA here is from genome assembly GCA_031771865.1 of Nothophaeocryptopus gaeumannii. Taxonomy (NCBI): domain Eukaryota; kingdom Fungi; phylum Ascomycota; class Dothideomycetes; order Mycosphaerellales; family Mycosphaerellaceae; genus Nothophaeocryptopus; species Nothophaeocryptopus gaeumannii. Next base: position 1,139,359 of record JASISA010000002.1, read on the forward strand.
GGTTCAACCCTGATACTGGCATCCCAGTCCACCACAGAAGACGCGGACTCGAGATCGAAGTGCCTCACGTGGAGGCTGTGGGATGCTTGCGCATTCGATACGGGTGTGCGAGGAGCTTAGTATGGAGGCACGATGTGCGGTGTGGACGCGCAAGAGATCCCACGAGTGAACGGCATACGTCGACGGCGGTGTCAACGCATGTCAACAGCCATCGGGACTGCACAACCATCTCTCATGCGTACTGCTCTACGACCGACCAGAAACTATTCCTCTCGGCACTCCACAACCAATATCTGTATCTAAGCTCTCGCCTCAACGAGGTCACGCACACTTCTTACGTGAAGCCTGCACTGCCCTACCCCAGGCGTTCCAGAAATTGTCGAGTTAGACCAACTGACCAGGCCACCTCCCGACAGTTCATCCGGATGCCTTTACGATGCGCTTCAAGAAAACATCTGTCAAATTTGTAGGTGGGACAAAGTCGCATTTCGGTCTCTACCATCGTACTGTGTTCATTTGCGAACGAGCGATTGTTGAGTTTGGACAGACTCAACGTAAACGACAATCCGATTGACAAAGCCACGTATACGAAAGAGCTTTTTCTCGGGTTTTTTTATTGTCCGCCGATGGACAATGTACTCTGCACAATATTCAAATAACGTACCTACTGTACACATAGCTTCAAACCGTACATATACACACCTCACCTCCCTGCCCTCCATCATCTCACAGTCCTCCCTCCATCCCTACCTCACTCTCCCCCGAGCCTCCTCCCATTCCCACCCTTCAAATCCCCCTCGCCACCATACTCAAACCTATATCCCACCGCAATACTCACACTTATCAACAACGCCAAACACAGCACACTCGGACCCCATTTATCATGATAATTTACCGCCTTCCTTTGCTTGATCCGATCGACTCGCCACAGGAAGATTCCCATGCTGTAGAGAAGGGCGATGATGGCTGTGATGGTGAAGGCGATGGCGGAGGCCATGGAGATACTATCGCCGAAATTGAGGAGTGTCGCTGCGATAGAGCCGAGGATGATTGAGAATTCGAGCTGGAAAAACAATATCAGTCAGCATACGCGGGTTAAGAGGAGTGGGAGGTGAGGTGAGGGGCGATATACCCATGCTAGGAACGTCCTCTCAGCAGCAAAAGAAACCTTGGGCTCAACCCTCACAGGAACATGAATCTTCTTTCCCTTGGGAGCTTTGAACCTCTTCTCACTAACGCCCGCACCACCGGGTATTCCCATCCTCCCTTCCTTAGGATCAATCTGTGTAGGTTTTGGGAAAGGAGTCGCTTGCTTCAAGAAGTAAAGCAGATTGTCGCCCGCCATACTGGTATACCGCTTGACGAGCTTCCATTGGTATGCCCAACCGCCCTTCTTCTTCGCCTCTTCAAGTGCCTCTTCCTCGTCGTCGGAGTCGTAGAGAGGGTAGTCGTCGTCGACGGAGACGAGTGGCTTATGCGCCATACGCTCTTCTTCGTCCATTACGTTCCCGTCTGCATCGCCGTTGGCGTGGAGGTGTCGGTCCTGTTCGTGCTGTTCAAGGGCGTCTCTTGCTGCGCGGAGTCGTTGCTGGTTCTCGTCATCTTCGTGGAGGGTTCGCTCGTCGTAAGCATCCAGCTCGTCGTCAGTGTCGTCGTCCATGGCTGCGCTTGTGCTCGCGTCCGTGCTTTGCCCAGGTCTCTCAATACCAAATTTGTGGCTGACGGGTTTTCGGATGTCGACGTTCATCTGAGGCATCCAGAATGGGAGAAGGTCGATTCGTTTAGGGAACATGGTTGCGCAACCGTGGATGAACTTGGAGAACTTGGGCACTGCTTCGACCAAGTGAGATGCTGTAAGCTCTCGGATCCACTCTGGCGGCTCCTGTCCGGCAGCTGTCTGTAGCTTGACTTCTAACACGCCGTATGGGAACAGCTCGACATCTGCCTTTGGCAACTGGCTGAATGGCCAGTCAATGCCAATGTCCATTCGTCGCCAGTTGTCGCCCGATCGCTTCCTGCCATCCAAATTGTCTTCGCGAATCATTGAAAGTTCGGTATCGAGTGAAACGCGCACGCGGGCATCTCCTGGAAGCTGGAAGGCTGTTCGGTTGTAAAATGAGCGGCAGACAGGTTCGAGCTTGCGATCGATTACGCGGAATTGGATCTCCTTGGCAAGTTGCTCGAGATTGTCAATTTCTTCCTTGCTCTTCTTGCCGTCTTTTCGCATCTTCTCAAAGACTTGCTCGGTGGTCATGTCTCCCCGCAGGAATGCATTGACGTTCTTCTCCTTGAGCGAAAATCGTGCCTTGACCGACTTTTCACCAGTCCAGTCTTCTCTATGCGTCTTCCTCTCCACGAAGATGGTGTCGACATCCATACCACCGTACCATCGTAAACGGATCGCCTCAGCCCCTTCGGTCTTCTTGAGACGGCCCTCGTACAACTCCCATGTTTCCAGGTTGTCGTAGTAGATGGATGAGATTGCCGAATCCTTCTTCTCAAACTCTTTGCTCGGGTTGAAGACAAGCACAGGAAGATGCTTGAGAATGATGAGCTTGAGCTCGGTGATGTTGTCGGGATGCACCCAGTATTTGGTGGTCTGACGAACGAAGTTTTGCTGCTTCTCACCAGCGGAGGAATCCCCCTTGATTGGGTCGCCACGAGTGCGTACTTGGTCGTAAAGCTTTGAGAGATTGACGACTGTCACATCGTAATCATCCTTGAAGAATGGGCGAGCATTCAGTCTCGCAGCAAAGACTGGCTTCAGGTGCCAATGGGTGGCCTTGTCATGCTTCTTGATAATCTTCTGGAAACCGGTATAGTTCAGCTGGGTGAACTTGGCCAGATCGTGCACGTCGGCAATGATGTCTGACAGATCCTCCTCCAACAGCAGGAACTCGTCTTCTGATGGCGCGTTCTGCCTCGCGCGATCGCCTCCGTTCTTGGCCGCGTCGGCTCTCGCAATGACATCGTTGACCTCCTTCTCACTGGCCTTGATACGGCGAACAATCTCCTGGCTCTTGACCTTCTGGAAGGTAAAGACCTTGTCCAATTCCTGCTCCAATTGGTTCACGAAGCTCCTCTCATCTTCCTCGCTCCAGGGCGCCTTCTGGCGGTGTTGTTGGGCGATGGCTGGGGTGTGCTCGAAGTCGGTGCGCAAGCTCTTCTTGAGGTCGTCGTAGGCGATGTAGTAGTAGTACCAGTCCTTGATGAGGGAGCTTCGAAGCTGCTGTCCGAACCTGTGTTGTTGTATTTACCCGTTAGAGACTGCCCCGCAAGCACGAGCTCATGGGCAGAGGCATTGGATGTACGCACCTCATGTTGCCTGTCTCGCCTTGGTATTAGTTGGATGTACACAGTAAAACAAGCAAGCTGGGAGGACAGAACAGAGCTTCAGTGAAGCATTGAGAGGTGGTGTGACATTCTGAGTGAAGTTTGGACACTTCTTCACTTTCTGCCGCTATCTCCACTCGAGATCATGAGATGGAGACGCAGCAGGCGCGAAAGAGAAGCTTAATACCACCACCACCCAATCACCCAATCACATACAACCCTCTTCCCACGCGTTTCTAGTCAATATACGATCCCTGGCGCCGTCAATGCGGACATGTTCCGTCTACCAACCCCATCAATGCTCATCAATTGTTCGCATATTCAAAGGGTGGACATTGAGTGGCCTCCAAAAAGCTTACGTTACGGAATGACGCCTAGCAACACGGGCGACGGCAAGGTTTCTGCGGTACCAGGGAAGAGCTCTGTGGTCTCGCTGATATATCACCCACCATCCAGCCGACGTCAGAGTCCATCTTCTATCGTCTGCTAGACTGGCAGCATGGTTGTGAGTGGATCAATTAGATAATGCACGAGGAGCTCTCTTGCAGAAGCGACGATACACATGCCGAGCTCTCGGGCCTAGAAGACTATGTACCATTCGAGTTACACGACATTGACGCGATCAAACAGGCGATGAGGATGTCGCTCGAGCGAGTTCCGGTCAACAGGACGGCACACCGATTCTCTACTCAACAGTCCGCATCGCCACCCAGTATACCCATTCAACACCTTCCACTCACCGCTCCATACTCAAGCCAGATCATATATCCAACGTCATGAAGAGTGGGAAGGCAAGGCCAAAGACTCGGGGTGCTTCAAAACCACCCGAAGATATCGTATCACTGATGACCAAGCCAACCTGGGACACCTTTTCATGCACTGGACGTTGTCGACTTCAAACCGACCGCCGAGTCGCGATCAAGCTCTGAAGGCAGAGTAAGCTTGGTATGCTCCTTCCAGTCTGCACGCCTCGTCAGCATATCCTGCATCGCCTTCCTGAGCTGGAACTTATCAACGTACGGTATTTGCAGTACTCGTCATCCAGACGCTCTTGCAAGTCAACGTGGCCTACCGAGAAGGCTGCCAGCTTCATTTTCTTGCACTCACGCTCAACACAGCGATCTGTTTGTCGTATGTTCAGCTTCCGTTCAAGAGCTTTTGATTTGGAACGACTCACGGGCCTTGCAGTAGCCTTTGTTGTCATTGTGCTTGTCGCAGCGTACGGGAAAGTGCAACGAGATCTGGCACATATCTGAAATTAGGCCTAGTCAGCCGAACTCTCGTACCACAACAGCTTTTTGGAAGGAGAGGGCAAGGCGTACGTGCAGCGCATAAAGACTGCCATTCTGGCTCTCCTCGCTTGCCCCAAACAACAGCTGAAACTCCCAGACATGGCCTTTTGTTGCCAGGCGCAACGTCAGAGCGGCATTTGTCTGCTTGAGTTAGCAGTCACTCGGCGGGAAGAAATTTACTTTTGGCTTACGTTCGGCGCAAAAGAAGAGCCCTTGCTCGACAGCACTGGAACATCCTTCGCGCTTACAGTTGTCTGCTCTTCAATCAGCATGGGGCTGTCCCATTGGCAAGCGATATCGAGAGTCCTACGCGCAGAGCAGTATCCCGAGCTCGGTCTACGATACTTGTCACAGGTTGCTTCGGCGCACGTTATGTGCCTCTTGCAGAAGGGCAGATCAGGCTTCCTTTTTGTCCTCTCGGCCTGGCAATCTGGTTCGGTGCACCGCCAGTTATCAAAATCTGATATCCTTTAGCAAGGCGTCACGGCTCAGAACGTGTTCGACGTGTACTCACGCTCTTTGCAGAATCGAGTGCCTTGCCCATCGTGGATATCCGCGAGATAGATCTGGATACAGCCAGGAGCTGTGCATCTATCTGAGGCGCTATCAGTCTGAGGGCCATGTTCCCAGGCTCCCACGTACGTACGATCTTTGCAGAACGGTATCAAGGTCTTGTCTGACTCGGCGCCATAATTACCGGAAGCTGGGCAATTCCCTTTCGCACAAGGCACATCTACGATTGATCTGGTCAATAGGCGCGTCTCCTGATATTCGAGGAACAACTCACGTTCCGCGCAGAACCTCCCGCTGGCTTGGGCAAATTAGCCCTGATTCGAACAGCCATTGAAGCTGCAGGTATCTATTCTGCGTTCAGCACTTCTCCAAGGTGATCTGCCAACCACGAGAGGACGTACGACTTCTACAGTATGGCCTCAGCAACCCATCGGCATCACCATTGCTGCCAAATGCCCGACAACGTGGCTCCGCGCAGGTGACATCTGACCAAGATGCGTCAGTGCGGTCGGTCGTTCTCGACAAAGATTGCAGTGCTTACGGCTAGCGCACCATCGCCCATCGCCTCTCTTGAACTGGCCGTGCCGCAAGCAACCATCGACGTGGCAAGTGTCTCGACTTGGTCAGCTTTCTCGCGACGAGAATTAGCATTCTCGATTCAGAAAAGGAGAAAGCTCACGAGTCTGGCAGAAGGGCATCAACTCGCCATTCGGGTCGTCATCGCATCTTCCGGACGAGCGACAATCTGGCTCGGCGCATGGGACGTCTCAATCAGGTGAGCGAATTGCTTTCAACGAACACCTGCGCTAGACTTACGACTTGAACACCAACGACCACCTGCTGTTGCTAGCTGGCCATGGTGCGAACATCCGTCTGTGGAACAGACATCTGCCATCCCTTATCAGCGGGACTCAGTCCCTTCAAGGGCCCCAAAGCACTCACGATCACCGCACAAAGTATAGCTTCTTGCTGTACAGCCCTTCACACTCTTCCGCATCACAAGGATGAGGCTGCGAGGCCTGCCTTTGGTGTTCTTTCTTTTGGCGACTCATATCATCCTAACCCTGCGGTGGGGCAAAGAGCGTTGGAAATATACAATTGGGCACGAAGGAAACAAATGAAAACAAGCGAGGTTGGGGAGGGCGAGCCTGTAAAGTACGCCTTCCGCCAGCCTGATATCGCACGTCTCGACCTGCAGAGGGGCGGCATGTAAGGCGAACTGCATGCCATGCAGCCTGGCGAGTGACGTCTCCTTCCAAGCTGATGTGGTTCGCGTGCCCAGAGGAAGGCGACGGATTGTCTCCGGTCTGGACAGCACACAATATCTTGCTAACACCGCATACTCCGGTGAGAGCTCGATCACTTCCATCGCTCTGTCGAAACGCCGTTATCATTCGGCCAACCTAGTACTGCAACCGTCTGCCAGCCTCAGCCGAACGCTGCCTCTTCATGTGCAGTCCGAACTCAATCGCTTCGTGGCTCCAGTGGGCAGGGTCCGGAGCTGAGATCGTGCGGATGCCGACAGCCTGGAGGCTCTCAATATTCATGACATTCGCTGCAAGCAAGCTTAGCTCCTATTGCTCTTTTCAAGGTAGGAAGCGTTCACTCAAGACTTTGATGCCCTTCCAATCATTCCCCCAAGCCTCTCTTACGGAAGCGTATACCCTCCGTCAATAATCACATCACTGCCCGTCTGGTACGAACTCGCATCACTTGCCAGGTACAGAAAGAGGCCTTTAATCTCTTTCACATGTCCTTGCCGTCCCATCGGCGTCATACGGTAGGCTTCGTTGATCACACGCGGTCCGGCGCCCAATTTGGTGTCGAAGAATCCTGGTGATACCATATTGACACGTGCGAAATCTCGCCATTCGCGAGCCAGTGATTTGCCGAGTTGGGTTACGGCTGCTTTGGTGGAGTTGTAGACCTGGAAGACGTCAGTGCTGATTGGGACTTCAGGAGCTCTACAAGTGTACTGACTGGCTGATCGACCGGAACGTTGACGATATGTGCTGAAATACTGGATGTGATGATCAAGTTTCCAAACCCTTGTTTCTTGAACACGTGGCCGGCGTATTTGGCGCAGAAGAAGACGCCATCAACTATAATGCTTCATCAGTTCCATTTCTTCAACCAGAGAGGAGATGGTCTTTCTTACCATTTACACTCATCTGCTTCCTATACTCCTCAATCGTCTGCTCAATGATCGGCTTACTTATCGCCATACCCGCATTCGCCACGAAGACGTCCAATCTTCCAAAGTCTGCAGTGATTTGGTTGATCGTGGCTTCGACTTTACTTGGTTCTGACACTTCCAAATGATAAGCCTTTGCCTTGATGCCATTCTTCTCTGCTAGCTTGGGTCCTTTCTCGAAAGCTGCGTTGTTGGAGTTGTAGAGGAGAGCTAGATCACCTCCCGCTTCAGCGATCGCCTCCGCTACAGCCCAGCCGATTCCGTCGGAGGCTCCTGTGATGGCTACGACCTTTCCTTTCATGGAGAATTGTTGCAGGACATTTTCGGGTGTGTTCGGGACGGGCTTGGGCTCCCGATTTGGGGCGGAGTTTACTTCTTCGATTGTCATGGACATCTTTACGGAGTTCTTCGTCTGTTAGGCTGAAAAATGGGGTCCTACGTGAGCCGTTTGGAGGATTTAATGTGTTATGTTGGAAAAGAAACTACGTGTACTTTGACCATTTGTGTTGGCAAGGTCGACTGTGACCCTCCACTCGCCGAACCTTCCTTGCTCTGGAGCACTGATTGCCGTTGCATCAGTATTGCGATGTAACAAGACTCTATTGAACATCACTGAGTTTCTTCAAACTTGTGGGACGGCATTGAAGTCGACAGGACTATATCACCACTTCTGTAGGACCTTGGTGGGGTTGTGTTGACCTCCTTGAACAACGTCATTCTGCATCGTCAATCTAGATGTGATTCAAGTTGACGCCATCATCCCAACCTTCCCACGTGCAAAAGCTTACACGGCTTTAGGACCTCTTCACATGCCAACTTTTGGTGGCCACAATGTCTAGATTGCCTTTGAAAGCCTTCTCATTCGTCGGCGGGATCTGCGGATGGAAAGAAGCTTTGGAGAAAGAGATTCTTCCATGGCTACGTCAGAGTTGAAACATTGGTTTGATGTCAAATATATTCTCTTAAAGATGTAGATGTCAAACAGTTCAGCAGCATCGAAGCTCCCAACATCTCACCAGTCACCTTGTCTTGAGCATCCAAGCTAAGATGCCTTCAGTCGTCAGTGTCCTCGAGACAGCCGCACCAGATGCAACAAACACGAATATTGAGTCAAACAAAATAGCCCAAGAACACCTACACGAACAACCCATCAACGGCAACGCCCTCCAAATCCCCAAAGGCCGCGCTTACTCAACCTCTTTAGAAAACGTCGCCATAACCCTCGAACGCCAACCCTACATCCCCCAACCCGGCGACAAACTCACCGACCCCGGCACAGCCCGCGTCAACATAGCCGCATCCAAGGAGAAACCCGATGGAACCACCGAAGGAAATTGGGCCAACTCTCACAAACACCAAACCGTCCTCCAACAACACGTAACCTACTGGGACCCCGACGCCGACGGGATCATCTGGCCTTCAGATATCTACACCGGCTGTGCAGCATGGGGCTGGAATCCATTCCTCTGCATCCTCGTAGTCCTCATCATAGCTCCTACAATGTCTTATCCAACACTTCCGAAAGGGAAATTATTGCCCGATCTGCGGTTCAGGATTTATGTGAATAATATTCATAAAGACAAACACGGCTCCGACAGCAACACCTACGACTCCACGGGTCGTTTCCGACCACAGCAATTCGAGGACTTCTTCGCCATGTATGATCATGGGAATAAAGTCGGATTGGATATGTATGATCTTGCGAGGGCACACAAGGGACAGAGGTTATTGATGGATCCGTTTGGATGGACGGCGGGGATTTTGGAGTGGTTGGCGCTGTATTTGTTGATTTGGCCGGAAGATGGGGTTATGAGGAAGGAGGATGTGAGGGCGAGTTTTGATGGGAGTTTGTTTCAGAGGAAGGCGGATGAGTTTGCGAAGAAGAAGCATGGCAAGGGAAGAGATTGATGATGCGGCCATAGGCAATCAAATTTTGCATATCTGCAAATGCATCGGGCTGTGCTTTCCAACTTTCATCTATCGCACCTTTGGGCTCGTTTGGGTAGAGAGTCGAACTCGTACCCTGGACCCAATACATGTGCACCATTGCACGCCTCTGTATTGCCCAGCTTTTGGTGCCCCTCCGGAAGTTATTTTCACGTTGTGATCTAGGTCACTGGTCACTTCCAGTCGACGACATGCTGCGTGCCCCGCTTGTAACTCTCCAGCATGCATTCGATGATCCACCAGTCTATGCCAGCGTCGCGAAGGTCACGGACAATTTGGAGTGCCCCATTAGCAAGTTTGACACTGCTCGTACTGAGTGAATTTGCGGTCGGGATGGCATATGCCTTGTCTTGGAACCAGTGGCGGAGCCAGTCGCAGATCTTGCTCCAGTCCTTGCCGCCGATATGAGTGTTAAGAAGGAAAATGTTGTCCTTTTTGGATTTGCAGAAAGCGCCTGCATGACGGAAGAAGGCAATGTTGACCGCGGGATCGCAGTCTCGACAGTCCACGCCGAAGCTGTTTTCATGGTAGTAGGTCGACGAGGCTTCGTTCCGAATCTGCTTGCATGTGCGAAGCAAAGCAGGCTGCTGGAAGTTCTGACGAGTGACTTTGATGCGCTCCTCTTCACACAAGACGTAGCGGTAAATGCGGTTGCGCAGCTCAAGCGGGAGTGCGAGGATGGCGTAGGCCTTGGTGGCAAGCTCTTTGCCCAGGAGTAGCTTGGCGCGCTTGAGGTCATCTCCGCTGAGACCGGCGAGGATCGCTGCGATCTGGCCAAGCGGCGGCGCTTCGGTCTTGGCTTTCTTGGTTTTCGGAGGCCTGTCCGATGTCAGTGTTATGATCGGTGAGGTATGGCTAGCGCTCGCCTTACATGATGTATCGCAGTCTGCTTGGACTTGATTTGCGATAGCTTGCAGTGCAGACAAGTACCTGTCAACGGTGTGGAAGGAGCCAATACCGCTTTGAGTTTGTTGTTGTTGTTGGCTGTTGGACGTTCGACATTGAAGATTGTGACGAACGAAGAGTCGAAACCTCACCTGCGATGGTCCGTGCGTGCGTGCGGAACTCGGAGCATCACATGCGCGGTGTTTGCATGTGATGAACTTCACCTGCAACCAGGTCTTATGCGCCTTTCGCTTAGGCGTGCGACCCGTTTGTCGTGCTGCCATTTGTTGTCCAAGCCTTGGGCGACAGCAATCCCATCTTCTCCGCCGTGCCCTCAGACTTCTCAGCAAGATCATTGACCTTACCAATCTCAAAGCCAGCAATGGCCTTGTACGTCAACCCAATACCCTCCAGGTGATCTTGTGGTATCACATCGTTGATGTGCTTGAAGCCATCAGGTGCTCTCTCATATACTACTTGGAGAACGTGATCCGGACCATTGCCTCTGTTTGCATAAACGATCTTTGCGGTGGCCGGCAATCTCTCGTCCTGGTACTGCTTGAGAGCCGCTGGGATATCATACACGATGCCAGCTCTCCAGCTTTCGAGGCACTTTGTGAGGCAAGCAGCATCGAGGATCGCTTGGCTGGCTCCATTCGATCCTATCGGGTACATGGGATGAGCGGCGTCTCCGAGAAGAGTCAGGTTTCCAAACGACCATCTGTCGACTGGAGTGCGATCGCACATGGGGTACTCGAAGACCTTTCCAGTCTTCTCGATCAGGTCGGGAACATTCAAGAAGCCAAACGTCCAGTCTTTGAATTCTCCGGCGAATCTCTCCTTGGGCACCGACATCAACCAGTCCGTCTTCTCGGGTGGGGTGGTGTCCTGCGACACAATGTCAGCTTTGCCACGCCAACCTCGAAAGACGGCTTGACTTACGGGATCGTTCTCGTCCCTCACTCGAAGCTCGGCGATCCAGTTGCACTGTAATTAAAGTCAACCTAATGCAATCAAAATCCACGATCGATTCCACATACCAGCGATTTCGTTTTAGCCGCCTCGTTTGGGTACTTGTGAATTGGATACGCGATGAACTTCTGGTTCGCATGCCCACTCCACACCATCGATGCACCTGTCAAGAAGGGCTCTCGCTCTAAACATCCACGCCACAGGATCCGGCCTGAGAAGTGAGGTGGCCCTTCCCGAGGGTACAGAATTCGTCGCACGGTCGAGTTGATGCCATCGGCAGCAATGACCACATCGGCCTCTGTCTCAGAGCCAGTAGCAGCTTCGCCAGATCGTTTCTGCACGAATCGTAGCTTCGCCTGTTGACCCTTCTCCAGATTGTGCTGAAAGCTCTCCAGAGAGTGATTCAGATGGATTCGATCTTCACCCAATCGTTCCCTCACAGTCTCCAGTAGCAGCATCTGCAGATGACCTCTGTGGATACTGAATTGTGGGATCCTATACCCAGCAAACTTTCCTCGTGGCTCGCTGATGATAGGATTGCCAAGTCGATCGTAGTAGTTGAGTTCCTGTGTCTCGACCCCCGTTGCTTCCAGAGCTGGCAAAAGTCCTAGATCTCGAAGAACGAGAACAGCATGCGGCTGAACGTTGATTCCAACTCCGAGCGAGGTCAGCTGGCTGACCTGCTCGAAGAGATGTATGTTCTTGAATCCATGGGCGTGCAAGTGAAGGGCCGTGACGAGTCCGCCAACACCAGCTCCAATGATGGATATCTTGGGGTCAGAAGGCATGTTCTCGATCGATTTTGTTTACTGGACAATTCTTCCTTGTAATTATGTTCAGAATAGCAGGAAACACAAACCTCTCTCATTGCCAATGGCATGCACTTTGGACGAAGGATCCCAAGAGAGGGGAATAAAGATTTGATTAAGCTTAAGCCAAAATGGGTTAAAGTCTGAGTCGGGATGTCAAGACGGCAATTCTGAGATCAGCCTATACGCGAGTTGAAGAGGACACGCTTGGCCTTGCATCTCGGAATAATTGCTTCCATGTCCGGTAGAACCGGATTACACTGCTCATGGTATTCAGACATTCTTCAGATCGGGACAATCATAACCACCTTGAGCAAGGCAAGGGTGCTCAGGTACATCCTACAGGAGACAGCCTTGCTCTGCAAAGGATATGCCGATCCAGAGGCCTTTGTATGCTGTTTGCCATGGGGGAGATGATGATGATGATGCCGCGATGAAGATTGGGCGAGAGCTTGGGCTGTCGATGAAGAAGACGAAGAGTATGTGGTCGACGATGACGATGATGAAGAGTATGTAGTCGACGATGCGCGAAATGAGCAGGATGTAGCGTCTCGGAGCCGGCGGAGCGAGGCCCGACACAACGAAGACCTCAGCCTCCCACTAGAGGCCGTGCAACTCCCAAATCAACGCCGCGATAATGATCGAGGTGGTCCGCCATCGAGCAGCTCGCACTCTCTACTGCTTGAGGCATAGTGCGGCAATCATCAATCGAACCGGAGCGAGCAAATCCGGCCACAGAGGCAGCATGGCATTCCTCGGGCTCCGCGCTTAAAACCGACTCCTGCATCGTCGCCGTCAGGGACCATCATAGACATGGGAAAACACTCATATATTGCGCATGTATCTTTGCTTGTGTTTGCAAAGTATCTCGAGCACTATCTCGGAACCACTCCCTACTTTACTTCTCACCACCCAAGCATCATGTCTGACACGAACCGTATCAAGAACGTGGCCATCGTGGGCGCCGCTGGCAACTGCGGCAGCTTCATGACTGCTGAGCTCCTCAAAACCGGGAAGCATACAGTCACAGCTATCACGCGAGCTGATAGCGAGAGCACATTCCCAGAGGGTCTCTTGGTTGAGAGAGTCGACTACGATAAGCCCGAAACCCTTGTCGAAGCACTGCGAGGCCAAGATGCTCTGGTCATCACTCTCAGCGGCTATGCTCTTGCAGTGGAGAAGCAGCTCATTGACGCTGCAGGAGAAGCTGGCGTGCCTTTCATCTTGCCGAACGAGTGGGCGGCAGACAGCGCGAACGAGGCTCTGGTGAGAGATGTATTCATCTTTCAGCCAAAAGGTGAGCTTTCTGCGCAAGGGTGATAGTGTAGGCTGACACGGCAGAAGTCGCCACTCGCAAAGCCATCGAACATCTTGGGAAGAGCTCCTATATTGCTGTCTCGACCGGCTTTTGGTACGAATGGACTCTTGCGATGGCAACTACCTTCGGCTTCGACTTCGCCAAGCGGGAGGTGACCTTCTTTGATGATGGCGAGACCAAGATCTCGGTCTCGACGTGGCCGCAGGTATGCACAGCTCAATCTTTTGAGCGCAAGAATTGAGCTAATGCGACCAAGATTGGACGCGCTGTTGCCGCGCTCCTTAGCTTGCCTATTCACGCAGAAGGATCGAGTCGGGAAGCCTGCCTAGATCACTTCAGAAACAAAGTCGTTTACACCAACTCGTTCACGATTAGTCAAGGGAACATGTTCGACTCTGTGCTGCGGATGACAGGAGCCACGGAAGCTGACTGGACAATCTCGAAAGAACCAGTCAAGGAGCGATTCGCGAGTGGCCTACAGGAGATCCAGGAGGGTAAGCGAAGCGGATATGCCAAGATTCTATGCTCTCGTGTCTTCTATCCTGATGGCTGCGGCGATGTGGAGCACAAGAAGGGTACTATGAATGCGCTGCTTGATCTACCAACGGAGGATCTGGATGAAGCAACAGAAGTTGCTATTGAAAGGTCGAAGAAGTCGAACTGGGTTGCTTGAGCACCAGTCCGCAGCAGGAGTTCCGCACATCAGGCTGTTTTTCGACCAACGTCCTACCCGCTCAGCCATCATCCTCTGTGGTCTTTTGCTCTGCTTTGGTTTTGTCTCATCGTCCTGGCTCAGAAGGCAAGAAACTGGGAGTTACCGAATGCGGAAACTCTCTTACTCAGTGCATTTCGAACAAAGAAAGCGCAATCAGTTCACACTACTCTTCTCAACATACCGTATCAGCAGCGAGCTCTCGAAAACTCTCAGACAATCCGAACATCATGGCCGCGCCCTTCCGCCGCTAACCCGTCCGAACGTGCCCTCGCCGCGGCTCCTTCCACACCGCGCCCAGCACTCCAATCTCAGGCCAACTTCCAGCACCAGCTGCGCCATTCGTCCCCGCAGTCCCACAAGACTATGCCCGTCTTTACTCCAAACAATTCCTGGAACCAACCCACGAGCGCGAAGAACGCGACATGCGCCTCAAACACGTCAAACAACTTGACGAGCTCAAAGCCTTCCTCTTTCCATATGCCCGCAGTGCGACTGGTACTCCAGTGGAGATCAAGATTAGGGACTTGCCGTATGACCGATTGTATGACAGAGATTTGGAGGGTCAAAGTACAGTACCAAAACGATGCTGGGTGTGGCTTTCTGTGAGGTAGCGTTTCAAGGAAAGTCACGAGAGGCTCTCTAACAGCAGAAATTGTGCATACTCAGTCAGATACTACACGATGATATTGAATGTGATCGCTTCTCGGTTGCTGGCAGAGCTCAGGATTGAATGCCTCAGGGAAGATAATTTCACGTGACAGGATTGGCAAAATCTCGAGCTTCGCGTTACAGTAGCTGACTTCACCCTCCTCCACTTTTCAACATCCTCTCTCTGTCTATCCATGAGCAGCACAAAGTAGAGAGCACCAGCATGTGAGCACTCAAAGTGGTATCGGAAGATATGCTCATAGTGCTCTGTCCGAGGCGGGCATGAAAGGTTCAGGAACTATATCCAAGGCGAAGAAGGGCTTTCGCCATATCGATGCTATGGACGTTGACCAGCATACACCCGCGGGAGTATGACCTTGAGCCCCAACGACCACGACTTCCGGCCTCCTTCCATGCCTTCATTCTCGGTCCGCCTGCCATGCCAGTCCAGAACGTATTTTCAGATCTCACCTTCCACACCGTCGAGCGTACTCCGATGCCCCTTCCGGCAACGCCATGGACAGCGAGGCTCGTCAAATATCGGAAGGAACTTGAGTCAGGTCAGCGATAGACTCTAGATTTGGCACCTGGTTGGACTTATCTTCAGACTCGAATCTGATCTTGTACAGATGGAAGCTCTTTCGCCGCATGACCGCCGACAAGCTCATGTCAATGCGTTGCCCGCCGGGCGCCACGAGGAGGCACGCTTCCAGCCCAGCACCCTGAGGCCTATGTTAGCATTCTCGACAGCGGGACAACTTACCTCGATTTTGCTCGACCCAGTCCATCCACCACTCCTCCGCCTTGTCGTTCGCCCGCCCAACCGCCACCCTCAGACTCTCCGGTCCTCCAACAGGTCGTGCGCGCGCTCGCCTCCACCCCGAGCTCCATCCATCCCCCCGTCAGGTTTTGCGTGCGCTCACCACTCTCCTCGAGCGTCATCCCCCCTCTCAGCAGGCTGTGCGTGCGCGCGCTATCCTCTGCGAGCATCCCCAATTCTCCTAACAGGTCGTGCGTGCGCTCTCCATCCACCTCGAGCAATCCCTCTTCATCTCCCATCCTTCGACATCACGATGTCGCTGAATTTCCGCAGCGTCGTAGCCTGCCGACTCTCTTATCCCCTCCCCATCCCCTCTCCCTACGCAGAACGCAGCAAAAGGCAAACAGCAAAAACCAAACAAAGCAAAGCAAAAGCAACGCAAACCCGGGCCTACCCAAACGGGCCTCCCCCAAACGCTCAATCCGGCCCTGCCGCTCTTTTTGCCTCCTGATTTTACAACGCCCCTATCTAATTTTCTTGGTGGCCTGGGCGAACCCTTTACGCCGAAGCTTAGCACGCTGGATCCTCGCCGACCGCCATCAGCTCCCCAGGCGCACGAGGCCTTTTCTCCCCTTCTCCTCCTCTCCTCCTCTCCTCCTCTCCTCCTCTCCTCTCTCCTCTCTCCTCCACTGGCGTGCCATGATCCGCCGAGACTCCGATGTGAGCGTGAGTCGTCGCAGATCGAGGTCGTCGAAGAAGCCGATTTTCGTCGAGAATCCACTCCGGCTCCGTTCCCGCAATCACCAGAGAACATTCAGCACCTGTGCCTCATGTCTCTTCTCGAAGGCGAGCTCTGACGTGCCCAGCCAATGATGGTGATCCGGAACGTGCATCATAAGATGCGTGTGCCCTCGTGGTCGGAACGTATGCGAGCGACAGCTGGATGGTGAAAAGACCGAGTTCAACCCCAGAGTGCTGACTTGACCGCTGTCCAGGTATTCGATACCCAGGACTTGAGTCGGGCCACCAGGCTGATGTTGTTCACGGCCGGTTCGGTCTCCTGCTGTCGTCGCTCTCGTTCCGTTCGTCGTCGATTGCCTTCCCGGATCCGTGTCTCCCACTGGCTGTGGTCGACGTACTGACCGTCCTCGTGGTCATCGCGCTGTTCACTGGGATGAGAAACAGGCACACAAGGCTCGGATCGGTAGACCGGGTCGCAGGCGTTGACGTTCGGTGTGCGCTGCTGATGGTGCAGGTACGCTTCTTCGATGGCCTCCTTGATGGCAGGGCCGTAAGGGTGTGGCAGCCTCTCTTGCAGCCTCTTCCTCGCGATCTGGAAGTGGCTTCTCCGTTGGCGCGGGTCCTCTGGCAAATGGCCATTGCGGATATCGCGCTCGTAGTACTCGTTCGCCTTGTCCATGTCGCGTATGATACGCTGGATCTTGTCGCCGAATCGTTCGAGCGTCACGTCGCCGTGTCGCAGGCGAGACTCGGTTTGGCGGGATTTAGCCTGGGCTTCGATGGCGGCGGCCCTGGCCTTGGCGAGTTCGTTCTGACGGAGGTTGGCAAGAGACTTCGCGTGTCGTTCGCTTCTACGATCAGCGAGCGCGTCGCGAAGTGCACCGAAGGCGTCTCTGGCAATGGTTCGCCGATCGTGGGCAACTGCGGTCTGCTCCATGTATCGCTCCAAGGATCCAGTCAGTGCTGGTTGGCCGAGGTTCCGTGGAATGGTAGGGACGGTCGGTCGTTGGCTGAAACGTCCTTCCTGCTCGATCCCTTTCCACTTCAGCCTCTCTGGTACGGGCTTGGCCAACTTGAAATCACGTGGGGCCTGGTGCTTTGTCGTCTTGTCATTGGCAGTCGGTAGCCCTTCCTCGTCGGCCATCAATCGGTCGATGAGTCTTCCGCGGTAGTTGTTTGCCGGAACCGGGCCGAGCAGATATGGCAAATCTGCGTGAGCTGGTCTCGCCTTGGTTGGTGATCTTATCGAAGGCGGCATCGGTCGGACGGAAGAGGTGATGGCTGGCGGAGGGTTGCCAAAGGCGACTCTCGAGGACATGGCAGCTCTTGGCGGCGAGCTGGCGAATGGGTCGGCCTCGTTGGTCATGAGCCTAAGGCGGAAGGTGTTTCCCTGATTTGCTGTTGCCTGGGATGGCAGTGCACGGTGGTGTGCAAGCGTGTGGTGTATGCGTTGCATGGCGAAGTCGGTGAGGTGCAGTGGTGTTGGCGTGCTTGGCTCCTGTCAGTTCTGCGAAGCAAGCCAGCAAGTGAACAAGAATAACTTTGTGTGATGGCAGTGATGGCGAAGAGTAGAGGGTGGTGGGCAGGAAGTTGGCCGGCGACAGAAGGCATCCAAAACGAAAGAAGAGAAGCAACGATGATGTTGACGATGGCTTGAAGGATTTGATGATGGGTGACGATGGGGGTTGGGGTGTACCTACCGCGTTGATGGTGGTCAATGGAGAGAAGAGGAGGAAGGTGAAGGTGGACAAGGAAGTCGTATATATACGGCTACGTTGCAGTGCACGGGGCACGTAAACAAGGACGACAGACCATCGTCATAAGAGTCATACGAGAACAGTGCGTATCTTTGCAGAGGGTGAAGGCCAATAGGGATTGCTTGGGTGGTCGGTATGCCGTGATAGGAGATCACGGAGGGAAAAGTCGTGGACGCAGAACTTTGCCACCCAAGCTCCGACCGAAACTTGAACAGACAATGGACGAGATGTTGAGCGTCTGGTATCAAGAGTGAAGTTGAGAGATGGAGAGAATTGTAAGTTGGGAAGGCCCGGCAAGTCAACCGATCGATCAATTGGTGTCTGTCATGACAGTCGTTCACGAGGCGACTCTGAAGACCAAGCACAATGCGCACAGTGAGGAAGCAGCAATAGTACGTGGACGTTTAGCAACGACGGCGCTCCTTCAGGCTACGATCGTACTGTTATGTAGAGTGATGTGACGGTGGTTCTCTTCGAGAAAGGGTGCCTTCCTCGCAACAGCCATGCCCCGGCCAGCTGCTGCCGAAAGTGATCAGACCGTTATAGCGATGGCACTTTTGAAGGTTGTGACGGCTGGACTTGGAAGAGATGAGATTCTCTTGTTAAAAAGTCATCTATAAATGTAGGAACAGCGGAAGAGTCGAAATTATCACCCAGCCAGCAACCATCACAATTACTTCGTCACAAACGATCGTAGCCGCGGTACGGCACCTAAGCAGCACTCCGAAACAGTCTATCCACGGTCTCATTCAACGACATCGGACTCTCCGGTGGCGTTGGCAGCTCCTCGACAGGATGCTTGTAATAGCAAGAGAACACAGTCTCCAACTTCTTTTCGACCTCGACAACACGAACATCAGGCATGGCATGAGCCAATACCTCTGATCGCGTCGTAGCATTCTCATCCCGCTTGCGGGTGACACTGCTCACTTCCGCCGCGAGCTTCTTGCGAAGGTTTGCGATGAGCTTTGTCTCAGCCAACTTCTGATAATGCTCGACGCTATCGAAGTCATCCGTATCTTCCTCATCCCGATGACTATCATCGAACGCGCGACGATGAGTAGCGAAACGAAGAGGAGTCTGAGAAGCCTTGACCTTACGAACGAAATCGAAGCGACGGCTATGGTACCGTGTCGACCGAGCACTCCAGAAGTCAAGACTCATCTCGCCCAACTCATTGGCACGAGCGCGGGCAAGAGCAGACAAGGACAAGTCAACATTCTTCTTCCAGAGCCCTCGCTTCAAAATGCCAGGCTGCAGGAGATAAGCGATATGCGTCTTGATGTAATCCTCCAAGACAGCTCCCGTGCCGGGGAAGACATAGTCGACAAGCCCGATAGACTGAGCCTGTAATGAGCTGATGGGAGTCATCTCCCTCAAAATCTTCTTGGCGTTCATCTCACCGCATCGACCGAAATATGAGACAGTGTGATATTCGGACCCGAAGAGCCCGACGGCGCGATAGGCTGGATTGAGGACGACGCTGGATCCTGCGACGACCACATCACATGCCGTAGCGAGGGCGACTCCTCCGGCTGCTGCATTACCTCGGACAGCTGCGATGGTGAGGATGTCGCGGCTTGGGAACTCGAG
Source organism: Nothophaeocryptopus gaeumannii (assembly GCA_031771865.1). Lineage (NCBI taxonomy): Eukaryota > Fungi > Ascomycota > Dothideomycetes > Mycosphaerellales > Mycosphaerellaceae > Nothophaeocryptopus > Nothophaeocryptopus gaeumannii. The sequence continues at coordinate 1,158,836 of JASISA010000002.1, forward strand.
CAGGAGATAGTGCACCACGTCGTCGATCCGGTTGATGTTCAGCCACGATTCGACCGAAGCGTCTGCTGCGGCTTCGATGGAATTGAGCGCAATGCCATTGCTGAAGTATGCACCGCCCATCAAGACGACAGCTTGTACAGGACTCTGATCTGTCGATTGAGCGATGACATGGTCGAGTGCTTCGATCAAATGCGAGCATTGGCTAGTCGCCATAGCCCCATTGTAAAAGTCGAAATAGACATAAGCCGTCTTCTTTCGGCAATCGTCTATCTCAAAGTCGACCCACACTTCTTGAAATGTTTCAGATGTCGATAGCTTCCAGTCGAGTGGAGTCAGCCAATTGTGAGACCGGATCTCATCGGGCGTTAGCAGCCCAAGCTCCACCAGACCGAATGTGGCTGGGACTTTGGGCCACAAAGCCTTATCAGTCTTGGTCTTGGGTCGACGGACGTGAGTGATCCAAACGCCTTTGCCGTCGCAGGTAGAGATGCAGACAGCTTCGTTGCGGATTCCAAGGAGCTGGAATGACAGCTTGCCGAGAGAGATCGCTTGGCGTTGATCGGCGTTGGCTTCGATGCTGCCACCATAGATATAGAGATTGGGGCCGAATATCTTGCTGAGTACACCTGGTTGTGAGTCACCGCATCTTATACGGCGTGAGATCTGTTGTGAAGTGTGTCGCTTAATGTCGAAGTCTCGCTGGGCGGCCTTCAGGAGGGGACGATGATGGAGCTTACCGCCCTGGAAGACCATGTTGTCCGTGACTGAGAGGCGACCATGGTTTACCTCAGCTTGTAGAGATGGCTTGATGGATTGCGTGACGAGTCCGTGTGTGGTGTGGTTGGCAGCAGCTGCTGACTTTATTCGGCTGATTGCAGCAATTGTAGCAGTGATTGCGGATTGTGTCACAGGTCCGCGGTACAGCTCTGACTTCGTGAGGCCGGATTGATCGATATCGATGGGGAATTGTTCGAACGCCCAAACTGGGCCAGCGTCAAACTCTTCGATGGCTTGAAGGATAGTGATGCCCCAGTGTGTACGGCCTGTTTGGATATCTTCGTTGTTCAGCTTCTTCAATAAATCGTCGGCGTCATCGACGGTTCCATCATCGCCCATCAAGACCCAGTCGAGAGCGCTAGGTCCGACGTCGCCTGGAGGACCAGGATGGATGATGAGTGTCAAGTAGTTCTCGTAGATGTGCTGTGGTGGATGTTAGTCAATGTTCACCGTCTGGGTCGAGGCTACTCACCTTGGGTACATGCGTCGTAAGAAAGGGGCAGATGACGAGATCAGGCCCAGAAAGCGCGACAGCGGAGATCATAAGCTCTTCTGATAATGCGTATTCGATCGAAACGTCGTGACATTTCGACAGCGCCAGATAGAGACGTTGCGAGAGGGAGTTGTGTGCCGTGCAAAGAAACAGGATCTTCATGGCGCCGGTGTGCTAGGTGTGTAGATGAATGTCAAGGAAGGAGGTAGATACAAATGTATTTATCCGACTTGACAGTTGCAGTGCAACGATGCAGCCGTCCGAAGGGTAACTTCAAGAAGGGGAGAGAATAGGTTGGATGCTGATATGTTGTGAGAGATGCCACAGAAAAGGGGGCTATGGAGCTCATAGATATACCTCATCTCTGACAACCGTACGGCGAGCAGTACGAGGCGGAAATCGACTGCGACACTGCTTGTGCAACACTCCATCGTAGAATACATGTCGCGTCCGGGTCAATCGGAGGTATCGATGGTGGTCTTCTGTTCAGACACACGAAGCGAGCGCTTGTCGAATAGGATCTCTCAGATACAAGCCCATTGTACTGTTTGGCGTCTATGCCCAGGAAGTCAATGATCCGCGGTTCCAAATGGCTGCCACGAGGTGGACAAAGATGGCGTGAACATGGCAGTGAGGCACCTCGTGGGCATACAGTTTCGCGCATGTCCCGTCATCTGAAAGTTTGAAGCCTCTATCACCTTCAGATGGAAAACCTGGGGCAGCTTCTGTGACTTGACGAGGCGGCTGCAGTGGTAGCGGATGCGGAAGGTAGGACAACCTCGACAACGTTTCTCAAGGCCTATTCAATCCTTTGGACCCCAACGTCCGATCGACGTTTTTCTTCTGACATGGCGTACTCAGGTCCTGTGTTTTGTTCATCATCAGCAGCCTCTCCCAAGTCAATGGTAACGATCGTTACCTTACAGAATGTATGTGCTGTATTGTAGCTATCCTATTTCTCAACGAAATAGGCAAGACCATGTGGAAGCCATGCCAAATCGACCGGCCGCGCAGGAAGCGAATACCTGGCTGTGGCGGCTTATCGCAAGTCGACATAAGCTTGCATTCCACGAGTGTGGCTTCTCTACCCTTGCGTAGATCGTGCGAGTTCTCGAGGCGTTCGTCCCGGGTACTCGCATTTCTCACGTGTTTGGTGGAGTTTGGAGGCGCCTTAGATAGAGTCTTCCAGAAGTGGCTTGCAAGCCATGTCCTGATACCGGAGCCGTAGCCGGTAGTCAGCAGTGCAAGTCGCTGTGAAAGCCGCCAGAAGGTCGTTTAGGGCATTGTTTTGGTGGAAGTGCCTTCCACGTGGGCGTCGCAACTACTGTTCAGTGGGCTGGATGTACCGGCAGCATGGAGATGAAACACAGCCAGGAGAGTGCATGTAGCAGTAGAGTCCGCGGGTGCAAGATAGAAGCTTGATCCTGCGAGTGAAGTCAGCGGCATAGCAAGCGACGAAGTGGAAAAAGAATATGGTTCGACCCAGAGCACCTCTCTACCCTATCGGCGCGAGGGCCGCACGAACGGTGCGGCATCAGAATCGACTCCCGATGCGTGATTCATGTCGTTTTGTACAACCACACGCAGTCGCAAGTGAGAGGCGAGCCACGAGAGAGTACGAAGGCACTGCTTGCTTTGAGAAAGCAGACTGGTCAAGCCACGCCAAGGCGCAGAGCTCTGACGGTGCATTAGAGGCTACATAGGTGGACGCCACCCTGCTAGATCTTGTCCCAATATCGTCCGCCATGTGCAACCTTACCTGCCAATGATAGGGAGACCGCAGCTGTCAATTGCCACTGGAGACTGGGCTCGCCATGTACGACGAAGGCACAGAACGTGTTTGGGCGACTTTTCAATGTGTGTTACTCAATCGTCAATCCCAGGCCAATCCTTTCGACTTGTCAGAAATCTGCTGCTCAAGGAGCGTTCTCACTGGGTTCCATCGATGCGCATTGGCGCTGTCAAGTTATTGTGCCGCAGTCAAGCGTATCGCTGCAGCTGTCTCACTTTATCGCAACGTCCTTGTAACCCTTTGCCTGAAGGCGAAGTCCTTGCAGACCACAACAAGCTGAGCTGCCACTCCACTAGAGATCCCACCATCGCTCGTGAAGGTCTCGTAAGTCGTTCGTTTCTTCCAACTTCAGATACGGTGTCATGTCGCGATTGGGGTCTTGCTCCTTCGCCGTTTGGCCGTTGCCGAAAAAGACAGCGAATCGATTCTCTGGACGCTGATACGTGTATTCGAAATCCTCCCACCTTGGATTGCGGCGAACGTGGTCGACATGAGACCCAGAGCCAGGCCAATGACCGTGAATTCGGGCCCCTGCGCGGCCTCCATTTGACCAGCTGCTGCACTTGAGGGCCATGTTAGTGCGCGGGAAGAAGGCGTCACAGTACTGCACGAAATCTGCACGGGAGTAAGCGAATCAGCCAGGCTTTCTTCGATACACAGTCGGACGGGGCATAAGCATCTTACCATCGGCCGCCTCCTTCAACGGCATCATCGTGCGGATTCCCTGTGAAGAGATCTTCCGCAACATCTTGGCCACGTATGTGATCTGCGTCTCAACTGCAGACAAGTTAGCGCATGTCCCCGAGGCAGTGTTGCGTCTGAAACTGGACAGCAAAGCAGACTAAAACTGGTTATCGTCGTCATCTCCGACAAGGAACACGAAACGCATGAGTCGATCTGCAAGAAGTATGCATACTCACCTGCGTGGGGAACGGTCGCGGATGGTCCTGCAGGATTAGGGCCCTGTAACGGTTGTCAACCCATGCTCGTACCTGAAGACCGCGGACCAATCCTACCAGGAGATACGCGAGGTTAGGAAACCCAGGCGTGCACAGTCCGAGATAGCTGTAGGGGAAGCCCAGACGGCCTTGCGGTCTCCAATCTCGCGAAAGATCGAGGTCGCCCGAGGCGATTGGGAAAGGCGGTGCATAGTCTACATTGGCACCTGTTGAACAGATGATGGCGTCCACTTCCCGGTGTACGCCATCTACGGTTACAATACCATTCTCGGTAACCCTAGCGCCACGATCAGCCAGTTGATTAGCGAAATCAAATCATTCTCTGAACAACACATACCGCTCGATAGATGTCTGTATGAAATTGAGATTCGGCTTTGTCAGTGCTTCAAGATAGCCCGGACCAGGAGTGAGGCGTCTGCAGTGTGGAGGAAAGTCGGGCACCAAGTGTTCCAGAAGCTCCGGCTTTCCAGCCACGCGCTTTCGCATCATATCAGTAAAATTCTTCGTGGCGTTCTTGGTGGTCTCTGAGTCTTTCAGTTGAGAATCAAACCCTCGGAAGAAATTGTCTTCGAGTTCCTTGCGATACTTCAGATACGTCGCAGGATCCTTGAATGTTTCCAGCTGCTCTTGATCGAAGAACATGGGCGTATTCTGTCGATCTTTTACGGCCGGATTGAACGATCCAGCAATCCACGTGCGATTACGAACATAGTGATCAACTTGGCTGGCCACCTTCTGAAGTTCTGTCGTCACTTGGATTCCCGAAGCTCCGTTGCTGCCATCACACGTCAGCCCCAATCCGGCGAATGAACATATCTTGCCATTGTGACACTCACCCGATCGTCGCAATGCGCTTACCAGAGAGGTCGAAATCCGGGTCCCAATTGCTCGAATGACGAAGATGGCCCTTGAATTGATCTATCGGCGTGGCGATAAATCAGCACATGTCTCGAAAAACGAGGTCATCCGAGCCCAGACGAGATACGTACCCATACCGGGGTAGTCGGGCAGCCTCCATTCATTGAAGTGACCAATCGCGGTTCTGGTTGTTTCGGTTAGTATGGTCTTGACGGCGAGGACATTCTTGGGTCGGCTGGAGATGCACATACATCACGAAGTCGTAGAACTCCTCGGTTCGCCCCCCTGTCTCTAGATCTACGGTCTCTACGCGCCATTGCGCTCGTTGAGGGTCCCAATAGCAGCCGATGACTTTGGTTTGAAATCGGATGTATTTGTACACATCGTGCTTCGTCGCTACGGATTTCCAATACGCCAGGATCTCTGGACCTTGTGCATATTCTTCACTCCACTGTGTGTTGGGCGTGAATGTGGACTGATAGACATGTGCGGGAATGTCACATCTTACACCAGGATAGATGTTCTGTCACACTATTAGCGCTCCTCCAGATGACATTCGCAACCAGACCTTCTACCATACCTCGAACCACGTTCCACCAACACCTGCATTCTTCTCCAGGATTGTCAGTTCGACACCAGGCACTTTCTTTGGTAGTAAGGCCCCAGCAGTGATACCAGCCAGGCCAGCTCCAATGACCGCAACCTTCAAGGGCCGAATCGTATCGATCGGATGCTCACTGAGTTTGAAATCAGTGAGATGAGGATATACCCATCCTTCTTGTGAAGCTTTGATCTTTTCCGCCACTCGTTCGTCCAATGTGTCGTCCACTACTTCGACAATAGTGCTTGTCTTGGGATTGGGAACATCTCCATTGGTCGGTGGTAATGTGTCACCAATTGAGCCCATCGTCGCACAAGCTCCGTAATCTAACGTCGCACAATTAGTTGATTCGAGTTTGCTGTCGATTCGAGTGAATGCTCAGACAGTTGCCCGGTAGGATCATGAGGCTGTAGTGATGTTCCCGACCAGCCGAAAGTAGAATTAGCAAACCTTGAGCGATTGCTGACTTTGGAGGACCTGGAGATAAGAAGCTGCGTACAAGGCCAGCACTTCAAAAGGTCAGCATTGTTCTTCACATGCTCCATCGCGGCTCGAGCTCCCAAGCGATGAAGCGATGTTGCAATGGTAGTGCGGCATGGAGTTGATCGATGGCGCCATCCAGTGTCCCGCTTTCATGATCACGGAAGCTTTTCGGACATATGATCCTTCGCTCAACAAGAGCCGTTCTTACAAAGCAACCCATCGTCCTGGCGGCAGTGCAGAGGGCACCCACAACAGCGATGGCGAAATAAGGTGCTGATGAGAGCGCGCCGACGCCGGATGTCTGTGTACGTGGAGGATACGTCTCAAGTGCTGCAGTTGCCATCGGGCGATAGGCCAAATGTTCTGACCATGTCGTAGCTCTTTTGCTAGATAAGGGAATGCCACGCAGGATCTGTAGATATGTGAGCATGACAGAAGAGAGAGACGTATCATACCATCGCGGTCGCAAGATGAGTGTCGCAATTGCCAGAGCCTCGTACCCGATGGCATTAGACATCTCAGACCCGACCGGAGCTTCAGAAGATATTGACTGGGGTACGGCGACACCAGTAAACACCATCGCAGAAGTCATCAGCGACAAGAAGCTTGACAAAGCCATATCAAGATGCGCCTTGCAGACTACTCCACTTCCGCGGCATCAGAGAGCGCTAATATTGCACGAACTGAAGAAGCCGTTCTCGTTGACCGGTGACCATCTCGTGCCGCAAACAAAGAAGCCGGATGAGATCGTTGTCAAGATTCAGGCGATTGGTCTGAATCCTATCGACTGGAAGAGCGTCGACTACGGGTACGGCATACCGATTATACCTTACGTTTCAGGCCGTGATTTTGCGGGTGTCGTTGTGAAGGCGCCTTCAGAGGAAAGCCAAATCCAAGTGGGCGATGTCGTCCTGTGTGGCAGCACCGACTATCGGGATCTTCGAAAAGCAGCATACCAGGAATACGCCATCGCCACGCATTACACTGTCTGCAGGCTTCCCACGCATACCACCGTCAGCCAAGGCGCAGCACTCGGAGTAGCGTACGTGGCCGCAACTTTGGCGTTAGGCGTTTCATTAGGACTGCGACTCCCAAACATAGGATCAGCAAAAGGCCCCGAAGGACCAGATCTCCGCGCCCTCGTACGTCGCCAACCTCTCCAGAACCTACCCGCAGACACCGTGCCCGAAATCCTCTCAATCGAAGACCACGAAGTCCCCCAACAAGGAGACTGGATCGCCATCTGGGGCGGCTCCTCAACAAGCGCCCTCTTCCTCTCGCAAATCGCACGTCTAGCCGGTCTACGAGTAATCCTAGTCGTAGACGTCGCCAAACACGGAGCGCGAATGGTAGAATCCAGCGCCTACACACTCGTCGACAGTCATAGCACCGAGCGAGCCAGCCAGATTATCCGCGGTGTGACAGGAGACAAGTTACGATACAGTATCGATACTGTAGGGAAGCAGACTTCAGAGGCTTTGGCGAGGTGTTTGCAGACTGGAGGCGAGAAGCGGTCACACTTGGTTGGATTGGCAGCGCTTCCGAAAGACCGCATTCCCGATGTCGTGTATCATTCTGTCCCGATCAAATTGGCCCATGAGGTTCCGGAAGTGGGACGAAGTCTGAATGCGTGGTTGGAATTGGCTTTGCAGACGCGTGCGCTGAATTTGCCCGCTGTTGAGCAAGTGGCTGGTGGACTCGAAAGCATTAATGCAGCATTGGACAGAATGAGGCAAGGTCAAATATCGGGAAAGCGTTTGGTGGTGCCGTTGTGAGATAACTTATGAATTGAGAGGTGTTTGTGACCTCGAAGTCGAGATGGGGAGTCGCGTTGCACAGAAAACGCGCTAGTCTGTGCGGCTGTCCCGTGCGGTGATAGGGATATATCAAGACGAGCTCTTTTTATGACTTCACTAGGAGAAGAGCATAGGGGTTGAGACAGATCCAAGAAGTGTTAGAGAGGGAGGGGCAATGAGATGATCGACTCTCAGTGGGAAAGCAAGATGGCGAGGTCAGCACAGTGGCACAAAGATGAAGACTCAGATCGACTTAGAGAAACCGCACCGAGCGCGAGAGCGTTAGGGCTTCAAAAGTCTATGTACTCCTACAAAGTCCTATACTCCAATGCAGGATGCCCCTCCCTAGCCCTCGGCCCCTTGCCATCCTGTAAGAAGTTCTCCCTCATGCTCGAACCAGCGAACTCAGTCTGCAGCACACCCCGTTTCTTCAATTCCGGCCAGAGATACTTGATCAAGTCATCGAACGTATGCGGTGTCGTAGCATAGCTGATATTGAAGCCATCGACATGTGCTTCTCGAACCCAAGTCTCCATGATATCGGCTACTGTTTTCGGACTACCGATGGCTCGGGTGTGAGCTCCTGAGATGGCGAGTTGCTCGAGGACATGCTTCTTCGTCCATTTGGTGTCTTTGGTTTCCGGCACAGTCGCAGTCCAGGCAGTAATCATAGATTGGATGGCAGGTGGGCCTTTGAAGGCAAAGTCCTCGTCGTCTGAGAATTTGGAAAGATCGGTTCCACTCCAGCCGCCGAACAGTGAAGCAATCCCATCCAGATCGGCATATTGTAGCAAGTCCTGGAACTTGGCTTGGGCTTTTTCGTCGGTCTCATCAACAACGATGAACATTCCAGCAATGAATTTGACGCTGTCTGGAGTGCGACCCTTCTCCACCAGAAGTGCCTTGGTCGAGTCAACAATATCTCTCGTCTTTTCAGGTATCATACCCGGCAGGAACATGGCTTCTGCGTGATCTGCGGCGAAGTTTTTGCCAGCTTTGGAAGCACCAGCTTGAAGCAAGAAGGGCGTTCGCTGAGGAGAAGGATGTACCAAGCTCGGGCCTCTGCATTTGAAATGCTTGCCTATATGGTTGATAGGATGTACCTTTGCTGGATTGGAATAGACCCCGGTCTTCTTGTTTGCTTCGACAGCATCATCTTCCCAGCTTCCTTCGAGCAGCTTATAGACGACCTGCATGAACTCGTCGGCAATAACATATCTCTCATCGTGTTCGACGATCTGCTCCAGCCCGTACGACTTGGCGGCACTTTCCAGGTAGCTAGTGACAATGTTCCACCCTACGCGGCCATTAGTGAGGTGATCGAGAGTCGCGTATCGTCTCGCCAGTTGATATGGGTGCTCGTAGCTAGTGGATGCAGTCACTCCGAATGAGATGTTCTTCGTAGCATGGGCCATAGCCGAGACAAGTAACGCAATGTCCAGGATCGGCACTTGGGCACCGGACTTGAGTGCCGGTCCATTGCCCTGGTAGATGTCGTATATGCCCAGAACATCCGCAAAAAAGATTCCGTGGAATTTGGCTTCGTCCAATTTCTTCGCCAACTCGACCCAATGCTCCAGAGTCTGCGGTTCCTGGTCTGGGTGTCTCCATAGGCCTTCAGCAAAGAGTCAGATACATGTCTCGGCAGTGGCGCTACCACAAGCCCAAAGTAAAATGGTCAATGCGTACCAGGTGCCAGATGCCCGGCAGCCGTCATCGCGAATGCATTCATGATCCATGGCTTCTTCGTAGCGCCGTTGGTCTCTGCAGCAGCCATCTTTGCAGATCGTTTGATGTAGCGCTGGCAATTTGGTCGCGTCTCAAATGCCTCAAACTGTCGTCGATGTGCTGAGGTCCTCAATGGGTGTGACCGAGATGCACAGTGCTGCAGCTTGAGCTCGAGCAGGAAGGTAGACGCAGTGCTCGCCGATCAGGGAAAAAGGATCCTTCCATTGCGGTGGACCTCCAAGGTATCGCGCCATTACACGTGGTATTCTCATCCTCTCCGTCTTCGCTCACCATTGTTCGGCTCGTCGCTTTCGACGATCCAGCACTTGCTCGCCTTCCCCGAGTGATCGATCTCGCGGGGTGAAGTTCTCCAGCTGTTGGGACGAACAAGTGGGGTTGGCGTGATCACGCCTTCTTTCCCCGGCTGAGCACCATCCTCATTACATTTGAAAGTCGTCGAAGTCTTCTGTTCTTTTCCCGACAATGCAGACGATTTAGGGACAGACCGAGAAGGTTCAATCTCGCCGCGCACGTTGTAGCATCGTGGCATCCACATGGCACATGCGTCTGAGACGTTGTGGCATTCCGTGAGCAACCTGAATCCAGGTAAATTGAACTACCGGGTAGCAGAAATGGATGGTAAGCGATGCATATGCTCTTGACGGAATTCAACTGTTCGATGGCGTGCGATTCGACGACTGCAAAATTGCGAAGGAGTTGCACATCCTTTCCGTAGTTGGGCAGGAAGATAGCGGCAGATGTATAGTAGCTTCATGGCACTTGTAGTTTATAGAACTTTTGTTACTTGATGCACTGTTGATCGTCCACACAAGCACAAGAGCGTTGTGCGACCCTACCTTCTCTGTTTTTTTGCCTTCATCATTGAGCAGCCTACGCAGTATCACACACGTAAAGGCGGCTCAGTTGGGAAGCGGCTAGCCATGGCGGAGGAAAAGAAGATCGATTCGCAGTCAGTCAGCGAGTCGCCCTCAGTCGAAGCTCTACAGCCAGTCAAAGTCAAATGGTATCGCTCGACACTCTACAACGCGATCATTCTCGGAATATGCAACTTCTGCGCGCCAGGAATTTGGGGAGCGATGAACTCGCTGGGAGGAGGTGGACAGCAAGATCCTTGGCTTGTGAACGCAGCAAATGCGCTTGCCTTTTGCCTAATGGTCTTGACCTGCGCATTAAGCGGAATTTTCGTCAAATATCTGGGAATTAGGTGGACTCTGATCCTAGGGGCGGCCGGATACTGTCCTTACGCAGCAGGGCTCTATTGCAACAATCGATACGGAAGCAGCTGGTTCGTGCTGTTCGGAGCAGCGACATGTGGTCTCGGAGCTGGTCTCTTCTGGATGGCGGAAGCTGCCATTGCGATGTCGTATCCAGAGCCATACAACCAAGGCAAGCTGCTCGGAATTTGGCTCAGCTTTCGTGTTGGAGGACAGATTCTTGGAGGAGCTGTGAACCTTGGACTCAATGGGCACCGCAATGAAGCTGGCTCAGTCTCATACTCCGTCTTCCAGGTCTTTATCGCTCTGCAGGCCTTGGCTCCTTTCGCCGGACTGCTGCTCACCGCGCCGTCCAAGGTACAACGCACGGATGGTGTGACCGTCTCATGCTCCATCGGAAAGGAAGAGAACTCATGGAAAGAGTTCGTCAATACAGCAAAGCTTTTCGCCGGCAAGAACTTCGTGCTGGTCATACCCTTGATCGCGCAGGCGGTATTTGCAGAGGCAGTGTTCTTCACGTACCAAGGCCTCTGGTTCACTGTCCGCGCCAGAGCGCTTGGCAGCTTCTTGTCCGGTATTGTAGCCATCGCTGCTGGAAACGCGCTTGGTGTCTTTCTTGACAATAAGAAGCTAGCTGTCAGGCTTCGAGCTCGTGGCTCTTTCGCACTCATCATGACCCTTCAAGGCGCATGGTGGATCTGGGGTACCGTGCTCGTTACTGAGTATAACCGCACTCGGCCAGTATACGACTGGGTCGATGTTGGATTTGGTAGAGGCTTCGCGTGGTTCCTCTTCATGGTCGCCGGCTTCCAGATCAATTACATGTATCTGTACTTTGTCGTTGCGAATCTGGCGAAGAACAACGCCGAAGTCATTCGGTACGCAGGTCTATTGCGAGGGACAGAGAGTGCGGCGCAGGCGGTGTCGTACGGCCTGGTCAGCGTCGGAACCATGGGCAGATTCGGTTGCGTATATCTGAACTTCGCGCTGTGGGGCATTTCGATTGTGCCTGCGTGGTTTGTGATCAAGAAGATAGGGGTGTCGACGGGCAAGATTATTGATAAGCCATCGCAGGAGGAAGTTCGGGAGTAAGTAGAATTCAAGTCTCCATGTATGTTCTCGCTGTAAGCGATGCGAAAACGCCTTTTGCTGTCGTCGTGTGGCTGTCGCGCATATGAACGTTGGAAGCACTGTCGCTGCTGCAAAACAGTACATTCGTTAGGAGCAGAGCCGGTCACCCAAAGTTGGATCAAAACGCCAAAAAGATCATTCCATGATTCACTGGACTAATGATTGTTAGAACATGATCACATGGGAGCGCAGAGTGATGATGCTTACCGATCGGGGAATCGAACCCCGGACCTCATCCAAGCGTGCTCCAGGAACAATGCTAAGGATGCATTATACCACTAAACTGAAGAGATTGTTAGTGAATACTGGACGCACGTGGCGTATTGTGGAGAACGTACCCAATCGCCCATTGGTTGATGGAGGCCGCGGATTTGTACATGAATATATCCGCTAGCAAATCTGGTCTTCGAGCACAATCGATGAGCAGAGTAACGAAGCGGTGTACTTCATGTGGTATGCGATTGATTTACTTGCAATCGAATCTCAACAATCTTCGCAACTCTGCTCCCCTGCTGAATTAGCCATGTCTTACTGAGCTCCTCTTGCAGAAGCCTACCTCCTTCTCAGGCTTGTTCTCCGCTGCCAAGACTATTGTTGCCTAAGGTTGTAGGTCAGGCCGTCAAAACGGAGCGCCTGAAGACAAAAGTGCGGATCCAGCCATAATCGGCTTCGCACACCCCTTTTAGAGCCTAGATTTTTAATTACTATATAACACATAGATTAGCTATCTATAATCCAAGAAAACGGCTCCTGTAAAATCGTACGCTGAACACGATGTACTGATTTTCATGCCTATTAGTCTTAAGCTACGACCCTGATTTCTACGGGGAGTGAAAGTCATTTTTAGCTTCGCGTTTGTTAACCGATTGCTTTACTAACCGACATAACCCAATACCCGTAGAGCAAGACAAAGAACGCGCGGAGCCTCTAGAAGGTACCTAGAGAGCCCTCCGATATCTCTTTTGCCCGCTCGCCTTAATCTATTACCCCTGCTAACCCCTATCCGGTCCCCTCTCGAAAATACGCGTTTGCCCTCTAGGCTTAGAACACAACGTCGCAACGTGTCGCATACATTCGGAATTAGTAGATGTAATCGCAACATATAGAAGATGGCTATCTTATATATGTATCTCTGTTATCTAGGGGTCGATATTTGGCGAACGACGTGTGCAGCCAACCTGCGCGTTTTGGCTTTAGACCCTCGCAAGCTCGGAGCCCGAGCTGCGCCTCAGGCAGCAATTGACCTTGCAGGGTAAAGAAACGGAGACAGGCAGAAGCCACCATCTCGGTATTTAGTCCGGCGATGAGCACCCAACCCTCTTAAGTCCAATCGCAGTTGCTTTATGTGTTCGGTTGACATCTGGCAGAGTGGTCACCCTCGTCATGTCGAGAAGATGGAGCAACATGACACGTACGCAGCTTGATGTTCTCAAAATCCTCGAATTTCCAACATTTCCTAATTCGGATTTGTCGACGACAAGGTCGTAATTCTGCTTGAAACAAGTTTCAACTTCGCACAGATTATATTTCAGACACCTGTAATCATGTTGCCAAGTTGTAGGCATGTAGTCACATTACTACAATGTGGTATTGTACACTATAGCTCTGCTCCTCAACAACCATCCCAGCACCACGCTTACGCAAAGATCGCCCGTCTTCACTCAATCCTGCTTCTCAACATCATGCTCCGCAGCAGCAGCAGCCTTCTCCGCCTTCGCATCAGGCCAGTAATGACTCAAATCACCCACAGGCACATTCCCCATCCTCATCTCAGCGGCCATCATCGCCACGACGATCCACCAACCCAGAATGGAAACGACGAAAAGAAGTGCACCGCCGGCCTGCAATCAACCGTGTTAGCCGAACTGTCACCGACTGTGGGTGTGGGCGGAGGAGAGAGACATACCTTCTGCAGTGCCTTCGCCATCACGTAGTCTCCAAGCCCGGTGTGAATGTATGCACCAGCAAGACACCACACCGCCGCAACAGCAAAGAAGAAAATGCCCGCAAAGACCATATTGGTCTTGAACGCAAACACGAGATATGTCAAGAATGCGAATCCCCAAACGATCAGGTAAAGTCCAATCACGACATTATATCCAGCACTGCTAGCACCCTCGGTAGCGTTGGTTCCATCGGAAGAGTAGTACGCCGCGAGTCCGAGCGAAGGCAGTTGGAGCATGCCGAAGGAGAGCCAGAAGACGGCGAAGAGGGAGGTGGCCATCATTGGGTAGAAATTTCCCATGATCCAGTTGAAGATTGCGGCGAGGGTTAGGAGGAGGGGCCCGGTGAAGAACTATAACATCGAACGCAGGATCAGCTTGTCGTCCTGCGAAACACTTGAAAGCGGTTTGATATTCACGAAGATTCCAACAACAGCTGGCAACCCACTCGCACCACCCCATCCCATCAAGACCATCGAGAAGGTGAATGTTGAGATGACGAAGCCGACCAGGCCCATCGGTGTTGGATTGGCGAAGCGCGCATATTGCGGGACCTTGGGCTGTAAATAGAGTTTCTCGAAGAGTTCTGGAGAGATGGAAATGCCGGTGTTGGTGTGGCCGAGACCAAGGTTGGTAGTGTGGTCGTGCATCGCGTGCTGCTTCTGGTGAGTAGTACTGCTGCGCGGGTGTTCGATCGCGCCCTCGGTAGAGGAAGAGATGCGGTGGGTTGGAGTTACGGGCTCCATCTTGGCGGATGGAAGAAGCAGAGACGAGGATGCCGTTCAACGAGGGACTGAGGTTAGACGAAACAAGAGAGGCTCCTATCATCCTCGCACGGGCGGAGGGAAACGAGGGAGCCATTTTGTACTCTGCGCGAAATGCTTGTGCTTGCGCTTATGGCGACTAACTCGTCCAAGTCTTCCCAACCATGGTGTTAATCTCCTGTGGTGAGAGATGGTCAGACGAGCTTGAGCACCCTATCCAGCATGGCATCAAGGATATCAGAGCTTCGTTCCAGAGCACGGCTCCTTTCACCACGTGGACTCCACTGGGGCAATTATCCTCCCGAGCGCGGTTGCGAGGGTGGAAGTCGGGAGCCAGCGCTGGCACTGTGCTCGAGCGCCGTTCAGCCAAACATGTTCGCCATCAGTCCGAATAGCGCAAGTCTTATGCAGGACTTTTCCGGGATGTTCAAAGTCTTTTAGAAGCGGGTCGGCTGTCAAGCTCATTCGGGTGAAGGCTATTCGGACCGTGGTGGAGCATTCCTTCTTCGGCTTCGCTGACCCGTGTCCACAAGACACGCGACTCCATGGAGGGAGTCGAACCTGCTTTGCGCAACGTGGCTGCTCGAAAACTGGTGTCGAGATGCAATGCTTTCTCGAGCAGTTGCCTGGAGACGATTGAATTCAGCCCGTTTCGATCTTTGCACACTTACGCAACGCTCGCTTGTTTGTAAATCTCCCGGACTGGACCGATATGGACTGATATCGCCGAGTAGAGCTATGCACGGGACTGAAGATCTGTATCCACGTCAACATTAACCAACATTGATATTTTAGTCGGCACCTGAGTGTCCCTCGGTCCACCTCTCTGCAGGCAATAGCAAGGGAGGAAAGTAGTAGAGCGCCGCCCCAGCGTGTGGTCCTGCATGCTGGTAGCTTTGCTCGTGACGTGAAGAAAGAAGATCATGAGGCCACCGTATCCAGTTTGGAGCGAGCTATAGTGTATGTTGGAGGAATTGCGACTCGCGGGAGCCAACTTTCAGCACTGCGCAGGATTGCATCTCCAGCAGACGAAGATCTACCGACACATCAGCGTTACCTCATCCGCAATGCCATGAGGTGATAAGGCTGTCTGCTGTCCGTGGCTGGTCTGAAAGGACACCCTTGAGATTGTGAAGCAAGGTCTGACACGGACGCTGCTTTATCCGGGCTAATCTGGGAGCTTACCACTTGAGTCCGCCGCTTGAAATTGACCTCTTATAATCATTCATGCATTGGTGGCTCAAATCTAGTATCACAAGCCCAGTATAACTACAATGGCGCGTCTTCCGCGCTCGAATGTTGCGCCCACGCTCTTCATGCAAAAGCCACATCCATCTAATCGAGGTCGGCGGTGACGTTGGAGAACTCGCCCTTCTCGAGCTTGGTCTTCCAGAATATCTGTACACAATCATTAGCGGCCGCATTCCGAGCTCTCCATGGCTTCTTCTACTCACCGGGTTCGTGTCGTTGAAACCGTGCTTGACCCAGCCGTCCTCCTTGACGTGATACAGATTGATGAAACCACCAGAGAAGGCATCTCTGTGCGTGGCCGCCAGAATACTTCTCCGACCAAGCTCCAAAGCCTCGTCGTCCTCCAGCTCGTACTTGTACTCTGCGTCCAGCACACCATAGGCGAATGTCTGACCAGAACCAACACAGAATAGGTTACCCGCTAATCGTGTGCCATCACTGTCAATGTAGTAGAGCGCCGGACCTTCTGAAGGTGTCACACCAGCGCACATGGTGCCCATGCTCAGTCCCATACCCTTGTAGCTGTAGACCAAGTTGGCGAGAATCTTCGAGGCTGCAGCGACGGAGATGCGGCGCTTGTGACGCAGCTCGTGAAGGCGACATTGCATGCCAAGATATGCGAGCCAGTATTGACAATCCTAAGATCATTTGTATTAGTATGTCTGCCCTTCTTTTGCCTAGGACTTGTCTAGCCTTACCGCAGCACCACCAGCCATCGTACCTAGCAAACAGCTGTTGATCTCAATGACCTTCTTCACTGTCTGACTGGCGATCCAGTTGCCGGCTGTCGCTCGTGAATCTGTCGCAACGATGATGCCGCCCTTGAAGCGGAAAGCGAGGGTGGTTGTTCCGTGGGCGATCTTGATGGGGCAGCTCGGGTTGGAATGGTCATCGGTCATCGCGCGGAGCCATGATTGCGCGGAGGCGACAGGTGGAAGGGCGAAGTTGAGGGAGAGCGGTGGCTGGATGTCGGCGGCGAGCAGTTGCTGGTCCTCCTCACTGTATCCCTCGTTCTTGAATGCCGGCCGGCTGTATTGAGCCACCAGCGAGTCCATCGTCGCGGTTACCGAGTATCGATCGGGGTGATGTGTTGGAGATTTCGGCGGCGGCGATGGCGGTGGATGGTAATGTACAGGTGGTGGGCGGTGGTGAGTGTCTGGGTGGTGTTTGTCTCGTTCTGTGAAGCTCGCTGGAGCTCAGCGCGTCAAGTCAAGGCGACTGCAGAGGCGTCATCCGAACAAGCTTTAGCAGGCCTCAGGCAGAGCCCTGTTCATGACTAAGGGTCATATCAACTTCATAGTGTCACGTTACTTTGACCTCAAATCTACCAACCTCAGTTACACTAATATGGCCCTTTCTCATCTATACAGGCGTCGCTATCGCCTAAAACACTCGCAGCACACTCGCAGACGGCCTGCGCGGCTTGCTGTTGTTATGAAGCAGTCATAGCTGGACAATAGCAGGCTGCGTAGGCCGTATTGCTATTTTGAACTGATGCTATTGTAAGTACTACTATTGTCCTTTTCACTCGCAGCACTCGTATATCTACTTTTTCTTTTCCTTTGCTTACTATCTTAGCTACATCAACATTCTCCCCGTCAAAACTACAAGAATACTACTGCCGCGATGTCTCAATTCCGCCAACCAACCACTACTACCACCACCGACTTCTGGCATGTCGAAGACTATCAATGGAACGAGTGGGTAGCCAGCAGCGAGTCTACCAATAGCAAGGAGCGCAAGTCAGCTTTGAACAATTTGCGGAAGTTTGATACGGCTGGCCGTATCATGGAGACTAATGAAGGTGAGTTAATTGACTCGTAGCTATTTGAATCTACTCGCAGACACACTCGTAGGCAAAGCCGCTCTATCCCCTGCCCGTGGTGCGAGTGCAAGAAGAATCCGCAGCCCTGTATGGTGTTCAAAGACCGTGGAGATCTTGCGTGTGCCTATTGCAAGCGGCATGGAAAGTCTGGCTGCCTTGCCAATGAAGCCAAGGCTGAAGATGAAGACGAAGATGAAGATGAAGATGAGGAGATGGAGGATGTCGACGAAGGTGGTGTGCTTGTCGAGCCTGCGAGTGCTGTGAGTGCTGCGAGTGGAGAGACTGCTGGTCTGCGTGCTGAGAACGAGAGCCTAAAGACTAAGGTTACTGATTTGGAGGCTCGTTTGGTTGCCATTGAGGCTAAAGTGTCTAGTCTTGACACTGAGATGGAGGCTGCTCGTCGTGCTGGCTTTGTGGGCTTTCGTCTCGGCGCCTTTGAGAGTAGCTTGGTAGACAAGACTACCGGCAAACCTTGGTACTAGATAGCAGTGTCAAAATACGAGTGCTGCGAGTGCCTGAACCTGAACTCCATTCCTACATACGAGATATATCTACCAACTAAAGAAATTAATTACCCTTCATCGACCTTGTCTTCCGCGTTGACGGCTCCACAACCAGCTTCTTCCTTGGCTTCTTGATATGCGTCTGGGCTGGTTCAGCAAGTATTGGAGGTGCTGGATCAGCTACAGTTGTTGGAGGTGCTGGTTCAGCTACAGTTGTTGGAGGTGTTGGTTCAGCAACAGGCACTGATTCTACCTGCTCCAGCGGAGCAGCGACTTGCTGCTGTATAGCCTCCTCAACAAACAACGACACCTCCGTCTGCTCAATAATAGTATCCAGCCTCTCCGAAAAAGTATCGAGTTGGTTCTACGACCTCATAATCTTCTTCAACAATAGGAGCCTTGGGTTCCTTCTTGACGAACCATTCACTCGGCGAGTCAAAGCTAAAACTACTGCTTGATTGATCGCTAGCCTCGCTGGTTAGATCAATGATCTCTGCACCAGCCGGAATGCGATAAGGACGTACCGATAGACCAGCGTTGCCTTTAGTAGGTGATGGAGGCGACAATTCACTGCTGGCCTGGCGTTTGTGTCCACTCGCAGCAGTACTCGTAGCAGCACTCGCAGCAGCCTCGCGAGCCGCGTATGCCAACGTTGAAGAAGTCAACTGCGCACGGCGAAAGACTGCGGCCGGCGGCGAATGTGTAGCGGGTCACTCGTATCCGCATTGGCAGCACTCGTAGTAGATTTGGCTGGACTCGTAGTACTGTCGTCCTGATCCGCTATTCCGCGTTGGCCGACTGGTTTCGTATTCCAGCGTCTGACCCGATTGACGAGAATTACCACCTTGATATGGACTGTCGCATTCAATGCTGACCATGGACTGCGATGAAATGGCAATAGCATCTCTTCGAGGTCATCCGATAGTAGATTGGTGTCTGCTGGGCGGATTGGTTGGTTGGTATCCTCATCAAAAGATACACAAAGGAAGGAGTCTTGATGCGGGTGTATCAGCCATTGCTGTAAAGTTGGTCCAGCAGCCGGAACAATAACAGTAGAATAGAGCCAGTTCCTACGCATGTCTTCGTTGCGGCTCGGCAGCATATCAACCATATGTTGATAAGTATCAAAGAAGCCGTCCAGTCGCCATCTTTGTATAAGCTCCGGTTCATCGTAGTGCCAAACATCCGGAGTTGACAACGCTGAAGCCTTTTGCTTCTTGTTCTTCGGCGTACGAATATTGACAAGCACTGTAAAAGCCTCGCACCGAAAGTGAATCTCTCGGCGTTGGGCTTTACCCTTGCCCTTGCCCTTGGATGAAGAGATAGATAGTGGTGCACTCGCACTCGCACTCGTAGGAGCTGGCGATGCAGCTGGACGAGAGATCTTGCGGTTGGTAGAAGCCTTAGGACTGAGGGGATCGATACCAGCGTTGCCAATATTGCGGCTGTGTGACTTCTTATTCTGCTGAAGAACGGTGTTACCACGGTTCGAAGAGGTAGTGCCGAAACCTTGAAAGCCAGTATATGTACTAGAGGCTCCAGCTCCAATAAGCGCACTCGCAGCACTCGTAGAGGCTCCAGAAGCTGCTCCAGTAGGCGCACTCGCAGCACTCGTAGCTGCTGGCCGTGCTGCTAGTAGTGGAGAGGATATGAGAGGCCCGTCATCTTCTCGGTAATGAGGATTGTGCACAAGGCAATAGGGGCATCGGAAAACGTTGCCAAGATCACAGTGATATATCACTTGCTTCTTGGACTGCGCACAGAACTTAGTCCACTCAAGATCCATTGTTGAAGAAGGAGGTAACGCTGAATACCCTTAAAGTGGCTGACCAGCAGCCTCAAATACTGCTCTGGTTCGGTCACTCGGCTGCCTCTGTGTACTAGCAGCAGGCGTTTCAAACTCCGGCAGATCTCCGCCATTGTTGACATACTCATGCGCTGCAGTGCGGAGGTGATGGTATGCATGAACATGCAGCTTTTTGCGGCCCAGGCAATGCTGATTCCTCACCACCATGAAACATGATTGGGTAGCCGCTAGTATGAAGCATATCATTACACCACTCGAGAGATATTGGAGGTAGATATGCGAGCAAATCTGCGAATAGAATCAGCTGGAGTGAACTACTAAGTTCCAGCTTACAGCATCCCCTGCGAGCCTGCGAGTGCCGCTGCGAGTGACATGGGCAGCTACGAGTGCCGCTGCGAGTAACATGGGCAGCTACGAGTGCCTAGCTACGAGTGGCTCCGGCAGTTACGAGTGTGCACACCGCTACTTACCAAACTCTGCAATCTTGTCAACCCATTGCTGTAAAACCGGATCTTCAGTATCCAGTAAATGCCCGTAGAAGTCACCGCCGTGAAGCTCCGGATAGTCGTAGAGATTGTTGGGCTCTCCAGCTACATGCTTAGCAACTGTCTGTTCGTTGTGCTTACGGATTGTATGAGTATTCCAGCAGTGTACAAACTCTCCAGTTGTATACCTCATTACAGGGATGTAGATTGCGAGCCAGGCAATACGATCTGCTTTAAGAGCTGCGTTATAATGCCCTTCCTCTCGGAGTTGATTGAAATAGTCTCTCCAGCGGTTGAATACTGACTTTGCTGCCTCGCCCCACCAGTGCTCAATAGTCTGATTTCCTTTGCTTGTTGTATACCAGAAGGCATCGCTGAAAGTGATATGTTCGCTAGCAAGGTGCTCACGTAGGAGAAGATGTGCGTCCGCAAGCATTGGAGTTTCAACGCCCTGATCAGATCGTATGATATTAGGCATACGGCCGGCCTTGTAGATCGTGATGATGTACTGTGCAAAAACCGAGAACTTGGTCTTAGCTAGCGGCCCAACAAAGTACCAGATAATCTTCCTTGAAAAGACGTCGATACAGGCGTAGATCGAGCATCCATAATCAGCCAGCTTACAAAAAGCATCAATAGAGTATACATCATCAGCTCCTCGAGCTTGAGGCCTTACGCTACGAGGTTTACTGCGTTTACCAGGTCGACGGCTCTCAAAGCTGCTGGCACCTTGGCACGGGCAATACGGAAGATGCGGTCTCTACGAGTGATCAGCGAGTGCAGCCTACGAGTGCGAGTGCCTGAGTGAATGAATACAAAGGCGTACCTGCCAATGAAGTGCCATTTCTCACGAACAGTTTGGGCCAACTTGCGATATCCAAAGTCCTGTGCAGCACCATGCCCAAGCACATGGTCCAATGCCTCAATAGCGGCATCCACCTCTTCAGAAGATTCTGCTGGATACCTCTTATATAGGCCTATATCACGCCTCAACCGCTGATATTGTATGAGGGAGATATTGTAGCCATCTGCCTGTGGATACTGAACTTCCTCTCATCTTTGTACGAGTACAGCCAGAAACGCTCAATAATACGGGCTCTGAGGGCATTGTCTACCTGTAGAGGAGCCTGTCGAATACGAGCACCCCACTGCTTCAGCCTCCTCTTCAGAGTCTTGACAGATATATCAATATCGTAGTAGGTTCGTAGATTATCGCATATCGCAGTGTATTCGCGTCGGTCAAAGAAGATCCAGTGCTCAATCTGGGCTCGCACGGGCTCGAGGTCAACGGTATGAGGCGCCATATGCACTTGCGAGTGCAGGTACGAGTGTAGGCACGAGTGTAGGGCAATATAACGAGTGTAGATAAGAGTGTGGAAGCCGAGGCGAAAGTTGATATGACCCTTAGTCATGAACAGGGCTCTGCCCTCAGGCAGCCAGGCTGCGCTGACTTCACCGGCCACATACACACTGTGTCTTCGACAACGAACAGGGTCTTCTAAACAGATTTGCTTATGCAAGAAGCTGAGCAACTACTTAGCACCTCCGGAATTAATGAACACGTCTTCAGAATGGCCGACGACTGGCGCAAAGCAATGTCATTCTCCAACAGACTGAGCGAGACCACCAAAATGCAAGTGAGTGCCCAGTCTCTGTACCAAAGATATAGACAAAGACTAACACTGGTGTTGAAGAGTCTCCGCCTACAAAAACGCGCATCCATCATGTGAAGCAAGCGAGGCTTCCAAACATGCGAAACTCTTAGAGGAGAAAGCGAGGAAAGACGCACTATCTCTCGTATCAAACCCAGCGTGATGAATCCAATGCATGCTGACCAGCCCAGAGCGAGTACCATGAGCTCTGCGCGAAGACGGTGCAGTTTCTGCTAGCTTCTGTGAGCCAAGGCCCGGTCGAGGACCATCATCAAGATGAACATGTCTTCTCAAATCTTCCCAGCACAGGAGCGAAGATTGGACGATACATCAACGCCGAGCACTTCAACGATGGACTCTTCTCTGAGATCTTTCGTGCCGCCGACCCGGACTTCAAGACCGGAGACGACAAGCCCAAGATAGTGGCCCTCAAAGTAACAAACCCAGCCATGATGACACCGCCTCACGACTCAACACGAGAAGCCCGAATCCTCAATGCCGCCAAAGGAGACCACATAATCCCTCTAATCGAAACATTTCATCAACCAGGTGGCTCCCTTGTCTTGGTATTCCCCTATATGCCCTGCGATCTCAACTTGCTCCTCCACAAACAACGCCTGACACCCTCATCTCGCAAAACAATCCTCCGCGATCTCTTCTCCGGCCTTTCTCACATCCACAGCCTAGGGATCATCCACCGAGACATCAAACCCTCCAACATCCTTCTCGCGACCCCATCCGGACCAGCATACATCGCCGACTTCGGAATCGCCTGGTCTCCCTCCGACGGCGCCAGCGAGCCTGTAGATCAGAAGATCCTGGACGTTGGCACGACATGCTATCGTCCTCCTGAGCTCCTCTTCGGGCATATGGCATACACCACGAAACTGGATATGTGGGCTGCCGGTTGCGTTGCAGCTCAAGTCGTCTGCTTGAACGGCGAGACGCTCTTCGATGCTGGTGATCTGGGCAGTGAGCTTGCCTTGATCAGGAGCATGTTCCAAACGTTGGGAACGCCGGATTTGGAGGTTTGGCCCGAGGCGAAGGATTTGCCGGATTGGGGAAAGATGCGTTTCACGCAGTATCCTGGAACATTGTGGGAGGAGGTTTGGCCAGGAGCTGATGCGGAGGGGAGAGATCTGGTGCAGAAGTTGGTACAGTATGAGAGCTCGTGGCGCTTGAGTGCAGGAGAGGTACTGACGAAGTCCTAACGTCTCATCCAAAAGATTGTCTTGGCTAATGAATGCAAACAGGCCCTTCAACACCCCTACATCAGACAACGGCAATGAGCACCAACCTCCTTTCCGACTTCTCTCAAATCGCCTTATTCACCCCCTGCCACTCAGGATCCTCCAACTTCGCCTTCAATAACCCACCAGGCCAACAAGCAGCCGGCGCCTTCTCCGGCCTCTTCAATGCCTGCTCTACCACCGCATCTCCCAAAACCTTCTCAATCTCGCCCCTCGGAAACTTCCCTTCAACCTCGCTTACCCATTCCTGACTCACCATCTCCAGCGTCATAGATCGCTTGAAATCAACAGCCACACCCAGTCGGACGAGTCGCGCGAGTGGGGCGATTCGTTCGGCGATCTGAGGCGTATCATGCAATGCGATCGCAACCCAGACGTCGTGCTTCTCTGCTTCGGTAAACATTTCGTGCTCTCGCTCCTGGCTCGAGAGGAACTTGACAGCAGCATCGGCTCCCTCAATCTCGAACCTGGTCGGGCCTGTATCGTACTCATCCGTCGTGCCGATGTCGTGGAAGATGCATGCGACGAACATCAGAATGTTTTGGCGTGGATCGGTGTGGTATCGTGGGATTTCCTTTGAGACCAAGTGGTTGGCGTGAGCGTAGACGCGGATGCTGTGCGCGAGGATCAAGGGGTGGAGGTGTTGGTGGGCGTGGATGTAGGCGGCCTGAGAAACCGGATCTGGGGGCACCAGGGCGGGAATATCGATACTCTCGTGATTGTCTGGTGGAATGCTGGAAGAGCTTCCTTCGGGTGGATGGGATGAAGGTGGACACATCGAACTCGACTTAATGGAGATTGAGGGAAGAGAGTAGTAATTTAATGTGAAGCAGTTTTGCCTTGACGAAGATGTTTCCTCTTATGCTTCCTTGAAATACTGCCTGGTGGCACCCAGCCGCGATGCCTTCTATCTCGCTTTCGGTATTCGAAGGGCGTTATCCTCTTGTTGCAGTCGACTGCGACGTTCGGAGTACAAGAGAAGGGCGGCGGATGACTAAATACTTCGACGGCTGAGGTGGGCTTCCTTCCAAGCTTGGCATGTACAGCCGAGGCTCCGCGATCGATTCTATATGCCATTGAGATTCTGAGACTTCTGCGTCCTTGCCGGTGGCGGTGGCTATGATGGCAGTGCTTTCACTTGAAGAAGAATGTGGTCTACTTCGGAATGAGAGTAATTAAGTCTCGTCCATTGTCTCACCAACATCCGCCAAAGGTGTCGACGCATCCAGGCTGTCCACAGCTTTCAAACCTTCCTGCTCATTGGCAGAGGACTCCGTCAAGGACGTCTCCGCCATATCGACATCGTCTGGTCCTTGCGCGGGCTGAGCAAGAGGAGAGGAGACGCGGCTAGCAGATCGAGTCGCGTCGTCGACTTCCAGGAATTTGTTCGTCAGTCGCGCAGGAGTATCATCGCCAGTTTCACCGCTGTCCGGCAAAGGAGTCGCATAGCTAGCGTCCATCGGTCGCGGCGATCTTCCATCCTGAGCAGGAGTATTTCTCCCACTTGTCTCATCCTTGTTGCCATCCTCAACATCCTCCATATTCTCATCCTTCTCATCCTCCGCATCAGCCTCTGGCTCTGGCTCCTCCTTGATACCCTTGATCTGCCGAATCATAGCCTCGCCTTCGCGCACGACGTTGTCGAACTGAGTCTTCCTATGTCCCCAAGTGACTTCGTACTCCGCGCTTTCCTGCTGCAGATCCTCAATCTCTTTCTCCAGCTGCTCGATGTTGGACTTCGCTTCATCGCGACTCTTCAGCTTCCTGTCATCCAAGATCTTGGCAGCCATCTCATCGTAGCCTTTTCTTTGCTGAAGCACATCTTGCGCTTCCTGGAGATGCGAGCGCAGTTCTAAAGTGTTGTCGCGTACCGCCTGCGCGGTCTCCAGGATCTTCGCCTTCTCTGCTGCGTATCGCTCGCGTTCGCGTTGGTTGGACGATAGAATCAGCTGGATACGGATGATGCTGCTCTCAAGATTGGCGAAGTCGAGGAGGACGTCTTCGCGGAATTTCTCGACTCGAGTTGCGTCGCAGAGTGAAGTCTCATCGTCGCCCTCGGGAGGCGGGGACGGTAGGTACGATAGTGATGGCTTCAGGACTGAGTTGTTTCCTAGCAGCTGCTTGGTAACGCGTTGAAAAGGTCGCTCTTCGACAGAGAGCATGCGACTGGCGTGGAGAGCATCTTTTGATCATTAGTGAGGGTTGAACAATGCTCGCCCTAAGATTGGCCAACCTTCCTGCGACTGCACTGGCAACCAGCCCAGCGGCGTATCCTCTTCAGCCATGTTGCTGCTCTGTGTGAATGAATAGAGGGATTGTGTTGAACAAGAGCTCCAATTTTGACCGTTCCTGGTGAAGCTGCAGGGGTCTGCGTTAGGTTAGCGCCGGGCGCCACGTGCACCAGCCGCAATGACAGGCATGCATGAGGACAACTGCAGCGCATCCAGCCAACATCGCCCTTCTCTCTCACATCCTCTCACTCCACATGTCTCTGTTATTACACCGTCCTACGACACCCCAGATGCCACGGAACCATGCGACGACAACTGCGAACACTAACACAGCTCAGATCGCCATCGTCACCCATTAGCGCGCTCTGAGAGAACATAAAATTGGAACTTGGTAATGTGCCTTCGATTGAATGAGTGAAGGAGGATAGAAGCTATTGTCCCACAACTTCAACAATAGAGCGCAGAAGAGCTTGGACCTCCCACAGAAACTACTTCTTCCTGCTCATCGAGCCAATTCCGACATGCCCGCACCAACACTTGTCAAAATGGCTATCCGCGCCGCCATGAAGAATGTGGACCAGATCTGGGAGCTCGGCGACATGCCCGTCGAAATGGCCGAGCCTATCCTCAAGCAAGTCGCAGATCCCAACCAACTTCACAGCATTGAGGTCAATAGCCCTCAATTCATCGGCCAAACCGGCAAGTACTGGAAGGCCCTCATCCTCCGAGACTGCCACAGCCTTACCGCAGAGAAGATGCCCGAGCCAAGCAACCCTGCGAGCTGGCACAAGGTCTACCGCAGATGCAGAAACGACGAGAAGGCCATTGAAGCCGCCCAAGAAGAAGAGCTACGCAAGAGCCTGCTCGGCGAAAAGGTCAAGAAGGCAGAGAAATCGTCTGTCTTTGTCGGCAAGATCATGTCACATGCACGAGACGAGAAGGAGACGAACACGTACGTTGACGGCGTGCGTAACAAGAACAAGAACGATCTCGGCTTCGACAAGCGCCCTACCTCACTCAGGAACGCCAAAACCGGTGCCGACGCCATCGCAGCCATCCGCCGCCAGAACGCCCAAAGAGCACAGCAAAAGGCTATGATTCGCCCATTCCAGCCACAGCAATCATGCACACGTCAAATCAAGCAAGCACCCGCCAGCATGATTCGCGAAATCCAGAAGCGCGGCCCACAGGAGATTGCTCCTCGACCACTGCTACCTCACCAGAAGGAGATGCTCAAGGAGAAGGCAAAGCTCAGCGCCAATGTCAAGATTCAAGCACCCGGTCGCCTCTCCAACGCCAAGTTCGCCGCAGCTCACCAGGCACGCAACAACGCCGCTGTGCGCGAGGCCCGACAGATCAACGAAGTCAAACTCAGAGCACTCACCAAGTCAGACCTGAAACTAGCTCCTGTCAAGAAGTTTGAATTTGAAAAGCCACCGCAGTCGGTCTCACCGCCACCAGCAACTCAACAAGTGAGCAAGGCTAAGATCAAAGAATTCGATTACGCCTCGGCTGTTCGTGCGGCGAAGGATTCAGGTGGTGCTACTGAATCTCAATCAAGCAAGCCACGAGTGCCGGGCATTGTCATTACTCCGCCTGGGTCTCCTTCGTCGCATCCACTCTCTCCAGCAACGGAGAACGCGATCAGCCCACCACTCGCCAACAGCCCACCATCCGCCAAGCCCTTGGTCAAGAGGCGTCCGGCATCATCGGTTTTCATGCCGTCAAAGAAGATCAGGCGTTGAACTACCTCTACGACGTCTCGTGGATAGCTGCCAACGCGGCGGCAATGGCCTCTTTGGCCTTGGTGACATCCTCGGAGCTTTGATCTCCTGCATCTTTCTCCAGCTGCGCCTCCAACTTGGCCTTTGCTTCCTCGATCTTCTGCTTCAGATGCGGAAACATGGCATTGGTCTCGTCGAGGGCTTTACGCTGCACACATGTTGAGATTAGCGAAGGCGTTTTGTTTTGCGGGTATGCATGGAACGGATGCAAATGAGACTACCAGCTGTAGTTCAGATGATGCATGGAATGACTTGATAGATAGATGACATCCAAACGCAGTGCAAGCGACGACTTGTAAATTGAAAGCTTTACTACATACCTCCTGTCTCAATGTGTACTCTGCATTCTCATCGCCGCCGTTGCCTTGTTCTTCGAGCTTGGCGATCCGGGATTGCTGTGATTCGAGCTCGTGGTGGTAGGATGCTTCCTCTTTGACGAGACGATTCAGAACCGATGTGGCGATTGCCAATTGCGACGGTGCTGGCATCTTTGCTTCGTATGTTTCGTGATGTCGGCCGTTTCGGTCAAAGATGTCTGGTGGGACGAATTCGAGCTTCCCGTCCGCAGCTGCAGGCACTTCGGCTAGCAGCCAATCAGACCATCCAAACCCTAGCGCGACGCGTGCGCTGAGGGAGAGAGCGCGTCGCGTTTGGCAAGAGCGTTCGCGTTTTCGTACCCCTTCCACACTCACTTCTCCCTAACCTCTATACTCTCTATACTACACGACCGCTCAACACAGCATGTCGTCGCCAGAATCCCGGCGCAATACGCGCAACAGCGCAAACAACACGCCTCGCCGCTCCCAACGCAATTCTCAAGCCCCTCGCTCCTCCGAACCACCAGCGAGCGACCCACCCCTTCCAGACGCGGACGACGACCTCGCCAACTCGCAATTGCAGAGCGGAGCCAATGCAGCATCGAGCAGGAATGGAACTCCACGCGTAACGCAAAATAGTAACAGCCAGAGCCAAGCGCCTCCAACAAGCAGTCCGCTTTTTTTTAGGAGCTCGCCAGCTGGAAGACAGAGTCAGAGCCAGTCTCAGAATTTAGATGTGCCTGGTGGAAGAGGTGGCGTGAATGGTAGCAGTCCATTGAGACAGAGATCTGATGCAAATACGCCTGCGGGGCTGAGCAGTGATGGAGGACGGACACCCAGGGCGAATGGTGCCATTGGCGGTAATTCTAACGAACTAGTCGAAAATGGGTTCTTGTACTAAGATATTGAGCAGACTCTTCACCCCTCCACTACACAAGTTCCGATCCAGCTGGTCCTGGAGCGAACGGCAACCGCCAAAATGGAACCAGCTCAACAGGGTTGTTCGTTCGATCTGGTTTGGGCAGCCAGCCAAGCGCAAGAGAGAGGAGACATGATATCAACTCGGATCTGCTAGAGAACAGCGGCCGCAGACGACAGCTCTTCGTGGATGAGAATGGTGCACCAGTCCGTGGAGATGGTTCGGATGCCGCAACGTTCTCCAATTTGAATCCGAATACTTCTG
Source organism: Nothophaeocryptopus gaeumannii (assembly GCA_031771865.1). Taxonomy (NCBI): domain Eukaryota; kingdom Fungi; phylum Ascomycota; class Dothideomycetes; order Mycosphaerellales; family Mycosphaerellaceae; genus Nothophaeocryptopus; species Nothophaeocryptopus gaeumannii. The sequence goes on from JASISA010000002.1 coordinate 1,187,684, forward strand.
ATGCTGCTGCATTGGGTGGACGCGGAACCAGACTCATCTGGGGTACAAACATTTCCGTCACAGATTCGTGGTCTGCTTTCAAGGACTTCTTGTACAATTTTCAGAAGAAGTATCGCATGATTCAAGATGGCGAGATGCTGGAGGGAGAAACGCTCACTTCTGGCGATCCCGGCCTGGACAAGCAGGCTCTTCAGCAGTTGGAAGGAATGCTCGAGCTGGGAACCAAATGCTTCTACTTGGACTGCAGAGATCTCAAGGCCTATCCTGGAACGAGGAAGCTGTGGCATCAACTGCAAGCATACCCGAGCGAGCTGGTTCCGCTGGTTGACTCTGCGGTTAAGGATGCGCTTTTGGAGCTCGCGGAGAAGAAGATGGGCGAGAGGCGCTCGCAAGCATCTCAGAATGGCCAGTCGGAGCGTGAGAGACAGTCGAGCTCAATGCCTCCAATGCTCAGCTCCGATGTCGACAACAACATGGGCGGAGAGACTCCCAGACCAACTCAGCAGACGACCACCGATGAGCAGGACTTGTATGCCGAGGTTGAGAGCTCTTCTTACCGCGTTCGTCCATTTGGTCTTGACAGGAACATCAACCTGCGAGACCTCAACCCAAAGGACATGGACCAACTTGTCTCTGTCAAGGGCTTGGTCATCCGAACCACACCAATCATTCCAGACATGAAGGATGCCTTCTTCCGTTGCTCAGTCTGTCATCACACCGTCAAAGTCGATCTTGACCGTGGCAAGATCCAAGAGCCAACTCGCTGCCCGCGCGAAGTCTGTAGTGCCAGCAACAGTATGCAGATCGTCCACAACCGCTCTGGCTTTGCCGACAAGCAAGTCATCAAGCTGCAAGAGACTCCAGACTCCGTTCCAGACGGACAGACACCACATTCTGTCAGCTTATGTGCTTATGACGAGCTTGTTGACGTTTGCAAGGCCGGTGATCGAGTTGAGATTACTGGTATATTCAAGTGCAATCAAGTCCGCGTCAACCCTCGCCAACGGACTGTGAAGAATATCTTTAAGACATACGTCGACTGTTTGCACATTCAGAAGGTTGACAAACGCCGCATGGGTGTGGATGCGAGCACGATCGAGGAGCAGCTTGCTGAGCAGGCTGCTGGTAACATTGAGGAGACACGCAAAGTCAGCGAGGAAGAAGAGGCCAAGATCAGAGAGACTGCCGAGAGAACTGACGTCTATGACCTTCTCGCAAGATCACTTGCCCCATCAATCTACGAGATGGACGACGTCAAGAAGGGCATCTTGCTCCAGCTCTTCGGCGGAACAAACAAGAGCTTCGAGAAGGGAGGCTCACCAAAGTACAGAGGAGACATCAACGTCCTGCTCTGCGGCGACCCATCTACGTCCAAGTCGAAGATGCTCGAGTACATACACAAGATTGCCCCTCGTGGTGTGTACACCTCCGGCAAAGGCTCTTCTGCTGTCGGTCTTACAGCGTATGTCACGCGAGATCCAGAGACTCGCTCGCTTGTTCTCGAGTCTGGCGCTCTGGTCTTGTCTGATGGTGGTGTCTGCTGCATTGACGAGTTTGACAAGATGTCTGACTCTACTCGCTCCGTACTACACGAAGTCATGGAGCAGCAGACTGTTTCGATCGCAAAAGCTGGTATCATCACCACCTTGAACGCGCGAACGTCTATTCTCGCTTCTGCCAACCCGATCGGCAGCAAGTACAATCCCAACCTGCCCGTGCCGCAGAACATCGACCTGCCACCAACGCTGCTCTCAAGATTCGATCTGGTCTACCTAGTCCTCGACCGAATCGACGAGAGCACAGACCGCAAGCTCGCTCGCCACTTAGTCGGCATGTACCTGGAAGATAACCCAGACAATGCAGCTCGAGATGAAGTCTTGGTAGGCCTTCTTCCTCACTTACTTCCAACCAAGCCCAACTGACTGTAATTTTAGCCCGTCGAATTCCTCACCTCCTACATTTCCTACGCCCGCACCAACATCCACCCCAAACTCACCCAACCCGCCGCGGACGCCCTCATCCGCTCCTACGTCGCCATGCGCAAATTGGGAGAAGACATCCGCGCCGCGGAACGTCGCATCACAGCCACTACTCGTCAACTGGAATCTATGATCCGTCTCGCTGAAGCCCACGCCAAAATGCGTCTCTCTGAGACCGTGGATGAGAGTGATGTCGAAGAAGCTGTTCGACTTATCCAGTCCGCTTTGAAACAAGCCGCCACAGACGCGAGGACGGGGTTGATCGATATGGGCTTGTTGACAGAGGGTACATCGGCGAGTGAGAGGAAGAGGAAAGAGGATTTGAAGAATGGCGTTTTGGGGGTTTTGGATGAGATGTTGGCGAGAGGGACGTCGAGTGTGAGGTATGGAGATGTTGTGAGGACGTTGAGTGAGCAGAGTTCTGTGGCGGTGGAGGGGCAGGAGTTTGCGGAGGCTATCAGATCTTTGGAGGGGGAGGGCAAGGTGCAGGTTGTTGGGGAGGGGGTGAGGAGGAGTATTAGGAGGCTTACGGGGGTTGCGTAGATGGATAAGATGAGCGCATGATGTGCATTTGGACTATCTGGAGTTGGTCGCGTCTGGATGGTCAGTTGGTGCATGACTGGAAATGAGGATAACGTGAATGAGACCGCAGCGCTTTGCAAATGAGCTCTTTGGAATGGCAATGCTTCTTGCTCGTGATTCTTTCATGATCGGGGGTATTCACATGCCTTTCTTCAGTGATGGTATCTTCCGTCGTGTAAATGCATAAATCAGCCGCAGCCCTCATCCATTGCTCGATGAATCACGCCATTCGGCGAAACGCCATTCGATCAAGATGCTCCGCAAGATTCTCAAACGGCGCTCTAGCCGTCGTCGCTTCCAATTGCGGATTGTAAGGTTCCCTTCAAGCTCCCAGGCCCACTGCGTGATTCTTCTGAAGTACCGCAAGCCATGCATCAGGATGATCTGATTTGCCCTGGCTGCGTCCATGCCTGGTTCTGGTGGCTGTCGCTCGTGTTTCCGCAGCCATTGGTCGTAGAAGCGCTTCTAATTTCCTCCACGAAGAGCGAGCACCAAGTGTAGGGTGGCGCCACCTTCGAGGTTGTATTCCGCGGCTGTCTTGTCGTCGTTCCTGTGAAAGCATGTCGAGTCAGCATATCGTTCGGTATTGGTTGTGTTGTGTCCGTGAGCCCTTCCTCCCCTCCCAAGCCTAGTCTTCCAAATCTCCATCTCTTATAGTGATACGCCCTCCTCTTCGCAGGTGCTCACGTGTCGTATGGGTTCGACTTGCGCCACTAGAAACCACAGTAAGCTCGCAAGTGTCCTGTTGAAGGATGTCTTGCTCTCTTCAGAAGAGTGTCATGCTGTGGGTTCACGTCTCGCAGCTCGTGACCGCTCGTGTATCTCTCAGCCCTAATCTCCCTCCTATTGCCATTCTCCCTCCTGGATTCTGGTGTATAACATAAAAGTGTCAACTTACATCTGCTTCCCTCCAAAGATCAGACGCTGCTGCACGGGCGGAATGCCCTCCTTCTCTTCGACGCGCTCCTTTATCTTCTGCACCTTGTAGTCCGGCTCGATGTCGAGTTCGATTTCTTTGCCCGTGAGGGTACGGACTCTGGAAGAAGTAGAGTATTAGTATACGACTCGAGGAAGAGTTGGTGGATGAATGAGCGGGTTGCTAGATGAAGTAGCAGCTTACTTGATCTGCATCTTGAGGGTGTGCCGCTGATGTCGCTGAACCGAGAGGTGGTGAGGAGTCTCAAGATGTGAGAGGGTATTGAGGGGTAGTGGTAGAAGAATTGTTTATTGTTGTTTGGTAGGTTGCAGATGAAAGGTCTCCAGTGGGTAGGCTGCGGATGATGTTTGGCGGGGTGTAGTCATCAGGCATGAAATCAGGCACCCCTGCCGGGTCGCTCCTTCCTTTACTTTGATGGCCATTCATATTCGCGCATGTGATCAAGACGTGTGAATGTGAATATGAATGTAGGACTAGAAGGTGGTTTTTCAAAGAGCTTCAGATGACTGGACAGAGACGGCAACATGGGCCAACGCTGGTATCGAATGTCTGGGTATCATTCGCTTGCTCGCTACAACGCCATTCCAGCTCTTCTCTACCACAAACATCATCGCACAGCCTGTCTAGTGCGCTTGAAGCCCGTGACCTTTGGACGCGACGAAGTCCAGCTCGTTTTCCCAATTGTCTCTTGTGATCCCGTACGCGTGGGACGTTCAACCTCCCTTGCGCGGTCCAGTAGGAGCTCCCGCACCCTGCTTCATCTTCCCTCTCTCGCCCACAAGAATCTTCTTGACGTGGTTCAGAGCGTCCTGTTTATTCGCAGACGCCTTGCAATCTTCAACATTGTATGGTGGATTGATGATGACAGCATCGGAGACGATGATCTGGTTATCATGCCATCGAACGAGCTGGCCACTGTTGCTAAACGTCAGCACACTACTCTCCACATGAGTAACAAGTTTGGACTGTCTGGTATGCTTACATCTTCTTGAATCGAGTATAGATCTCCTGCCCTTCCGCGCTGGCACTGGGGTTGATATCCCTCTTCTCTTCCTTCAACCTTTCAACTCGCTTCTCTTCTCTCGCCTGCGCATGTCTGGTGTCTACAGGCGCGATGGGCGGTTGTGCGGTCGCGAAGCTACCGTCTCCGCTGCCGGAAGAGAGAATGCTAAAGGATTGGATCTTCGAAATGGGAACAATGTGGTAGTCTGCGGACTTTGTCTTGCTGTTCACAGCTGTGCTGGCGGTGCTGATCGCGACAACGTTCAGGGTGGGACAGACGGTGAAGATGGTGCCTTCGTAGGTCTGGTCCAAGGTGGTTGTGAGTTTGGCTCTGGAGGCGTATACTGTTAGATTCTCTCTCGCGCCCCAAAGCGTAGATCTCGCATCTTCTTTCGCGAGTAGCTTGTCTTGCCCAACTCACCTCGCACCAAGCGCCTTTCCCAGGTTCTCCAAGCCATCATTGGGGATCGGACTCCCGCTCGCCTTGGGCGTCACAACCTTTCCTGCAATATTATTGCGCTTAGAGGTATCCGCCATCTTGTAGTATCTTCTCCCTCTCTTTCACTCCAGAAATGCGCAGTCCTCCACGCGCTTTTGTAGGTAGACGCTGGTCCCGTGAAACGAGAGTCACAGCAGTCGTCACGCTGGTGATACGCTTCACGTAGCTGTCAGCGCGTAATGAGTGTGACTGAGACTCTTCAGCGGGACACAAAGGAATGACAGAAGTATTCAAATGGTCGAGACAGCCAAATATGCAGAAGATATGAAAGTTGCAGTCGAGGGTCGCTGGAGTGAGATATCTGGAAGCTTTGTGGAGCTGGTGGATTCACTTCCAAGTCGCGCAGCGCACGAGCCAAGAGTTCGCCAGGAACCTTAGCTTACAGGTGATTTTCGAGTACACATGTACACATCCATTCCTTCTCTTAACGTCAACACGATCTATATACATCTCATTGAAGGCCGTCGCTTCAATGGAGATCTTTGCTGGTTCCCAGGTGGAGCACGAGATCTTTCAATCATTACAAGAAGAGTCTTGAGACATATATCAGTTCTACTTCCAGCGCACAACGTTGCTCTTCGATGAGCGATCGCTAGATAGAGTGTTGATGCTTGGGACGAGTACGGATGTAACTTGAACGTCTTCTCCCACGCGAGTGCTTCCCAAGCAAAGGGTTTCTAATCCAAAGCTTGCAGCTTTCATCATGCATATCAAAGTTGCATATAAAAGCCTGTTCATCCGCTTGCCTACCAAAAGAGGCTGAGTTGCGACCTCACCTCTTGGACCGGTATATTCGCTTTCTTGCGTCATTGAACCAATCTTTGCTGGCGCGTTCTAATTGACCGTGTTCTTGTGTTGAGGTAGTTCAGGTGCCCTCGCAGAGATCTTGCAGGAAGTACAATTTGCAGCTCAAAGATCAGCCACACGATCCCATTCCCTATTCACACTTTGGCGGATCATCACCCATCTTTTCCCTCTTCAGCATCTTCCTCAACGCCTTCAACTCGACCGAGCAAGCTCTCCCTTGGCCATCCACCTCAAACACAAGTTGGCCTAACGGAACACTCCCATACGTGAAATCATCTATATCCTGCCACGTCGTACAAGGCCAATACCACGTCCCATCCGGCACTGGACTAGCAGGCGATTGGTACACGCCCGTAAAGCCAATTTTATTCTGCGCTATGTAGTATAAGTTGTTGGGTACAAGTCGAAAATCGATGTTTTCGCCGAAGATGGCGAAGACGGTGTCCAGAAGATCGACACCGTTGATGATATATTCTGTAACTTTCAGAGCGGGCCGGTCATCTGTGAGGATAGTTACAGACGTGTTCCCATCTGCTGTGTAGCGACCTCCGAAGTTAAGCTTTGCTTGCTGTTTGGCGATTTCGTCCAGAGCTGGGAGGAGAGTATTGCCGATGATGTTTGGTAGGTCAGCTCTGACTTTACCCGTGGCTTGGGCAGAGGCTGTTAATATTGTGAAGCCGATGTTGTAATCTGGGACGACCGCGAAGAAGCTCGTATAGAATCCCCAATACCCCGTCTTCGTGTACAGCTCGACCGTGTGGCCTCCAACCTTTAGCCGAAAGATCTCCCATCCGCGGCCAACAGCCTGCTCAGTACTCTCCACTAAGCTTGTCATCGCAAACCATTTGCGTGTGATTGGCGGCACGATCAGGACGCTGTTGAGAATAGAGCGTCCGATGCGTGCCAGGTCGTTGATTGTTGAAAAGCCTCCTTCTGCAGAGTCCAGAGGGCCAAGTGTGTTGTTCCACCCAGATGCCTGTTGATTGCCTCCAGGTATGATTGATCGATCTGTGATATTCTTCGGGTTGCCGTGCGTAGTGCCCGTAAGTCCAAGCGGCTTAACGATCAGCCTGTCGAATATCTGCTCCAGAGGCTCTCCGGCTATGTTGGAAAGTGCTATTCCTAGGAGGGCAAAGTTGGCGTTACTATAAAGCGGCGTGTATGAGGAACGAAAGCTCGCTGCTAACTCCTGAATTCCGCGAATATACGCATCCTGTGCGCAGGTCTGATAGCTGATGTTGGGAGTGATGTACCCGCAGACTGGGTCTTCCACTGGCGGTACCTCATCTGGCAAGCCCTGAGCGCTTACGGGAAGGAGAGTGGTCACATAGTTCTGCATCGCCACATCGTTAAGCCCATCTAGAGCAAGTCAGTAAGCTTGAAACCATGCTGAAAGCGTAAGAGACATACAATCTCTTGCGACTCCGGCCAAGTACATTGCAAGGTCGCTGATAGATATCTCGCTCCATTCTGGAATAGCATAATCCACTGCTAGTTGGTTCACCTCCTGTAGCTGTCGGATATGGTCCGAGATGGGGTCGTCCCATTTGGTGTCGCCGTGAGTGATGAGCCACAAATAGACAGTGAGGACCTTCGATATGCTCGCAATTCTGTAGATTGAGTCTGCATTGACCTCACTGGCACCAAGCATGCTGTTCGTCAAATTTGCATCTGCATGGTGATATTCCCAGATCAGACCCTCTTCGTCCGAGCTGAATATGCCTAGAGAGAAAGTTGTCACATTGAAGGGCGTTTGCGTCAATTTGGCTTTGATGTAGTCCTCTATCACTTTGGTGGCATTTTGGAAGAGAGGTTCCTTGGACAGACCAGTAGGAGCCGGAAATTGCTGGCCTTTGATTGGGCAAACCTGGAGGTCTCCTTTCGTATCTCGAGCAGTCGTCCAGGCTGCCGATAAGAGAGCTACCAGAGATGGCAATTGCAGCCTCATAGCTTCGAGACTCTGTCAAAGCGTATCGACTGAGGTATCATGTTGCGTGTCATCGCCAAAGACGCAGTCGCAAGGGGGGCGATGCATCGCGATCACAAGCCACAGCATGACGGGAATTGGCAAAGCACCACACTCAAGGGAACCCTGGTCACTGTAGTTGTACGCTTCGCTTATCGTATCAGATCATCTACATTTCGAGCACAAGGTATGAAGGTTCCTCATCGGCGTTTGTGTCGAAATTCAAGAGGCGTATTCACCCGGCGTAGTGGCAGCGTGATGCATGCACTTCTATGTTGCCGGTGTTCGTGAGACCCCGAATCCGGCCAGCATCCTCGCATCGATGACCACTTGTGGCAGCTCGAGGTGCACAGTACATGCTCGATTATGATACCGTGCGGCGTAGATAAGGGATTGAAGCAGAGAGGGCACGACCTCGCACCAGCAGTGAGCAAAGAAGAATCATATGGCCAGCGGCAGTCTCTGCAGGGTCGATGTCAATGGATGACTGAGGTGGGTTACCCGCGGGTCGTTATCAATGTGGACGAATCGAGATCACGCAGCCATGTCTTCGCTCGACGGCACCTGCGTTTTTATATTGCTCTGTAGATAAGATAAAGGGGAACGAGATGAAGTGAAGCTTGGCCGTGATGTAGCTTCAGATTGCGATGTCGTGCGATGCTCAGCCTCTCTGTTCATCCGTTGAAACTCCTTCGACCTCATATCAACACCAAGCTTAGATCTCTTCGGACTCACAGTGAGAATCATGAGAAGTCCTGAGAGAAGGCCAGGACGGGTAGTCACATCCAGAGGTGTACAGAAACCTCCGGTTACACTTCCCTCCTGAATTCTATTGATCCTCGACATTGCGTAACCTCCGTCCACATGGCTCCGAGAACGTTTCTAGAAGCCGACATACCTGCATGAGAGCAGGCAGTACGGTATCTGTTCAGAACATCCGGTCGGCAGGAATTGAAAGTCGAGCGCTCTAGACATCACAAAAGAGGAGAAAGAAGTGGCATGAGCTGATCGATCTACTAAGCCTTGTCACAGGCCTGATATATTATGAAGATCGGGTTCTAGAGATACTGTCCGACCCCTTTCCCCGGATTTGATCGGACCGAGCTCTCCTAATCGAGAACACGAAGAGAGTACGAAAGAGATTTGTAGCTTCGTACGCGAAATCATGAACAAGAAGGGACTGGATGGGGTATCATTCGCCTTTGCATTCGTTCCAACCAAACCACCTCTAGAGAAACGCCAACGCCATCCTGCTCTTAGTGCATATCATGCAGCTGCTGTTGCTGCTGCTGATTTCGCTTACTCCAGACCATCGAGCTTGCAAGGTCTCGTTTGACATCCATCTTGGCACGCATTAGGGAGGAATGGGTGGGTACCTACAGAGAGTTTGAGTTGGAGGTGGCTCTCAAAAAAGCAAATACTCAAGATAGCGGACATGGCAGGTAATGAGATGGGTGTTAACAACTCACTCCTCCGACTCCACCTCGGAATTGCATCTCCAAATCATTCATGAAGCCGAAGTTGGGATCGGTCGCTTGGCCCAAGTTTGACCATTCGGCGTAGGTTTGCGGTATGGGTCCGTAGGCGTAGTCTTGCCATTCGTCGGGTTGGTCTTTGGCGTCGCGATCTTCGTCTGGTACGCCGGAGAGTTGGATGTCGTGAACCGATTCGGGGCAAGTTAGGATTGATGGGTCAAGGCCGCCCATTTCCCATGCTCTGCTGATCATTAGTGGACTCGTTCAGCTTGAGTCATTGCGATTGTTCAAACTTACCTATCACGCGCCCTGCGTAGGAATCGCCATGCTTGCGTCCCTCCAGAATGCAGCGGTCTTGGATCAGGATTGCCGTCTTCGTGAGATACGATTCCGCAATCATCTGAGCCAATGCATTTGTAGATAGCCAGGTCCACCAGCTTCCTTGTTTCAGCAGCTTCGGGATCATCAGGATGGTCTTCCAGGTCCGAAATCAGAGCCATGATGCTGTGCAACGGTTGATGTTGACCAGGCCAGCACCAATGCCATGGCTGGAAGTCTCTCCGTTCTGCTAGTCGGAGGAACCGGTGAACGTATTCTCTGCAGTAGACGATGACACTGTAGATGTTAGTCAGCAGGTCTGCTACTCGAACATGGTAGTGTGCTTACCTCGGTTCCTTCTTCCTCAGCGCTGGCAGCAGATTATGTCTCCTCATGGGGCCATACATTACAGAAAATGGCTTCGCAGCCCACAGAGCGAACAGCATCTTCGCGAACTGAGCAAGCGCCGCATTCGACTCCGTATGCCGCAACGCATCAACATCAGTCCCATCGCACGTCTCAGGTGGCGTTGTCATCTTCTCAATCGATTCAATTTGCTTCTTTCGCGATTCCATGTCTTCCTTGACGGTGCTTGTGATCTCTAGTACCCGATTGAGATCGGCTTCAGAGAGCAAGCTGCTATGTAGCAAGTGCAAGATCTCGTTGCCTCGTTTGTAGAAAGCGAAGCGCCCTCCGATGAAGATTCCGAGTATCGACTTATTCGCGTTGCCGTGCACCTCGAAGTCTTCTCTTATCGCAGCGGCGCTCAGCTCGCTCACAGGCAAGACATTGTATAGTCGGCAGTCCAGGATTGGTGGAAGACCTGATGCGAAGGCAACTTGAGCGTCGATAGACACTATCGACCACCAGATTTGCCTGCGTATGTGAACATCCACCGGAGAGAAGTGTCCAAATGTCGTTGGCTCTTTATGCAGACCCAGCATTTGGGCAACGCGTGTTGCAACACCAATGAATGAGCAGCAAGTCAGCGGCTGTTCTTCTCGTAGCCATGTTGAGTCCACAATAATGAATGCCGAGAGCGACTGCAAAGACGGCGATTGCGGAAACTCGGACAGTCGAATAGCGCGCACAGCTCGTCTGTAAAGCCTTGATGTGAGAGTCTCACGACTGACGTTTCCAAATACCGTGGAAAGTCGATAGCGTGGACAAACCACCGACCCCGCGAACAGCACAGCTGTGAGTAACGAGAGGAAGTGCACGCTCAGTACATAGTTCGCATCTCGCGTCTCATGCCAATGTTGAAACTTTCTCACTTGCACCAGAAACGTCGGTCCATGGAAAAGTGAGCGCTTCGCGTGATAGCCGCCCATGTACGACCATATCAGCACCTCGCTCTGCTCCTTGCTTGGCATTCCAGCCAGGATCTCATCAATCGAAGGCGCTTGCGATGTCAGCAGTGTGTTGTCTTGCGGCGTCCATGCGGGTATATTCGGAAAAAGGTCTCCGTAGAGTTCCCGCTCAGGCCACTCGTTTGGAGTCGCATCATTCGAGGAGCTGTTAGAGTCGAACCTCGTCGCTGTCAGCGGGGGCGATGATTGGAATGTCTGCCCGATAGGGCCACGAAGCTGTTCTGGACCGCGAGAGTATCCTCGCTGATCTCGAAGTAGGTCGTTTATGGCAGCAACCTGGCGACTGGTCAGCTTCGCACGCTGCGAGATGCGCGTCACTGCACCGGTGATCCTTCGCAGTCCTTTACCTACCTCTTGACTTATCAGCGCGAAGTGCGCGCTCGAGATATAATGACCTTTCGTATGTGGACCGACATAGAGATGGCCTGTATCTCTGCTAGGAGTGGTGGCATCTCTGGTCTCTGACTTGGGAGTAGGTATGCTGGCCGCAGCGGTCTCTGCAGGATTCGCGGTCGGTGCAGCTACGTGATGTTAGCTTGATCCGTATAACGAGACACTACTACTTACTGATTCCAGGCGCGAGCTGAGGTGTACTGGTCGGAGTAATGGTCGCCTGCTGGGTGAGTTCGTACAGCCGGCTCGCTCTTGAAGCTAGCGACGGCGTCTCATCTGCCGTTTGGTCAGCGAAGTCAAGTCGACGACACGCTCCTTCATACCTATCATCGTCAGAGACGCAGGTGGCGATGGTTTGACCGCATATGTGCAGTCAATGCCGGCTCGGGCACATCTTCCGCATATTGGTCGGGTCTGTGTTCGCCATCCCAGGGTCAGTGATCGCGCACTACCATATGAATCTGTGATCCTGAGAAGTATTACCTTGTCGCACCCTACCTTCCTTCGACCGCATGGCACACAGGATCTTGGCGCGCGTGGGCGAGATGTTTTGCTGATCTTGTTCTCGTGCGACGACATATCATGGTGATGATAGGGGCTACTTTTGGTGATGTTAGGTGGAGAGAACATGAACAATCTTCGCTCGTTCTAGAAAATGCCTGAGCAGATCCGGGCCGAGAGACTGTCTTTATCTGCCACACGCACTAAAAGGCTACAGTCTTGCAATTCTAAGCGGAGGCATGTGAACTTTCTGGGGTAATCGTCAAGGGCGCCCATGCGACTCGGGACTCCGAGAGTCAGGTGGCATGACGATGTCTCCGCGTTGCTCGATTGACTCCAAGCCCAACACCATACTTGAATCATGGTGACTTGGTACAGAGTTCCCATAAAACCCTACATCCGATTCACATCCCCATGGCCACATTTGTTGTGCACCACCACCTCCACTATCAATACCTGCGAACGAATGAGGAGAGGATTCGAGCGGAGTCGGCTGATGTGAAGAGCCGCTCCCTAGAGGAGTACTACCGGTACCAGGACTGAGAGACTCCGGATGTCGGCGCCAAGGCTCTGGCATTATCACTACGCCATCGCTAAGGCTTCTGGATGGCATCAAATCAGGTCTTGTCGTGGGACCCGAGTGCGGCGGTTGCGCATGCGGTGAGAGCATATGCGAATGCATCGGCTGCGTGAGATCAAATCCTCGATACGACACCGCCTGGTACCCTGGAGGTATCGAAGGCGGTGCGCGATGGTGGTGCTGTGCGGGCATGTGCGTATTTTGCGGCGAGCCGAATTGATGTACAAAGCTCGCCGGTTGAACGGGTGATCTGGATGTCTGGTCCATCGGCCTGTGAGCCTGCATCTGCTGCCTTCGAATGCTGTGTCCCCCCGAGAGCCCTTCCATCTGGATGTCAAGGCCAGTTCTGTGGTTGGAATTGTTGTAGCTTGCATGTGCCGCTCGAATCGACCTCTCATGCAGCCTGATCCCTTTTAACGCCTGGAGAAGATCCTGCGCTTGCGGGTTTTCAGGCAAAGCTGGCACTGTCTGGATGTTCGATTGTTTTAATAAACGATACATCATCATTAAACCGGAAGATAGTTGCTCTTGCTGTTCTTCCAGGTACTCGACGTATTCTCTCGGATATGGAACAGTGTAGTGCCAATCACTGGTTGCGGTAAGGTCAATTTTCATCATCATTCAGTCAAGACAGCGACACGTTCTCACCTGAAGTAGCAGGCACTGTGGCTGTCTTTGCATCGTTGACACGGATTGCCCCCATCGCAAGTCCTCTTTTTGGCTCTACATCGAACACATGCCTTCTCCGCCCGCCCTTTCAGCGTTTTCCGCACCTTCTCATTCTGGCCTCCTTGTTCTGTGGGATCTCGTTTCATCATTTGCTTGGTGGTAAGTCGACGCAATCAAATCGTGCTGATGAATGTTGTACGCACCGCGCCACGAGCAAAATTAGAGAGGCAATCAGGGAATGACTAATACTCCCCGTTGTCGTGGAGCGCGCCATTTTGCTCGGGCGGTCGCATGATTCGCTTTTGAAGGGGTGACACTTGCAGTCTGCTAGGCGGCATCAGGCGCACTCCAAGAGCGTAACTTGCGAGTATTTGAGGTGTTGTAGCGGCCCCGAGGTGTTGTCGGGCCCGCGAGAGGTCTGCGACCACTTGACTGCTTCCGATCTATGAAGATGTCGGATTGGTATAGAGATCAAGGTTTTGCCTCGGTGGTCCTTGCAGTCCAGGCCCTGTTCGGCCGCGCGACTTTGGATCTTAGTTCTCTTGTACATCGCCCTCTTAAGGTTACAGAACCGTTGCCCTGCATGAGATCCAGTGTCGCACGCAAGATGCACGTATAGCTGACCGGACACGGATATCCTCCAGATCATTTTTACTCGAACGACCTGGCTGGTCTCATTGGTCGGGGAAGTGTTACCTCTCGACCGGACAACAAGCTCATCGCTTCGACTTGTCTACTTTAAACGATAAGGCTACTCACCAACATCCGACTTGAAACCAGAAGCCTGAAGGTTTGTTGCTGACCACTTTGCGGGAGCTGTCATCGCGTCCCATTTTGAGGGTGTCGGCCGCTGCTGTAATGTGGTTGAATGCGATATCACAGCCTGCTCCAACGTCCGAGAATCAAGCACCGCGTTGTGCCTTCTCAACGTCTGCTCGGCTCCGTTTGATGCAAAAGTGATAGCCTCTCGGCAAGTGCCATTCCAGAACAACGCTAGAATATCACATCCTGGACGGCAGATCATCGTGTACAGGGAACGGAACTGCGTGCTGACTTCCAGACGAGAATTGCCCGCGAAGGGTCCTCAGCCTCGATGCATGACGAGAGATATAAAGAAGCAGCCTGCTCCCGCGATCGGCTCGACAGAGTATTCTTATAATCTCAACTCAAGCACGGCGGATGGCCATTCGTTAGTCGGGCCGTTTTTCTCGACAACGTCGCCAAGGTGCTTGTAGCCAAGGCGCTCGTAGTATCTGTTACGCCTATCAGCAACACTCTACACTGGGCAATGTTGCAAAACAAGGACTGACTTTGGGAGCTTGCGGTCATTGCCCCTCCAGCAGTCCAGACAGAGTCGCCGAATATTCAGTTCTTTTGCGACCTCTTTGGCATGATCCAACAGCGCTACACCCGCGCCCTTGCTCATTCCAGTCCTGCGGTCAGTCACCAAATACCTCACATAAATGAACGGATCTTCATTGTCCTGCTCCGGTAGCACAGGACGCGTGTAGCCCTCCGAATGTGACTCCAGAAACATGCCCGCAACTGGCACCTTGTCGTCCGTCTCAGCGATCCACGCTTGGAACCATTCTTTTCCCCATGGTTTCTGCTCTTCACTCCTCTTTATATGTTGAACGTATCCTGCTTGAGTTCTCTCGTCGTCGCCGTGAGACTCCAATCCCCATTGTCCTTCGCTCCCAATACTCGCGAGGTATTCGAGCTGGCTGTCGCAGAATTCGAGGATGCGTTTGCCATCTTCAGCGGCGGAAGATGCTGGGCGGATGTTGAAAGTAGGAGACATTGTGCAGTACTTGTCGTTCAATAAGCATGTGTAGGTGCTGAGATTGCACTATGTATACGCATTCGCGGATGAATCGTGGTGATTGTTGGTGGAGAAGATGCGTGAAGTGCAGATGCTTCGTTTGGCGGGCTGGTTCCTGCATCCGCTCCAGTGACCCACAATCCTTCGGCTTCAACTTCATGCGGTATGCCGGAGACGACAACATCGCGACAGCATATCAGCTTGAAAGAACAAAACCCGCGCTGCAACGTCATTGTTCTTCATCGACTATGATCTATCCCCTCTACATTTCATACCCTGTCCCGGCCAAGGCCCCCATTTTCTGCGACTAAAACATCTCCATGATCAAGAAACATCCGCGGATGAGCTTGGCCTCCATCCGACTGTCTTTGGCCAGTTGTATGTGACAGGACGCGCCTGCTCAGCATCGAACGTGTCAGGTATGGTCGGTCTATTGGATGCCACATAGCTTGGACCAGCCACGGTCTTGAAGGACTCGCTCAAAGGCACCAGCGTCGCCTGCGGTACTGGTGCAGTGATGGAGATCGCGGACGCCAAAGCAGGAGCTTTACGAGCTCGTCTCGCCGGTGCTGCGCGTCTGACCTTGTATGGCAGAGTGAATCCGTCTGCTTTGTCTGCCTCGGTCATCTTGACTGGCGGGATCCAAACGCCATGCACATCCAGCATGTGACCCGCCCAATCCGGATCGAGCTCCTGGAGCTGCGTCGGAATCTGGAGGATTGGGTCGTACTCATCGGTCATGATATACCTGCGACTGTCAGGATCAGCTGTACAGCGCGGCTGAGCAGACCATGCCGAAGATGGATATGGCCAATCGAGATTCTTCATATCAAAGGCCTTGACGGTCATCTCAGGAGGAAGCGCGCCTGGTGTTGGGAGTACTGGTGTGGGATTGGCTTGCACCCACGCGTTGTCGGACATCCAGATACTGGACAGGTGCTTTGGATCAACCGGTATGATTGCCTCACGGTAGAGGTGCCCAATTCGCTGCGTGCAGGCGTTTACTGCGTAGGCATTGCAAAAAGACATCGCGATTGTGGGCGACGTGATCGTGACATTGCCCAACACAGCAGTCCGAGGCTTCGGTGCCTCTGTGACCAAGTTGGAAGCAAGTGCAGATGTCGTCGAAGGCCAATAAATCAGCTGGATCGTTCCCCCATAGACGTTGCACATGTCACAGCTTCCCTCCTCAGCCGAACATGTCGGTTTGACCGATCTCTGGGTGATTACAGTACTTTTGACGCTCGTGCTCTCCACTCGAGTGGAAGTCGCGGTCTTGTTGAAGGCATACGTGCCGATCTGGCCGTTCACAGTCGTTATCGTGGTGCCATAGTCACAGTAGGTGGAAGCTTTGACGAGCGTGAGCGTCCGCAGAGGTCACCCTGACTGGTGCCGTAGTCCTTGGCTTCGACAGATTGTTGTTACTGTTCGCAGGATCAGACAGCCGCGTTATGCACGTCCAATCTGAGCATTGGCTGGCTGAAGTAGTTGTCGTCGAGGAGGTTGAGCAGACCGGAGCTGTGGTGGCTGCTCCAAAGCGGCCGGCCCACCAGGCGGCGGTTTAGACATCGTCCAAACAAGCCTCCCAGCCAATGTATCCAGAGGTCGTTGCGGTGGCGAGAGGCACAGCGCCCAGCAAGGCTAGAGTCTGAAGTTGTGAGTACATTGAGAGCTGTATGAGGGAGTTGGAACGCTCTGTGTTGTATGAAGCCCGCCTTCTTCGGCTCTCTTTCCGGTACTTATATCACTCAATCTCGTTGTCGTCGCCATTGCTAGACTGGGCGACTGAGCTGAAGCCAGCACAGCCATATCTCGAGATAGTCTGGGAAACGCAAGTCGCCTGGTTGCCATTGGTAGAGTGTTGCTGGTAGGGAGGTGTTTCAGGCTGTAGTGAAGGCGGCGTGAAGTCCTCTCCTGTTGTATAGCTTTGCGACAGCAGCGCTGGCGCAGTCTGGTGCGACCACGCATTCGAACGCATTCTCAAATGTCATGGCGACACTGCAAAGCAACTGAATATGGCAGTGCGTGTAGACAAGCAGAAGAGGGTTGCGCATCCAGTAGACTGGTTCGTCGCATGAAGTGAAGTATTCTTGGAGTCTTGGAAGCGGCCTCAAGATAGTGGAAGGCGCGATGCGCGAATGCAGCTACATACCATCCGTCAGTAATACCAGTACTCGACAAGACCATCATTTGCTGCGCACTCAAGAGATTGAGTAGCGCGTCAAGATGGAGAAGTGTGCGCGAGACAGTGTGCAGAAAGTCCGCGCCTGCCTCGACGGGAGAATCAGCGATGGCAGCGACGGCGAGGCGTGGCGAGGCGACAGTCACAACACCACCTGCAAGTGGATATATCACCTTCTCCAGGCACCGGCATCAAGCCAGAACATCTGATGAAAGAGAAAACATGGGTGGCCATCAAAAATTGCGAAGTCGCGGCCCCCAAAGGAGACGCGCAGCAGCCGCTCTCCACGCTGTGCAATGTAGGAGCTTCTGCTGGGTGAAGGCTTTCGTGCGGGCCCACACCCCCTCAAGGTAAGTATGATGAAGAGAGGAGGAAAGAAAGTGGAATGGATTTGGAGACATCCAGAGAATATAGTCCGCTGAGCAGCGGCTCTAATTGCAGGCCTAGCGTGCGTGGATGTTTGAACACAGGACTGATTTTGCAGGAGATGATGACCGAAGTCTGTGCGGAAGGTGAAGTGAAGTGGCTGGAAGGCGTGGCTGAACGAGGTGAAGTTGAGGTTTGAGGTGGCCCGTGCGCCGCGAGGGGCATGTGAAAGCACGCGAGAGCTGCAGGTGAGGGATCTTGCTCTGATACAGGAGATGCAGCCCAGATAACAGAGAAACCTCTCTATCCAGCAGATCGAAGGATGTCAGTGGGATACTGAATGTGTTGCGAGACCGAGAAGTGAAACATCTGTATCTTGACACCGCCAAGCCTCGATTCATGGTGGGGGAGCGTGGAGTCATCCCGAACTCAATGACTGGAACATGGACTGACCTCCAAAAATTTACCAAACACACGTCGCCCGCCTGCAGATAGGCATTGAAAGATCAAACCCTGACCCACAACATTCCGTTCAACATGGCGGACGCCGACAAGAAGACGATCCACATCGATGAGGATATCGGTCAAGACATCGCCGAAATCGACGGCTCTGAAGCCAAGCCATTCAAGAGCTTGCAATTCGCGTACCTGCAGCACGCCGACTCTGCTAAGTACCTTGTAAAGAAAAAAGAAGGCGATGAGGCACCCGAGTACAAGCCCGCAGCGAAGGCGGCACTGAAGAAAGCTGTCAACTATGCAGACGCGCAGAAGAAGAAGGCCATCAAGGAGAAAGAGCTCGCGGTAAGAGAAGCCAAGGAGGAGGAAGAGCGACAGAGGCGGTTTGAAGAGGCGAAGAAGATTGTGATCAAGGAGGACACCAGCCTGCCTAAGGCTGTCAAGATCAACCTCGGCGAGACTCGACCAGAGATTGTGAAATTGGGTAGTGGAACGCGGCCGAAGGAGGTTGACTACAGCAGCGGTGACAGAGGCTCACGAGTGCGTGTGATGGGTCGCGTGCACCGATTCAGAGCTCAGAAAGATGTTCTATTCGTGACTCTCCGCGACGGCTTTGGGTACATGCAATGCGTGCTCACCGGTGACCTGGCGAGAACCTACGATGCCCTCACCCTGGCCCGAGAGACCAGCATGCTGATCACGGGTGAGATGTGGGAGGTGCCTCCAGGTGCACACGCCCCAGACAACCGCGAGCTGCACGCCGACTACTTCGAGATCATTGGCAAGGCACCTGGTGGCGACGATGCGATCACCAACAAGGTGCAGGCGAAGGGTGATGCTCAAACACTTCTCGACCAGCGTCATCTGGTCCTCCGTGGCGAGACTGCGGCTTCAGTCATGTTCGTCCGCGATGCCGTAGAGCACGCATTCAACGTCAAGTACCACGAGCTGGGCTACGTTAAGGTATCACCACCCGCTCTCGTCCAGACCCAAGTCGAAGGAGGCAGCACGCTCTTCGCCTTCGACTACTACTCCGAAAAGGCGTACCTCACGCAATCCTCCCAACTCTACCTCGAAACCGCCATCCCCTTCGCTGGCAACGTCTACTGCATCGAAAAGTCCTTCCGCGCAGAGAAATCTCTCACCCGCCGCCACTTATCCGAATACACACACATCGAAGCCGAACTCGACTTCATCACCTTCGACGACCTGCTCGACCACCTCGAAGACATGATGTGCGGCGTCCTCGAAATCGTGATGGGCAACCCTCGCATCGTAAAGATGATCCAAGAACTCCACCCAGAATTCACCATGCCCGAACGCCCTTTCAAGCGCATGAAGTACGCCGATGCGATCGAGTGGCTCCGCGAACACGACATCCCGAACGAAGAAGGCCACCCTCATCAATTCGGAGACGACATCGCCGAAGCTGCCGAACGCCGCATGACGGATATCATCAACCGACCCATCTTCCTCACACACTTTCCAGTCGAAATCAAAGCCTTCTACATGCAAAAGGACAAGTCCGATCCCCGCGTCACCGAATCCGTCGATTGTCTCATGCCCGGTGTGGGAGAGATTGTGGGTGGTAGTATGCGTATGGATAACTACGATGAGTTGATGGCGGCGTACAAGAGGGAGGGTATGTCTCCTGATCCATACTACTGGTACACCGATCAGAGACGCTATGGTACAAGTCCGCATGGTGGGTATGGACTGGGATTGGAGAGATTCTTGGCTTGGCTGTGCAAGCAACATACTGTCAGAGATACGTGCTTGTATCCGCGGTACATGGGACGTTGCAAGCCGTAAACGAACTATTGTTCTGGCGAGCATCAGACAGTCTTCACGGACCGAGTGGCGAAGCACTTGCTATGAGAGACGGAAGCAGAGGGCCATGGCTACGTTCGATTCGAGTTTGAGTTCAAGCAGCGCACGATTCGTGATATCCAGCTGCAGAACGCCCTGTGGTATGATACAACGCGAATAAAGAGGAAGAAAACTTGCTATAGACATCAAAACACCGCATCACGCCGCACGCAATGCATTGCTTCTTACTTTCTTCTTCTTCAGGGCCCAGCTGTCGTCAGCCTATCCGTGTGGTCTCGCATGAGTTCCCGCGCACTCTTATTACAAGTGTGTTTGGGTCTAGTAATGCACAGCCTTCCCATGTGTAGCCATAGCAGCCTCCTTGAACGCCTCCGCAAGCGTAGGATGCGCGTGACACGTCCTCGCGACATCCTCTGTGCTGGCTCCGTATTCCAATGCCAATGTTCCCTCAGCAATCATCTCACCAGCATTCGGCCCCACAATGTGAATACCCAAGATCCGGTCAGTCTCGGCATCGGCCAAAAACTTGACCATACCATCCGTATCCAAGTTCGTCTTTGCTCTTGAATTGGCGGAGAAGGGGAATGATCCGACCTTGTACTTTACACCCGCCTCTTTCAATTCCGCCTCGTTCTGGCCGACCCAGGCGACTTCGGGGTGGGTGTACATGACGGAGGGGATGGCGTTGTAGTTGACGTGGCCGTAGTTCTTGGTGATGAATTCGATAGCTGCGACGGCTTCCTCTTCGGCCTTGTGCGCGAGCATAGGTCCGAATGTGCAGTCGCCAATCACGCGGATGTGTGGAATCTTGGTGCGGTACTCGCTGTCAATCACGAGACGGCCGCGGTTGTCGGTTTCGAGGCCGATGCCTTCGAGGTTGAGGCCGGAGGTGTAGGGGCGGCGGCCGATGGCGACTAGGACGACGTCTGCGTCAAGCTGTGAGAGTGTTAGTCCGAGCCCCAATACCTCAGCGTCTTGTCTAAGCTCACCGTCTGCTCCTTGCCGCCCTTTGCGGCCTCAGTCGCAATCTTGATCTGAGACCCGCTGGCATCACCCTCGGTGACTTTGGTATTGAGCATGAACTTCAACCCCTGCTTGCCGAGAATCTTTTGGGTGGTCTTGCTAATGTCCGCGTCCATGCCAGGTCCACCGATCTGGCCCAAGAATTCCACGACTGTGACTTCTGAGCCCAGTCTGCTCCAGACAGAAGCCATCTCCAGACCAATGATACCACCACCAATGACTACCATCTTGTTAGGCACCTCCTTCAGCGCAATGGCGCCTGTTGATGTGATCACTCTCTCCTCGTCGATTGTGAGCCCGGGGAAGGGTGTGCTCTCGGATCCAGTCGCAATGATGATGTTCTTGCCGCGCACGCTTGTCTCGCCGCCCTCAACCAAATTGACAGCCACAGTGTGCTCATCGGCGAAAGCTCCGGTTCCCTTGATGTATTCGACATTGTTCTTCTTGAAGAGATATTCAATACCCTTGGTCAATCCCGATACTGATGTCTCCTTCGCCTTCATCATCTGCTGGAGGTTGAGCTTGACATCGTTGACTTCGATACCGCGGTTCTTCGTGTCGTGGAGGATTTGGTGGTAGAGGTGGGAGTTGTTGAGGAGGGATTTTGAGGGAATGCAGCCGACGTTGAGACATGTACCGCCGAGGGCTCCGCGCTTTTCTATACAGGCGACCTGGTGACAATCATTATCAGCTCGTGTATATCATAGGCAATGTATCCTTCCTACCTTCAGGCCTTCCTGCCCAGCCTTGATGGCCGCCACATATCCAGCAACGCCACCACCGATGATTACGAGATCCTTCTCCTCTGTCTCCGCATCAGTATACGCTCTTCCTTCTCAGACAGCTACTCCATATCATACCAGCTGGTGTCGCATATCCTCTCCGTTGCGATATCCGGGTCTGGAGCAGGGATGTGCTGGGGATTGCGCGGAAGGTTGAGCTCTGGGTCGCAGTTCGGAGGGCAGCGCGCATAGGCGCACGGGGTATCATGGCCTTGAACATGGTCGCAAAACTACCAACAGAAGCCCAGAGAAGGAGGAGGGGCGGATAGGGGTGGTGGTTGAGAGGTTGTTTGATGTTTCTCGTGAATTTAGCTGTGTAAGGGTAATCTCGAATGCGAGCAGCTTTCTTTGGCAGGGAAGGAAGAGCCGAATTGCCTCCGACCTCTTCCGCCACGCGCCGCCAAATGGACTTTCCTCCATCATCAACAACATCACGGAATCACGCCGTGTGCATCATATCGACCTCTTGGTGTCTAGGGCACGCTGCTGCTATCTCGACAGCTGCACGATGTCTAAGGCATGGCACGTCACCCCCAAAAGTCGACAGAGACATCAATGACACTGGCGAGCGGGCAAGCACGCCCTACACGACTTCACGTCTAGTACTTTGGAGGCATATGCACGCGAAACGTAGTATACACGGGCCGGTCGCGTTTTCTCTCAGTCTTTTATAATCGACTCCCTCTACCTTCTCGCGATCTTACCATCACGGAGCTTATAGGTCAACTGCCGTCCCAAGATGTTCTCCTACGAAATCTGCCATCTTGATTCCAGAGAGCAGCACACCAGGCCCTGGATTCTTGAAAATCCATACCATGATCCCACCAAGTTCTGGAATGCTGATATGGCTGACCCATCCATCGAGGCCTTTCATCAGACACTCCCAAAATACGATGAGACCGAGCTACACAATCTTCAAGGAGTCGCGGATGAGCTCGGGCTGGCTCACGTCTTCGTCAAAGACGAGTCTACACGGTTTGGACTACCTGCTTTCAAGATTCTGGGAGCGAGTTGGGCTGCTCACAAAGCCATCTGTCAGAAGCTCGATCTTCCGACCACGTCTTCTATGGACGACGTCGAACAAGCCTTGGCGAGCAGCATGACGAGTGGCAGTTCAATCCGTCTGGTCACATGCTCTGAAGGCAACTGGGGCCGTGCTTGCGCTCGCATGGCAAAGTATCTGAATATCGAGGCTACCATCTACGTGCCTGGTTTCATGAGCGAATACACCAGGAACTTACTCCGCAGCGAGGGAGCGGATCTGCGGGTGCTGGAGGACGGGAGCTACGATGACTCGATTGCTGCTACGAGAAAGGACGCAGAGGAGACAGGCGCTCTAATGGTCATGGACACAAGCTGGGATGGCTACGAGGAAGTCCCAAAGTGGGTTACTGAAGGCTACAGCACTATGCTCACAGAAACAGACCGCCAGGTCACGGTGTTCACAAATGGAAGCAAGCCAAACACTTTCTTCGTCTCAGTTGGTGTCGGCTCTTGGGCTCACTCAGTCGTGGCACATTACAAGGCGCTCGATCCGAGAAGTAGAATCATCGCTGTTGAGCCGGATACTGCGGCTTCATTCAAGGAGTCTCTGCATGTCGGCAGGGTGACCCCAATTCGAACTGGCGAAACCATCATGGCTGGTATGAACTGCGGGACGACATCTCAAATCGCATGGCCGGTCCTGAGAAATGGGGTGCACGCGGCAGCGACTGTTACAGATCGAGAGTCGCATGAAAGTGTGAAGTATCTGAAGAGTCAGGCGGTGAATGCCGGACCTTGTGGTGCAGCTACTCTAGCAGCGCTACGTAAGTATGCTGCCTCTCTAACACCGGAGGAAAGAGGGAACATGAGTGTCGTCCTGTTTAGTACTGAGGGTTGGAGAGAGTACGAAGTGCCGAAATGAGGTCTTCACAGGCGACAAATGTATCGTTCGGCTGAATAGAATAGCATGAGAGCCCACGCCGTCCGACTTCACGCGGGCAAATGTTTCGCTGTACCGCGAGATGGTTGACAAAGCGTATGATCGATAGCCAAGTAGTTCAGTCTTGTGATCTGGATGGCCAGTTTCCAACAGCGTTCCGTTCAGTCCACCCTGGTGAATCCCAGCACTCCCATCGCTTCAATGTCACAATCCAAATGTCCTGATATTGTTTTAGTAATGAACACTCCCGGCAGCATTGAAGTCTCGGTGATGGCTGACGTTGGCCGAAGCTCCACTCCAGCGAGGCGTGGCCAAGACTTCAAGCCGCGGACGGCAGGAGCTCCTCTCCGCCGATGCACGATACCGTCAATGTTCATCGCGGCGAAGACGCGGGGCAATTTGTGCCAACGAGAGCCTCCTACGCGGCGAAGACGTGATGGTGACTTTGTAATTCATTGTTGTCAGGAAGAGTATACCAATACATATACAAGAAGTCCCTTTGGTTGCTTCTTCCTACACAAATCACTACCCTCCATCTCTTGCCCTTCATTGTCGTTGAGAAGCTGTCCTGCTTGAGGCCGACCTTACTACTCTCCTCTCCTAGATCGCAATCATGCCCGGCACAACAGATGGCTCCTCCAATGGAGCCAACCCTCAACGAGGCATCCGCATCGCCATCGACCGCGGCGGCACCTTCACCGACTGCGTCGGCAACCCAGGGACAGGACGCATGGAAGACGACGTCCTCATTAAACTCCTCTCCGTCGATCCCCAAAATTACGACGACGCCCCTCTAGAAGGTATCCGCCGATTGCTTGAGAAGTTCACCGGAAAGGACATCCTACGAGGAGTGCCTTTAGATACGAGTAAAATTGAGAGTATACGTATGGGTACGACAGTTGCCACGAATGCTCTGTTGGAGAGAAAAGGGGAGGATATAGCTATGGTGGTTACGAGGGGGTTCAAGGATTGTCTTGAGATTGGGAATCAGTCGAGGCCAGATATCTTCGATTTGGGCATACGGAAGCCGGAGGTCCTTTATAAGAAGGTTGTGGAGATTGATGAGAGAGTTACGTTAGAAGACTATGCTGAAGATCCTGAACGGAATACGACAGAAGCTAAAGGTGTGGATGAAGTGGGTGAAGAGGCGGAGCTAGTGAAAGGTTTGAGTGGAGAGGCCGTGAGGATATTACAACGACCGCAGGAAGAGCGAATACGGACGCAGTTGCAAGAGGTGTATGATTATGGATTGAGGAGTATAGCGGTATGTTTGATGCATGGATATACTTTTCCAAGACACGAGGCATTGGTGGGAAAGATTGCGAGAGAGATTGGTTTTGAGCATGTGAGTTTGTCGCACGAGCTCATGCCTATGATCAAACTGGTTCCGAGAGCAACGTCGGCTTGTGCGGATGCCTATTTGACACCAGCGATACGAAAGTATATCGATGGTTTTCAGAAGGGATTCGCTGGCGGGCTTGGGACCGAGGCGGTCAAGAAAGAGTCGGGTGCCAAGGGAGCGAGATGCGAATTCATGCAGTCGGATGGTGGACTTGTTGATGTGGATATCTTCAGCGGATTGAGAGCGATTCTTTCGGGTCCGGCTGGTGGTGTTGTTGGATACGCGTTGACCTCCTACGATCCGGGAACGAAGATCCCGGTCATTGGATTCGATATGGGCGGTACTTCAACAGATGTGTCAAGATTTGGGAGCGGGCGATATGATCATGTTTTCGAGACTACGACAGCTGGTGTTACGATACAGTCACCTCAGCTCGATATCAACACTGTGGCAGCTGGAGGTGGTTCGCGACTATTCTTCCGAAATGGACTATTCGTTGTTGGGCCTGAGTCTGCCAGCGCTCACCCTGGACCGGCATGCTATCGAAAAGAAGGGCCTCTCACCATTACAGATGCCAATCTGTTTCTCGGACGACTACTCCCTGACTTTTTTCCGAAGATCTTTGGTAAAAATGAATATGAGGGCCTCGATGAACAAGCAAGTGAGAAGCTCTTCAAGGAGCTCACAGAGCAGATCAACAAGGAAGTCGCTGGCTCGAATAAGGAGAAGGAGATGACAATGGACGAGGTGGCATACGGCTTCATCAAGATCGCAAATGAGACGATGACGAGACCCATTCGCTCGTTGACAGAGGCGAGAGGCCACGATACCAGCAAGCACAGGCTAGCAACCTTTGGTGGTGCAGGAGGACAGCACGCCGTGGCTATCGCAGATGCTCTTGGCATCAGTCAGATCCTCGTCCACCGATACTCCTCAGTTCTCTCGGCATATGGCATGGCATTGGCTGATGTTGTCGATGAGCGACAGGAGCCAGAGTCTAAAGTCTGGTCTGACAAGGACGAAGGAACGAGGAAGTATCTTTCCGACAAGATGGAGGAGCTCAAGAAGAAGTCGAAAGCCACACTCCAAGAGCAAGGCTTCGAAGGAAGCAACATTCATTTCGAGGAGTACCTGAACATGCGGTACCGCGGGACTGAGTCTGCTCTGATGGTCATCAAGCCTACCAAGGAGGAAGTTGGTAACGAGTATGACGGGGATGAGTGGGCATTCGGCAAAGCATTTATCAAGCAACACGAGCAAGAGTTCGGTTTCTTTCTCCCGGATCGGGACATCATCGTGGACGATGTGCGATCTCGTGGTATTGGCAAGACTTTTGAGGGTCTGGAAAAGACGGTTGATCAGCAGCTCAAGGAGATCAAGCCGAAAGATCTCAAGAAGGGCGACAAGGTCTATTCGACCAAGTCTGCCTACTTCGAGGGTGGCAGGCAGGACACCTCTGTCTACAAGCTGGAGGACCTCGAAGTCGGCGATCGCATCAGAGGACCTGCAATCATTGCAGACGGCACACAGACCATTGTTGTCACTCCAGAGGCATCTGCATTGCTCATCAATACGCACGTCGTCATCAACATTGGCGAAAGCGATGCACAAGAGAAGAAGGTGGATACGAAGAATGTCGACCCGATCATGCTGTCGATCTTTGCGCATCGCTTCATGGCTATTGCTGAGCAGATGGGTCGTGCCTTGCAGAAGACCTCTGTCTCCACGAACGTCAAGGAGCGGCTGGATTACTCATGCGCTCTGTTCGATGCTGAGGGCGGTCTTGTCGCGAACGCACCACATTTGCCGGTACACTTGGGCAGCATGTCTACCTGTGTCAAGAAGCAATCAGAGATCTGGCGCGGCAGACTGAAGAAGGGCGATGTTTTGGTTTCTAATCATCCAATGTTTGGTGGCACGCACTTGCCAGATATCACAGTGATCACGCCGGCTTTCTCTGGGGACGAGATTGTGTTCTATGTCGCATCAAGAGCTCACCACGCTGACATCGGTGGTATCCTCCCCGGCTCTATGCCTCCGCACAGCAGAGAGCTTTTCCAAGAAGGTGCGGCAATCAAGACGGAGAAGCTCGTATCTGAGGGCTACTTCAACGAGAAACGCATCACAGAGCTTCTACTCGATGAACCAGCGCAACACCCCAGCTGCTCAGGAACAAGATGTTTGGCAGACAATCTCAACGATCTAAAGGCACAGATCGCCGCCAACCAAAAGGGCATCAATCTCATCTCCACCCTCATCGAAGACTACGGCGAAGACGTCGTCCAATTCTACATGCACAATATCCAAGACAACGCCGAGCTCTCAGTCCGCAACCTCCTCAAAAATGTCTCGAAACGATTCGAAGGCCAGGATCTCTCTGCTGTCGACTTTATGGATGACGGCTCCCCTATCCAACTCAAAATCACCATCAACGCCGACAAAGGCGAAGCAGTCTTCGACTTTACGGGAACAGGCCCCGAAGTCTACGCGAATTGGAATGCCCCCGAAGCCGTCACTTACAGTGCTATCATCTATTGTCTCCGCTGCTTGATCAGCGAAGATATACCCCTCAACCAAGGCTGTCTGAAACCAGTGAAAGTCATCATCCCGCCAAAATCATTCCTCTCACCCTCGGGCACAGCAGCAGTCGTCGGAGGAAACGTCCTCACATCTCAACGCGTTACGGATGTCGTCCTGAAAGCTTTCCAAGCATGCGCCGCCTCCCAAGGAGACACGAATAACCTGACCTTCGGCTTTGGCGGAAACGTCTCCGGCGAGAAAACTGTCAAGGGATTCGGGTATTACGAAACGATTGCCGGTGGATCTGGTGCCGGACCGACGTGGGATGGGACGAATGGTGTGCATACGCATATGACGAATACGAGGATTACGGATGCGGAGGTTTTTGAGAGGAGGTATCCTGTGATTCTGAGGGAGTTTTCGCTCAGGCCGGGGAGTCATGGGAAGGGACAGCATAAGGGTGGAGATGGAGTTGTGAGGGATATTGAGTTCAGAATACCGGTACAGGTTTCTATTCTGTCGGAGAGAAGGGTGTATCATCCATACGGTCTCGCGGGAGGCGAGGATGCACAATGCGGGAAGAATATCTGGGTCAGGAGAGTGCCGAAGATGAAAGGGTCGGATGCGGATGCAAAGAAGACCAATGGCACTTCTACGACCAACGGCACCACGAATGGCAACCTCACCAACGGCGAGTCCAAGCAGATCAACGGCGACTCCGATCCAGAATACGAATACCGCCATATATCCATGGGTGCGAAAAACACCGCATCCATGCAAGCTGGCGAACGTATCATCGTCATGACGCCTGGTGGTGGTGGTTGGGGACCTGTGGGCAAGGCGCACGAGAAGACGGAGAAGAGGGATGCGAGGCATGCGTGGAAGGGAGGGAGTGTGGCTAGTCGGCAGGGAGAAGCAGAAGCCAGCGCATAAGACAAATATTCTGAAACGAGGTGAAGTGATCGGATATGGCGAGAGATGCTTGCATAGCAATGGCGTTTAACCAAGAATATGATGAAAAAGGTTCCCGAGCATCGAGACTCATGTCGATGACCGTCTCCCTCCATCTTTACTCCTCTTCGCTGCGTTCGCCGCATCAGCATCACTCTCCGAGTCTGACAAATTCCTCTCCTCAACCATAATCCCACTAGAGGCACTCCCCCGACTACTCGGCCTCTCCTCACTCATCCTCCCGATAACGCTCCCCGACCTCCTCTCCACGACATTCAACGGCCTCAATCCGAACGTCGACATCGGAATCACCGCCGACGGCTCTGCTTCCGCGACCGCTAAGGGGGTGGAGTATTTGGCTAGTTCGTTGAGAGTTTCCCCGTCGTAAGTATCTGAACTCCTGCGAAGCGCCCCTGATTCGAGGGAGATTGCGGAATCGGGTCGCGAGGAGGTTTGAATGGTGGGTAGCCAGCGGAGGAGGAGTTGGCGTTTGATTCCTGCCCAGGCTCCCAGCTCGGAAGCAGCTTCCTCAGGAGCCAGGGAGCTGTATAGACGTTTACTGACAGTCTTGTCCGGCGCGAACCAACGGGTGAGAAGACGCCACTTCGCACGATTCCACATCCCAGCCGGCTCGATATCTTCAACAGCGCCCGTGCTCGTCCATAGGGATGGGTAGTCTTCTTCTAGACGATTAAACAGGGATTCGTACAGGCCTCGTTGATAGGGTGTTTGACGACTTCGTTGGACGCTGTGTTTGACGCAGTACCAGAGGATCAGGACGAGGATCATCAGGACTATGGCGCCGAGGAAGTACCAGCCTACGTCGGGGTAGTCTTGGAATAGGCTGACGTTCATTCCGAAAAAGCCGACGATGAAGGTTAGCGGGAGGAAGATAAAGGTTATCCAGCTGAGTCGCCACATGGAGAGGCCGAGTTGGAGGGATTGGCGGGAGTCTCGGATGCCGACTGATTTGTACATCAGATCGCTCAAGTTGTTCGTGGGCTGTACGAGGTCCTCAGTCACCATGTGGGCCAGCCGATCATATTCAGCTTGCGTACTCGCAAGCCAATCGACCTCAATTGGTAGCTCTTCATCATCAACATCAGCCAATTCTCGCAGATGACCTTGCAGTTCCCGTATCATGTCTTGATGAATCCACATGATCTTATCGACCTTCAGCCACGCAGCTTGATTAGTCCAGAGCTCAGGAGCACGCGACTCGTCGGCAGGATTCTCATAGATCTTGTCCTCGAGGATCGCGACGTGGTCAGAAGCCGCATTCAGGAACTCGTCCCAGACCACGCCAAGGCCATGGAAGACGTCGCTCAGGATGAAGTTGGTGCATTGCGCAGCCAGTCTGGCGTCATTCAGCACGTCTTCCTTGCGCAGGTAGAATGAGAGTCTGCGCCAACGTTTCTCAAACTCGTTACGTGGTTGCGCCAAGCAGTCTTCCAGAAGCATCGAGGCGGAGGTTTCGAAGATGATGACCGTGTTGGAGTTGTCAAAGGACGACAAAAGCACTTCGTCATCTTCTGGAGGGTTGTGAGGTCCATTGCCGTTTGGCATGTGCTTCGCGTATGGGCTCTTGAATGCAACATCTGGTGAAATGCGAGCTGGTGGGCCGAGATTACGCTGGATGTATACTGACAGGCGCTGCACATACACGTCATACCCATATGGGCTTCTGCTGTCTTCGTAGGCATTCAAACTCATCATCTTGGCATCGACGGGCCTGTTGCCAAAGACAGTTTGTCGATGTCGCTTGTGAGGAGGCTCTGCTTTGCACGGCTTGAGATAGTCCATGCCAAAAGCTGTCCTCGACACGTTACGCCACGGGTCAGTCTGCTCTCGCCATGATCTTCCATTCGGGAATGGCTTGCCATTGCGCTGTCTTGGTTTTTCATATCTTGCCCATTTGCTGAAACCGGGCATGCCCACTATCTCATTCGGGTGAGTGATGTTGAACTTCTGAAGTAGATACAACGTCGCCCATTTTGCGTTCTGGACATGTATTACACGAAGCGCCGCGCCATGCACGCGCTTGGAGTCTGTGTAAAAGCGCTTGAGCTCAGGCAGAGTTTGAAACTCCGCAGCAGCGACTGCAACGTGACGCTTCGCGCCTTCAGCTGCTGCTTCCTGGCTTTTGTAGTCGATGATGAGCACGCGTCCATTTTGGAAGCAGTGCTGGTCCCATTTGATGTGCCATTCGAGTTCCGGATCGTGTTTACGTTTCCAGGTTTCCGTCTTCGCGCTCCAGCCAGGTTTCCAGTAGGGATGGAACTGATGGTTGGTGTTCACTCTTGGCAACGACGGTCTTCTCTGTGCAGCTCCGAGCGGCTTGGTACTGTTGCTGTTGGTGTTGCTCTTGTTTGTTGAAGTCCGGGTGATGGAGATCCCGGGCGGTTGCGGCTCACTGCCCACAGCCAACGCCCCTGCTATTGCATCTTGGTCTTCCATCGTGAAGATGTTCGCATGCCGACTTCATCAAAACCATATCGCAATCATATATTGAACATGACGAGTTCGTCCATTGTCAGCATTGTGAGGCTGTGTGTCTCATGTAGGCAACAAAACAAAAAGGCACATGCTCCACACCTCAAGTCGTGAGATCCACTCCAGAAGGATTGGAGGATCAGCCTCGTACAGCCACGCCAAGCCTTTTCGGGTCTGAGAGATGGGGCTGAAGTGTACCTGCCCCAGTTACTTCCTACCTTTGCAATATTGCGCGTGACACCAGATCAAGGAGAACAATGAATCGAGGCACTTCTTCTATGCAGGATTTTCACCGGCCCAAGTCTTCTGTACCACGCTCTCTATGGCTCATCAGTATAAGCAGGTGGCTCATCCTCTTCAGCTGCCTGCGCCAACTGCCGCGAATCTTGGCCCTCTCGCTCGATACGCACACTCCATAACGCACTGCCCGCTGCGGTGGTGAGCAGAAAGAGCATGGCCAGGACCGGTATGAGCTGGAAGATCATATGCACCGTGCCGAACCACATGTACTCCCACTTTCGCTGCTTTGTCTTGATGAACTGCTTGCGTTGCTTGTTGCTGAACTCCTTGAGAGCAAAGTATCGCCAGTTGAGGAGTGGTCCAGCTCGATAGCCGGTGACGAGCAGGAAGAGCGGTACTCCAGCGAACGGGATGAAGTTGAGAGGCAAGAAGATGACGAACTCCAGAATCTGCCGAACGGAAAAGGGTGCAAATTCTGCACCTTTGTCGCGTGGTCCAAGCCGTTTGTAAGGATCGCTCTCGTCGATGTCTTCTGATACGGGCCGCCTGATGGTGACGAGGTGCTCATATCCTTCGGCGACCAGAACCGCATCAAAGATATCGACTTGCGTGTGGTCGACGAGCAGGCCTTCGAACAGCATCTGTATCACCACGGCTCCTATGCCGAGGATGAAGAAGGTGCCGCTCACCCAGGCTGATCCTTTGTAGTGGAAGAGGGCTAGAAATGCCACGATCGGCAGGTACACTGTCAGGAAGAGGATTGCCAGAACACATGTCGAGAGGAGTGACAGCGGAACGACCCGGCTTTTGAGCAGGGGATGCAGGTAGCGGTGGGTAGCGAAGTACCATATGCCCTTCAAAGGGTACAAAAAGGCCGGCGAGAAGTTGGCGCGTATAAAGTGCCGCACTGGGCCGGTCCTCGAAGGGTTTCCTGATGCCATGTTCGACGTCCTTCTGCTGTGTTGATGGGTATCGTGTTCGGAAGTCTGGAAATGACGCTCTCGTTTGTTAGTTGGTCCTGTTGCCGTCCAATTTCGATCTCCTCCAGACGCACCGTGCGAGTTGTAAGTGAGTGACACAGCTCTCACCAGAGTGAGAAAGAAGGTGAGGTCGTTATCATGGCTGCCTAGTGCATGTGAAAAGCAGCAAACCTGCCATCCACACATCCGCCACGTACAAGCCCCAGTCCTTCCATCCCATCGTTCCTGCAGGACGCGGGCCGAGATGACGTAATTACACGGCCCAAGCGCCTCAAACCTTAGCCGATACCAAAACACGACCCATCCCATCTCCTGCCTCAGATGGCTTCTATACCAAACCTCAACACCTTGCGATCCGCTCGAGGAGGACCGAGGCTTCGCGGCCGGAGAAAAGGTGCTGCTTCAGGAGCGCAAGATGGCGGCGACCCTCTGGATGAAGCCAATGTGGAATCGGCAAGAGACAAGATCATCCAACAAACGGACGGCGATGCGAGTACTTCTCGGATGAGCGCTGTATCCCTAGCCTACCTGGACGATCCATACACGAGAACACTCTACCAGCATGGTAAAGAAGCTCCAAAGCGATACCCCATCATCAATCGCGGAACATACGTCCGGACGAAAGCCATCGATCGTTTGGTTCTACGCTTTCTGGGAACGGGTCCCGAAAAGAGAAAACAGATCGTTTCCCTAGGAGCTGGCTCAGATACACGCTTCTTCCGCCTCTGTGCAGGAAAATATAAAGTCGTCTACCACGAACTCGACTTCGCAGAGAACGTCAACCCGAAACGAGCTGCGATCCGCAGCTCACCCGAGCTTGCAGCCATGACTGTCGCGAAAGAAGAGAGCTCTTCATACAACCTCCACGCTATCGACCTTCGAGTCTTGACATACAAAAGCCCGCCCATCCTTCCAGGTCTGGAAGAAGATCTCCCAACACTGATCCTAAGCGAATGCTGTCTCTGCTACCTCCCACCGGACACGGCGATCAGTGTACTCAATTACTTCACCATGCACGCTTGGAATGGACGAGGGATGATCTTGTACGAACCGATACGCCCGTTCGACGCTTTTGGAAAGACGATGGTCTCAAACCTCTCCTCTCGGGGCATTGAGCTACGGACGCTGAAACGGTACTATTCGCTCGACGCGCAACGACAACGGTTGAGACTTGCGGGCTTTGATGGTGGACAAGGAGCGAGGGATGTGCATCAGTTATGGGAGAGTGATGATTGGGTCAGTAAGGAGGAGAGGGAGAGAATTGAGAAGTTAGAGTGGTTGGATGAAGTGGAGGAGTGGAACTTGTTGGCGAGGCATTATTGCGTCGCATGGGGATGGAGAGGGGAGGAGTTTGAGAAGGCTTGGGGTGAGATAGAAGGTGGTGGAACGAGTGGGGAGTTGGGAGACGAGGACATGGGTTGATATGATGAGGCTAGTGGTCAAGCGTGGGGAGATATTGTGTAATATTTACCCTACGAGCCTGCCCTCAGCATCTCTCAATATACTCCCGTCGTCGGACACTTCCAACTCCCCGCCTCACTCACATCTCCACCCACATACTCCGCCACGGCCGGCCATCTACAGATCGGCCTCGTAAACTCCACTCCCAGCTCCACAGTATCATTCACATATTTCGTCCCCACCACCCTCTCCGGCGTACTCCCATTCCCTCCATTCTCTACCCAATCCACCAACGTCCAAATCATCGAATTCACCTTCCCATTACTCTCTGGCACCACTCCTCCCTGACTCGCTGCATCCAACACCCATCCTCCCACTCCACCACTACAATGTCCCATCCCCGGAACCATGAAAAGTCGATAAAAATCTTCCACTTCCTCTGCTTTCCCTGCCTCGGAAAAGGCGTAGTTGACTTGATCGTAGAATGTCGGAGCTACGAGGCTGGGGATGAGAGGGTCGGAGTAGCCGTGGTAGTGGATCACTTTCCCACCTGCAGACGAGAAAGTCGTGAGATCAGGATTGACGTTCATTTGTCCTGGGTTTATCCCGTCCGCGAAAAATACGTCCGCGGGTGCGAGATTTCTCCAATCCCAAGAGGTATCGTTGTAGACTGCATATCGGTAGAATGAGGGACCGAATTGTGGTTCGGCGGCATTCATGAGTGTGGAGAAGGAGGATTCGCCGCTGGGTGATATGCCCGGGTTTATGAGGACGCCGGAGGAGGTGAGCCATGGTTGATACATGCGTTTGAGGTTTGTGAGTTGGGACGGCGTCAAGCATGTACTGGTGTTTGAGGTTTGTTTCCCGCAGAGCAGGACGTCGGGTTGGAGATTACATTCAGATGGGTTCATGATGATTCCATCTGCGATTCCGTCGTTGAGATCGCATTGGGAGAGGACGGCTTCGTGGATTGTCGGCCAGAGGTTGGGAGGGATGTATGTAGCGCTGGTGTTGGGGTATTGCTGCAGAGCAACGTAGATCTGCCAAGCAGAGGTGTGTGTTTGTGAGGGGATTGCTGAGCCGACGAGGACGCCGTCGTAATCTAAAGGATAACGTTGTGCTGCATTCAGGCCCTGTCGTCCACCGGTGCTGCAGCCTGCGTAATATGAATGTTTCGATGAGTCTCCATAGTACGCGACCACGATCTCCTTGGCAGCTATCGTGGTGAGATGTAGAGCTCGATGGCCGAAATCGATCATCTTCTCGGGTTGATTGAGCATCCAAGTGCCATCCGATTGAGTGGAGTCATGGCCGGTGTTGGTGCCCAAAGTTGCAAAGCCTTTCCTGACCCCAAAGACGATGTCCGGGTAGTTGACACCGCCTGCAAAGCCGCCATTACCAACAGCTAGGAATCTTCCGCTCCAAGCGGCCGGCTTTGGGAGCCAAATTTCTGCGTACGCACTGGTGACATTGCTCGTTCGTATTGAGAAGCCTACTCGGCAGAGAGGTGGGAGGCTGACTTGGGGCGTGTTGTAGCTCGTCTCGACCGAAGTTCCCGTGAAGTTTGTTCCAGCGACGACATCGATCGCCAGTGAAACGTTTGCCGACTGGCTGAACTTCAGCGTCGTCAATTTGGTGCACTGCGAGTCGCTGGAATTGGATCCCAGAGCTTTGGTAGCAAACAGATTCAAGGCTGCTAGAGCTTGCAACGGCTTCATGGTAAGGCAGTAGCATAACACCCGTGCAAGAGGAACGTCTGCCAAGGGCGATTTTTTAATGAAACATGAATACTCATATCTTGTCTAGCGGCATGATCTGCGACAGGCATCAGCTGCCGCCTATCTTCCACATCGATAGGCCGATGTTACACGACGTCTCTGATTCCAATCCGGTAAAGTGCGCGATTAATTCGGTCTTTATAGCCTACCAGAGCCATAGCAAAGCAACAAAGCTCCACGGAAGGCAAGCGTCCCAATGCAGGAACGTCAGTCCTTCCCGCATCTTCGTTTCGAGCCCAGTGCACTTCTTCAGAGCTTCGGCGTTATCAGAGCGCTGGTACCAATGCGAGAGGAAGTGTAAAGGTGCACGCACAGCTAGCACGATCCCGACTTCGCTCGTGGATGCCGCGGAAAGGTACACGACGCTTCTCCACAGATCGCCAGCGCATTCGTCAATTTTCGCTCGCAAGATTTCTGCGTCTTTAGAAGAGTCATCCGTAGCTGCATGGCGACGCAAGTCATACAGCGCCCCGCGGACAAGTAAGAGTAAAGACCAGTGAAAGGCAAGTGTCAAGCCGTCGAGGTAAGTCGCAAATTCCAGTGGGCGATCTTTAGATCGGACCTTGGGCACGATAGCGCCGGGGGCAATGGCTTTGAATTTCGTTTCGCGCGATACGAAATCCTTGAGCCACTTTTGTAGGTCTTTTTCCAAATCTCCTAACCGTGCTTGAGTCCTTGCTATCTCCCTGTGCATCTTCCTGGCGTCCAGAGAGTAAAGTCGATCTGAGGTCTCCAAAATCGTGGGAACCGGGAGCGCGAGCCTCATGAGTGGTTCTAAGTTGCCAGGGGAAGCTATTGTTGCACCCAATCTCCCAACTAAATCCCAGCGCTTTCTACTCAGTACAATGCTTTTGCGGGTCACCAGAGCGTACATTAGACTGGCATGCCTGAATTGAAGCATCAAAAACTCATGGAATTCTGTGCCTACACCACTGACCACGATCGATTCCACGATAGCGTTGATGCCGTGCATGTGACTATGCCAGCCTTCGAAGCCAGTCGATACAACACTGTAGATCTCACAATGGAGTAGATCCTGAGCGGCGGCAAACAGTCCCAGATAGTTAATGCCAGAAGATTTCTCCAATTCCCGGCGCACCGCATTAATAGTCTGCAGATGTTTTGTGCGCCCGTCCATAGTAATCTCTTGGGATCGCCTGGAAGACCCAAGGTGTAGAATTCCAAGAGCATCGTTGCCAAGAACCATGGCCGTAGAGAAAGGATGAGTACATTGTTGCAGTATTGCGTCGATGCTTCCCTGTCCATAGGCACTTATTCCGAAGTAGCCGTCGATGAACTCGGATATTACAGCTGCACGGTAGACGAATTGGTTCTGACACTTTCCAGCGCAAAGCAAAGGAGTGGATATCGTGTAGGTGTCTTGCGCTTCAAAGTATCTCTGGTAGTAGTAGGCTACGCCTGGCGAACGCGACCGCCTTGTTACTGACGCCTCATGCGATGCTACGTCTTGGCTCTAGCTTCCGGACGAGCCGTCAGCATCGCCTGGCCTTGCCTGCGCACCCGCACTCTCAGAGTTACTGGATTGGGAAGTCTTTTCGGCGAAGTTCCTGCGTTGCGTCCGTTTTCGCCTGGCCTTCCAAGCGTCGTTTCCATTTGGTACCGCAAGAGTTGGTGTATCCTGGTCGCTCGTGTCACCTCGTTGTCGACGGCGAAATTCTCTCATCGCCTGAGAGCAGACATGTTTCCGGCTTTGGGCATCCTCCTTCACGATGCCTTTACCAGCACGTACATCTGACGAAGTATCGATAAAGGTCAACATGGCCGTTGCTTGAATAGGAAGGCGTCGGTAAGGCAGGCTGTGGCGAGATCGTGACTCTGTAGTCAGTCGTGGAGAATCGCCATCGCTCAAGATACTGCTCTTGGTAATAAGTCATATAATGAACTCATCCAACATGTCTAATCATTGAAGGGACGTTGGTCGACCGTTGAGACAGCCGCAGCGTCCTCGGCTCAACTTGCTTCGCAGCAGTGTCTTGATTCGGTATAGCTCAAGACTTTCGGTTTCGCTTGCCTGGTCCTCGGAAGTCATATATGTGGCAGTCAGTGGATAGATCTAGTGGTCAGCATCGACAGGTCCTTGTTATTATTGAAAATCAATAGCCTCTTCGGCATCGTACAGCTATGGGAATCTGGGACTACTCCGCTGCTACCATAGGGTTTAATGGAGAATTGACCTTAGGGCTTCCAAGGACCGAGATGGGATACCCAAAGCAGGCACTTACAACCCTCCGGTATGACCAAGTTGACAATGGCTTCAGCTGCTTGAGGAAGCCCGGGAAGTCCTTGCAATGGGGGCCGCAACTCGAGCGGAAGATCATTGGCCGTGGAGTCACACGGACTTTGACGGTGTTACCGGGCGTCCTGGAGCCATAACCATATCTGCCTTGCCGTGTACTGTCACTGTCGACGCTCATTTACTAGAAAACTGGCCACTGTCGACCATCTCGTTTCGGTGCAAGGCAAGTGTCCGAGGTGACGGAGGGAGGGGGGGGAAGTCCGTCAGCAAACGAGAGAGAGAAGCAACGTCGGAAATTGTTGCCGCCAAGCCCGGCGCGCTGGGGCCAAACAAAAACATCACCGCCCCCAGCGCCGCTGCCGCCATCACCCTCCATGACCTCTACTCCTCAGTCTCCCTACCTCAAAGCACCACACGTGACCGATCCACCACCTAAAGCACTCATATTAGGTCAGAATAACCCATTGCGGTGGTGCAGTCTTCGACCGCTCGTGTTCTCCTGCCCTGGTGGTCATCGCAGCGTCACTGAATCCGATGACCTTTCTAAGCTCTGACTAACGACTGAAGCACTTGGCCTTGGCTCTAATCGAGGACTTTGCCGGTAATGTGCCAGAAGAGCGTTTCCAATATGGATTGGCCTGCGAACCATCAAATCTCTGTCTGCATGGTAACGGAATCGGCAGCAACACGCCAGGGGGGACATGATGATATTGGAGCGGCAAACTGTCCAGTTCATCAACACTGAACAAACATCTGCCACCACCCCAAGGGAAGAAGAAACAGAGTCCTAACTCGTCATCCCCTCAACCCGGTTCCAGCAATGGCCTTAACTACCACATGGTCAGCCATTCCCCGGTCCTCCGCATTGCTTGTTTTACGGTAGAAGGATAGTCGAACTTCTAGGTTGTCCACAAGTCTGACACTATGACACTACAAGGAGCAGAATCCGTTCATCATCAACACCAATACGGGCGCTACAACATCGTACGTCATTTGGATGGCTTATCTCATGTCGGCTATTGTTCGAGTCGTGCATGTCTCTTGCATTCACGTGCTCTCGCCGGAATCGCAGACAATGAATTGTGAATATTGGATCACATGCGACAACTGTTTGTGCTCAGGTGCCGTCTGATAGCGAGATGATGCGGTCATCGATCTCGTTCGGTCTGAGGCCTGTCGCGCGTCCTAGCTCTTTTTTCGAGCCAATGTCGAAGCCCCAACGAAGTGTCCCTACACATTCGGGGTTGACGCTCCGCGCCGAGAAGCGTTCTGGACCTGGACCTCCTTTGGCGAGAGCGGTAGTAGCCCATCACACATTCGGTCGAACAAGTCATATCGAGAGATGAGATTGATAAAGGTTAACCAGAATGAACAGTAGAAGAGATTAATTTCATAGTCGTCACAGACACTGTCAGAGCGAACGAAGTCGCCTTTTCTCAATTTTGTCTTCCTCCCATCTGGACAATTCTCCCGTCCTGCATCCGATCGATACACATAGCCGTAAACGCTCAAAGCGAAACAAAAGATTTTTCGATCAATATGAGGCTAAGACTACATCTAGTAGTTGGTAGCAGGTCCAGTTGGGCTGTAAGTGTGGCCCGGATACTTGTTGAAGAGGGACTGGTCGAACTTGTCAACAACCGGGCAGTCAAGGCCGGCAGTAACGGGCTTGATGTGGTCGTTGATGAGGTTGGTGACTGGGGTGATCTGCTGCAGAGGCAAGTTGGCAAGATCTGGGATGAAAGATTGGACGAGCTGGGCCATGAAGCAGGCACCGCCCGTTCCGTCCGAGTTGGCCAGGTTCGAAAGATTCATCACACCGCCGGTGAAGTCAGTCAGGGAGATACCAGAGTAGGTGTTGACGCCGTTGGTGTTGCCGCCAAGACGGAAAGAGTCGGGGTAGGCGAGGAAACCGACGCCGAGATCCTGGAGGGTGTTGACGATGTTGTACTGGTTAGTGTCGGTGCGCTTGTACCAGTTGTCTGGGATACGCTCCTGACCAGGCAGCCACTTGAAATTGTCTGGGCTGTCACCCTCAACGGCGAAGAAAGTCTTGAACATGGAGCCGTCGAAGTAACCGCTTGGCTCAGCCGCGGTGTGGTTGCTCATGAAGTTGATGACGAAGTTGTAGGCAGCTGGAGACACGAGAGTGGTAGAGAATGGACCAGTGAAGTAGTATGGGTTGGTGGAGATGGATTCGTAGGTCTTTTGAGTGAAATCTTGGACGAAGCTGTCGAGAGTGTATCGGTCGGTGGCGGAGGTGGCAGCGTAGGCTTGCTTGAAACGGGCGATGTCAAGCGAGTGAGCATCACCGTTGTTGATGTAAGCGTCCTGGCGCCCGATGGATGTGTCACCCTCGTAGATATTGTGAGACCAAGAGATACCCTGACCCTGGCCGAGGAAAGCCTTCGTCAGTGGGTCACTTGGTGGTGGGCCACCGATCGACCAGGTTCCCAGCACTGGATCGCCGTCGAAGATGATTCCGTATACTGCAAGGAAAGCAGCAAGCTCAGGGCTCATGCCATATACAGATCCAAGACCAACGACTGTGTCCTGGATGGTTAAAACACCGGAGCGGGATAGGTAGCCGTGGTTAGCAGCAGCGTTGAGACTGAACTTTCGTCAATTATATTTCAAAGATGTGTACATGCGATGCTCGACTCACCCCGGGCAAGGACCACGGATCTCGTCAGCGGCTGGAGAGGCGTAAGCGTGGTCACCAGTAGTGGACACGTATTGCGCTTCCTCGTCGAAAACCAAGCAAGGAACGACACCGCAGTTGCCACGGGCCTTGCTAGCAGCAACGCCAGCTGTGCTGCTAGGGAGTTGTCGCTTCTCCTCGACGGATCGCTTGTGGAGTTCGTCCGCAACACCAGCGTCGACAGCAGCAGCGCGGGCCTGAAGAAGGGCATCGGACATTTGCATAATAGCTGGGAAGGCCGTGGCCTCCATGGCCATCGCGCCCAACAGGACTGCTGAGTACTTCATGGTGTCTGTTGATCCGAAGGGTTGAATAGGGAAAATCGGCTGGTCGAGGGAAAGACTAGACAATCAGAATAACCTATGGGCTGGAGTATTATATATCCTCAACTCCAAGAGAGTTGATGCTACGATGGCACTTCGCCTTGCGCTAAACAACTACGATTTCAATCTTGTGGTCACAACTTTGTTCGGTAAAAGCGAGTTCAGCTTAGCTTGTGGAGGTCACTCGCGACTACAGCGCTTAGGAAGCTTGGTGTTGCCGGTATACTCAAAGATCGACAGAGGTACCGAAAATGGAAAGCTTTAAGGGCGCGCGTGTGGCGTTAATAGGCGTACCACTTGGCTGGCTGGCTTCGGACCGGCACAACAAGGTCCACTCACAAATGTCCACAGGAGATTCAATTTTCTGTGTGCCTTCAGATCAATCAACCACCTTTCGCGAGACACCAAACTTGTCAGGGGAAGCCTTGCGTGCCTTGAACTTCGTGCGATATCATCCTCAGCACATGCAATCTCCCGCATGGCAGTATTGCCAAAACAGGCAGCAAGCGTCCGCTTCGGGACTCGCGACGTGCACAGCAACATGTACAACGTACCAGCATCCTCGATCTGAAAAATGTCGATCCCTATTGCCATGCGGTCATCCAGAGCTCTCCGCAAAAAGTCGCGCCTGACTGTTGCAACGTCCAGGGCGCTATACTGTTTGAAATGGTTTGCCGGTCTGGGGAAGTGGATATCACGAAGTGAGGTCGCAGAGATCTGCGCTGTTTGCCGCGAATACCGTCAGCTTTCACACTCAGCAAGAAAAGTGAAGGCTCCGGTTGGCTGCTTTGCATACGCCATCCACTCAGGAACAGGAACACTCACGGCCCGATGTCTTGCGGCGGGGCTTGGCAGTGTCTCTACCACTCAGGGCAGCAACGTGTGCGGCTCTTTTACGCTTCAGAAGAAGCTTCTCCGCAGATGGACAGCAAGTCGTAGCAGATCTGCTTCCTTCTCCTTCTTGTCAGGAATGTCTTCGGAGATTTTTGAGTTGATTGTCGGATGCCCTTAAGCTGAACCAGATGACGCACAGTTCGTCGACCGAGCCTGGGCCGCGAACGCCACGCCAAAGCTTCAGAGAGTGCAGCAACTGTAGCTCAGGATCGGAAGCGTTCATGGCGGGCTGTTGTGCTGCCCACCAGGAGCTGCTCTTTTGTGCCGAGGACGGTTGTTGCTGACACCGGCAAGCTTCACTGCATGGCGAAGTGGATTACAGCAGCAGAGCGTTGTAGCTCGCATGCATTGTAAAGTGCGGTTTTGCACAACTTGTGTCCAGAATCTGTATATGCCAATCAAGAGCCTCTTCAAATGCCGCTGTTGAGTCAAGGTGGCAGCGTTGAACCGGCCCGCCAAAGAATCTCCATTTCCCTGAAAGAGATTTGGGGGCACTTTATGCTTAAAGCGCCTAACTCTATGCATACATGATCAGCACCTTAGTGCGGAAGCCACTCCGCAAAGGAAAAGGCATCCCCGCTTCGACTCCAGTTTCTGCGTGATGATCTGGGGCCGTCGGCAACGGCTCGTCGACATCTTCTCCAATTATTGCTTTGATCACGAGGCACCGCTCTTGCCACCCAATCCAATTTGCGTTGATTACTGCAGGCTGCTAACGTCTCGTGTCGGGATCAGGAGACGCCACATTGACCAACATGTCAATAAGGCAGTGCGGACGCACATATGCAGCTTGGCTGCGAGACTTCCTTTCTGAGCCTTTGCCGTCCTCCATACGTGATGCGAAAGGAAAGACTCCGAGGCCGTTCTCAGCGGCGTCAATTCTTTCCTGTCAGGATCTTCAGGAACTCGCAAAGAACGCGGTAAAAGCTCTTTCTAGGATCTCAGATTCACACATCATTTCGCGATTGATCTTCTGCCTTGCAGTCAAGCTGCTACTGAGAGCCCTTGTGGTGAGGCACATTTTCGCTGTTTAGGAGGATGATTGATAGGGGCAGAGTGAGAGTCTCGACATACGCATGGTGCAGATGTAACGATGTTGTTGTCGGCTCCAGCCCTTGGCTTGTGCAACATCATCTGCACCGTGGGCTGCTCCCGACCCGCAATGGTACATGCAAGCCCTTCCACGCAGGCGATGATCGCTGAGTCTCGCAGTATCCGCGTTGGTCCAGTTGAAAAACGGCTTCGCAGTCATAGGCTGAACTGTTCACCCAAGTCACCATGGTCGAACAGCGTCGTACAACATACAGTGTCGGAGATGTACCGTGACTCCATCCCGCGTTCGGAGCCGCAATATCGACAGGTGGGCAGCAGTTTACGGCTTGAGTTGGTTCACTTGTTGACAGTTCTGATGCTTGTCGCTGTCTTCACCAGTGAGCGCACCTCGAATTGCAAGTCTACAATAGTCCAGACCTTGTCCCAGCGCGCCGGTTGCCCGGGCCATCTCCCATCGCCACGCAGCTTGAGAGGCTAGGACTGCGAACGCCACCTCGTAGTGAATGCCCACTAGCAAGACCCGCAATGATGCCTCCGTGCGGAGGCAGAGAGGAGACGATAGTATGCAGCCGCTCTGCGTTCCGCATTTGCCGATGAGTCCTGGACTGACGTCCGGGTCGTTGAGATGGCCTATGTGAAGATGCTGCGTCCAGACCTGGGTGAAGTATCTCTGGCACATTTTGGCAAGCATCGATCAAGAGCACTCAGTGCTTGAAGAGCTCATGCGGACCACATGGTCTTCATGTCCCGGAGTTGCACCGTAGAAGCATGAGCAGCCATCCAGTTGCAGCCAGCATGGAACTCTTGCAGCAGTCTATCGAAGAGGTGGACGATAAGTTCTATACAATCCCTTCCCCTACGCTGACTTTCGTATCGAATGAACTGCCGTGCAAGAGCAATTGCCAACGTTGAGGGACGAGCATCGGTGCGATCATCCAGGAATGGAGAGAGCTCTCCAGACAGTGCGCAAGCCATACCGCAGACCTCGTACCAGATCGAATGCCGCCGACATGCCTCAAAGCAACCCGTCGGCTGATGGGTCGGAGAGCCGAACTGAATGGCGACGGGTTACAAATATATCGTGCAGCCCAACCTGGAAGCCGCCAGCCATGGAGGGCTAAGCAGCGTTGATTGATGCCTCTTCCTGGGATCGATCACGGGCAAAAAGTCCTCCATTTTCGACGAGTCTGAGAAAGTACTCCGGTCGGGACAGTGTCATCAGTCGTAAATGAGATATTGCGACCATATCCCAGGCAGGTCTTGCTTGGACGCTATGAAGTTCGAGAAACAATTGCGTGTCCTCTCCGTTGGCCAATTGGCGATGCACACCCTGGCCATCTGAAGAGATATTGAATGTGCTGACCGCGGCCAAGCCTTGACTTCAGCGTGTAGTCCGGGTTCTTTCGAAATGATCGAGAGAGTTTTCTGACTCCACTACCAGGCCATAAGGGCAATATGAGCTTTCAGTCTCACGAAAGAGACAGCTCCCAGTCCCCGACCGCCATCCTCCGTAGGGTCACGGAAGTTCGTCAGAGGCGTACTATCGTCAAGGGCATCGTCATTCGGTCAGCCCTAGATCGACCTGTCCCGGGCCAGTGGTCGCTACCCGGAGCAGTCGCCGCTCACCGATCGAAAGGCCTGCACGTTTCGTCCGTTCCCGTACATTGGCAAAGACAATTTAACCAGACCAGCAGACAGCGAGAGCTCCAGGTAATGTACAAGCTAGTTTTCAGAACAAATATTGGTGATCACTTTCTTGCAAGCCGCTTGATGTACATATATCCCGTTCCTCTCGACGGGTCCTTCTGTATCAGGCCAAGGATCCGCTCCACCGCGTGGCAGGCGCCAAGAGCACGACTTGATTGGGTGGTGGGCCGTCGCGTAGCATTGCAACAAGGAAATGGGCCAGACTGGATGAGCTGAGGTACGTCGCCTTTTATGTGAATGGTGAGTGTAGAGTTGATGTTGAGGAAACGCGATTGAGGACGCGATGGCGTGAGATGAGATTATCACTCGGAATCAACCGAAGCTTTGGCCATTCAAATGTCTCTTGGCGTTTGTGAGGCCCGTGCGTTTTGACATCCGAGCAGGTCCTGTACGTTGATTTTCATCTCCAGTCATAAGTATATGCATTTACATCATAACAGCCCATCAACCGGCCAAAGCCCCTCCCACTCAATATACAAGTCCTGCGACAACAATGGCATATCACCCCAAGCGTCATCCGATCCCTGATTCGAGAAAGCGGACATATCGAATGCGCTGGCGTCGAAGTCGAACCCCATCATGCTATCCAGACCGGCAGTACCGCTTGCACTTCCGTCAATAGCTCCGCCACTACTTGGGCCGCCGCCTGAAGAAGGAGATGTACATGGCGGCGGAAGCGAAGCACTCGGGTCCTGGAATTCTGCCGTGAAGATCTGGGAGACATATTGATTTGACTTCTTCCGTCTCTCGCGGCCGAGCTGCTCGCGACGGGTCGTGATGGCATCAGAGAGCGTCGACAGGATCTCGTGGTAGTGTCGAGCCTGGGGTGAGACCTGCGCTAGAC
The DNA here is from genome assembly GCA_031771865.1 of Nothophaeocryptopus gaeumannii. Taxonomy (NCBI): domain Eukaryota; kingdom Fungi; phylum Ascomycota; class Dothideomycetes; order Mycosphaerellales; family Mycosphaerellaceae; genus Nothophaeocryptopus; species Nothophaeocryptopus gaeumannii. The sequence continues at coordinate 1,232,631 of JASISA010000002.1, forward strand.
GCTCCAGCACGGCTATGGCGTTTGAGAAGGCGGTGTCGACCTCGAGTACGGGTTCGGACTGCGCGAACATGGCAAAGCCGAGAAGGAGGCCTGCCGCAAACATCCAGGCTTTCAGTAGACACATGTTGTTTGTGAGGATGGCGGAGTTGATTGCCATGTAGCCAGTCTTAGCCATGTACATCGCCGAGTCGAGGCAGGCTTGAGCCAGGTCCGAGACGGCAGAGGGCTGCTCGACTTTGTCGATGACGCTCGATTTCCTCCTTCGCCGGAGTTGGGTGATTAGATGTGATATGAGGAATGGCCTGGTCACCAGGATGATCGTGAAGTAGTAACTGCATGCAACGTGTGTTGCACCCACGAAAAGCTCCCGATCGGCCGGTCCAAGCGTTGTGTCTTTGATGCTGGCAAAATGACGAAGCTCTACGGGTATTGAATCGTTCCATTTCCGTAGACGTTGCAAAAACGCATCTGCTGTTTTGGAATCTCGATTGGCACCGCTGCCGAGCTGCTCCTCAAGCTCGATGATGTGTGAGCATATGCCGAAAACTGCACGCGAGGCCAGCCAACGAGGGCGATCAAATTCGCCGATGTCTTCTTCGCCGTCGTATGCTGAATCGTCTTCCGGTCGCATGGACGGCAACCCGCCAGGTCTGCCCAAGATCGACGAAACTATTGTATCCAGGATGAGCAGACTCTTCCACGTTCGCCATCTACTTGCTCATCAGTGCTGGTTCAGATCAGTTCTTTGACTGAACTCACCTTGTCAAACACTCTTGTGTCGATAAGCCCTTGTGCTGCTCCTTCCTGTGCAGCCCAAGCGCACATGCAGCTTTCGATGCGATGCCCAGGTACATGAAAGCAGCGTTTCGGTGACATGCACCAAGCATGTAGAATGCCATAAGCAGAAAGACACGGACCATATCTAAACTGGGATCACAGACGAAACCTTCAAAGGACCATTTCTGCGCACATGTGAAGGACCGGGCCGCGTTATGAGAGTCGAAAGGGTTCTGCCCTCGACACTGATATCCTATCGCAAGCATCATGTTGAGAGCCGCTTGCTCAGCTCGAGCACGTTTATCGCCCTCTTCAATGACATTGCTCGGACTGAGAGCATTGTGGCGATCAAGGAAGCCGTGGATTTCTGCAACCGTAAAAAGATCCAAGATGCCGCTTGACTACGATATCATAAGTTAGTGAGTGCGCCAACACCTTGGATCGACGAGGTACTGACAGCTTCCCGGTACAGCTGTACAAGAGCATACTTGTCACCGCGGGAGAGATCAGCTATAGCGGGACTGTCATCCCTTGGGATGTCTATCTCCAGCATGTTCTCTTTGAACTGATTCTCTGTGAACGCCGAAGGCCCCATGTACTTCTTCAGTATCCGGCGAAGGAATTGAAGAAAAGACAGGGAGGCAGTCTCGCCAACGTATACTGTCCCATGTCAGTACCGCCATCGACGCTGAGGAAGTTGCATGCCGGCACAGCTGCTCCGCGGGATGCACCAAGCCCCGAAAGACTTACGTTTCTCTCCTTTCGAGCTAAGAAGCATCCTGCTCTGTGTCATACGTGAAGCTGTTTGTCCAGGCTCGGGCGTGTCGGTCGGCGTAGTGTTTTCAGTAGCCGTATTACCTGCCGAGTTGGACCGGGTTCCCGGCACAGCATTTGGGAAGTGCACAATGGAAGTAGCGCCATTACCGGTGCGCTTGGATTGAAGATTGACATTTGGATCGGGAGAGTCTTCCTGACTTTGCTCCAGTCTTGGGTCGAACTGTGGAGATGTGTCTTCAACACTAGGTGTCGGAAATGGCGATATCTTTTGCCGCTTCCGTGATGATTCCAGATATACACAGGCACTGACGCGCTCGCGCTTCAAGCATGGTCCACATGGTGTAGCCGCATCACAGCGGATCTTGGATGCTTTGCAGGGTAGACACGCACGTGCTGAGCGCTGTCTGTGAGGCCAGAGTCGTTAGTGGATGTCCAGTTCGTGGGCTACGGCTAAGAGCATACCTGTCCTGTGGCTTGACCTATGAGGCGATGAGCTGAGCGCACCGGGATGTTTGCAGATATTCGGCGCTCACCTTGGGCCGTGGCATTGCCTGGTGATGGCTGCTTCTGGCGTGGTGCTGTGTTACGTGAGTCAACTTCACCTGTCGGATACAGGCGGCTTGCCGATGCGAATGCTATCCGTGGCAGCTCGGTCGGCTATGGGCAGAAATAGGGCATATACAGGAGCTGCTGGTGTCACACTGCGATATGGTGCAGCCTTCCGTGTTCGAGCTTGCTGGCCAGACGCGAGGTTCCTTTGATAGTATCTTCGGCGACCCAATGTCCCCGTGCTCATTTGGTACTGAGTAGATCAGATAGGCGGCGGCTCACTTCTGGCCAACTGCTTGCTTCTCGTCGTGATAGCGACTTGCCCATAAGGTTGAGTCGGGTTGCGTGCTTGCGAGAGGTTGCCTCGGACCGTGCACAGCCCAAGAACGGCAAGGTTCTCCACCTCTGCGCCAAGCTTCCAGACTCCTATCAGCCTTTCTTCAGCTTCCATCTGTCCTCCAACAACACTCCTCGCTTCACGTGAGACCAACCCCGCGCAAGATGGTCTTATCGTCTAGTCAACCCAAACTGGAAGCACCATCGTAGGGTAAACCGGTTACAGACAAGTAGATCTAACTAGTAGTGTGCCCACGGTAGGTCAGCTCCCTTTTCTGCAGTGTTTCCGGTCAGCATACAGCAGCCAGGATCTTGGATCGTCCTGGCCAACATCAGCTCACATCGGACGATGGCTACGAACGGCTCAGCATTTCAGTCTCCGTCCGCCGAGTGGACAGTCCCTTTCTGGCTGGATGGACAACAACAGCCTGGAAAGAAAAGCTACCCGGTAGTCTCACCGCTTGATACGAAAAAGCTGTTCAACTCGTCTGCCGCATCCGTCGAAGACTGTAATGCTGCTGTTGCATCTGCAGAGAAGGCTTTCCCAGCATGGAGTAAATGGAAGCCCGGTGCTCGTCGAGATCTGTTCTTGAAGGCGGCTGAAGAGTTTGTTCGCCGCAAAGATGAGCTGTGGTACTATTGCAACAAGGAAACGGCCTCGACGGAGATTTACTTCAACTTCGACTTCAACGACGCCCTGGAATCATTGAAGTCCTGTGCTGGATTGATTGCCTCGGCTTCGACGCAAGGATTCGTGCCAGACATTCTGGACGAGAACAGAAGTGCCATGGTGGTGAAAGAGCCATATGGCGTAGTCGTGGCTATTGCTCCGTGGAACTGTCCTTGTATACTGGGCTTGCGGTCTTTTCTTGGACCTCTTGCTATGGGCAACACAGTTGTTGTAAAAGCATCAGAAAGAGCACCTGGAGCTATGTGGGTGTTGATGGGTACGTATCAACAGTATCGGAGTGCCGAGCGACGAACCTGACAGCATCCAGACATCTTCCACAAAGTCGGACTGCCTGCAGGATGCCTCAACACGATCGTACACACGGCGCAGGATGGACCAGAGATCATCAGTACACTCGTTTCTCATCCCACGGTGCGCAAGATCAACTTCACCGGCAGCACTGCAGTCGGCTCTATTGTGGCAGGTCTTGCAGGGAAGCATCTGAAGCCTTGTCTCATGGAGCTAGGTGGAAAGGCGCCTGCGATCGTATGTGAAGACGCAAACTTGCAGACAGCTGCTGTTCAATGTGTGGTCGGTGCTTTCCTCTACGCTGGCCAGATCTGCATGAGCACAGAACGGATACTTGTTCACGCATCAGGTAGTTTTCGTGCAATTGTCTTACTCGGTGTGATTGAGACTGACATCGAGCACACAGTGGCGGACAAATTCCGCGAAGTCCTAGCAGGCACCATTGATCAAATTTTTCCAGACAAGAATGGACTCGTACTCGTCGACAAAGCCCCTGTCGCCAGAAACGCAAAGCTGTTGAGCGATGCGGTTGGAAAAGGAGCCAAGTCCATCTTTGGAGACATCGACGACAAGCGCGAACTAGCCACAGCAATGCGGCCAGTCATCCTCGAGGGCGTCACTAAAGAAGCTGATCTGTTCTATCAGGAATCTTTCGGGCCTACTGTCTCCTTGTTCATTGTTCAGAGCGACGAGGAAGCTATCAAGATCGCTAACGATACGGAATATGGTCTGGCTTCGGCGGTCTTCACTGAGAATCTGCAGCGCGGACTCCGGATTGCCAGGCAGATCGAGACTGGAGCCGTGCATATCAACAGCATGAGCGTCCACGATGAAACGAGTCTACCGCACGGAGGCGCAAAGAAATCTGGCTTTGGTCGCTTCAACGGCGAGGAGGGATTGAAGGAGTGGGTCCGTTTAAAGACTATCACATGTAAGTTCTCTTGACATCGCCTGTAAGACTACAAAGCTCATCAAGGTGTCTTTGCCTATGAAGGGGCAAATTGATCTCCGACCGACGTTGTCAAGCTTGCATTCGAGTCCAAAGGAGCATATATAGACAGCAATATCACAGTTCAAGGACATCAGCCTCCACTATCCTCGCTCTCCTACACATCAAGATGCGAGATTGAACTCGTAGGATCAACGTGCATTCCTGAACTCCCGCACAACTTCGAGCGTTGCCTTGACGATTTGGCGGGCTCGAACTTGCGACAGAGTGTAAAATTCAGGTGGTCACTGCAAAGACCATGGCGAACGAAATTGGCATTCAATGAGGAAGAGAAATTGGTATTGCACAATCAGATCTACAACAACGCCCAACGCTAAACACTTTGCCAGCAAATGCCTCTACGCAACAGCGACCTGCGGCACCACCTGCGGCACACCAGCAACATACCCCGTCTTCAACGGCCCATCAACACCATTCGTGCTCGGGGCTGGCCAAGTCTCCGGCCATTTACTCTTAACATCCTCCCTCATATCATAAGAGTTCATCTCCTGCAATGTCAATTTATTCTTCTCATCCTTCACCTTATACAGCTTATTATCAGTATTATCCGAAAACCCAATTCGCTCATGGATATTCTCCCTAGCCCTCGCCGACGCTGCTTGCACCTTTGATGCTCGTGGATGCCGGACTCGCTCGTAGAGTTTGAGCGCTTCGGGCACGCTGCCGGGGAAGAAGTTCTTTTGGAAGACAAGGCCTAGCGCGGCGGAGTCTTCGAGTGCCATGCAGGCGCCTTGGGATTGGTCGGGCATCATTGGGTGGGCGGCGTCGCCCATTATGCAGGCTACGCCTTTTTGCCAGTGGCTGTAGGGCTCGTGGACCCAGAGTCTCCAGGGACGAATTTCTTGGCCGATGGCGAGATGATTCTTGACTCCTGTGTCGAGGTCGGGGTAGGGAGCGAGGAGTTCGTCTACAGAAGCATCGGCGTCCCATTTCTGTTCGGAGTAATCGCCTTTCTCTCTGGGAAAGAAGCAGTAGTAGGAGAGGAGGGAGCCACTGTTGCAAGGTGAGAGGACGATTTTGTTCCAGCTGTGGTGACCGCCCCAGTATTCGATGGCAGAGTTCTTGGAATAGTCTTCGTAGCCTTTAGCTACGGCTTCGGAGGTTGTTACGTTTGCGTGTAGGCAACTGGAGTCGGCGGGTCGCTTCTCTACTTGGATGCCGATGAGTTTTCGTACTTGAGAGCCGATACCGTCTGCGCCGATCACGACTTCGTGTTGGACTTTGGTGCCGTTGTGGAAGGTGATCTCGCCTGTTTCTGTGTCCACGTCTTGGCACTAAGGAGGAAGTTAGCAGGCATGCTCACAATGAGCACATGGAGAGATAGACCGACTTTGTGGTTCACAACAAGCTTGACCGGGTTCCCGGAACCCTCCTCCTGCCGAGCACAGTCCATGAGCATCTTATGCATATCTTGTCTGTGGAACATGTAGTAGCTGCAATCGGATTAGTCTGACTCCGTCTTTCAACTTCACTTCATGTGAAAGTACTCACGGATGTCCCCATTTCTCCTCGTAATCATTCAGGTCAACAACAGATACAGGCTCGCCAGTCTTCCAGTCTCGGTTGATCAGTTTTCTAAGGTAAACGCCGTCACCCTTGGCGATATCGACGCCCCATTCTTTGAGCCATTTGACGCCATTCGCCGCGCAGGAGATTGATGCACCGACTTCCCCGGCAAAGTCTGCTCGTTCGTAGATTGTGACATTGTGGCCCGCTCTCCGGAGGGCAATTGAGACTGCAATGCCGCCAATGCCGCCTCCCACAACCGCAATGTCGAAGGGTTTCCAGTTTGATCCCGGCTCCATTGTGACAAGTCTGTTGCTCTTCCGTAAGATGACCGAATCAGGTAGATGGCTGTACTTGTACTTGGTGTTGATATGCGCTTCAGGTCAAGGAATGTTGCGATGACGATGGGGTTGTTTGTGCTGATGATCCTTTGTACCTTGGTCGTCGACCACATCTAATATTCCTTTGGCTATCATATCTGCAACCTTGCAGCCCACGCAGCCCACTCTTTTCTCCTATCCTATCAATCTTCCGCAGTGTAGGACCGTTGAAGGTTGATAGACGTTTGCCGAGGGTCAGACGCTGTCGTGTTGGTATTGCAGGGTACATAGCCGATCGGACAATGCACCTCACTGCTTCTTGAGCCTGCTCCCAGCGACGGACCTTGGTGCAGGTGCATTCTCCGACGATCCGTCGACCGCTCACCATCCGACAATTGTCGGTCTTTTCCGCCGAGAAGACCTTCGCATGCTTCAAGCAGAGTGGACAATTCTTAGTTGGCACAGACCAATTTCCGCGTTGTTGCATTGATCTAGAACTAAGCAACGATGTCTATGGCAACAACGAGAGTCACACTCTCAACGATAAGTGACCTGTGAACTTGACCGGCCGTTTTTGACTGTTCACACTGATGGTGCGAACGGAAGTCATGCCATCACATCGGAGACGGATGAAGTCAGACTTGTAAGGGCATGATTGGGAAACGTGCAACAATTCACTCCATTTCGTCACAGGCATGATCTACAGCTTCGATCCCTCAGCACTCCCATCGTCCTTGAAAGTCCCAAGCTTGAAAAGCTTCTTCGCGTTATCACGTCCAATTTTCTCGACGCTCTGCTTGCCATCAAGCTTCACCTCGTCGTACCAGTTGCAAGCGTCCTCAAACGACTCAAATGGATAGTCGATTGAGAACAGAATCCTGTCGACACCAATCTCCTTGATGCAGTATTCCAGTGTAGGTGTTGAGAAGTGCCCGCTTGTGGTGATCCAAATATTCTGCGCAAAGTAGTCGCGGATAGTCTTCTTGCAGTCCAGACCAAGCGGCTTTTTCACGTCCTCAAACCAGTGATTGATTCGCCAGAGATCGAATGGAATGTGCTCACCAAGATGGCCAATTACGACTTGCAGTTTCGGGAATCTGTCAAAGACCCCATTCGTTACCATGCCAAGTAGGTGAAGAGAGACACCCTGTGCAAAAGAAAGTGGTGGCCCGAGCAGCCATTTCCGTGGAGCCCATAGCTTGTCGTAGAAGACGCCAGTTGGGTTTCTCGGATGGAGGTAGAACGGAACATCAAGCTCCTGAACTGTCGACCAGAAGACATCCCACTCAGGTCCGTCGTAGAAGATCATCGAGCTGCCGGATTCGTCGTTGCGCTGAGTGTCATTGACAAGAGCGCCTTTGAAGCCGTACTGCTTCACTGTTCTTCGGAGTTCCTCGGCGGCAACATTCGGGTCGTGCATAGACAATGTGGCGAAGGCTCCTAACCGATGCTCATAGCCTTTGATCTCGCCAGTGATGTAGTCGTTGACCTCTCTCGCCAGTGCGTCGGCCTTTGATTGCTCCCAGACGTCTTGTACGCCAGGTGCCTGAAGAGGGTAGTCAGTACATGAAGTGTAGTGCTCAAGAGGTCTTTCTGGGACTTACTGTGTAGGACAAGATCTTGTAGCCTACGCCAAACTTGTCCATCTTCTCGATTCGGAGCTTGTTGACATCGCTGATCTCTTTCGTGTGCTTCGCTGGATCAATGGCAAAGAGACCGGCCCACCATGTCGTGGTCTCGGCGTTTCTTGGGAGTGCAAACGCCTCCTCCAATGCCACTTTCCCCTTCATTGTTGTGATTCTGTGTTGATGTCCTTGGAGTTTGATGCTGAAGACGACAATATTCCGCAAGTAGGTCTCAAGAAATGAGGAGAGGAAGTCGGATAGAAGTCAGGCAAGCGATGAGAGAGACAAGACCTTTTGTACGCGTGTAAGGCCGCTCTTACTACGACAGCACAATGCGTCCAGGGTCGAGTCCGGTTCAAGACGCAGCGACACCACCTCCATGTCTCCAGCTTGACCCCACCGCCTCAAGCTGGTGTTCCGCCGCGTTCGGGCTCAGCTGCGTCCAGGTTCATCCTCCCGGTAGGCGAGTAGTCTCAGTCATGAGCCCCACATGTAAATCAGCTGTACGCAGCGGCCCTCCTACACAAGGTCTAAGGGTCTAACCTCCAACTTTATAGAACTAAGGTATTGTGCAACTTCGCCGAACCGGTACTTTTGTAATCTTATAGTAAATTTATAACGTAGCTATATAATTAAAACTCTTAAAGATATACTAAGAAATAAGTTATTTGACCAATATATTATTATATATAACGCTAACCCTAATATATAATATATCTAAAAATTATAACAGACAATAAATAGTATCTATAGAGGGACCTATACAATTTCCTTAGTCTTTGGTATAGGCGTTATTATTATGTAACTCGATATCTAAGAGAAGACCGGTACCCGCCCTAAGACCGTCCTAGGCGGTACGCTAAGAGGGGCTGAGATTCTGAGACTAGCAGGCAAGGAAGCTAGGGCTGACTGGAAAGGCGTCGGATCGAGACATGATGGACGGATAGTGCACCTTGGCGTGTCGGGAGTGTCACTATCGGATGCGAGTATCTCTGATTCACTTACATATTGTCGTCTCTATCTCGCGTGTGGACTACCTGTGGAGCTGGATGAACACACGACATTTCACGAGGTTGATGAAGAAGAAGGACGAGAAGGTCAATTGGAATAGAGACTGCTTCAACGAACCGCGCCGCACGGAAGCCGAGGCTCTCGTCAAATCTCGGCGTGAACCGAGCGGTGCAGTCTCCTTGTCTCCCTCTTGCCATCGGATCTTGTGACACCAGACAACATCAGAACGTACAAGAAGATGAGTCGCGTCTTTTACGCTTTATTCAAGCCAGTGATGCGAGCTATTGCGCGAAGCTGCCTGTTTCAAGGCTCGCAAGACGAGAAGCAGGATGAATAGGGTTATCCGAACCAAGCTTCCTTCCTCTCAGTGGACACCTCACTTCAGCAGGTAGGACGTTTCCATCATATTGATGTGGAATCATCGCCGCGAGCAGCGGGAGCAGCGGGTTCGGTGAAATCATCCATCTCAAAGTCCGGTCTCTATGATTGACAGCAAGAAGAATTGCTGAGAGGACAAAATCTAGACACATTTGGTAGCAATTGAATCTTCCCACTGAGATCACAACGCCAACTACGCTTCCAAGATGGCATCCTATCTGCAGAACGCAGCCCAGCTCGACGCCATGTCCCACTTCGAGCCAGAGATGGCCGAAAAGCTCAAAGGAATGGCATCAGTGATGCCCCCTCCCAAATCCGAAGACGCCGAAGGCATCATCCGGGAACTCCGCCAAGGCTTCGCGTCTCTACCAGTCATCCCTCCTCGCCCGGATGTCGAGGAGCAAACCACGACATTCAAGACTCGAGATGGCGTCGAGCTCCGCTTGGTCACCTACAAGCCCGCATCCGCCACTAGCAAACTTCCAGTTCTGGTCTACTACCACGGAGGAGGCCATTGTGTCGGCACTCCTGAACAAAACGCCCTAATGAACCGCGAAATAGCTCTCCAAGAAAACTGTGTTATCATCGCGCCTCAATATCGTCTTGCTCCGGAGGACAAATATCCCATCGGCCTCGACGATACCTGGGACGCCCTGAAACACATCGCTTCGAACGCTGCATCTTTTGGCGCCGACCCGACTCAAGGCTTCCTGGTAGGAGGCGAAAGTGCCGGAGGAGTCATCGCCGCTACACTTTGCCTGAGGGCGAGAGATGAGAAGCTCGCTCCACCATTGACGGGTGCATATCTTAGCGCGGGCTCATACTTCAAGCAGGAAGAGCCACCAACGCAGTTCAAGGACTTGTACCGCTCACGCTCCGATCCGATATGTATGGACTCTCCCATGCTTTCCAAGAAAGCTTACACAGCTTTCCGCACTTGCTTCGCAGCGGACATGACCGCACCCAAATACAGAGCTGCGCTAGATACGAAGAAACATGTCGATTTGCCTAGGACGTACCTGCAGACCTGTGGAGCGGACATTAATCGCGATGATGGGATTTTGTATGCGGAGGCCTTGAGAAAGGCGAGTGTTGAGACGAAGTTGGATATCTACCCGGGGGCTCCGCATTGTTTCTGGTTTGTGTTTGGGGATACGGAGATGGGGAGAAAATGGAGGGAGGATACACACAGGGGATTGAAGTGGTTGTTCAGACAACAATAGCTCCCACTCCCAGCAGAGACAGTGATGCTGTAAGGCATTCAGGCCAGCTCTCTATACACTCAATATCTTCACTCTTCTTCACCACCCATCACGCCAAAAAATCCTTCAATGCCTCATCCATAACATCATTGAACTTCTTACTCTCCCCCTTCCTCGCCGGCTCTACCGCTTGATAGATATCCTTCGCAGTCCCCATCGGCACATCCTCATCTCCCCTCTCCAATCCCGCCCACAACTCCTCCGTGAACTCCTTCAGCGGCATACCTATTTGATCTCCATTCTTCAAATCTGGCTGTTTATCCGAGTTATGCATCTCAGTCTGCACAGCTGGCGGATAGACTTCCAGGACTTTGAGATTCGTATGGGCTTTGGAGAGTTGCGGGCGGAGGGCGAGGATGAAAGAGTGCAAGGCTGCTTTGGAGGCACCGTAATTGGGGCGGGAGTTGAGGGCTATGAGTGCGAGTTGGGAGGTGGTGTATGCCAATGCCACAGGGTTGTTTTGGCGAGTGAGATAGGGGAGGAGGGCTTTTGTGAGGTAGACGGGTGCTGTGTAGTTGGTTTTGAGTTCGAGGTCCAGAATGGAGAGGTCGATTGATTCGGGTTTGGTGAAGTCGAGGCCGCGTTGGATACCAGCGTTTATGAAGACGAAGTCGATGTTTGGGTGGGCTTTGAAGACCTCGGCGGTGAATTTCGGAATCTTTGGAGAGGGTTAGTATGATTCTGGTTTGGAGGGTTTTGGGTGGCGGTGACTTACTGCGGTCAAGTCGTTGATATCGAAGACACGGTAGTCTGCTTTATCCTTGCCGTGCTTGTTGACGAAAGCTTCCAATCGCTCCTTCCTACGTCCAACTCCGATCACGAAGACGCCATTCTCGACGAGCTTGTCTGCCAATGCTGCTCCAATACCGGAGGTTGATCCGATGAGGAGGACTTTCTTGTAATCGAAGCCCATGCTGAGGTATTGAGGAGATCTGTGATGAGTTATCGAAGGATTGGTGCTAATCTGTACAGTTTTGGTTCAAGGATAGATTGAATGTATGGAAGTAGAATCCTACGTTGACTTCTTGAGCTTACAAATGAAGAGCCACTGCACGAGATACGAGGTTAAAAAGGGTCTACTTCGATCGAGCTTTACGTCATGTGTAAAATTCCTAATGAACATCATTAGTTCCGTGCTCTTCATTTTGTAATTCTTGGCTAGAGACAGCCGTGTTGAAATGCTGAGCCGCATTCGTACGACCTTGATACTTGATCGGAGTTGATGATACACGGTTCTGGAAGGCACAACAGAGGTGGCATCGGATGATTTTGAGTGTGGCTTGAATTCATCCCGAAGATTCTGCGACTGCCGCCACAGCATGACTGCTTCGTCATCGACATGAGAGAGAAGAACGTTGAAAGATTTGAAGGACATCAATCACGGATAGAACTGATTGTCATTTGATGCGATAGTCTGTAGCAGCTTCTCTTTCTAACCTCGTCCATCTCCCAGACATGATGCTAAGAACGACAGCCTCTCCAACAAAAGTGTGTAGTCCATCTGTATCTCTACTTGGCCTCAGTATCCATGGTCTGCTAGACCCGAATGGCACAACAACTTCATCCCCTTCTTCCAGGCTCGCAGGTCCCAGCCCAATGAAGCCTCGCGAGGTCTTGAAAAAGTCTCGCTCACGATTCTTCGCACTGTACTCGTAGAATTCAAAGTCTTTAACATCGACGTCGTAATGCGATGGAAGACGTTGGACTTCGTCCCTGTTTTGGCAAGAGAGGACGTCTCTTCTCATGGGTGCATCGAAGTTCACGCCCTTGAAGTAGTAGCGCTTCTCGGATTTCCGGGCGTAGGCGAAGAGATTCCCCAGATCACGAGCGATAAGAAAGTCTTTCCAAATGTTTGCATTTTCTAGATTGGCGGCCAGTGCAGCTTGCAGTCTCGGCGGACGGAACATCTCTTGGGCTTGCGTGCGAGATATCTTGAGTCGCCATCGTTCTTCGACATAAGAGATGTCATTTGAAACATTTCTCTCGCCAGACTCGTGTCCCAAGTACCCCAAGTCCGCCTGCTTTTGACGCTCGTAGGAGGTGATCAAATCGCGATCTGGAGGTCTTGAACGTCGCTTCCATTCTGCTACGATGTCGCCCTTGCCTTCGAAGAGGTAGTCGAGCATTAATCGACCAATTCCAGGATTGGGATCTAGGTCGTGTTCGTGCGTTGGGATGAAGACGTATTCTAGCGTATTGAGTATGTGATCGATGACATGACCACGCTCCTTGAGACTGTTGTAGATCAGACATTCGTCAGGCGATTGCTCATAAGCCGGGATGTCGTCTTTCGTGGTCCGTTTCACGATCTTGTCGAAGTAGACAGCCCGACAGTACAATGGCCTAGGCTCGTCATACTCGGCTGCTGCAGGGGTAGAGGCGGGATCCAGCCAAACCACGGGTCGCTCGTTGAGTCCAGCACTGTATTGAGCGTGGGCGTTGATGGTGTCCAGGCTCAACAAGCACGTCATATCCGGGATCCAAGTCGATATGATGTTCTCGAGAAACTCGCGACCCCAGATTGTACGCTTAGTGCGGTTGTCCAGTAGGACATCGACAGTCTTGACCTCTTGTACGAGATGCAAGCACGCTTCCTCCAGAACCCGTATGACCGAACTGCGATAGTCCGGTACCACATCCGCTACTGAAACCATGCCGACGAGAGAGAAGACCCGATCTCGCGGATCAGTACAGTCGAAAGCGCCAGTCTTTTCGAGAAGTTGGCTGAGCTTTTGGGGCTGATCGACGTTTCTCAGCCCACGAAACAATGCCAAGGGATCTTCACTGGAATCAAAGACCTCGCGAAAATGATCCCATTGAATGGCATGCCGCCCAACATAGACGGAAGGCAGTCTCTCCGAAAAGTGGAACTCTTGAACGCACCACAGCCTCTTCCACCACACATCTGGCCGGCCTAGCATTTTCTGAAGGTCTGTCGCAAGGCCCTGGAAGCTGTTCTCGTGTTCCAGCTCGGCCATGCCAGAAGTGGTGCAGAGCGAGTCGTGGGTGTCACGTTCATCCGCCTTCAGCCACCGCTTGCACGTCTCTTTCTCCGGTGCAGTATCACCAATCCAGATGATCGTCCTGACTGCTCTCGAGTAAATCTCGCGCATCATGGCTATTTGGTGGTTCTTCTCGTTGATGTCGTTTTGGTTGATGCAAACGGCGTCGACCCATACTCGACGGTCTCTGTCTGGGAGCCTCAATCGCCACAAAGCTTGCCAAAGATGTTCCGATATGGGAAAGCCTTCGAGGTCACCACTGGATATAGTGTGGGTTGCTTTGCCAGTGCCCCAGCAGTACGAGACTGCCTCATATTCTTTCACGTTAGAAAGGCGATAATGATCCAAGAAACAACAAAGCGACTGGCCGGTACCGCGCGCAATTCGAAGAATTCGAATCTCGTCTGTGCCAGGCTTGAGCTTCTTGTGGAAAGCTGAAGTCTGACCCTGTGCAAGACCTTGAGTTGAAGAAGCGCGGATTGGCAATTGCGGGCCACCTTTGCGCAGATAGTCGTGTACTAATGGGGAATACTCGGGTACTAACGGTTCTGGCAGGACAATGTCGTGCGAAGGAAGTGGTAGAATAAGCTTCGGAGAAGCAGTCGTTTGGAAGTCAGATATGTCTGTATTGGGCGTCTCATCCGGTAAAGGGCGAGACCGTGGCGAGGAAGCTGGCGATCCAATGCTGAAACCCGAGCTTAATGAGACTACTTCGCTGATGGACTGCGTCCTCGCAGGCGTGGCGTTCTGGATGAAGGCATCGTAGAATTCATCACGTCCTGATGGGGTCAGTAGGGGCAAATATGTGTTTAAGAGCTATGAATCCAGAATCATACCTTGCGTCGTTTTGAATTCCAGCGTAAAGCTTGAATATGCAAAGGAAGCCGGGGCAGAACTGCCTTCTGTAATAGCAGCCTCGTTCGAATTGACACGTTGTCGTGGATGCGTCAATCTGCCGAAAAACGTGCCCAAGCGAGAAGGAGGCGTAGAGCCGTGGACTGATAAAACAAGTAAGTACATCAAGCCAGAGAAGATCGATCGTATGACGCATACCTGGCGAAGGAGAGTGATCAACTGATGCCTGTTTCCCACGTCTCACTGAAAGTTTGGCCGTCGTTGAGGCCGATTTGGCACAATTCATCCAGTCAAGTGAGCATTCAACGTGCACCACTTTGAATTGGCCATTCTTTCTTTTGACATTGCAGGGCACGGTGATGGTAGCGCCGTGGTCATCACGCCAGAATTTGACACACTGATAGGTGCACTGCTCGGTTTTATTGCTCTTAGCAGACGATACCTCATGCTCGCCGAGAAATGACTTCCCACGAAGCATCCTCTGAAAGTGAGCGTAGCTGTGTGGATTGTCAAATTTGTACACAGGAGCCACGTTAGGATGAGCTAGGTGACACGCATTGGTGCATGTCAGTTGACAGCCTTGCAATTCGACAGCGTCAAAAGCCACGGTCCATTTTGAATGTTGTTTCCATTGTCTCCATGTGTAGTATTCAGTAATGGGCTTCGCAAATGCGTGCTTCAGCATCGTGTCTCCATTTTTGTTCAGCCATTCGCAAGTATGCGACGAGACCAACACCTTGGTCGCATGAATATTTTTGTGCCGGTCCACGTCTAGTTCAATCTCAACTTTGCACTCCAGTGCAGCGGCCTGTCCGGAAGGGCTCCTATGTGGTGTTGCGGACGGTGGAGAAGTTGTGAGCGGAGAGACACTGGTGCCAGTCCGAGCAACAGAGCGCCGAGACTCCATCGAAGATGATGGGCAAGGTAAATGGAACATGTCCGTGGACAATCGAGTACGCTCTGCTTATGGTGGCTTCCACGAGGGTTTTACTCGCCAAGGTCCAGTCCGTCTGCCCAGCTTCCACTCTTTGAGCATCTGCGCTTGACGAGAACCTGCCCAGGCTTGCAAGTTCTCCGATCTTGCTCGCAGGCTCATGGGACAGTCGAGAGTCATACAAGTTGCCGTGGCGGCTCGAATCAAAGTGTCGCAATGACGTGAGTAGTAGGCTGCCGATGGTACGAAGGGATAAGTCCTGAAGATGAATACAGATGTGCTTGGAGAGGTAGTGTTGAGAGAGAGGGCGGTACAGACATGACGAAGGAAAGATAGGCGCCTGGTTCGGAGCCGGACTCACAGAGCTTGCTCATCCTTTCCATCCTGTGGGAGTGGGAGTGGGAGTGGGAGTGCGCGTTTGCAATTACCATTCTGTGGGAGGCCGGCTGCAGAGGACACACGACATCGGAACATCGGAAATTTCGCCCCAGTCGCTTGGTTCGGATCGCAGGCCTCGGCCCGTCCATGACATGAAAAGACAAAGGGGTTCAGGGTTCAGGGTTCAGGGTTCAGGGTCCAGGACAGGGCAGGGTTCACAGATTCCACGCTGTTGGAAACACAACCACAACACGATCGCGTTGAACCCAAACACCACGTCTTTGACAGTTCTCAGGCACGCGACACCAGTTCGCTCGTCCATCTCATCATCCCTGGAGAATTGGTGAAGCATACGCATCAAGCTCGTCGAGATGGACGCGCTGCTTCTTGCTGGCGGCCTCCCGCCCTCGGTAGCGAAGGATGCAGGCAATAACTCCCACAGCCACCACGTGTGCGAGAGTATGGGTTCAGTTGGGCGAGCTGAACGCCGTCCACACCAATCCGTTCTCCTCGCTGAAAAGGACGCATAGATGTGGAAATGCTTCACCGGTGGGACGCACGAATACTTCCACATGGCCCGATCTGGACGACGTGAGTCCCTTCATCCCGGGTCGCAATACGGCATGAATGGTTCCGTGTCGACTCCATTACTCTCTCAGTAACTACCTCAAGTCGAAATATTGCTTTCGCTAAGGAATACCAAGACTGAGGCCGCCGTTGAGGCGCCAGGCTGTGCAGTCTTTCAATCAAGTCACACCACTAGATACTCGTGCTTGGAAGCGCCCAGCGATACATCTCGCTATCCCCCGGCTTGCCCTCCTGCCTTGTACCCACAGTACTTCTGCATATCGCTGGCCAAGCTGAACCTGCACACGCTGTTCGCTTGAGCCTTCTCTCGCATTTCAGGACCACAATGCTGGCTCGATTCGCCGTTATTACCTTTTACTTCTCCCAGTCATGGGTATAGCTGGGAGTTCATTCCTCTGGCCGGGTCGCGGTCCACAAGCTGCGGGAGCGGGTTTCGGAGCGGTGCGTGACTTCAACCCACTACTTCCGTCACAGAGGTCGCTAACTATGGCAATAGAGGGATAGACAGAAGAGAGCCTTCGTCGACAAGCTCGAAGAATCTGGATTCAACTGGCTGGTCTTCATCGTAGCTGCTTCTGGCTTCTTCACGGATTTCTACAACTTATTCGCATCCAACGTCATTCTACCAGCACTTGACTTCGTCTACTGGGAAAGATCTAGTCATGGCAATGCCCTCGCTTTCAATCTTGCGACACTGGCTGCGTCCGCAGTTGGCATGTTAGTCTTTGGCGTCTTCGCTGATCTCTACGGAAGGCGTTCCCTATACGGCATAGAGCTTATCATCGTCATTATCAGCACCGTGGGCCTACTTCAATGCTCTGAAGGATATCGGGCAGATCGAGAGTCCGAACCAACCTGGAGAATAACACCTTGGATTATCATTTGGCGGACAATCATGGGCCTCGGCATAGGAGCAGGTGAGCGAACAGTAGGTTCCCTTCCGGTACGCTTCTGACTCCTTTCAGAATACCTACTTTCCGCTTGCATTGCGGCAGAATGGTCTTCGACGGCCTCTCGAGGCCGCATGATGGCAGCTGTCTTCCTCATGCAGCCTCTCGGGCAGCTTTGCGCCTATGGTGCGGGCTTGACCGCACTTCGAGCTTTCGACACCACCACCGCTGTAGGGATCGACAAGCTCTGGCGATATGTCGTTGGAATTGGCGCCTTCCCGACTCTTCTAGCTCTAGGCTTTCGAATATTCATGCCGGAGTCTGGCCGATACACGTACGACGTTCAGAAGAAGCTTGCTCAGCCGGACACCAGCAAAGTCGCGAATAAAGCAGACGCTTCAGACTCATCGGCTGAGGTCGCGAGCCAGAATGATGAAGATCTACCTTGGAACCAGTTCAGATTCTCGGAATTATGGACATTCATCTATCACGAAGGCAACTGGAGATACTTACTTGGCACTTCGATGACTTGGTTTCTGGTGGACTTCGGATTCTGTAAGTCGCCTCTTAAAGCCTGCATTGATCGTGTCACATTGTACTAATGACCACACGAGATGGCCTCGGATTCAACAATCCTTCAACGCTCGCCAAGCTTTGGAGCAACCAGGACTACTACTTTCCTTCATATGCGCCGCACTGGATGGAGTCTTCTGATGTGGTGAATACGACGGTCTCGGGCCTAGTCGTCACCAATGGGACATTCACGGACGGCTCCATTGCGAAACCTGTCATTGAGCAAGTGTTGGAGCACAACATGACACACGCCATCTACACTGTCTCCATTGCCTCGATTCTCGGCTCCCTGCTCATGATCGCTTGCATCAACAAGTTCGACCGGAAGAACCTTCTCACCATCACTTTTGTCCTGCTCGGTGTCGCTTTGATCATCATGTGCGCAAGCTTCAAGGCTCTCTTCCACAAGGATGGCGTGCACATCATCCTAATTGTGTTCTGGGTGGTCATATCATTCTTATTTTCATTTGGACCAAATACGCTGACATTCATCGTAAGTCGTTACGCTCACTTATATACTCGCCACAGACTGAGTCTTCCTAGATACCTGCTGAGATCTTCCCAACCGCTTATCGATGCACTTTCTACGGCATTGCCGCAGCCTCCGGCAAGATCGGTGCTCTCCTGATCCAAGTCGTTATCCTGCGCACGCCCCATATCGGCCAGCCGAACAATACCTCAATCCGCTGGCTACTGCTGGGCTTTGCATTCTGCATGTTCCTAGGATCGGTGTTCTCGCATTACTGCCTTCCAAGGGTCCAACGGCGAGGGACTGAGGCAGATCTACGTCCTGGTCGACGAAACCCGCCACGTTATGCCAACATACCTCTGAGCGAACTACCTCCGAAGCGAGAGCATCATGTGATGAGGCAGGAGCAAGATCGGGAAATGGGCGATATGCGAGCTCAAGGAGAGGAGCAGACTCAGACTGTGCCGGAATGAATGTCGCATTATCACAAGTATGGCATTACTACCGGCACTCTCTGTGCACATGATCATCCGCATAGCTCAAGAGCTGATCCATGAGGGAAGCAAACGACCTCTTCCGTCCTCGTGGATATAAAACCACTCGGACATTTATCCGCCGGCCGGAGTGGAGCGCTCGGCGCAGCTCCGTCCAGCTTGAGTGATCTGTCGGCGACATAGCTCCGACCTCAGAACTCTCTGAACACCTGCCGCGTGGGTTTAGTTTGTTCACGCGCGTGAAGCAGCTTATCTAAAGGCGACAAAATGGGCGACGCAGATAATCGTCCCCTTGTCTTGCATATCGGCGAGGCGACCAAGTACAATCATGAGTACTACAATGAGCACTTCAGTCGCCGATTCAGTGTAATACAAAACGACAAGCTGGATCGCCAGTCTTCCATTCGGGCCCTGAAAACCATGAGTGAGTATGCCTACCCGGCTGGTGTTCAGATCGAGCAACGCGCTCATCGTGATCATCAGATGCGGCGACTTCAACGCAATCTTCGGCCACATTTCCAATCCGGCGGCGAAATGAGTCAATGGGATTATGAACTTATATCATTGCTCCCTTCATCTGTCAGGGATTTTACTTACGCTGCAGCTGGCTTCATGGGCCGATCTTGACGCACTAGCCAGACGAGGAATCTGGTATGCCAATGGAGCTGGGGCCTCTGACGATGCGGTCTCCGATACAGCATCGTACATGATCCTCTCGGTCTTCAGAAACTTCACCAGGACTCAACTTGCAGCGAGAAAAGCGGAGCCTGAAGCTTTCACGAAAGCACATAAGCTAATCGCTACCATATCGCGCAATCCGAAGGGCAGTATTCTTGGTATCATTGGACTTGGAAACATCAGTACCAAGCCTGTGAAGAAAGCACAAGCACTGGGTATGGATGTAGTCTATCACGATGTCATTCGAAGATCGGAGGGCGAAGAACAGGACCTTGGCATTCGATATCTGCCTCTGGAAGAGCTCCTGGCCAATGCGGACTGCATCTCGCTTCACGTCCCACTCAACCAGCACACTCGTCACCTCATCAACAGCGAGACACTTGGCCTCATGAAAGACGGCATTACAGCGAGCCTCAGGTTGATCCGAGATTGGCTGGTCGTCTCCCTCAGCCAAGCCTTCACCACCAGCTTCGCTGGCCTCCTCGTGTCGCGTTTTGTGCTCGGACTTGTCGGAGGTCCCTTCCTACCAGGGTTATTCCTCTTCATATCCTGTTGGTATACGCGCGCCGAGCTTCCACCGCGTATAGCCTTCTTGTACGGAGCCAACATGCTTGCTTCAGCTTTTGAAGGCCTCGTCGCTGCGAGAATCACAAGTCAGATGGAGAGTGTACTTGGAAGGGCGGCGTGGGAGTGGCTTTTTATTATTGAAGGGAGTATTACTTGGGCGATTGCATTGGTGATTTCGCCTTGTTTGCCGGATTACCCATTGAAGACGAAGAGGTTTTAATTTTCGAGAGAGCAGCAGTTGGTTGTTGAGTGGAGGATTCGGAATGAGAACGCTGGGATCTCGGCCGATGAAGAGGGCTCGATGATCGATGGGATGAAGCAGGCTTTGGCGGATCCGAAGTTGTATATGTTCGTTGTGCTGCAGATGTCGCTGCTCACGGCTCAGTAAGTTTCAGAGCTCTCCAGATTCTGGTAAGTCTATGCTGACAGTACTATAAGTCTTTCAACACCTTCTTCCCCTCAGTCGTCGGAACACTGGGCTTCGATTCGACAATCGCCCTGCTATCAACAGCTTCACCCTACATGTTCGCCTTTTCCTGCTCGTTGGTTCTATTCGAAGGCTTGGCGTAGCTGGACCCTGAAAGCCCCGCTACAGCCCGGGCGCAATCTGCCCTAGTGCGTCAATACGATAGCCACGCGACTCTTCACTGTCGCATGGACACCAAAATTGACAAGCAAGTAGATCCAGCCGTGTCCTGAAAGATTTGAAAGTTTCAGCTAATTGAAGTGTGTTTCAGGGAAGATGCAGGCGTGTGAGTCCACGGAGCGTGTCTGGCTGGGTTTGAGGTGTCGTTACGTAGTGTGTGTTTTTTCAGTAGCCAATTAGAATGGGTTTCTTCGTGGAAAAGTTGCCAGTAAGAAATGCCCTTCGGGCAATAATGAGTGACTATGATCAGGTGACTAGTTGAGCACTGACCCCCTTCAACACACTCAAATCATCACTAACAATACAATCTAGTCGTCCTCCTTGGCCTGCACCCTCCTTGGTTCTCTCTCTAACAGCAACCGTTAATGAGACCTTCCTTCAAGTTTAAAGGAGACCTAGTGCCCTGGTCACGGCATTCACCCTGCCAATCCCCTCCCTCGATACCACCTGGATATTCGTTAACATTGCATCCGCAGCAGAGGCGAAGTGGATGATCTTACGGCCACGGCCTCTATCGACGCAGTGGGTCCCATCCCAGTGGCTGTTTTTGTGGCCTTGTACCCACTTATCGCAGGCGTTGCTAGTCAATCCCCCGTGGACTTTGCCATTGTAGCAGCATTGGCATTTGTGGTGCTTTTTGGCCATGGCGCTGCAAGAGAGGAAGCGTCAGTGAAGTTGACTGTCGACGAATGATGGACTGACTTACAGCGAAGCGCAAAGAGCAACGGCAACTGCGATGAACTTCATTTTGAGTGAGTGTTGGTTGGTTGGTTCGAGGGAATGAGGGAGTGTTGCTGGTTACTGAAGAGCTGTCTTGGAGTTGCTTGCTGATCTCTGGATGATGGTTGATGGTATGGGCGACTTGACCGCTCTTATACACCCATTCTACTCCTACTTCGATATGCCTGGCTGACCGACAATCTGACATGCATCTCGCATCCCCTTCGCTGCCTCACACACAACATCCTGATGTCTGACTCCAACATGTGGTGTTTCGAACAGTCATGGGCACACGATAGCACGCTGATGGCAACTTCATCATTTACTGGTCGACAGTCTATGAGGCCGAAGTTTACTTAGACGACTGCTTCGCTCCGTGAAGACACTAGGGTGATGGTGCCTCTAATCCCCCAGACTTGCCACTTCGGATTTCCCAATAAGTCATGAGCAAGGCTCGAAACGGTGCTAGAGGTCGCTTCATGAATGAGTTTCACCACTTATCAGCACGAACGATCATCGATCTATCGCGAGAAATAGCCAGCACGCTATGAAGGGGGCAATCGATGCGAGCCTCAACGCTGCTTGTCTTCAGCTCGGGTCGTCATCCTACTCTAGGCACCACATGGAGTTCCGGAAACATTGATCTTCGGCACGGCTTCGAAGCTGATGTCAAGGTGTCTGATACAAGTATCCGGGCCGAAGAGTACCCAAGTACCGGCATGCCTTCGGCATTTGCAGGGATCCTATCGTCAATAATACAAGGCCTGACGACTGAGCTTATCTGACATAAGGGCGAGTGCGGCCCCGCAACGTGGACAACTCCTGGTGCCACGTGTGAGTCCGAGCGTGACGGTAGAATATGCCGGGCGTGATGCTCCCACTCGGAAACCCACTTCGATGTAATTCCAGTGTGGCACTACTCGACTCCACTTGTTTGAGAATGGGGAGTCAAGTGCAAACCATCCACAGGAAATGTGTGTTTGGGACAAAAGATAAGCAGCCATTGGAAAGGTACGTCAGCATCATTCGTACTGCCGCTTTGGCAAAGCTATCAGAGTATTCGTATGAAACCTCGACTCCCATGGACACACACGAGCAGTGAAGACCTGTCGATGCTCATGTAAATTTTAAGTCTATTCCCCTTATTCGCCCGGATGCACGACCCCTGTTACCCAATATATCCTTTGCTCTCAACTGATACACCCCTGCATACCCAGCCTGCTCAGCATGTTGCGAGGCCCTTCTTGGCACTTGGCAAGTACATCTTCGGTTCCCAAAAGCAGCTCGTCTATGGTTCCCCGGATGGCCACAATATGGGCATGCCGCTAGCGTGGGTCTACTTCGTATTGCGCTCCTGTGTCGCGGTGTATGGAATACTCCATTCGGAGTGGCTCGCAAATTCGATGTCCTTGGGCTTGTTTTGGACTCTTCCACTTCGCATGGCTGGGAAGAAGATACCTGGATGGGCAGTGGTCATGAGGATGGAAGCCAGGGCGATCATGGCCCCGTCAAGGATGAGAAACTCGACCTCCTTTCTCATGAGCGCGTTGCCCCATCCGCCCGCCATCTCTGGGAGACTGCCAAAGATTGTCAGCTAAGTCTTTCCGTTCCGAAAGAATGGTACTCACCGGTAGATGCATCTGATGAAGATGAAAATGAACGCCAACACAAAGCAAGCCAGGTAATAGTAGAAAGTCCTGATGGACGCAGAGAGCTCCAAAGTCTTCTCCAACTGATTCGACCTCAGCCCCTCGGCCCTCCAAAGTCTCCACCCAAAATCAATAGCCAACACCACGCAAAGCGCCATAGTAGCAACCTGAAAAGCCACACCAGCAATCATCAAGTTATTCCCAATATCTCCCGTCGTATTATCACTTCCCGCCGCTAAACCCCCACCCGCAGCTTGCATCAATATCGAAAGAGCATCGCAACTGATGAAGATCCAGGTATAAAGTCTTGGGGGTAAGCGACTCTTCTCCGGTCCCAAAGCAAGAACAATATGTTTCAAAGTGAGATATATCCCTGCGGCGAGAAACGAGGGTGCCAAGATCAAACAAACGACTTGTATCTTGAATCCGACGTCGTTCCAGGGATTGTTGTGCATCATCAGCCGGCCGGCGTAACCGACGACTTCGCAGAGACAGCCGAGGAAGACGACTGTTGAGAAGGATATGACGCGGTAGCGAATTCCGAGGGCGAGTTGGGTGAGGGCGCCAAGGGCGAAAATGGCTAGGAGGATGATATTGGCTGGGACGTTCGGTCGGTAGCCGTAGGTTGTTGCTTCGACGGGGCAGGAGGGTGTTACGGAGGTGCAATTGTCGTATGGAGAAGACATGGTGAGTTCGTTTGGATAGATGAAAGCGAGTGCTGATTGCGGATTCTTGCAGCGAAAATCGACAACGAAGGACAGGAGTTTCGATTTATGAAGAAAGGTGAGGTGAAAACTGTCTCTGCCGCTGTCTCGAGGACTTGGTTGATGTGCTGATTGACTTACCTTCTTGCCATCCCCTCTGCCGCCTTCTATACCATTGAAAGAGGGCTGTGTCGTTTCTCCCAAGCCCGTCGACCGCGTATAGCATCCATCTGTCTCGCCAAAGTCGACGATCAGGATCCAGCCGTACAGCGTACACTAGTCCCCAGAAATATCCGAATGTGGTACAAGCAGTGCCCCAATCCACAGAGCCACGCGATGGATGATCCGAAAGCGAGGATATCTGTTACAACCAATCAGCTGGTCTTGATCCAAAGCCACGGACCCACACGCCGCTGTCTTGCAGCTTGGCAGCTTCGCAGCTTCAGCCCGCTAGACGAGAATAAAACATTTACTTTGGTGCCTGGGAGGGTCGTACAGCGTATACGTACGCTTCGTCTGCTCCCCTTTTCGTCTTTTTTCCTCGATTCGCATTGAATATTATCCTGATTAGTGACGAGACAAGCAAGCCGCGTGTGAGATGCCCAGCCGACGGTATCATAGTAAGACGTTCTCCGGATGCTATAGCTGTAAGGCGAAGCATACGAAGGTCCGTATCACAGCCAGATCAAGCAATGGGTTATTTGCTTCCTTTGCTGAATCGAGTCCAGTGCGATGAGGGCAAACCTGCCTGCAAGAATTGTCTGCGAAGAGGGACGGGGTGTTCATATCCCGCTGCACGGAGTGAGAGAAATGCCACCCGGGATGTTTCAGGCAGCCCTGGCAAGGATGCGGATCCACGGTCTGCTCTTGTCTTCGACGAATTTGACCTGACGTTGATGCATCGATACTGCACGGTGACTTCTCTGAATCTCTTTCCTGGTGAATCGGCACAGCGGTTATGGCAGATACAAGTTCCCGAGAAAGCAGAAAGGCATTTGATGCTGCAGCATGGTATGCTCGCGCTGGCTGCTATGGACCTTGCTTGCACCGCGACGACGTCAACGAAGAAGGGCACGGCGACGACGGCGGCTTCGTATCGAGCGAGGGCGCTTCATCATCAGCAAGTTGCTCTCTCGATGTTCCAGGAGTTGTTGAGCAAGCACGAAAGTTCAGGAGATAAGAACGCGCTGTTCTTGTTTTCAGTTCTGCTCAGTATTCTGGGATTCGGCTCCGTTCACTCAACGATTTCAAAGCCAACCATCGATGATGTACTGGACGTCTTCGCGCTGTTCAGAGGGCCGAAGGCCCTTTGGACGATGATCAAGGATCTAAAGCCCGGTGCAGAAATGATGGAGGCCCTGTTCCCCGGAAGCCGGATCACTTTCGCTCAGACTGTGTTCCGCAACCACGACGATAGCGGACATTTTAATGAGTACGAGTCTCCGACTGATACCTCGTTCTTTGGGTTGGATGCATTCATCTTGGACGAGATATCCAGGGAGGCGGTGAGGCTGTTGAAGAGTGCTCGGACTGCAAGTCAAAAATTGCCCGGCGACGTGCGAGCAGTTTCATATTTCCCAGCATTAGTGCCCGAAGAGTTCATTGCCAGATGCAGAAGACGCGAGCCGGATTCGCTGTCGATTCTGCGGTATCATGCTGTTATCCTGAAAGACTTTGAGACGAGATGGTGGGTTGGGCCGTGGCATCAAATCCTCGCGGACGCAGTGGATGCAGCTTTTTAGTAAAAAGGCGCTGTATAGGAGATGTCTTTTGGTGTGTAGATCAAAGTCAGAATATACATTTGAAGAGGTCGTACCTGACATTCCTACAGATCACTCTTTCAGCTTCAGCTTCAGGTTAGGATCTTTCAATATCGCGCCGACCTCAGCAGGCATCATTGCACCTTTCGGCGGCGTACTCTGCCCTTTGAAGGTATCACAGATCTGCTCCATTGTGACCCATTCGATGCCTTCGTGAGTGTTGATCTTCTCGATTATTCTGGACAAAGGTCAGCACTCTGGACCCAGGGATGTCGATCCGACTCACCTCTCCAACATCATCAACCCATGCGGATGGCCGCAAACATCCGGATGCACGGTCACGGGAAACACAAATTCGTCATACTCGCGATAGAAGTAGTTGAATTGATCCATCCACAGCTCCTCGACATCCCTCGGATTGACCCAACCGTGCGAGTTTGGCGCCTTCTTGATGAACATCATGGGCGGCAGGTCATCCAAATACCACGAAGCAGGTATCTCAACCAATCCAGTCATTGGTCCGCCCTCAAGTGGCTTCATCCAGTGGTCTGGATGCTTCTCGTAATCAATAGGGACCCAGCTGTCTCCGGTGCGTAGCCAGTAGCACTGGCAGTCGTGGTGGGAAAGAGAATGATCGTATTCGAGACCATACCTCAACATCAGCTCGGCGCCTTCTTGGGAGGCTTCCCACCAAGGTGCCACAATACCCCGAGGAGGCTTTCCTTGAAACTCTGTGATGAGCTTGTAGCATTTGTCCATGATAGCCGTCTGCTGTTCAAGCGTCATGGCAGCCGGATTCTCATGGCTGTACCCATGAAGGCCGATCTCGTGGCCAGCATCTACGATCATACGGCATTCCTCTGGAAACGTCTCCAGACTGTGGCCGGGGATGAACCAGGTAGTCGTGATGCGGTACTTTTCGAACATTTGGAGGAGCCTCCGAACTCCGATTGATCCGGCGAAGAGACCTCTACTAATGTCGGATGTTGAGTCTTGTCCACCATAGCTGCCTAGCCAACCGGCGACGGCGTCGATGTCGACTGAGATGCAGCATTGTACTTCTATCGAATGTTAGTGTCTCTTGTTCTGGGCCTAATAAGCCTGGAGGTCGCACTCTTCTTGCCCATTGTGCCTTGCTATGTTGCTAACAGAGTAGTGCGATCTCCGAAAAGCTTCGTGAATAAGTTCTGCAGCTCCTGTGCACTTAGAAGATGGGTCAATGGCAGATCAATGTGTATCCTGGACCAAATAGACTTCACCTACCTCCTCCCGTCGAGACATTGGCAGCGGGGTCGACTCAAGGCCGCCGGCGGGCGATGACGTCGACCGGGCCACATGCTGGAGCCCTCTTATCGCAGAAGGCTCAGAAGCAGCTCCAACTCAGTGATTAATTGCCAGTCCGAGCGCGTTACATTAAGGAAGCGCGGTGATTGAGTAAAAGGTTGGCATTGGAAAGAGAGCAAGGACGTGGAGTCGACGTGAAAGGGCTGGGCAGGTCTGTGCGTGACTCCACCATCACGGTACGACTTCACTTCCTGGCCCTGCCCTGTCAGCGACCTTCACTTACGGTCCGCGAAAAACATGCTGGGGAGAGAACTGGCAGGCTATTGAGGCTTAATGGTTCGAATGCAATCTGCCTGACCAGGCTGAACGCCATTTGATCCCGCAATGATGAGTACAGCAAAACCATTCGCGTCCCTGTGGCCATCAGACGGCATCAAGACACTGGAAAGACATACAAACGACGAGCATGACCGACTTGAAAAGCCGTTCTGGAAGCTTTGCGATCCTAACTACTCTCCTGCGTTGGCGTCGGCTGCTCAGTCCAACGAGACGACCTCTGCCACAGTCCGAGCCCTTGCTACCTATGAGCTCTTGGAGAACACCCTATCCTTCCTACCCTGGAACCAACTATTTCCTCTTCAAAGAGTCTCCAGATCTTGGCAGTCCGTCATTCGAAGCTCACTGCCTCTTCAAGAGAAGATGTTCATCTCCGCCTCAGATCCACCTCTCCAACCAGTTCCAAACATTCTCTGGTTTGGCTCATCTATCGGTCGCATCACATACGACTGTCCCAGTCTCGAAATCAACCCAGCTACCAGCATACAAGGATCCCAGTATCTCAACCTCCTCCGCAATCCAATCGCGGTATGGCTGGTCCAAGACTTGGGAAAGTTCCTTCAGTTCTCTATGGCGTTGGGCGGAACGCCAGAGGCCGATACATCAGCTGCTCTGGGCTCATGGAAAGATATGCATATCACGAGGCCGCCCCTTGCGGCTATCAACTTCGATTTCCTGCCTAGCGATAACAAGGATGGGTTCAATATGTCGGCGTACAATCCGCAAGGTGTGACGTCTGGGGATCTGTACGACTGGACGTGGAAACTTACGAAGGAGCACGAGGCAGCGGTGGGGAGGAAGGCAGGTGGAAGGCTTGCAGAGGTGACATTCTGGTTGGTTCATCCGAATCCGAATCCTAAACGAGAGGTCGAGGAGACATGGTAGCTATCTGGCTTCTTCGTTAGCAGTGTTGTCATCTTTCTTCTAGCAGAGCGACAGAAGGAAGTCGAAGTCATCCGCACTTGGCTATTTGAGGTCCTCCTTCCACAGCTCCCGCCGACAGTTGCATACACCGCCGAAGTACTCCACCTCTTCGTCTCCTTGACACTTAATCACTCTATCCCGCAATTCGGCCTCACCATCGCCATACCGCAAAGCAAAGCAAAGACCATAATTCCCACCCTTCCACTCCTCGAATCCCACCGGCCGGGGCCACTCTCTTTTGACGAACGCCATCGCATCCCATAGCTGGCCGACTGTGAGTCCCTTGAAAGTCCAGATGGTGAGTAGATTCTGAAAAGCCGAAACAATCATACCTTCATCTTCGTTGCATGCTTCGTCTGTATTAAGGAAATCAATGGCCATGATGGGCGGCTGTGTGAGAAATGTTTTGCGCCAGGAAGCATCCTCTGTCGATACACCTACTGTGAATGGAAGTTTCGTTACTCCGCCCGCGTATCGAATCTCAGGGTCATCGGGAAGGATATATGTGTGTAGAAAGTACATGCAGTCAACATCCCAGACGTTATACTCGACTCGAGCGGGTGGTCGGCATCCGATTTTTTCATCCATGATATGATCTTGTGGGCCTATTCCGAGGCCTATTCCGAGGCCTATGTCTCCGTACGGGAATTCCGGTTGGAAGTTCTAAGAAAGAAGTCACCCGACCTAGAAGATCATGGCCTTCAGGAAGCTAGGGTATCAATCGTAAAAGCGTTGCTCCTCAAAGCTCCGTAGCAAACGCTCACTCTCCGTTGGACTAGGTACCTCGAGTTCATCTGGCTATAGCATACGATGACAATGACATAAGCCATCCAGGCGCTGAGCCGTGTGGTGCTTATTCGCTGTGCATGTTTTCATGACGTCTCTCAGTGCATCACTCTCTCCTGCAGGAGCGTAACAAAACTTTGCAAAGGAACATTGTTTGTTGTCGCCGATGTGCAGTCCCTTTAGAGGCGCGCCCAACTCTCGCTCGATCTGACGCATCTCGTGGCAGGGTTGACCAAGAGTGATGCCTTCCGGGTTGAAGATTGAGAAGCGCTCTCCCCAGTTTCACGAGTGCTCGGTAATATTCCCATACTCCTTGTCCTGGAATCGAGGGTCCTTTGTAGCGAAGCTCATAGCCGTGATTGGAGGCAGGGTGAGGAACATCTTGCGCCAAGATGCATTCGGCGAATACACCTTCCACGCGGGCGTCCAAGAGTCTTCTTTGTGCGCTTCATCCTCGAAAAAGAGGAAGGAAGCGCCTGGACAGAAATGGCCAAGGAATGCCGGCCTGAATGGAGGTTGTCCTATGCCGGAGCTCTTTATCAACCGACTCCTGTATCTCACACATGAACAGTGGTCCCTCCCTACATGCAAAGGCATAGGGCAATGTATCATCGGTTTTAGCGGGTCCCCGTCCGATACGAGATACATTTTGTTTTGGAGATTGGTTGAGTCTCGTATCGTATCTCGAAAGCGCTTGCAGGCACGTTGGTAAACGAAGTTGTCCTTCACAGGGACGCCGAGCAAGGTCCGCACGAGCAGCTCCGTGGTCTCGAAAACGGCGCGGGCGGCGGGCAGCATCATATCCGAAGAGTTTGGGGACGAGAGTGTTGCCGTGATTGGAAAGTGATGTCGGCGACCAAATGCGTGAAGTGTTTGCTGCTGTCATTCGACGTCGAGACAGAAGGATCAAGGGGAATGAAGAAGCTTGCTGCGCTATCGAACGGACCATGGTCAGCTGTGGACTTCCAGTACCATCTACTCTATTGACCTGACCTGAGTCACTTCGATGACCCGTGACACCTGAGCCTTGGGTGCAAGCAGCTCACTCAAGCTGCTTCGCGACCACCTTCAAAATCTCCTCCGTCGACTTCTTCGCATTCTCAGGCGCCTTTCGAACTTCTTGCCACCTCTCACCATGCTTCGGCTCGTTGTCGACGCACTTGCTTACGACCTCTGCCTGCTTCTCTCCAGTGCCATGCTGTAAGAGAAACTTGTACCACCACGCCCAGCTATCACCAAAGTCCGGATCAAGGATGACAGCCTTCTGGAACCAATTGTCGGCCTTGTCCAGCTTACGCTCTGACCAGAAAATTCGTGCTGCCGTAACGAAGAGGATGGGATCATTCTCGACCTTTTGCATAGCTTCGAGGATACGTGGCTTGCGCTGGGTACGAGCCTCAAGACTCCAAATGCGCTCAGCCCACACCAGTCCTGACTTTGGACACTCTTGTTGAGCCTGGGCCATCTTCTGGTTCGCGGCAGGCATATTCCTGGCGCGGATTTCGAGTCGGATAGCTTCGGTCCAGAGCTGTGGGCTCTTCGGTACCGCCAGCCTTGCACGATCCAGAACAGAGCGGGCCTTGACTGTGACACCCATGCGCTCTTCAAGTCGAGAAGCAAGCAGCCAGAGGGGAACTGATCGAGGGCAGTTGCGCGTGCCATTGCTGAAGGCCTCGCGCGCTTGTGGCAGCATCGACTTATCTTGATAGACCTGTCCTTTCATCATCCAAAGCTTGTCCGCCTTGGGGAAGGACTCAAGTCCTTCGTTAACAAGCTCAAGTGCCTTGTCTTTATTGCCGGTCTGGCGCTCAAATGCAACACTGCGAATGAAGACACGATCTGTGCGTGCTTCCTGTCGGGCCTGAGCGAGCAGCACACGTGCTCTATCTTCCTGACCGTTGTCTGCTTCGAGCTTGACGGCTGCAAGATAGATGTCCTCGTTGTCCGGATTCTTGGAGAAAGCCTCCGCCAGCACGAGACGAGCGGCTTCAACATCACCAGCAATCCATTTCTCACGCGCAAGCTGCATCCACAGCTCAGCTGAAGTTGGAATCGAGTTAACAGCTTCCTCAAGGACAGCCCAAAGTTTCTCCTTAGTTCCGTAGCTTCTCTCAAGCTCAGCTGCGGCCAGCCAAACGCTTCTGCTGGTGTAGAACTCCTTCTTGGCCACATCGTAGATCGCTCGTGCGGCCTCGTAACGACCTCTCCCGATAGATCCTTTCGCGTCATCCAGCCAGATTTGCTTGCGATCGTCGTCTGGGTCCAGATTCCATCCGATGGTCTCTTTGATGATCGCCCGGCAAGTGAGTGGCGCACCTTCGTCTTCACAGATCTCAGCCTGCGCAATCCACTCCTCTCGCTTCAGCATCGCAGACTCCCGCGCCAGTGCCTTGATCGCACGCTCCATGACCTTGACGACCATCGATTCGTTCCCACTTTGTTCTTGCAATCGAGCAGCTGCAATCCAGATCTCGTAGCTGGTCGGAACCGCCTTACGAGCTTTGTTCAGTACAATCTGTGCCTTCTCAGGAGTTTCAAGTCGCGCCAGAGCCAGCCAAAGGTCCACTGAAAGAGGGATGATTTCGGTGGCCTTACCAAGCATGAGCTTGGCATCTTCAGGATTTTCTTCAAGGTTGACAGCGGCCTTCCAGAGTGCCACGGACTGCGGAATGTGATCCACGGCTTTGCGAAGCACTTTCTTCTTCGCCTGCGGAAGGTTTTCCAGTTTTGATGCCTCTATCCAGAGATTGACAGACTTGTCGTTCTGCTCGATAGCCTTCGCAGCGATGATCTTGGCGTTCGAGTTGTCGTTCAGACGCATGCTCTCGAGCCACACGTCTTCGCTCTTTGGACACATTTCGCAGCCTCTCCGGATAACATTACGCGCGGCAACGATCTTGCCAGCCACTTCCTCCAAACGCGCAGCAGCGATCCAGCCTGGTCCGTGCCGAGGGTTGGTCTTGATGACAGATTCCAGCAGCACGCGTGCACGTTTGATATCACCCACTTGCATCGCGCCAGCAGAGATCTCGGTTTTGGTGAGACTTGTCAGATATCCCTTGGGATCAATACTCGTGCTGGTGCCGCCGCCGCCGCCACTGGTCTCGGTGCCTGACGACTGTGCAGCCTTATCCAGACGTGCAGTCAATACCTTCCCTCTTGCCGCACCGATATCCGCAAAGTTCGTCATCGTCCCGTCCGCCTGCTCGCTTGATCCGCCATTCGCGTCTGGCATTGCCTCGTCTTGTATCTCTGACCCCAACTGCCCAGCGTCTCTTGCTCCAGCCAGAACACTGTCCGGTACTGCGTAGAATCTCTGCCGCTGATTTTGCTTGTTCCGTCTATTCTTACCTGTCATGTCTCCCACTTCTGGAATACTCGCCCAATCTTCATCGCTGACGGTTCCGAGGGCGCGCTTGAGGTCGGCGAATTGTTGTTGGATCTTCGGGTTCTTCGCTTCGAAGTCTTCGCGTTCTTTGCGTTCTCGCTCTTCCCTGTGATTTCTCACGTCGGCATGCTGTCCATCCAACTCGGGCTGCAGAGACGATGAACATCGCTTTCTGGAAGATGTGGGAAGGGAAAGGGAAATGAGGGGGGAGACTAACCTGGAAATCTTTCGCCGCTTGCTCATACGGTCATCCACATCCTGGTAGATGCGATCTGCCTCGTCGTCTTCGCGATCGTAGTTGCCGCTTGCGAATAGTCCTTCTTCATTCTCGGCGTCTTGGTATCGGTCCTCGTCTTCTTCGTCGTCCTTTTTGCCCTTCACCCCGTAGGCGGTCGGAGGCGCATTCCCAAGAGCAGCGGCACGCTTTGCGAGGGCTTCCTTGATCTGCTCTTCTGAAGGTCCTTCTCGGGCGGGACCTAAATCGGATCGAGTCGTAAAACCGGTCGCACCACGACCGAGACCGGCGACGTAGTTCTCAGGCGCCGCCTGGCTCAAGAACGACTGTTTGCCGCTCATCGTGATGGATGAGAAGGTTGGTGAGAATATGTGAAGAGATCTGGCATGAATCTCGAAAGGCGAAGTGACTTGACTGTCGAGATTAGACTTCACGAGTCATGCTACCTGCGGGAGCATCCGCTCGCGTCGACGTCTCTGTCTCCTGCCACTCCTCTAACCTGCGTAGACTTCAACTATCTCTGAGAGCATTGGGATACCACACGGAAGACCGTCAACCGATAACAAATGACATTGCTGACGCTATATGAGCCACTTTCGCCACCAAGACAACCTCGCCTCGGTACGCAGAAACGCGATCTCCTTTTCCTCTTGACGCTCTCGCTCAATCAGATTGATCTCTGGAAGGTCCATATCACGCAGCGACGCTGGCCTGGACCTGAAGAATACGAAGGCAGATGCCCACAGGACTAGACAGTGTTAGCTCAAGTTCGACGCCAAGATTTTGATGAATTTACAGATGAAAATAGCGATATCGATGTAATACGTCAAGAAGCTCGAGACACTCCAGTTGCCAGGGAAGAAGACGCTGTAGCCGGAGAACAGAATGACGAGGATCAAAGCTACGAGCGTCACTCAGGCCACGTAAGGCTGCAGTGAGCTTTGGTACGGCAGACCTGAGATAAGAAGTTAGCAAGGTCCGCCACCGGCTCTCCAAGTACTCACGGCCACGGCTAATGCCCTGGACCTTCATGCCATAGTAGAATCTCAGGTAAGTTGCGCGGATGACAAGCCATCCAATCAGCCCAGCAACGGTCGTGATATTCACGAACCAACCAAACACCACACTGGCATTACTTCCGAGAGCCAGATACACCAGCGGCGTGAAATAAGGCTTGCCGCAACGGCCAGATACGGGGTCCCAAAGCGATTCGTCTTCATGAAAAGTCTGGGAGCTTGCCCTTCTTCCGCGAGTCCAAGCAATGTCCTACGAGCCAGGAACACGCACGAGCTGCCGCAGCTGAAAGCGCTCGTACAGACAATCGCGTTAGTAATGCTTGGCAAGACCTTGATTCCGGCCCTTTGGAATGCGATGAAAAATGGACTCTGATGGGCCGTGCCGGTGGAGATTCCCAGATTCTTATCGTTCGATGGAGACAGCAACCCCACCACGAAAATCGAGATCACATAAAAGACCAACACTCTCCAGAACGTCATCCTCACGGCATTCGGGATAATCTTCCTCGACTCCTTGTCCCCGCACCTGCAAGCGCAACGACCTGCACATTGGCATAGCTATACGCCGCACTGATGAGCGTACTCCAGAAGCCCATAGACTTGCTTGTATTGCCCGGCGCCAGATACTCAACAAATGGGCCATGATTTTTCCATTATCGAAAGCCAGTTTTCTTCCCATGTGGACCACCTCCGAGATCGACCACGATACCGGCAATGATCAGGTCCACGATGAGCAGGATCTTGAGGACAGCGCAGAATACCTCGCTTTCTCCATGTGCCTTCACATGACTGAAGTTCAACGCCATGATCACCACAATGAAGACCGAGAACCAGACCGCCGGGCTCTTCGTCGTGTCCCAGAATTGAATAACAGTCGCAGCAGCACTCGATTCCGCCGGCGCGGTAATGGCCATCGTATACCAGAAGTTCCATCCTGTTGCAGCACCGAGAGCTGGTTGAACGAACTTGGCTGCATGTCGAACGAAACCACCTGTCACTGGCATGAAGGCAGAAATTTCGCCTGTCATGAGTGCGACTGCCCAAGTGATGAGGCCCACTACGATGTGGCCGAACAACGCTCCAAGGGGACCGCCTGTGGCTATTGCTTGTCGTGAGGCGAGGAAGAGGCTGGTTCCGATCATGCCTGGGCAGAAGAGTTATGTTAGAACAATACATCCAGCTTGTTGTGATGTTACTGACCTGCAATTGCGATCATATTGATGTGCCGGCGCTGTAACTCTCGCTTGACTTCACTTTCGCCATGGCGAGGAATAATTGGTTCGACATCGCCTCGTTCGGTGTCGGACAGCGCATTCGTAACACCCATATTCGGCTTCTCCTGTGGTATTTCCATCAACGAGCCTCCAAATGATGACACATGGTGTTCGTTCAGCTTTGGTCGATCCGATGCCGATTGGCCGTTCAGCTATCCTCCACAGCGAATGCGAAATCTCGAGAGCTTGACATCGCCGACTCTGCGGAAGCCTCAACGACGACTTGGTCGATTGATAGTACTTTACGACTCGCAAGTCCCAATGCACACCTCTCAGACCTTATCGGCGCCATCCACGATGCTCATCCTTCCAAGAGCGCTGAAAAGGCGGGTCGGCCAACGTGCAGCTCGCATCCTTGGCCGCGGGTCGTGATAAACCAGGACGACCTCACCTCACCTACCACTTCCTTCGAACCTTGCAGCACGTAAGCAACAACTACCAATACCATACCTTCGAGCTTTTATTTACAATGGCTCCTCCTGCCGATGACACCTTTACCCTCCACGACCTCCTTGTCGAAGTCATCTGCCCCCCAAACTCAGGGGGACAAATCTACTGCGGAGCCACAGAAGGCGACCAATTCATCCTGCGAGGAGAAATGCTGCATTTACCTGAAGGTCAGGGGTTTAGCATATACAGTCTCGGTAGATGCAAAACATTACCTGGCTCCTGCTGTCTGTACAACTCCCGGTTCTGACTGCTTGTAGCCGCCGTCCTCCCCCTCCTTGCAGCGAAACAAAGATCCACACACCCGAACGACTGGATGTCAACCGACAGTATCATTGCATGTCCCGATCCGAATTGCAAGAGTCAATTGAAGATCACTCGGATTGATAAGCGCGATTTCAGTCATGCTGAGACCACTGCTGTGCCGTTGTCGAGTTGAAAGCCAGGGAAGCGGTTCCCATGACACAGTAAAGAAAGTTGAGGTCCAGGAAGGTTCCTTTGTTGAGAATGTCATCGATCATGCAGGTCGATGTCGTCTCAGCGAGAACTTCATCATACTCTACAATGCCCTGTTTCCTTCTATGCCGCTTCGCCATCGAGCGCCTCCTATCCGTCCCATATGATTCCCATCAAAAGTCCCTCGCCATGCTTTGAAACATCATATCCTTCTCCCTTCTTCTCATCCTTCTATCCAGCCTACTCACTCACCCGGGTGCTCGTAGTTCCACTTCTGCTCCGAAAACTCAACACGAGCCCCTCTTCGTCTTCATCCTCATCCCTATAATTTAAACACATCATGTCAGTCATGGTCTTTGGTTCCCTTGTATCCCTGCGCCGCCGAAGATGACTGTGGTCCATACTTATCCAGTGCCTCTTGATCGCCCGAATCCACCTTCTGGTCAACACCATTGGCGGTCACAGACAAAGGCTGACTGGAGTCTTTTCGGTCTTCAGGCTGGTCGGTGCCGTTTGCGGTTCCAGCTGGGTCCATCAGGCTCTGTCGGCGCACTTTGAGCTTCTTCTCAGCCTGCTCAGAGATGCGCGTGAGTTCCGAGACGAAGCTCTCACCCCACCAGGCGGATGTGTACTTGTTGACGTATTTGGCCAGTTTCTGATAGTTGATTGATCGCTGCTCCTCGCCCATCGTGACGGCATCATGGATGGCGTCCGCGAGCTCCTCAGTGTTCCACGGGTTGACGACGAGGGCGCCGTTCAAAGACTGTGCCGCGCCAGTAAATTCGGACAGGATCAGAACGCCGTGTCGCTGTTGCTGGCACGCGATGTACTCGTACGAGACCAAGTTCATGCCGTCGCGGGTGGAGCTGACCAGACAGACGTCGGAGATGGAGTAGAGGGCGGAGAGCTCGTCAAAGCTGACAGACTTGTGCATGAAGTGAATCGGCATAAATTCGATGGTGCCGAACTTGCCGTTGATGCGGCCCACGAGCTCGTTGACGACAGCGCGAAGGTTTTGGTACTCCTCGACATCTTGGCGGGAAGGCACTGCCACTTGCACAAGAACGACCTTGCCGATCCACTCTGGGTGCTCAGTCAAGAAGACTTCAAGCGCGTGAAGCTTCTGTGGCACGCCCTTGATGTAGTCGAGACGATCAACGCCGACAATGATCTTGACTCCCTCGAACTTCTTCTGAAGCGTCTCGATCCGGCTGATGACGTTGTCCTTCTGTAGGCCCTGAACGAATTTCTCCGGGTCGATGCCGATGGGGAATGCGCCAACCGTGATGAGCTTGCCTTGGAACTCGACTCCGTTCGGTGTGGTGGCGAGGCCGAGAATGCGTGCACAGGACGACAAGAAGTGCCTAGCATAGTCGTATGTGTGGAAACCGATGAGGTCGCAGTGGAGGATGCCTTGGAGGATCTCATTCCGGACTGGTAGAATACGGTAGATCTCGGATGATGGGAAGGGTGTGTGAAGGAAGAAGCCAAGCTTGACATTCTTCCGCTTGTTGGCGCCCTCCTTGTTAATCTCCTCGCGAAGCATGGCAGGAAGCAGCATCAAGTGGTAGTCGTGAACCCAGACCAAGTCGTTGTCCTGCACATCTCTCGCGATCTCCTTGGCGAATATCCGGTTGGCCTCGACGTAGCCATCCCAGGCAGACTCGTCAAAGGTGATCTCGCCTGGGTGGTAATGGAAGAGTGGCCAGAGAATCGAATTTGAGAAGCCGTTGTAGTGGCGATCAGACAGCTCGTCCTCCATGAAGATGGGGACAGCACTGTGCTCGTCGAAGAGGCGCTGTTTGACGTGGGAGACTTCATTCTCAGGAACTTGAACGCCAGGCCAGCCGTACCATTGGAACTTGGTCGACTTGGTCAGACCAGATAGACCTGCTACCAGACCGCCTGAAGACATGTGAAAATCATAGTGGCCCTCGTCTGATCGCTTGATGGTGATGGGAAGGCGGTTCGAGACGAGTAAGAGCCGGCCCTTGGGCGCGGGAGTCTCGTCAAAAGCGGGCATTGTGCCGACTGTCACTTCACCTATAAGACACTGGGTCAGCGCGCTGCGTCCATCAACAGTAGAAATGGACGTGTTGCTTGTGAACTGTGGGCCACCTTCAGGGACGCCGTTGCTAACGGGTGTTGCTCGAGTTGAGCGCGGACTCGAGGTGTCGCTGCCGACCAGCGTAGGTGCTTTGGAATCGGTAGGTGACTTGGAATCGGTCATGATGCAGGTGGGGCTTTGTGTGTAACATGTGATTGGGTCGGCAGGTGAAGGGGAAAAGGAAGAGACATACCAGTCGAGGTTCCGAGATGGACGTCTGGCAGCTCGCTTTGTAGCAGCCGCTGTCGAGGGCGGCGTGGGTGACGCAGAAGACAGGCTGAAGTCGCAGGAGCTGGGGCGTTCTTTCTTGATTCGTGGTGCAAACAACAATGAGGGCGGCGTATGCAGCGGCGCACGTGGCTGCTCACGATGTGACGGGAGGGCCGGGCCTGGTGATGTTGCCGCTGATTGCTCGGATGGTGTTTCTAGTTGGCAGCGGAGCGCAGTCGTCTCGTAACTCTATCGCGTTTGATACAGGACCTGTGCTGGGGTGGTGGAGAGATGGTGGATGAGCGTTTTTAGAAGCGTTGCGCAGGAATCAGAAAGCAGGAGTTGGCTTTCAGCAATAGGCTGGCTGGCTGGCTGGCTGGCCGGTCGGCTCTCACAGGTGCACAGGAGCTGGGTGTGAAGTCTCGAATGAGCGCGGGCCAACGCAGAAGAATCGTGTCGACGTGCGATGGAAGGTGGAGGGTTCCTTGTTTCTGGTGCTGAGCAGGGATTGGCATCATCCGACCACCAGCTGCCCTCTATTCGCGAACTCTGACGCAGTTTCACGCAACGAGAAAGCGCCGGGGCAGCGTCCACTCATCTATCGTATAGCCTTACCGATACTACAGGCGCTGCTACATCACAGGAGGCGGTGATAGACGAAGGCGTGGGAGGACGAGACAGGCATCCTTTTCATCCTACACCTGCCTCGTGGCGGAGATTCCTGCTTCATGAGCAGAGCCGCCATTTTTGAGTTTGTGGGACCCATGCTGGCGGCCAATCTTCCCACGTTCCGACATCCGAGAGCGTGGGGAAAGCACAAGGGACAGCTTCGACCACTCGAGTGAATGTTTGTTGCATCAACACACGCGTCTTCCTGCCGCTCTCTACCACTGCGCAATCTCCATACGCCACACGCCACCATGTCCGATTCAGAGCTGTCAGAGCCCGCCAACGTTCCCGCCGATGTCGAGATCGAAGACTGTCTGAGACGCGTCACACGTGAAGGTCTCAAAGGCGACAACTTCACCACCAACCTCGCTCGGAAGGCCGCTGAGAAGGAGCTCGGGCTTGATGAAGGCTTCTTCAAGAATGATGAGAAGTGGAAGACGCTAAGTAAGGACATAATCAGCAAGACAGTGGAAGATCTTGATTCGCCCGTCAAACCGAAGGAGCCAGCAGCAAAAGCAGGCACAAAACGCAAGTCGGATGACGCGCAGAATGCAAGGAAGAAGCCTACAAAGAAGGCGCGTAAGGAGGAGTCTGAAGATGATGCGTCAGAGCCGGAGCTAGACGATGAAGAGTCGGACGCGAAGGCCACTCCTAGCGACGACAATGACTTTGAGGAAGCAGCCAAGAAGCCTGCGAAGAAGAAAGCGCCAGCGAAGAGGAAGCCAAGAACAAAGAAGGCGGACAGCAATGACGAAGTCGAGCCAGCACCGAAAGCGCAGAAGAAGCGTGCGCCTGCTAAGCGGCAAGCAACGAAGAAGCAGGCCAGCGAAGTAGAGGAAAGCGAGGCGTCGGATGCTGAACCGGAGGGAAAGAAGCCTGCATCGAAGGCTGTTGCCGAAGAAGAGGAAGAGGCGGAGAAGCCAGCTGAGAAGACATCGAAAGAGGAGAGTGAGCTTTCGGACCCGCCTGAGACAGCTGAAGACGACCATGCCCCGAAGACGAATGGGAAAGCGCTTGCACCTGAGGATGATGAGAGCGATATGTCTGTTGTGCTGGACGAGCCTCCAAAGAAGAAAAGGGGGAAGAAGGCCGCGACGGAGAAGAAGCCCAAAGCTACGAGGGAAAAGAAACCTGCCAAGCCGAAAGCAGGACCGGCTTTGACAGCGGATGAGGAGGAGATCAAGCGCTTGCAGGGCTACCTAATCAAATGCGGTATTCGTAAGCTCTGGAATCGCGAGCTTGTTAGCTGCTCAACGGACAAGGAGAAGATCACGCACCTGAAGAAGATGCTGGAGGATGTCGGCATGACTGGCAGGTTTAGCGCCGAGAAAGCGAGATCGATCAAAGAGTCTCGTGAGTTAGCTGCTGAGCTTGAGGCGGTCCAGGAGTACGAGCAACGGTGGGGCCACGACGACGATGAGGACGAGGCAGAAGAGAACGCAAAGGATACCAAGATGGAGAAGAAAGAGCCGAAAGAGAAAGGAGGCGAGGTCAGCGAGGAAGAGATGCAGCCAAGGAAGAGGCTACCGAAGGGTCTCGTCGACTTCGGTGACAGCGGTGATGAAGGGAGCGACTGAACGCGTTCTGCTACCGGTCTTGCTTGATATCTATGCTGGCTTCTTTGCAAATTATATTGCAAGCTCTCCTCGAACGAAAGCCTGTTCAGCCTGCACATGTAAATCTGCAACCGGCCCGTATAATGGTAGTGTGGGAGGACTGAAGAATAGACGTCATCAGCACGAACTCTAACGCATCTATGCTTAATCTGGGCTTTGCGCTTTAACATCGGATGTAAGCGCAGCGTGGGCAATCATTCGTACTCCCTGTTGTTGGTTGTCTGGTTCCCTGTCGTTGGTCGTTCTCTTCCCTGTTGTTGGATCGAGGATATCCGACCGTAGGCGCGACCGTTGGGAGCTTTGAACATATAAATCGCTGACTGCCTTTGAACTTCCTTGTCTAGTATTCATTGCCATCGAGGAGTGCTGCAATCATACTGCCTCATCAGCGATCGACGAAAGAAGTACTCATCCCTGGTACGGAACAATCTGCAGCTCGAACAGGGTCTCTCTGTTAGCAGCTCAGCGGACTACTCTTTGCACAACCCTCACAAATCTCTTCGGCCTGTCTCAGGAACAACTTCGTTTGCATCAAACTGTCTGGTCACAAGATGGACCAAGGCGACCTATTCTAGCTCATCTTTGGGCTTCTCGCAACCGTCGCATCTCTCTCGGCCATTGTCTGGAAGTGAACTGCCATCAAGTGTCAGTCGAACCCAGCCTGTATTCACTTAGATTGAGTTTGGCGCCAACGAAACTCTAAAGCTTGCCTCAAGTCTTGTCGAACTTCATCACCCACTTTACCTATCTTCACTCCAGAACGGCGGACAACATATCGAATAGAGATGTATGTTGATCAGTATTGGCATAGGCGTCACCCGACGGGTTGGACGATAGGACAACCAAGGTTTCATCACGTTGCTGCACGGTGAAACGGCATTTCGCTCGACGGCAAGGCTGCTGTACGATGAAACTGTTTTTGTTAATATCCATACATGTGTATATCTTCATGACTGCGTGAGGCGCTGTCAAATGGCTTGATTTCTTGATGTCGAAGAAGAGCAGCCGCAAACCATGGAAACTGTAGAACGCCAAAACTTATGCCACCCTTGGCCCAGAGATCCGACCAAGGTTGGAAAGTTCAGGTGCCTGAGAAACACTTGCAATGGGAGAAGTTCTCGCTTGAAGCGCAGCCCAGCACCTACCATGCAGCAGTTCACGGCGGCGAATGACTGCTCGAAGCCACTGACCACCTCATACTGAGGCAGCAATCTAGTGGACGTCGACGCCGTTACTTCACCCATTATCTTTCGTTTGTATAGCGTGCTTGAAAGTATAGGGGTAACACTGTCACCTAAGTAGGCATCTCGTTGCTGTTGCGGTAAGCAACAACAGAGGGCGTGAAGACCCGTGTCTTGGTTGCGCGTCTAATCGTGACGGCACACAATGCAAGTATACCTAGTTGTGGGCTGTGGCCAAATCGACCCCGGCGCCGCGCTACAACAGATCCGGCAAGGTGACCAGTCCTTGACGCAGCTATTCGCCGCGCGTCCAACTGTGTTGCGACTAAGGCTGAACCTCAGCCGCTTTTGTATCAAGTACCGTCACTTTAGCGACGAATTTACCGTTGTGGCCCTGGTAGGCGACCATGCTGTGCGACACTTGGCGTGCGGCCCGCCGGATGTTTGAGAAATCTCCACGACGGCTGTTGCTGGCCTTCATTGCCTCCAACACATCTCACCATCATGTATAAAGCTGAGCTCCTGATAGTTGAACAAATGGTGAATCTCCACCACTCCACGCTTCCTCCAAGTCATCAATCATCGAGGGCTTGCCTCACCACCCATCACAAAATATTCGACATTCTTGCTAAACTCAGCCTTCGATATCTGTGACAGGAGTAACGAGTGAACCCGCAGAACCTCATATCGCCTGAAACGATCTTCCTCAACACCTTCCCACGATGCAACTGGGCGACTTCTTCCAGCTCCTGTTCGGCCTCCTGGCAACAATCATACCATTGTCCGCCCTCGTCTGCAGATGGAAGACATTAATGTGTGCGCAATCAATCTCCCAGTCCTGATTCAGAACCTGGCCAACACTAAGCATATATCGCAGCCTACCTTCGACGATCATCAAAAGCACCTTTACTTCCCACCTCAAGCACTCATCGGCGTGCAAAATACCGAGTGGAGATGGATCTCAGACAACATTGGCTTGGGCAACAGTCTATGGGTTGGACAGTCGGGAAGCCAAGGTTCCATCCGATCTCGGAAGCTGATTGAACGGGATTGTGCGTGTGCGGCGTTGACCGTAGCATCGAAAAGTCTTGTTGTATCTGGAGTGCTGAAGTGTGAAACGTTAAAATTCGAGGTGTCTTGATCGTTCAGTGTTTGGATTTGACAGTTGATTCAGGAGGGGAACCCCTCGGCCAGAGCTGGAACAAATTTCGCATGTGACAGGAGGGCAATGACGTATCGATACATCAAAACACTCGTGACCAATTAGCAGATCGGGCTGAAGCTCGTGAGGGTCAGTGGTCAATTCGTCAGATTCAATCCATCTCATGGCATTCAATGCTCGCTAACGCACAAGTCGACCCAACAGCTCCCTCTTCTTTTCCTTCCTTGCGCTTTTGCAGGACGGCAGCCCGACTGTGCGAAGAATGCCTGACGCCATGCTACCCTCTATCTCACGCTCGCCAAGCTCATTATACCGTCAACCTCAATCCACTGCTCGGCGCACCGATAGCAGAGATCTCGCATACTTTGCACACAATGCCCTTGTACTTCGTGTGGTACTTTGTGCCATCGAATGGGCAGCTCGTGCTCGCCTCGCCCGCGTAGATTGGAGTGTAAGATGCACCGCAGATGTCAAACTCGCCGAAGGTATCATATTCGATCTCGACGGCATCGGTGGGAGAGCGTTCGGCAATCGCCTTCATCTTGCGGGCCTAGAAGCAGTCAGTGAAGATTCTCAAAGGGGAAGATGGGATAACACACTGTCTCCTTGAACTTGGCATTTGTGCCTCTCTCAATCAGCGCATTGGCAAAGCTAAGAACACTGCCAAGCTGCTTGTTCTTGTTGGCAAAGTTCAACGCCGAGTACAGGGCGAGGGTCTGGTGCTGAGGCTCCATCTCTGGCACGGTAAAGTAGGCGGACAACTCGAATGCTCGCTTCTTAACACCTTCTGACAGCGAGGTGATGTCCGCAGATCCGCCGACCAATTTTCGTCGCTCGAGCTCGATAGACAATGCGAGGACATATTGCGCGGCTTGTTGCACGTTTGCCAGCGCTTCTTGCGCCTGACTTTGTGACGGCACAGCGTTGACCATCAGTAGTTGCAGTGCTTTCTTGAACGCAGCAACACCATCTTCCAGTTTGTTGGCCTTCATGGCGTTTTTGCCAATGGCGAGCTCGTTTGCTTGTATGGACTCCAAGTCTCTCGGAATTAAAGGCAGAATCTTTCTCGAGTCGGTCTCGGTCAGCGTTCGGCGGACATAGTTCACAAGCGGTGGCATGCCAGCATTAGCTGGGAGATATGTCCGTGTGGATTGAAATATCTCCATGAAGCGATCCTCCAGAGGCTTGAAGTTGACGGCGCCGACTTGTCTGCTGAGAAGGTTCATCGCTGTGTCAAAGCTGCCGGCAGCTGCATGGTCA
The DNA here is from genome assembly GCA_031771865.1 of Nothophaeocryptopus gaeumannii. NCBI lineage: Eukaryota > Fungi > Ascomycota > Dothideomycetes > Mycosphaerellales > Mycosphaerellaceae > Nothophaeocryptopus > Nothophaeocryptopus gaeumannii. The sequence continues at coordinate 1,276,418 of JASISA010000002.1, forward strand.
GCGGCGAGGGGTGAGTTCCGTGCCCAGAGATCGGCCTCGCTGCTGCCAGCACCAGCTTCCGCGCTCTCCACATTGACAAAGTCTTCCTCGACTTCAGGTATCGATTCGTCACCCATATCCCAACCTTCTGCGGCATCGTCGTCACCAGCGTCGTCCAGAGTTCCGTTGGCAACAGCAGCGACGTCTGCTGCCAGCAGATCCTCCTCTGCGTAGCCGTTGGTGTCTGCAGCAACAGCCTCGCCATCCTCAGCCATCAAGGCCTTCTCGAAAGAGCTGGCACCGGTAGACTTCACGGGCCAGTTCGCATTGAAGGTAGGCGCGACTGCCTTCGGAAGAGGCTTGGGTTGGCTAAGAGCAGGCAGGCTAATCTGATCTTCAGTCAGTCCGCTCGCTTCCAGGATCTCCTGACATTGCTCTTCCAGCCCATGAGCCTTGGCAGTCATGTATGCGAGAGGGTATCGATCAATGTCCTTGAGCATCTCTATCCGGCCCTCGATGTCGCCAGTGTAAATAGAGTTTTGGAACCGGCTCGTCATGTCGCCTCTGTGCTCAGCAATCTTGGCCATTCGGTTGAGCTTCTCCTTGTCGCCAGTCGTCAGGTACAGGAATGAAAGTTTGTCGAAGTTGCGTAGCTTCTGGTATGTCATCTCGACGACCTTGTGGTTGCCATGTGCCAGAGCTTCGGTGCCCAGTCGTTGCCACAGCTTCGGGCGATCAAGCTGCTGTGCCATCTCGACCGCAACGTCTAGGTTGCCACATTCAATGGCCAGCTCGAAGCGTGTTTGCGAGTCCTGAACGAATTGGAGTGCGATCTCAGGGTAGCCCTTCTTTTGCAGGTATGAGATGATGCTTTGACCCACCAAGCTGGACGTCTTGATGATGTTGAGCATCTCATCGTAATGTCGCTTGACAAGGGCGAGCTTGAAGCGGTACTCGGTTGGGTCGATGGTGAGAACTTTCGGCTTGGCGGCTCGGTCCAGACAGTACACGCTTCGGCCCTTGACACGGACAAGGTAGACGACGTGCTCCAAAGTCCTAACAATGCCGTTGTCGCCGTTCATCAGAGCATACTTGATGTGGTTGAGAGTGGAATAGAGGAGGACACCAGCATCGTCCCAGCACGCGCTCTTGATCCGGATAGTCTCATGAAGCGTGCTGACCTGCTCGAGCGACTTGTTGATGATTGTGACATTGTGCTTGCTAAGAAGCGCGGCGTGAAGGCCGTCAGACGACCAGACGACGTACTTGACACCCGCAACAGCAAGCTCGGCAAGCTGCTTCTTTTGTTGAATGTCGTAAAGGTAGACGTTGTTGGGCGCGATCAGGAGCAGACACCCTGTACCACCGAAGACCATGTCTGTAGTGCCAGTCGGAGGCTTGATGGTCTTTGTGGTAGAGTTCTGAAGGTCCTTGATGTCGATCTGCTGGTTCGCAGAGTTGAACACAGCGAATCGGTTGCGTGCAACGAAGACGGCCGAGCTTCCAGTGCCTCGGTGTGTGCTTGTTGGCTCAACAGCACCGGAAGCATCTCGTGGCAAGCTCATGAGTTCGTACATGCCGCTATCCGCGGGCGTCGTAACCAAGATCGATCGCTCGGCCGGGTTGTAGGACAGTGTTCGTGGAGGGACCCAAGCACTGCCAAGCTTCTTCAGCGAAAGCATTGACGGGCTCTCCACGTTCTTGGTGAAGTCGTATGAGCGGACGTGCTTCTCTTTCGTGATGTAGAAAAGGTTGTTCTGGTACACAGCAGAGGCAGGCCGTTCTCGCTCCAGTTTGAAGACCATGACACCATTGTCGTGACCAGCGGCGAAGAGGTTGATCTCCGGATGGGCCGCAATCACCCAGAAGCGGTCGTTTTCCCGCTTAAAGGACTGCACAGACGTTCTACGGTTGAGATCCCATACTCGAATGGTCTTGTCTTCGCCGACGGAAAGGATGAGGTCCTGATGCGGGTGGAAGAGACATGCCGAGGCGTTTTGAAAGTGGCCTCTGCAAGTGTCCACCTCCCACGCCTTGGTCTCGCTCATTCGCCAAAGCTTTACAAGTCTGTCATCGCCAGCAGAGACGATGAGGGGAAGGGTCGGGTGGAATGCGACCCAATTAACGCCGCGGTCGTGACCTTCCAACACGAACTTGACCACTGCATCTGTGTTCCCAAACATGTCTGCCTGGTTCTGACCTGCTCTTGCGATTTGGTCCTCGAAGGACATGGATGTGGGCGCAGAATGCTTCTTGCGCAGACCTGAGATATCCCATACTCTTACTGACTGGTCCAGCGAGGCGGAGACGACCAGGTCTTCTTTCGGGTGGAACTGCGCGCACATTGTGTAGTGGTTGTGGCCGGTCATGGTGCAGACTACGATCCATGTTAGCAGCCTCCTAAGGTCAATCCCAGCATGTTCACGTACTCAGCGATCTGTTCTGCCAATTCCAGATTCGGATGGTCTGATCGTCGGAGCTCGAAATGATCCATGGCAGTTCGTGGTGGAAGAAGACAGTTCGAACATAGTCCAAATGACCATTGAGTGTGAACAGACATCGCCTTGTCTGATATGACCACACCTTGATCTTGTAGTCGTCTCCTCCTGACACGAACAGCGGTTGTGTCTTGTGAAAGTCAATGCCTCGAACAGGCCCATCGTGTTCCTCGAAGCGGTCTATGAGGGTGCCCATGCGGTAGTCCCATAGCTGGATGGTCGATGAATGCAGCGAGACGAGAATCCATGGTCGCTTTGGGTGGAAGGCGATTCCCTTTGCGCGGCTCGACTTTGATTCGAACTTGGTGAGCATCGAGGGGGAGGAAGCCATGGCGAGGTCAGAAAGGGAGGGAGGGAGCCTCAGCTCCAGTTCGCGAGTCCTGTCCACCGCTGGCAAGGCGCGAAAGTGCAGGATTGGGTGGTATACAATAGGCGTCCGCCGGTATTGGATACGTCCTGCAGGGCTGTATTTGAGGAGTGAGGTGATTGATCCGTGGTTGATACAGCTGTCGTCAGTACATTCGCTGCAGCAAGAGCAAGAGCATCCACCTGGCACTTTCCCCAAACTATAGGCTTGGCGCCATTGAGCCGCATCATTTCAGCCTCAGGTGTCCAGACTGCTGCTCAGAAGTTCGCACCGTTTCAGCCTTCACATGAAACGGCGCACGAACCCCATCATCGTCGCCCGTCGCCCATCGCCCATCGCCGATGCGACCAGACGTCATTCACGACTGAGGCCTCGATGTTCATTGTCACCATCATCACGTTGTTGTCCTTGATGCAGTCGCACGAGTGTCGGACAGTACAACTTTCGCTACCATACCCATCGTTGTCGCCAGCAGCCTTCACTGGTCGTCGACCTCAGCTTCTGACAGCGCATATCCCAATTGCCGATGCCGCCGAGTTTCTCCGTTAGTTCACACCTTGAAGATTCCGCACTTCGTGGCACCATTTGACTGTCTGCATTCCACTGTCCTATGTAAGCCGTCTCCTAGCGAAGACAACCAGACTGCATATCTGCGTATCTTCTGCAGTACATCTACGCGGCACTCCAGTATCGCCTCCAAACCGCCCGCAGAATCGCCACCGGCCAGCGAAGCTGCCTAAGTACTAAGGCCGTCGCTGCATCCCTCCTGCAAGGCCCCTCCCTACATTGGCCAACATCAGCCACTCACTCCGGGTCGTTATTGTTACTGCTTGCTGCCCAAGCAACGTGCCTGCGAAAAGCCCGCCGAACGACAGGTTCGCCAGCTCGTCAGCAGCGCACGCCTCATTGCTCACTCCCACTTTTCAGCACCCATCCGCGGAAACCACCGAAGACGCTGTCAGATAAGACGACCCCTCCCGGCCGACCATACCCAACTCTCCAACATTGCAAAATTTCCAAAGATGCTCAGACGTGGAAACAACAGACTCAACTTCGTCGTCAAGAGGCATCATCGACCCGCCAACCTGCGGCGAATAGCATTGTGGGACGTCCGCTGAACATTCAGTCATCCGATAGAAGAGAGAAGAAGAAGGGACAGAGAACATACGTCGTGGGAGTCACGGACAAAGCTTCAACAAACATGGCAGGAATGATGGAGACACTGTACTCCACGTCAGGCTTCACGTCTGAGAACAGCCTGTCGGGACATCCGCACACCCCACCATACACACCTTCACGTCCATTGAACACGGGTAAGCGCACGAGGATCGAGCGCAGTGACTCACCCGCCTCACACACGGGATCACTTCACCCTGTCGAGACGAGCAGTCCTGCGAAGAAGCCGGCGAAACGGCTGGCGACGGATAATATTAAAGTCGAGGAGCTTGCAGAAGGCGACGCCGGCTATCTCGGAGACACCGATGTGATCGAAGGCGTGGTTGAGGAGGTTGATAGCAGCGACAACAACGACGACAGTGAGAACGATCACCATACTGCAACAGACACCAGTGATGCGGAAGCGGACGGACTTACCAGGAGCCTTTCTCGAATGCGTTGCGGAGACGATCGTGAGTTTGTCTTTGCGAAACATCGACAACAGAGACGCCAGAATCGACGAAGCGATGCGCATAACAGCTTCAAGCGATCACATAGCCAGAGTGTGAAGAACGAGACCGAAAACACTGACGTTGATGCGCTTGGAGACCATGATCTGGAGTCCTCGAAGCGGAGACTGAGGAGGCGTACGCGCGGACCAAATGAAGACGAATTTGTCACTGTCGATGAGGCTCATATGACTTCGCCGGAAGTTGAGCATTTGAGCTCTGCGCCCGGAAGTGGACCAGAAGACGTTGGCGTAAACCCGGCAGATGAAGGCGAAGAAATGGACGTCGATGATGCGAAATGAAGCACGCACCATAGACAATCCTTGCAACGAGTCCCCAACGCCGGATTCTCGTCAACATTGCGCGAATAGCAAATCGGCGCTCAGAATATTGTGGCTGGCAAGGGCATATTAAAGCCGACCAGCTGTCGATGGTTCATCAAGGCATCCATCTCTCGAAGCTCGTTATTCCGTCGAGCTGAGCAACCTGTTGTGGTATCAGGCGAACGCCAAGCTCTGAGTTGACCCGAGTCACCGCTCCACGTGGCAGGCCAGACCTTTCAAGCTGTGATTTCGTCACTTTTGGTCAGCACACTATTCACAGCTGAGCTTGGTCAGAGGCCAGCACTGTCAGTCTTGGCTGCCACGTCGGTGTCGAGTGCATACCCAACGACCAAACAAGAGGATCAAAACTCAGGCCGACCAGCATACCCTCACCGACGTGCAAGTTTGAGGGATCTGAGTTGCTCAAGCCCTCAGACGTGTCGTCTTCGCGTCGCACAGGAGAATTCCAGAGAGCAGCGAGTACTCTGCAGCCTGATGCATCGCGAAAGCCTCTCATCACAATGCGAGAATAACGACTTCATCATTATGATCATTCATCAACCATTAACCCTTGGCTCCCTGCGAACCACGATCATCCCTCTGCAATTCATTCTCGCAAAACCCCGAATGGTCGTGCCCTCTCGGAAGGACTTCAGAGGTCCATCCTGCATGGAAGCGGTTCCTCACGCTGATCTGTGCCTCCCATACAAGCGACTCCACCCACCCCAGAATGGAAGTACCGTCCAAGTGGCTGCAAGTCTTCTGGTCACCAACAAACATACCATAAAGCAGCTCGGCATAGTACTTCTTCGCCTCTCTTGGCTGGTTGACAATTGTGCGCCACAAAGCTCTATCATCTCTTACGCCCAAAATACACCAGTTATTCGACGGGACACCAGTCACGAGCATTTGATTGGAAACCGGACCGACGAGTCAGACGGATTGATTCAACGACTGTGCGGCGTGCAGCCGCGTATGGTATACTGGGAGTAAGAAGCCTCATTCAAGCATGCTGATCCAACAATGTCGCGTGCTGCGGCAGCCAACAAGCTTGGCCCAGTCGCAGGATAGCGTGTAGGGTAAACACGTGCTGCGGCTGGGTCTAGTCCTACCTTGGTACGTACCGAGCGACGAGACAGTCTGCAGAATGTATAAGACAAGGACGATCTACTCACGACTTTTCTCTTCTCCCTCATCAAGCAAACAACTAAGCAACTCGGCAACCAAACCAACCAAACCAACCAATCAACTTTCCTTATCTCCTTTGTAGTTCCTTTTCTCAGTTGTCGCACAGTCTTTGGAGCGATCAATATATCACCATCATAACCCCTCAAAGTTCGTCAATACAAACACCATAATGTCTGTCGCACGCTACATCGTCGCCGGCCTCGGAGCCTCCGCCAGCGTCTCCGCCTTCCCAGCTTCATCGTCCTGGGCCTCCGAACCCGCCAGCATCTTCTCCGCAGCTTACGGCACCCCTGCTCCAAGCTCCTTCTCTGTGCCCTCCATCAGCCAGCCAGCAACTCCTTCACCACCAGCCCACTCGAACGCCGCCGCAGCCTCAGCAGCCGCCCTCGTCGCTCTTGCCGAAGAGGCCCAAGACCGCACCACCAACGTCAATCGCTTCAACACCCTTTTAACAGTCAACGGCGACGGAAAACAACCCTTCCCACCAGACCAACTCCGCGATCGCACCGTCTTCGACTTCGCCGCCAAGGCCAACCCGCTCGGTCAGGGTGGTCGTTTCGTCCTCGCTAACGAGAACAATTTCCCCATCCTCGTCGAACAGGGCATCTCCACTGCTGTGGCTTTCCTCAACCCCTGCGGCTTGAATAGCCCTCACACCCATCCTCGCGCTACGGAGTGGTTGACTGTTGTTCAGGGGAATGTTCAGTCGGGTTTCATGCTTGAGAATGGATTCCTCGCTAACCCGGCTACCGGCGCGTTGACTACGCAAGTCACCACGGATCTTGGGCCTTTCCAGGGAACCATCTTCCCCCAGGGTAGCATCCACTTCCAATTCAACGATAACTGTGAGCCAGCGACTTTCATCGCTACTCTGAACAGCGAGGACCCGGGAACGAGTCAGGTCGCACAGAATTTCTTTTTCCTGGACGATAAGGTGGTGAATGTCACTCTGGGTGAACCGCAGAACATCGATGGACAGAACATCGATCAGTTCCGCAATACTTTGCCGCCAAATCTTGTGCTGGCTGTGGTTTCTTGCTTGAAGAGGTGTGAGGCTAAGGATGGGGGAAAGAAGGATTGGTAGATGATGACGATTGGGGAAAGGCTGATTTGAGGAAGCAATGGCGTTTTAGCGATGAGTTCTTGGTGTTGTTTGAGCGTTGGTGTTTGATCTGGTGTTGCTTGGCGATGTTCAATAACGGTCTTTTTGAGTTATGCTTGATGAATTTGACTTACGATTCGATGGAAATAGCGTTTCAAAGAGACAAGCGTGGCTCAGTCTACTTTCACTCCCGACCTTTTCAGTATGATCAGACAAATCATCACCATTTATTATCAATTCTCTTCCCATCCTTAACCAAAACCATCTCCTTAACACTCGGCAAATACTCCTCCCCCTCCCCAAACAAAACCCCCTTCCTCATAACCTTCCGATAATTCTTCCCCGGACTAACTTTCCCAAGAACATATTCCCTCCTCGTCTCCACCCGATCAGGAACCGGTATCGACCGTCCCACAATAGCTTCCATCCCCTGCCAAGCAAACGTAATCGCCTCCTTCGCTCCAGCCGGCACTCCCGCATCATCCAGCATGTATATTTTCGTGGCCGGATAATGTTTCTGAATGAATTCGACGATATTCGGGTTGTACGCTCCTCCGCCGCCCATGAAAAGCTCGTCGATGGTTTGTGAAGGAGCGTAGCGTTTGTAGTGGTTCACGATTGCTTGGGCCGTGATGCGCGTCACGGTTGCTACCACGTCGTTTGGCGACATGTGGAGGGCTTCGGCTTTGCGGATGAGGTCGAACGCGAGGGTATCACGAAATACTTCTCGACCTGTCGTTTTCGGCGGGTCTAGGTGGAAGTATTCGTTCTGTAGAAGGAAATCGTCTACGAGATCTTGGTTGACAGTTCCGCGCCGGCCCATTTCGCCGTCCTTGTCGTATTCTTGCTCTCCATTGGTGTAGTGTCGTACTACGGCATCGATGAATACATTGCCCGGACCGGTGTCGAAGTCGAAACACTTGTCGACGCCACCGTCCCGATCGGGAGGGATGAAGCATACATTCGCAATGCCTCCGATATTCTGACAAGCACGGAGCTTCGTTGGATGGTGGAGGAGAAGGGCGTCGAAGAAAGCAATTAGGGGGGCGCCTTGCCTGCCAGCTGCTTGATCGCTGACGCGGAAATCGGTGACGGTCGTGATCCCCGTGCGAGATGCGACGAATGTTCCTTCTGCCATTGTGAGGGCGCTTTTGGTCTGATCTGGCTTCGGCATGCTCAAAAGCCATATAGTCTGGCCGTGAGATCCGATTACATCGATGGTTTGCATGTTGATACTGTTTTGTTTGCAGAATTCCTTCGCTGCCGAAGCAAATGTTTCTCCCAGGAGGACGTTGACTTCTGAGAGCTCTTCGGGAGTCGTCTTGTTGTGCAAGATCATGTTCATTACCCGCTTCTTGATCACCGGTTCTAAAGGTACCTCTCCATACTGCAAGAGAAGATCATGATTAGTCGTGGTTCGTCGGTATGCAATGGATCCGTATACCTACACGAAGCAATTCAAATTCGATTGGGTCGTTTGGTGTCTGTTGTCTAAAACGGCACAAAGCACAATCAATTCCGTCCATGCTGGTGCCGCTGTTGAGGCCGAGAACAGTCATATCCAACGGGATTGATGAGGATCCATGGAGGGAGCCATTCTCAGGCTCGCTGATGCTGCCCATCTTGACGCAGTAGGTTCGTCGAGATACCAGCGCTGATGACAGTGATGCGACGTTCTTGCGTTGCCCTTCAAGTAAGAACACCACTGGGGTTTCGCTTCTGAACAGGGTGCCCAAGCTGTTGAAGAACGCTTCAGTACCATTTTTACATGCTCGCAACGCAGAAACCCTGTCAACTGGGGAACAGTCGGAACGATGCTCGGCTGATCGTATGCTCGCTTAATCGCTTAATTATTTGGTCATGAGGCTTCCAAAGTGACGCATTAGCGGAAACACAATCAGCCTGATCGTCAAATCGCTTAATTTCTCGTTTGAGTGCTTGTTGCCATTCCTTCATCCCCTCAAAAGTGTGGAGCATTCTGGGGAACCGGCATGACAGACCTCGTGGCAATCCTGTTGTCACGATGATCGACTTAAGTACGACTAGGTAGCCACGTTTCCTTCACTTTGCTTTCAATTATCGTTCTGGAGGTCGACACCATGGCAGTGCAGATCAACAAAGCTTGGAAGAGGCTATCAGCCAGACAGCTCACCTTCTTCATCCAAGCCTTGTCGCTGATTGCCATTTTCTTCGAGGGCTAAACCCGCTCCTCAGAGCCTGCGACTTGAATTGCTAACGTTGGTGCAGGGTGTCATGGGAGGAGTCAATGCAAGCCCTCGATATGTGCAAGAAGTAGGCATTGGTCTGCCAGATGGGACAGTAACGAACGTCACAAAGCAAGGCGGCATCGTCAGCGTCGTACGCAAAAATTCCTCCCCAGAGATGACCGCTGCTGAGTACTGATGTTGGCTCAGTACTATCTTGGCGCCATTGTTGGTTGCTTCCTGGGCGGCTGGGTGGCTGATCGAGTTGGTCGCGTGAACGGTATGTTCTGCGGCGCCATTTTCGCTTTGGTTGGAGGCGCCCTGCAAGCTGCCACTCAAAGTGCCAGTTTTATTCTGGTAGCTAGGGTCGTGACCGGGCTTGGTACTGGAGGTACGTCGAGTAAATACAGCAAACGTTCGTCACAGGCTGACTGTATGGAACAGCGCTGACCGGAATCACGCCCGTCTTGATCTCGGAAGTATCAAACGCAACGCACCGTGGTGGTATGCTCGGATACGTTTTCATCGCAAATTACCTGGGAATCTCCATCGCATACTGGCTGTCTTTCGGCCTCTCATTCATCGATAATGGACACTCCGATATCCGATGGAGGTTCCTGCTTGCGTTTCAGTGCATACCGGCCCTGCTTCTCCTCGCAGGGATCAAGATGCTTCCTGATTCACCTCGTTTCCTTGCCTCAAAAGGTCGATTGGAAGAGGCTCGCGAAGTTCTGGAGCATGTCCGTGGAAGCACAGGCGACGACGTTGAGACCGAGTTTCGGGAAATTTGTGCTATGGCAGAGCACAGCAGGCCAAATTCGCCAATCGAATTCGTGAAGATTCTTCTGGGTCTTGATCAGCACCTTGCTCCACACCTTGCGCGTAGAGCTTGGCTTTGCTTGTGGCTTCAAATCATGGCGTCCTGGACCGGAATTACTGTTGTCACGGCCTACTCCCCAGTGCTGCTGAGACAGGCTGGATACAGCACGTTGAAGCAGAATGGACTTGCCGGCGGTCTTAACACGATTGGAATCATTGGTACGATCATCTCCGCACAGATAGTGGATCGGATCGGTCGCCGTGTCAGCCTGATGGGAGGTGCTGGCGGTCTTGCCTTGGTCAATCTGATAGTAAGTCTTTTCGAGCCGATGTGTCTCTCTTGTAAGGCTCTAATATCACACTAGGCGGCTGTTCTTTTCGAAGTCTCACTTCATAAGCCTTCGATCTCTGCAAGTATCGCGCCGGCCGCCGTCACCATGCTGTTCTTGTTCAATCTTGTTTATGCCAGTACTTGGGGAACGGTCGCATTCCTTGTTCCGACTGAGATCTTCCCTAGCGATCTCCGAGCCCAGGGCAATGGTTTCGGTATTTCTGGCTGGGCAATTGGAGTTGGAATGACGGTGCTGGTCAATCCTATAATGTTCGGCAATATAAAAGTGCGTCAAGTCTTCGTTCCGACGATCGTCTGATGCTAACGATTGCTTCAGAGTCGGACCTATTTCCTCTTCGCCGGACTGAATCTACTTTGGATTCCTATAATATATTTCCTGTATCCCGAGACTGCGAACAGGTCCTTAGAGTCAATTGAGACCATGTTCTCGTCCTCGTCGCCGCTCTTCAAGGATATGGAGAGAGCGTATCGCGTGGGAAAGGAGGATCTTGATGCAGTTGCGCAGGACTTCGTTTCTCAGAAGGATTCTTCTGAGCTCCGGGAGCACGTATGACTTCCGTATTGAGCTGTGTCAAACAAGAAAGGCTTTCAGAGGTTCATATCCCTGTCCCTTGACAAAAATTTAAAGTGAACGTAAACGCCCAATCCCAGTCTTCGAAAAGCTCAAGTGGAAAGCCGATCTCCGGTGATTCATGCTCCAGATTGGACCTAGAAAGCGCAAGCAACCCGGAGTCACCAGTCTGGGAATCGCGATCTCCATCCACTGGAGAAGAAACGTTGTCCAATGCACTCTGCATCTGACGTTGCTCGTGAATGAAACGATCAATGCGCGCGACTTGCAACTCCACCTTTTTGCTTGCATCCGTCGGACAGCACAGCTTCTTCTCCAGCCCAAGCAAGAGAGCGGCCAGATCGAGAAGCACGGAGCGCACGGAGTGGTAGAGTGAAGCACTCATGCCAGAGCTGAAGGCGGCGCCAAATATTCTTCCTATCTCTGCGAGGTGGTGAAATAGCGGTGAGCTAATTGCACGGAGATAGGCTGTTGGCATACTAGCAAATGCGCTCAAGACCTCACCGGCGACTTGGCATTTCTGTTCCAAGGTGGATGTGTCGCTGCTGAAATGAGCCATGCTGACAAGCTGCACCGTGGCAGCTATGTTTGCAGCCTGAAAGCTATACAAATCTCGTCTCAAGTCGTACGTCGGTGGCGCAGCTGTTTTGAAGATGTCTGGGAGGTCATGATACATGGACAAAATGCGACCTAGGAGTGCAGATTGCGGAGGACCTCTCAAGTCTTGCACATGCTGTATCGCAGGCGTCCTTAGCACAACAGCACGAGAGCGCTGCAGATCACTCGAGGCATACTCCAGTAGAAGGTTTCCCGGCTTGGCGCACAACCCTATATGGCGCACAGACACCTGCACACTAACCACCTACCTTTATAAAGAAAAGAAGCGTAGAAAGCGAGGCTAAAAGCTCTTTAAGCTAGTTAGGGCTAAAGAAGAAAGTAGAGTAATCTTTATAAGCTTAAATAAGGTAGCTAGGGTAAAGGAGATATTAGCTAAAAAGGAAGTAAAGAAAGATACTAATTAGGCTACTAAAGAGGTAGCTAAAGTTTAGAAGGAGGTAGAGAAATAGTTCTAAGCTAATACTCGGTAGTTAAAGGCTATTTAAAAGTAATAGGAGGTAAAGGAGAAGAAAGAGAAAGCTACTACTAAGAAAGTAAGGAAAGAAAGGTAAAAGGAAGTTAACTAAGCTAACAAATAGCTAGATACTAACCTTAAGGAGTCTATTAAGAAGGTAAAGAACCCCCTAAGGCGTATTATCTTTAAATAGCCCTAAAATAAAGATGTAGTAGTTACACTAAGCAAGAAGTCTTAAAACCTAGTAGCTAGTAGATTAGGGCGTATAAGGAGGTAGCTAAAGTACCTCTAAGGCTTTAACCTATCCTAAATTAAAGAGTATATTAAGTTCACTTAGATTCCTAAGTTTCATGTGATTCAGTTAGGAATTGGCTGAGTTATTCACTTATAATTTACTTGACTATAGCGCGGACTACGAAGCGTACTAACTAGGAAGCTACTCTAGAATCTATCTAACGGAGTATTACATAGATTTAGAAGAAGATAGAGTAGAGTCTAGGACTAAAGATAACCTAGGCTATAGTCGTAGCCTAATAGCTAGCCTAGCTATCTAGTATTAAAGTACAAAGAGCTACGTACTCCCTTAAGATTCACGTAGACAACGAAGCGACTAGGGCTAAGCTTAGGGATACTAAAGCTACCCGAATTGTTTCGCGTTTTACTATAGAAGGAGGGAACTAGGCACATGTAGTCGTAGTTAAGAAGGTCCCTAATAGACTAGTTCTTACGACTACGGACCCTATAGTAAGGAACCGAATAGCGGCAGATACCTAAGGCCTAGGTAAGGTCTTAAAGGAGGCAAGAATAGCATAGAAAACCTTCCTAGTCCAAGTCTACTTTATTATAGTTGTAGGAAACGACTCTACTATATAGCGGATCTAGTTAATTAAGGAAGACAACAAGCGGCTAATACCCGGAATCCAAGTATAGAATACCTAGTAGAAGGGCTAGAAAGCTATAGTAATAGGAATAAAGAAATAGAGTACTCTAGTAGTCGAACTAAAGACGGTAGAAGCTACTAGAGCTATAGTAGAGAAGGGCATTATTATCTCCGGAGTACTCTACGATACTAAAGAATAGGACTACTAATAGATAATAATATAGTACTTTAACTACTAAAGATATAGCTATATCGGTATAAGGTATATAAACGGTACGGTATATGCAAGGTATAGAGGAAGCTATAATATAAGAGAATATGCGTACGAGAAGCTTATAGAGGTAGACCGATTAAAGTATAGTAAATACGGAAATTGTAGTTAGAACTACCTAGCTTAGCACTAATAATAATAATAATAATTAATGTATTCGAGCTAGCTACAGGCCGTGCCCCTTCTAGCATATCTACATGTTGTAAAAGAAAACCCTGTAGAAAGTGCCTACAGCGTAAAACTTCCTCCCTTCTCTGTTATGCCTTACACCCTACTGCATCTTAGGTACTATAGAACCAATATGTTTGCCCGTAGGCAGCTGGCTGACACGCCAGAGTCAACATCGTCCTCCTTACTTGGGTTCGAGATCTCCGGCCTGCTCTAGGAGATGTTGGAGGGTCCACTCGAATTGTCCTATGGGGAGATGCCTTATTGCCCACGCTGCTGTTTGTCTAGGAAACTCAGTAAGCCATCTTCTCGCGTCCTGGCTTCTAGTGGCTAAGATGAGTTCCCTTCTACTCTCTCGCATGTTTGTACAGTAGGCAAGGTAGTGTCGAGCTGTCCCTCTGTCTCCACATTCGCAGTAGGGGCTAGTGTCGGGCACCCCAACCTTGTGGAGGAAGTGAGGAAGGCCAATTGTCTCTGCAGGCATATGATTACGAATCCCCGGCTGACGACAGATCCACCCCACGGGGTGGATCTGAAATCACACCGGAGCTACATAAGGTAGGGTGACAAGTCCTACCCGCGCTTTCCTACACGAAGGTCTCGACTTGCTGCGAACAGCTCACTACATACCCCAATGTTTCGAGGGAGAGGCCCAGGCCCCGAAGCCTCTCTTCCTACGCTCCATACCCTGTTTGCTCCTTAAGCCTTGGTCACGCTCCTTCGGTTTGCGCCGCACGCATACCGTTCGCTTCTCTTCCAAGACCGACGTGCGCATCCGTCCTCTCAGGCTGGGCAGACAGTGTCTCAGTCGCTGCCATTGCCCACCACGCCCCAGGAGAGCGACTCCCTTCGCGTTACTATACCGCATCTCTTGGATATAGCCGGCCACGTCTCGCAGGTTTGCTCGGATAGTAGTTCCTCGCCGGGCAACTACCTCCTTGCGTTTCCACCCACTAACTAATACGCAATGTCCCCTCGCACGCCTCCTTCTGTCCCCTTCCTCCGCTGCCACCGCCCGCCTCTCTGTGACCCCGCCTGCCCGCTCCTCTATGTGTTGCATCCAGTGTCCCCAAGCTCTTCTGTCCAACCGCTGGACTAGGTGTCCTGTGCTGACCCAGGTAAAACCCTCCCACCCGCACTTGAGTGATCAATAGGCCTTACGGTCTTCGTGCCCATTCCATTGCCCGCCAACTAACGCTGTACTCCAAGCTCTTCAACTCCGTCTGCCCCAAGTGCATAACGCGTAAACAGCCGGCCTTAACAGACGCGCTCGATGTAGTTTCGTCAAGTTCCTTCCGAAGACGTGTATCGATTCTCTTGTGTACCAGAGGTGTCCTGTCCGCAGCTTAGGCAATCGGGTTCCGCGGCCCCTGTACGCTTCGTAGGAAGAGCGGACTCGTTTCCTACACGAGTAAGCTGCTGTCGGATGGTTTTCATACCCGTTTTGATGGTAGTCCTCTGTTCGGTGTGGTCTTGGCGCCGCGCACAGCATCAAATGCGCCCGGAAGTCGCACTCCACCACTCCTGCTCCATCTGGAGAAGATTTGGCTCTGCACAGCGAGTGCGCAGGTTCGTAGCCAGCACCACGTACAGGTACTTCTCGTCGCTGGCCTACGTGCAGCCTAGAACTACGGTGATGTCGGCGGCCTAGCAATGGCGATTCGACACCGTAGGCTTCACCGATGCGAGCGATAATGCCCTACGCTCTGCATCGTCGGCATTTGCGAGTGTTGTCGTTTCCTTGTAAGCTTCTCAACTTGGTCAGAAGCTAGAGGTTGTGCTTTGTTCTCTATAATCATGTTCTGGCGTTTTCCATATCCACTGCCATGGGCTTAATGGGAAGCGGGTAGCTTTGGTTGTGGGCGCCCGCTAGTCTTTCGCATTAGTGTATTCGTCCGCGGACAGATCATCATAGCAATCTACGTTGACGATATGCTTATTGTTGGGCCTAAGAAGGAGGACATCAACACAGTTAAAGAGGGTCTTAGAAGCCAGTTGAGCATGACGGACTTGGGCCCCTGTGCATACTACCTTGGGATGACAGTTCGAGAGACAGGGCCAACTGCACAATCTACCTTGGACAGCGAGCTTATATCGCGAAGGTCCTCAAGGAATACAACTGTTGGGATCAAGTCAAAGTAACGGCTACACCAATCGATAAGCCCCTGGAGCCCGCCTCTGAAGGTTACCTGCTAGTGATTAGCTAGGCTGCTTATCAGAAGGCAGTAGGCCCACTGGATGTAGTGCATGCTTGGAACAAGGTCGACATTGCATATTCAGTTAGGATTCTTTGTCGCTATTCATCAAATCCTACGGAAGAGCATGGGCAAGCGGTGATTCGAGTCTTCAGATATCTAAGGGGCACTGTTGACTACGAGCTGGTGTTCACCAACAATCTGGAGCCACTCACTGGTTACACAGATGCAGACTGGGCTGGGGACGGAGAACTAAGCGATCCACCTCCTGGATATGTCTTCAAGATAGGCAGTGCACCGATTAGCTGGTCATCTAAAAAGGCAGCCAACGGTAGCGCTGTCCACATGCGAAGCTGAATACATGGGACAAACTCAGGCCACAAAGGAAGCTGTCTGGCTAAGGCAATTACTCACTGAATTAGCCAACTTCCATGTGAAGCCGAGCTTCCAACTACAATAATCTTGGAGACAATCAAGGGGCTATTGTTTGCAAAGAACCCTCATTTCCACAGTAGGACAAAACACATTGCCATACAACACCACTACGTTCGCGAGAAGGTCGCTAATGGCACTGTAGAGCTGGGGTCTATGTGGAAACAGGGCGGCAAATAGCAGATGGATTGAACAAGCCACTGCCAAAGGAGCCATTCAAGGCATTCAGGCAGGCATTTGACTGCAGTCACGATATTGACCATAATCAAGTTGAACGGGGCTAGAGGTGCTACAAGAGCCGGACCAACGGCATTCACTCACTGGCCAGGCATAAGCATGCAAATCACATGGATGCACTGGAGCATAGGGGGTGCTGATGGATGTCCGTGCATACGAGCAATTAGCATGTGATCAACATGCTCTCAAGTCTATATGATAGCCTAGCCACCCTCAACAGAGAATACATGGCTTCACACATTCTTTCCACACCACACACTTATTCAGCAAAGAACGCCCAGGAAATTACCCACATCCATGATTCTGTGAACGTATGCGAGGCCCAGTAGGGTCCGTTGCTCTCTATCCGATCGCAAGACGGAAGGCCAGTAAAACCCTGTGCATCAGGCCGATACGGTCGTTCAGTTCCATATCGTCTGGACCATGCCGATATAACCGCATGTTGGATGAAGAATCGTCCATTGGCACTTCCCTGCCATATAGCATCGTAATAGTAGTAGCTAGGATCTGTCCTGGATTCAATGATTCTTTTGTGTGGCCTAGGTGATCGCCTGTAGAAGCTTTGGTCGTGTAGGCCTGGGCACTTCTTTCTGAGAGTGCATAGTATTTATTTCAGACTTCGTTTATCGTCAGCTGCACTTATGTAGCCTGTTTATGCCTCAGGTCAATGTTCATGCAAAGGACTCTTCATCAGTCCACTGCAAAAACCATCTGCCGATAGTAATCACGAAATTCTGATGCGTGGGCAGTGTGGTCACAATGCCTCCGTCGTCCAGTCAAAGATAAAGCAGAGCGCGCCTAAAGTCCAAGAAATAGCCAGTGAGATTAAAAACCAGTCCTTGCTTATATTTGCATTTTAGCATGGCGTTTCTTGAGCGGGATCTGCCGGCCCTCGGCATTGACATTGGCCTCTTTTGCAAGCAGTATCTCCACTACTGCCTCGTGGCCTTCCACACAAGCAGCCTAGAGGGCATTGCCGTAGTACCCGCCCTCGGCATTGACATTGGCCTCTTTGCCTCGTGGCCTTCCACACAAGTAGTATCTCCACTACTGCCTCGTGGCCTTCCACACAAGCAGCCTTGAGGGCATTGCCGTAGTACCCGCCCTCGGCATTGACATTGGCCTCTTTTGCAAGCAGTATCTCCACTACTGCCTCGTGGCCTTCCACACAAGCAGCCTGGAGGGCATTGCCGTAGTACCCGCCCTCGGCATTGACATTGGCCTCTTTTGCAAGCAGTATCTCCACTACGTGGCCCTGCACAAGCAGCCTGAGGGCATTGCCGTACTTCCCGCCCTTAGCATTAACATTGGCCTCTTTTTGCAAGCAGTTCCACTACTGCCTCGTGGGCATAGAGGGCCGTAGTACCCGCCCTCGGCATTGACATTGGCCTCTTTTGCAAGCAGTATCTCCACTACTGCCTCGTGGCTCTTCCACAAAGCAGCCTGGAGGGCATTGCCGTACTTCCCGCCCTTAGCATTAACATTGGCCTCTTTTGCAAGCAGTATCTCCACTACTGCCTCGTGGCCTTCCACACAAGCAGCCTGGAGGGCATTGCCGTAGTACCCGCCCTCGGCATTGACATTGGCCTCTTTTGCAAGCA